>CM041787.1:54268380-55627095 GCA_023375725.1 Nephotettix cincticeps
TTCGTCTATAAGGTTGACATCAGAAATTTAAAATGACTTAAAATGGAAACTTATGGAGTTTTAAAAACTTTTTCACTAAAATCTTTCCCGACACATATAGAGCAACTTCCTAAAATTTCATGGCAATCGGATGAGTAGTTTAGGAACGCATAAAGGACATACATACATTCCTATATATATATATATATATATATATATATATATATATATATATATATATATATATATATATATATATATAGAGAGAGAGAGAGAGAGAGAGATTAGCTACTACAATTTACAATAAACCTCTATTTTACATTGGCCCTAATGATCATAAAAATATAAATAAAAAACTAATTTAATGTTTTTCATTGCATTGAACAAATTATGACTTGCAATTCGTTATACACAAATACCCAAACTTACCTTTACCACCAAACCAAACATCACTATTTAACCGTTTACCATTTAAACGCTAAATAAATTACTTTCCAGCAAGTACACAAAAAAAGTTTGCGATACCAAGCCATCACAACATGTTTATGAATATGGAAATGTGTTTGTTAATAACAGCATTTTTACTTATTTATCAGAATGACACTCTGTGGAGACTGTCGGAAGCTGGGGAACGACTGCCAAGTGAACACGGCTGGCTGTATCACAACCACAAAGGTTACTTTTACTACTCTCACGACACCGATAAATCACTGGCCAGGTACAGTAGCATTTAAACCTCAAGAAGAATACTAGTCACAAAGTTGTTGTCTGTGCTTTCAATAATTCAAATCGATGACAAATAAAAGAATAAACAAATCAATGTTTAGTGGTGTAAGTGAAATAATTAGTTAAGTTTTATTAGCTTCAGTTGTGATTGTTGATCACCACCAGGGTACTGCGTTGTTGTGAGAAGGGCTGTGATGCGACGGTGCATCTGCAAGGGGACCAGCTGGTGCGTGCGCCGGGCAGTCTGCTGCATAATCATGCGCCGGACCCTCGTCGCCTCTCCATGGTCTTGTTGTTGCACAGGGTGGCCACCAGAGTGCAGGTCGAGCTTGCCAGTGTAGCTGACATCTACATGGAGGAGGCTGTGATGTAAGTATCCTTTATGTTTTTCTATATATCATTTAGTTTAATCACTGATAAATGTAGATATCAATGTGGAGTTAAGTAGTTAGAGTACCTGTTTCATAATCCAGATCCAGTTCCTGACATAACAAAATTCATAACATAATCATAACAAAATTTTGTGGTGGTTCGATACTGGAAACAAGTATTAGACTATTAATGATCCTGCTAAATGAATCAGCTGGTCTCTGTTAGTGACTAGTGACAAAGCTAAATATGTCATCGAATATGCCAAACTCATCACATTCACCATAATCATATTCACCTTAAAATACCCAAGAGAGTTTGTTAACCCTTCAATTTGGGACATTTTTATTACTAAACATGCTATTGTGGAACTTTTTTGGCGCTCACATGGTGGCGTTATCCTGTAATCTAGCTTCTTGGAGGTCACGAATCGTGGATAGTGTGAGCGATGCTCGGTGGGCGTGATGTTCTGTTGTGTGGATTAACGTCCGCACTATTGAATACTACGTTAATACGCAAAGACCATCATCATCATTAGACCAATTCGTAATTCAGAGGCCGTGGTTTGGATTCCACGTTAAACTGTAGGTCCCTTAGTTGCCATCGGTTGTTGGGTTATTAATTAACAGTCCTGTCTAAGGAACATGTCAGCCTTAGTCAAAAGCAAGACTACAAGATCGCGCCACAATCATATTACACTCAATCCTCATTCATAATTGGCTTAAAATACCTACACTGTAGATTATTGCAAAAATAAGCTATAAAAAGTACCAATGAGTAACCACAAATACAATAAAACAGTTAAACTAAATGTATTCACTATTTATTCTAATCACTTCATCCTATTTATGACCAAAATAATCTAGAAACAACAATAACAAACCGAGAGAACAACAGTGACATTGCGAATCAACAGGTGATTTGATGCCTCACTTCAAACTATCTCTGTCTCTCTCTTGTTGGTTGTAAAAATACATAAGAACAGCTGAAATTACTCATTGTACTGTCCACAACGTCCTGAAAGCGCTAAAGAGCCAAAATAGTTAAATACATTGCCAAGGGAGGCAACACATGATGGGTCAATACTTGCGTGTGACTTACAGCAAACACACACTGCAGAAGGATTTTGCCTTGTGTATGGTGTAAGGGATCTACAGTTTAATGTGGAGTCCAAACCATTATCTCTGAATTACAAACTGGTATAATTATGAGGATGGCACTTGCAGATTAACGTAGTATTCATAAGTGCGGACGTTGATCCACACCAGATAATATTCCATCTACCGACCATCGCTCATAACCATCCACAATTCATGACCTCCAAGTAGCTGTATTTCAGGACCCGCCACCATTTCAGTCCATAATAATGTTAACAAATAATAACAAACAATGTTCATGATTTACTTAACCTGAATTCAATGTTGATTTTGTTTTAAAGCTTGGCTAATAAATAGCTCACATTATCTCCAAAATAGGAAAAGTTCATTTATTTTTGTGTAATAATGATAAAGTTGATTTTGCAGTGTTTGATTTGACTCAGGTAGTTTAAAGAATTATCATCCTTATTTCATCTTTCCAGGTATCCTGAAGGTGCAGCCCTAATACCAAAAAATAAGCTTAATGAAATCCTCCAGACCTTAACTGTTAGAAAATATTTCAAGGTAAGGGTCGTTATCATTTATATAATGAAAAAAGATAGTGAAGTGTGGTTGGTTTTTAAAATTATTATAGTTTAGAAAACTGTAATCCAAATAATTAGATAAACTGGACAAGATATAATTTGGTAAAAATGGATTTTCCCTGCTACAGTCAAAGTGGAAGTACAATAGAATCTGAACACTAAAAATATCTAAAAAAAATCTTTGTAGTAGACAGTTCCTAAAACTAGATAGGTAAAAAGTCAATTGAAATTTTTGTTTATGCTTTAGAATTTGTCTAAGAAGTGTTGCTAGCATGTCTCTTTATTTCCAAGGGGTTGCCAACCGGCAATTAGAATACCTACTTAAGAATTTCGTCAAGGAATGATTCTATTACAAGTTATATTTATTTATATGTCTATGAGTTTTTCAAGTATGAGTATTAATTTGAGAAAAGTGTAAGTATTTTTATAAATTTTTATATCTTGCTAAAGTATGGTATGGTAGTAAGGCCCACCTAAAATAAACACTACCTGCTTGGGTGTAAGTTGACGACATTTGTATATTACTTAAAAAACATTTGTAAATAAAACTGAGTAAAATCCAATCGTATAAAACTTGAATTTGTTTCTCTTTTTAGGAGTTGGAGGAAGAAGAACTTGCTCAGAAGGTTAGTAATTATTTTACTAACACAGCAAATCTAGCAGAGCTGATCAAAATTGAAGAAGTTCTTGGAGTGTTGCTATATTATTGTCACAAAATGGTAGATGGTTAAGTTTCCACTTGAGTGCATGATGGATATTGCGCCAATCGTGAGCCAAAACTGAACTCAATGTATAGTTTTGACACAATCCTGGTTTGTTCTTTTGGCTACCAATCAATGATCATGTTAAATTAATCAGCTGGTCTATGTTGGTAATAGAGTTAGTTATCAAATCCTTCAAAATAATCACTCAAATTTACTAGCCTGTGAATCAGCATCCTAACTTAATTTGAATTGAATTGAATAAATATCTAAATTCACTTGACATTTGTATGCATTACGACTAGCTGTAGAAAATTCTACAAAAGTTTTCTGTTGCAAAACCTCTTTTACGTTGGTTATTGGAGTCATTCTTAATATGAAGATAGATTTTTTAACACAAGCTTACCGATAACATTGTCAATAGTCTTCTGATTTGCAAAACTGCTTTACTGTCTTTTAAATTGGCTTTGATTTGAAGTAAGGGGTTTTATTTACCTGATAAACAAATACCAGGGATTTGGGGAAGTTAACACGATCAATGCGAATCAAGCGTAAATGTGTCATTTCGCGGCCATTCCATATGCGGACGAAGCGTAAGTGCGTTCCCGCGTGCCCAATTTTCACTAGTTATGGAGCCATAAACCAGTTTGAAGGTTATTTTTAACTGTGAAAGTTGTCTGTAGTCGTTCCTTCACCGTATATAATGCTTCATTCAGTATTTTAATATTTAAAAGAAATTTTTTTTAATGAGTAAACAAAAACCCTAAAACCCTTTTGCACAAAAATTGGTTTTCATAACAATTTTTAGCATTGAAAGTGCTAACTTAATATGAATAAATATCAAAATTCACTTGAATCTACCTTTGCATGCTTTACGACCAGCAATATAAAATCCTACAAGAGTTTTCTGATGCAAAAACATCTCTTACGTCAATTATTGGAGTCATTCTCAATATGAAGATTAATTTTTTAACACAGTATCTTTTCCCAATATTACTTAAAAGGTGTTACTTTTTCATGTTGTAGACACTTGTGTTATTGTCATTTTATAAACAATGAAAAATTAATTAACAATCTAAATATATCAGTACACCTCTCAGCCTTTTTTACCCATGTGAAGAGCGGGTACTTTGGTTAGTAGGCTAGTATTAGTTTATAAACTTTTTCATATTGATTACAGTTGGTTAAATATGTATATAAGTGTTACAGTTCCCCAATGTTTATGAGACCCTTTATCCTATCATGATATAGCTGCTTACATAAGTACTGTACTTTTTTAAATTTGACTAAAAATGGTTAAATGTTTATTTTAACTGATTAGAATGATTTCACTTTTAGGAAATTACAAGTGTAGAGCATTTCAAAACTGACCATGTGCTGGTTGAGCCATGTGAGATTCTGCCGTCACTCTCGTTGGACAAGCCCACGTACCACGACAGCGAGGGTCACTTCTACACAGACCTGCTTAAGGACAAGGAGCGGAAGTACGTCAAGTGTGTGATGCCAACGTGCGCCGCGCGAGGCTACATCGAGCCATTGGAGCCGTGGAAGCTGCATGTGCCACAGGTTTGGCGGGAGCACAACCACTCGACTGACCCGCAGTTCCGTGACAGGCTGCTGTTTGTGTACAAGCTGAAGAAAAGGGCGATGAAGGAGGACACGCCGGTGGACGTGATATACAGGGAGGAGAGTGCCAAGTGAGTAGAATGGAAGTAAGTGTAGGACGGGAAGTAGAATGGAATGGTACGTCACGGTCTGGAACAATTTAAAGGTTATACCGTTGAACCCTTTATATCCAGCCACCTCGGGAGCCATTGGCCACATAAACCAACCTATTTTCAAATCGATAATTTATACATAATAATAATGTGCAGTTGATGAATATAGTCATAGTGAGGTTTTTAAGACTCTTCTCTTATTATTATTAGCAAAAATACAAATGTTTATAAAATCAATACAAAACATTTTCAACCATCTCATAGAAAATGTTTTCTCAAGTATCGTCGCTTAGGTAAAACCTTTTTACTCTCAACATCTCTACAAAAATCAAATCAATATTTTATTTTTTTCCTTTAACAGTGCTTTTCCCCACATTTAGTTCATTACATATTTTTGACTCAGGTTCACCTTTATCAATACGTTTGATAATATTAAGTTTTTGTTTGACTGGCATCATTCATTTTTTGTACATTAACTTACTGTTCAGTAAACTTGATGTAAAACAACACTGGACACTAAAAACAAAACTCTTAATGAAAAAAATCTAGAGCTTAGAGTAATTTGAGGTGGCAATGAACTAACATGACATTGGGCTGAAGTTAACGGGTAAACATAACCCAAAAAATAGTCCAGTGTTTTTGAAGAAGGAACTTTTATGAACAATAGAGTAAACATAACCCAAAAAATAGTCCAGTGTTTTTGAAGAAAGAACTTTTATGAACAATAGATAAACGAGTTTGATTGTTTTGGCGGAAAAAATCTATTGAATGCAATCAATTTAGAAACTTTTTACAGCAGAGCTAAAATTAATGAGTGGCTCTTGATCATAAACAGTTTAACGTGATCACTGATCACATAACTAGATTAGATTACATTAGATTAGATTAGATCATTGAAATGGCAACCATACTACAATGTAGGTATTTTAAGCCAATTATGAATGAGGATTGAGTGTAATATGATTGTGGCGCGATCTTGTAGTCTTGCTTTTGACTAAGGCTGACACGTTCCTTAGACAGGACTGCTAATTAATAGCCCAACAGCCGATGGTAACTAATGGACCTACAGTTTAACGTGGAATCCGAACCACGGCCTCTGAAATTAATTGACACGGCCAGTATTGACATAAGATATTGCCATTCAATGTTGTATTTTATCGTGTATTTATTAAAATACACAAATTTTATGATGAACAATAGCTGTTTTATTAATTCCGGTCAAAAAGACTGTGAGTGAGTCGTTACGTTTTCAATTTAAACTGAATCCTCCCGGATTAAGACCTAGGTCGGTTATGGGTTGTTCTACTGTAGAACATAATTATTTTCAATATGGATATTTGTTTCATGATAGTACGGTAACATATCAAATTGAGTGAGACTGATAAATGTTCACCTCACACATCAGTCATGAAATTTATTCTTGTCCTGCAATAACAAAAATTTCAGATTGTGTTAATATCCACCCTTTTGTGATTCCTACAAAAGTCTGAAGCAAGGCTCAAGAAAATGAAACATCCACCCTTTTGTGGTTCCCACTAAAGTCTGAAGCAAGGCACAAAAAAATGAAATATATATTGATGGGCTTCATAGAGACTGATCATAGTATAAGCCAAAAACAATTGTTAGTGTAGCAATATTACCTAACCTTTAACTTTTTCTGATAAGTACTGTTTATATTATGAAGCAATGGTATTTTTTTCAGAGAACCTCTTAGTGCAGATCTAGTCAATGAAGCCTACTTAAAAAATCTGCTACATAAAGTTAGGAAATCTCAAAACGTTGGGGTATGTAAAATCTATAATACAAAAGTAATATGCATGGAAACGATAATGCAAATGCTTGAATGGCCTAAAAAACTTTGCAAAAATTAGACATAAATAAAGATAGCCTCCATTTTTCATTGTAATGGGCACAATAATATCATTACTAGTTTATACCCTCTATCGAATGGTATTTCATGTGAATTTCCAACATAAGTAATATGTTTTAAAACAAGGTGTTTTTTAACTACTGCAACGCTAGTTTTTTCTTATCTACGTTATGTTATTTTTTATAGTCAAGGTAGATTTCCTTGTGGAGTACCACCGCCTTAAGTTAATAAGGGAAGATGAGAGGTTTTTGGAAATATAAATAATAGGAAATAAGAATATTATCGTATTATAATAGAAAATATAATAATGTATTAGGAAAACCTATTTTGTTACTTTTTGTTACATTAACTTTTTTTTGTCGATTAACAAAAGTAACAATGTTAGCAAAAGATTCATTTTTCCATGCAAAGATACTTGACTTGATTTTTGAGCTGTTAAGTCAATAAAGTTTTTGATAATTGTTATTCTTATTTTTTTTAATCGCCACTTGCCTTCTCCTACAAAATCCAATACTATAATACGAGCAAGGTTTGTATATATATTTGCACACAAATCTCGAAAACGGCTCTAACGATTTTCTGTAAATTTTGGAAATAACTAATTTCTGAGTAGAAAATAAGTTATAAATAGGTCTAATGTCCAGGAAAATTCCAGTTTTCTTGTAATATTAAGTTTAAAATACAAAAAATTAACATTACGCTTATGGAGAATCAAAATGTAAACAATACAAGTCAAAACATCTGTTATATATAACCGTTTGACAGTTGTTGATTGAAGATATAAGGTGAACAATATGTGAATAGAGGGTTTGCATGAATATTTATTTTATGTATGTAATAGATGAAAAATTATCAAATTACTAAACAATTTGTAAAAACTGAAGGGTAAAATAACTGTCAAAATAAAAGCAGAGAAAAGTATTTCCAAAATCTTTCGTGTTTTGAAAGATTACGATGTCATTCTATTGCTTGAAGCCACTGTAACAAACCAATTAACTGGTGTAAATTAAATTTCTCTTTTGCTTTTTTTCCATCCTCATTCCGTTTCTAACAAAATTAGTTGATCACAGGCTAATAATAACTGTATGGATAATTAAACAGTATATGATCGGCAAAAACAATTGAGGTTGGCTAAAAGACATTAAACGACATTTCTAATTCGACCAATGCCTAAGCTCAGTGGAAGCGCGTTGGCTTCGTGTCTGGAAGGTTCGGCGAGTTCGATCCCCATCTGGGGACAATACTTTTTTCGGTTTTCAAGCTATATTAATTTTTAATTATGGGTGTATTAAATCGGTTTTATTTAAACCACATAAATGTTTTCGTTGAGTAATAAATGTGTTTTAATTTTGCTAATTAACTTGTAAAATATATGTCTTAATCTATCCGAGCAAAACTCGGTCACCAGGCACTGTTATTTTAAGTGAACATATCAAATGTTGTCCTTCTCTAATACTGAATCTTAATTTGTTTTAGGATAAATTTGAAACATTCCCTTACGAAGATATCTCATCCACTGAGTGTGTCACCAACAATGTAAGTATGTCGAAACTTATTGAAATGTATAATACCAATCAGATAGTGGTGCCCTCAAGTCTGAATGCAGATTAATATTTTTATTAAATGTTTTAAAATGTTTCAAATTCAACTGTCAGCAAATAAACTATTTGTTTTAAATTTTGAAGTTATTGCCAACTAACTACTTCCCTGATCTACCATTTCAGTTCATTTATTATTCAAGTTATATTTACATCAAATTGACTTAACTTGATATAATGTTTCTGAATTGTTAGTCATCATATTGCTATTGTTTTGTGTCACTTCCACGCAATATTTACTGTAGTAATTGGTTTTAGGCATTCAGAATTCCAGAGAGTACACAAGTTGAACACGCTAAGCCCCCGACTAACAAACCGGTTGTCCAGATAAAGGTTGAGAGTGTGAGTAGCATGGGAGTAGATGGAGATTACGAGGAAGACGAGTACTTGGAAGAAGAAAGACTTGAGGAGGAATTCCCGGTAAGTTTGACTAAAGTTAAAATGCATTAAATATTACTTACTGCTGAGCCACTAAAAATCTCAGTCGAATGTTCGCCTCGTAGATCAGCCTCTTCCACGCCTCTCTCTCTCTCTCTCTCTGCTGCCATCTCCAATACCCCTCCACATTGATTCACATCTTTCCTTACTTTGTTATATCATCTCATTTCGGGTCTCCCCAGTGGATGTTTTCCACCTGTTACAGCCGTGCACACCTCCTTCAGACTTGTACATTTTTCCCTTGGCAGTATATGTCCCAGACAACCTAGTCTTTTTCATTTTACCACAGCTTAACCCATTCCTGTCTGGCAGAACGGTCGACGCCTGTGGCCACCCGGGCTGAACGAAAATCGAGCCTCGTTCACTACGACCGCGCGTCACTATTAGCGTGAAAGAATTAATAGTAACTTCATGAATTATATGTTTTGATTTCTTTGCTCTGTTCCTTATACTCTTTAACCCTAGAAGTGGCAAGCTTTTTACTCTTAACTGTAACATAAATATAATTACTAATATCTTCATGAAATATCAAAGTTTAAACAAAAAAAGCTTAAAACATGCCCCCCCCCTTATAACCACTAACCACAAAAGCAAAACAGGTGTCCACTGCAATCCCAATTAAGCCTACAAATGCCGTCAACTTCCACCCAAGCCGGTCACCGTTTATTTAAGGTGGGCCCTCCACTCCGCTACACCACACATTTGCAAGCCAAATTGGGATTGCTCATGGTCGGGATTCGAACCCTAGCACTTCCGAATGGCTAGAACGTTACGCTCGTCAGCGCAGCGCTTTAGCCGATTAGGCCACCAGTGCATAGGAGTTGAAAGCGCTTACTTGGTTATAAGACCTGCCCGGTGGCAGGCTAGTGTACTACGAAAGCAGTTTCGGTTGTTTGCCCCCAGATGGCAACACGGTCACGTAGGCGATAGTGTCTAACAAATTCACTAAACTGACCACAGATGCCTCCACCTGCCAATTCTTATTGAATATGTAAATGCGTCGTAAATTACGACTTTGCCATTTCTAGGGTTAACAGCATATACAATCACTTTTAGCAAGAAAAAAAATTATTACTGTACTTTTTCACCAGTTCCAAGCTGTAGACTTAGAAACAGGTAGGTATTTTTGTTTCGTCAAATTTTACTTTATTTTCAAAAGATTCCTTTATTTTACTTGGCAGATCTACTTCTAGTTACCTGCAGTAATAAATAGTTAATGATAAATCTTTAAATAATAATCATTATAACTGTATTATCATCAATAAATACAATCACTAAACGAATTGTGCGAACGAGAAAATAATTTACTGTCAATACGGAACATTTGACACTAAATAAGGTGATAGAAGAGGACGCCAACACCATCTATCGGATGAGAAATGAACTAGAACCCCTAACGGCGGAAAAAAGAACTACGTCGAAATATAAGCAGGCAACGTACATTGTTTGCTCATAACCACCCCGCGGGACGCACGGCGCACGTCATTAGACATCTGTCTAGCGAAATACGCTGACGTACAATGTACGTCATTAGACGGGAATGGGTTAATAGCTGTGAAGAGACCTGATGTAATCATCAGGTTAGCCTTGTAATTCTTTGTTTTCTCTAGTACGCCATTCTCTTTTATTATTTACTTGGCCAAATATTTTGCGTAGGACTTTAGTTTCGAATACAATTAATTCAAATAAGTGAGCCGTGCTCCAACTGTCATTCTGAGCCCACGTTATCTTGTGTCGACCCACTAGTTTGAGTATTTATTTTGTTGCTTTAGCAACATAGTTTATGTGTTGTACATGATAGATAAGTATAGTATTATTGACAACATGATGTAATTAATATCTGTAACTTTTACATTCAATATTTTAATGTAAATTATTAGGTAATCACTTAAAAACGGGAGGAGTTTCTCCACCTCCAGAAATATCGTGTTGTTAAAAACACAGCTTACAAAATGCTTACAAAAAGCCCAATTACAGATATTGAATAATTAATAACCAACACCATTATGAATTATGAAAGAGTTAGTTTTTGTTCTGTTGTTCTTTAACCGCTAACCCGATATGGAATTTTCCTCATAACGTATTATCTATTTCTTTACTCTATAATTTCCTCTTTAAAAATCACTGTTAGTTTTTATAAGGCAGCAATGTATTTTCATTTGTTCCAATTTTTATTTCAAATTAGCCATTGAACAAGTTAAAGGTGTAACATTCATACTTGCAGACAATTAGTCTTTGTAGGAATTAATTCCTGTATACATTTCATTTGTAGAAATGTTATTTGAAACTTATAATTTTTAAAATAAGTATGATTTTTTTTATATCAATGGTCACAAAACATTATTTTTATGTGTAAGGTTATTTTATAAAGCTGGTTGATGTTTTCAGGACGGCAATAGTCAAAATGAGACTTGTAGAGAGCCTGCTAGACCTGAGGCAGTGAATGGATCAACCTTGAATGTCAACAGGATATGCTTGCAGATGGATGGAGCACCGTTACCCTCCGAGAAGTTACCTTTCCGTCAGAACAGCTACGTCTTCCACAACGGCAAGGGATACTATTACCAAGTCCTCAGTGTCAAGGATGGCATCATGTAAGCTCTTAGAATCACATAACTGTTATGCCATAACAGTTTTAAATAAAATTCCCCCCGTTGCAGCAGACCTGCATCCTAGAGAATGTTTTAAATAATAACATATAGAAAACATCAGCAAGACTCATTAAAGTGTTTATTTGTTTTAGCTGATTTGAACATCAGTATTTTTGTATAAATTATACGTAAAATCTATAAAACCCAATTTCGGAATACGAACCACCCCTAATTAAATGTTCCCCCCAGTATGCCATTTCATGAAGTGACATGTTTTGCAAAAAAAACTTCTCAATTTTACTTTTAATAACTGAATTATTGAATTTTATGTCAAAAAATCCTAACCATGAAGTAAAAATTTTTAATATAAAAATAAACAAAAATTAATAATAATATGATAATACATAACAAATAAATAAATAAACCTATATAATTCATTTTTTTCTGTAAGTCAGAATAACCAAAAATTCGAGTAAACAGGGGGAAGGGGGAATGGGAGCGCTGTGATCTGGAAGCTATACCACTCTCAGACATTGTACCCAATATTCTGCCATATTACAAACACGTTTTTATGAAATTCTTGATCAAAAGTATTTTACAAAAAATATCGCAAAATGTACTAGCGAATTTCCAAATTAATAGAATAATTATAATATTATGGCAAGTTTGGTAAAATCTGTAAAACATGGGAATTATTTGCCTATTTATAAGATTAAAATAAAGTTATTTTGCTGTGAGGAACACTGAAAGTATACCATCAAAAATTTATTTTTAACATTTATCTTCTTTTTCAACATCTGATTAAAAAAGGAGTTTGCCTAATCTCCATATGATTAACTTAAAAGAGTATGCATTTGTGCCATGATATACATTAAACTATGATTTTTTGCACAAATGTATGGATTAACCACATGAAGCTAAATATCAAGTTTCATCCAAAATATTAGATAATAAGTGAAAAATTAATTTTTTAATCCTCATAAGATAACATTGGAGCCTCAAAATACAACGTACTGTGTTAGATTTTTTTATTTCTCGGTACGTTTAAGATAGAGAAAAACTTTAAGGAACTTAATGGGGTAGTTTTTTAGCTGATTCCAATGGTGGAATATAAAATTAGAAATAAAATAATTACATGTGAAAAATGCAAAAAACCCCATTTTGGGGCACAAAAAAACTACGTTATTGAATATGTCTGGTTTACGAATCGTAGATTTGTGAATACACGTCTCTACCATATTGGTTTCGGACCATTTTTACGAGAGTTATCGTGTTCACAAAAATATATATATAATTGTAAAAAAAAAAAATGATTATGATGGAAACCTTTAAAAAAGAAAAATTTTATTTTAAAAGAATTTTTTACCCATTTTCATGAAACTTTTTTAATTTCAAATACGTGATAAATACTCTATTAACGTGAAATTAGTTTTGAAACAAACTGAACATTATATAATAATTTTACTGAAAATATTCTGGGTATTAACTAAAGAGATAAACACGAACTTGAAAGGAAAAATAAAATATCGATCAACATTCTGACGAAATAAGCAAGCGCCAGACTATCAATATTTCTTCATTACACGCTGTTCACAACGCAACTCAGTATCTGATTGGCCCGTGGCCATGACGACACATGCACTAATTGCGCAATAGATACTGCGCATGTGTGTGAGCGGGGAGAGAGAAGACGGACAAAGGAAGAGAGATAAGGAAGGAGACTGCCAGATGTCGATGAGTCATCACCCCTCCCCTCAGGCCTCAGCCGTGTTTTGTTTGAACAACAGCTCAGCTGACTTGATTTTTTAGTTGCCAGTTTTGATTATTCTGTCGATGAGTTACAGTTTTGAACTAGTTTTTCAATTCATTTCATTAAATCTATTGTTTCAATTTAACTGTTTGTTTGTCTGTATATTGTAATATTTTAATTAAATTAAGTTGTATATAATCTTTGTAAAAATGTCAGATAATGGTTTGTATGCGATAACAAAATGCCCGCATTCGCATTCGAAGTTATCAGTGACGAAGATTTGTTTAAAGCGTGCTGACAACTAATGATGTATTAATAATAAACTAGGGCGGTTTTTACGTGAATACTTTGAATTATTTTCTTTATTCGAATAACCGTGTTTTCAGTTATCCGTGCCCTCTCTCCCGCTGATTGGATAATCGATTCTACTGTATATATATAAAAAAAATATATATATATATAAAAAATTTTAACGATATTGTTTTTTCTGCACCAGAAGAAAAATAACATGGTCTCGGGCTTAACTTGAGTACCAATATCTTTTTATAAATTCGTAAAAGATCAAACCATCCAATATGTCTTGAATCCATAATTTTCTAACTTTGATTTGAGAGTATATAAAATCTGGGTAACAGAGAGAGAAGTTTGGATGTAAGAAATGATAATAATAATAACAGATTTTACTGTCATATAACCTTGATAGCAATAGACAACGTCAAATACGTACATTAATTAACTATTATGTTCAGTATTAATTATTAAAAACAGAGAAGAATACAAGAAGCAGAAAAAATACATGTTAAAATACAGAAATTTAATTAATTATTGGTTTAGTTCTAAGTTTTAGAATTATTCAATTATTTGCCTTTTCGTCGAAATCCATCAAAGTGTTTTGTCTTTGTAGGCACCTGAAGTGTTCCGAGCCAGGGTGTAAAGCACGAGGAATCAAAGCGTCGAGGGAAGAGGCCCCGATCACACCGACGCACACATATCTCAGCCACAACCACCCGGCGGACTTGCAGAAGCGTGCTTGTCTGATGTTCGTGCAACAGTGTAAGGACAGAGCGGCCGCCGAAACTAACCTGAGCATCAACAATATCTGGGAGTCGCAGGTCTCGAGGTAAACATGTGCAGCCTGTAGCCTTTACCTATGGTTAACTAGGTTTAGTTTGTGAACAGTTGGTGTTTATTTTGAATGGGAATTTGAATAGGAATTGGAATAGGATGATTGCGGTGTGATCTCATATTCATACTTGGCTTAAAATACCTACCTTGTGGTAAGGTCGCCATTTTAATAAATCTAATCTATTCTATAACCTCTATATTCTTTTTAGATGAAAATCAGCAGTGAAAATATATTTGAACTGGAGTCTGACCATAATGTAATGAACATGATCCAGACTCTACATACAATATTTTAGACCCAAACGATTTTTAGTTTTAGTTGGATCTAATTTTTACATTCTATTTTAATGTTAACTATTACTTTTCAAATAAGAGGGGGTACCAAAAAGTAACCGGAATGACACTGCTGTAAGCGTGGCCTGTGTAGTAGGTATGTCTGCTGCTACGTGTGGGTAGCGTAGCTCATACTGAGTTCATTGCTGCTAGTGTCTTCACTGTAGGTGGACGCGTTCATCTGCAGTGAGTTTTAGTGAACACTGTTTCGCCTTTATGTCGTTTTTTTTTGGTGGACGAAAACGAACAACACACATTTCATCAGTTTTGGAGGTAGACTGACATCCTTCACAGGGTTTGTCAATAATCTACCATTCACCATTTTTTAAACGTGAAAACCATTCGTATACTTAAGTTTTACCTAAAGCTTCATCTTTGTAAGCAGTTTTCAACATAACAATGGTATCCGCAGTACTCTTCCCTAACAAGAAACAAAACTTAAGAGCTGTGCGTTGTTCATTTTTGTACACCAAAACGAAAAAAAGACCAAATGGCGAAACAGTGTTCACTAAAAAACCCACTGCAGACGAACGTGTCCACCTATGGTGACGGCACTAGCGGCACTAAACTCCAGATGAGCTGCGCTACATACACGTGGCGGCAGACATACGTACTACACAGGCCACGTTTACAGTATCGTTATCCCAGTTACTTTTGGGTACCCCCTCGTACATATTATGATTATAAAAGCAATAAATTTGTAATATGTATCTTTTACACTTATAACTACTTTAAGGCCTATTTATTATTTACTAAATTTTCAGTGTATTTTATAATTATATTAATATTTGTATTATATTTAAAGCCTATGTTTGATTATTTTTTGTTTGATTATTAATACGTCCATCTTTTTCAAACACTTTTTTCTATTACAAATCTATTGGTTTTGTAACCAATAAGAAGATAACTTCCATGAGTGCCCTTTTATGTTTTGAAATTAACACAATGGAGGGCACATCATATTTTGGATAATTTAATACATAGTTGAAATTGGATTAAGTGTCAATGTACAAAACAAAACACATTTGTTTTGCTGCAGGGATCCTGTATCTGCTTCCCAAGTGAATGCTGCAAACATTAAGACCCAGATGATAAAATATCGTTTAGAAAAAGTATGTATATAGTTTTCCTGTTTGCCATAGAATATTTAAGATTAAAGATTTTTATTTGAACCAAGTCAAATTTTACTGTTTGTGTAGTTCACACCATTTGTCGTGATCAAGTTTGATTACATAAAATGGATTTCGTTTACAAAATTCAAAAACCTGAATTTATGACCCTAGTCATACGTCAATTGACAACATAAAAATAACAAGGCCTGAATACTACAGTAAAACCCCGTTGAACCGAAATAAAGGGGGGAGAGCTGTTTCGGATAACCAATTTTTCGGTTAAACTGTTGTATGCTTAAAATTGCCCATTAACATGGAGTGTAGGAAAAATGATTAGCAAACAAAGTCTTTACAATACAATGTTTTATTTCAGCTAAAAAATGTTATAATGGGCTATAAAATAGAATAAACTAAACAACTTTAGTTAAAAACACCCGAAAACACAAACTTGCTAATCGCAAACGGTAGGCCTACAACACTGCAATACGTAACACTTTCCAATAATATTTTTAAACCTCAACTGCGCCTGCAGATTCTAGTAAAATTGGTTTTTGTGTCGGTTAGTTTAAAAAATTGATTTATTGACTATAATTCCATAAAAATGTCTAAAACATATACATATTTCTATTCGTATTTCTTCGTCACTAAAAATAACTATCAATCAAATGTATATTGTACAATTTATTTACCTCTGCATTTGTTTCTATTCAAAACTGGTCCTACATGGGTATTAGTCTACTTACACAGTTGCATTATTAACCTGTTGAGGAGTAACGACAAATGAGTCCATTTGAGTACGCCCATCATATGACTTTTGTTCCCCCTGAGTAACCAGGTCATATGACAGGATGACGGATATTTGGTTATCCTAGTGATTTTTGTTGCTGTTTAGTTATTGACTGCTTTGTAATGGCTAATAATGGTTGATTACCGCTGTACCTGCATCATTGTTTTGAAATATATCACACCCAAAACACGTTTTAAGAGATGTAACTAGTATGAAAGATGTACAAATAGGTTTAAAATATGCTTTTTATCCATTTATTGTAGTAATAAAATAAATATATTCAAAGAAATCCATAGTTTTTTTATTACTCCCGGGGGTACTATTTATGGCAATACACTTACTCTACGTAGCCTTGAAATTAGCCACGTCACATGACGGGCGAACTCATCAACAGGTTAATAGACTATAATTTTTTTTAATTCATCTTCTTTGACAATACAAATGTAAAATAATTTTTTATGTGTTTTTTTATGTATCTAATCAATATTATCACCTAATTTTAGAATTATTTTCCATTTATATAATAATATTGTATGTTTTTCTCATGCCATTTGTGTTCTCAAATCTTCATAAATACAATTTTATTGACGAAGAACATTTAATGCTTAAGGATTAAGTAATTGTGACTCTAGATTTTCTATATTTATGTGTTCTATATTTTCACAAGTAATATTAATATTTTTGTTTTCCAGGCTGAAAAATCAGATGCACTGTTGCCATCAAAAGAGCCCAGTGAATATCTTACACCACAAAGTTCTGTAAGCATCAAACTTAAGTTCACAAACCTTTTTACTTAACTAGAAAATTTCAATTTCCCATATATTATTTCAGATAGTAAATTTAATATAGTTAAAAAAATTATCATAAACTGAATTATAATACAATTTTACATTTGAATTTATGTCCTTTTCAGGTAGAAGAAACTATTTCTCACAATAGTTCCATGACCAGTCCCGTGAAGGAAAAAGAACATGTAAGTGGTTACTGAGTAATAACTGATGGAAGTGGGTGAGTTGAGTACTAAAGTAACTGCTAAAAATTAACTGATGGAAGTGGGTGAGTTGAGTACTAAAGTAACTGCTAAAAATTATTTTTTTGTGATTTTTGTTATTATAAAATTTATGGAATAAATATATGTAGTTATAATAATAAGCTCTTTTTTTGGATACTGAAATTCAAAATAACTTCCAAATTGAGCAAAGTTGTTTCTCCTGTACCTTATTACATTACTTCTGTACCTTTACTCAACAACTTTGGTACTTTCCCAGCTCATAATTACGTTACTGTTTTCTCAAACTTTATAATACATAGATGATTTTAACTATAGTTTTCCTTAATCAATGAAAATAAAGTTTTGAAAATTTATTTTTTGACTCACTCTTTAACTACTTAACACGTTCACTGCTACGAAAGAATTTTCAATCCTTTCTTCATGAGTTGCATTATTATTTTTTCAAATGCATTTAAAATTAAGTTTATCTGTGCTACATCTTTTACTCTATGTAAAATATAGTCAATGTATAAACAAATTATGGACTCCACAATCACAATTGGACAAATTATGTGCGTCCACAGCCCCCAGCAAGAAATTTTAAGAGTTTGGTGATGAATGCTGCAGGCCCCCATAAGCGTCCTTGCATGAATCAACTACTACAAAGATCTAAATATGTTTCAGAATGAATAGTGAAACATATACATTTGGGGAAAACAAAAATAAAAGGTAACACTGCAAGATAACAAGTATGTATACTGTACAAAAATCATAATCAGTTTCTGGGATGTAATCACCAACACCACCATCTTCAAAAAAATCCTCATGGAATGAGAAATAATCTTGATCAGAGTTATAATACTGTTGGTCGATCTCACCAACAGTATTATAACTGTATTGTATTATAGGTTGTATACATTTACGTAATCACTGTCACCTTTTTGTTTTTTACTGTTTGAAGGTCTTGGATTTTCATCAGTAATATTTACAACTACAAACACATGCAAAACTATGAACGATCACCACCAAAACACAAACTAAACTCATAAAAAACAACACACTTTAGCAAAAACCCCATGAAATTAACTGTCAGCTGATATTTTAGCGCCAAATGTAATGTTGCACGAGTCACTGCTTGACGTCCACCGCTCGGCCACCATTCAGCGCTCATAACACTGAACGAGTTAACCTGTTAAAATGTTGATGTGTTTTCAGGAAGACATCCACGAGGGAGCTGTGCCTGAGAAGATACCATCGCTCTCTGGAGACACTCTGTGGTATGCTGCTGGCTACTTCTACTCGACACAAAGCACCACTGGCTCTGTCAAGTGAGTAGAGCACTCAACAATAATGTGGATAGCATGACGGCGGCAGCTATGTTATAGGTTGAATACCAATATCACAATAACATTGTTATTCTATGACTGGGACCGTGGTGAGTCCTGTATTCCAGCTACTTGGAGGTCACTAATAGTGAATAGTTGTGAACGATGGTCGGTGGGTGTAGTGTTCTCTTGTGTGGATTTAACATCTGCACTATTGAATACTACGTTAATTTGCAAACACCATCCTCATAATTAGACCAGTTTGTAATTCAGAGGCAGTTCTTCAGATTCCACGTTAAACTGTGATAGCAAGATCAGTAACAGTAACAGTGAAGTAATTAACAGTAATGAGACTACAAGATCGCACCATAATCATTCTACACTCTTTTATGATTTTTGCTTGGCTTAAAATACCTACCTGGGTAGGTTGCCATTTCACTTAAAAGTACAGTAGAACCTCGATTATCCGGGGGTGGATCAACCGGGCGGCGGGTTAACCGGGGTCCAAAACTAGCAAAAAATTATTATTTTAAAAGAAGTTTTTCATCGTCAATTTTCTCATGAAAACTTTTTTAATTTCAAATACGTGATAATAATACTCTATACTAACGTGAAATTAGTTTTGAAACAAACTGAACATTATATAATAATTTTACTGAAAATATTCTGGGTATTAACTAAAGAGTAGATAAACACGAACTTGAAAGGAAAAATAAAATATCGATCAACATTCTGACGAAATAAGCAAGCGCCAGACTATCAATATTTCTTCATTACACAGCTGTTCACAACGCAACTCAGTATCTGATTGGCCCGTGGCCATGACGACACATGCACTATATTGCGCGATAGATACTGCGCATGTGTGTGAGCGGGGAGAGAGAAGACGGACAAAGGAAGAGAGATAAGGAAGGAGACTGCCAGATGTCGATGAGTCATCACCCCTCCCCTCAGGCCTCAGCCGTGTTCCCGTGTTTTGTTTGAACAACAGCTCAGCTGACTTGATTTTTTAGTTGCCAGTTTTGATTATTCTGTCGATGAGTTACAGTTTTGAACTAGTTTTTCAATTCATTTCATTAAATCTATTGTTTCAATTTAACTGTTTGTTTGTCTGTATATTGTAATATTTTTAATTAAATTAAGTTGTATATAATCTTTGTAAAAATGTCAGATAATGGTTTGTATGCGATAACAAAATGCCCGCATTCGCATTCGAAGTTATCAGTGACGAAGATTTGTTTAAAGCGTGCTGACAACTAATGATGTATTAATAATAAACTAGGGCGGTTTTTACGTGAATACTTTGAATTATTTTCTTTATTCGGATTAACCGTGTTTTCAGTTATCCGTGCCCTCTCTCCCGCTGATTACCCCGGATAATCGAGGTTCTACTGTATATATATATATATATATAAAAAAATTTTAACGACTATTGTTTTTGGTCTCTGGGCACCTAAAGAAGAAAAAATAACATGGTCTCGGGCTTAACTCTTGCCATGAGACCTACGGTAATAGCTTCTTCCCTATGGGAAATTCGCTAAAAAGATCAAACTATCCAAATATGTCTTAGCAATCCATAATTTTCTAACTTTGATTTGAGAGTATATAAAATCTGGGTAACTAGGAGAGAAATTTGGATGTGAGAAATGATAATAATAATAAACTAGGGCGGTTTTTACGTGAATACTTTGAATTATTTTCTTTATTCGGATTAACCGTGTTTTCAGTTATCCGTGCCCTCTCTCCCGCTGATTACCCCGGATAATCGAGGTTCTACTGTATAGAAGTATCAATATCACAAAAACGTTCAGTGCTCTACATTGTACTGTGCTCACCTCTTGCTTGTGTCTTTATGTATTTCACACAGGAGTATTTGGTCTATTTTGGTGGGAAAGGTACAGGTAAGGGGGAAAGGATATCCCTTAAAAAAATTATATATTTTGTAGCTTCCCCATCTTATGAATAATATAAATATATAAAGAATTCTGTATGCGAAAGTCCATGTTTGCATATCAAGATTGTCAATGAAGTATTCCTGGGGTGTTAATATTTCCATGCACACCAAACTGTTGGTAATCTGAATATCCAACTAATTTGAACTACCTACATGTATAACAATAATGATAATTCAATGAAATGGGCGAAAATGGGTCAGTGAGTAATGTTAATAGGAATTGAATACCTATTCATGAGTATGTCACAAGAGAGAGAGAGAGAGAGAGTGAGAAATATTTTCTTAAAGTAATATTCCTCAAAATAAATTCTCCCATTTTATCTAATAAGAGAGCAGTTAGTGTGATGAACCAATAAGAAATGGTCTTCACAGAGTAAAAGGACAATTAATAGTTTGCAGTATTTTCTTTAAAATGTTTTAGTAGACTTCAGTCATTAATATCTTAAAATATAATTATTTATGAATAAAATATTATTAAATATGAGACAGTACAGAAATAATGATTGAGCTCTATGTCAATAAGTGACCGGTGTGATGTATGTTTATTTTGATCAGTGGTTGGACAGTTATCTGATCAATAGAATCATCCTTTTTTAAATAACATAGAGTATAATCTCCTCTTTACAATGATATATATAAAAGTACGTGAGCAGCTACGAGAAGATTAAGTCGCGCTAGTAATATCGTCGGATTCCGGCGAATGGCAGTCTAGGGGGTGTAAAAATTCACCGGAATCCGGCGGATGGCAACTGCAGGGTTAACCCAAAGCGATTAATGGTTTAGGTTTAGATTGGAAGAAGGTAGAAGGTAGACTGGAGATTGTGAAGACTAGTAGGTTCTTTGTATGGAGTAAAAATGGCTGAGCCTCCGATACTGATTCGGATGATCATTTTGTCAGGAAAGTCAAGTGTGTGGAGAGGGAGTGTATCGCCCGAGCACTGGTAGCGTTGGGGGACAGAGGCCAGCCATTGAGCATCAACCTGGTCAAATCCACCGCACACTGCCACGAGGCCGACCTGCAGAGGAAGGAGCAGATGTTGTTCATCGACAGGTGCAAAAAGCGAGCCCGCACCACCTTGCAGTCAGTCGAGGAGATTTACTACGACGAAGCATGCAAGTAAGTCTCAGAACTTTGGTACAGTGATTCCCAAACTTTCTCAATCCACAACCCACTACAACCTAAACATTTAATCATGACATTAGTATTTAAGATACTTTCAAACACCAGGTTATGCCCTTCAATGCTTGATGAAACTAAAATTAGGCTAATAATAAACTACAAAAATGATGAACTACAAAAAACTAAATTCACTGAGAGATTCACTGTCAGGATTGAATGAGAACATTTTCAGTCTCAAGTCATTTTCCTCTGTCTGTTGATTTTTGTATTTGTTTCCAAAAACACCAATGTATAAATGATTGCTCACGCAAGCATTTGGTACCACAAACTATCAACAATTTAATTGCAACGTTAACAAGATAAGGATAGTACAGAAAGTTCTAGTACTAGTTCTAGTTCTAGTACAGTTTTAGTCTTTTTCATAGATGCATTGTGACGCCATTCATATATATTGTATTTGTGTATGATGAATAAAGATATCTGAATATGAATATGAGTACCAAGTTACTGCCCTGCCACGCCGTGACGGTGCAACATGACGTCATTTTACTTACCAGCTGATATTCTTTTTTATTTAAAATTATATCTAAACTCAATCGCATATGTCCACAGATTTACTATAAAATAAATGGTGATTTTATTTTCTGAAAATTATTTTAGTCGTGCGTACACATTTTTGTGGGTTTGCAAATTACGCATTTGTTTTTCAAATTAAAATTTACTTTTCGGTACATGTTGCGACCTCATACCCTTCCGCGACCCACAGTTTGGTAACCTAGCTTAAAGATTATGGGTTCTTTGTGTAGTATCTTGTCTTTGGTAGTAGTTTGAAAAGTCGTCGGGTTATATAAAAAACTAATCATTTATTATATTTTTAATTTTCTCATAGTTTCAAAATAAATTTACTCTCACCTTAATATGGTTTTGAAGGTTATGAAAATCATTTAAAACATTTAATTGCTGAGGAAATTAGTTATCTTAGATATATAATTACTGTAGTAATGGTTTTAGAAGTACGGTTGAGAATATTCTATTGGTTTCAGAAAAAGGGCAACCGATCGGGGGAGAACATAGGAATGTTTGGGGACCATGGGATGACGGAGCTGGGGCAAATGGCGAAGGTGCCGGTGTTTCCCTCCATTGTTGTGCAGCAGGAGGAGAGCACAGTGGGAGCCGAGAGCGAGGGCCAGGACGACGGTGACGATTACTTACCAGAGGAGACACTGGTTGACACACTCGACCCGTGAGTCTTGTCAAATCGAAATCATTGATTCATCCCATCAAATTTTCAGTTCACACAATCAGTTTAGGCTAAGGCTAGCTTTAATTTTAATCTTAAGAAGAAGACGGTACAAAACAACAAAATTCTGATTGGCGAACGACAACAATGCAACAACATCATTGTTCAATTTAGTGATGGCTCCTGAAGTAATGTACCATCAGTCTTGTAGCTCAATATTATGTTGGATTTCTTGATGGTTTTTACTGTGAAGATGTCTCCTTTATTAATTATATTTTTAAAGCAAAGAAACATTAAATGATCCAAATATATAGAATAAAAACATATTGAAAATTCTCAGTATTTTGACATGGACCTTTTCTTAAAATATCATATCATTTTCACTACACTACATTGTATCATAAGTATGAAAGAAGTTTTGAAAGAGAGTGGTTAAAATTGAAATTACAAAATCACTTGAACAGAAGATCAAAAAAATAAAGATGGCTAGAAAAGATGTTTGCACTAATAAAGTTTTTTTTCTAAATTATGATCAGAAAATTTTAAAGGAGTGGAAACACAGCATAAAGCAATCAAATCAGTTTATTTATAGCTGGAAATTGCTTATCAACTGTCAATTAGTTTTGTTACACTCTATTATCGCTATCTCTTCTTTTCCTACCTTCCCAACCCCATCCTCAAGCGAGAACAGGAATCAGCCTGTCCCTAAATTAAATAATTTGTTGTTATTTGTCCCAAGCCTAAACTTTATTTGTATTGTAAACAATTTCTTTGGCCTGACCCACTATATTACTATGAATGTCAGGATAAAACATATGGGTACACCAAAACTGAATGTATATTTATTAGTCTTATCATAATTTTAAATGTTTGGAAAAGTTATGAATTTAAATTGATATAGTTAATACCTGATTAAGATTGCAGGGATCCTTTTTTCAATCTGACAAATATTTAACCAGATGGTATCCGCTTTGTTGTCACAGGTGGATAATCGATCCACACACGCTTACACCGCAGGAGAAGCTGCAACGGAAGAAGGCGTTGGCGCGGGATAGGCAGAGACGCAGGAGGACACGGCTGGTGGAAGACCCGGAGAGGTGGGATCAGCTGGAGAGGGACAGGGAGATGAGCAGACAGAGAGCTTTGCAGTGGCAGCGTCAGCGCAAGATGAGGTCAGCGGACAAGAAGATGCCGTCTACTTTTGACAGGTATGCAAACAAGTGTAGACTTTAGTCATTTAGTTATTTATAAGTCCCTAAATGGCTTTCCGACTTCATTACACTTCAGAGTGAACAGCTTCCTAGCACATTTGGTTCCTTCTTTTCTCTTTGGGACTTGCTATCATTTAAACTTGGATACCCAGTCGGAATTCAAGCTTTGGTTGGTTTTGCCTTAAGATCGATTCCTTAAAATGCAAGCTTAAGATGTGGACTTGGGCATGACACTGGGTTCTGGGAGCTGGAGAGGCTTGGGGTAGTTGTCTGAGTGACCCACACTGTTCTGGGAGCCGGGGAGGCTTGGGTTAGTTGCCTGGGTGACCCACACTGTTTTGGGAGCCGGGGAGGCTTGGGGTAGTTGCCTGGGTGACCCACACAGTTCCTGCCTCTCAGATTCTCATGAGTCTTTACTTTTCGGTGGCTGTACAAAAGATCAGCTATGGTCACTAAACCAGCTAGGTTTAGTGGAGCCTTCTAACTCTATTCTGACATTGATATTGACAATTTTTTAACAGTAGGACCTCTCATATCCGGCCACCTCGGGACTGAGCCCTTCTATAGCCATAGCATATCTATAGATTAACGATTTGTTGGCCGAATGAACCAACCTATTTTTAAAACAATAATTTATACCTAATAAAATTAAGTTGATAAATATAGTGATAATGAGGGTATAAATATCTTCTGTGATTGTTATTGGTAAAAAATACACACATTTATAAAATCAATACATAGCGTCATCAACTATCTCAAAGGAAGGTTTTCTCAAGTATCGTCACTCAGATAAAACCTTTTTACTCCCTATCTCTCTACAAAAGTTAATGAAGGGTTTTCGATTTCGATGCCAGTCTCTAACCGTGGTTTTTCCCACATTAAGTTCATTTTCAATACGTTCAATCACGTTAAACTTTTGTTTAGCTGTCACCCTGTTATGTTTTCATTTTGACACTAGTTTTTTTGTACACTACTATCTTACTTTCAGTTTGGGTTGACGTCAACAAGTAAACATTACCCGAAAAATAGTCTAGTGTTTATGCGAAAAGAACTTTTACGAGCAATTTAATAAAAGATTTTGATTATTTTGGTGGAAAAAATCTTTCTTGTAGTTGGATGCAATAAAAACAGACACTCTTCCCAGCAGAGCTAAACATAATCTGTGACTTTCAATCACCACCAGTATAATGCGATCATTAATCACATAACTAGGCCGTTACCAAAAATCTTGTAGGATAACCAATAGGTTTTATCTTTAGGTTAGGTTGGCGGTTTTAGCTTTTAGTGAATTCTGGCCCTTAAAACTAGTCCAGAAGCTCAACTGAGTAGTAATCTGCAAAACTGTAAGAGCTGTCGAGTAGCGGAAGCTAGTGTGTCTGTAAGCCGTAGGAAATACATATTGATATCTCTTCTACTTGATCCATTTCTACTGTAGGAGGCGGTAGGATGCTCGGAGGACCAGGTAAACTGAGGCTGGTTATGAGTGGTTCTACTGTAACACATTTGTTGCTAAAATTGTAGCAACGTGGATTTCAACCCTAAAACAGGATTTAATAACCCGTAACTGTCTATGAATGCCCTATAAATCATAAATTGTTCCTTAACTATGATTACCGCAGTATTTGTTTTCAATATTTGTTGTCTCCAGTGTAACAAAAAAATGTTCTATTTAATTTTTATTAACACCCTAAATTTTCTTTTTCAGTGGAGTAAAACCATCACCTTTGCTGGGACCAAAATTTTTAAAAGAGCTTGTGAACAATGAACAGCCAGTAAGTATTTTTTTCCACTGATACAACTCGGGGTGCTACTAAAGATCTGCAGGTCGAGGTAGCAAAGGGTAGTTATACCCTAGCCCTGTTCAATTATAAAAGAAAAAAAGTTAAAAATTTAAAATTACTTTAATATTTGAAAAATCTTCAAATATAAACTTACTATATAGTTTTTCTTTGGTTTATAGTAACACTTTTCTAAAAGTGAAAATATTACTTTTAAAGAATCATGTTTTGTTCCCTAACGGTTACAGTAATGTCTTTCACTTTATTTCAAATAGTCACAGGTCCTTTACTAGAGATGTTTGCAGAAAAAAGGGTTTGGAATACTCCCCAAGACCATCATCATTCATCTTCATAATTAGACCAGTTCGTAATTCAGAAGCAGTGGTTTGGACTCCATGTTAAACTATAGGCCCCTTAAGGCCATGCCACACCGAGCTCGCTACCGCGGCGGACGCGAACTTTTAAAAATCGCTCACCATGTTATCAAATGGGCCAAGCCACACCGAGCTACCGCGCGCCCGCGGGCGTGCGGTAGTGTCCGCCAGTACCGCTTGCTGAGCGAATTTTTCAGACTACCGCTGCGGGCGTTTGGTCTTGCGCATGCGCAAAGAAGTTTCTGACTCTATTGCCCTATAAGCAAACAGCCAATCTCTCCTTTGCGGTTATTGCTTTCCTGTAGTTTTTATCATTTTTCTTAATATGTTCTCCAACTAGT
Source organism: Nephotettix cincticeps (assembly GCA_023375725.1). NCBI lineage: Eukaryota > Metazoa > Arthropoda > Insecta > Hemiptera > Cicadellidae > Nephotettix > Nephotettix cincticeps. The sequence continues at coordinate 54,295,493 of CM041787.1, forward strand.
GACAACACTTCACTAAACTGTTTTGGGTTTAGCCTGAAGTAGGTTTGAACCTTTCTTCGTCCAGTTCCAAATCTGCCACAATGTAATGGAACTCCTCATACGTCTCTCTCTTCTCATATATGGGGTGAACCCACTTGGACCTCTTACAAGCCACCGAGTTTAAGAGTATTCCTCGTCACTACTCGAGTCGCCCACCCACGGAACACTATTTTTCACCAAGTCGTGGTTCAACCAAGGTACATCGGACGACATTTTAATCACTAGTGAATTATATTCAAAGTGATAGTAGAGAGCTGGATACCCCCCACCACCAAAAAACTACCGCTACCGCGCGGTAGCGGTAATTTTGGTGTGGACTCCAGTTCGTAATTCAGAAGCAGTGGTTTGGACTCCATGTTAAACTATAGGCCCCTTAGATATGTCATTGACTGTTGGGCTATTAATTAACAGTTCTGTCTTAGGACAGAACATGTCAGCCTTAGGCCCCTTTTATGCATGGCATCATGCGATGGTCATCGGGCGGACGTCGTGAGACGAGTAAAATGTCTTGCTTTCAAGCATGGTGTCGAAATAACGGTCATCGGGCGACTGTCGAGCGAATGTTGTACCAGACGTCACCGTCAGTCTGCCACCTCACACATACTCACAGTTTGATTCACAGTGTTCTCAGTTATGGATCCCTTTGTAGTTAATATGTATTTAACTCCAAAAAAACAAAAGTTCGAAAGAGAAGGAGGTGGTCAGCACCCCCTATAAGCAATGTGCGCCACTTAAGAGGTGCATTTTATTTTAAACCTAATGTGAAGAATTAAGAGTTCATGGTGAGAAATTTTAAAATTATTTTCGTATGAGTATTGTTTCATTTGATGAACTTTGTGTAAGAGTTAGAAACACTATAGCCTGTAGCCAAATTCTTGTGAGAGGTTTGTGTTTCCAACCTAAAGAAATTACGACAGTGACTATACGGCCGGCAGTCGCCTGATGACCTTTATTTTGACGCACGTCAAATGACGCTGTGCATAAATAGCCCCATACATCGCAATATTATTACAGCCTGACACCTGTACTCTAACTATTAATGTCGTGTTTTTAATTTTTTAAATTTAATTTTAATTTATTGAATTATATACATAATGGCTACAGGCTAATGCCCAAAACAGCCATTTTGAAAACATAATAAACTAAAACTAGTTATTGAAAAATAAGAGTACAAGAATAGCAAACTTATAACTAACTATAGTAGGCAAATACAAAAGAAAGAGTAATGTGTGTGTTTAACAAAACGAAAACAAACTTCAGGTATTAAAACTACTATGGTAATAATGGTAATAATCTAGAAAGTAATAAATCTATCTAATTGGTTCACAAATAAATTAAAATTGTTACGAAACAAATCAATATCATCCCTATATAAATTTGATAACCTTAAAGCTTTAAAAATTGATAAATTGTAATGTTGAACAGTGTGGCAACGAGGAACAGAAAAAACTAATGAGGGTCGTAGATTACACCTAGGAATATAAAAATTAATCTTACTTAATAAAACAGAGCTGTCAACTAAATTATGAAGTAATTTAAACAAAAACAAAAGAGCCGATTTACTTCTTCTTGTTAAAAGAGAATCAAAAGAAAATAAATGTCTCAAGACAACAGTTGACAGTTGCCTATTGCATGGAACATTAAATCTTTTAAAATATAAATACCTTAAAAATGAATTTTTAATTATTTCCAAAGATGAAATGGTACTATTGGAAAAGGGATCCCAAACCAACGAGCAATATTCTAGCTTGCTTCTGACAAAAGAAAAATACAACTTACTGATTGAATGTATTGACCTGAAAAACTTAGAATTTCGAATTATAAAACCCAACATCCTGTAAGCATGATTAATTATGGTATTTAGATGAATGTCAAATCGAAGAAAAGAATCAAAAATGGTTTTAGATGATGGTTGCCCGACGACCGTCGGACTTTGTGCATAGACAGACCTTACAGCAATGCATTTTCATTACGACTGTCTTTCAACGCCCAACACTGTGCATAAAAGGGGCCTTAGTCAGTAACAAGACTACAAGATCGCGCCACAATAATCTTACACTCATCTCATTCATATTCGGCTTAATATACCTGGTTCTGGTTAGATTGCCATTTCAGTAACTAACTAACTGTAAATGTCATTAGTATTGACATAAGATATTGCCATTCAATGTTGAAAAGATTAGGGAAATTAAAACTTAAGTATTGTATACATTATACCGTAATAATCTGTAATGATTGCAGAAAAGGATGTTGATTCAAGGCTATTAAACAAAAAAATTGTTTACCAAATTTAAGGACCATTAAGATATTGGTTTTATCAATTTGTTTTATGTAAGATTTCACTTTATTTTTCCTACAACTAAATTGACACGTATTAAACAATTATTTTTCAACTTCTATTCGCTAGGAAGACAAATAGAAATTTTAGGTTTTAAATTAAGTTTCTGGAAACCAAAAGTGAATCATTGTGGAAGCTGAGGAATTGTTTATCAACTGATTGTATACCGAGATGTTTGGTTGTTAACAGGAGGAAGAAGAATCAGTTGAACATTCATACTCTGATTACGTGACGCTTGAGGAAGAACTGGACTATAATGAAACGGTAATTCAAATTTAGGCTATTATAACAGTCTTGCCTTGTTATGCACATTTATATACAGCAGCTCAATATAAACCTATTGAGGCTGCTTTAGAAAGTGTGGAAAGTTAACTCGATAAGCTCACTAATGTGTCACATACTGAGAGAGTCCATTAATTTTTTCTCTTTATTTGCTAATCTACTACCGTTTTAAATCAGTTCTGCCAACTTGTTACCCCAGTGTAGTGCATCATACAGAATTGTTACCAAAACTGCATTTTAAGAATGTTTTTGATGCCCTTCCTGCTATTTTAAAGAGAGTGAGACTCAATTTGCTTGTCTCATTTTCCATGTCTTTATTGCTTGTTAATTTAACTATATTTGCACCCGCATTTCATCATATGTGTTATTATATTTTAGTATGTTTATTAATTATTTTCATGTATCATACACTTAGCATGTTGCAGTTGTAATGATTTAGGATTATTATCACATTATTGTCCATTGTTCTGTTATTTTAGAATGCCAATTGAACGTTATTAGCCTTAGCACTTGCATTTTCAGCATGTACTCGTATTTATTACTTTGTTTTTATACATTATTCTTAGATGTATAATCATATATCATATATTTTTCTGTGCATTGCATGTTGAATTCTCAATCCTAGGATCCCAGTTGCTTTTGGATACCTATCAATCCCGGGATTAGAGAATCTCAATTCCGGAATTAACGGGAATGCAAAAAATCTTTACTTAACAATTTTTTTGTGATTTGAATGTTTAAACTACCGCAAAAGTCATCTTTCAAACACAGTAAACATTTTAAATGTTGTCATTAATGTTTGAAAATATTAGTTTTTATTTGTTTTATTATGTCCTTTTAAATTGGTATTTATCAATTTACCTTTCTCATATTTTAAATTTTACTTAAAACCGAAGCCGAAGCAATGTTACAAAAATAATCAACAAATCTTTTTCAGACACCCTCTCACAAACTATTTATTTGAATTTGAGGGATCATCTCCCCCCTGGTTAGTAACAATTTTTTTGCAGTGGGTTCTGTTGTATGAGGTGATCTAATGGTCAAACCAAGTTTTGTACAAAAAGAAAAAGTGTGATTTTTTAGTAATTTTTATAAGAATAATAACATTGAGTACTCCCAGACAACGTACTGCATTTATCGTGGACAGTAAATTTAACTATTCTCTGGAACCATTAGTTGTAGACTAATAATTCAAAATACTAATTCGTTCTAAATGTTTTGATTAAATGGTTTTTGACGATTCTATATTTATTGTGATTCCTGAACAAAAGTTGACACTAAATGGTTGGCAGAGTTAAATTTGAAATTTATTAATACAAATTATATTGTATACTGCACATTTCAGGAGCCTCCGCCAAGTGAAGAAGTATATGAAGCAGCAGCCGAGAGTAGCGTTCATGATGAAAGCCAGGAAGAAGGCACTGTGGAATTTGTAGGTCACACTCTATAAACTTTACTCTCATTAATCTTGATTCTAAAAGTTTTCCATATGTTTCCTGAACTAATATGTTCGTAGAAATAATTCCTATTAAAAGTTTTGCTTTTAATCTTGACCGTGATCTTTTTTGGCTTACACCCGAATGACCAAAAATGAGTTAGTTTAATCACAATGTTTCTCAAAGATAAATCAGTTAGTAGTTCTGAGCAGAGACTTGCTGTTGAATGTATTGAAATGAAGGAGTTTATATAAAACTGTTTAGAGTTTTTAAAGATACTCTTAAAAGATGACAAAAAAGAAATAGTTAATGTGGAGCTTATTATTTAGGCTATAGGTAATTAATTGAAACAAACTTATTGCGTCTATGTTAGTGGTTTTGTTAGTAAGTGCCCAAAAGTCCACAAATGGTATTAAAAATTTTAATACAAATTCAGTTAAGATGAGGAAACATTTTTTTCTTAGGAGAGTATTAAAATTCAGTTTTATGTTAAGGTTTTTTTTAATCTCCCAAATTGCATGAGGTCTATTTACCTCTCTGAGTATTGGCCTTGCATAACTTGATGTCAATAAATTCGATACTTTTAACTTTTTATTTTTCTCACATATTTTTCTGTCTAATCTTGTTTGCACATATCAATTTTTCTATAATGTAAAAAGTTCAAGATTCTTTAATACGCCTTCAGATTGTTGTGAAATAGCAAAAAAAGTCAAATGGTGCGTTTATTAGTGGTACTAAATAGTTAATTTCTATAAAGGAATATCCCTCAAAAAATAAACTATAACCTATTGAAAATTTTCATCAAACCTACTTTTCACGTTGTTTTCAAATACAGCATTTTAACTGTGTCATAATGCTCACAATTTTAATTTATGTACACTCGGGGAGTAAGTTGAAACATTCCCATATTCATACATCATTATACTTTCATTTCGTCCACTCATACTCAACATCAATTCACACCTTCGTTATTTACTGAGTAATCAATGAAAATTAAAACTATCATATTCTTTAACGTTTATCATTTAATAATTAATTGTTAGAATTTCATGGGGGAGGGGCAACCCCCCGCAGCAATACCAAACTTTTTGAGTGAGTTTTCAACTTGTGAGCTGCATATCAAGTTTCATGGAAAATGGTTGTTAAATAAGGAAGAAATTGATTTTAAAAACTCACAACTTTGAAACCCCGATGTTTTGAGAAATGTGGGTCGTGTCACTTTGTTTATCTCATAAAGGACTATAAACCATATAATATTCATCAAAATCGTTAGAGCTGTTCTTAATAAATTTTCATTTTACGAGTTTTTTGGAGGTTTTTGGTGGTAAAATACCCTTTAAAAAAACCTTCCGAGAGACCTTGGATAGTTACCTACGTACTGAATTTCATGAAAATCGAACCAATAATGTTGTCTCTAGGCTTCTGCACATCCCCCCCACACACAGACATAACTCTTAAAATCACTTTTTTCGATTCAGGGGGCACTATTATCTAGGCTTCTCTCCACATTTACACACACTCATACACAGGGCACACAGACAGACACTACTGTAAAACCACTTTTTTATTGAGTGTGCACTATAATGAATATATACACCAGAATTAAATTCAAAAATTCTGACGAAAACAATTCTTTCTCTTCATACTATCATATAGAGGGAGAAAGTAAACCTAGGTACAGCAAGGAAGGATGACCAATTATGTAAATAGAAGTAACTTTAAGTTGGTCAAACTGTGCACAAAATCAAATTAGAAAAATTAAAATTATTCTCTTGTAGGGTATGCAATAAACAAAAAAAATCTAAATTTATTTGGCAAAAAACTGACATACATGGTTGCTCAATGGCTACCAAAAACCATGAGTTTCAATTTCTAAACATTTTGTTTAAATAATTAAAATAAATTACACACAGTCACAGTTCTAAAAGTTGCAGGTATTTTTTATCCTGCAAATACCTGCAGCAATTCAGAACTAAAACTGAATGGTATATTCCCATATTTTATTATATTATTCAACAATGGTTTTGGAAGCATATCATGATTAGTAAAATAATAAGGAGTGTGATGAGTTTTTTAATATACAGTAACGTAATAAGAAATGAAACTGACGTTAAAGTTGGTATATCAATCAGATACTAAATATACTTTATAGAACTTGAGCTCGCTAGTTAAGGATTTAGAATCAATTTAGTAAATTTTGGTACACCAGTATCAGATGTGCTGCTGTCAGCCAAAATCAAAGTAAAATTCCCAAAGCAGTCAACCAGAAAGAAACTTGGCTACCTGTTAACGTGAACAGTCATCTTGGAAAGCATCTGTAGTATGCCATCATTTATGGTGGCAAAAAGATAACAAATCTATTAAGAATTCCTGGAAAGCAGTTTAGAAGGTTGATCTGATGTGTTTATAAATTATATAATGTAGGCTATGTCACTGCAAATTTTGTGAAACCAATAATTTATCACTATGGTGCCTTCTGTCACAGACTGGCAGGCGAACGGCTGCCCTTCGTCAAAATCTAAATCTAAGTTTAAATCTTTGCCAAGATTTAAAAGCCCTGCCTTAAAAAGTTATGTAGATTTTTTACGATAGTTTAATATGGATTTGTCTAGGTGTTGAAAAACGTACACTCAGCTCTTCTGTTAGGGTTATTGGCCGGTCTAAATATTAAAATAACAATTCATAATTTATTAATCAGGAGGATGGTAAGTTATTCTCTTTTCTCCAGCCTTAATATTGGCTTTGCCATACTGGAATCTGCTTTTTAAATGTTTTAAACTAGAAAAGCCAAAAAAATATTCCAAAAATATCAGTAATCTAAGAAAAATTGTAATTCTACGTTATAGTGGTATAGGCAGTTACTAAATAGGTTTTCTTTCTGAAGATTTATGAAATATCTGTGAGAATAAATTTTAAATATGTGGATATTTCAGTGGATTAAACAGTTTTCCCAATTTTTTTATCACAGTCTCAAGGAGGATGGGAATAATTTTTCCTAATACAATTTTCTTAATGAACTGCAATATTGTATTTGGTATAGCACACAAAACAACAACTCATTTCATCAATGATGTTGAACATTGAACTTGGTGGTTGTTACCGAAAAACTATCTTAGGCCACATATGGATGGAGCAAGAGTTAAGGAGAACACAGAGCAGCAGATTGTAATGTTAAACAGTTTAGATTAGCTTGGCTGAACATGGCAAACAACTTCCCTCATTAAACACTAGTCAATATTTATCATTTTTACACCATGGGCATCAGAACTAGCTTTTAGCAATGAAGTTTATAAGTTCGGATATTAACATTTAAATGTTGTTAATTCCTTATTTACGTTTTTTCTCATTTAATCATTTTATTAAATTATTAATTATCCACCATAAAATTTTAATGTTGATTTTATATATTTGAAAAATAAATTGATAACCATGAGCGGTTAAACAGAGACTTTGGGGAGGTAAGCCCAGATATTTACTTACTCCTGTGGCCATTGGTATCCAAGTAGGGTTTTGGTTTCACCAACAACTGCTTGCCATCTCTCCCTGTCCATTGCCTCGCCAATTGCTGCTCCTGCTCTTGTGATGTCTTTTTTCACAACGTCCCACCTTCCTCTCTTGGACCTTCCTGGTGGTCTCACCCCATTCGGCTGCCCTTCTCCTACTTCCCTTAATAGTGATCCCCAAGAAAGGCCCCACCCATTTCATATGTCTAGTTTCAGCATGGACCATGATGTCATAAATTTCTGTATAGATTCCTTATTCTAATTAATACTATGTCCTTGTGTATCCTCGTTACTATGTCCTTGAGAATCCTCGTTACTAAGTCCTTGTGAATCCTCGTTACTGTGTCCTTGTGAATCCTCATTACTAAGTCCTTGTGAATCCTCGTTACTAAGTCCTTGAGAATCCTCGTTACTGTGTCCTTGTGAATCCTCATTACTAAGTCCTTGTGAATCCTCATTACTATGTCCTTGTAAATTCCTGTTACTAAGTCCTTGTGAATCCTCATTACTGTGTCCTTGTGTATCCTCGTTACTATGTCCTTGTGAATCCTCGTTACTAAGTCCTTGTGAATTCTCGTTACTAAGTCCTTGTGAATCCTCGTTACTAAGTCCTTGTGAATTCTCGTTACTAAGTCCTTGTGCCTTGTGAATCCTCGTTACTAAGTCCTTGTGAATTCTCGTTACTAAGTCCTTGTGTATCCTCGTTACTATGTCCTTGAGAATCCTCGTTACTAAGTCCTTGTGAATCCTTGTTACTATGTCCTTATGAATCCTTGTTACTCTGTCACTGTTACCGGTGCTACCGGTTAGTGTGGCCGACAACAACTAATGTTTCAACTAAAGTGTTGTTGTGATTCAGAAAAAACATAAAAATTAAAGTTGAAAGATGTTTATGATTTTTTAACTCATGATGGGGTCGGTTGATGCACTATGCTGTGCAACAAAAGTTTATGGTAGGTGGTAGAGGAATACTGTTCAAGATGAAGGGACTGTGCTCTGGGTTACGGAGGGGGGCAGAAGTTGCAGGAGGCTTGCTGTACTGAGGCAAAATATTTTAGTAACATTCTTAATTAATAAAAAAGGGTAATTTTTTGTTTATTTTATAACCAATTTATATTTTCCTTAATCCTTCATCAGGTGCACTGATCTTGAAACATTGCAGGCGCATGTGGAGGTTACCTCTGCATTTGGAAAAATTAAAGAAAATACTGGTAAAGATATTGAAAATTATTATAATCAAAGTTTTATGCCATAAAATGTTAAATAAAATTCATTTTGGCTCAAATAAAACATATTTGGACCCTGAATGTATGCAATAGTAATATAACGATTAGTAAAAACATGTAAATTTAACATCAGTTGAATAATATTTCACAGATCCAGACTTTTGTCTTCTGTTATTGCCATCAGTAAAAACATTATGATTTCTACACTACGAAATAGCAATATAAAAACAGTTAGGGACTAAAAAAACTGATTAAGTCTTAAACACACTCCACAATTCTGGTAAGTCAAATAAATTATCTAATTACTTGCATTTATTTATGAAACGTGATTGGTCATAGCTCCGTATTGACAGCCACATTATCGGACACACCTCCCCGGAGGTTACCTCCAAACACTGATGAAACTCAACCCCACACTGATGTAGAAAGACAAAGCTGGTAAAACTGGATATTTCTTGGTTCCTTGAAAGAGGAGCATGAGGTACAGTCAAGCGCCGACTTCAAAACCAACGTTTTCCAAATTTGTAAGCAAAATATTTGCAAGTGCGAAGGTAACCTCCGCTATGCTCCTGATGGGGGGTTAAAAAAATTCCAAAGTGAAATGGTTTAAATACTCTGATTTTAGAGAACATTTACCCCTACTTTTTCTCTTAGGAGCAGGAAACAACTGAGAACACAAAACCATATTTGGTTCGTGGAAACGATGATAACACTTATGTATACCATGACGGAAACGGGTTCTTCTATGACACCATCAAGATTGCTGACGGTTACAGGTAAACTGGAATTTTAATTTTGAGCTATAGTTATAATGCTTCCTATGAAATTTAGATTGAGAATTAACTTCATGAATTGTTACTAGTGTTGCCAACTAGTTTTTTTATGTTGTCAGCCACTGAATCGCTTTTTCAATAAATGAATGAATGGTTTTAATACCTTACTGTGAAATAGATCCTTGTAGTCTTTGAAGACTACTGCAGTTTCAATTCCTAGATGCAATCTTCATCAGGCCACGGGATGTCTTCCTTTGGTGTCACAAATTCGTCAATATTTGTTTACAGAAACATTGACGAACGTTGACTCGGCAACGACGGAAGCATGGGAAACATAGATAAACAAACGGATGGAACGGTTGGTTTTCGGGAGGAGTCGGATATAAGGAGGTCTGAATGGGAGGTTCTACTGTATTATTATTATTATTATATTATTGATTTGGAAATTCGCTGAGAATGCAGGTCTGCTGCGACAGAGGAAGGGTAATCCCCACTGCACTTGCTTCACAGTTTTTGTTCTGCTTCACAGCATCGGCACGGATCAGTTTGGCTCAGTCCAACTATTTTGAAGATTATGTTCTTATCAAGATGTAGTTTTGAGATTATTTCAACCAGTGAAGATAATCTCAGATTGTATTTTACCGAGTGCATGATCATCATTCTGTAATTGCATTATTCAGGCCCAACATGAGGCCCCATGTACCCTTTTTTAGGCACTTCATGGCTAACACGATGGAAAATGACTCTTATCAGTAAGACCTCTCTAGGAGTGGCCTGTGTGACTTATCATGAAAAGGTATCTGGATCTTTTCCATTAATTCACCACCACCAGTTTTTTTACCTTAGGATTCCATTATTCACCACCAATACTATTTATACTTAAAGTTAGGTTGGTTATTGATAATATAAAATATTTTTAACGAAATAAAAATATCAATAACCAACCTAACTTAACTGCGCAGAACACTGTATGTCGATGAATATTTTTAAATTATTTTTACATTCATCCGCGAGACGCAAAAAGTTCATTGGTGTGTCTTGTCAATCAGACTGGCTGGTGTGCCGGCTGCATGGTCCTGTCATTGCTAAGCGATAAGACTCTACAATCCTGTTGGTAAAACCCAAACTAATCACTCCTAAGTACTCATGGCGATATGATTTCTTGTATACTATATCGCAAGTGGTGGTGAATTAAAGGAAAAGATCCAGGTATCTTCCTGTCTTCAATACCCCACATAAGGCCGAGGACAGTAGCAGTTGATCTTAAAAAATTTAAGACCAGCAAACTATAGAGAACATTTTCACCAGGTATTTGAAATGTGCGGTTGAGGGTTGTCGAGTACGAGGCTTCATGAAGGTCAAGAAAGATGGTGCGCCAATCATTCTGAACCGTGACAGTCCTGCCCACTCCCACGACCCTGACAGCAGCCACCAGCCACTGGTGCAGTTTGTCCAGAGGTGTGAGCACCGCGCTCGCCAGGAGGAGGAAACTCTTGTGGAGGACATCTTGGATGAGGAAGCTGCCAAGTGAGTTAGATTAGATGGACATGGTTAGAGTGTTAAATGACAATGTAAGTAACAGCTCTTTGAGCCATCAAACACTCATCGTAAAAGACTTATTAACTGGTCAAACACTAAACAATAATAATAGTGTCAGTTTACCAAAACTAATTGTTTGGATCAAATTTTCAACTCGTATCCTATTTTATACCTCCCTGATAATAAAGATACGAGGGGTACCCAAAATTAACCGGAATTATCTGCCACTTCTTGTGTGTAGAGCGGCTCAATCGGAGTTCAGTGCCGCTACCCTAGTAGCACAAAAATATTTTTAAAATGTTGTAGGAAACATTTTTAAAATGTTACAGAAATATTTATAAATATTTTGAAAAGATGTTGACAATATAACAAAAACATTTTTTTGCACCATTTTTCATTTTGCCATTGATATTTTCACAACATTGTCAAAATATTTTCACAATATTGTTCCAAATATTTTTAAAACATTAACAAAATATCTTTAATATATTGTAGAAAACCTTTTTAAAATATGATATGAAACATTTTTAAAATGTTACAGAAATATTTATAAATATTTTGAAAACATTTGACAATATATTAAAAATATTGTTTTGCACCATTTTTCATTTTTCCAACAATATTTTCACAAGATTGACAAAATATTTTTAAAATATTGTAAACACGTTGTGAAAATATTTTTAAAATGTTGTAGAAAACATTTTAAAAATATTTTAGGAATCATTTTAGTCATTTTTAAAATCTTGTAGAAATATTTTATATATATTTTGAAAACATTTTGACAATATATTAAAAATATTGTTTTGCACCATTTTTCATTTTTTCAACAATATTTTAACAACATTGCCAAAATATTTTCATAATATTGTTCAAAATATTGGTAAAACATTATGAAAATATTTTTAACCCTCCAACGGTTCACTATTTCACTTGTTCATTTTTAAATATTTGAAAACATTTGACAATAAATTAAAAAAAATATGTTAACCATTTTTCTAACATATTTTAAAAACATTGTATTTTCACAATATATACAAAATATTTACAAAAAATTAAATTTAAAAATAAAATTTTTAAAAATAATAAATTTTTATTAATCAATATAAAAATTTATAAAATTAAAAATTTTTTATCATAAAAATTTTTTGAGTTACAAAAAAAAATTAATAAACCTTATAAATTTTTTAATAAAAATTTTTACAAAAATAAAATAGAATAAATATTAGTAAAAACATTCTAATAAATGTTTGAATTATGTTAAACAATATTTGATAACTAGATGAGTAAACAAAAATAAAAACTGCATATTTTTTGTAAACAATTTTTAACAATAATTTTTTTTTAAATATTTGAACAAAAATGTAAGTAAAAACACAACATTGGAGTTAATGAATGTATAAACATTAAAAATAAGATACATACAAATCTGTCATTTAGTTTTTGCCTAAACATGTTGCACATTTTTTTTTTATGACTTTTTGTTTTTAATAAAAAATATACATTTGTAAAATCTTAATATATTATATAATTTATAGACTAGAAAATTATTTATCAACAAAAAAATGTATATGTAATATGTTTAAAAAAATTTAGTGTTTTTGTACCACAATAACAAAATATAAATTTTTATTTATAAACAACAAAATTTTTTTTTGTAAAAAAAATATTTTTTTTTTAAATTTTTAAAATTATAATTTTTTTTTCAATTTTTGGTTGTTTTTGTTTAAAATATATATTAAACACATTTTTTCTCTATTTTTTCAATTTTTTCAACAAAATAAAAAAAAATTTAAAATATTCAAAAAAATATTTTAGGTTAAAAAATAATTATATTGTATAAATACATAGCATATAAATCTATATATAAATTACAAATATAATATTTTCTTATTGATCCAACGGTGCAACACTTCTTCTTTTATTGTTGAATTACATTATTTTTGTTTCTTAAGTGTTTTTTTATAAATAATTTCAGTATACATCAAAATTTTGACCATTTTTAAATAAATGCATTATGTTTAACAATTTTCAAGTTAAATGTTCATAAAAAAATTATGTATACTAAAATTTTTGATCTGAAAATTAATAAAAAGCATATTTTTTTGTAAAACATTTAATAATAATATAAATTTTAATAGTTTTTTTATTTTTTAAGTAAACTCAACATTATTTAAAATTAATTAAACATAAAAATAAATACATATTATAAATCTTTAGTGACATTTGCCTAGACATTAATTTGTTTTATTCTTGGCCCTTTCAGCAGGTTAAATAAATATAAAACTAAAATAAAAAAAACTATAAAACAAAAACAATTAATTTATCGTTAAACTCAGCTCTTCATTCTTCTCTGCATTCAGCATTTATAATCTGAACATGTGATACAACTAATCTAACGGAAAGTGTAAATAAACCGTGTTTTAAAACATAAAAATTTTAAAACAAGTTTTAAAATTATAAACTCTTATGTACATAATGTTTTTTTGTCAATATGTGTTGATAAATTATTACAAATAATGGAATTTAAAACTATTGTCTCTGCTAGACAAAATAAAAATAATTAAATTATTGTTACTAAACATAGACACATTTTGGTATTTCAAATACTATAAATATCTATTAATAATTTACAATAATATTAATATCTTTTTAATTCTTATTAAATATCTTTAAATATTTATATCAATTAAAATTTTATAAATATCATAATTATTAAACAAAATATATCATGGTACTTATACTATGGTTAGTATAGGTCATACTTGTTTTCTGATCACGTTTAAAACATGCTAAAGTAATGCGTATAATATTGTAAATACAAGTTAATAATTGGAACACCGCTCCATATTTCAAAATATGTACGAATTTGCTCTTATTAATTTAATTTTATATCCTCTATTTATTAAAAACAAAATTTATCATAGAACTTATATTAAATGATACAAATATTCAAACAAATAACATTACAAATAATGGTCTATTGATCAAAAACATGCTAAAATGCGTAACGAATGTGACGTAGTCATTGGAACAAATATTTATATGGTAAAATTTTTTTAAATAATTTTATATTTAATGATATTATGAAAAATTATAAAAAAATATTCAAGAAATATATTTAAAATATTTACAAATGGTCAATAAACATGTGCTATGCATTGCATTGAGTCTGCTATGCATTTTGGGAAATTAAAAATATTTTTAAAACATTGGTAAAGTATTTTTAAAATATTTAAAAAACATTTTAAAAATATTTTCAAAATATTTTAAAGCCCTTTTAAAATATTTTAAAAACATTTGAAAAATATTTTCAAAATATTTTAAAACCTTTGAAAATATTTTAAAAATATTTTAAAAACATTTTTAATATACATTTTTAAAACATTTGCTAAATATTTTAAAAATATTTAAAAAATGTTTAACAATATGTTGTGAAAAATTATTTTTTTCTACATGCATGTAAGTTAATTCCAAGGAAAATTTGCTACTTTATTGTTATGCATTATGTAATACTATACTATACACTATTACGGTTTTACTATACAACTACCTGCCGAGTTTTAATAACGTGAAGTTTGTTTCAATTTATTTTTCTTATAAATTAGGCCAAAATTTATACATCCAGTAAGTTATAGGTTTGATATTGTTCTTCATTCAATCGTAAATATATTTAATAAATTGTTTGAAATATACCATTCAAATGAATATCATAAACATGACAAACTTACCTTAAAACACAAGCTTTCCCTTGACACCAAAGTACACTGATCAGGAAGTTTATGAACATAACAGACACAGGAAAAATACAACGTTCAAAAAGTTCACAAGCATCAAAGACAAAATGGCGAGTGGTGGACGTTGCTGACGGCGTCACTCAAATCGGGCCAAAATATGCTAACGCGCATGCGTTTTTGACTACAATATTTTAAACATATTAAAAAAATATTTTCACAACATTTTGACTGCAATATTTAAAACATATTAAAAAAATATTTTCAAAATGATGCCTCACAATATTGTTTGTGAAATATTTTTAGAATGTTATTAAAAATATTTTCACAAAGTTTTGTCAGCAATGTTTTAAAAATGTTTTTAAAATATTTTCAAAATTTGCCTCACAATATTGTTTGTATAATGTTTTGAAAATATTTTTAAAAAGTTATGAAAAATATTTTTACAAAGTTTTGCTTGCAATATTGAAAACAATATTTTAAACATATTTCTAAAATATTGTATCACAATATTGTTTATGTAATATTTTGAAAATATGTTAAAAACATTTTGACAATATTTAAAAAATATTAAATTAAAAACATTTTTGGTAATGTTGTACAATATTTTTTAAATATTTTAAAAATATTTTTGTGCTACTAGGGTAGTGTTGTCGCCGTGAGTGGACATATTCATCTGCAGTGAGTTTTTTAGTGAACACTTTTTCGCCATTTCATCGTTTTTCCATTTTGACGAACGTAAGTTTTGGCGTGAAGTTTTGTTTCTTGTTAGGGAAAAGTGCTGCAGATAACATTGCTATGTTGAAAACTGCTTACCAAGATGAGTTTTAGGTGAAACTCATCGTTTTAGGTTTTGGCAGTCGACAAACCTTTTTCACGGGGTTTGTCAACAATTGACATGTGGCAATTTTTAAAATATGAAAACCACTCGTCCTAAAGCTTCATCATTATAGCTTTAAAGCCCCTCGTATATATTCATGTTTTTTTTTATAATGGAGCATTAATTACCCTGATTAATATAAATTTTGAAAATCACCATCTGATTACTGGATTTAAAACTTTGAACCAAATTCCTGACTCTTTCTCAAACTCATAGTTAAGAAACTCTGTTGATAGCAGTTTTTCCAGTATATTTCAAAATTTTGTTAAAGAGGGGATTAATTTGATCAATTTGCACTTTTAATTAAAATATTTTCCACTATCGCGGACATTATGATAATTTACATTATTTCAATAGTCATGTAATTTTATCTGTTTTTAGAGATCCTGATTCTGCTTCAAAATTGATTATGGATGATTTATTGAAGAAGATGGCAAAAATCAGGAGAGGTTATTCAGAAAATGAGACTGATTCAGAGGTAAGACAATCAGGTTCATATCCTAGCAGATTTAATTTATATTATTGCTTTAAAACTCGTGAAAGAATAAAACATTAATCTTTTTATCTGAAAAAGAATAATTTTGTTTCTTGATTATCTCTATATATAAAATTGAATGTATGTCTGTCTGTATGTATGTATGTATGTATATCCTTTATGCGTTGCCAAACTACTCATCCGATCGCCATGAAATTTTAGGAAGTTGCTCTATATGTGTCCGGGAAGGTTTTAGTGAAAAAATATTTTCGAAAACCCCATAAGTTTCCATTTTATGGCGTTTTAAATTTCTAATGTTAACCTTATGGAGAGTAAGTTTGTTTACAAATTGTCTACAATGAAAACATTTGATTTCTTAGCTACAGCTGATTGGTTTACTTTCCATTAGCAATACCGTATGCTTTACTATCCAATGCCATCTGAATCATTCATTAATGTTAAACTATGAAGTAAATGTTTACTGTAAAAAATGAACAGCTTTATCCACCACGTTAATAGTTTCGGTTTTGGGGGATTATGTATTTTTATTTTTATTTTCTGTCTGATTAAAGTCACGTGTTTATATGATAATTACAATGTTTATATTATTACGTTTATTATCATAATCAGCTGTTGTATATCTTTCCTATAAAAGCCGTATTACAGTTAGATTTCGTTTGGGTTTGGATTGGATTCGAAAATTGTGAATTAATCCACTCAGATTTATTTGTTTTATGGGGATGTTATTAATATGTTTTATCGTTTTGTTATTGTTATTCACTATGCCGCGACCCAGAATAAATAACCTTTTACAATAAAGCAGTATTATTGCTATTCGACTTCAAACATGGCCAATCTTAAAGTTAACATGTATTTACTGTCAGGTGTTACGAAGTTCGCCGGGTCAGCTAGTATAAGATAAATATTTGAACCACATAGCAAAGTCATTACGCTACATTTATAAATATGAACTTTCATATTAGTGCATTATACTGTATAAGATATTTTTTTTAGAAAGAAAATTTCTCAGCTGTTGAAGATTCTCCAGAGAATGAAGAAACCATGTCAGAAAGTGACAAAGATAACTTCATCACTGTACAGCATAAAGCCTGTAAAGGAAGACGTCCTACTGTTAAGGTACTCATCAGTTTTTCCTGAACATAGACTTCTTTTTACTTATTTGAACTTATTAACCTTGACTTTGAAGTCAGAAATTAATTTTTTTTAATTAAAGAAATTTCCTTAGGCAATTTTTGAGATCTTTGTGCAAATGTATTCATATCTTATTTATTATAGTATATGTTTGATTACCACTTTCCCTTGATTGCCAATATAAAAATTCCAGACCAATAATAATCATCTGATATTTCACATAAGATATTTTTTTCAGAAATTCAAAAAGTTGAGTTCGGAAGTTTTACCAGGTGATCGTCCCAATACGACCATATATCATGACATGAATGGGTTCTACTTCATGTTCAATGCTCTGAGAGAAAATAAAAGGTACTTTACCGAGGAAATAAATTTATTATCTTGTATTTAGTGTATTCTTATGTTTTAGACATTTACTAAATGTTAGGTGATGTAATTTATTGTTATTTTATTTGATATGAAGAGTACAATGCAAAAATGATGATTTTTCCCATTTTCAGTTTAAAAAACTAATTTTTAGTTAAAATATAACCAAATTTGTAAAGGGGGGGGACACGACAAGAACCCTGGTAGTTACTAAGTTATATGCCATTTTATTTTTGTTGTGCACGGTAAAATGATGAATCTCATCTGTAACTTTTTTTTTTGTTTAACTGTTTTTTTAGATTTTTAACTCAGTTTATGACAAATTTTATTATATTTAAAATTACAGATTTACTAAATTAAATGCAAAATAAACCAAATGAGTTTAATTCAGTTATGGCATGACTTTGTCATTGTTTTGGTGTGATACACAGCAAAAGAAAGTTTATTATATATTTTTTCTAATTTTACTATCATGCACTTTTATATGAATGATGTATATATTTTACTTTATTATAGTCTTCAAAGGCAAGTTAAGTTTTTCACCTACTTTAGATTATTATTTCTAAGTGTTTGTTTATGTAAGACTCACCAAACCACAAATGAAGAGTTCTTTTGAGAATTATTTTCCTGTGTTAGTACTTGTTGGTACTGTGTTAGAAATTGTAACAACTTATCTGGATTCAAGTATTTGATTTGATTAAAAGTCCACACACCAGGCCGTACCTGCATGTGAAGCTGTTTCTGGTCACTGGAAGTTGGTAATGTTTTTCATTCTTTGCACTGTGACTCGTGTTCGGCAGGTACCTGAAATGCATCGAGCCCCTTTGCAAGGTCCGAGGCTGGATGACTGTTGACGAGGGATCCCCGATATTCACCAACCCAAAGACTATTCACAACCACAGACCAGACTTCACGCGAAGAAACTTTGTCTTATTTCTGCGTAATTGCAAGGCTCGAGCTGCCGAAGAGGATGTGCCACTGCGACAGATATATGAAGAGGAAAGTAAAAAGTATGTTCTATTTTGCGTGAAATGATATGGTAATATTTAGAAAGCTGTCTGAATGGTGTGTACAGTCTGTGATCTTTGATTTGGGCTAAGCAGAGACATCAACACATTAATATTTTCCAAGTTAATATCCGATTTTCCTATCAGCAGCTATTGACCAAAATTAGTTCTATTATTTTTGCATGTCATCTAAACCCAAACTATGTCTAGCAGTCTTTTTACTGCTCTACCTTTTACCCTCACTTTTGGAGACAACCGTAATCAAACCAAAACCAGCGACTCTCAGACTATGAGGTTAGTATGTTACAACTGAGCTATCCAGCTGTTATCTGGGAATTACATATTGGTAATATTTTTTTGCAGAGACCCTATATCAGCAACAATGATCTCAGCTCGTAATTTGCTGCAGAGAATGCAGCGAGTACGCCAACGAAACATGTCCTTCCTCCCTACAAACACGGTAACATTTTTTCAAAGCCTTTTTAAAGTGTTAAAATTCTATCGTCATTTACAAGACCTTGATTAATTCTAGGCAAAAATATAAAACGTCAATTTAGACATATGTCTTGTTTGTCCTTGAACTATAATTAACAATAAAATTGGTTTTATGTACTTTGTCTTGTCT
The DNA here is from genome assembly GCA_023375725.1 of Nephotettix cincticeps. Taxonomy (NCBI): domain Eukaryota; kingdom Metazoa; phylum Arthropoda; class Insecta; order Hemiptera; family Cicadellidae; genus Nephotettix; species Nephotettix cincticeps. The sequence continues at coordinate 54,314,865 of CM041787.1, forward strand.
CCAGTTCAGATATTTGTTAAATCAGAATCAGAAGCACCAACCAAAAATTGGTTGGTGCCTGATGATAGCATAAAAGGTGCTAAAATGTAGTTCTCTCATACAATAAATAATTAAACTATTCATGGTCGAGACAGAGAAGAGAGCAGACGTGTGCTGGCTCGTGCATCTAAGTACGCAAGTAATAGAGCTATGTACTGCTAGTGCTGATTTTAAAACTTAGTTTTTGCATTATTAAATCAGTGAGCTGCAGTTTTTTATTGAGAGTAAAGCCATTGTTAAAGAAATATAAAATAAATAACAGATTGAATATCATAACCTCATCAAGGAAGGGAACCGCCATCTTGATTTGCATTCTTCTTCTTCACCCACAAAGAGAACTGCCATTAAGACCTTTTTCTTCTTCTTCTTACTTACCTTTTTCTGCTATGGCTGACTGTGCAAAGTGTCTGAAGCCCATTAAAAACAAAGGGAAAGTGGACTGCGTTGACTGCATGAGTATTTATCACTACAAATGTGTTAACATGAGTAGTGATGATGTCAAGTACCTTGAGGAACTTGGTCAAGTGTGGCGCTGCGAGACTTGTGCTGTGAGTCGGAGGACGAGCATGAGGTTGGAGAGTGCGCAGAACGTAAATTACAATGATGTACTGAAGCTCTTTGAGGAACTCAAGACTGAGTTCAGGCAGGTTGAGAGGAGCCTTGGTGAATCTCTCAATTCCTGCCACGAGGAGTTAAGAGTTGCTAATGAAAAGCTCAAAGAACAAACAAATGAAATCGCAACTCTAAGTGGATCGTTGGAGAGAATGGTCACCGAGAATGCATCCCTCAGAAATACCATAACAAGGCTTGAGTTACGAATAGAGGATCTGGAGCAATACTCTCGCAGAAATGCCTTTGAAATACATGGTGTCCCTAAAAACCCAGATGAGAACATCATGACAATTGTTAAGGCAGTTGGTGATGCAGTTGGTGTAAAAATCAATGAATCTATGGTGGACACTAGCCATAGACTGAAGGGCAAACCGGATTCTCAGAGGGCTCCTGGAATAATTGTTAAGATGGTACGGAGGCTTGACACTGAGGCCATCCTTAAGGCGAAGCGGACAAAAAAGATCTGTCCACCCGACATCTGGGACTGGCGGTAGATAGGCCAGTCTACATCAACGAGAGCCTGTCTCCAGCCAGACGGCGCCTACTAGCTGCGGCTCACGAGGCCCGTAAAACTAAAGGGTACAAGTACGTCTGGGTGCAAGGAGGGAGGATCTTTTGCCACAAAGCCGATGAAGATCCGGTTGTCCATGTGAACTCAATGGAGGACGTAACAAGATTGTGAATTTAAGGAAAAAATATCTTATTGCATTTCAGTTCTATGTCAAATTTTTCTTTCTCTTTTGTTGTGATGTTGTCTATGTTTTTTTTATGTTTTTAGTGCAAAGTTTTTGTTTTGGCTATACTTTTGGTATATTCAGTCTGTGCTATATATGTGTATGTACGTGTTTATATATGTATGTATGTTTATATATGTATGTATATCTGTGTGTGTATGTATGTATATTTTCTGTTTTAGATGAATAGTTTTTTTGTGGTTAATCAGAACATACGTAGTCTGAGAAGTAATTTTGATCATTTTATTGCCGAGTTACAAACACTGGAATTGAAACCAGACATTTTAGTTTTAACTGAGATCTGGGTTGAATCACATGAAATTTTTTATTACAAAATAGATGGGTACACACAGTTCTCAAATTGCAATAATAGTTACCGTGCAGGAGGTGTCGCTGTGTATGTGAAAGACTGTTATGAATCCATTCTTGATGTATCTATGGATTTAAGGGGTGTGCATTCAGCAGATTGTCTTGCGATCAAAGTTAAATTTTTAGAATCATCGGTAATCTTTCTTGCTATTTACAGGTTAATCCATATTTCCTGTTTGGATTTCATTGAAGATTTAGATCGTGTCTTAACACACTTTAATAACAGAGATCTAATTTTAATTGGGGATATAAATTGTGACATTTTAGCGGACACTTTAAATTCTCATAGATATCTAACAGTTATGACAAGTTTTGGATTAAAATCTTTAGTTAATGAACCTACAAGAGTGGTAAATGGTAGTGAAACTTGCCTAGATCATGTTTTTTATCGCTTTAACATAAATAAACGTGCCCTAATGACCGTTGAATATAAAATTATGGACTTGAAAATTACCGACCACTCTTTGGTTTTATGCATTTTTGAATTAAACACTGTTTCACGATCTGAAAGTCCTACATTTAAAACTAAAATAGATTTTGTCAAGCTGAATGGCATTTTAAAAAACCAAAATTGGGTAGATGTGTATAGCAGCAATTCAGTCTCCTTAGCATATGAAGTTTTCTTAAACATTTTAAAAACCGCAATTGAGGATTCAAAATATAGTTATGAATTAAATTCAAAATTTAAGAAGTTAACCCCATGGATGACTGATAGTCTTTGCTATAGAATAAAACACAGAAATAGACTTCAATCTATGTTAAATTCACAGCCTGAGAATCACAGATTACGAGCCTATTTTAATCGATATAGAAATAAATTAAAATCGGACATAAGGAAACAAAAAGAACGATACTTTTCAGCAAAGTTTGAGTCCGTATCGAGTAATGTAAAAGCGCAATGGAAGTTAGTTAACGGGCTGGTAAAGGAATCTACCAAAAAAGTAGATATATCACAAATAAATAAAAATGGCCAAGTTATAAATAACCCGAATGAAATTGCTCTGTCTTTTAATGATTATTTTCTTAATATTGCAGAAAACCTTAAGGAAAACATTGATAAAACTAACATGACCTATGCTGATTTTGGGGCAACGTTTAAACACAAATATATCAGAGATTCGTTTTTCATGACTCCCGCAACGGCAGACGAAATTCGGATCATTGTGTTGAATCTTAAGAATAACAAAGCACCGGGATTTGACAATATAACTTCTTTTAAAGTAAAATTAATTTTGGAAAACATAATTGAGATTTTGACTTACCTTATAAACTTTAGTCTAGAAAAAGGGGAATTCCCATTATGTCTAAAAACTGCCGTAGTGATACCGTTGTTTAAAAAGGGGGATCAAGAACAAATTTCTAATTACAGGCCGATATCTCTTCTCTCAATATTCTCTAAAATTATTGAAAAGGTGGTTAAAAAAAGATTAATAAGTTTCTTAAACATCAACAAATTTTTTAGCAAAAACCAATACGGGTTTATGGAAAATCTGTCCACAGAAATAGCTCTGCACAACTTTCTAGAAAACGTTTATAAGGGAATAAATTGTGGCCTTACCTGTGCAGCGCTGTTTCTGGACATTACTAAGGCATTTGATGCGGTAGATCATGAAATACTTTTAAATAAAATGTGGCTTAGTGGAATCAGGGGACTACCATTTAACTGGTTCAGGAGTTACCTGAGCAATAGAGTTCAATTGGTAAGGGTATTGGGACATGTCAGTCAAGAGGGTATAATAAAATGTGGCGTTCCACAAGGATCTGTATTGGGCCCTATTCTTTTCCTGATATACATTAACGACCTTTGTACTGCTAAATTTAACGGTAGGGTTACAACTTTTGCGGACGATACGGCACTAAGTTACACAGATAAAAACGTTAATGATCTCTTTGATTTAATGCAAGCAGATTTAAAATGTTTAGAATTTTGGTTTTGTAAAAACTTATTAACTCTGAGTGATAAAACTAAATATATAATCTTCAGCGTAAAAAAAGAAATAGTATGTAATAGGAAACTAGTTTATCATAGTTCTAACTGTTTGGGGGGCATAAATTGTAATGGATGTATTGAGATTGAAAAAGTAAAATTTATAAAGTATCTAGGGCTTATAATTGATTCTAACCTTTCATGGAAAAACCATGTTAAAAAGCTAAAAGGGGAAATGTATAATATCATCAGAAAATTTTATTTTTTGAGAGACCTCTGTCCTAGGATTAATCTGATTAATCTATATCACGCATTGGTAGGATCAAGGTTAGGGTACGCACTTTCTTGTTGTGGGGTACATACTTAACAACGCTAAAGCCTTTAATTACCTTACAAAAGTGTATAGTAAGAATAATCATGAAAAAGCCTAGACTAGAACATGCACTACCTATTTTTAAACAATTAGGATTGCTTCCATTAAGAAATTTGTTTGTTTACAAAGTGCTACATTTATTTTCCACGAGAAGTATTTCAAATTATATAAATGTTCCACAACCTTACAATTTCCGTTCAGCCTACAGTTTTGAAATTCCGAAAGCTAACTTAACCATTTTTCAACATTTTTACACTTTCAGTGCACCGAGGTTGTATCGGTTAACATTTCAATTAATCACACAGAACAGCACTCGCAATTATTTGAGTAACCTTAAGAGTTGGATTATCAATTTAGACAATGTTGAAGGGTTGCTTAGACCTCTAATTTAGTTTTGGAAATAGAAAAAGAACTCAGCACTTCTGAAGTTGCTGGAATTTTTTATTGACATTTTTTTCCTACTTCTTGGTGATATATGTTCAAACTTATTTCTGACGTGTTTTTTTTTATTCTATGATTCATTAGGCATTCAGTAGTTATATGTTATTCCTTTCCAAGTTATCAGCTCATAGATTTGTTTTTTCTTTGTTTTAGCAAATGCAGAGTTTTTACTTTAATTTTATTTGTAATTTTATGTAGTATTAGAGCGTAGCACAACTTACTTTCTTTTCTGTTCTTAAATAGTTACTCAGTGAAGGGACCCCGATTCGGGCTTAGCCTTGGGGCAACCCGATTCATCAAAATTTTTTATTTTTTCTTTCATCAAATTATAACTTGTTTGATTTTGCTTACAAAAATGTATGTTTTTTAATGTAAAATGTTTTTCAGTTTGATGCAATTGTTGTGATGTTTTATTATGTATAGCTTATATCTTGTGTAATTGAAAAATTTTGATGAATAAAGAATTTATTTATTTATTTAAACTGGTGACGAGACAAGTTACATAAAATAAATTTTACTATAAAATACCAATATAAACATTTAAGTTATTTTTAACCGTAAACGATATGATATAATATGTAGTTTTTTCACAATTATAATTTTTAGAACATACTTTCCCTAGTTTATGGTTTTCTTATAATTTATTTTTTTATTCTCACCACTAGGACGAAGACGAATTTATAAAAGCCTGCACATCAAATACAATATCAACAGATGTCCCACCACACGAGCTTGTAGAAGAATACGAAGAAGAAGAAAACCAAATATCACAGGTCGGGACTATTGATAACTTCAAGTGAATAATAATATATAGACACTCAGTTAGACAAGACATGGGAATTATTTCACCGAAATGTTCTAGTATTGATTAAACTGATACAAAATCAATTATTTTTCACTTTTAATACAGTGGTTGTTAATCATACGGTTCTGATCTCTGATCATCATATATTTTGACATGGATATGTCTTAGCTCTTATGGGAGGAGTATTGGCAATCTATCAGACCAAAATTTGAAACAGAGCTGGCGTCATATGGTTAAAAGCACAGCTGTGTAGAGGAACTGAAAACATTTCCTCTAGACACAACTATTTTCTAAGCTATTTCCCAAGGGGAAGTAAAGTAACTTTTTTACTTTCTTCCCCTATACGGATTATAAGGAGAAATTATTGTTTGATTTGAGTTGAGAATGGAAGTACCCATTTTATTTTCAGGCTTTCTAAACCCAAAAAAAAATAGTTTTTGAACTGATAAGTGTCATCTTCATTATCAGGGATAGATCAGTCTGTTGTGTCAAGTGAATTTTTGAAATTATTAGATCCTGTTCATTATGTATTCCCTGCCAAACAAAGTGATTCGGTTCCAAGCTTAACTAGTTGCGAGGTGTGGATTGCATTGGTTACACGTAAAGCACATATATGAGCGCTGCATCAAGAGAGAGAAGGGATGCTTGGGTGACCTCTAGGATGCCCTGAAGTTAGATCCATGTATCGTTAGGGTGCAAGACATGCAGTCCAGGCATGAAGTCATCCGATAAGGGTTCCGGCCTGGTTTCCCACGGTCCGTAGGGGGTTTAGTGGGTGGGAGTTCCACACTGTTCTCATTTGGGTTCGTACATTAGCATTGCCCTATGTAAAAAAACCATTTTGAGCAGTGCTAATCTATTAATTATTTGACAACTGAAAAAAAACACTCCCTTCATTGAAGGAGCTTGTTTTAATAACATGTATTAAGTTTAGATTTGTTTTGGAACTTAAGCTCTAATATTGTTCATGTATTTTTAGGAGAACGATTATGAAGACATTGTAGCTGAGGCAGTTTTAGAAGACTCGGAACAAATAGATGAGGTAATCCACATTGGAAATATTGCAACCCGTTTTTAAAGGTAGTTCACCACTATAAACCCTTATAAACATAAAAAAATACAGATTTCTAAAAAATGGTTCTAACGATTTTCATTAAAATTCAGTGTTTTTTAGTTATTTAGTCCTACAATTAGGGTAATTTAATACAACCCACATTTCCATCAAATCAAAAGAAAAAATTTTTTGTCAAAATAACACAATTTGTAAACTTATTTAACCATCACCGTTGAACTCAGTTTAAAAAACTAATCAAATTTGTCTACGACTCCAGAGAAAAGTTAAATTACTGGTCTAAAAGCATCCAATGTTATTCTTGTGGAGATTGCTAAAAATAAATTTCTTCCTTATTCAAAATTGTTTTTCAAGAATCTCGGTATACAGCATAATGTTTCAATACCCAATAAAATCTGCTGAAAAATTTTGGTATTGCCGGGGGAAGAAGGGATTGTAGTTAGTGCCCCAAAAGTTTTCAACTTCTAGTAATAATAAGGTGTTTGAAAGAAATTATACTTGTGAATTGTGAACTTGTGACTTGTTGCCATTGAATACCCAGTGGATTTGCTGTCTTCAGCCAGCTCTAGGTCTGCTCAAATTAGGTCCTCTGCTCAAATTAGGTCCTTTTCGACTTCGTCAACCCATCGCATCCTAGGTCTAATGTACCTCTTAGCACCTGCCTTACCATTTTTTTCTCGCTTATTCATTTTATTTGAGCCAACCACCTCAACCTTCTATTCTTTACTATCCCCAAGATATCAGTATAATGTTTTGAAACGTAAGATTTGTTGAATGTTATTTTCATAAACATTTAATAATGCTATATTTTATTGAAGGTTTTATTTAGTTTACTTTTAAAAGGAGGAAGTATGCGTCAGTTCACTGATACTACTTATTTTCAGCAGTTCTCTCTTGAAATACCGTCCATAAGTCACCTGAAGACTTGAGAAATTGCTAAACTATGAATTTCAGACACTTTCGCTACTACATTTTTCATTGACGGGATACATGGCTGTTTACGAAGTGCAGTAGAACTAATTAAATTTCAGAACATTATTACATGAACAAATTCATATTACTGCCTTCAAAATGTATAATACCGATACAACTTATATTGGTGTATTGTTGATCGTCCCTGGGGATTTCCCTTGACTCATTCATAATATTGAAATGATAATACTATTGCCCAAGAATAAGGAAAATTTCCATCAACTGGTTGGTTGTAACCTGTTTGGCAAACTGAAAGCTAATTTAGGATGCCAATTAAAAAGAAACAAATATTTTTTACTCTTTATTAGCGAATTACCCAAAGGGAAGAAGCTATTAATTTTTTATATATTTGTTTAGTGATCTTAATTTTTTCTAGGAAGCTGAATCAGATGTTCTCGACAAAGCCATGAGCCAATTCACAAGTGATGCGTCCAGCTCAAAGGTACCGGTATTGTAAAAATTGGATTTGAAACATCATTTTTTTTAGTTAGTTAATGAAATGGCGACCTACCCAGGTAAGTATTTTAAGCAAAGTATGAATGAGAATGTTCCTTACACAGGACTGTTAATTATTAGGTCAATGGCATATCTAAGGGACGTACAGTTTAACGTGAAGTCCGAACCACTGCTCCTGAATTACGAACTGGTCTAATTACGAGGTTGGTCTTAGCGGATTAACGTTGCTTCATTAGTGTGGACATTAATCCACACAAGAGAACATTACTCCCACCGACCATCGCTCACAACTATCCACAATTAGTGACATCCAAGTAGCTGGATTACAGGACATGCCACGGCCATTTTTTCTGTACAGAGCTTCTACAGTAAAAATATCCAGTATAAATGTCGTCTCGCCTCATCTTTGCTTTTATTTGTCACTCTTGGACTGATAGAAATGCTTGTGTTTGTTTATGGCCTAAAACCGGTCATATTCAACCAAGACTACAGTTGAAGTTTATTTACCATTCATTGTCTGTAAATTCCAACGATGGTGATATACGTTTCGCCATGGTGTGTGGCATCTTCAAGGCTTTAAAGTTTTACATGGTCACTATGTCAATAAAGCTAATAACTACACTAGTATTAACTTCTTCCTGAAACCAGAAAGGATTTAAGTTATTTGGATATTTCTTTGACTGGACACTTATTGGGCAAAAAATACATTGTTATAGTAGGAAGTTAGCTGTTATGTTTAAATATGAAACAATATCACTTGATGAGCTTTTAAATGGATCATAGTTTACAGATAATTGTCTAAAGAACGTAATGTTAAATTTTGGAGACATCCCATATAAGGGACTCATGTGTACCTTTACCAGACGCGAGAAACTGAAACCACTCAGTTGGGTCGTCTGCTAGAGTAACGTCCGACACCAATGTTTCAGCAGCAGGCCCCTTTTGTAGAGGGTGCCCCAGTTCCGAAGGACCAGCTGTTGCCGTCGGAGGTGTTGCCGGGACTACGCCCCAGCACCACCACGTACCACGACGGTCGAGGTTACTACTATCTCAGCAATCATCCAAGCGATCGCACCCGGTAAGTGACAGTGTCACAGTTTGTGTAATACAACTCTCTCCATGACCAAGTCACCTGATCATAAGTTGTCTAAAGTATTTTCTTTAAAAATTTGAAATCCCGTCTCCACTCACAGTCGGATGTAGTTGTATAGGAGCAAGCACTCTGTGATATATAATTTGTTCCTCACCAGGAGAGGTTAGTGCAGGAGTACCTAGTTCAAGTGTTTAGGGCCCGAGGCATAGCTGAAGACCCTGTATTCCAAAGACGTCAAGGGCCCAGTTGGTGGGGGTACTTTATACACACGTAGTCTTCCACGACACTGACCATCACTAACACTCACCTGTTTTCTGGAATGTCCTGCGTAGTTCTTGGTGCATGTTGCAAGGTGGCCCTCAAAGTTTCGCCCATCATGTATTGTGAGCCTTCAGGAGGTGACTACACTTCAGGAGGTGACTACAAGAGGTTGGCATAATGGGTGAATGTCGAGGACCACTGCACAACATGCGCCAAAAACTATGCAGGACATTCGACGAAATGTCCTGCGTAGTTTTTCCTACATTTAGACTAAATGTAGGAAAAATCGTCTGAATCGCCTTTTATTACTGATTCCATCTCTTGTATAAAGCCCAAGTATGTACTAATTAACTTTAGCATTTTATGAAGTAAGGGTTGATGCTTAAATTAATCTTTAAGTGGTCACAGGTAAAGAGTACAGGGGTAACAGTCATAACTCCTGCCGTTTACCCCGTGTTATTATTTTTTTTGTCAACTCGTCACTTAACAAGAGAGGGTGGGGTGTCCTATGAAGCCCATCCTTGGTCACTGTATAACATTCGGCTGAGCAAGACGTGCCTGTGTGTAGGTACCTGAGGTGTGTAGTGCCGCAGTGCAGAGCAAGGGCACACATGGACCTGGCAGACGGCAGCCCCATTATCCAGACCAGCAACCACGACCACCGGCCTGATGTCAAGCGGAAGCAGTTTGTGTTATGGTTGGAAAACCTCAAACATCGAGCTGCCACCGATACCCTTCCGATCCCAACCATCTACACCCAGGAGGCTGCCAGGTTTGTTGAATTTTTTTTAAGTAGTCAATCACGTGTGTTATGTTTACAGTTTATGGGCTCAGAAAAATATTTATTGGCTGTCTGGCTTGTTGGTTATGCCTGGAAATCTTAAGAAGGTTTTATTGATAACCTCATGTATTATTTTTCTCAGCTCAAGGACATTTACACTTTTCCAAAGCACAAAGCACTGTTCTAGTTGCCCTCAAAGGATATTGTCAGAATTGTTGTAAAATATTTTCTAAGGGATAAATCCTACATAATTATTTAAGTGAACAAATAACCTCTATTAATATAAAATTAAGTAAATTTTATTTTCAAGACTGTTAATCAAGTTCTCATTTCAAACATGTTTTAGCGAATTTCCAAAAGTAATTTTTTTATAATGCATTCATGAATTTACATTTTCACTAAGTTGATATTTCCAGGGATCCAGAATCTGCTAGTAGGGTGCCCTTGGAGACAATAAGAACTCGTTTGTATAGGACCAGGAAGCTTTACCAGACCAAAGAATTGTTAGAGCAGGTAAAGTGAGTTATACTACAATGTACTTAAGATTTAGAAAGACATTGACAATCGAAATAAAACTATGAAAATAGTTACGATATATTTTCCTTTGCTGGGAATTGTGACTGTATTATGGTATTATGTTCTTTGTTGTTCACAAGATAGATGTGAATAGGTAATAGAGAAGCTCTTTTCCCCCCCTTCAATCAGATCCTGTTACGGTAGTATTTTATAGAGCGCGGCTGAATTCCACTCACTCTAATTTGATAATGACTCTACATCATCTCGGTCCAACCAATGATCTATTTCACTAAATCTAGACATCATAAAAACTTCTAAAACCTAACTAAAAAATAATAGTCTAAAAACTAGTCACCCAATTTGCAGTTACAATAAACCGGATCACTAATAGACAATAGACAATATTCTTTATTTACATATTCATTAAGAACAGTAGTAGAGTCAATTTACAATAATTCTAGTCGAAGATGTGTTGGTAGTATTCATTTAGGGAGTAGAATGGTCGATTGATGAGCCATTGTTGCAGAGCTGGTTTTAGGTCATCTTCCGTTTTGCTTCTGAGATCTGGGGGTAGCCTGTTGTGGAGATTCATTCCTGCGTATGAAGGTTTCTTTTCAAACTGTGCTGTGCGATGTTGTGGAAGATTGTACTGCATGGTGTTTCTTAGGTTATGTTGGTGCATTTCGCCACGCCTTGTAGGGTTATTTCGTACTGCAAACAGTATAACTTCCTGGATGTAAAGTGCTACAATGGTAAGCACTTTGAGTGACCTGAATGCTTCCCTGCAGCTGTCGAGTCTGTGGAGTCCTGCAATTATTCTGACTGCTTTTTTTTGTTGTTTGAGAACTCTTTGCATGTTGGTGGATGAGGTTCCACCCCATGCTACAAGTCCATATCTCATGTGCGACTCGAAGAGTGCAAAGTATGCTACTTTTGTTGTGATGTCATCAGTTGCATTTTTTATGCGTTTAAGAGCATAGATGCTTGAACTTAATTTTTTACATACATTGTCCACATGAGGGGTCCAGGTCAAATTCTTGTCAAGTGTGATGCCCAAAAACTTAGCTTCATCTTCCACTTCTACATCTGGATTTTGTGGCACTTCGTGGGATTTACGACCAAAAGCTATTTGTGTTGTTTTAGACATGTTAACTGCGAGGTCATTGTTATGGCAGTATTGGTAGGCCATACTGAGTGACACATAAGATTTTACTTCTAAGTTTTCGGCTAGTGGTTCAGTAAGCACTAAGGTTGTGTCATCAGCATACATAAGAGTAAGGCAGGCGTCTCCTATTTGCTGAGGCAAATCGTTGGTAAAAAGTATAAAGAGTACCGGACCCATAACTGACCCTTGTGGAACTCCTCGATTTATTGGTTGAAAACTTGAACTGGCATTTTTTATTAGGTTGTTATCTCTGTGCCTTAGTTCTACTACCTGACTTCTGCCTGTAAGGTAGCTTTGAAACCATTCTCTTACTATTCCTGATACACCCAGCAGTTCCAGCTTTTTAATGATAAGCTGGTGGTCAAGGCAGTCAAATGCCTTACTGAAATCGAGAAAGATTCCTGTTGTTAAATTTCCTTCATCTAGGCTGTCGAGCAGGGACTCAACAATCTGAATTATTGCTGTTGTTGTGGATTTCCCTTTTGTAAATCCATGTTGCTGGTTGTTTAGTAGATCATGTTCTGTGCAGTGGTCTAAAAGTCTTTTTAAAACAACTTTTTCATATATTTTAGGTAATTAATTCAGAAATTTTGCGTTTTTTTAAGGAGTGTAGGAAAACTACTTATGCTTTTGAGCTCAAATTCTGTTATTATAAATCTAGATAATTTTAGTTAAAAAGGATTTTGTTTGGATTACAGTCGGTCTGGATCTTCATATTTTGAGCTACGAATAGGTTTTATCTTTTATTTCCAGTGATTGAGTACTTACTGAACCAAAATGATAATAATAAAGCTGTTAAAGCAATTTAGACCATAAAACAATATAGCTCTACCACTGCAATATTTGCTGGGAAAGTCACAATATGCATATATTGCTGTTTTTGACAGCCAACCAATTGCCATAAATTCATTATTAAAACTATATGGTTTCAACACACAGAGTGTGTTTCATTGTTAATATACAGTAGTTTGATCGTAATAACTTCTTAGGATTCTATGTCAATATTGATAGTTTTTATTTATACATATAACACACTAATATTTTTTTAAATTCTTTGCCCAATACGTTAGTTAGCCTCTTGGTTTTTACTGTCAGATAATGTAAAAATCTTTTCAATGGCTAGTATTTAATGAGTGCCAAGTTGTATTAATAGTTAGTGGCTTTATTAATTACTGTCATTGTTTTACTGTTTGGCATAGATATGTCATAGCTCTGGGGGGTATTGGCAATTTTCGAGACCAAAATTTGAAACAGTGACATTGTCATGATTTGGTTATATGAACAGCTGTTTGGATGAACTGAAAACATTCCTTTCAGACATAGCCATGATCTAACTTATTTCCCACAGGAAAGTTAATACAAATATTTTTTCTATTGAATTTTCTGTATTTGTCATAAACTATACATATTTTTACTAAACATAAACTATTATTTTTCAGCGGGAGTTTGAAGGCGAACGAGACAACGGAGGTGGGATGGCTGAAATTAGTGAAAATACTGCGGTAATTAGTTTTATATCTATTAATTCATATTTGCTTACTGACTAAATGTAATTTTTTTGAATTTTCAATTAAAAATGTTTACATTTTTTACATGGAAAATACCAGTAATTGCAAACAGTTTTCAACAACTCTAAGTCATTAGGATGTATGTCTATCTTTTTTACACTAAACATATATCTACAATTTATTTATTCCCTGAGAATCTAACATCTAACTTCTGATTACTACAACTTTCCTGAATTCCTGATGATTGTAAACCTTTAACAAAACAAAATATGTTTCTTACTATTTTTATTACTATGACAAATCAATATAATTGACACATTTAAATCTTCTTAAAACTAAATACACAAAATTTTTATAATTTTGACTGTATCAATAACCGTTGTTATCATAGTTTACTTTTCTCTTCCCATGCAGGCTGGAGGGAATCTGGACTATGTGTACAAGGCAAACGAGCTGATCAGTCAGCAGCATATATATGTTGATGACCAAGGATTCTGCTACCAGCAGTCCAGGGTTCGCAACTTTTTAAGGTCAGTTGAATGTAACTGAAAGGTTCACTGTCTTAAGGCGATGTGAACGGTGTTGCTTATTTGTTACACATATGTGATTGTTTCATGCAAGCTTGTTTAAGAAAAAAAAAACTAAATTGTTATTTAGTTTTTTTTGTACATTTTTAGACCTCCAAAATTACATTTTTTATAAGATTATATGATAAAAAATGTTGCCTTAAAAAAACTTTTTCTGTTGCATACGAAAATAGCTTCTTCCCTATTGGAAATTTGCTAAAGTTTTTCTTACTTTATAATTTCACTTAGGTTACATGACAAAGGTCGGTACAACTGTGTGTATTTTACAACTTGTTTAAAATATATTGAACAAATTTAATCATTATAATTTGCTGATTTTTTTAAACAAAAATAAATAGCTATTTGTGTAACTATAGCGCAAAGTATGTCACATCGCGCGAGAGGTTCATATGGCAGCAATCAGATGAATTACAATTACTGTATTACACACAAGAATTTTCCTACAATAATAAAGTCATTGAGATTATGTTTTGATTTTCCCGCTGGGATAAACGTAAACATAACTTTTAGGTTTCTGATAACCTCAGTTTCATTGCACAAAACCGGAAGTTAGCCTTACCAGGCGGCTGACGAGATTTCTCACAGCACAGTAGGGTCACACGGCGCGGAAACAGAGTTTTTTCACTTTCAGTCATTTCGTCACATTTACTAGCGCTGTAGTTCGTGAAACAACCAATAGAGTGCATTGTAATGTTGATTTAACCTCAATGAACTCACAAAACCAATATGGTGGCTTTGTTGGAATTTCTAGTGCCTGAAATTAGATGTTATGCAACTTTGGCCTTTATTCTAGCTCTCCCGTACTGCTTTTGACAAGAAAATTACCGCACCACTACAACCAGCTGTATTCACTGTTCCAATCGTTGTTTGTTGACATCCATTGACATGTGTTTCTTCGTGTTGTGTTTGAGAAGTAAACAGATAATGTAGTGTGAATGTTTGTGAATCTTAATAATAAAATATAAAGTGAAACAAGGCTCATCCAGACGATCAGGAATTTGATGAGTTAGTGAATGGCTGACTGTTTCGAGGCGTATCATACAATACAAAACTATGCTTAGTGGTAATGTAAATAATATCTTTTTACTTTATTTACATGTTCCTTCTCACTGTTTTCATGTTTAGAATCAGTAGTTTTTCATTTATTTGACCATTTATGTAAGCCTACAAGTTTTATATCAAGCGCTCAGAATTTTTCGCAAAAATAACTTTTTTAGATACATGAAAAATAAGTTAAAATGCTCAATAAATAAAAATGAAGCATATTTCTGTTATCTACTTTATTCAAGCTACCTAAATCCAAATAGAACATTGAGAAAATATAATTTTGATTTTTTCAACCTAAATGAGCGGGGCGTGTGATTTTCACTAGCACTTTAAGGGTTAGTGTTGTAGGAACAACGATCATCTTTTCAGCTAACTGAGCGCTTAGCGTATGCTATTGGATAGTTTCATATAGATTTGTAGCGTTCCGCGCATGTGATTGGCCAGTTATGTACTGCCTACATGTTCTGCAAGCAGTACGAAATGTGCCTGTTTACGTGCGTTTGAAGGCGAAGTATTATTATTTCCTTTCTGAAAAGGCAACCCACCCAGGTAGGTATTTTAACCCAAGTATGAATGAGAAATATCACTAAATAGCAAAAAAATCACTAAATAGGTCTCCATGTATTTGACAAATATGATACTTTTGCTTCCATTAATTTTATATTTATAATCCATGAAATTTTTGTTACAAAATAAAAATAAAATTTGAAGCTTAATAATATTTGGCCAAACACTCTCAACTTCCTGTTTTATTTTTATTAGAGGTTGAATATATTTTTGCTCACTTTAGGGAGATGAGCCTTGAAGGTCAAGGAAGTTGCGCATTTGCATAGGAGTTCATTGTAATCAGAGCTGATCACTCACGCACATGTAGTGTTGACACTGTCTACTGAACGTAGGTACCTGAAGTGCATCGTGCCCGAGTGCAAGGCCAAAGCCAGCATGGGGCTGGAAGATAACGCTCCCATCACACTGAGCAAGCATGCTAGCTACCACTGCCACAGTGTGGATCAAGGGCAGTTGGC
The DNA here is from genome assembly GCA_023375725.1 of Nephotettix cincticeps. NCBI lineage: Eukaryota > Metazoa > Arthropoda > Insecta > Hemiptera > Cicadellidae > Nephotettix > Nephotettix cincticeps. The sequence continues at coordinate 54,330,648 of CM041787.1, forward strand.
AGTACTGCTCGACCCCTCCGCCGCGGACGCTACGATACAGGTTGTCTACACTGAAGAGGAAGCCGGGTAAGCTCTAGGTAGTGCAACGACACTTGGGTGGTTACTACTTATCTGGTTCTATTAGATTTTTTTCTGTGGTACTACCTTAAGACTACTTGTTGACGGCCAATTGCCAATGTTAGAACTCCTTAGGATATCTTGTACTTCCACTCTTGCAGTCTTACTATCAGATGTTACTACAGTAGAGAGCCAATTATCCGAAACAATAGGGGATTAAGGGTGTTCGGATAACTGAATTTTCGGATAATCGGTCACAGACGGGAAAATGATATTCAATACACATGATAAAGAATGAAACAATTCTCTAATTTACTTTTTATAATGTGATACTCACAAAAGATATAAAGAAATCTATATAAATTACAAAACATTCTAAGCTTTATAAAATTCAAAAGAAAAAGCTTAAAAAAGGTCATTGAACATGAGTTTAGTCTTTTCGGCAGCGCTGGGCCCCTGCTACTACCAATGGGTAAACTTAAGTTCAGTACGCGGTTTCGTTTTTTATGTTTGGATGTGTTTTGGTTAACCGGCGTATTGGATAATTTACTGTATAATTTATCTCTTGTAATATGTCTATAAATAGCTTTCTAATTGTATTGTTCCACTTCAGAGGCCATAATTGGTTAGAACAAAATGGAATAGTCACAATTTCGGTAGACTTTTCGGCTATTCAAAATAAACAGCTTCCCGTGCACCTTGTATCGTGAAGGGCATGCAACCTTAAAACTTGGATACTCTCAGACAGAGTATCCTGGTGAGTCACATCACTGAATCCGATCCTGGGATCTGAATCCCAGGATCGGTTGGTACCCTCTGGAAAAGATTTGTGTCTCCTTCATACTTGTCTGGTTACTGGACGCTCAGACATGATACCAGGTGCTCATAAATCCTATCATTTTGATGCTGTACAAAAGAACTATGGTCACAATGCATTTTTGAAGCCTCCTATTCCTATTATTATTATTATTAGAGACATGGCCTCTTACATCATGCAGTGTTATCATGTTTCTGCACTTATCAGAATGAAAAGGTACCTCGTACCTCAAGTTTAATGATCGATAAATTTATCGTGTGCTTTCTTCTAGTTTTTTATGATTTATAATATTATTATTACTCTTGTGCTTTTATGGTCAACATCGGACCACTTTAGTCATTTTAATCCAGTCCTGTCTGAATTTCAGGCTGTCGCCTGTGGCCCTCCGGTCTGAATTAAAATCGAGCCTCGGTCACGGCGTCCGCTCTGAAATTCTGAACTCTAGTAAAAAATTAGAAATACGATGATTTAAAGGAGAAGCCAATGCTATCTATAGGATGAGAAATGAACTAGCACACCTAACGGCGGAAAAATAACTACGTCAAAATATAAAGGGGTACGTCTTTAGTCATTTGTCTAGCGAAATGCGAGGATGTGCAATTTACATCCTTAGACAAGAGTGGGTTAATGATTTTAGTCCTCTTCTTTTTATTACTAGTCCAATATTTATTCATTCGTTATGAGTGTGCTGTTCTCTCTACATATGAAACCACCCGTCCCAATCTGTTTGTTTGTTTTCAAGCTAATTTGGTATTTTTGTAGAGAGCAAGTAACCCTTTGTCATATACCAGAAGATGCAGAACAACAAGAACAACCTAAGCCTACAAAAAGCCCATGGAAGAATCGGAAAAAACTCGAACTGACTATCGATCCGGAGGTTTGTATTTAACATAAAGGGTAGAATATTATGTACTTACATACTCTTACTCCTATGGCCATTTATACTCTAAGTGGTATTTGGCCTCGCCAACTGTCTGCCTCCACCTCTTCCAGTCTTCCGCATACTCCTGGTTGACTCCCATCTTCCATATGTCGCCTTTCACTTCATGCTTCCATCCTTTCTTTGGTCGACCACATTTTGAAAGATTAAATGAATTTAAATACATTGGCAACATAATCAGTTCAAACAGTATTGAATTTCATGAAATACAAAGCAGGATGAATTTTGCCAATAGAAGCATGTTTGCACTCAATAATACAAAACCATAAAATAAACTTAAATTCTACAAAACCATAATAAGGCCAATCCTTCTCTACGGAGCTGATCAAGATCATTGACAAAAATACAGAAAAAGACTAGTTACCTTTGAAAATAAAGTATTAAAAAAATTTTTGGACCCACAAAAGAAAACAAAATTTGGATAATTAAACATAATTAGGAGAAATGATTAGGAAATTAGGGGTCTTTATAAAGCACCAGACATAGTAGCTGAAGCCAAGATCCGAGATTGCGATGGGCAAGTCATATTTAAGATGAGAGCCAGAATATTATGTAAATATAAAAATATGTTTAAATAAGCGTGTGACTAGTGTGAAATAATTTACTGGTAGTTTTGTTAAGTTCGTTCAATGTTAGTATAATTGGGAATGATTTAACTTTTGAATAAGAGTAGACTTTGGTAAACCTTGCTAGATGTGTCTCCCTGCGGGATTTTCCCCAAAAGATAGGAGTCACAAGAATGTAAAGGTAAATTACACATAACACCTCAGTACCAGAAAATATCTTAACTCATAAACACCTGTTCTCAGATGAAATCTCCATAACCAAAAAGAACTTTGGTGAAATTTTTCTCAATACACCATCTGTACCGATGAATTAATTATAATTAACCTTACCTCCTTGGCCATTCAAACCTAAGAAGGTTTTGACCTCGCCAACAACTTGTCACCACTGCTGCCAGTCTGTCGCTGAGTCCAATGAATTAATACACAATGAATAAATAACTCTCATTGATTCATAACCATCCACTTCAACTTCAAAACATCAACCACTGCATACTAACAGCTGAACATTTTACTCCGGTTTTTTACTGTTATTTTCTAGTAGGAAAAGAAACTCATTTACTCTCTTATTTCAAGTAATAAAAATCAACCAATCATATAATTAATTATAGGCAGCAGAAAAAACTATTTTCGTGTGTGTTTATTGTTGAAATTATTTTTTTAATTTTTGTAGGAGCCTCCAACCCCTGCTAATGAATTCAGATCCTTGAAGAGGGAGAGCTGAGAGACAGTTTACTTACTCTCAGTAGGGGCAGCTCCGCCCATCTCCTGCGGTGACACTCACGTGCCCACGTGTTGATCTCACGATCCACATGCGCCCTGGAGATGCCGCAGAAGGGTTGTGGACCCACGAATGGGATCAAAGCGCCATCGTTCGCCAGACGATCAGCTATTTCATTGCCCATAATACCTGAGTGTCCTGGGACCCAGCAAAGGGTAACGTTGTTGTGACTGCCAAGAGAAGACACCGCGTTGCGGCATTCCCACACTAACTTGGAGTCGAAGGTACAGGAGTCCAGAGCCTTGAGGGTGGCTTGACTATCTGAGAAAATGGTAATGTTCTTGTTCCTGACACCTCTGTTGAGATTGAACAGAGCACATTCCATAATGGCTGCCACTTCTGCCTGGAACACTGTGGGGAGATCCCCCATGGGAACGCAGAGCTTTACCTTATCTTGCACCCCCCAGTATTCCAGCTCCAGTTCCCTTACTTCCCTTAGAGCCATCCGTGTACCATTCTGACTCGCAGGGATGAAGAGGTCTGCCGCCGTCTTGCCAGTCAATCCTTGGTGGAATCACCACTGAAAATGACTTACCGAAGGCGTATCTGGTGTGAAGGTGGTCAGAAGGCATGTCAAGGGCCTCACTTCTGACTACCTGCTCAATTCTGGTGTGACCTACCGAGGGTACATTGAAAGAAACTTTTGATTATAAGAAGGTTTTTTAACAATTTCATTATTATTTATAAAATATCATAATTAATACATTTGAATAAATAAATAATCTCATTATAACTTCATAACAAAACATAACACTGCATTATAACTGAACATTTTTATGGTTTTTTATTTTTTATGTTATTTTATACAGAAAATGATCTTTACTCCCTTTTTTCAATATAAAAATATACATGAATTAATTATAGGTACAGAAAAAAATATCGTGTGTGTTATTGTTGAAATTAATTTTTTTTAATTTTTTACAAAATGCTAATGAATTCATTGTCGAAGAACAAGACACAGAGGAGGAATTCGTAAGTGAAATAGGTTTAGAAAGTATAAGTAGAATGTATTAAGCTAAAAAGGAAAGGAAATCATTATGAAAACTAAATACATTGTAATCAGCAACAGCTACTTAATTATTTTTGTGTCCTAAAATTAATGATGATGTAGTTATTTCTTTAAAAAAATATAGTTTACTATTCTCAGCAACAATATTTCCGTGTTAAGATAGTGCAAGCGAAAAAACTGACTATCTTAAAAAACATAATTTAAACATTTATTTGTTGATTGTATCATAAATATGCTATGGTATAATTTTTCCAAATATTTAGTGAAAACCTTTTGAGTTACAGGGTAATTAATGTGGAAATTTGGAGTTTTTCATGCAAGGGGTGTGGTGTGGGGAAACTACTTATGCTTTTGAGCTGTTTAAGATAAATAAATCACTCATTTAAATATCAAACATCATTATTAATTATTTACAAATCTGAACTAAAACATAAATATAAAACTTCATAACAAATACAAAACAGCTGATTATAATATAAATAACCATTATTCTACTAGCTGAAATTTTGGGAACGTAGATGAATCACAGACCTTTTTCACGTAAACTATATGAAATTAGAAAAGTTTTGGTATACTACGGAAAATGATATGATAAAGCCACATTTTTTATCATTTTTTTATTTCATATCTTATAAAATATGACATTTAGGACGTCTAAAAATGTTAAAAAATACAGAATTGTTATCTTAAACTGGTTAAACTCAGGAAGCTTGCACAAAACAATCACATATGAGTAATGAATGAGTGACACTAGCACACCTAAGTGACACACTAGTGACCTAGCGGATTTCAGTTATCCCTAACGCTGCTTGTACCGCCTTAGAAGTGTAAAGTCGATGATTATATGTGTATTGATCTGGCAAGTGGCATGTAGATGGATATAAGAATCAGGGATAAAACTGACATTTTTAAAGAAGAGTCTTTGTATTCCTCTATTTTGATTTCAACACTCAATTTAGCTCAATCCCCCTCCCCTTTTCTTGTAGCTGTAGTTCATGCTGTATCTGAAAATCTGGATAAAAAGTAAATGAAATTTCTACTTTCATTTCCAAATTTTCTTAGAAATCCTCAACACTAAAGTTTTTTTTTTATAGTGAGTAATTTTTCTTTACAGAATTTCTGACATAAGACTTCCTGACTTGTTTTAGTATCACAATGAGGATCAGCAGAAATACCCGCTGAGGCCGTCAGAAGTCATTCCCGGACTGCGCCCGGACGCCAACAATTATCACGATGGGAACGGGTTCTACTATGAGCTTAACCGTCTCAGTCAAAACATCAGGTTCACATTCTTGATTCTATTTTCGTGCTCTGAAGTTCTTTGAGAGGACATATTCTCTCAAGCATTGAAAAAATATTGGAAACAAAGATTCCAAAAACTTCAAATTTCCGCTTTTATAAACTGTTTTATTTTTTTGACCATGTGCATTTTAGATTGAAAAAATAATAAACCAAAAAATGTCAGAGCTAGTCAATAAACCCAAATTCAGTTCTACTGACTCAGTGAAACGTTAAATGGTCACATAGTTGTATCACTTAAAATCTACGATTCTTAGAACATATATTACATTCTTGTATTCCAAAAGAATAAAAAAATAATATTCTTGGCTTTTGGATGATCCATTTTCCAACTAAAATGAGTTTTTTTTAATTAAAAAAATCAAATTATAAAAGTACAATTTTTCATTTTCTAGCAATTGGTTGATATGTGGTAGCATAAGATATTATCACTCTCTTGTCTTTTAATGATATAAAAGATATATTTTTTATGTTGATGCTTAATTGGCTATTTCTTTCCATCTGTCTTAAATATTATTATTCACTAAGATTGGAAAATTATCAAATATACTGTAATTAAGATTTTTATGACTGATTTTTACTTTTAGTGGCCTTAGTTCGATAACTTTCCCAAAACTTTTCAACTTGTAGTAAGAGGGTTAGAAAAGGAAATTTGATGACTATTTTTGAAGGATTTTTTATTTTGTGAGGATTTTTAATGCTATTTTAGTGAGCAATACTGTACTGTGATAATTAAAGGTTTGTGTTATTATGTCACTTTAAAAGGGATGTAGTATGTGTCAGTTCCCTGATACATTTTTTTAGTAGTTATAAGAGTACTTTAAGGCTGTTCTAGGAAAAAAATGCTCTTGTAACACGACTGGGGTGGGTCATTGTAATCCAGTACTTTCTTTTGTGGATGGTTGGCGATGGTAGGTAGTGGAGCGTAACGTCTGCACAGTTGAATACTACGTTAATCCGCAAAGACCATCCTCATAATTAGAATAATTCGTAATTCAGAGGAGTGGTTCGGATTCCACGTTAAACTGTAGGTTTGATTTCGCATTAATTAGGCCTTAAATGTCAGACTTAGTCATAATTTTCTTTGTTTAGTGGTTATAATTTTAACTTTTTTGTTTAAATATTGTTGATATTTCAAAAATATTTGTAATTATTTTAAGTTGTGAGTAAAAGTTGTCTGTCTAGGGTTAATGAAAATATTATTGATTATAATAATTTTGTATATTATGTCACTTTTATGGGATGAAGTATGTGTTTCTACAATAAACATTTTTTTTTAGTATTTTTAATGTAAAATTAGCTGTTACTAAATCAAACACTAAATGAAACTACATCATGAGCTACATGAATTGTACCTTTAATCAGCTATTATCAAGAATTGTGGGTTGTAGCGATTTTTATATTTTTTTTGATTAAGTCGACAGTTAATAATACGTTAATGCAAATATTTATAATTAAATAATTTGTAAATAATCAGCTGTTGTATATCTTTCCTATAAAAGCCGTATTACAGTTTCGCTGGTTTCGTTTGGGTTTGGATTGGATTTGAATTTGAAAATCCACTCAAATTTTTATTAATTAATAATGTCAGTTTTCACTAACAAGTATAAGATCGCGCACAATATCTAACCTTCCTCATTATACTTCGACTTAAAACATTGTGTTAACATTTCAATTCTATTCTAAGTTTCAGCTAGTACAAAATAATTCTTTCGTCATTTTTTTCCTTTATCATCCAAATACCCAAATGGACATAACCAAACAAGAATGTTGGCCTCCAGGTACCTCAAGTGCCTGATCAAGGACTGCAAGGCCCGTGCCTACATGGAGCTGGGCAAGGAGAACGCTCCCATCATACAGACCAACTTCGCCAAGCACAGCCACGGGCCTGACCTGAGCCGTAAGCGGTTCACCGTGTTTCTGCATCGTGTGACTCGTCGCGCCGCCGAGGAGGATACACCCATCAATGTCATCTACCAACAGGAGGCCGAACGGTGGGTACGAGCACATCTTACACTAGATGTGAATCTCCCCCTCCCTATACATAGTATAATGAGAAATTATTGTCTTTGTAAAAATTTTCAAATTTGGGTTTAGATTGGACACATTTGTTTTTGACTCTCTGAATCCAAAAAGGTTGTTTTCGGACTAATGTCTGCCAGTCTGTCTGTGTAAATTTTCTGTGGTTAATACAGTTGTCTTAGAGCATCAATGTTTTTCTTATGGAGAATATAAAAAACACTTTCTTCCTTTTTTCTAAACCGTTTTACATAAAATTGGTATGCAGTGTAAGTTCACATCACCCAACAAAACTCACTTAAAAAGCTTAGTATTGCAGGGGGGGTTATGCCACAAATATTTTATAAGAATTAATTTAACTTATTTTCTCTTGTTAGTTTAAGAAATTAGATGATTATTTTGAAACAATGAATTTTAAATGATATTTAGGTCAACTTTAGGAATGACCTACGAAATGACGCAACGGTATCACACAAATATTTAGGCCTGCAAGAGCATGTTACGATAAGTTTTTTTATATAATTTGTTTAAAGTTGTATTTTACTGAACGATCTTCGTTTTAATGTTTTCTGTGTATCTTATCGTCATTGATGTGATATATTCATCTTACTAGAAAATGCATTAACTGTTTGTTTGAAATTCTTGATACTGTTATATTTTTTAATTATTTATTTTACATAAATTTGGACTTTTCCTATCGCTCTTGTGTTTTAAACTACACAATGTTTCTGGAGGTGAAGATATTAATTATATCATGTTGTCATGTCAATAACTATACTTATCTATCATGCACAACACAAAACTATATTGATAAAGCAAGAAATAACCACAACAGTCTGCCTACGAGCTAGTGGGGCGACTAAAGATAGCGTGCACTCTGAACGAAAGTTGGAGCTCGACTGCTCGAGCTGTGAATGTTATAATAGATTATAAATAAAGATGTTGTATTTTCTGAAAAATCGACAGCTACTACAGTATGATGAATAATGACATTACTCTCCGCCTCCAAGCTAGTTGGTCGGAACATGGTAACAAACACTTCGTGCGGAATTAACAAACTACAAAAACTTTATAAACCTATGCAATGTGTTTGTTACCATGTTTCTGATCAACTAAAACGGGAGGATGTTTCTCCACCTCCAGAAACGTTTTGTAGTATTTTAAAAAACAAGTGCGAAAGGAAAAGTCCAATTAAATCTAAAATAAATACATCAACTTGATATCTTAAACCAGAAAAAGGTAAAAAAAAACTTATTTTTTAACATTAGGCTTCAATAACTTGTCAAATCGCTTGATACATAGCCCTCACCAAGGGTCGTGGCCATTGGTTTATTTTCATGACTTACGTGTTCAGATCAGAATTAAGAAATTTTTCATATAGAAATACCAATTGATTCTTAGGGATCCAATATCGGCCCAACAAATCAGAATGGAGAACGTGAAACAGAGAATGATGAGGTTTCGGAAGAAACATCGCCAGGAGAAAATGTTGAGTGTAAGTAATTTGGATGTCAGACAAAAATTCTGAGGGAAAATTTAATTTTTTAATGATCAATTAAAGGTTCTGTGTATTTAAATACGTAGCAAGGAGTTATAATATGATGTAACTTATGTGTGATAAGTATTTCTCTTTAGTCTATAAAGAAGAAGAAAAAACTAACTTACAACAGTAGAACCCCGGTATAACAAATCTCAAGCTCAAGGGACCATAAGAAAAATTTGTTATACCGGGACTTTCGCTATACCAAGGTTCGTTATATCGAGGTTCAATATTAACCTCTGTGTAACAATCTGGTCGTCCAGCCTCTGTATTACGAATTGAGTATTACAAAATAAAATACAGTACATTACTGTTTGTATTTAGCCAATTTTTATTTCCGTATCATAGATATAAAATGAAAAGTAAAACTTAATTACACAAGTAAAATGAATTATTTAGTTATAGAAACACTCCAAATGAACTAGATATCCAAATGTATTAGATATCCAAACAGAATTCCTATTTACTAAAATTTAGGAAGTAGATAACATATAAAATCGTATAAATTTAACCTTCATACAATAGGCCTACATATCGAAATACGTATAACAGTAATTAAATTTATAAAAAATATATATAAATTTATTATCATACAGTACTGTAATATGTAAATGTTTTTGTTAGACCTATTCACAGGGCGGACAATTCTACTGAACCAGTCACACTGTACATCGGATGCTCGAGTTTTCCGGTCGAGACTTTTTTCTAATTCATACTGGGATACGACTTGGCTCTATTAACCTTTGCAAAATTCGTTACAGCGGGGTCAGTGAGGTGGGGGATTCGTTATAAAGGGGTTATCTTTGTTATATGGGGACTTTTCATCTAGGAAATTCGTAATATAGGGGTTTTTGATCCATTCCAAAGCTGCAAAAGATCGTTACATCGGGGTTATAAGCCAAATTCATACGTTATAAAGGGGCTACTTTAACATGGAGTGTTATGGAAGTTTCAAGGGGATTTGAAAAAATTTGTTATATTGGGGATTTTGTTATTTCGGGGTTCGTTATACCGGGGTTCTACTGTATTTAATGTTATTGATTTACTTTTCAAAATTCATTTTTATATTAAATAATAAAAAAGAATCTTTTAAGTTTCACACATGATAGTGGGACATCTAATCTGTTGTTTTTGTTATTTTAGTTCAGGATACAATCTTTACAATTCGAACGATGTAAAAGAGAAATGTGACACTCCCTAATTACATTACTTTACTAATTAACACTTTTATTGCGGGATTGCGTTTAGCGTTTATTGCTAAAGTGCACGAATCAAAAACATCAAAGCATGGAATGACCGCTACGGAGACGAAGCATGCCAAAATTTGTGGCAGAACACACATAAAACGCGGCAATCAGATCAACATTCTCAGTACGAGGCTGAGCTCACACTGAAGCCGGGTTGTTGACATCGCTCAAGGACGATATTTCCCGCCTTGCAGCAGTGTCGTCTCTGCGGGGCAGAAATTCCCGCCCAAGGCAGCAAACGTATTAAAGGTTGAAATATCTATAATACTGTAGGAGATCCAAACAGTGAATCACCGATGGTATTACAGGTGTTCAACATTAAATTAGAAATCTCTGTAATCCAGAGGCTAAAATGGTAAAATTGTAATACTTTAAATTTTCGTCCTTAACCGATTGTAAGTTGCATTAGTATAATTTTAGAAAGTTTTATATTTAATGTGGAACTACCGATCATGGACTTTCCTTGCACCACACTCTGTCCTTCTCCCAAAGTTTGGTTCGTTATTCGTTCTCACTAAAACTGTTTTCAGTAACCTTGTCCAGTTTTATTTTAACTTTATTTACTTCACATTTTATCTTCCAGCAAGAAGAGTCCTTAATGGAGGCAGACATGGATGAATCCATGTACAATGTTGAAGATGGGAACCAGGTCCTTCATGAGCAGAAGGGTGAGAGAATGCAAGGGGAGGAGGAGGAGTTGCTGTACGATAGTTACGTCGTCAGCGAGGTGGAGGTGGAGTCCCAACAATGAGAGGGAGAAGAAGAATACTAAGAATACCGAATGGGAACCTCGACCAGCTCTACGTTTTAACACTTGTTTAAAATTGCTCAACGCTGAGGAGTTTGATCTTAATCCTTGAGAAATTAATCCAATATGCCTTCATGAATGACAATTGTATAAATTTAAACATTTTTGTCTTCAGGATTGAGTATTGACTAAATTATAAGGTTCCAATACCTTCCATCTTCAATCCAATAGTCTTTTGAATCCGACTAGTTTCAGGAACAAAGTGTTCTCATTATCAAGCATACATTATTTCTTAGGTCACTTCAGAACATGTCCTCTTGGGTAAATAAATAAAACATTTCCAAAATAAACACTTAACAGACAAATTTAAAATTTTTAATTCATCTGCTAGCTCGGAGTCAGAGTGTTGTGGTTATTTGTTGCGTTAAGTATAGTATAGTATTATTGTCAAGATGATAGAATTAATATCTATAACTTTAACTTTCAATCTTTTATTGTAAATTAATCACTTGAAAACGAGATGAGTTTCTCTACCTCCATTGTGTACTGGAAAACACAGACATGTTAAAAGTCCAATTAGACATTGAATAAGTAATAACCAACGCCATTATGAATTTTAAAAATTCTAAGAGAATAATGTGGAGAATAATATGAAATTTGAATAGTCGTAGAACATAACAATCACTGTTACAAATGCAGCATATCCACAGAATATTTTTGTTGAAGCCATGTTTTAATAGCATAACTATGGTTTTGATCTGTGCAAGTTCATCAACCTGCACACACCAGTTATAATCGAATCTAAATCATTCCCTCGCCCTTCACTTACCGGTATGTACCAGTCCTAAGTTAAAAGTTAAAATACAGTACATTATTTGAGTTTGAATCATCCATAAAGGCTGTTAAATTAACTGAAGAATCTAAATCCCAATATAGGATATACTTTATTCATCTTGATAGTAAAGTATAAATACTAAAGGGATAATTGGTAAGTATCAAAACAGAGTTTACGATACAGTTCCGTACTGTAACTTAAGTTATTAATTTTTCCTGCCAATTAATTTATTCTTATTTATTTTAAATATAAATGATCTTGAAAGGCATATTTTAAAGATATATTTATTTAGTATTAAGAATATTTTTTGTGTCATTTGAATTAAATTTTCTTTGGTTCTTTGTAATTAATGTAAATAATAAACTATTTGGACTGTCAAATACATATTATCATTGGATGATATGGCAGACAATGTAAATTAAACGTAATCTTATTATTAGGTTAATCAGTGATTCTAAGGCTACCATAATGGATGTCAATTAATGTGGGAAACAAATCGAAAACTATTCAAGTGTTTTAACTAAGATTGACCACAAATAATGAATATGTATCATATATTGTATGTTAGGTGTTTTTACAAAGGAAAATTTGCAGTTTTATTATAGTTACTTGCTTAAGCTTGTAACATAGACCTGCGCAACGTGAATGTCTATTTTAAAATGAATTACATTTTGAATGAAGTTTTATAATTTCTATTTGATGTCGTTTTTTACAAACCTAATTTTCACTTCCTTACTATCTTTGCCCAGACAGGCATATAAGTCAATCCTATAGCTCTTATTGTGTTCCTATAAATTCTAAATTCCTATATAAATTCTTATCTTCAGTTATATTATTTTGTTTGCGAAAAAATTATTAACATGTGAGGGGTCGCACACGGTAGACTCCACCGGGCTAGAAAAAAGCTTACAAAAGTATTATAAACATATTTTTTCATTAAATGTTGCATGTTCAATTATTATAACATTGTAGGTAGTGTAGTATCTCTAGTTTTAAATATATGAAATAGGTTTTTGGAAAAAATGTGTCCATAAAATGAGCCCACTATTTTCTAAATCTAAAAACATATAAGTTTTTTCTCTGCATGTCGCAGGTGTTGCACGTTTTCTTACTCTTTCAATTCTTTTTCAACAGAAAATTTGAGTCTGTACTCCCAACAACGAACAACGCAGAAGGTTCGTCAACAAAACGTTCTGGTCTAATCGCTCCTGGATTTCATAGGTTTGCTTCCTCACGGTTCATTTCTTTGTTAACACTAATGAATTGTGAAGTATTTCCTCCTCTCTGAGATCTATATTGCCATGTAAGTCATTAAAGCACTTGAATATCACTGGATAAAACAACAAAATCACTCTAACGTCATGAGCCACGCACAGTGAAACCACAGGTACACGCCGTAAACAGACTCCAGACAAATACCGACGTGCAGGAAAGAGGTGAAGTATAGTCAAGTGGCCAGTGTACAAGTTCATTTGAAGGTATATGAAGAGAGAAACCTTTATATTCTAAAGATATTAAACAAAAACAGATGAACCTTTGGAAAAAAAGCGACGTGACCTCTCACAGGTCTCAGGTGTGACCCTCTAACTGTTTTAAACTCTGTAAATTTATTTTATATTGAAATATTACTGAAAATTGAGTAAACTAAATGTTTACTATTTAAGATTCTATGTTAACTTAATACTACGGGTGATAAAATATCGGATCAACAGAAAATCAGTGAAGAATCATAGTGTTTTATTATGCCACTGAAATGTTTGAGTTTCATGGTTCGTTACAAAATTATAAAACTGTTCATACAAAATACTGTAATGTAAATACAAATAAATGGTCAATGAATACTATGGAGGTATATTTTAAATTTGATAAATGGTGAATGATTTTGATTTCTAAAAATTGTCACTTAAAACGACATGAAATTAAATTTTTTTCTTTTTTGAGAAGTGAATGTGTAAATAATATTTTATTAATAAGATAAAAGAAAAATTCAAAAGTAAAATGTATATGAAACTAAAAGGATGAAGTTAATAAATCAATCACCATTTATAAAAAAGTAACTTTTTACATTGTTTTTTTCTGAATTAATTTGTTCCTTTGAAAATTTTAGCATTGTTAAATTATTTTCCGTTATATATTTACCGCCTCTATCATATAAAAAATAAGATTCAAGACACACATTGTAACCAACTGTATTGATATATGTTATTGCCAAATCAAAATAATATAAGGTGTAAATTTAAAATTTGTATTCAAAGTTAACTTTTATAAAAAATGTTGTTGAACAGGATTTTCATATAAAAGTGTAAATGTTATTTTTTATGAGTACAAAATGGTATAAAAAAAGTTACTTAGAACATGAATACAGTACCAAATAATGATTTTGTAATTTCAAACTATTCATTTTATCTTTCCGAAACTATTTTGTAAAATGTACTAGTAGAGTTCATACATTATAATTATTTTTATGAATTTCATAGATATTCATAACCGTTCTGAGCTACTTTACTCTGGATGACTTGCTTCTGCAAAATCTATTCTATTATTAAGTATAGTTAAGTACAATATGCTAAAAATACTGTAACACTTTGATTAGTGAAATAGTCGATTTTTGGTGGATATTTCAATAGAAACAGTTTACAATATCTTGAAGTAAGATTGAAATTAGAATATTACAACATAAGTTTCATACAGAATTACGTATTCCAAACAAATCTTTATTCAAAATGTCCAGGTAGGATTTACAATCTTTTTACCTAATCACTCTGTTCAGTTGGAAAAAATTTAGACAAAACCAATACAATTTTTTTTAAATGAAGTTTCCACCAAAAATCTGAGTCTAACTAAAATTCTAAAAGCAACGTACAAAATCTAACATTAAAAATTGGCTAATATGTACAATATCGTATACAACAAAACGTCTGTATATTAATTATATCTAATATAATAAATATGTTAGATTAAGATAACCTGCATCTAAGAGGCATTCAAATGCCATAAAGGAACATTTATGTAGTAACTTGAGAAAACAAAAAAAGACTTTTAAAGCCCTAAACTAAAGAGAGGCGCCTTCTGTTTGCTAATGTAATGTTGGTTTTTACCTAGTTGTAAAGCAAATATAAATAATTCAATCAATTTAAAAATAGACACTTCTCAGAACATCTTACAGTAATATATGATTGGTAACACAATAAACATTTAGTCTTGTTTGAAGTAAATCTATATCAATAGATGTTTCGAACCTAGTAGACCTTTAAGGTATCTATAACTAGCTTTTTATCTTAAATTTCCATTTATTTTTTAATTTTTATCTCAAAAAAATTAATCTACCTCTAGATTTTCTTAATTTATAAAATATATTTCTTCAATGCTATTTACAACTAGGTGTTCTTAAAACATTATGATGAAGTGAGTTAAAATAAATTAAATAAATAAACCGACTGGTGGTGAAGACGTCTACTCGGTAGTTTGAGGCTTGAAGGTGTGGGCGAGGCGTTACGAGGGGGACGGGGCAACAGTGGGCGGTTCCGTATCCGCCTCGGCAGGGTTGGCTTCGACACGGCAACGGTAAACATAGGCAGACACACTCAGGTCGTCATCCGTCCTCAAGCACACCTTGTTCTTGGGGCAGACACATCTGAAAAATTAATAAACTATGAGTAAACACAATTGCAAATATGTTTATCTATGCTAATAATGATTTTTGAGTGGAAAGGGTTCAAAATCATCTAGCCTAGGTGGTTAGTTTTTTTTTTCTTGAAAACACGGTAATTCTCAAATAAACATCAAATTTTCAAAAAAACTTCAATCTAATATTAATTTTGTTTATATTTCTTCTCAGCTTATTGAACTTTTCAAACGCTTAGTTTATTTAAGAAGACATAATTTTTTTCTAGATGATATTTCAACTGTTTATCCATTCTCCCAATGTGTTCAGTACTAATTATAAATGTAGTGAATCACTTACTAGACATGTCTTAAATCTTTAATAGCATGTGTATGTTAGTGCTTTTATTAAATTTTTGTTTTGAGTCTTAAACCATTAAACCTGGTTATAACAAAATCATAAATTTGTAAAGAATTCACATCTCAATCCCAAGAAACAAGCTTTATTACTGTATATTTAAACTTAATTATCCGTTATCTTACTAACGTAGAAAGAAACCTTACGTGTTTTTCATGAAGTAGTCCACAGTCCGAGTGAACGGAATATACACTGCCCATCCACAAGGTGTCCTGCTGTGGCAGATTTTCGCTCCTCCGGCCATATTGTTGGTAGAACTGGATAAGGACTCAGCGGACACAGCTCTCTGAAAAAAAATAGATCTTTAGAGCAAGGTAGATTAAATAAACGGTATCAGTTGACTGACACATGCTTTCTCCCTTAGGTAAATTTAAAAACAACAATCTGTAATAAAACTATAATATTCTTCAAATTTTATCTAAATATTATTTAATAGTTTTTTTTCATAAATAAAAATCCAATTCATAAAAATAACAAGAGGAACTACACAAGAGAAAGTAACAAGTTAAATTAATTGTTAGAATTTTATGGCTCCTTTTATGATTTTGTTGGGTGACCTTCAGGGGAACCAAAAACATATATATCTACTCCACACAAATTCGATTTTTTACGAAAACAATATTTTCTCCATATGTACAAGGGAAGAAAGTAAAATGGAGAATCTCAACAGGAGGAAACCTAAATGTGTAAAAATTGTGAATATTCAACCAAAATAATTAACCAATTTTTGGGAAAACAAATATAAAAAATGAGGTCATATGAAGTAGTAAAAGAGTATCCAAAATGTTTGAGAAAATTGAGTTATGAATACAGTAGCTAAGTAAGTTATAAAAGTCTAACTAAAACAACTCAATTCTTATCACTCTATCAGGCAAACGAAATTGAAATGTATTAGAAATTTCAGTGAGATTTTATGCGGCAAAACAGACCAGTGTTATGTAATGTTTATCTCGATTTCACCACTATTATTTATATCCTTTGATTTTCGTCCAAGAAATGACGTGAAACAAGATAAAGCAATGGAACAAATGGATATGTCCGATGGTTGCAGCCCAGACGACCGGCTGATGGGTCAAATCAAAGACTTGTGCAATGTGACCTTCCTACGCGACCTCCCGCCAAAAATACTTCGCGTACTCGGTTGATTCTTAGTGACGAGTTTGTGAATGGAGACGTCTACCTTCCTCCGCCCAGCAGTTTAGGTATATTACATCCAAACACACCTAAAAACTTGTGTTCTCATAATCTACGCAACGGAAAATTTACAAGTTCACGACTTTCCAGTTTAATAAAAGTGTAGAAAAATATTAAAGACATGCCTAGCAACAAATTTGAAAAAAATTGAATTTACTTGCTTTCGGGAAATAGGTTAGATCATATGTCTAAAGGGAATGTTTTAAATTCCTCTAAACAGCTGTCCTTATACGTCTTCACTAACCAAATGACGCCACTGTTTTAAATTTTGGTTGCGCGAATTGCCAACCCCCCCTCCCTCCCAGAGCTAAGACATATCCAATACTATAATACGAGCAAGGTTTGTGTGTGTATATATATATATATATTTGCACACGGATCTCGAAAACGGCACCGAGGATTTTCTTAAAATTTTGGAAATAACTAATTTCCGAGTAGAAAATAAGTTCTAGATAGGTCTAATGTCCAGGTAAATTCGTGTTTTCTTGTAATATTAAGTTTAAAATCTAAAAATTTAACATTACGCTTATGGAGAATCAAATGTAAACAATACAAACCAAAACAGCTGTTTATAAACGTTTGACAGATCTTGATTGAAGACGGCAAAGAACAATATGTGAATAGAGGTTTTTCATAAATATTTATTTTATGTATGTAATAAATGTAAAATTATCAGGTTACTAAACAATTTGTAAAAACTAAAGGATAACATAGCTGTGCGAAATAAAAGCAGGAAAGATTATTTCCAAAATCTTCCGTGTTTTGAAAGAAAACGTATTCGTTGTATTGCTTGAAGCCACTGTAACAAACCAACTAATTGATGTAAATTAAATTTCTCTTTTGCTTTTCAATCCTCATTCCGTTTATAACAAAAATCAGTTGATCACAGGCTAATAATAACGGTATGCATAATTAAACAGTAAATGATCGGTTTAGCTAAAAGACGTTAAACGGCATCGCTCAATTGACTAACGTCGTAGCCGAGTTGTAGCGTGTCGGCCTCAAGAACTATAGGCCGCGAGTTCCATACCCACCAGGGGCGATACTTTTTGTTTAGTGCTATATTAATTATGGTGTATTAAATCGGTTTTATTTAAACCACATAAATGTTTTCATTGAGTAATAAATGTGTTTTAATTTTTCTAATACATATATTATTCTAAACGAGCAAAGCTCGGTCACCAGGTACTACATGTCAATACAGAAACAGTGATTTGTAAGGAATGTGTTAAACAGCTTGTAGACATACCGGTTAGGCCGGTCGGGCCTGCGCAGTTCGAAATGAATGAAGGTGAATTCAGGGGCACCAGACGCCAAAAGAAACAAAAACGCAGATGCAAAACGTAGTTGTTCTAGAAGGGAGTGGGCGGAACGTACAATACGCAAGTAGGAGTTTCATGTGTTTCAAATGGCAATCGACCAGTCTAAAATCACCGCGATTCATTGTGTGAAATTTTGCTTCGACCTGTAATGCAAATTAGGCCAAGTCATGTTGCATTTTAACAAATATATTTGGCACAATTTACAACTCATAATTTAGAACTCATTCACTAAAATGTCTTTATTTTCCCTATGTTGATATCCCTTAAGTGGTTTAGGCCAAATACATATTTTAGATGAGAAAAAACGGTAATAAACAGTGTACTTTGAGGCTGCATTGTTAAAACAATGGCAAACAAGAAAAAATAAAAAAAACAATGGACTAACCTAAATACTACAATGGACAAATCCATATTTTATTAAAAAGCAAAATGGACTGTTCATTTTTGGAAGCCATTTGAGCACCTAAATGCAGAATAAGGTGAAAGATACGTAAACAAATAGAATTTCACACATTTTGATAACTACACTGTAAAACCAAAACAAAAAACAAATTCTGAATTAAGATATAATTTTTTTAACTTTACCCCTTATTATCTGAAAACTTACTTTTTGGATTAGTCCACTTTGCCTTTCAGGGCTTCCTTTCGTAAATTTGCTAAAAGTAAAGCCTACAGAGATAAAAAACCCATCATTGTAGAACTAAAATTAGATTTTGGTTACTACGATTAATACACAATAGCGAGCAAATAGGAGTTTGAATTGAATGAAGTTAGATTATAGAGGTCGACCAAAGAGTAAAACTCAAGGCTACAAATACTACGCAATGGCCAGTGGGTGTAATAATGCTTACAATGTGTATTCGTTGTACAATACAAATTTTTACATTCGCATTTCTTCTTCTTCTGCATTCCTGTTCTTTTCCGTTTCCTTCATAATCAGCTGATACACCAGTGGACTGTCAGTAGCCTTTTCCTTGTTTTCAGATTACGTGTGTTTCTTGTGTTTGTGGTTTTGTATTTGTTTTCTGTTTCAGTGTGTTTTTTGTTTGACAAACGTGAAATTAAGTGTTTTTATTACTTCTCCAGATGCGTCGGTGTTTATTTATTGCTGGTGAGTAGTTTTATCTCAGTTGAACGTTACAGATTACCGATCGTACTTGTATTGTCATAATTATTTACGTAACCTATACTTTTGTCGTGTTCATGTGTGTTAGTTTTACTAGGTGAAAATGTAATCTGAGATTTAGTGAAACGATAAGTGATACTCTATCTCTCTGCAAATTTACAACTATTTCGAGAAATCATTTTATTTGTTTTATACAATTGCACGCCGGTTAAAACTTTTAACTACAATTTTATGGTGACTGGTGATGCAATAAAAACAAAGTTTTATATTCGACCTTCGGTTAATTCCTAATTACGACCTATATCCGGCAGAGTTCAGAGAAGATGAGAGATTGGGAGGGCAGTCAGTGCCCCGTTCACGCACCAGGCCTATCACGCACGCTGCGTGGGTTATCTGGGTTCAACTGTTACACGTCCATAGATAACATGTTGGTTCTCGGATGACGACTACGTCACAGACAATTATGATAATTAATATTTATTTATCCTTTTTATATTCCTATCTAGCATTCATTATATCATGTATCTCATTATTCCCGGTCACTTCCTTGTTGGCCTACATTGTAACCTATCTCATGCAACGAAGCTATTATTGTCTTCATACTACTGTATTTATTACTGTATTTTCTATATTATACAAATATAGTATACCCTATATTTGTAACTATAAAAATGTTTTAAAATAAGCCATACCTTCCTAGTGTC
Source organism: Nephotettix cincticeps (assembly GCA_023375725.1). Lineage (NCBI taxonomy): Eukaryota > Metazoa > Arthropoda > Insecta > Hemiptera > Cicadellidae > Nephotettix > Nephotettix cincticeps. Next base: position 54,350,870 of record CM041787.1, read on the forward strand.
TTTATGGCTGATTTCTCATTACTGTCAAGTCTTTTCACTACGACCTTTTATAATCTCACGTTGCTTGTTTTTGGTCTACTGTATGTATTTTATCTTCGGTATAACTTACGTCGGTGGCACTTCTCAATGTGGTGTACGGTTCTCAAAGCTGAAAATCATGTGTTTAACTAGGCCTACCTCACTTAACATTTACGATGGCGGATTTGCACAGGGTATGTGAACAAATGAATATGAATTCAGAAGGGTTTGATATATCATTTTTCAGGTTCTTTTAAATATACCAATTCATTTCCATAAAATAGGCCTACACTAGGCCTATTTTCACTTAGTTTTAACATACCGTATTGCTGGAGTTATAGGCAAGCATATTGATAATTTCCATTCTGTGTAATTTATCGTTTATTTGACATTTAATCAATCTTTCAATCATTTAGGCCGCAGTTATAAAAAGTTATATTTAAAATCACTCTGGATTAGATTAGATTAGATGTACACTATAGGCCTAAGTAAATAAATGCTTATGGGGAGTTTTCGACTTTTACACAATTTCAATTCAATTTAATCATAACACAATTTCGTGAAATATTTTAATGTAAAGTTATTCTTCATTAAAGTCACTAACAGTTCATCTCGTGTTCTTATAAGAGAATTGCTTCAAAATTGAAATTAAATACGCTATGGCTATTCCTACTCCTGTAGTATTTTAAGGTGAATTTGAATGAAGAGTGAATGTGATGGGTTTTGGGTTTGACGGATCCACGATTCGTGATCTCAAAGTGGCTGGATTACAGGACACGCCACGGTCCCAGTACTATAAATGGCCGATCATCAACCGGTGTAGTCAGCAGAGATGCATGCAGGCGTGGAGAAGATTATTTCATCAGATGGAATTGCGGTACAGTTATACGGAGGCAGTCATCAGCCATCATACCACACTGACACCGGTAATGGTTGATGGCTGAGGGCAATTGGTGCACCACTGCCACTGGATAAGGCCGGCCTAATGGATGTAAGGTCGCCAATCGACGAGTTCCGCGTCGGGGCGTTCCGAGGTCATCGGATGGACTCAGCCTACAACCGAATATGAATACTTCGGAGATAACTATACTGTCTGTAAGTTATGACAGCGTCGATACGTTCGATATGAATACCGGTAACCCTAATCGATTTTTAATCTCCGGAGGTATATTGCTCGCAACTCACTTGAAAAATCCTGAGAAAATGCATATCCAATAATTGAAGCGTTTTTGCTGCAACATTTTCTTTTCTAGGACAATCGGTTGTTTTAACAAATACTGAGGTACAAATTAAAGTTAATATTCCGGGCTTCAAAACGTATGACACCAATACAAAATAAACGGTATTAGCGGACTGATACGTATACTTTCTATCATATTCTTTCAAGTTTATCTAAATATCATTTAATAATTCATTGTTTTGGAAATTACCAATTTCTTAAAATAAGAACAAAAAAGTCAAATTAAAAGTTATAATTTTATGGGAGAACAATACCCTCCTATACTAATAATCTTGATGTGACCTTACGCTGCACACCAAGTTTCATGGAAAACGGTTGGGAAATAAAGAAGAAATTGATTTTTTAATATTCTCCATTAGAATAACATTGGACGCTCTCAGACAACGTACTGCGTTTACCATGGATCGTAAATAGTAAAATTTAACTTTTCTCTAGAACTTTTTTTAGTCGTAGACAAAAGTTCCTCAACTGTGATTATAACCAACCATTTAACGTCACTTCTGTTTCAAATTTTTGGTCTGACAGATTGTCAATGGCCCCCCTCACAGAGCTAAGACACATCCACGTCAAATGCGTTTTGTTTTTCCCAGGGTTCTCTTCTCGTGATTCACGGACAATAGTACATACTGCATAGGTCGCGAATAATGTTTTGAATAATCAGGTTTTAGAACGCATTGATTGCATTAGGAGTGTGCAGTCTACAGGGGTTGATTGACTAGGTAGGTATTTACTCGTAACTCATTCTGGTTCTTCGAAACCTCTACACTACAACACTCGTAGCATTGTAACTTTATTGTATAACGTCAGGTAGATTTTAAATTATGGTGAACGTCGCCTTAATATAGTTAAATTGTACTGAGCTCTTTGTATTTTCAACGGTCGTGACATTTTGTACGTTTTCGTTGGTCTATACCCTAGTTAACTCGAATAAAGAAATAATACATGCCCCATCCTCTTGAGGCCCAACCCTAATATTTGTCTAATGGGGAAATCGAGGTAAGAGCATGCTATCATAATCAAAATTCGTCTTAAAAAATGATTTCACGTGAATATTGATGTTTTTGACTTTGAATTCGATGAGAGTAAAAAATAAAACAATTACGTGTAAAAATATCTAATATACTTTGTATTACAAATAATATAATTTTGGTAATTATTTCATAAGAAATTTATAGAAATCTGAAATAAAACTATATGTTAAAAGTAATTTAAAATCATTAAAATTATTGTAAATGTTGAAAATGGGATTACAGCTATGTGGTAGTCCTTGATTTGAGTACTACAATACAATTTCATGGAAAAAAAAATAAGGAAGAAAATTAGATATTTTCTTGAATAAACATTGGGGTTTTAGAAGTATGTACGTGAAGAAATTTAACGTTTCTCTAAAGATCAGAAAAATAATTAAAAAATGTTTATTTTTTTAAAATGTTACTCAAATCAAGATATCCCTGAAACAAAAAATGATGTTGAAAAAACAATAACTAAACCGCGATGTTTACAGAATTCTTTCACTTTAGGTTGTATATAAACAAAATTTGTTTCAGAATTCAGAGCTTTTTTGAGAAAATATTTTTCGAATTTTTATATATTAAAAATCGATTAAAAAAAGTGAAAAAAGTGAGTAGTGACTTATAATCTTAATGCCATTCTCAAATTCGTCCAATACTGTCTTTATGACAAAAGTAGAACAGACAATAAAATAAAAGTTCACGAAGGCGAAAAGTATAATATAAAAAAAGGTAAAAATCAGTTAATATATTTTTTAATACATTTTTCTTATTTCCATTCGACAAATAAAAAGGATATTCGATTTTGTGTAACGTTATTACAGTTTTCTCAATCGGCTAATATATTAAATATTTACGGTCTTTTGTTAAATCTTTGAAAAAATAAAACACTTAAATCCTTTTTCAAGCAACGGATTATAGAAACAACGCTAAACTGCACCATTTTCTAGCCTGTGTCCATAAAAGAGAACACTGAAAAATTCCGCTTAGAAAGTCAAGGCTTGTTCCGTTCTAACCTTGTGCAGGTATGGCTTGATGACAAGGGAAAAGCTATTGCATCAGCTAGCCTCTCGGCGGGCTCTAAATAGTTCTAAGGCAGTAGATTCCCGGTTTTAGAAATGTTCGTGCGCGAGGCGTTCACACCGTATTACGTCCTCTGCTCATGTTCTGTAGATATGTCGGATTGAAAAGATATACCAGGAGTAATTCTTTTACCACCCGTCTGTTCATTGATCACTCAGGAAATACTTTAAGCGACGGAAATTAATTTTAAAAACTAATCCGTAGATCAACAAAAAACAATGGAATATTATGGAGGACTTAAACTTTGGGATATTAAACGTGTTAAAGAATGTTCTCTGGAGAGATCTCATATTCATATATCAGCACAATCCAGCCAATAAATATGTCAGATTTTAAAGTGATATTATATAGATTTCTATGATTAATTTACTATAGATCTAAAATGATCTTATCTAAATTCTAATCAAAGTCTAGCACCAGATTTTTCTTAAATAAAATCTTTTATACTGTAGATACTTGTGGACCGCCTATATAATGTCTAACATAATATAAATGACGATTCCCACTTGCAGCCATGTAGGTAATTTTAATCTCAATATATTATAAACCCATCAAAGGTGGTAGTGACAAAAAGCAAAATAATTGTGTAATAAACCTTGAAATCTAATTTTGCATTTCTAACTTAACATTGTTCTGAAACGTCTGTAGTTTTAGTTTAAGAAAAATAGCTAAAAAATGTCTTGAAAATTTTTTCTACTATTCGGAACAGAAAGGATTTTAAATACAAATTTACGATTTTTTATTAAAAGTTACCTTACCAGAAATAGAAATGTAATTTCAGTTTAATTTTTTAAAATGCGTTATTTGATAGTTTTTCTGATGTAAGGCCTACCTGATTTTCTCTTATTACCGTTGTGGGATTTTCTTTAATATAGGAATATGTAACAATTGTGTGGATTAAGTTCAGTAATTGTTACAAAATTTTTTTAAATTTTTTTGTCGATTCTCTTACGTCGCCGTGACGTGACGATGTAAAAATAGAGGAAGAGGAAACTTAAGAGCCGATGGCGCGAGGGCTCGGCTGAGAGTATTTGTACTCATTCGACAGACGACACCACGTGGTGCGACGGCAGACCACGTGGCTGACGCAACCCGACGGTGCGTTGCGGTACGAACAGGGCTTGTACCGTTGTGGACGTACAGTACACTTCACATGTGTGATCACATTGCTGGGGTAGTATTCAAAATTAAATTATACATTTTGAAAAAAAATATTTGACTGGGAGAGATGGTCGGTGGGTGTAGTATTCTCTTGTGTCGATCAACTTACGCACTATTGAATACTACGTTGATCATCCTCATAATTAGACCAGTTCGTAATACAGAGGTAATGGTTCGGACTTCACGTTAAACTATTGACTGATAGTTCTGTTTAAGGAACGTGTCAGCCTTAGTTAGTAACAAGACTACGAGATCACGCCACAATCATTTTACACTCATTTCTCATTCATACTCTCGTGAAATAATAGACTGTATTGAAAAATACGTTATAGTTGATCGTTCAGTACACTAGTCATAACTAAACTGGATTATAATTTGAATTTGTAAACGTAACTTTTGGATCAATATATAAAAAACCTTTTGACTCAAATAAAATTTTAACTAAATTATTTGAAATTATTGAAACAAAAGTGCGCTAAACAAAAGTGTGCGGTTGACAGGTATTGTTCAAAATTTTAGATTCATTTGTTTTAAAACCTTTCACCCATGTTGGACATCCAACTAAACAATTTTAAAATATAATCTTATTTTTTACGGTAGAAAAATGCTTCATTCTTCGCCTGGTGAATAGTACACCAGGTGTTGTATTCACTCTTGGAAACTCATATCGTGCAATATCTCGGAAAAATCTACTACAGTATAATAGGTCGACTTCGACGTACAGTACACTTGTCCAAACATAAGAATAATAAAGTAAATCAATGAAAAACATGTTTAAGGTTAAAAATGATTAATAAGCCTAACTGCGTAGTAGTATTGTTAGGATTATTTAATCTAAAAAACTGAAAAAATGGTTAAATATTTTAATAATATTTAACATTATTATGAACATACAAAACATGAAAGTACAAATTACAAGGAAACCTTTGTTGAATAAGTACTGAAGATTTGCCATACGTTTATACAATTTTATGGTATATAAAAATTATTTTTTTTTAGGTTTTTTTAAATTGAAGTTAAATATTTTATTTTATTTTAAAGGTAAAATATTTATGATCTTAACTTTTATTTCTAGAGTTTAAAAAATTCCTAAACTATTGAAAAATAGATGATAGATCCGATAGTTAGAGGTTAGAGCCTACCTTGGAGACCTGAGACACCTGGACGGAAGCGGCTGAGACGACGGCGATGAGGAGGGCGGCGAGGAGCACGACCCTTCGGCAGTAGGCGCAGAACTCCATGGTCACTGTTGTGTGGGGTACTGGTACTGGTACTATCTCACAGCGGATCTCTCGCTATACTGACGGCCGTTAGTCAATGAACATTTATATAGGGAGTGAGTGTCCGGTGGAGAGGGTGAGGGGGGGCGACCACCGCAGACGGGCCGGCACCGCTCCCCTCCCCCCGCGCCGACGTTCATTAAGGAGGTGTGTAGATTTGTAAATAGTCCCCCCTCCTTCCCAAGTTAGATTCCCGCCAAAGTGGACGCCCGGAGCGGCAGCTTCGTGGTATCCGTTCGGCCGGTTTCGATTTTCGAACAGGTCGTTCAAATTATTTCGTTATGGAAATGAGATTTAGCATACCTTACGTGCCTATACTGCTATTAATTTATTAATAATTATTTTCCCCCGTGAATTTTTAATTGCTTTACTGAAATGTAGGTCTTATGCAATTCCCTGGTTAAGTATCTCATTGACCACAAAATTATTTTTGCCATTAAATTCTGTTATCAGAAATAGAAATCTTTGAAATCTCTTGCTCTTGTAAACGTCATTGACTCTTGTATCGACGCCTTGCATAGAGGTGAGACAGCCATTGGCTGTTTCATCGATTGCGTGGCTCATCCCATTCTTCTACAGAAACTCTTTGCAATAGGCATAAAATATAAGGCTTCTAATTGGTTAATCATATCTTTCAAACAGAACACATGTTACGAAAATAGATTATTTCGACTCGTGCAACATCAAAAGATCTTCCTTCCCCAACCCAAACCCAAGTACAATTTGGAGTTCACAGGTGTTCGACATTGGGCCCTGTCCTTTCTTAATATATTCAAACATATTCAGACATCTAATTTTATTTTAGATGGCATTCTCTTTTCTTCATGGGATTGTTCAAACTTAAAAGAATTGTAATCTCAATATTTTAGTATTTTTCCATATTTCTGCATAAATCTAATAAAATTAATGCGATTATTTTGACCCGATCATAAAAGAAATAGATTGATCAGGGCGGACACTGTCCCTCCATCTGTAATCCATAATGAAACAATTTTTGAGGAATCAATAAGTGTTGACAATCTTGGAATGAGGTTGACTGTTGTGCTATTAATTAACAATTCTGGCAAAGGAACATGTCAGCCTTAGTCAGTAACATGACTACAAGATCGCGCCATAATCATCCTACACTCATTTCTCACTCATACTTGTCTTAAAATACCTACCTGGGTAAGTTACCATTTCTGTTAAAAGTATAAACTAGAAAGAATGTCTACGTGTGTTACGTAGGTTCGACATAATTTATAGGAATTTTATTGTTTATTTTGATGATTACTATCACCCATCGAAGTTTGTCCCCGACTTTAATGAACACCCTGTATAACCCTAACTGTAATGAGATATTTTAAGATTGGGCGCAAAAATGCATTGCGCTTTTAGATTAATGCACTGAATAAAGGGCACAGCTCAGACAAATATTAATAATTTCGTGGAATTATATGATTCGACTGGAACGAATTAAAAATTTAAAAGAGAACGATTGTTTGTTGCAATGAGGGTAGAATGTTGTGTTATGCAATTAAAACGTAAAACGTAATATATGAAATCACAGACCTTTTACACGTTACGCATGTCATTTCGCCTACGTGACACACGTAGACATTCTTTCTAGACCTTTCCTTATCAGTGTAAGATAAAATATAGGTTTTACTAGTCACGCAGGAGATAGGGATAGTAAACAGATGTAGTGAAATTTCTGAGAACTTTGACTTCGGCCCGCTGTGACGTATATAGTAGCACGACGTTTGTTTACAAGTGTGTGTATGAACACTAATACGTTTAGTTAGTCAAATCGTTAAGTAAATTTTTTTGAGCGAGACTGCGTTGGCGGAATGTCAGTCTTGGGCTCTTGGTCACAAGGGTGAGTGTTGGAACCACGGGATGCCCTTGACTTTGGACCGTTTTCCCAACAAGCGTTAGTGGTCATATCTTCAACTATATATTACAGAATATTTCCTTTATAATTTTTCAGTTACTCACTAGGAGCTAAATAGTTAGTTTACAAAGAGAATACTAATTAAAAAGATATTTCGAGTTATTCAAAGCATACTCTATAATATAAAGAGGTAACCAGATGAATTGGTAATTCAGCGAGTGAGAAGGTTTAAAATTTCGTGGCCATTCTGAAATGAGTTTTGTGGTTCATGATATTCAGACAAAAGGCCATGTCATATCTGTACTTTAATCTATGCCACAGGCTTTTCTTATTATTAGTTCATATTATTTACTTCATAATTTGTTCATACATTTTGGAAATAGGGAATGATTTGTATTTTACCAAATGCAAAATAAATATAAATATTACTAAATCCACCCTTTACCACTTCCGCGCCTTGTGGATGTTTAGAACCTCATTCCACGAATTTGACGCACCATTCATGGAAAAGGCGTTGGAGAGTGAAAGTCAACTGTCTATTTTTTCTTAGACTCCACACTGAGCTGGGTCGGCAGTGGAATCTCCCCGACAGACAGGTCCGGTGAGTCACGTAGGCCTCCGCCCCCCTGGCCACCGGATCGAACGCGGACGGGCTTTGAACTCGCGACAACGTCGTTCGTTTGAGAGATTTTCCCGTAAAATAACGGCTCGCCCTTGTTTCCAATTTTGATCTACCGGCCACTTTTCTTGGATATGTAATGTTATGATTTTTGTCATAAAATATGAAACTTGCCTGAAGTAATTCTGATTTAAGGCGTAGACGTTGCACTGGAAACTTTTATCCGAGTCTACGTCATGCCACGTAGACGATACACTGGAAAATATTACCCGAGTTTACGTCATCCCACGTAGACGACAAACTGGAAAACCTTACCCGAGTTTACGTCATCCCACGTAGACGACGCACTGGAAATTCTTACCCGTGTTTACGGCATCCAACGTAGACGACGCACTGGAAAATCTTACCCGAGTTTACGTCATCCCACATAGACGACGCACTGGAAATTCTTACCCGAGTTTACGTCATCCCACATAGACGACGCACTGGAAAAATCTTACCGAGTTTACGTCATCCCACATAGACAAAGCACTGGAAAATCTTACCCGAGTTTACGCCATCCCACGTAGACGACGCACTGAAAAATCTTACCCGAGTTTACGTCATCCCACGTAGATGATACACTGGAAATATTACCCGAGTTTACGCCACCACACGTAGACGACACACTGGAAAATCTTACCCGAGTTTACGTCATCCCACGTAGACGTTGCACTGGAAACTTTTATCCGAGTTTACGTCATCCCACGTAGACGACGCACTGGAAAATCTTACCCGAGTTTACGTCATCCCACGTAGACGACGCACTGGAAAACCTTACCCGAGTTTACGTCATCCCACGTAGACGACGCACTGGAAAATCTTACCCGAGTTTACGTCATCCCACGTAGACGACGCACTGGAAAATCTTACCCGAGTTTACGTTATCCCACGTAGACGACAAACTGGAAACCCTTACCCGAGTTTACGTCATCCCACGTAGACGACACACTGGAAAATCTTACCCGAGTTTACGTCATCCCACGTAGACGACACACTGGAAAATCTTACCCGAGTTTACGTCATCCCACGTAGACGACACACTGGAAAATCTTACCCGAGTTTACGTCATCCCACGTAGACGACACACTGGAAAATCTTACCCGAGTTTACGTCATCCCACGTAGACGACGCACTGGAAAATCTTACCCGAGTTTACGTCATCCCACGTAGACGACGCACTGGAAAATCTTACCCGAGTTTACGTCATCCCACGTAGACGACGCACTGGAAAATCTTACCCGAGTTTACGTCATCCCACGTAGACGACACACTGGAAAACCTTACCCGAGTTTACGTCATCCCACGTAGACGACACACTGGAAACCCTTACCCGAGTTTACGTCATCCCACGTAGACGTTGCACTGGAAATATTACCCGAGTTTACGTCATCCCACGTAGACGACACACTGGAAAATCTTACCCGAGTTTACGTCATCCCACGTAGACGACACACTGGAAAATCTTACCCGAGTTTACGTCATCCCACGTAGACGACACACTGGAAAATCTTACCCGAGTTTACGTCATCCCACGTAGACGACACACTGGAAAATCTTACCCGAGTTTACGTCATCCCACGTAGACGACACACTGGAAAACCTTACCCGAGTTTACGTCATCCCACGTAGACGACACACTGGAAAACCTTACCCGAGTTTACGTCATCCCACGTAGACGACACACTGGAAAACCTTACCCGAGTTTACGTCATCCCACGTAGACGACACACTGCAAAATCTTACCCGAGTTTACGTCATCCTACGTAGACGATACACTGAAAGATTTTACCCGAGTTACGACACCCCTTGATTATACGAATTTTGCACAGTAAACTTAAACACGAGCTTAGGACGACTTACATTTAAATCATAGACATTTAATTCAGGGTAAGGTGTATTTTTACTGTAAGCTATTAACATAAGTTTCATAAAAAAACACTGTTCTATACTACCTACCAAGATACCTTGTTTTGAATTAATTGTCATTTTAATTCAAAGCATGTATCAAAATAATTTTAGTATATAATTTTAAAAAGGTTGATGAATCATCCAAATATGAATGTATTTTCTAGGTTTATTTTTGTAATCATGTCCGTCATCGCGCGGATCTAGAAAGTTTAAATTCTTATAATTCCATCTGGTGGATTCATTTATCCTTGTTCTGTTTACTTTGATCATTCGATATGAATAAAGTAACTTGGAAATTCCAACACCTTTTGTTCGCTTTTTTCTTCTTCTTCTTTTGTGAATCTTTCAGACTGACAGGTTTCAACTGCACGACGCTCTCCATTTTTCTCTGTCCTGAACATCTTCCTTCAGTTGCTGGAATCTCCTTCCTTTCTTATGACTCCTTCGCTTTTTCATGACGCTATATTTAAAAGAGATATTTCTGATCGTTGAATATGTATAAAAATTAAATTTCTATGCGTAAAGTGAATAACATTGAATCCTGGAACGTTGAGATATCAAAAAAATTATAAAACACGAAACTATAAATAGCTATGAAATATTTTGACATGTATGTCTAAGCTCTTGGGGAGGTGTCGGAGTGGTTGTGTAACGCAACAAAAAGTGTAGCGGATGTTTTTTCTTTTGATCCCGTTTCCATATAAAGTACCCAGAGAATTAGGTATTGAGTTTTTGAAATTTTGGTTATAAAAACAGCTGTTTAGAAGAACTGAAAACATTCCCTTTAGACATATCCATGGTCTAAACTATTTCCCGCAGAGAAGTAAATACAAAAATGTTTAACTCAACATCCGCAACATACTCCTAGAGTGAACCGTAATATACCAAACCATACTAACATACAAACCATAATATGCATTTCTGCATTATAGGCCCTAAAGTAAATTGCTTGAGCTTTTCTTTGACTTCTTGGATTTGAAACAAATATACGAATTAAAGAATTACATTTTGAAATTTTTTAAGGTCATCTCTGCCTTTAAAGTAGTGTTTTGTTCCTTTGTTTTCCATAAAATTACTTTAAAAAGATAATATCGGATTTCCATAGTTTTCCTGGAGCTGATGCGCTTGTCAGTGTTGAATGTGACGGGTGTGATCTGTCCAGGTGATCTGTCGTGAAGGATGTCGCATGACGGAGCTCCAGCAGCCAGGACCAGGAGAGACGGCCTGGGAGACGCCAGCCTGACGTTCATTCCCTTGTTTGCCGCTGGCGCAGCGTGAGTGCGTCTTCAACTCATAGTCAGAATTGTTGTTGTAGCTAATGGTTGATTTAGTGAGCTCTAATCTTACGATCTCTTAATTTACACTTTTTACTTTTAACTTAAAGGGCAACCTACCCCAGATAGGTATTTTAAACCAAGTATGAGTGTAAGATGATTGTGGCACGATCTTGTAGTCTTGTTACTGACTAAGTCTGCCTCTTTCCTTTGACAGAACCGGTGGCGACGTCCTGTAATCCAGTTATTTGGAGGTCACGAATTGTGGATAGTTGTGAGCGACAGTGGTGGCTGTAGTGTTTTCTTGTGTGGATTAACGTCCGCACTATTGAATACTACGTAAATTCACAAAGACCATCTTCATAACTAGGCCAATTCGTAATTCTGAGGCCGTGGTTCGGATTCCACGTTAAACTGTAGGTCCCTTAGTTGCCATCGGCTGTTGGGATATTAATTAACAGTCCTGTATAAGGAACATGTCAGCCTTAGTCAGTAACAAGACTACAAGATCGCGCCACAATCATCTTACACTCAATTCTCATTCATACTTGGCTTAAAATACCTACATTGTGTATGGTTGCCATTTCAATGATCTAATCTAATCTAATAAATAGAGCAACAGTCAATGACATATCTAAGGGAACTACAGGTTTAACGTGGAGTCCGAACCTCTGTCTCTGAATTACGAACTGGTCTAATAATGAGGATTATATTTGCGGATTAACGTAGTATTCAATAGTGCGGACGTTAATCCCACTCAAGAGAACACTACACCCACCGACCATCGCTCACAACTATCTACAATTCGTGACCTTAAGTAGCTGGATTACAAGACACGCCACTGTCCCGTAAACATTTGTGTAGCTGAGTTCAGTTTTAAACTAGTATCACGATAATGTGTCAAGATTCTGCTCAGGAACCGATGATATTTGGATCACGCCATCATTCAACATTACATTCTCTTGTCTCTATTGCCGCCCCAATATATTAGTAGTATTTTACTGTAGAGTTTGTTGTTAATCATACGCAACACCCAACATTTCTACCAAAATGTTTGTTTATTTATAAATGTCGCGATTGTCAGATTTTTTTTATTGGTTTACGTAGAATCATTAATAATAATAATAATTCCTTTATTGTCATTGTACAATATTACATAATTGCGTGGCAAAAATACAAAGGTGACTTAATTTGGAAACATAATAATAAAAAGACATAAATATGCACATAATAACATAATACTAAAACATAATAATACACAACCTATATTAATTCACCCAGTGACACCTCCAGGAACACAGTTACCCTCCCATGTGTGGTCCATTAACTCGCCCAAGGAGAGCATTAGAAAGAGATGAATCGTTTGAGAAGGGTAATCAAATTTTACTTCACTGACTAAAGGGAATTAAAATTCCTCAGAACATCAGCTACTGTAGACCGCTAAGTTCTTGTCAAATGACGAAGATATAAAATTATAAAGTTGAGAGATTGGAAACAACTTTCCATATTCCCTCCGAGAGTCTCAATCACCTTCGGGGCAAATCGCGCCGTAACATGAGTGTTCCAAAAAGCAAAACTCCTCCAGAGTCAGGTTCCAAAAGGGGTGGAGAATGAGCCCTCCATTGTGACCGGGACCACGTGCACCGCAGCACCTGCAGCTCGGAGGGTCGTGTGACCACATTCACCCCAGAGCCCAGCACCTGCGCCGGGTCACGACCCTGTAGGCCGTTCAACCCTCAGACCTGACGCAATCCGATTGGATTGGTAATTTGGAATAATTATTTCACTATTGCGGTCTCATTTCATTAGGATACAATAACGCTTTTGAATTCAGTTGAGATTTATTAATACCTAGTTTGCCTTTTGGAAAACGTAATGTAGGCGTTTGATATCGTTTAAAATCTCTCGTGAATAAGGAGATGAGATCAAGATCAAAGGATCTCTACTTGCTATAAGATGTCGCGAATGTGTTGGCAAGCTTGCGTATAGACGGATGGTTCGGTGTAATTTTCTAGAACATATATCCTCTACAGTATGTGCTTTCAAGAGTAAAACACTTTTTAAATATTTTTAAACTGAACTTTCAAGATAAGAAAGGAAAATTAATAAACTTAAACAACCAAGCAGAAGACGCCGGTAAGCAGCTTACTTCACCTCCACCTCCTTTTTTCTTTTTAGCGAATTTCCCATAGGGAAGAAGCTATTACCGTAGGTCTCATGGTAAGACTTAAGCCCGGGACCATGTTATTTTTTCTTCTTTAGGTCCCTAGAGACCAAAAACAATAGTCGTTAAAATTTATATATATATATATATATATATATATATGTATATATATATGTGTGTGTGTGTGTGTGTGTGTGTGTGTGTGTGTGTGTGTGTGTGTGTGTGTGTGAACACGATAACTCTCGTAGAAATGGTCCGATCGAGACCAAATTTTGTAGAGACATGTATTCCTACAAATGCTCGGACGAGTTCGTAAACCAGACATATCGGTCAATGGGAACGGGTAGTTTGGGGGGGGGTTTGTACCCCAAAATGGGATTTTTTGCGTTTTTCACATGTAATTTTTAAAAATTTCTAATTTTATATTTCACTATTGGAATCAGCTTTAAAAACTACACAATTTAGTTCCTTAAAGTTTTTCTCTATCTCCAACGGTTACTGAGATATTAAAAAATCTAAACACAGTACGTTGTATTGTGGGGCTCCAATGCTAATCTTATGGAGGATAAGGAAAAATTAATATTTCCCATATTAATCAATATTTTTGGATTAAACTTGATATTTAGCTTCATGTGGTTGAGATCTATCCATTTATGCTTAAAAATCATAGTTTATGTGTTTATCATGGCAGCAAACCTGCATACTCTTTTCCCATATTAATCATATAGGGAATAGGCAAACCCCTTTATTTATGAACAGATGTTGATGAGAGTTGGTTTAAATGTTAAGATAAAAATTATTTATGGTAGAAATGACTACTTTCAGTGTTCCTCACAGCAGCAAACCTGCACACTCTTTTTCCATGTTAATCTTATGGAGAATAGGCTAATAATTCTCATGTTTATGGACAGATTTTTAAAAAACTTGTCATATATTATTATTATATTATTGATTTGGAAATTCGCTGAGTACGCAGGTCTGCTGCGACGGGGGTATTCTTCTTATTCTTCTTTCTTCGTTTCCCTTGGTCCTTATTTCTGAGGATACAACGATCGACGTATGTCTGGCCACCGTCGCACAGTGCCCATTACATTATATCTGAACTATTCTCTGTTTTGGCTTTGCTATTTCACAGGTTAGATTAGATTACCTTGTGAAATGACTTGGTATTTTAAGCCAAGTATGAATTAGAAATGAGTGTAGGGCGGATGTGGCGCGTTCTTGTAGTCTTGTTACCGACTAAGGCTGACGTATTCCTTAGACAGGACTTTAAAAGCCCAACAGCCACTGATAACATAGTGTAAAATTTAGGCGTTACAGAATCATTAACTCTTTTGCGACTTTGCAGTGAAGTATTCTATCTATCTGCCTTGGCTTCTTCACTGCTTCTCTCACAGAGTGACTTTCAGCTGAACTTAAGTTAAATCTTGGAAGGTGAAGTGATACTGGAAGGTGAAGTGATAACTTCTCATGCAACAAAGATCCGACTATCTTAGGTTGAATCCTGTAGAACATGGTGTCAGGAATTGAAAAGAATGTACTGGTTTGATCTAATGAGGACTTGTAAGATTGTAATTGGTTTACTTTGGTAATGAGGAAGATTACGAATTTCTTTTCCTCTATTTACCTATGGACTGTCTCACGGATTCTTTACAATTTCCTCTAGGTACACCGGATGCTGGCGGCAATCTGACCGTGACCTCAGCCATGGTCTCTGTCTATCTCTTGTCTCTTTGCTTTCTCATGGCGATACCG
This sequence comes from Nephotettix cincticeps, assembly GCA_023375725.1. Classification (NCBI taxonomy): domain Eukaryota; kingdom Metazoa; phylum Arthropoda; class Insecta; order Hemiptera; family Cicadellidae; genus Nephotettix; species Nephotettix cincticeps. The sequence goes on from CM041787.1 coordinate 54,366,297, forward strand.
AGCCGTGTCGGCGCCGTACTATCGGACGTCTCGTAACACAGGCCGGGCCTATCTGTTGGTTTAACAGTGCCAGTGCCACGCAGGGACGGTGAATTTTCCGGGTCGTCCAACTGTCCTAATGATCACCATGGGGAAAATACAGCCAACGTTGGGCAACCGCGATATTACGTACGACTTTTTCCTTTAACTGTCTTGAGGGTTGGAAAACATTAGTCATCTGAGATAAGTCTTCTCAAAGGAATTTCAGCTTGAATCATAAGTGAGAAATATAAACTTTTTGCGATAGTAATATCATTTTCAAAATGGATTTCCCACTTTCTATAGAATTAATATATGATGAATCTACTTTCTTGAGCAAAGCAAAAAAGAGGAACTATTCATACATAGCTAAAATGTGGGTATTTTCAATGTTGTTTTTGTAGTTTTTACAACAAATAAAGACGTTCCACTTCACTGATCAGTCCCTAATTTCTGGTAAAATTATTTTCGTTCAATTTTCCTTGAAGAATCTTTAAAATTCGTAATGGCGCTGGCTATTAATTATTCAATATCTTTTACTGGACTTTGCTAGCGTGTCTGTGTTTTTATCTACACAACGTTTCTTGAGGTGGAGAAACTCCTCCGTTTTCAAGTGATTACCTGAACCTCCTGAGCACCAAGTAGTGTCCCAACTCTCGTTCAGAGCGCACGCTATGTTGTGACGCCCTGCTAGCTCGGAGGTGGAGTGTTGTGGTTATGGGTTGCGTTATCAATATAGTTTTTGTATTATGCATGATAGATAAGTATAGTGTAATTGACAACGTGATATAATTAATTTCGGTAACTTAAACTTTCAATTTTTAATGTAAATTATTAGGTAATCACTTGAAAAATGGAGGGTTTCTCCACCTCCAGAAACGTAGTGTAGTTAAAACACAGACGCGTTGGAAAAGTCCGATAAAATGTATTAATTCCTTGGTTCTTCTTTACACTAACTTATCTACGAGCCTCAAGGTTATCATTGACACAAAATACGTTGGTAAATTTTTCGTAAGATTTTTTTGTTTCGTGGTTTTCCTTCATGGACGTTCGAAGTGTCTAGTTTTCCACTTTTTCTCGGACCCGGGCGGCCAGTGCCTCCTCCCGCAGACGGCAGACGGTCGGGCAAGGGCGTCAGGGACTTTTATCAATTTTTTGCCTCAGACGAGTTTTTACACTGGCAGCTGGGGTCTGAATCTGAATGAACGTAACGTAACGACCTCACCCCCCACCAGTCGCGTCGTCTGCGGCCGCAGGTTCCGTCGGGTCGACCACGTGGTTTGCACGTGGCTACATGAACGTTCCAATATGCACGTTGAGACAGGAAAGTACGTTGTGCGGTTGTGCAACCGACTTGGATATGACGTAACAGTTTAGAACGGTTTAAAACAAGAGGAAATAAATTTATATTTATATAATATGTTTATTAAAGGGGTTTTGCTACTCGTAAGTGGACGGAAATATAAACTTCAACTATGGTAATTAATTTTTTAGTGGCGTATTTTAAGTTTTCCAGACCTTTTTACACTTATACATCCACATAATCTCACTATAATCAATATAATCTCAATATAATCGATAATTAACTGGCTGGGTGGTGTAGTGGTTATAATAACCGCCTTCAAAACTGAAGGTCGCCGGATCAAATCCCGCAAGGGTCGAATCTGGAACCAGTTGTCATTTGTCATTGGGCTATTAATTAATGATGCTTCCTTCTTCACTTCAACTCTGACGTCATTTCACCGTTTCCCTCAGAATCTCTCGCAGTGATAATCGGGTACATGGTTTGTTGTGTAAATAAGGAAAACGTTGGTGCTGAGGATCGTGCCTTCGCGCCTCTCGACATGACTGGTCGATCTCGCTCTTACGCAGCTCACTCACTGATAACACTGATAACGCGATAGCACAGTCCGAGGTCGTCCGGATGACGAAAACGTCCACAGAAATTAACCAAAATATTTTCTTGTACGCTTTCTCCGAATGTTTGAACTATGTGGAGCGTTTTTCTCCTAAACGACTTTAAGAATAATTCAATCTTCTTTAGGAGGATGGCAATGACACAGTCAATACGGATTGTTTTCTTTGTGGTCCGTTTTTTTATCATGGAAATATGTTTTAGCTTTGAGGGAGTATTATAAATTTGCGCGCCCAAAATTTGAAACAGTGACATCATATAGTTTAGTGACGTCATTGTTTGGTTATAAGAACAGCTGTTTAGATGAATTGAAAACATTCCCTTTAGACATATCCATGATCAACATATTTCGCACAGGGAAGTAAATACAAACATTTTATTTTTTTCTGTTTATTAAAAAACATTTAAATCTGCGAACTGTACCTTTTACAAAAGGTTCTTCTACTTTACATATCCAATATATTTCTCAAAATCAGGAATCTATTCTTATTTGGATTTACTTTCTTATTACTCAAGTGTATGGTGTAACTTTTACTTAAATAATTGCGATCTTGGAATTAATGTTTGGATTAGAATTTTTTGCCAATAAATTTGGAAAATGTATTGAAACCAATTGTTCAATGCTTTAGAACCGCACACCGCACTCATGCCACCAGGCGGCTCTGGCACCTCCCCAGAGGCTAGCCTCCAGAGTTGGTCTCCCCAGGTGCTGTCAAAGCTCATTGCATACAATGCATAGTCCCTGTGTGGCACAGCCCTCCATAGTGTGCCCTTAATAAACCAAAAAATGTAAAATATAAATAATGAAACTAAAACAAAAACTCATGTTGCATCTGTAATAAATTATCCACATCTTCCAGATGTAAAAGCCATTTCCTAATTTTCCTAAATTGTAGAGATATAGGTTGTAGATATAGAGGTATTCAATTGGGAGAGTTATTTGTAATAAAAATAGAGGTTTTGAGGACTCAAATCTTTTATTTGAATTTTATTTTTATTAATCTTAAAATATACTTTTGCTGTGTGAATATAGGTTTTGTATACTGCTCATAGGAATCCCCCCCCCAAAAAAACTATTCCATAATCTAATCTAATTTGTACCAAAGAAAAATATAAAACTCTTAGAATTTGATTATTACTAAGATCTTTCAAGAAATAAAAATATCTCAACAAATTTTGAATTTTTTCATGAGTTGGTTTGTGTGCAATGTCCAATTTAATTCACTGTCAACCTGAAGTTCTAGATATTTTATATTATCAATTTGATCTACAACAGCACATTTCGAAATGCAACTTGTTTGTTTGACTAAACAATTTGAACACTTGTATATAATATTACTAACTAAAATAATGTTCTTCTTAAGGCTGAAGTTGATGTTTTTAGTTTTTTTTCTGGACAAAGCAACAATTTGTTTACTGTAAACCACCATTTAAGTGCTTCAAGATCTTATCACCCTTTGAACCAGATCCCAATTTCTTTCTGAGTAGCAAAGTGCTGTATCGTCGGCAAAAGAAGTTAAATTACCATTGAAATTGGCTTGGCAAAGATGATTTATGTATATTATGAATATTATGAATAATATTGCTCCTCACACTGAGCCTTGTGGAACTCCAGTTTTTATAGTTTGAATTTCACTAAGAGTCGAATTTATTCTTACACATTGTTTTCTATTTGAAATATAGCTTTCAAACCACTTATATATGCAATCCCTCGAATTCCATTTTTAAACAATTTTTTCAGCAGATTATATCTACTGAATCGAAAGCTTTTTTGATATCGAGAAATTATCCACTCTCACATTTACCTTCATTTAGTCCATAATATACACCTGTCAAAAAATTAAAAAGTTATTAAAGTTATTAAAAGTTATTAAAAAATAAGCACCAAATGAAAACTTAAATTGAACTATTTATATCCGTTTAGTTCAATTGTTCAATTTACTCTTCTTCTCTTGCTCTCCATCCAGAATTATGTTGTTTACCGAGTTAGGATTTTATTTTCTAGGAGTATCTTTCATCAGAACGCAATTCTTTTATATTTAAGATATAATGTAATGTTTTTACTGTACGTGCTTTGCATGTTCTTTCATAAAAATGTTGTATTTACTTCCCCGTGGGAAATATGTCAGATCATGGATATGATCCATGATAAAAAAACATTCCCTTTAGACATCTAAAAGGAATGTTTAAACAGCTGTTCTTATGTTTCAAATTTTCGTTTTACAAATTGCTAACACACCCAGAGCTAAGACATACCCATGTCAAAAAGTAAAAACTTGTTCGACTGCAACATTTTTACCTTACATTCTAAGCTGTGTATTACATAGTATTATGTAATACATTATTTTGGCAACCGATGATAACAATTTCACTCATTAAATTGGTTCAGTTGACCTCGTGTGCTGCGAGATTAATTTAGAAGATAATTTCTATTGAGAAAAAACGCTCTTGTAATGTATAAACTTTTTGGCTACAAACCAGAAACAAAATTAGCCAGTGCAAAAACGCGCGTCAGTAAAATGTGGATCGGGGCGAGATAAATAGATAACAAACACATGTTTACAGCTTTGTGATCCTCTCACGTTTTGTTTTATTCGATGACGTCACTTGTTTGGCTTGTAAATATTTACGAGTTAAAAATTGTATTGGCATAACTCTTGATGAGAGACTTACTTGAAAGAGTTACATTTAAAAAAAATAATGCCCCTTGGTACAGAATTAAAGAAATCTCTCCTAGCTTCTATACAAAAAAAAATGTTTGTGTTTACTGCCCTGTGGGAAATAAGTTGGATCATGAATCTAAAAGGAATGTTTTCGGATCATCTAAATAGCTGTTGTTATAAACTAAACTATGACGTAACTTACGGAATTACGTTGCTGTTTCAAATTTTCGGTCTCGTAAATTGCCAATACCCTGTAGAGCTAAGAAGTATCCATGCCAAAATCAAAATTAACAGTTGAGTAAAAATTGTTATTATATTAAGTAATCTTAAACCTGTATGGACCTACGGAGTTCAACTGTGGGAGGCTTCTAGTGTTTCTAACATATAAATTATCAAAAAATTTCAATCGAATGTGCTTAGACAAATCCTTCAAGCCCCATACATAGTTTGTTAGCAACATTACTTTTAGAAGATCCAGCACTAAATACCTCAAAAATCTGGAAAAAACATCCCAACCTGAGGAACTCTTTTCTTCTGACGAAGACTGGTTTTTTCCTTGAGTTCAACCGTAAAAAATAAAAAAGTTGATTTATTATTTGTCTTCAAAGAAAAAACTATAACCCAGTACGTTATTATATTTTAGTGTCATAAGAGTGTTATAAAATAATTTTTATTAAAAATGCTACGTAACTAGATCAGAACTGTTCAATCACTTATGCTCCTTATTAATCCCCTGTCTAGAAGGGATGTTTCCGGTCAACTGGCTTCAATAATGACTTGGATGTCGCAGCTTTCGCTCGATCACGGATTGGAACGACGGCTAAACTTTTCAATCTTCTTTGGATACCAATTTTATACTGTGATGTAAACTTATAATTTTTTTAATTTACAAATTTAATTACTAAATTTACAACGGATTTCTTTGTAAAAATAAGTATCAGATCTCATCTCAGTCTGTATCTGGTTTGACTAAAAAAATGGGAAAATTGTTTGCGGTTTTGCAAATAAGTTATTATTTTATTGGACTTTAGCTCGGAGGCGGAGTGTGGTGATTAATTTATTTTGTCAATTTTTTTCTTGTATTGCACATGATAGGTATATTTAAAGCTGTATTTAATATATTTTATAAGTTTGATATACTCTGAAAACCATAGTGCTTAGTTCAAAATAAACACAATTTTTACTAGTGAACTAATATGATGAAAATTGTGAATTCAATAGCACTGTTAGCTGTGGTTTAGCATAATGTCGCCATTCAATGTATACCACAGTATGTTATATAAATAAAGATGTTATCAATCAATTCAACATATTGATCTATTTTATCGGTACCGGTAGTCACTTGAAAACGGAGGAGTTTTTTCACCTCCAGAAACGTTGTGTAGTTAAAACATAGACACGTTGGAGAGGTCTAATAAAATAATATTAGTAATTTATAACTAACGCTATTATGAATTTGAATGATTTTGCGGTTCTTAACGCTTGTAGCTCTATACTTTAAATTGTTTATTTAAAATATTTTTCGCACTATCTTCTTAAAAAAGGTACTTGTAAATGATAAAATCGACCTATCCTTATTCAGTCACGAAACATGGTTCGATTACTTCCCAACCAATTGAATGCGCATACCAACCGCCAGATGTGACACTACGGGCTTCTGGTGGGCAGTGTTCAATTCTGACAATCAAACAGGAATTCGTAATTGATAGAAATTCCAATAGATGGCGTGATCGGTTTGTGAATGAGTCAGAAGTGCGTCGTTGTCTTATTGGAATATCATATCGTCGTGTGGTTCAGCATAGGGGATATCGGGATATATTTCCTTCGAAATCCCGAATATAAATCACAATATATGTAAATATACATAAAGAGAGAGAATTACAAATTAATAATACCCCTCCTGAAAAGGGACTCGCGTCCCTTTGGTTTTCCGTCCACGAATAACCGTAACGGAAATACGAATTAACAGTGTTAAACCACATAATACAAATCCACAGTAAACGTTTAATATCCTTGTTTAGAATGGAAGATTAAATTAATATATTTTAATGACCGCAATATTCTAATTTGAAAGAAACAAAAATCTTATGAAAGATTTTCTTGTTTTTAACTCCAAAAAACAAAGAAAATTTAATTGATCCTCATTTATGGGTAGGCCTACTATCATTTATATAGTGTACAAGAAATATCAATAGTGGTATAGTAATCAAAACAGCTAAATTTAATGTTGAATTGGCCCTTTTGTGGGCTCTAAACGGTCGGATGGATTAAAAACTGCCCAAACATAAGGATGGCTTAAAATTATAGTTGCTATCTGAAACTTGACTGGGGCGGTGGCGTGTCCTGTAATCCAGCTACTTGGAGGTCACGAATTTCGGATAGTTGTGAGCGATGGTCGGTGGGTGTAGTGTTCTCTTGTGTGGATTAACGTTCTCATTATTGAATACTACGTTAATCCACGAAGACCATCCTCATAATTGGACCAATTCGTAATTCAGAGGCCGTGGTTCGGATTTCACGTTAAACTGTAGGTCCCTTAGGTGTCATCGGCAGTTGGGTTATTAATTAACAGTCATGTCTGAGGAACATGTCAGCCTTAGTCAGTAACAAGATTACAAGATCACGCCACAATCATCCTACATTCATTTCTCATTCATACTTGGGGCTTAAACTACCTACGTTGTAGTATGGTTGACATTTCAATAATCTAATCTAATTTAACTACCATAAGATAAGCGGTCTTTAATCTAAAAAAATTAAATTAATAGCCACATTGGAAATTGGTGATCATTTATAAAAATATTGATTAAATACTTTTAACGACTTTAAAAACAAAAGAAAGTACAGTTGACCCCCATTAAAGTTTACCGTAAGTTTTCATAGTCCCTAAGTCGCTGTTAACAAAACCTTTATGTATATTCACTGATTGTGTAGGCCTACGTAAGATACTGGAATGAACATATAGCTGCAGTTATGGAAATCATTTTGATTGTTCTTACTAATAACATCTGTTTTGAGGTAGTTATTAACGTAACACACCCGTTGAAGGAAATATACCAGTAGTCAGTCATATTTTGCTGACTTGTTTCAGTTTTGTAACATTACTGCGATGTCGACATACACACTGTTTATACGTTTTACACGCGATAATGTTTGACGTACATCGCCTCCGGGGTCATTTCCCATTTTCTACTTTGTTTGCAGCTTCCAATTCGGTAAACAAATTGTGTTGACTCCCATCATGAGACGTTTGCCGGAGTTGTATTCTACAAGATTAACTTTTTTCCTTTAACCTTTTTAACTGAAATGGCGACCTAACCGGGTAGGTATTTTAAGCCAAGTATGAATGAGAAATGAATGAAGAAACAGTCAGAAAACAAAAATATAATTTTGGCTTTACCTCGGGAAAAAAACCTGTTCTACTGTATTGTACTGAGATGTACCGACCTAATTGGAGCACTTTAAAACCAAAAGTGTAAATACGATATGGATCTTAAAAATTATAATCAATTTTCATCCTATAGTGGTTCCAACTCCACGTTAAATTGTAGGTCTCTTAGATATGCCATTGACTGTTGGGCTATTAACAGTCCTGTCTAAGGAACGTGTCAGCCTTAGTAACAAGACTATAAGATCGCGCAACAATCATCCTACGCTCATGTTTCATTCATAGTTGGCAACACCTGGTCCTGGACAGGTTGCCATTTCACTAACTAACGTCTACAAAGATAGTATAAAGATCGATGAATACGGAAGTGTGGACGATACAAATCAGAAGGTGGTTTAGGTGCCTAGTTGTAAATAAACCATGGTAGACGACGACTCTGCTGTAAACAGTCATTATGACATGAGGTTGTCGGCGGCTCTTAGTGATAGCGTTATCAAGGTCGGGCGTACGTCGACTCCCAAGTCCATCGAGGTGTACAATTGCGCCATTCGTCATTCATTCCTCTGCGTTACGATAAGTTTTCAATGCACTTGAGTATCGATAATCGATTTTATTAAAAATATTTAAACTGTAGGTGCATATGCAGAGTGGGATAATGTGGATATTCATTTACTCGCATTGGTATAATAACAATATTTTATTTAAGGGGAATTTTGGAAAATTCCAAAATTGGAAAAGGGGTTCTGTTCTCTTCAACAACACATACTCGTTTGTACTACACATAGACCTGGCTGACCAGTCAATCACGTCTGGGAAATCAAATTTTGTCAGAGATTTTTTGTCAGCGAATTTTCTACGGAAAGTTAAGCTATTCACATAAAACGTTTGGTGACAGTTAAGCCCGGCACTATGATACAATCAACCCCCTGAACACGTTTGGGAAAGGGGGTCATTCAAAATTGTATAAGTATGTGTGTATATTTAAAAAAACTGATTTTTTACCATTAGATTCAGCTAAAAACACTTAATTTAGTATTTTGAATCATGATTCTAGGTCAGTAATTCTAAATACAGTACGTTGTGCAATGACAATCATATGGAGAATAGCTAAAAACCTCATAAATAGCCAAACAGCTGATGGCAACTAATGGTCATCAGCTGTTTAACGTGGAATCCGAATAACGGCTCTGAATTACAAATTGGTCTAATTATGAGGATGGTCTTTGCGGATTAACGTAGTATTCAATAGTGCGGACGTTAATCCACACAAGAGAACACTACACCCACCGACCATCGCTCACAACTATCCACAATTCGTGACCTCCTAGTAGCTGGATTACAGGATAAGCTACGGTCCCAACCCCATATAGGAACAACTACACACCTATGTTTTGGACTATTACTGTTATATACTAATACGATATTGAAACATAAACTGATGGGTAGGCTTGAATGTAGATTATGAATAGCAAGTGCATCAGCAAAGTCAGCGCTGTATACCTAACTTCCTGGAGGACTCTTTCTATGAATAATGTATCAAAGTTTGCTGATTATTCCAGTGGATTTTATTTGCAAGGAGAATAATGGTATCCGGTCTGGCTGTGCACATCCGTGCTGTGCGAAAACAAGACCGATTCATCCATCAGCCTCGAATGTACGTTTTAGCGAATTTCGAATAGGGAAGAAGCTTTTACCGAAGGTCTCATGGTAAGACCTAGGTCCGAGACCATGTTACTTTTCCGTTTTGAGGTTACATTTACATTCTTATTTTATTTAGAAGAAATAATATAAATTCTTTTACCATTTGAATCAGCTAAAAAACCTACACAATTTAGTAATTAGTTTTGCTCTAACCAATTGTTACCGAAATATTAAAAAAACAGTACGTTGTATTTTAGGGCTCTAATAAGTAAAAATTAATATTTCACTTTCTAATATAGTTCAATATTAGTAAAATCATAATTTAATGTGTTTATCATGGCAGCTAACCTGCATACTCTTTTTTCGTGATAATCATATAGGCAAAATAGACAGAAATAGACAGAATAGGCAAACTACTTTATGTATGCACAAAAATTGATAAAACTTAGTATGTGGTCAAAATAACAATGTTTATTCAGTGTTTCTTATAGCAGCAAACCTGCATTCTCTTTACTATGTTAATAGAGAATAGACGAACTCTACTATTCATTACGGATTTTGATAAATCCAGTTATATATTATTATTGATTTGATAAAACGTTTGAGTTCGCAGGTCTGCTGCGACTGGGGTTTTTATAGATTGTTTTAATAATAATAGGTGGACAGATGTATTATTTCAAACGACTTGTGTTTTTATGTACACTAAACACAAAATATCTTTCTGGTCATGCTAAAAAGTAAATCTTTTTATAACTAACGTTAACAGCGTCTTTCCTGAGTTTGTTTCTCTCGTTATGAGAATATAGTTTAGCACACTCTAACGCGTTATGGGTAGCACTATACGGTTTATGGCAGCGGTTGACGGTCAGGCCGACAGAGAGCGTTGAGGTCGTCGGAAGTGTCCAATTGACCAAGGGACGGACGGGACGGTGAATCACACACACATTCTTCCACTGACCCACTCGTGCGCCCTTTTCCTTGTGACGTCACTTCGCCCACCAATGGCGATGTGGGCTGAAGAGGAATAGTGAACCAGTGAACCAGTGGCGGTTGGCCCATAAGGACTCTAGGACAGAGTTCTCCCTTTCACGATAGAAAACTAGATAAAATAAAAAATCGCTCAGTCAGAATTAAAGTCAACTTAGTATTATCTTATTAGCATAATATTATATCACCAAAATTGCTTTTATGATAGTAGGCGCGAAGAAAATGAACCAATGTTCTCGTAATGGTCTCAGCGATGTTTATGATATAGGTAGTTTGTAGGACGCAGCAATTCTGAGTCCAAAACCCAGTGTATTTCATATAACACTAACCGGCCAATCATAACACAATTTTTCCCAATAGAATTGACAACGTGTAAGATTAGCTGATGTGAATGTAGCATTGAACTGACCAGGCGAGAAATAAATGTTCTGAGTGAAAGATTGTTTGGACTACGTTCAAGACTGAATGGCCCACATTAAAGAGTGAATGCGCTCAATTCAGTGGTTTATGAACTGCGTCATTGAATGGTCTAAATGAAGAAGTAAATCGAGTATCTGAGTATACGAATGTATGGAACGTATAGGAAAGGATCAACTTCATTCGTTGGGGCTCCGTCCCCAGGACCTCATACTAGTTGTCGCCAGTCCTTAGAAATTATAAATAATGTGAAGTATTGATATTACTACATCGCTACTTCCGTTTTTCGGTCGGGCTTTTCCTTAAAAAGATATAGATTTTAGATAGATTCTTTTGGGGTAGTACAAATTACGTAATACAGTACGATGATAAGAGTAGTCAGAGTAATATCATAGGAACGTTCATAAAAAAAATTTAAGTTTATAGCTCATCAGGAAGTCAGATTTTTAGCGACAAAGTAAACCCCTGCATCACACTAAGGAAACCCAATGTCGTATTTTATATGGTTAAACTTTTAACAGTTTCCCAGCGTTTTAATGTAAAATTGTTATATCTGGTAATTTTCCTGTTGTTTTTGGGCTCAAAGGAAGGTCCTTTCCAAATTTCAAGTCCCTAGCACTCCTAGAAGTGGTTTAGAATTTATATCACTAGTCAAATCAAAGTCTCGTCAATTTATGAACAAAACATTTAGTTTTAATTTTCTTTGTTAATCTATGGTAAATTTAATAGTTGTTATTTACTTATGTGAAAAGATGATTAAAAAAACTAACGCTATCTAAAGGCGAAGGAGACGGGATACCAGAAAAAGTCAAGAGACTAAAGTTGTAGATGTTGCTAAATCCGTGGCACGTGGAGGTTTCCGGTTTTGGATCGGACTTTTTCTTAAAAATATATAGAAGATTTTATTCAAATATTTAAGATTTTTTGGGTGGTAAAAATTAAAATTTACGAAATCCGATATACAAATAGTTAGAGTAGCCTCTAGTAAAGCCCTGCATTTCACGAAATAAACCCAATGTATTTTAAATGGTAAAGCTTTTAACATTTGTATACGAATGTACGGAACGTATTGGAAAGAATTTTGGACTACTTATAAGATTTGTGATTGGATTGGAAGATTTGATGTGGATGGACTGTACATTTTCAGAAGTAGTAAGCAGAAGTATCATATAATAGGGCGGTGCGCAGGAATGAATGAACTAGGTGTTTAGATGACTAGGTTGTACGCGACGGGCGGGTTCTGGGTAGAGGAGGCGCTCGATCAGCGAGAAGCGTGAGAATTGAGAAGTGAGGAGCGAGGAGGTTGAGGTAGGTCGCGTAGTTGCGAGGTAGCTGACGAAGCTGTGGTCACGTTGTTTACTTGACTCTTGACATGCGCAGTTGTTAATGAGTGGGAATCGTGCGTTGTGCTGCTTTCAAATAATCCTATTTTTATCGTATTAATTACTTAGGTAATAGTTGGTTAGTTGCTGAAATAGCAACCTACCTAGGTAGAGCCAATTTTGAATAAGAAATGAGTGTAAGATCATTGTGGCGTGATCTTGAAGTCTTATTACTGTCTAAGGCTGACACGTTACTTAGAGATAACTGTTAATTATTAGTTCGAACCACTGCCTCTGACTTAGGAACCGGTCTAATTATTAGGATAGAATTTTCAGATTAACGTAGTATTCAATAGTGCGGACGTTAATCCACACAAGAGAACACTACACACACCGACCATCGCTCACAACTATCCACAATTCGTGACCTCCAAGTACCTGGATTACAGGACACGCCACTGTCTGTAAAAATTTAATACAAAAAACTAGCAGTTACATGGTATTACTGTTTGGTAACTTGTAGGTTTACTAGGTTTCAAAGAAACCATATTGGAAATACGCACTAGGCTAAACGGTATTTTATAGATAATTAAAACTGAAAACTAGCGAAACACTTTTAAATATTACATATTTTTATATCACAGTCATTCGCCGGTTTCTCCTCGCCTCTGACCTAATTTTAAATTTTTTTGGATTTTTTAAATTTTTTATTAAATGTATTTTGTATTTCGTGATTCCGTGTGTGTTCATGTTGTGGATGACTACAATAGTCTTCACTACAATAGTGTAGAGGATAGTTTTATACTTGGCATTCGACTTGATAATGGACCTCTAAGGTACGAACCAGTAGTCGTCAGCACCTAAAAATGATCACAGGACAGTATTTCTGGTTTTAAACCTTTATTTAGTGAAAATATTAGGTTGTAACTGACAAATATCCCCGTCGCAGCAGACATGCGTACTCAGCGAATTTTCAAATAAATAATAATAATAGTAATATGTGACGAGGTTGATCAATCTCTATCGATAAATTATTGTATATCTGAATGAACTAATTAAATATGTTACGTTGTTTTTTATAATTTTAAAATTTTTTAAAATTACTTATGAAAAACAAAAAATCCCCATTTATGGGGTTCAAACCCCCCTCTCTACTACCCAAACTACCCGTTCCGATTGACCGATATATCTGGATTACGAACTTGTACGACATTTTGTCTCGAATGGACCATTTTTACGATAGTTATCGTGTTCACGGACATATTATAAATATACTGTAATTTTTAACGTCTATTGTATATTGGCCTCTAGGCACTTAACAATGAGAAAAGTAACATGGCCCCGGGCTTAAGTCTTGCTATGAGACCAACGTTAATAGCTTCTTCCCTATGGGAAATTCGCTAAAAATCGTGATTTAATTTAATTTTGCATGCATAACTAAAATTTTTGCATGAAACGAAACAAACCAGCACGACAACAATTTTTTATCCTCTAAAAATCTTGTTATCGCACATAGTTGATATAATTGATATTACAGTAATATAATTTGACTGGGATGGTGGTGTCATCCTGTAATCCAGCTACTTGGAGGTCACGAATAGTGGATAGTTGTGAGCGATGGTCGGTGTTTGTAGTATTCTCTTGTGTGGATTAACGTCCGCACTATTGAATACTACGTTAATCCGCAAAGGCATCCTCATAATTAGACCAGTTCGTAATTCAGAGGCAGTGTTTTCGGACTGCAAGATAAACTGTAGATCCCTTAGTTGCCATCGGTTGTTGGGCTACTAATTAACAGTCCTGTCTAAGGAACATGTCAGCCTTAGTCAGTAACAAGACTACAAGATCACGCCACAATCAGCATACACTCGTTTCTCATTCATACTTGGCTTAAAACACCTACCTTAAGATGTGGTCTCCTTTTTAATAATTTAATCTAATTAATTCGATCCAAAACAGGATTCGTTGGAACCTGTGCAACCCTAATGTTCCTACATTAGCAATGTTATTTTGCAGCGTCCAGGCGGAGTCGAAGGATATGCCTCTTGGATACTCAGGGGTTCGCCTATTCTGTTCAGTCGAACATCAATATTTGCATTGTTTTTGCGTTGTTATCTTCAAGGCCGACGCGGATGTGTTGCTCGAGGCGATGCGATTATCGGTCATGTATGGCTCGATAATCGATAACGTATTGGTCGAGACGCAGTGGCGGACCAAGTACGCAGTGGCCAGTAGTGTCCGTCGTCGTCGCCGTCCTAGAGCAGAATGTAGGCCACTGTTTTTGCCGGCATTGATGTTTAGGGTTAGAGGTCGTGACTTCTGACACCCGAGTTGTAATTTTACTCATGATGCGAGCACGGGAGTCAATCAACAGTGGAAACTGTGTACGGGGATCAATGGGTTTGTGGCAGTACAGTGGAGATCGTTCATAGATATTTCTGGTCATGCGGCTATTAATAAGCGAGTCATTGACGGAAATAGATATTCATAGTCTTGGGGGGATAACCAATTTGTAGCAATTCAGAGTAACGATATTGTACCATACTAGACGTATAAATGATTTACCAAGGTTAATTACAAAAATGTAAACTAGATCGCACGCAGCACGTTGGCGTGAGTAGAGCAAATTTCACAGAACTTGTACTATAAATAAATAAATTTAAATAAACAACTGATAATGCACACGTGCAATCTTGTAGTTGTGAAGTGATTGAGCGAGTGGATACCTATAAATACTTGGGAGTTTGGTTTGATAAAAGAATAGCCTGGACCGCTCATTCACTATATGACAACAGTAAACTCAGAAAATGGATTTACATGTTTGGTTCTGTCTCATGTTATTGATGATGCTCATTTAAAAACAGTTTATTACGCTTATGTCCAGTCAATTTTGCAATATGGCATTCTTGTCTGGGGGTGATCATTTGACCAGTTGTTAACCCACTATAGATTACCCAGAAGGCTATAATTAAATCAGCGCTTCAAAAGTCCCATAGGTTTTCTTCCGACAGATTGTTCGACATTTTTAAAGTATTAGATATTAGGTAATTATTCATAAAAACGGTTGCATTATTTAGTTTCTAAAGACAATATAGTTTTATTGAGAAAACACATACATACCTAACACGTCATCGTATGAACATCGGTATAGTCACACCAAAGATCGAAAAATCCACAAACTATACTGGCTGTCTATATATTGTAATTTCTACAAACATACCTAACGAATTAAGGATTATTGCCCCATGTAGCATTGGTGGGTTCAAAAAGAGACTTATAGGATGGTTAATTGGCATCGGAAGGGAGGCTGCCTTGGGGTTGGTTACCACCCAATACCGCGCTTGACTGTGATTACGTTACACGAGCAAATCTTCCCTCATACAGTTTTTGTTAAGGCGTATTACTACATATCACTTTTTTCTCTCCTTTTGGTTCCCAATCGAACCTAAAAGTTTTTCATCTTATCATCAATGTTCATGTTTGGAATTTTTGGATTCGAATGTGCATGTAAGGTCGGGTGCATGCATTTTGAATGTGCATGTGCAGATAACGTAGATTGAATGGGATTACCTGAATATAATAGTGTGTATGTGCTTGCATGCTGCACATGTACGTTTTCTGTAGCTTTTAAAGTATCTAGTATTATTATTTTTACTATTAACTTATTTTTTAATTTTGCCTTCATGGACCGCATGGTTAATGGTTCTTTTATTTTTGTTAATTATTTACTATGCATATTTATAAACTAAAATGTTAGTCCCTGCAGTTTTCATATATTAGCGATAGTTTCTAGGGATCTGCCCCCGCGCACAGGCCCTGCCTATGAGCGGACATTTCATATTAACTTCTATTATACAGTGTAAAATTGTAATGTTTTTTGTTTGTAAAATGAATGAATAAATAAATTGCAATTCAATTTCAATTTCAATTGTTCCCATCATAGTAATCAAATAGTACTGGGTATGCAGGTTTGCTGCAATGAAGGTTGTTTTACACGGTAATTAGATTATATTAAGGCTGTTCGCTAAGTAAAAACATACCAAATTATGTCAATAACTAAACGAGTTAACTTATACCAATGTATGTAATTTTCCGTAAGAATTACATGGGAAATGAATATGTAGGTTTCCTGCCATATGAAACATTAAATTTGGGAATTGTATGGATTTGTGCATAAAACATAACTTGATGGACTTGCATGCCAAATTCTAGAAGAGTATTAAAGTAAATAAGTGATTTATTGATTTTAGGCTATTCTCCATGAGATTAAAGTTACACGATGTACTGTGTTTACTATTTTAAATATCTCAGTAACCAATTAATTGAACTAGAGTTATGATTCAGAAAACCACATTCTATGTTTTTTAGCTGAATCTAAAAGAGAAAATTTAGATTATTCAAAAATTATACATAAATAAATTGAAAACTCCATTTTTGGTGTACTAAACTCCTTGTATTGTAGTGTGTTTAATTTAGTCCAATTACGTTACCCAACGAACTCGTCCAAGATATTACAGTAAGAAACAAATCCACCGAAATTGAGTTATGATCTTATATCATGGTCATGGGCTTAACTGTCACCATGTGAGTGGGTCATGTGAATAGCTCACTTTTCCACAGGGAATTCGCTAATTAACATTCAACGATAAAACTACGTTTAATTTGATAGTTATATTTAAAACACAAAATATTTTTGATGTTTATCCATCTGAATTGGGGACACGATTGAAGAAATAAAAAAATGTGAAATTCGAATCAATCTCTATATATAAAATTGAATGTATGTCTGTCTGTATGTATGTATGTATGTATGTATGTATGTATGTATGTATGTCCTTTATGCGTTGCCAAACTACTCATCCGATCGCCATGAAATTTTAGGAAGTTGCTCTATATGTGTCCGGGAAGGTTTTAGTGAAAAATATTTTCGAAAACCCCATAAGTTTCCATTTTATGGCGTTTTAAATTTCGAATGTTAACCTTATGGAGAGTAAGTTTGTTTACAAATTGTCTACAATGAAAACATTTGATTTCTTAGCTACAGCTGATTGGTTTACTTTCCATTAGCAATACCGTATGCTTTACTATCCAATGCCATCTGAATCATTCATTAATGTTAAACTATGAAGTAAATGTGTACTGTAAAAAATAAACAGCTTTATTCACCACGTTAATAGTTAACGGTTTTGGGGATTATGTATTAATATTTTTATTTTCTGTCTGATTAAAGTCACGTGTTTATATGATAATTACAATGTTTATATTATTACGTTTATTATAATAATCAGCTGTTGTATATCTTTCCTATATCAAGCCGTATTACAGTTAGGGTTCGTTTGGGTTTGGATTGGATTTGAAAATTGTGAATTAATCCACTCCGATTTATTTGTTTTATGGGAATGATATTAATATGTTTTATCGTTTCAGTATTGTTATTCACTATGCAGCGACCCAGAATATATTACCTTTCACAATGAAGCCGTATTGCTATTCGACTTCAGAACATGGCTAATCTTAAAGTTAACATGTGTTTACTGTGAGGCGTTACGAAGTTCGCCGGGTCAGCTAGTTTGTAATAAAATAAAAGAGTAATATTCATACGCATTTACATCTGTATGAATATAAAACACAGACCCAAGACGAGACTAATGAGTCTGACGACAAGCAGTTGCTAACAAAGCAAAGCTGATTAAGTTTTAAGAATCATTAACCATCACTAAAAACCATTACATTTGTTCCGTCGAAAAAATGATTCCTAATTGCTGCTATCGATATTGCTATGACGTAATAGTTTACTTTATTATACAGATAACTTCTGAAGTACAGTAATTTAAATTTAAAAGTAATTAATGCAGTATTAACGACGATTTCCTGGCTCAGCGTTTTACTGATTAATATCGAAGCGATATGCACATAATGATACATATCGATAGTTACATAATGTTTAATGCGATATGTGGCGAGTAATTGTCTAATGTTTATGAATTTATGGAAAACCCACTAAGACCATGCAAACGAAAACAGTTTGATAACTAGATAAGAGTGTGGGTAAATATTCAAGATGGCTTACATAAACGCAAGGAGGTGATTGGTGAATTGTTTATTGTGACTTTGGTGGAGATAACAAGGAAGCTTTTGAGTTTGTTTTCTGGGAAAATTCAAAATTCATATTTTTTATTAGACTAGTGTTGTAAAATTTTGGAGATTTTTTTATGAGGATGTGTGATTATACATTTTTGCGAACGAGTGGTGTTAGGGACAACTGAAATCCGTTAGTGTCACTTATTCGTTACGCGTATGTGATTGTTTCATGCAAGCTTCCTGAGTTGCCTGTTAAATAAAATCATTCTGTTTTTTATACCTCCAGAACAACATATTTTATAAGGTTATTGGTTCAAAAATGTGGCTTTAAAAATAGTTTTCATCAGTATACGAAAAACCATTTTCTTGATTCAAAAATTTACGTAGGTTACGTGAAGAATGTCTGTTATTCGTACACGTTCCCAAAATGTCAGCTCAAAATCATAAGTAGTTTGCATTAAACAACTTATAGTTACTGTATTACCCACACCCCTTGCATGAAAAACGCCAAATTTCCGTATTTATCGCCTTGTAACTCGAAGAGTTTTAACTAAAAATTTGAAAAATTATATCAAAGTATATTTATTATACAATCAACAAATAAAAGTTAAAATTATGTTTCTTAAGATAGATTTTTGCTCGCACCACATAAACATAAGGGACTTTATTTATTTAAGTCCCTCATGTTTATGTGGTTTAATGACAAAGACGGCTACTCAGCATTACATGCAATTGTCCCGAACTGTTTAGGGTTTACGGGATTCACTGTTCAGGGAAAGCGCTTCAAGAAATATCGAACCGAGGAGGGTCTGGTCCGGGTGCTAGCAGAGAGCGGAGTAGCGAAATACCGCAAATATTGAGACAAAATTTGAGAAAACTGTAGGGTATTCGAATGCAAATGAAATTCAGGGAACCGTTTAGAGGTAAACATCAATCTTCGTCTCGGGATATCAAGGTTAGACTCGCTCCTTGCATCATGGTTGTGTAGGAAGTTTAAAGTAGTAAAAGAGCTCTCGTTGGTTTACACAAACATCAGAGAAACTAAGATGTAGTATGAAGGAACTGTACGTATTTCCAACTGGCGGAACAAGGGACGACGTGCGTGTACCGCGGTGTTGAGGGTGTGTACGTGAGGCGGCTCAGGTACGCGTCGTGAGGTTCGCGGATCTGGGATCTGGGACCAGGTCAACACCCAGTACCAGACCGGGAACTGACGGTCACGAACCACTTTACTCCACAAAAGGAACACATGTTATACTCAATGTCTCAATGTTCCAATGTGCCTCGTACTGGGCTGAGATATAAGTTATTTAGGAATCTCGCAACATGAAGTCCTGATTTCAATTTTTTAGTACGTTGAGTTGTACTGAGCAAAGTTCTAATAAAAAAATATATTTTTTAAAACCAGTTTCTTTGTTTTGTTACTATGATTTCCAACAAATGAGGAAAAATAAAAACAAAATTTAGTTCTAGGTAGTTATGGGATTTTTAGATGCGCTAAAAATTGACACATAAGAACTTCCTTAGGTGAAATTTTTTTGTAGTCACGTCTTACTTATGTGTGGGAATATGTGCTAAAATAGATCATCAGGCTTTCATAACAAAATTCCCAGTTGTTTTTCAGAACTCAGGAGGCTGTAGAGAGTCCTGGAACATGAATAATGTGTGATCCTTGTCAGTAACAAAACTACAAGTCATCAAATTCCATCACACTCACCCTTCGATCAAATTGCCTAAAAATACTCACTGAGTGAACAAAGTTAATCTTAGAACTGGCAAAGTCGTAATTCACGACGCATTTACAAAATTCAATAATAAGTGGCAGGTGGAGGCATCTGTCGTCAATTTAGTGAACTCGATAGATACCATCGCCTTCGTGACCGTGTTGCCCTCTGGGAGCTGACATTTGAACCGGCTCACGCAGTTCACTAAATTGCAACTAGGGTATGTCTTATAGCCAAGTAAGCGTTTTATACCACTATGCACGGTGGCTGAATAGGTTATAGCGCTACACTGACGAGTGTAACATTCTAGCCATTCGGAAGGGCTAGGGTTCAAATCCCGACGAGTAATCCCAAATGTGTGGTATAGTGGAGTGGAGGCCCTCCTTAAATAAACGGTGGCCGGGTTGGGTGGAAGTTGGCGGCATTTGTGGGCTTAGTTGGGATATCAGTGGACACCTGTTTTGCTTTTGTGGTTAGTGGTTATAGAGGGGGGGATGTAGAATACTCAGTACTATTCGATTACTATGATGAGAATATAGTATTTCTATGAAATTCGCTCTATTCACGCCAGCGTGCTGCGTGCGATCTCGTTGTATACTAAACCAAAAAATTAATTATTTTTATTTCACGATTTACAATAACATGTGTATAACTGTCATGGTAGCTCAATAAATAACAATTTTAGGGGACTTTTTATTCACAATATATAAAACTACTGACAAATTTTATTATTTTATTTTAAATACTGTACCTTGTTGATGAATATTATGCTACTGTGTTAACTATCCACACGAACCTTTATTAGTTTATTAGAAAGTCATAGTAAAAATTTAAAAATAATAAGTGCAGTACTTATGGACCTTATGGACTTACATAAACTTTTGTACAATAAAACCTGTAAAACACAGTTTTGAGATAATCGTGTTTATTTCGCAGTAGATTGCAGGGCAAATCACAGTATTATATATATTTTATTTATTTGAAAGAGTTTTTTAATTAACAAATCAATTACAGTTACATTTTTAAAACTAAATGTTCGTTAAAAGAGCAATAACTTGGAAAGTGTTATAAAACTGAAAAATATGGTCCAGAGATAATGGTGTGTCCTCTTAAAAATTAAAATATAAAACAAGTTAAAATTGTTATTCTTTTTTTTCAAAATATTAATGTATGGTTAATTAGTATTGCAAATAAAATTCTTTTGAGAATAAAATAAAGGTAAACCATAGATAGAGTTGTTGTAAAAGGGCAGATCAAAAGTATAATGAATGTTGCTAAATATTGAAAAACATATTATCTTAAGACTTGTAGTACCACTAAATAATGTATTTTATAATTTTTAGTACAGTAGAACTTGGATAATTCGAACCTCAAGGGACCAGAAAAAATTCGAATTAAAAAATTCTTGCAAGTGTTTTATGTTATCCATATGGTAATAGTTTTGTTGTTATTTAAATTTAAAAAATTTTAACCACCACCATTTGGAAAATATAAAATAAAACTAAATGATACTTTATGAATATTTTTCTGTTTGGCCATGAAATATGTGTGCAAAGTTTGGTTTCCGTATCTTAAATAATTATTTATATATAGCGTTTTTGGTATAAAATACAAAATGGCGGCTAGCGGCTAAACGAAGGATTTTTAGACATATGTTTATAGGCAATTTTTTGTTTATTTTGATAAGTACTTTCACCCCTCGAAGTTTGTCCCCGACTTTAATGAACACCCTGTATATTTTGGGGTTTTTAATTGACTGATTGTTTTACAGTAATGTGTGTATTTTTAGAATTCCGTCTATTGTTAACGTCACTTATATTTTTTACGTGCTGATAACCCAGGGAAAACCATCGGTACAAAGGTCAGGAATCCTGTTGATGAGAGTGATCGAAATTTAGTGGGGGATACAAAATTTTATTCTTGCTGGTATATTACCGTTTCAATCTAAAATTGAATGTTAGATTTATCATATTTTTGCCAATTACAACCCAGTAATTAATACGTTTCATCAAAAACATTAGAATGTAACATACCAGCAAAGGTACAATATTGTTTATCCTGTATAAAATTCTCTCTACTCCCCATTTATAATTTGAGTTATCCTTTGTAAAACAGGACTATTCTAATTCTTATTTTACGATATCACGTTTGGAGTAGGCCGTCACCTTAGTAGCTTGTTTATAAATTGGAATAATTTTTCAAGCTATCCAATCATTTTTGCTGCTGGTGCCTGATAATATGATATGGGACCTTGGCGTGTCCTGTAATCCAGCTACTGGAGGTCACGTATTGTGGATGGTTGTGAGCGGCGGTCGGTGGATGTGTTCCGCACTATTTAATACTGCCGTTAATCCGCAAGGACCATTCTCATAATTAAACCAGTTCGTAATTCAGAGCCAGTGGTTCGGACTATGGTTGTACTGTGGGTCACTTAGATATACCATTCACTGTTGGGCTATTAATTAACAGTTCTGTCTAAGGAATATGTCAGCAATAAGAATACATGATTACGCGACAATCATCTTATACTCATTTCTCATTCATACTTGGCTTAAAATACATTCATGGGTATGTTGCAATTTCCCTAACTGACTAAAATTTGGGAACCCTCGCGAGGATTGATATCTCCCGAAAAATGGTAATGGCATAAAGATTATAATATGTCGAGGTCTTTGAGGTAGCAGCCGCAGCTTGTAGCACTACTGTTCTAGCCGCGGTCACCTCTGGACGGAGGAAAGTAGTGTGGCGATGAGTCACTCCCTTTCATTAGCGTAGCAGGCCCCCGGGGTAGGAATATTCCCACATCCCGAGCAGAGTGGCGTGATGGGAAGCCGACCAATGGGAGGACTCGTCCCGGTCCTGCCTCCAGTCACGTAGGGGCCCGTCTGTGACGTCAGTGGCATCAGCTGATCACCTGACAGCTGACCGGCCCCACACTCTACACATGCCTCCTGCCTGATGTAACCCATCAGGTCGACAGTCGACACACCTCCTGGCAGTGAACTCGGCGGGATTCCGCGAGTTAAATACGAAAGCCCTCCAAATGAAAATTTAGTTAATAACTAGAGGGCACTTTCGTATAACAGTAGCAGCGCCTAACACCATTCCAACAACGAAAAATAATGTACTGTACTACAGATTTATTAGGGTGGACTGTCACTTCTTTCTCCCATAAGTATATTTTACGATCTGTAATAAAACTATCATAATCCTTAAACTTGATCTAAATATCATTTAAAAATTTATTATTTCAAAAAATCATCCAATTTCTGAAAATAACAACAACAGAAACAAAGCTAAACTAATTGATAAAATTTCATTGGGGGAAAACCCTCCCCCTCCCACTCAAGTTTATTTGGTTGGATTTTGTTGTGTGATGTGATCTTACGCTGCATACCAAGTTTCATAGAAACCTGTTAGGAAATAAGGAAATTATTATTTTTTAATATTCTCCATTAGAATAACATTAAGGGCTCTCAGACAATGTACTGTGTTTATCATGGACAGTCAATTTAACTGTTCTCTGGAACCGTTAGTCGTATACAAATAATTCAAAATATTAGTTTGTTTAGTATTTGAGCTGGTTTAAATTGTGGTAGTCTAATCATACTTTACCATTATCATTTTTGCGGAAAATATAAAAAAAATATTTTTTACATTTGAAAGCCCGTAACTTTTGGACCGTCATTTTTACAGACACCACCCGCACTGTCATATTATTTAGTAGTCTATGCACTATACAATAGTAAATTTTATTCAACATCGTTATAGCCGTTTTTGAAAAATTTTGAAAAAAAACTTCAACTTACACATGGGCTCAATTCATAATCGTCCGATTTGTAACAAAGATATTAGTTACACATCGTACATATCAAACAAAACTTATTTCATAGTTAACAGCCTATATATATAACAATACTTCGAATATCAATCTTTTCTCCTGGGCACTTCTCACAGGTGGTCAAATTCTCCAATGTGTCTCTTTACATGAAAAAAACAAAGGCAACAAGATCGCGACACTGGATATCCGTTGGACGTTTTTATAGTATAACCAGCTTCGACACCTTCGACAACTAGCGGAACCGGTCAGAGATGTCTAGGTCTAGATGGAAAAATCTGTATGTTCCTACAACAACAACGATTTGTAGTATTTTATTTTAGCTTAAGTCCCCATTAGCTGATTAGGTAAAGTACCTAGTTCGTAATTCAGAGGATGTCCACAGATGTTGAATTTAAGAAGTTTTATAGGACGTTCACGGGGCAAAGCCCGAGGGGATTTCTAAGGAAATTAGCATACCTATGAGTTAATGCTTTCATTGACTTTGTGACCGAAATTTTTTTTGTTATAGTATTTATAGTTATATTTCTGATGGCCAGTAACGTTTACAAAATATCGGTTACTGGAATGTCGTCTCACCTCTATCAGGAACGCAGGACTGCGCGCGTCGGGCGTCGACCGTCGAGCTGGCTGTTATATAAGAATATATTGTAATGGTAATGTGCGCGATAGAGTCATTTGACCGCGTGTAAGCGACCGCCGCCCTGCTCAATGGGCCAGTGCCGATTATTAAACTATCTCCATGCTAACGGCGCTGCAGGGTCGACGACCGGTGCGGGAATTGTGAATGGTGATGGTGTGGCCGGTGGTTGTCAGAGGTGCAGTAGATTAGAAGCCAAGTATGAATGATGATTGTGGCGTCATCCTGAAATTCAGCTACTTGGCGGTCACGAATTGTGAATAGTTGTGAGCGATGGTCGGCGGGTGTAGTGTTCTCGTGTGTGGATTAACGTCCGCACCATTGAATACTGGGTTAAACCGCAAAGGTCACCCTCATAATTAGACCAATTCATAATTCAGAGGCCGTGGTTCGGATTCCACGTTAAACTGTAGGTCCCTTAGTTGTTGTCATTGGCTGTTGGGCTATTAATTAACAGTCCTGGAACAAGGAACATGTCATCCTTAGTCAGTAACAAGACTACAAGATCGCGCCACAATCATCCTACACTCATTTCTCAATCATACTTGGCTTAAAATACCTACGTGGGTAGATTGCCATTTCATTAATCTAAGTATCTAAGTATTGAATGTAGGATGATTGTGGCGCGATCTTGTAGTCTTGTTACTGACTAAGGCTGATATGTTCCTTAGACAGGGTTGTTAATTAATAGCCCAACAGCCGATGGCAACTAATGGACCTACAGTTTAACGTGGAATCCGAACCACGGCCTCTGGATTACGAATTGGTCTAATTATGAAGATGGTCTTTGCGGATTAACGTAGTATTCAATAGTGCCGATATTATTCCAACCAATAGAACACTACATCCAACGACCATCTCTTACAACTATCCACAATTCGTGACCTCCATGAAGATGGATTTTAGGACGTCGCCACCGTTCCAGTCACTGTAGCATTGGTATAGTGTAATAAAATATCTACCTTGTGGTATGGTTGCCATTTCAATAATCTACCCTATTTTAATTTAATTCATTTGACAGAATTACTAACTTATACAGCAATTAAAAAAGGAAAATGTATTAAGGATGAAATAATCACACAATTTCCTGCAGTTTGTGTTCAGGATGTTAAACCCCCTACCGGTATATTGTACTGTTTTCGTGTCAACGGTCGCTAAAGTCAAATGCGACGAAAACCAAAACAAATAGAGCCAACCGCGTCTGATGAAAGTTAAGTAGCTAAAAGTGAAAATCAATTTTCAATTACAATCGCGGCCATCGATCCGCTGGATTACCATCTTGACCGGCTTGCCCGACGTTTCGAAGGTTCGGAATTATAAAAATTAAAACACAAAGCGGCTGACAAATGGTTGTTTTCAACGTGACCGCTCGGGTGATTTTACTTTCATCGGAACGGATAGAATATTCTGGACGCGGGTGACAAGTTCGGCTTTCTCCGCGGGATAATTAATATTTAACGACACGGCGGTAACACGCGCCGGCGGTCCAAGTGTTTGCCTGCATAAGTGGTAGTGGCCGTGGCAGTAGGGTTCGAGGGAATTAGCGGCAGGAAAGTAAACCACTCCTTCTGGTGTATAAATTCATACCTAAACATAATTTATTCCAGAGGAAAAAAACAGGAAATCATTAATACAATTTTATAATACAAGGAAAAGTCCCCGCGTAGACCACAGCCTGTACGCGGAGGCTGAGTTCGTAACAATCACTTCAGAAAGTTTGTAGAGTATGCTACATTTGTAAATCTAAGTATGTAAAAAATGTAATTTTTTTAATATGAAAAAATTCTTGAATATGGAGGTTAAAAATAATTCTTTTGTTAAGATCCATTAAAATTTACACACGGATTTATTTATCTACGACCATTGCAAAAAGTACCAATAAAGATACAGAAAGTAACATCATTACGAGGCTTAAACAATTTATTATTAGGTGAAAAGTTGTACAAATTTTAATTTAACTATTTCCGAATGGGGAAAAAAGGAGAGCAAAAATTAATTTAGAGATGAAATTGTAAAACTAGGATCGATAGGAAGTTTGTCATTACCGTTTGGGGGATAACAAACGTTTCAAAAAATAAGTATTCGTAGTGAGGTGCTTGAACCTTTGCCAATTTCAAACTGATATAGGAGCAAAGACCCTTTTCTAGGGCTAGTTTAAATCCAGTACTTTTACTCTTTTCCTACCTTTTCTCTGCACAGGATAGACGTGAACGTAAGAAATGGGTCTTCATTATTAAGGGTGGATAACAGTGCTCTGGGAGGTGACTTAAGATGGGTGGAAAAAGTATTGGGTTATAGGATCACCCAATACACCAGGATTAAATTTTTGATCATGACACTTAAAAATTGGTATCTCAGACTGAAATCGTACTTTCATGAAAACGGTGGTCTATGCTATGTAAATAGTCGATAGGTCTAGTGAGACCTGATAACTCTGACACTAGACTATGCTCCGAAGGTTACACGATCCCTTATGCATAGGGTTCAGGTTACAGTTCTAGCAGTGCCTGAACTGTCTGGTGGGCTTGGATTGGATTTTTGAGATTAAACATGAATTATCGGTCTAGCAGATGGGTTTTTCTCAAAATATTAGGTAGACTGCATGTTTTAATCCTCGCTAAACCTTTATTTCTAGCCCTCTAAGTGTCAATCGTCCGGATTCGGGCGACTCAGCAAGCTCTCTTTTACCGTTTTTTGTTTGTTTACGATCGATTAAACGGAATTATGTCGAATACCATCTTGTTCAAGAAATCTTAGGTTTATGTTTATAATAAATGTTTACCATTTTACACCTAATTAGAAGGTCTGTGATTGTTTATTTACCAACGCAGCTGTTTTATCGTTGAAAATTTTTTGTGAAACTTTGTTTATGTTGTTGTTTGTTTACATCCCTAAAATGTTTGATGATTTGCGTTCTAGTGATATTAGGGAATTATCAGATGGTAAGTTTAGTGAAGTGGATGATTGGAGACCACTAAAAGCCAAAGATCAAAACAAAAAGTCGCATGAATCTGGTAAACGTTGCAAGAATGCACCGTTTTCGTGAACATACTCTGGAATTTTTAAGGTTTTGTGGTAAATAATGGTTTTTAACGATATAAACTATACATTTTTTTATTACGATAAAACTTTGAACAAAATGTACATTTTGGAATTTTGATATTTTGTGTATGATAGAACTTAAAAGACTCGTTAGGGAGCAGAAACTCCTTTTTTAAGAATACCTGTATTTTAACCTATAAGTATTTTAGATTTTAACCTATATGTAGTAAGAAGCTAAGACTAATATATACTAACTTTTTGAATAGTCTATTTTAGCTTCTTTAAGGCAATATACAACATTATATAAGTTTGTGGTGTTTCATGATTTTTTGTGCGTCTAAACAAAACATTGCATATTTGCCAAAAATCGCTCGACATTATGAGTTATTGTAATAGAGACTTATGTTGATGGGAGTATACATCCTCAGCCTTTATTTTTACCTTTACCTAACCACATTTCCGGGAATCGAACATCATCCATGGTTACATCCTTCCCAGCTAATGAAGACTTGAATCCCAACCATGACACTACGCTGACGTAAGGGAAATAAAAGACAATATCTAGGCTATTCGGAGTTTAATCTTCGGCAAACATATCAGTACGGTGACTTGGTGCGGCTAGCCGTGGTGTTGACGACGTTGGTGACGATGGTGACGGTGTCGTCGCTGGCGACCTGGGAATCCCGACACCTGCGAACACAAACGGCTGCAAGTAGTCCAGCTACTTGGAGGTCACAGATTGTGGATATAAATGAGCGATGTCCGGTGGGTGTAGTGTTCTCTTGTGTGGATTAACGTCCGCACTACTGAATACTACGTTAATCCGCTAAGACTATCCTCATAATTAGACCAGTTCGTAATTCAGAGGCTCGGAGAGTGGTTCGGACTCCACGTCAAACTATAAGTTCCTTAGATATTCCATTGACTGATGGGCTATTAATTAACATTTCTGTCTAAGGAACATGTCAGCCTTAGTCAGTAACAAGACTACAAGATCGCGCCACAATCATCCTTCACTCATTTCTCATCCATACTTGGCTTAAAATACCTACCTGGGTAGGATTCCATTTCACTTAAAAGTATAAAGTACAACCCAGTATGTCTCCGGAGTCATGGAAGAGTGGTGTATTTATTTTATCTCCTACTTAAAAATTCTAAAGGAATTATTCTTTTTAGTTTTTTAGAATCAGAAGGTATACCAATCTGAATTTGACTCTTTCAAGGCAAGCACTCTAAAGCTAGCAGTACACTATCGCCGAATGTAGGCGAACTAAGACGAGCGCGATAGTGTACCCGGTGTGCTCGTGGACACTCGGGGTAGTTCGCATCGCCAACATTCGTGTTCGGGTGCGCTCGCTATTTTGGCGGTCTTCCGCCACGAATCAAAGGAGACGAACAAGGGCAAATGCCGAGCGCAGACAGGCCCGAACTTGAGCCAGTACACACTCGCTGTCATTCGTGTTGTCACGGACGCACTCTGTGTGTAATTTTCGTGTAGGTGTGTGTATATACATAATTGAGGTAAGCATGACTATATAACAGAAACACAGCGGCAACTTCAATGGCAGCGTCCATGTTGCACAAAGTTTGGCGCAAACGTTTTGCCGCAAATACGCGGTAATAGGTTCGGCATGGTTCGGCCGAAGTTAGCCGATGGTGTACTTGGTTAATTCGGGAGGGTTCGTGTTGCACATTCGTCAACATTCGTGGTCGAAATCTGACCCGAACATTCGGCGAAACATTCGGGTGAATGTTCGGCGATAGTTTACTGCTAGCATAACAAAGATGATTAAACGTGTGAGAAGCTTCCTGCAACGCACTTCACATGGCATTCTACGTAGTGGTGATAGACAAATTACAGCTAATTATTTACCCCTCCGCCTGATTCGAGAACGATTTCTGGTGCTCTCAAAAATAGTTAATTACTTTAAAAAATGAAATTACAACCCTCAGAGCATCGTATGTTTTTTAATCGTCTGAGTCAGAATTATTTTAAATTTTTTGAAGAAAATACATTAACTTAAAACGTGAAGTAATTTATTGAATTTTCTTATACCTTAGTATTGATGTCAATATCATATTCATTAGTAAAATATATTAATGCAATTTCCAAGAAGTGAATAATTATTACAGACTATAAAGTAGTGGAAAATTCATATTCATTTCATATCAATATCATATTCATTAGTAAAATATATTAATGCAATTTCCAAGAAGTGAATAATTATTACAGACTATAAAGTAGTGGAAAATTTTCATTAATATAGTATACTTGTTGAATGTACCAGCATTCTTTGCATGTATGATTTTTGACAATGGGGTGAATAATGAATTATCTTTACTTAATGTGTAATGGTGGACAGTGTATTGAACTAAACTGTTTATCTCGTTCGAACCGTACGCGCTTGGCATAGTTTCTCTAAGTCGTTCACATACTCAAAGACTACGTTGCTACCATTTTCCATTCAAAATCTCCGAGCTGGATGTATAACAACGTTTTCAAAACGAAATACTCACTTCGGCCATAAGCAGGAAGGCAGCGATAGTCACGACCAACACGGAGGTCCACATCTGTAACTAAAATACACCACGAGTTGGTCATTTATGTGTTTCAATGTAATGGATTGGTGAATTCATTAGAATTAGACACTGGAAAAGTAGATTGTAGGCTAGGAACGGTTCTTGATTTGAATGTATGCGTTAACTTTGAGAGCTCATTCTGCATGTAAAAACAATGAAAACCCCTATATAAACATACGCCCGGAAATACTTCGTTAGCGACTTATGTTTAGCGAAAAATTCGCTCAGATTTTAGTACCTTGGGCTAAATAAGGACTCTCTGATTTTCCAGGTAGGTAAACTGAGGGACAAATTCGATTTTTCCATATGGTATTTGGTGTGACAAAAATTGAATAAAATAAGCCCCAGAACTGTAAGGTAAGTAGTTTTTTTTAGAAAACAAGTGTAGGGGTAAACACATTTTTTACATCTGGCCACAATACTTTTATTATTTTATCAATGAACAGATAAAATACAAAATAAAACTTGTAGACAATTTAATTCTGAACAGAATATTACAAAAAAGTATACAGAAAGTGAATAAACGATCGATTAAAAGAATTTTTATTCAGAAGAAAACTACTCCTGTTTTACGTCAGGCCTACAATGCCTACAAAACAACAAACGTGTGTAGTTTTGTTCTGAATAAAATGCTTCTCTTCTTCTGACAGACAAAATCAATATGTAAATGAAATTTTAGACCATTGTCTGTTCATGTTGATTTTGTCGTCGTTTTAAATTTTGTTTTTCTTAAATGTTAATTTTGGCAATTTAAATTTAATTTAAAATTAAATTTATTTGTATTTCTTTAGATGACTAATTACCTTAATTTAACTAATTTTCTTTTTATGAGTAGTAGTGGGGAATGACGACTGCTTCTAAAGAGTAAAGTACAATATAACAATAACAATAACAATAAACAATAACTCTTAGAACAACAACTATTGAAACTGTTGCAAGTGAATTTGCGGTAGTTTTTCTTTTTAGCAACTGTGTAAAACGTACCTTTTTCGTAGTTTTTGAGAACTGTTACTAATCGGACAGAAGTAAGAATACTAAAAAACAGAATCTTTGTGATTCACCACAAAGTTTCTGTATTTTGTAGTCAAATACGAACTATAAATCATTCCGGTTATAAACATTGCCGGTCGTTTTATACGGTCATGGTACTGAGACAATGAACCTTTGTCACACTCACATGTTTGATATATTGTTATAGAATCAATTCATTGTACTTCAGAAATTAAATTTCCCCCAAACTAGCTTCTAAAAGCGATGGATAAACGACAATCAATCAATGTGTTGTGTTTTTATATGTTTACAAAATTTTATAATTTGATGAGGATTAATATTTCCAATATTTTATAACAGTAGAACGATTTTTGGAATAAGATATTCACGAGTCTAAAATCGATTTTTGCGAAATTGAAATCAAATTCTTTGGGATTCAGTTTGTTAGAAATACTGAATGTCTCTTCGAGGTGTCTACAGATTACACCGGACTCCGAACAAACGACTTGGATATCTCGAGTTTAGATGGCACCAGACTTGGTCCATTGAACCACTGCTTTATAAAAAATCGACCGCAAATATCCTGAAAAATAGAATCTCTTATGACTTATGTCTCTAAGGGGAAAATGTTCTCCATAAGTTAGAAACTGTGACCATTACAATGAAACTGGCATAGTTGGACACTTGGTTCTTAGGTAATAAAATGCCACCATTGCCCTTTAGGAAATAGCTTAGATTTGGATATGTATGAAGGAATTATTTAAAGTTCTTCTTAACGAACGAATTTCTAACGTCGCCCTTATACCAGAGGTTAGACATATAAATATAAAGAGCACGACGCATAGAGCACTGAAAGTTCTCCATATCCAACTGTTACATTTAGATTGCTTACACACTGGAGCATCTTGCGAGGCGCACTAGTATGCAAGCACGACTGCAGGGACGTGGTAAAAAATGGAATGCATACGAAATAGCTAGAATCACTGTGTATGAAGCGGGCTGCGTCGGTTATGTAAGCAGCGAGGTTGTCATTAGTCCAGACCCACGTGTCGAATCATCACCCTCGGCTAGTACTGATTATGAATCACCGCGGATTGTATTAGATCAATCACTGATGTTAGCAATTGAGATCACATCACGTTCATTGGTGGGCCGCGCCGAGAGTGAGAGTCTCTGTCATCACTGATGTTCTGCACTCCTGATTGGCCTCGAGATCACCGGTCACGTTCATCTGGACCTCTGCCGCGCCGAGAGTGAGAGTCTCTGTCATCACTGATGTGCACTCCTGATTGGCCTCGAGATCACCAGGTCACGTTCATCTGGACCTCTGGGCCGCGCCGAGAGTGAGAGTCTCTGTCATCACTGATGTTCAGCACTCCTGATTGGCCTCGAGATCACCGGGTCACGTTCATCTGGACCTCTGGGCCGCGCCGAGAGTGAGAGTCTCTGTCATCACTGATGTTCTGCACTCCTGATTGGCCTCGAGATCACCGGGTCACGTTCATCTGGACCTCTGGGCCGCGCCGAGAGTGAGAGTCTCTGTCATCACTGATGTTCAGCACTCCTGATTGGCCTCGAGATCACCGGGTCACGTTCATCTGGACCTCTGGGCCGCGCCGAGAGTGAGAGTCTCTGTCATCACTGATGTTCAGCACTCCTGATTGGCCTCGAGATCACCGGGTCACGTTCACCTGGACCTCTGGGCCGCGCCGAGAGTGAGAGTCTCTGTCATCACTGATGTTCTGCACTCCTGATTGGCCTCGAGATCACCAGGTCACGTTCACCTGGATCTCTGTGCCGCGCTGAGAGTGAGAGTCTCTGTCATCACTGATGTTCAGCACTCCTGATTGGCCTCGAGATCACCGGGTCACGTTCACCTGGACCTCTGGGCCGCGCCGAGAGTGAGAGTCTCTGTCATCACTGATGTTCTGCACTCCTGATTGGCCTCGAGATCACCGGGTCACGTTCATCTGGACCTCTGGGCCGCGCCGAGAGTGAGAGTCTCTGTCATCACTGATGTTCTGCACTCCTGATTGGCCTCGAGATCACCGGGTCACGTTCACCTGGACCTCTGGGCCGCGCCGAGAGTGAGAGTCTCTGTCATCACTGATGTTCAGCACTCCTGATTGGCCTCGAGATCACCGGGTCACGTTCACCTGGACCTCTGGGCCGCGCCGAGAGTGAGAGTCTCTGTCATCACTGATGTTCACTCCTGATTGGCCTCGAGATCACCGGGTCACGTTCACCTGGACCTCTGGGCCGCGCCGAGAGTGAGAGTCTCTGTCATCACTGATGTTCTGCACTCCTGATTGGCCTCGAGATCACCGGGTCACGTTCACCTGGACCTCTGGGCCGCGCCGAGAGTGAGAGTCTCTGTCATCACTGATGTTCAGCACTCCTGATTGGCCTCGAGATCACCGGGTCACGTTCACCTGGACCTCTGGGCCGCGCCGAGAGTGAGAGTCTCTGTCATCACTGATGTTCAGCACTCCTGATTGGCCTCGAGATCACCGGGTCACGTTCACTGGACCTCTGGGCCGCGCCGAGAGTGAGAGTCTCTGTCATCACTGATGTTCTGCACTCCTGATTGGCCTCGAGATCACCGGGTCACGTTCACCTGGACCTCTGGGCCGCGCCGAGAGTGAGAGTCTCTGTCATCACTGATGTTCAGCACTCCTGATTGGCCTCGAGATCACCGGGTCACGTTCACCTGGACCTCTGGGCCGCGCCGAGAGTGAGAGTCTCTGTCATCACTGATGTTCAGCACTCCTGATTGGCCTCGAGATCACCGGGTCACGTTCACCTGGACCTCTGGGCCGCGCCGAGAGTGAGAGTCTCTGTCATCACTGATGTTCAGCACTCCTGATTGGCCTCGAGATCACCGGGTCACGTTCACCTGGACCTCTGGGCCGCGCCGAGAGTGAGAGTCTCTGTCATCACTGATGTTCAGCACTCCTGATTGGCCTCGAGATCACCGGGTCACGTTCACCTGGACCTCTGGGCCGCGCCGAGAGTGAGAGTCTCTGTCATCACTGATGTTCAGCACTCCTGATTGGCCTCGAGATCACCGGGTCACGTTCATCTGGACCTCTGGGCCGCGCCGAGAGTGAGAGTCTCTGTCATCACTGATGTTCAGCACTCCTGATTGGCCTCGAGATCACCGGGTCACGTTCATCTGGACCTCTGGGCCGCACCGAGAGTGAGAGTCTCTGTCATCACTGATGTTCAGCACTCCTGATTGGCCTCGAGATCACCGGGTCACGTTCACCTGGACCTCTGGGCCGCGCCGAGAGTGAGAGTCTCTGTCATCACTGATGTTCAGCACTCCTGATTGGCCTCGAGATCACCGGGTCACGTTCACCTGGACCTCTGGGCCGCGCCGAGAGTGAGAGTCTCTGTCATCACTGATGTTCAGCACTCCTGATTGGCCTCGAGATCACCGGGTCACGTTCACCTGGACCTCTGGGCCGCGCCGAGAGTGAGAGTCTCTGTCATCACTGATGTTCAGCACTCCTGATTGGCCTCGAGATCACCGGGTCACGTTCACCTGGACCTCTGGGCCGCGCCGAGAGTGAGAGTCTCTGTCATCACTGATGTTCAGCACTCCTGATTGGCCTCGAGATCACCGGGTCACGTTCACCTGGACCTCTGGGCCGCGCCGAGAGTGAGAGTCTCTGACATCACTGATGTTCAGCACTCCTGATTGGCCTCGAGATCACCGGGTCACGTTCACCTGGACCTCTGGGCCGCGCCGCCGAGAGTGAGAGTCTCTGTCATCACTGATGTTCAGCACTCCTGATTGGCCTCGAGATCACCGGGTCACGTTCACCTGGACCTCTGGGCCGCGCCGAGAGTGAGAGTCTCTGTCATCACTGATGTTCAGCACTCCTGATTGGCCTCGAGATCACCGGGTCACGTTCACCTGGACCTCTGGGCCGCGCCGAGAGTGAGAGTCTCTGTCATCACTGATGTTCAGCACTCCTGATTGGCCTCGAGATCACCGGGTCACGTTCACCTGGACCTCTGGGCCGCGCCGAGAGTGAGAGTCTCTGTCATCACTGATGTTCAGCACTCCTGATTGGCCTCGAGATCACCGGGTCACGTTCACCTGGACCTCTGGGCCGCGCCGAGAGTGAGAGTCTCTGTCATCACTGATGTTCAGCACTCCTGATTGGCCTCGAGATCACCGGGTCACGTTCACCTGGACCTCTGGGCCGCGCCGAGAGTGAGAGTCTCTGTCATCACTGATGTTCAGCACTCCTGATTGGCCTCGAGATCACCGGGTCACGTTCACCTGGACCTCTGGGCCGCGCCGAGAGTGAGAGTCTCTGTCATCACTGATGTTCAGCACTCCTGATTGGCCTCGAGATCACCGGGTCACGTTCACCTGGACCTCTGGGCCGCGCCGAGAGTGAGAGTCTCTGTCATCACTGATGTTCAGCACTCCTGATTGGCCTCGAGATCACCGGGTCACGTTCACCTGGACCTCTGGGCCGCGCCGAGAGTGAGAGTGAGAGTCTCTGTCATCACTGATGGTCAGCACTCCTGATTGGCCTCGAGATCACCGGGTCACGTTCACCTGGACCTCTGGGCCGCGCCGAGAGTGAGAGTCTCTGACATCACTGATGTTCAGCACTCCTGATTGGCCTCGAGATCACCGGGTCACGTTCACCTGGACCTCTGGGCCGCGCCGAGAGTGAGAGTCTCTGTCATCACTGATGTTCAGCACTCCTGATTGGCCTCGAGATCACCGGGTCACGTTCACCTGGACCTCTGGGCCGCGCCGAGAGTGAGAGTCTCTGTCATCACTGATGTTCAGCACTCCTGATTGGCCTCGAGATCACCGGGTCACGTTCACCTGGACCTCTGGGCCGCGCCGAGAGTGAGAGTCTCCGACATCACTGATGTTCAGCACTCCTGATTGGCCTCGAGATCACCGGGTCACGTTCACCTGGACCTCTGGGCCGCGCCGAGAGTGAGAGTCTCCGACATCACTGATGTTCAGCACTCCTGATTGGCCTCGTGATCACCGGGTCACGTTCACCTGGACCTCTGGGCCGCGCCGAGAGTGAGAGTCTCCGACATCACTGATGTTCAGCACTCCTGATTGGCCTCGAGATCACCGGGTCACGTTCACCTGGACCTCTGGGCCGCGCCGAGAGTGAGAGTCTCCGACATCACTGATGTTCAGCACTCCTGATTGGCCTCGAGATCACCGGGTCACGTTCACCTGGACCTCTGGGCCGCGCCGAGAGTGAGAGTCTCTGACATCACTGATGTTCAGCACTCCTGATTGGCCTCGAGATCACCGGGTCACGTTCACCTGGACCTCTGGGCCGCGCCGAGAGTGAGAGTCTCTGTCATCACTGATGTTCTGCACTCCTGATTGGCCTCGAGATCACCGGGTCACGTTCATCTGGACCTCTGGGCCGCGCCGAGAGTGAGAGTCTCTGTCATCACTGATGTTCAGCACTCCTGATTGGCCTCGAGATCACCGGGTCACGTTCACCTGGACCTCTGGGCCGCGCCGAGAGTGAGAGTCTCTGTCATCACTGATGTTCAGCACTCCTGATTGGCCTCGAGATAACGGGTCACGTTCATCTGGACCTCTGGGCCGCGCCGAGAGTGAGAGTCTCTGTCATCACTGATGTTCAGCACTCCTGATTGGCCTCGAGATCACCGGGTCACGTTCACCTGGACCTCTGGGCCGCGCCGAGAGTGAGAGTCTCTGACATCACTGATGTTCAGCACTCCTGATTGGCCTCGAGATCACCGGGTCACGTTCACCTGGACCTCTGGGCCGCGCCGAGAGTGAGAGTCTCTGACATCACTGATGTTCAGCACTCCTGATTGGCCTCGAGATCACCGGGTCACGTTCACCTGGACCTCTGGGCCGCGCCGAGAGTGAGAGTCTCTGACATCACTGATGTTCAGCACTCCTGATTGGCCTCGAGATCACCGGGTCACGTTCATCTGGACCTCTGGGCCGCGCCGAGAGTGAGAGTCTCTGTCATCACTGATGTTCAGCACTCCTGATTGGCCTCGAGATCACCGGGTCACGTTCACCTGGACCTCTGGGCCGCGCGAGAGTGAGAGTCTCTGTCATCACTGATTGTTCAGCACTCCTGATTGGCCTCGAGATCACCGGGTCACGTTCACCTGGACCTCTGGGCCGCGCCGAGAGTGAGAGTCTCTGTCATCACTGATGTTCAGCACTCCTGATTGGCCTCGAGATCACCGGGTCACGTTTCACCTGGACCTCTGGGCCGCGCCGAGAGTGAGAGTCTCTGTCATCACTGATGTTCAGCACTCCTGATTGGCCTCGAGATCACCGGGTCACGTTCACCTGGACCTCTGGGCCGCGCCGAGAGTGAGAGTCTCTGTCATCACTGATGTTCAGCACTCCTGATTGGCCTCTAGATCACCGGGTCACGTTCACCTGGACCTCTGGGCCGCGCCGAGAGTGAGAGTCTCTGTCATCACCGATGTTCAGCACTCCTGATTGGCCTCTAGATCACCGGGTCACGTTCACCTGAACCCTGGGCCGCGCCGAGAGTGAGAGTCTCTGTCATCACTGATGTTCAGCACTCCTGATTGGCCTCGAGATCACCGGGTCACGTTCACCTGGACCTCTGGGCCGCGCCGAGAGTGAGAGTCTCTGTCATCACTGATGTTCAGCACTCCTGATTGGCCTCGAGATCACCGGGTCACGTTCACCTGGACCTCTGGGCCGCGCCGAGAGTGAGAGTCTCTGTCATCACTGATGTTCAGCACTCCTGATTGGCCTCGAGATCACCGGGTCACGTTCACCTGGACCTCTGGGCCGCGCCGAGAGAGTGAGAGTCTCTGTCATCACTGATGTTCAGCACTCCTGATTGGCCTCTAGATCACCGGGTCACGTTCACCTGGACCTCTGGGCCGCGCCGAGAGTGAGAGTCTCTGTCATCACTGATGTTCAGCACTCCTGATTGGCCTCGAGATCACCGGGTCACGTTCACCTGGACCTCTGGGCCGCGCCGAGAGTGAGAGTCTCTGTCATCACTGATGTTCAGCACTCCTGATTGGCCTCGAGATCACCGGGTCACGTTCACCTGGACCTCTGGGCCGCGCCGAGAGTGAGAGTCTCTGTCATCACTGATGTTCAGCACTCCTGATTGGCCTCGAGATCACCGGGTCACGTTCATCTGGACCTCTGGGCCGCGCCGAGAGTGAGAGTCTCTGTCATCACTGATGTTCAGCACTCCTGATTGGCCTCGAGATCACCGGGTCACGTTCACCTGGACCTCTGGGCCGCGCCGAGAGTGAGAGTCTCTGTCATCACTGATGTTCAGCACTCCTGATTGGCCTCGAGATCACCGGGTCACGTTCATCTGGACCTCTGGGCCGCGCCGAGAGTGAGAGTCTCTGTCATCACTGATGTTCTGCACTCCTGATTGGCCTCGAGATCACCGGGTCACGTTCACCTGGACCTCTGGGCCGCGCCGAGAGTGAGAGTCTCTGTCATCACTGATGTTCAGCACTCTGATTGGCCTCGAGATCACCGGGTCACGTTCACCTGGACCTCTGGGCCGCGCCGAGAGTGAGAGTCTCTGTCATCACTGATGTTCAGCACTCCTGATTGGCCTCGAGATCACCGGGTCACGTTCACCTGGACCTCTGGGCCGCGCCGAGAGTGAGAGTCTCTGTCATCACTGATGTTCAGCACTTCCTGATTGGCCTCGAGATCACCGGGTCACGTTCACCTGGACCTCTGGGCCGCGCCGAGAGTGAGAGTCTCTGTCATCACTGATGTTCAGCACTCCTGATTGGCCTCGAGATCAACGGGTCACGTTCACCTGGACCTCTGGGCCGCGCCGAGAGTGAGAGTCTCTGTCATCACTGATGTTCAGCACTCCTGATTGGCCTCGAGATCACCGGGTCACGTTCATCTGGACCTCTGGGCCGCGCCGAGAGTGAGAGTCTCTGACATCACTGATGTTCAGCACTCCTGATTGGCCTCGAGATCACCGGGTCACGTTCACCTGGACCCCTGGGCCGCGCCGAGAGTGAGAGTCTCTCTCATCACTGATGTTCAGCACTCCTGATTGGCCTCGTGATCACCGGGTCACGTTCACCTGGACTCCTGGGCCGCGCCGAGAGTGAGAGTCTCCGACATCACTGATGTTCAGCACTCCTGATTGGCCTCGTGATCACCGGGTCACGTTCACCTGGACCTCTGGGCCGCGCCGAGAGTGAGAGTCTCTCTCATCACTGATGTTCAGCACTCCTGATTGGCCTCGAGATCACCGGGTCACGTTCACCTGGACCTCTGGGCCGCGCCGAGAGTGAGAGTCTCTGTCATCACTGATGTTCAGCACTCCTGATTGGCCTCGAGATCACCGGGTCACGTTCACCTGGACCTCTGGGCCGCGCCGAGAGTGAGAGTCTCTGTCATCACTGATGTTCAGCACTCCTGATTGGCCTCGAGATCACCGGGTCACGTTCACCTGGACCTCTGGGCCGCGCCGAGAGTGAGAGTCTCTGTCATCACTGATGTTCAGCACTCCTGATTGGCCTCGAGATCACCGGGTCACGTTCACCTGGACCTCTGGGCCGCGCCGAGAGTGAGAGTCTCCGACATCACTGATGTTCAGCACTCCTGATTGGCCTCGAGATCACCGGGTCACGTTCACCTGGACCTCTGGGCCGCGCCGAGAGTGAGAGTCTCTGTCATCACTGATGTTCAGCACTCCTGATTGGCCTCTAGATCACCGGGTCACGTTCACCTGGACCTTGGGCGCGCCGAGAGTGAGAGTCTCTGTCATCACTGATGTTCAGCACTCCTGATTGGCCACGAGTTCACCGGGTCACGTTCACCTGGACCTCTGGGCCGCGCCGAGGAGTGAGAGTCTCTGTCATCACTGATGTTCAGCACTCCTGATTGGCCTCGAGATCACCGGGTCACGTTCACCTGGACCTCTGGGCCGCGCCGAGAGTGAGAGTCTCTGTCATCACTGATGTTCAGCACTCCTGATTGGCCTCGAGATCACCGGGTCACGTTCACCTGGACCTCTGGGCCGCGCCGAGAGTGAGAGTCTCTGTCATCACTGATGTTCAGCACTCCTGATTGGCCTCGAGATCACCGGGTCACGTTCATCTGGACCTCTGGGCCACGCCGAGAGTGTGTGTCTCTGTCATCACTGATGTTCAGCACTCCTGAT
The DNA here is from genome assembly GCA_023375725.1 of Nephotettix cincticeps. Taxonomy (NCBI): domain Eukaryota; kingdom Metazoa; phylum Arthropoda; class Insecta; order Hemiptera; family Cicadellidae; genus Nephotettix; species Nephotettix cincticeps. The sequence goes on from CM041787.1 coordinate 54,406,743, forward strand.
TGGCCTCGTGATCACCGGGTCACGTTCACCTGGACTCCTGGGCCGCGCCCGAGAGTGAGAGTCTCTGTCATCACTGATGTTCAGCACTCCTGATTGGCCTCGAGATCACCGGGTCACGTTCACCTGGACCTCTGGGCGCCGAGAGTGAGAGTCTCTGTCATCACTGATGTTCAGCACTCCTGATTGGCCTCGAGATCACCGGGTCATGTTCACCTGGACCTCTGGGCCGCGCCGAGAGTGAGAGTCTCTGTCATCACTGATGTTCAGCACTCCTGATTGGCCTCGAGATCACCGGGTCACGTTCATCTGGACCTCTGGGCCGCGCCGAGAGTGAGAGTCTCTGTCATCACTGATGTTCAGCACTCCTGATTGGCCTCGAGATCACCGGGTCACGTTCACCTGGACCTCTGGGCCGCGCCGAGAGTGAGAGTCTCTGTCATCACTGATGTTCAGCACTCCTGATTGGCCTCGAGATCACCGGGTCACGTTCACCTGGACCTCTGGGCCGCGCCGAGAGTGAGAGTCTCTGTCATCACTGATGTTCAGCACTCCTGATTGGCCTCGAGATCACCGGGTCACGTTCACCTGGACCTCTGGGCCGCGCCGAGAGTGAGAGTCTCTGTCATCACTGATGTTCAGCACTCCTGATTGGCCTCGAGATCACCGGGTCACGTTCACCTGGACCTCTGGGCCGCGCCGAGAGTGAGAGTCTCTGTCATCACTGATGTTCAGCACTCCTGATTGGCCTCGAGATCACCGGGTCACGTTCACCTGGACCTCTGGGCCGCGCCGAGAGTGAGAGTCTCTGTCATCACTGATGTTCAGCACTCCTGATTGGCCTCGAGATCACCGGGTCACGTTCACCTGGACCTCTGGGCCGCGCCGAGAGTGAGAGTCTCTGTCATCACTGATGTTCAGCACTCCTGATTGGCCTCGAGATCACCGGGTCACGTTCATCTGGACCTCTGGGCCGCGCCGAGAGTGAGAGTCTCTGTCATCACTGATGTTCAGCACTCCTGATTGGCCTCGAGATCACCGGGTCACGTTCATCTGGACCTCTGGGCCGCGCCGAGAGTGAGAGTCTCTGTCATCACTGATGTTCAGCACTCCTGATTGGCCTCGAGATCACCGGGTCACGTTCATCTGGACCTCTGGGCCGCGCCGAGAGTGAGAGTCTCTGTCATCACTGATGTTCAGCACTCCTGATTGGCCTCGAGATCACCGGGTCACGTTCATCTGGACCTCTGGGCCGCGCCGAGAGTGAGAGTCTCTGTCATCACTGATGTTCAGCACTCCTGATTGGCCTCGAGATCACCGGGTCACGTTCACCTGGACCCTCTGGGCCGCGCCGAGAGTGAGAGTCTCTGTCATCACTGATGTTCAGCACTCCTGATTGGCCTCGAGATCACCGGGTCACGTTCACCTGGACCTCTGGGCCGCGCCGAGAGTGAGAGTCTCTGTCATCACTGATGTTCAGCACTCCTGATTGGCCTCGAGATCACCGGGTCACGTTCATCTGGACCTCTGGGCCGCGCCGAGAGTGAGAGTCTCTGTCATCACTGATGTTCAGCACTCCTGATTGGCCTCGAGATCACCGGGTCACGTTCACCTGGACCTCTGGGCCGCGCCGAGAGTGAGAGTCTCTGTCATCACTGATGTTCAGCACTCCTGATTGGCCTCGTGATCACCGGGTCACGTTTCATCTGGACCTCTGGGCCGCGCCGAGAGTGAGAGTCTCTGTCATCACTGATGTTCAGCACTCCTGATTGGCCTCGAGATCACCGGGTCACGTTCACCTGGACCTCTGGGCCGCGCCGAGAGTGAGAGTCTCTGTCATCACTGATGTTCAGCACTCCTGATTGGCCTCGAGATCACCGGGTCACGTTCATCTGGACCTCTGGGCCGCGCCGAGAGTGAGAGTCTCTGTCATCACTGATGTTCAGCACTCCTGATTGGCCTCGGAGATCACCGGGTCACGTTCACCTGGACCTCTGGGCCGCGCCGAGAGTGAGAGTCTCTGTCATCACTGATGTTCAGCACTCCTGATTGGCCTCGAGATCACCGGGTCACGTTCACCTGGACCTCTGGGCCGCGCCGAGAGTGAGAGTCTCTGTCATCACTGATGTTCTGCACTCCTGATTGGCCTCGAGATCACCAGGTCACGTTCACCTGGACCTCTGGGCCGCGCCGAGAGTGAGAGTCTCTGTCATCACTGATGTTCTGCACTCCTGATTGGCCTCGAGATCACCGGGTCACGTTCACCTGGACCTCTGGGCCGCGCCGAGAGTGAGAGTCTCTGTCATCACTGATGTTCAGCACTCCTGATTGGCCTCGAGATCACCGGGTCATGTTCACCTGGACCTCTGGGCCGCGCCGAGAGTGAGAGTCTCTGTCATCACTGATGTTCAGCACTCCTGATTGGCCTCGAGATCACCGGGTCACGTTCACCTGGACCTCTGGGCCGCGCCGAGAGTGAGAGTCTCTGTCATCACTGATGTTCAGCACTCCTGATTGGCCTCGAGATCACCGGGTCACGTTCACCTGGACCTCTAGGCCGCGCTGAGAGTGAGAGTCTCTGACATCACTGATGTTCAGCACTCCTGATTGGCCTCGAGATCACCGGGTCACGTTCACCTGGACCTCTGGGCCGCGCCGAGAGTGAGAGTCTCCGACATCACTGATGTTCAGCACTCCTGATTGGCCTCGAGATCACCAGGTCACGTTCATCTGGACCTCTGGGCCGCGCTGAGAGTGAGAGTCTCCGACATCACTGATGTTCAGCACTCCTGATTGGCCTCGAGATCACCGGGTCACGTTCACCTGGACCTCTGGGCCGCGCTGAGAGTGAGAGTCTCTGTCATCACTGATGTTCAGCACTCCTGATTGGCCTCGAGATCACCGGGTCACGTTCATCTGGACCTCTGGGCCGCGCCGAGAGTGAGAGTCTCTGTCATCACTGATGTTCTGCACTCCTGATTGGCCTCGAGATCACCGGGTCACGTTCACCTGGACCTCTGGGCCGCGCCGAGAGTGAGAGTCTCTGTCATCACTGATGTTCTGCACTCCTGATTGGCCTCGAGATCACCGGGTCACGTTCACCTGGACCTCTGGGCCGCGCCGAGAGTGAGAGTCTCTGTCATCACTGATGTTCAGCACTCCTGATTGGCCTCGAGATCACCGGGTCACGTTCATCTGGACCTCTGGGCCGCGCCGAGAGTGAGAGTCTCTGTCATCACTGATGTTCAGCACTCCTGATTGGCCTCGAGATCACCGGGTCACGTTCACCTGGACCTCTGGGCCGCGCGAGAGTGAGAGTCTCTGTCATCACTGATGTTCTGCACTCCTGATTGGCCTCGAGATCACCGGGTCACGTTCACCTGGACCTCTGGGCCGCGCCGAGAGTGAGAGTCTCTGTCATCACTGATGTTCAGCACTCCTGATTGGCCTCGAGATCACCGGGTCACGTTCACCTGGACCTCTGGGCCGCGCCGAGAGTGAGAGTCTCTGTCATCACTGATGTTCTGCACTCCTGATTGGCCCCGAGATCACTGGGACTCTGGTTGCGGTTAGTGTGGTTATACTGTTGTGCCCGCCTTTAAAATTGAAGGTCGCTGGATCGAATCTGATATTTGCCATTTACCCGTTGGCCGATTGATTAATGATACTAACTAAAAATTGGTCAACGTTAAATAGCTATTTAGGTTGGAATCATTTCCCAGCAAAACTTTAAAACCCCGAAAGGCGCAGGAAGACATAAAACAAAAAAAACATAATTTGTTTTCAACTAGGGGAGGTTGAATGATTAATTGATTTAATGAAGGGTTTGGACTCTTGGTCTCAACAAGTCAACCCACACTTATCGCGTTTCTTATGATGTGCGACCTAATGGTCATGCCTTCAACAAGTCTCCGAAGCTTTTTCCCAAAGCTTCATCAAAAACCTCACTGGTTGCACAAGAAGGACACACTCCTAGCCCCTGGTCTTTCACAATCGAAGATGATGTGCTTATACTCCAAAATGAGCGGTTGCAACTAATCATCACCAAAGTGTGAATGTCCCTAGAGAGTGGCGCTTGGCCGCTATGTACTCTGGTTGCTAAGAGCGCCGCCTGGTACAGCTCACAACTGCCTCATATTGCGACAAAGCGATTTGGGGCTTAACATTCCATATATGCTTAACATTCCATACCCTACCGCGCTAGTGAAGGAGTACAAAGTTCGAGTAATTAAGGATCGACACCTAGTTATGTTTCTCAGACCTTCCAGAAAGTCAACAGCCTGGACATATAAGGCCAAATGAATTTTCCGAGCCAGTATTTTTGCTACCTAGTCCTGATGTGTTTATTCCTGTAGGTGTATGTAGGTGTTTATTCCTATCTCGCCGTAATTACGTTTCGCGCTCTAGAGGTGGTTGTAATGGGAGTGCTCACCTTCCTTGCGGGTAGCACAATAAGTCTGTGCCTATAATAGCACTAATGACGTTTTTACAGTTTGGAGTATATACAATTTTGAATTCAACAGTAGAATCACGATCTGCCTGGACGATCGACGTCTGGGTAGATCCGTGACTCACCGTTCTCAGCGTTGCCGTATATATTCTCGCGGACAAGTTCTAATTATTCTTCCCCGAAGGAACAGGAAACGGACGCGTTCCTCCCCGGCATTCCCGCGTTTACAGCCCCTTTGTCGCAGTTCGAAGAGGCGTGAATCACGCGACCTGATGAAGGCCCGAGCACCGCACGGCTCCGAAACGTCGCGTCTGGCAGTGGTAATGATCGGCCTTCTGGGAAGGCGTGAGCGGCGCTGCGAGAGGGATTCCTTCTGGGAACAGCGCCGTCGGTTATCTGATGCTCCGGGGCCCAGGAGCTAATGGATGAGGTGGAATCTCTTTGTATCGACCGATATGTCGCTTCTCCTCCTCCTTGCTCTATTCTTCAGACTGTCTATTGTGTCGGAATTTAATTAACTACGGCCCTTTATCTCGGCTTCAAAATCTGCAAACGTTATTAAAAACTTACTCGATTACGCAATGTACTTTTGTGAGGAGTGAAAGTTCTAAGACTTAATTTTGGAATTATTATGAGTTTTAAGCGTTTTCTATTTAAACTCCTGTTAATGGGATTTATTTTAGAGTCACCATCACCATATAATCACTACTGAATACACTATTAGCTATTGCTAATACAATCAATGCGTTCTCCGAAATCTTATTTTACGTTAGCACTCGGCTGGGGTAGATACAATTTTGTTAGAGTTTGAGGAGATCCCACGAAATCCAGCTATGCCCATTGTCAATAATTGATTATGTCTATAATTGTCATAGACAACAATCACTTGATAGACCCCTCATAGCCTGCAAAGAAGAGCTTGCAAAGAAGGTCCACCTTAAGATGCGACGACTTGGGTCTCCGAGATGGTGGTATGAAAATCCCATGTTGCCCTCAATCCTCTTTGAGAGTGTTTGTCTTGCAAGAGTAAAATCAGATCGGTATACCTTCTGGATTCTAAATTTGAAGGATAGTTCCTTCAGAATTTTTAAGTGGGCGATAAATTAAATGCATCACTCCTCCAAGACTACGGAGACATACTGGGTCGAACTTTATACTTTTAACTGAAATGGAAACCTACCCTGGTATATATTTTAGGCCAAGTATGGATAAGAAATGAATGTGGGATGATTGTGGTGTATGTGTAGGATCTTGTAGTCTTGTTACCTAATAAAGCTGACATTTCCCTTAGACAGAACTGTTAATTAGTAGCCCAACAGTCAATAGCATATCTAAGGGACCTACAGTTTTAACGTGGAGTCCGAACCACTGCCTTTGAATTACAAACTGGTCCAGTTATGAGGATGGTCTTTGCAGATTAACGTAGTATTCAATAGTACGAACGTTAATCCACACAAGAGAACACTACATACACCGACCACCGCTCACAACTATCCACAATTCGTGACCTCCAAGTAGCTGGATTACAGGACACACAACGGTCCCAGTCACACCTTTTCCCATGACGGGAAAATTGTAAATTTGTGAATTTTGTCCTTTGGAGTACTTTCTCCAAAAGGTCAGTTGATCACGTTCACCTGGAACAGCATGTCTTGCCCATTAGACCAGATCAATGCCCCTTCCTGGAACGCTGCGATCATCATCTCACCTGTTGATTAATGAATTGTTCCGCGAAATCTTGAGTTTCGCTTACGATCTACTGGAGAGTTTTACGAAACATGAAGCTGAATTGCGTACTGCTTAAGTCACGGGGGTCGCCAGGAGGTTGGCATGACTCTTAATATGTCAACTATTTTGACGAAATAAATGTACAGGGTTATTATAAAAGACTGGTGCAAAAGTAAGGTTGATTCATTTGCAAATTTGTATGCATTACAAATGCTCAATGTGAGCTCCATTAGAAGATCTGAAAATATCCAGGCGAATTCCAACTGAGCCCAGACGTTCTGCAGCATTTCCTGAGTTACGGACTGCACGGTTACTGTTATTCATTGTTTTAGTTCTTGTAGGGTTTGGGACAAAGTTGTGTACGGTAGTACACTTTGTTTTTGATAAACCCTATACTAAAGTGCGGTACTAAAGTTCCGCTGAAAACTAACAACAACATTAGTACGAGCAAACTCTAAGACACAAAATGATTTTTCTTGTTTTATAGTAGCCATTTGTTGACAGGCTACATGGCACTCAACCAAGCAACTGAGAAAACCATAATCTTGTTGCAACAAACGTATAAACACGCCCTTTACATTGTTGTGACAATCAGCCATTTGAAATCACGGAATCAGAAGTACCAACCGTTTAGTTTTGCACCATTCTTTTTTAATAACCCTGTATTAAGATTTAAACAAATTATGGAAAGCACTTTGATAAGACACTTCGCTGTTTTGGCACTTAATAATAATAATAATCTTTATTGCTGTTGACAAAATAACATTTGCATTTCGTCATAATATAATAAATACAATTTCATACATGTAATTACAATAAACATTTGAAAGTAAAAACAATAAAAGCAAAAAGTATATATACATACAAAATAAATTAATAAATTATATCCAGCCGGGTTTCATAAAAACAATATCATGAAAATGCATCATGAACTCGTCCACCGAGTAAAACACATGCGACACTAAAAAGTGTCTTAATTTAGATTTGAATTAGGTTCTGAATTTTCAACTCTGATGCTCTCCGGGATTCTGTTTAGTATAGAAACGCCCGCCTTTGATGGAAGGCGCTCCATGGCCGCCAACCTAAGCTGAGCAGTCCTAAACACGTTTCTAGATCTTGTGTTATAATTGTGAATGTCTCGCCCCTTTGTCAAATTAGTTTTAAATAATTTACAGAGGAGAGCAAGCTCTGGAATATATATTAAGGCTGTTCGCTAAGTATAAACATATAAAAAACATTTTATCAAATTAAACCAACAACTATTCTCCGTAAGAATTACAATGAAAAAAGAAAGTTATATTTTTTTCAAAAATTGTACATAAATAAATTGAGATCGCCATTTTTGGGGTACAACCCCCCCAAATGTGTGGATAATGTTGTCCGATAGCGTTGCCCAACGATCTTGTCCAAGAGCGACTCGTTCAGAAGCATTATGTTTTACGAGTGCTTTTAGTTGGTGAAAAACTTATCGTGCGATGATCAACGCCGAAAGCTGGAATAGTAGATCAGATTTTCAATAAGATAATACTGAAAATTTCTATGTTCAATTTACCACTGGTAAATTGTGGTTGGAAATTCAAACTGTGAAGTTGATTCCACTTCCAGTCCGTGGCTCGTGCTGTACTTACACTTACACACACTTACTCGTGCTGTACTTACCTGGAACTCGGTTTTACTTCTTCGAAACCACCAACGACCTGAATATTATCGTTTCGTCATTTCGTAGTATCTATGAAGCTAATGGTGTTGATTTTAGAGATTCCGACGAATAGAAAGTGTTTCTTGGGAATGAATGGGGCGATGTGTTTATGTTTAAAATCACTTTCATATTCAAGACCATTCCTTGGAATGTGTAAGTGCGTAGGCGGCGAAGTGTTGTGCAATGTTTTGCCCCGTGTATTGATAATTCGACTTTACTTATTAGAGCTCCCACGCGAACCTTTAAACTCAGTTTTATGGGAATAATTCTAAATTTTTGGATGGTATCCTCTTGTCTAGAATAGTGTGACAAGATTTTTATATTTTGTTATTGTATAAAAATTAAAATTTGTTAAAGATTTATTGACGTTTGTGTATAAAATATAATATACAGTTAACGATGGTACTCAAATACGATTATTACGTCGCCCATACATTTCCGAACGATATCAGTTTTTGGCATAATCTTACTGTAACTTTATTTAATTCATATTTTATCTTTAGCTTTTTCTTTTTCTACACATTACACTTTAGAAGGATAGTTTCGTTCGTTTTTTGTTTTCTCTAATTAATTCAAAATTTATATACATTCTTTCCCAACTCCTCACAAAGTTTAAATTATATTTTGTACATACATTTAATTTTAATAAAAAAAAACTCGGGCCTACGCACAGACCATTATAGGTCCATTAAGACTATTTCCTATTTGATACATTTTTTTATTTATTGATAGATTTAAACTGTATTATTTAAAATTTATTTATATTATCAGTCATCTGAAAATGTTTATAATTTATTTTGTAATACAAAAAGATTTCTTGAATAAATTAGATTATGACTTGACTTGACGATAGTGCAATACAGGAATACAATAGTGGTGGTATCAATCAGGGTCAGTAATATAACTCAGAGTGGATATTGTTTAATAAGGGAGTTTGGTTGCTGGTATTCGTTATCCTCTGTGGTTTAAAGTTTTAGATCAACTACTGATGCTTTTATGACGTTTGAAACGTTTATTAACTTTTATATTTAATTTAAACCGTAAATAACAGGAAACCGTTAATCCGTAATGTATGGAGCAACAGAGTTGGACAAGGCCACTAAAGACGTATATTTTCAATTAATTTTACTATCGTAAAACTGGCTTAGAGGTACGAAACCGTTTTAAAACGTTATTCAAATCAAACCGATCTTTAGTCTTGAAAACTCATAATGGCGTTGGTTATGTCTAAGACGGTGGCGTCGTCCTATGATCCAGCTAATGACTTGGCGGTCACGAATTGTGGATAGTTGTGAGCGATGGTCGGTGGGTGTAGTGTTCCCTTGTGTGGATTACCGTCCACACTATTGAATACTACGTTAATCCGCAAAGACCGTCCTCATAATTACACCAGTTCGTAATTCAGAGACAGTGGTTCGGACTCCACGTTAAACTGTAGGTCCCTTAGATACGCCTTCGGTTGTTGGGCTTTTAATTAACAGTCTTGTTTAAGGAAAATGTCAGCCTTAGTAACAAGACTACAAGATCGCGCCACAATCATCGTACATTCATAATTGACTTAAAATACCTACCTTGTGGTGTGGTCGCTATTTCAATAATCTAATCTAATAGCTTAATTATTCAATATCTGTTATTGGACTTTACCACCGTGTCTTTTTGTTAACTACACAACGTTTCTGGAGTTGGAGAAACTCCTCCCGTTTTTAAGTGATTACCTAGTAATTTACATTAAAAAAGTGAATGTTTAAAGTTACAGATATTAGTTATGTCATTAATTATATGTTTGTCAATAATACTATCTATACCTATCTATCATGGACAACACAAATCTATATTGATAACGCAACAAATAACCACAACACTCCGCCTCCGAGCTAGCGGGGCGACACAAGATAGCGTGCGCTCAGAACGAGAGTTGGAGCACGACTGCGTTATCAATATAGTTTTTCTATTGTGCTTGATAGATAAGTATAGTATTATTGAGAACATTTTATAATTAATATCTGTAAATTTAAACATTCGATCTTTAATGTAAATTATTAGATAACCACTTGAAAACGGCAGGAGTGTCTCCACCTCCAGAAACGTTGTGCAGTTAAAAACACAGACATGTTGGTAAAGTACAATAAAATATATTGAATAAAGTCGATCTTTATTCACGTATACAGGAAATAGAGGATAGTGATGTGTAGAGCTAAAACGTTAGCCATGAATATTGCAAGAACATTCCAAATAACTATTTTAGATCATTTTAAAACATTTTAGGTATTTTCAAAAATTGTTCTGATTGCTATGATAATCGACGATGTCCAAGGAAGTATGGAACCGACAGTAGTGTAATATGCACGGCAAATGCGACACTATCCAGCTGCGTAGCTGTAGCCTGGCGGGCATAGTGTAATAATGTGCGAGGCGACTTTACTCTTGTCACGATAACGTGTACAGCTGCGGTGGGCGTCCCTCTTGTGTGGAGCTCGCACTCTAATAATATGTGCCGAATAGAGTGAGCTGAGCCTCTTTCCACGATTGATATGATACGGTGGGATAATAAACGGAGATGAAGGTGGCGTTACAGTTCGTATTTTTTTATCATTTTTGGTAATTACATAAACATTAAATGTAATGCTTCTCTGAAACTAATTACACATAATAAATAAATCTACTATGCATATAATTATAAGTAAATGTATCTAGTCAATGCTCATCTCAAAAACTCAGCCCCATGTATTATTTATCAAAAACTAATCATCTTTTTTTTTTTTTTTTTTTTTTTTTTTTTTTTTTTTTTTTTTTTAAGTTCGGATAGGTGGGAACACTGAGAGGGCGTCCTTCTAGTGACAGCTGATATGTCCGGACAGTAATATACTCTCACTCGATTACCCTCTGGAACGTGTTATTACTCTACAACTCTATATAATCAGCCATTTAGCAAATTATATGTTACAGGGTTTACAGTACAATATATGGGAGTTCCGTAGATTATGATCACATAATTGGTTTTAACTTTTTTGATTTGGTATTTTTCCTTATAAAACATTTAGCACAAATTGTAAATATTATTTCTCGTTAAAATACATTTTAAATTGACTCATTGTTCACTAATTATTGATTTTAATAATAAATAAACACTCGTCCACGATAATACAGAAGGTTTCAATACATATTTTATAAATAAAGTATATATTAAATTTTGAATGTTTTAGGGGGTTGAGAATGAACTTCTATCATGATCCCAGGCCTAATTGTCACCATGCGGTTAATGTGAACAGCTCACTTTTCCATAGGAAATTTTTCTATCAATTTATTTATTACCTCCTCAATCAGCTGAAATTGTTTAAGAACGCTGTTGTGTACTGTAATTTTTGCATTAAAATGTCTTAATCAGGAATTCAATTTCTTTGAAACGTGCTTAAAAATTTAGCTGACTGACGATGTAATAGGTTAATTTGTAATTAGTCTAAAATATTGCATCGTAACAACTCAGTAGGTCGAGTGCTCAAGGCTGGACTCGGTCAGCGGAGGTCGCCGTGTACAGCGACGTCGCAATATGGCTACACGCGTGTGTTGCGGGTATTGCATAAAATATAATTCAGGCGGTCTCGACCACGTCTGTGAAAAATGAGGAATAACTAAATGTATTGTATTTGTATATGTATTGGAAACAAATTATTACCGCTGCTGTATATTAAGTGTAATAGTTTTTAAATTAAACTGTATCAAAGAAATGAAACCTTTTTTTCTCCCCTAAGTAAATTTAAAAAAACGACAATCTTTGATCAAAATATTATATTATTTAGTTTATCTAAATATCCTTTAATATTTTTTTTTCAAAAATAACTATCCAATATCTGAAAATAGCAACAAGGGAAACAAAGTTAAATTAACTGTTCGAATGTTATTGGAGACAACACCCCACCCACGGTATTACCAAGATTTTTTTGAAAACGGTCGGGAAATAAGTAAGAAATTGCAGTCTCAGACAACGTACTGCGTTTACCATAGACAGTAAATTTAACTTTTTCCTGGAACCGCTAGTCGTAGGTAAATAACAAAACATAAACAAAATAATAATTTGTTTCGTATTTAAACTGAATGGTCGTAATCAAATAATATAGAGTACCTACGTCACTTTTATTGTTTTTGCGGAAAATTTAAAATTTGAAAATTTTTACGAAACAGTACTTTCTCCATATTCAAAGTATAAGTGGGGGAAAGTAAAAATCGGGTGCATCAAAGAGGGCGTCGGTGGCGGCATGTTGGGGTTTTGGCGGGTAAAACTTAGCCTGGCGGACTTCTACAAGTTAACACTTTTTGCCACCGGGAGTCTTAAAATGTTTTGTCCATAATGTCAGAACGTAACACACCAGCATGAGTACAACTTTATATCCTCTTATAAAATCCTGATTTCTGCTCATTTTTCGGTTCTTGTTTTACACTAGCACGGCTTGTGTCGCTCGCCACATTAGGTTCTCCCCAGAATCCTCTCCACGGGCTCAGCCCAGAGAATGGACTGAAACGGCGACCTACCCAGGTAGATATTTTAAATCACGTATGAATAGCCCAACATTCAATGGCATATCTAAGGGACCTATGGTTTAATGTGGAGTATGAACCACTGCCTCTGAATTACGAACTGGTCTAATTATGAGGATGGTTTTTGCGGATTGACGTAGTGTTCTATGGTGCGGACGCTAATCCACACAAGAGAACACCACACCCAAAGACCATAGCTCACAACTATCCACTATTCGTGATCTCCAAGTAGCTGGATTACAGTACACGCTACGGTTAGGCGTCAAAATCGCTGACTATCAGGTTTTAATGTCCGCTTTAAAGTCTAAAGGTCGCCGGTTCGATCCTGAGTAAAACTTTAAGATTGCTCTCTACTGATCACAGCTGACTTGACAATATTTGCCTCGCATTGTATCAGCTGGTCATGAAGAAAGTTCTCACACAGCTGTCAACTAACACCAGACGCGCAGGCGTCTTGAATATGAATATGCATATGGAAGACAGTTATACGAAAAATTACGAATCCTTTATTTGCCTAAACCTGACAAAAAGCCTGAAATGGTAGTATAGGGCAGTTTAAAACATGGAATGTTAAAAAATGGTAAAGAGGTTAAAGACCTGTACGTGTAGTTGGGAAACGTTAGCACGTGCGTGTGTGCGTGCGCGTGTGTGCGCGCCGGCCGTTGACTTGCTCTTGGGCCAGGACAGTGAAAGTACGACGGGTCGGTGAACTGATATGAGCAAAACGTAAACTCGCTCTATTACCTGGCTCTGGGGATGCTTGTTCAGCAGTCTAGGACTTTGGCCACTGCACCTGTCCCATTCGTCATCGCAGGGGGCCATAAAAGTGTCAAAACCGTGACCCGAAACTTTGGCAACTGCTGTCCTCCCTGATGGGGATATTAGGGATTTTGTTCGCGCCGGGCGGGGTTGCGGGTGAGGGAGGAAGCGCGCTAGAGATGGGCGAGAGTGACGGCGGCGGGCGAAGACAGACAAAGAAAGGTGGATTTGTTCCTTTCTGTAATATCTTGGATGAGTTCGTTGGGCAACGCGATCAGACTACATTAACTACACTTTGGTGGGGGTTGTACCACTTATATTGGGTTTTCAAATTCGTTATTTATAATTTTTGAAAAAATTTCTTTTTAACATTGTATTAGGCTCAAACAACAAACAATTTAGTATTTCATCAAAATCACCAAATCATGACTCTAGGTCGATTGGTTACTGAGATAATAAAATAGTAAACACAGTGCATTGTCTAAAGTAAATCTTACGAAGAATAGTTAAAAATCAATAACTCTTTCATTTACTTAAATATTCTTTCACAATTCGGTATGCAAGTCCTTCTAGATAAGTTCTTTCAATAAATCCATAAGCCCCCAAATTTAATGTTTCTTACGGCAGCAAACCTACGTACTCTTTGCGCATGTAATTCTTATGGAGAATAGATAAATTGCTATAACTCACTTAGTTTAGTATCGACGTAATTTTAAAAACAATGTATCGCTTTTCCTTAAGTAACAGCCTTTATATACACCATTTAAAATTCGAATTCTATTAATGCAATGTTCTGTGAATAAAATGTTTGTATTTATTTCCCTGTGGTAAATAGGTTAGGTCATGGCTATGTCTAAAGGGAATGTTTTAATTTCATGTAAACAGCTGTTCTTATTATTTTATACTAAAAATTCAATACAATAGCTCTGGTAGTTTCTATGGAAATTTGTTACATCTCAAAAATCACCAACACCCCCCAGAGCTGACATATCACGTAAAACTCGTACTATCACATAATGCATGACCGCCTTGTTTGTGAGGAGAGAGTAAAGTTCCCCCAACAGGTGACCGTGACCCTCGTCCGTCGGCGTCGTCTGCTGGGGAGATACGATCAGCTGATGCAACGGGTGGAGTGGTTGCACGCTCCGATCACCTGATTGGGCTTCCTGGAACAGCTGGTCTCCCGGCGTAATTATATGGTGGTGGCTTGTAACGATCGATTTGAAACCTTAGCGAGTATCGCGTCATCCGCGGGCTGACAGGAAAATGGGTTATTGAAATGTGTTCTCGCAGAATTCAAACGGCCCATTAACATCAAAACATAACATATCGTAATGGCCCATTGAGTAAAGATTAAAAGATTCTTTCTGAATTACATGATTTTTCCAGTGAGGTGATTAGTTATCGTGTTTATATTTTTTGGGCAACACTATTCATTTTTTAGAGCTAATGTTTGAAGTTCTAGTCGTCAGGGGATAAAATACCCCCGTCGCAGCAGACCTGCGTACTCAGCGAATTTCCAAATCAATAAAATAATAATAATAATAATAATATATGACAAGCTTTATAAAAATCTGTCCATAAACATGAGAATTATTTGCCTATTCTCCATTAGATTATCATGGGAAAGAGTGTGCAGGTTAGCTGCTGTGAGGAACACTGAAAGTAAACATTTCTACCATAAATAATTTTTATCTTAACATTTATACCAACTTTCATCAACATCTGTCCATAAATAAAGGAGTTTGCCTATTCCCTATATGATTAATATGGGAAAAGAGTATGCAGGTTTGCTGCCATGATAAACACATAAACTATGATTTTTAAGCATAAATGGATAGATCTCAACCACATGAAGCTAAATATAAAGTTTTATCCAAAAATATTGATTAATATAAGAAATATTAATTTTTCCCTATCCTCCATAAGATTAACATTGGAGCCCCACAATACAACGTACTGTGTTTAGATTGTTTTATATCTCGGTAACCGTTGGAGATAGAGAAAAACTTTAAGGAACTTAATTGTGTAGTTTTTTAAGCTGATTCCAATGGTGAAATATAAAATTAGAAAATTTTAATAATAACATGTGAAAACGCAAAAAATCCCATTTTGGGGTACAAACCCCCCCCCCAAACTACCCGTTCCCATTGACCGATATGTCTGGTTTACGAATTCGTCCGAGCATTTGTAGAAATACACGTCTCTACCAAATTTGGTCTCGATCGGACCATTTTTACGAGAGTTATCGTGTTCACAGACACACACACACACACACACACACACACACATATATATATATATATATATATATATATATATATATATATATATATATATATATATATATATATATACATATATATATATATATATATATAAATTTTAACGACTATTGTTTTTGGTCTCTAGGCACCTAAAGAAGAAAAAATAAAATGGTCCCGGGCTTAAGTCTTACCATGAGACCTACGGTAATAGCTTCTTCCCTATGGGAAATTCGCTAACACAAAACACACGCCATCACTAGATACATGAACCGGGCTGAATTATTGTCCAAAAGATGTATGTTGTATGACATAGTCCTTTTTAGTCAAGTTCTTCTTACCAAATTTTGCCCCACAATCCCCACTGTTACGCCGGTTTATGATTTGGCCTAGAAGAGAAGCGGTTCGCGGCGAGGACGACAGGTGGCGCTGGCGGCGGAGTGTTGCCCCCAACCTTCAACCTTGGCGGTGGCGAAAGGCGGGTGAGTGACCGACGGTCGCGGGTTCGATACTAGCTCGCGGCCGCTTACGTTAACCCGGAGCAACGCACTGTGGCTGCGTAATGTGTAGCGTCCTCTGCATTACGAGGGTGGCGTGTTCTTTACCTACACTATGTTCACCCGACCACATAAAGTGCATGGTCGTATCGAGCTAGTGCAGGGGTGAGCCGGTGCAGTACAAGGTGATCCGAAGAAGCGGTATTGGTTAGTTAGTGAAATGTCGACATACCCTAGTAGGTATTACAAACTGCGACGGTGGCGTCGTCCTGTATTCCAGCTACTTGGAAGTCACGAATTATGGATAGTTGTGAGCGATGGTCGGTGGATGTAGTGCTCTCAAATTTAATCTAATTTTTAAATTGTCGTAGCTTTAAAGTAAATATTTTTATTGTGAAATTTTTATAGGTAATAGGGATTTTTTGTTATAAAAATCAAATAAAAAGTTACCAAGGAGAAGTTAGATAAGGTAGACACTTGGCGCCTTAGGTTGTGTTTTTTTAGCTATAGTGTTCAATCTACCACGTCTTCAAATTTCTACTAAAAGTAGGCAAATGCTGAAAAACAACGAAATTCCAAAGATAAAATGTAAAATAACATATGAAATAAAATATATACAGTACTAAGAAAAATCAAGTTTAGGAGGGGATCCGTATATGTAACCGTTCTTTGACAGCTCTACATTGCTGCTCAACAGATTTAAAATAACAAGAAAGTATGTTATAAAACACGGTTTTATACAAAACAGTGTTCAACCCTAACACGGTTGGGATAGACAGACCTTCCAGACCTTCAATAAAGTTGGTCAACTTTGTGTTGAATGTTGACAATGTCAGGAGAGTCAAGTTTTCCTCGCGTGGAGCGTTGAACCCTCGTCCTCCGCTATCTGGGCCAAGGCACAATAAAGGCTGCTGGCTACTAATTACACGCCGGCCTGTGTTTACCCGCCTCGCTGAACTGACCACCACCACACTACCACACTGCCACACTGCCACCACACTACCACACCACCACACTACCACACTACTACACCACCACACTACAACACTACCACGCTACCACACCCACACAACACACTACCACATTACCACAACACTACCACACCACGACACTACAACACCACCACACTACCACACCAACACACTACCACATTACCACAACACTACCACACCACCACACTAACACACCACCAAACTAACACACCACCACACCACCACATCCCCATACTACCACACCACCACACTACCACACCAACACACCACCACACCTTTACACCTGTGCCTGTAGTTTGTTTCTTCAGTTTGGATCTTTTGGAATTGATTTGTGCATATATTTTTAGGCCAATTGACAGTCGGCAGACAGTCGGTCGACTAGCTGAAGACATCGCCGGATAAAAGAGGAAACACCGGAGTGACATCGGCACACAATTTTTTCCGGGGACAAGTCTCCAAGTGTGGACAGGGCTTTAAGCGTGCTACTGGTAGACGACTGGGACGGTGACGTCGTCCTGTAATCCAAGTACTAGGAGGTCCCGAATTGTGGATAGTTGTGAGCGATGGTCGGTGGGTGTAGTGTTCTCTTGTGTGGATAAACGTCCGCACTATTGAATACTACGTTAATCCGCAAAGACTATACTCATAATTAGACCAATTCGTAATTCAGAGGCCTTGGTTCGGATTCCACGTTAAACTGTAGGTCCCTTAGTTGCCATCGTCTGTTGGGCTACTAATTAACAGTCCTGTCTAAGGAACATGTCAGGCTTAGTCAGTAACAAGACTTAAAGATCGCGCCACAATCATCTTACACTCATTTCTCATTCATACTTGACTTAAAATCCCTACATTGGAGTATGGTTGCCATTTCAATTATCTAATCTAATCTAATCTAATTTGACAGTAGTCGTCGTGTGTGACGTATGCTCGGTCGTGGCGGTACGCACTGGATGCCCTTTAATCTTATAATCTCCGCCGGTAAATATAAATCTCCGGTCGACCACTTCGCCTTGAGCCGTCGCCGTTAACGCTGTCCGTGCTCTTGTTTCGGGTGATTTCAAATCAATATCACTGTCGTACTGTGTAACCGTATAGGCCCTGGTAAATGAATCAGCTGGTCCTCGTCACTAACTAAGCTACATATGTAATCAATTCCACTGACAAAACTGACCGTGTCCAGGCGGTTGAAGCCTCAGGTCAAACTGTCCGTCCCAACTGATCGGTTGGGGCTTTACACTCAACTAACTAACAACGATGGTGACGCTAGAAGGTATACTAAGGTATAATAATACAATAATTTGAATATTTATAATTTATGATTTTATAAGATTCTTGAATAACAATCTTATAAAATGTTATCCTAATAATAATGTTATGTTATCCTGCTTTGAACAAAGCAGGAACAAAAATGGTGGCCTGTCAGGCAAATATCCAAAACGGCACAAGCTAATAGTGGTGTAAATATCATACTAAATCAAATTAAAGTGTTTTTGTAGCAGGGAAGTTTTTAAATGATAATAAAAACTTATGTTTACAAAGATGTTGTATTGGTATATGCATGATTATTCTAATTTAACATTCAAATTCATTTTCTAGCCACTGATCCTACTGTATGTCTTAATATGTCGAATAGACACTTAATTTTAAACGACAAACATGCTGATATTAAAAAGTGTTATGAATGAAAAAAATTAGAAATATATTGCTCATAAATTCTCAAAAATTAGGAAAATTAGTAATTTTAGAACTCATTTACGACACAAATGATTCGACGCAACACGGCCACACAGTATGGCCACGCGGTTAGCCTGCAGCTGAGGTTTGAAGGCGCTTGATACTTATAAATTCTGTGCAGACGGTCTGTTTTACTTTTGTATTTCTAGATCAGTATAGTGCTTAGCTTATACCTAATTCGATACATAAGATTTGTCGTATATTTATTAATTTTAACTGAACTGGTTAAAAGTATAAATTGTTTTAAATTATCCATTTGTCTCCAGTTCTGGATTGTTGATAACATGGGATCGACACTATGATTAAGTAATCAAGTTTGAGAATCAATCGGTCGATAAAACGTGGATGTGGGCTAATATTGACCACATTAGATGAAATCACGTCACAGACAATCCCCTGAACATTGTTCAAATTAATTTAACTCTGTTTATCAACGCCAGTGGTATTAGCGAATTCCCCATAGGGAAGAATATTAAAAAATACCAAATATACCGAGATATTAAAAAATCTAAACACAGCACGTTGTATTCTGGGCTCCAACGTTAACCTTATAGAGAATAAGAATAAATTAATATTTCGCTTATTTATCAATATTTTTGGGTTAAACTTGGTATTTACCTTCATGTGGTTGGGATCCTCGTTCATGTGGCAAAAAATCATAGTTTGTGTGTTTATCATGGTAGCTAGGCTGCTTGCTCTTTCCCCATGTTAGTCATATATAGAGAATAGGCTCTATTCTCCTTTATTTATGGATAGATGTTAAATTGTTTATGCTAGAAATGCCTACTATCAGTGTTCCTCATTGCAGCAAATCTGCATACTCTTTCCCATGTTAATCTTATGAAGAATAGGCAAACACCGGGAGTTCACCCGGCCGGTAGCTTGCCCGGATAATGTGACACTGGCCTGAGGAACAAGAAGGGACCAATGTGATAGGGGACACCAGCAATTGGGCAATTATTTTTTAATGGACCCAATTTCGGGCTCTGAACTAGAATCAACCAGTCAGTGAGCTGACTAGGGCTAGTAACAAAGTACGTCGTAATTTCATTCACAACAGTCTGAAGTGACGTCAGGGATCAATGGAAGTGTCCCGACGATGGTTTTGACATTGTCCCCGGTTCGACACGTAGTGACCTGGACCGCATGATTGTGATTGTCGATAACAGCTGTTTGTCTAGCCGCCTCTCGTGGTACGTCACTCAATGCGACAATCAGATCATCGTGTTTAATGTAGTTCTGGGTGGAGGAGGCAACGAGAACATATTTTGACATGGACATGTCTTAGCTCTGGGTGGTGTTGGTGATTTGTACGATAGGAAATATGTAACAGGTTTCCATAGAAACTACCACAGCTATTGTATTGAATTTTTAATAAAAAAAATAACAGCTGTTTATATGAACTGAAAACTTTAGACTTATCCATGATCTAACCTACATCCCACAGGGAAGTAAATACAAGCATTTTTAATGGGATATATAGTACCATAAGAGGTCTGATTTATACTCTGAATACCCTTGTGAGGAAGAAAAACTCTAGAATACATGCTTAAAAAAGAAAAAGAAAGCACAGCACCCAGTCACTAGGCTAAAACTACATGCATAAAACAACTCCAAAAATATCACAGCAAACAGTAGCTGCAAAAGTAACAATAATTTGTATTTATATAATTGTTAACAATAATAATAATTTTGACGATTCCCTTTGCAGTCATTCCCACAATTAAATAACGAGATGTCACTTTTATGGCAGTTGCGTCCACCCAAACACTCTGCATGCATAGAAAAACAATGCTCTGCAGCGTTATTCATAATTTTTTATCTGACTGAACAATACGGATATAAAGAGTGAATACAAAAGTTAAAAGCTATTGTTTGTTTGTATCCTAAGACAGTTATTTCTATTTAGTTATTGTGTGTTCTTCGGACATCCAGTCTGGACTCCACTCTCGGAGGCAACTGTTGATCCTTCGTGATGTTTCAGTTACTCAGATCTTGGACTTGGCTTGGTATTGATCCCACGTTAACCTGTAGGTCCCTCAGAGGTCATAGACTGTCCGGCTATTAGAACAGTTCCGTCTTTCATGAGCATGTCTACCTTAGTCAGAAAAAGACTACAAGATTGCGCCACATTCATCTTACACTTATTTCTCATTCATACTTGGCCTAAGTACTTAACTGGTTTGGTCACTATAATAAAAGTAAGTACTTATTACCCATTACAGATGCTGAGAAAGGCTTATATTTTTGAACACATCAATCATGTTAGATTATTCCGTACTTTTGGGTTCGCCATTGCTTCAAACCAGTTCTTTTTATAAATTGACGTCAGCGGGTTACACCGGTGGTGACGTCCTGTAATCCAACTACTTGGAGGTCACGAATAGTTGTGGATAGTTGTGAGAGATGGTTGGTGGGTGTAGTGTTCTCTTGTGTGGGTTAACGTCCGCAATATTGAATGCTACGTTAATCCGCAAAGAACATCCTCATAATTAGACCAACTCGTAATTCAGAGACCGTGTTTCAGATTCGACGTTAAACTGTTGGTCCCTTAGATATGCTATTGACTGTTGAGCTATTTATTAACAGTTCTGTCTAAGGAACATGTCAGTCTTAGTCAGTTACAAAACTACAAGATCGCGTCACAATCATCCTACACTCAATCCTCATTCATACTTGGCTTAAAATACCTACATTGTAGTATGGTTGCCATTTCAATTATATGACCTAATCTAAAAGCAAAAGTTGGTGCGTCTGTTGTCGCATTATATAACCCCGCAGCCCCGACGTTGCATGGTTGCATAGAGCGATCTCCACTGACACATTACCTTACTGGGATCTGAACCGATGAATATATCCTATTTGAAAACACAATCGGAACAATATATCTTGAATAAGTTGAGACAAACAGATTTAGATCCCGACCGGAAGATGGGTGGTCGTTGTGAGCGCGTGTAACAATGTTACGTGGCGTCGGTGTTGCACAACTGGCACGAACTGTAACAAAATAAGGGGGGTTAGTGTGTATTCGTGCTGTATATTTATGTCTCCGTATTGGTTATTTAGCTTAAAAAACGTCAAACTGTGTTAAGCCAACACATCACATCGGATAATACTAAACTTGTTTTTGATTGTATTGTATTAACAATATGCAGTTGGTTCAATGGGATTCGGTAGAGAAAGAAAATTGTATTATCAATGAATTATGCATATTCTATTTCAACATGCAATGTGGTTAATTCGCAAATAAGGTGGTTTTCATGCAAGGAGTGTGGGAAAACTACTTTTAATTTTGAGCAGAAATTTTGGCAACGTGAATGAATGGCATACCTTTAACTTTTTTTCGTGTACTCCAAAAATGATTCTTAAAACTACACGTTTGATCTGATAAAATATATAAAATAAATAATAATAATTATAGTAAAATATGTACCATACTAAATATTCTGTCTGATGATAAAATATGTCATTTTGGATATATAATATGTTTAAAAATTTACAAAAAAACAGAATTGTTATCTTTAACAGGCCACTCAGGAAGCTGTCATGAAACAAGCACATGCGTAACGAATAAGCGACATTAGCGCCGACCTAGCGGATTTCAGTTGTCCTTAACGCCGCTCGCACCGCCTTGAAAAAAGATTTTGACATGGATATGTGTTAGCTCTGAGAGGGGGTTGATGATTTGTAAGATGTAAAATATGTAATGGGATTCCATTGAAACTACCCGAGCTATTGTATTGAATTTTTAATTCGAGTATAAAAGAATAAGAACAGCTGTTTAGATGAACTGAAAACTTTCCCTTTAGACATTTCCATGATCTAACCTATTTTTCACAGAGAAGTAAATACAAACATTTTTCATAACCTTTTGACAGGGATATGTCTTAGCTCTGGGGGGGGTGTTGGTGATTTTTAAGATGGAAAACATGTAACAGTTTTCCATAGAGACTACCAGATATTGTTTTGAATTTGTAATATAAAAGAGTAAGAACAGCTGTTTGTATGAACTGAAACGATTCCCTTTAGACATATCCATGATCTAACCTATTTGTCACAGGCAAGTAAATAAAAAAATTTTTATAACCTTTTTTTCGCAGGTGGGTAGATCAAAACTTGAACAGCGCATGCCACAATGTAAAGAATTATTAGTACTATCTATATTACGGTCTTAAAGATACGATTGCGTAAATGTACAATAAAGATTATTAAAAATATTATACACGGTATTATCCTGTATCACTTGACCTTATTCTTTACCCTTGCAGAAACATAGAAAAACATGCATCTGCTGTCCCTCGCTACGGATGAAATGAGTTAAGTTATAATGTTAAAACCTTTTTGCCTTACAGATAGCCTAAATGTTGGTTCTAGGTCCCTCATACCTGATATATCTGAAAAAATCAATTGTGTAAGTACAAATAAATCTTAAAAGTACCGAAAGTTGAGTTAGTTTTAAACATTGCTGAAACTAATGGTTTTCTCATTTTCAATTTTTGAGGCATGAGGGACCTAATATAACTATTTAACTACATTGTTTCAAAGCTTCAAGAAAATTTGATGAAAAACGGATTCTGAAGCGGGGGACAAAGTAACATGTTTCGTCTCGAAAGCCGGCTGGCTGGCGGGAGGCTACAGTAGGGCCTACTACTATAGCCTCAAAGGTTACAACAAAGGTGAAGAAAACTCTTTAAGGTTTTATTTCGTTGCAGTTAGGAAAATCCCCGGTTTGAAGGTTAAGGTGCATAGGTATAAAATCATATATGTATCAAGCGTTTATTGGCCATTCTTAAAATAATGTCTGAAATGTAGGTATACCTTAAGGCCTCATTGCAGATTAAATATTTTCATAAATAATGTAGCCGTTTACTCTGCTTCCAGATGAAGACTTTATTACGAGGATTATAAAACATTCAAGTTGACCTTATGGTCCCGTAGCGACGGGGTCATACAATATTCATACATCAGCTGCTATCTGGTAAGCAGATGTCGGATGTACCGACGGATGGCGGTGATTGAGTTATCTCCCGGTTTTGTAATGCGGCGACGGTCCGCAAATCTGAATGATAAGGGGATTTTATACGGGTTTAAAGCTGCAGAGCGTGAACTTATAAAGTTAGGGTATATAATAGTTTTAAGGTTCGCTCCACATTGGCGTTAATATTGTAAGAAGGAATAAAATGTGACCCAGGCCACGATAAGGTTTCTATCTAACAGTCTTCCATTAAACACCAACAAAATTCAACAAATATATTTTCCGTTTAGATTTACAATCTGATTTAGTTTTAAGTAGCAGTGATTATCAACTAACATGGTTCCCTCAGTCAGAGAATGAGAATGTAGCACGACTATCAAGAATAACCTCTCAATTGTTCCATCTAAAGAAACTGATCCCTAAAGAACTCCTTTATTGATTAACGTCCACACTATTGAATACTACGCTAATTCGCAATTACTATCCTCATAATTAGACTAGTTCGTAATTCAAAGAGTACATACTCTTTACATCAATATATAGACCATTATATTCATATTTTGTTAAGTCTTGTTACTAGCTAAGGCTGATGTCAGCTTTAGCCAGACTTCAAGATTGTGCCACAATCATCCTCATTCATACGTGGCTTAAAATACCTACCAAGGTAGGTTACCATTACAGTCAAAATTATAAAATATAAACGAGTTCCTAAAGAACATGTATGGCAAAATCCTCTGTGGCATTCGTTTGTGGAGAAATGGCTGTAGTGTGATCAGGGACTTAGGTTTATGACTACCCACTCCGCAGCAGTGTGCACAATTGTTGCACCAGAAGCATATCCTTGCTCGATAAATCTTATGTTAGATTGAAATTATGGTTAGGCCTACCATGTAACATGTGTGACACAAAACACGTTTAACCCTTCGGATGGTAAAGACGCTGCAGCGTCTCTTTATCGCAAATACCACCACGGTGCTGTTATCTGCGAGCTAATTCATGAACTATCGTAAACTCGTGATGTAGTTCATTGTCGTCCCGCTAGAGTATGCGTTTATAGCCAAATAAGCGCATTCTGTCCTTTTTGGTGTAGTGGTTAGACCATTGTGCTGACGAGTACAACGGTCGAAGCCATTCAGAGGGATGAGGGTTCGAATTCCGACCATGAGCAATCCCAATTTGGCTTGCAAACGTGCAATATTGTGGAGTGGAGGGGCGGAAGACTTCGTGATACAGGTTTAAATGAAATTTCAATGGAAATTGATATATTTTCTTCCTAATATACCTGTATGATTTAGTAAATTCTTACTTACTTCCTTAATCAGTGAAATTTAAAACACAGAATGGGAGAAAACATGCTTTTGTTTTGATATGCTTACTGCATTGATATGTTTATTGTTTTTACTCCTAGTACTCTATGGCGTACTTGCTTTTGACCTTCGCTCCCCCTCGAAGGTCACTTTCCCTGTCGGCTGTCGGCTTCCAAGAGATCTTAACCATTTTCTCTTCAACTTTGTAAGTCTATTCAAGATTTCGATTTTTTTAAACTGTTTCATCAAAGCCAATGTATTTGTGTAACTACTTTTGTCCAATTAAAGGCTGAATATATCAATATCTCTACGTATTTTAATGATGAAATATAATAGGCCTCTTGCATGGACTGGCATGTCTGATTTTTGAAAAGCTCTTCCTTAGTAAAGAATTCATTAAATTTACATTGAAATTAATAAATTTGTGATTTATAATACAGTAGTTACGCATGAACGTTTTATTTTATGTTCATCAGCTTAGTAATACCTATAAGATTGCCCTTTCATAAAATTGAATTACAAGGGTGTGGTGAATTAACAGCTAAACAAGTATCAGCTTGAATTATTGTAAGGAACTGATAAGGGAGCAAATGTACATCTTCTTATGGAATTTCCCTCTTAGCAATGTATTCAATCGGTATTTAATTTGAATTAAAATTTTTACCCTAGGCCAGGCCTATTTTAATATTAATTAATTTTTCCTTGCATATTTTGTCTCTCATGAATGTAATGTTTTTCAAATATACTGTTCCTGTATCTTCTGTTTGAACAAGAATTATGTCATGTGAAATGGGTGCAGTTTCAATCAAATACAACAAGTGTTAAGCAAGATTAGCTTATGTAGGCCTACATTGAAGCTTTTTACACCTGGTAGTATTCTCTTATCATAAGGTGTCACCACTGCTCATCTATTGGTACTAAGTATATTAATATACATCTTATAAACATTTCACTCAGTGTACCTTAGTTTTGGGGAACCTATTTGCTTCCTTTTGCCCACTACTAGTATACTCTACGATATCAGTAGTGAGTAGAGAATACTTGTGTGAAGAATACATATGTATACCTGAGTAACATTTAGGCTGTTAAAAATGAACGAAGAACTGCTGCTCCTCAATGTTACACAGCAGTTCATTAGCCCACATCAAATGTACTTGACTGAAAAGGGTACGGTATTATGGGGTAATTTTGTGTGCTCAAGGAAAACTTTGTATTCAGAGAGTTATAATGATTTTATTACTTTTTACTTAACTAGAACTCGTATACTTTTTTCAAAACTTAACTTAAAAACTACTTTAAGTTTTGGAAATAGTCTACTTCTAATCCAGTTTTCATAATTTCTGGTTTTATTATATTTTTTTAATATAGTAGAACAAGTATCAAACTATAGTCTAGTCTATTCAAGCCTATATATGTGTAGGCTATTATTTTCAACTGATAAGTTTCCATCACGATAAATCTTGGATGTGATTCAGAAAGTAGGATGACACTTGACACTGATCACAAGTCAGTGAACGTTGGCAACCTATTTGGCATCTGATGGGGATATGAAAGATCTTGAAATAGCTTCAGTCTAGTTAATACAGTAGAGATCAGATTTGGAGTGTAAGTACCAGTACATTTATTGTTGGGTTTCTTTCATTTCCTGGAAACCTTTTCATTTCAGTTTGAAATTTAAATTAGTGTAAGGAAATATTCAAAATTGTCTGGACTGATGTCTCACTTTAATTTTTTGTCTTTAATATTTAAAAATTTTAAATATGCCCTATATTAGACACAGCATTTGAAATTGGGATTTATTATTCTATCTTCTACTTACTTCTACTTTCAACAGACATAAAGTAACTAAGATTTTATTCCTTCAGGTGGTGTTGTGAAATTGTTTTTTTTTTAGAAAAAAATGGAGCGGTATATTAGCATTTAAAACTATTATTGTTATGGTGGCAGTTGTAAATCGTCATATGAAATTGTAATTTTTTAATTTATTTATTTAATTTTCACAATGATATGTAATAGCAAATACCTATTACTCTATAGTTTATAAAAAATAGATCAGTGATAAAACATAAATTTATAACAATAACCATTTATAATAACATAATAAGCCTACCTTATTACCAATAAATTACTAACAGTAGAGAGAATTTAATTTCAATTTATCCCTTAGATAAATTTAACAACTACAACCTTCAATAAACCTTAATACCGTACTTTGGTATTAGCCGGATGCCACTGTTGCGTTACATCGTAATATACGGGATATTGCCGATATATAGCGCTTTTCGGAGTTAAGTTATGTTCTTTATTTACACTATCTCGATAATAATATGGTATACTATCAATAACCAACATAACCTAACTCCGCAGAGCGCTGTATATCGGCAACCAAGTGGCATCCGGCTAATACCAAAGTACTGAACCTAAACCTTTCATTAAATTTTATCCGAATATAATTAAAACAATTGTTGTTTCAAAAATAATCATTTAATTTTTGAAAATAACAGCAAGAGAAAACAAATTAAATTAATTTGTCAGACATTTTGGGGGGCATAACCCCTCCCTTCCCTGTAATACCAAAAATCTTTGAGTGCATTTTGTTGGGTGTTGTGACCTTATACTGCATACCAAGTTTTGTGGAATACCGCTGTGAAAGAAGGAAGAAATTTTTCGGAAAATTTTACATAAGAATAACATTGGGTGCTCTTAGACAACGTTACTGTTTACAATGGACTGAAAATTAAACTTGTCCCTGGAACCGCTTGTCATTGACAAATAATTCAAAATACAATTTTTTTTAGTTTTAAGCTGGTTTTAATGGTGGTAGTCAAATTATACTTTACTTTCATTGTTTTGACAAAAACAATAAATAATTATTTTGACATTTAAAAGCCTATAACGTTTGAACCGTTATTTTACAAATATGCGGGTTGTGTCATAATGTTTAGTACTCCATGTACTTCATAAACTCCTCAATTGTAATAAAAATCGTTAGAGCCATTTTTGGGAAATTTTGATTTTTCAAGTTTTTAGGGGTGAACTATCCTTATAAATTCAAAATATGAAAAAAATCCTGTAAATATGGTAAATATATACATACATACATTCCCAATTCCATCTAAATCAGACCAATGAGGTATAGGCTTGGCTCTGTACACTGCCAGACACATGCACACACAACACACGGACAGACAGACATCACATGAAATCCCGTTTTTTGGAATCAGGCGACCCCCTAAATGGATATATCCACTCTCAATTAAAATTTGGTAAATTTTGATGGAAAAAATACTTTCTCCATGTAGCCTGCAATCTTATAAGTAGGAGAAAGTAAAAGAACAAACTGAAAATAGACAATAGATGTTTTTTTCGGCTATAACATTTATTGTGGAGTTTAAATAAATATATTTGTAGAATATCAAATAAAAGTAACAATAAAGAACATGTAATATCGTTGCAAATAACTGTCTTTAAAAGTCAACTGTTCAAATTGTGCTAAGCTACAAGATATTATCACTGTATCATCCTCCAAGTAATGAATTAATAGTGATCTCAACAAGCTTCAACTGTACTATTTTTAAAACTCTACAATTCTTCAATCGGCAGTTAGTAAAACTGTCATGCTTTAAATAGAGCTATGTTTGACTAAATGTAAAAGGTCATTGACTGCAATTTAAAACGGCTTTATCACAATATGCATCAAGATTGAATCAGATCTTATCAAATTATAAATAATATTACTGAAGATACTGTAGGTTTTTAGTCTTGAAGAAATTTGCTAAGGATTTTTTTCTGATTGAGCTATTGGAGTGAAAAATGTTTAAAAGAAATCAGATTTTTTATTTATGCTGCATCTTGATCATGTATGTTATTATTATTTTTTAACCATACAGTCAGTTAGAAATATGCAAATACTTCAATCCAGTCTAATCTTATTTAGTTTCAAATTTATTTAATTTTAAAAATCATAGATGAATAGAACTTTTTAAGATGTGCATTTTAACAATTATAACTATTATCATTTATCAGCACTTAGACCTTGCACAGTTCTGCAACCTTGACTTTGTTGATTAAGTAATCTTCAAATAACCTTGAGATTGATTTTTCTCTCTCTTCTCCATCTGCTTGTTCTGATGTAGGTAGTATTCTGCTTAGCTTCAAGTCCTTTCGTCATTCGTTTCTAAATTTGTAAAATGATTAAACTTAATAATAAATTTAAAATCAGCTGTAATGAGAGGAAAACTATTTTGAAATGTCTGCAAAAGATTTGTTTTTCTTTTATTGTTTTACGGAACCAGTATAAGTTTGTGTATTAAAACCTTAAAATTAGATTTTTAATTAATTTAATAAGCAGGTAAAGGAAAAACTATTTTTAGACATTTGTTAAATGAGGAAAATGCTTACTTGGTTCACAAACTACTAGTTCATCTTACTTTAAATTTTAAAATGTGATTTTGTTAACAGTCTCTAAACTGGTATAGAAAATACATAATACATAAAATAAAACTAAATAAAAACTAAAACTTTATAAAACATATACAGTAGTTGTCAGGTTTCACGAGGTTAAAGATTGTCAGGTTAAAATTTAAAAAATGTATTCTTATAAACCGAAATACCATTGACTGATTTTAGTTTCCATAAAACTATAGTTATCTGCACCATGAAACTTGGCACTAATATTTTTCATAAGCTTTTGATGTACAAAGTGAGTTTTAAATTATTTTACACTATTTTAAAATTAGTTTTCTCATAAATACCCCTTTGTTAGCTTCAACAACCATTAAATACTAGACTGTTGTTAAGTAAGACATTGCTTCTTAATATACTAGAAATTACTTTTGAATATCAAGCACATAGGCCTAACCATTTGTTTTGTCCTCAGGCGAAGTTCAGTAGCTGAAGTTCTCCGCCGTTCATTCAGCACAGCAACACATTCCAAGATGCCGATCCAGAAGATTCATGCTAGACAGATCTTCGACTCCCGTGGTAACCCCACAGTAGAGGTTAGTATTGAACATTGCGATACATCTTAACTTTTCAATTGATTAAGTCTAGAGTAAGCTAAAGATAGAGTACACTTGTTTAGTAATGAAAACATAGTAGCAGTGGCTATCATAACTTCATTACTACCTCAAAATGAATAGCTCATTTAAACTTGCGATTCATCGAAGGCCTCTATCAGATTCTTGAATCTGAGGCAGTAAAACTCATTTCCGATTTGTTGTTAAAGTTGTACGTGTCCCGCAGGTGGATCTGGTGACAGACCTGGGTCTGTTCAGAGCCGCTGTCCCATCCGGAGCCTCCACTGGTGTTCACGAGGCTCTGGAGCTGCGAGATGGTGACAAGGGCAGCTACCACGCCAAGGGTGTGCTGAAGGCGGTGGCCAACATCAACGAGCAGATCGCTCCCGCTCTCCTCAAGGCTGTGAGTATCGTTGATAAGAATAAGAACCAATTTAAGATAATAATAATTTTTTATTGTCAGTAAACACTATAGTGTAATAGACATAGTCGATCATAGATTGGTGATAGGTCTAGCTACATAGGTTTACGATCAGCTTGACAACATAAAAAATGATAGGCTATCAATGTTATCACAGGTTGTAAACTATTATCACAGAGAGATCTAGTAGTCAAAATAAATAACTGATGTAACAAAAACTAATTAAAATTAAGTGATTTTATGGGCCTATTCGGTACTTATTCCCAGTAGTTTTTTACTGCTTTTATGAATGAAATACCTTTCAGCACAATTAAATTATACTATTTTTGTGAGGACTTGTTTAGTATTATAATTTCATTCCTGATTACTCCTGATTTTTAAGGAATATTACAATTTTCTTCATCACCAGTGTGTTCAGTTTACATCAATTAGGCATACATCAGTAAGTACTCGTCTTCAGTAGTCAGAAGATGGTGTTATATCTGATACTGCTTGTTCTGCACCCCTTCATGACAGAGTTAAGCAACATTGAGGTAAACTTTGGTTTTTGGAATTAATCCAATCTAGAATGAAAGAACAACAAAAACTTAATAGTTACAGTAGAGGCTTTTAATTAATTTTTTCGATAATGTAAAATGCTAAATGATTACTTATCAGCCAATTTAATGTGACAAATTAATTTTTTTAGTTAAACCTTTTCCATGACATCATAAACATTTTTGGCATATGTCTTAGGGCCTGGAAGTGACTCAGCAGAAGGAGATTGACCAGTTCATGCTGAAGCTGGATGGCACAGAGAACAAGAGCAAGTTCGGTGCCAACGCCATCTTGGGCGTGTCCCTGGCCGTGTGCAAGGCGGGTGCTGCCAAGAAGGGCATTCCCCTTTACAAGTGAGTGGAGAGTCGTTACTTGTATGTGCTTATTGTTTGGGCCCCTGTGTAGAACTACAGTAAAGCGTAGAAAATCGGAACCAATAGGGATTGTAGGTAGTTTGGATTATCGATTTGTCCGGATTTTCGGACATAAATACCTCTTGAACTCATACTGTAATTAGGCCTACATCATTAATAGTGAAGTTCTAGAATGCAGTAAAATGAAACAAAATAATGTTTTTACGTTTACTAAATGTGCATTACTGAAGTTTATTTCTTTGAAAAAATGTAGGGAACCAACAAATTCACAAAGTGTACAAAACCGCAATATACAATTCAGTAAAATTGTTCTATGGTACATAAAAAAAGGTGCTCATCTACACCTATCTAAAGTTCGGATTTGAGGGGTTGCAAACTCAAACTCAAACTCTTTATTCACCATAAAAATTGTTATCACATTTTTTTTATTAAAACCCCTGGCTGAAACCGTAGTGCTCATTTGAAAAAAAAATGCATTAACTGTGTAGGGACACAATTCCACTAAGTAAATTTCCAGTTTTTTCAAAAATTTGTTTATTTTGTCTTCATTTTTTAAATCTCTAGGCAGTTGATTATATAGTTTTATGGCCATGTAATAAGGGCCTTTTTCCAACAAAGACAATCTGTGTTTGGGGTACCGCAGAGTGTCTCTATTTCTAGTACCTTGAGTGCCAAGACTATTATTAGTAAAATAATTTGCATGTTTCTTGAAAAACTTCAAAGTTTCAAAAATGTAAAGTGCTGGTATTGTCAATAGCTTAGAACTTTTGAATTGTAGAACTTTTGCACTGTAATACGTTGTAACTATTCATTTCTAAGGTCTAAAAATAAACCTTCAATTCTTTGTCTTTTCTATACTTGAAATATTCAGTAGGCATTACAGTAGAACCTCGATTAACCGTCACCCTCGGGACCGAGACCATGACGGATATCCGATTAGACGGATAACAGAAATAATAATAGCGCCGATACAACTTAGCACCTAGACAGTATTTGGAGTGGCAGGCAACAACAACATTGTGCTGCCTGTGCCGGCCTTCAACGTCATCAACGGAGGCTCACACGCCGGCAACAAGCTGGCTATGCAGGAGTTCATGATCCTTCCCACCGGTGAGTTCCTATTTCAACTATATCTTGTCTCTGACTTATTACTAATTGAGGGTTCAAAGTAAAGTACTTTATTAAAAAAAGAACTATCGGTAAATATGGTTTGGTTCTTAACACTTTGACGCCTAGACCCTTAATACACATCCGTGCACAGCTGCCTGGGGGTTTTAGCTTAAATGTAAAAATTCCTGATCGAGCATGAGATGTCAAATACCAAGCATATTATATATTTTTTTAAAGGGAAAGAAATAAGCTTTCTGAAAATATAAACATTTAAATTGTTTACTTACTTGTAAAAGTGTTGACAATCCCTTGAAAAATGTATAAAAAATCAATAAAAAAAAATAGCTCCCACCAAACATCATCACTTGTCCACATATTCCCCATCAGAATCAGAATCCAAAATTGGATCGTTTATGTTTTCATTCAGTTCAGCAATAAATAAAAGGTTCACAGAGCCTACATCAGTTTCATCGTCCGAGTCCAACAACATATCTCGAATAGCATCACTACCTAAATCGCCTCTTGCTTTTATGTGCCATTATGTGGGTATTACAAACAATCACTAAAACATTACAAATAAAACTAAATAACTATAACATAACAATAATAACGAAAAACAACTAAACACAAGTTGTAAACAACGCACCGTAACCTCAAACGCAGGAGATGCTAACCAAAGTAAACCGCTGTCTGCTCGCAGCCGTCTGGCGATTGCAACACTTTACAAAAAATAATTCTTTACTTCGTAAAATCTACTCCAGCTGGCCCAAAGTCAAAGACATTTAAAGTTAGATAACTGATGTAACAAACGATATTACCGAAACCCGATAAAACGGCCACATTGCGTTGCTATGGAATTAAATACGGCAGCCCGAGCTATACTCGGGCGTCGGCACTTGGGGCAAACAAGCTAGCCCGACCTATACTCGGGCTCCGGCGTCAAAGTGTTAATACTTTTAACTGAAATGGCAACCACCCAGGTTGGTATTTTAAGCCACGTATGAATGAGAAACGAGTGTAGGATTATTGTGGCGCAATCTTGGAGTCTTGTTACTGACTAAGGCTGATATGTTCCTTAGACAGAACTTTTAAGTAATAGCCCAACAGTCAATGGCATATCTAAGGTTTATCGTTACAGTTTAATGTGGAGTCTGAACCACTGCCTCTGAATTTAAGAACGGATCTAATTGTGAGGATGGTCTTTGTGGATTAACGTAGTACTCAATAATGTAGACGTTAATGCACACAAGAGAACACTACATTCACCGACCATCGCTCACAACTATCTACAATTCGTGACCTCCAAGTAGCTGGATTATAGGACATGCTATGGTCTCAGTCTAGATAACCCATGTACAGATCTGTAGTCTATTTAGGCGGTTATAGTATAGGTAAAAGAGATTGCCTCATCTTCAAAAACAAAATTACAAACTTTATAAATGGTTGGTGACAAAAATTTCTATTGCCACTTTACAAAAAATAAAACTAATTTTTACTCATTAATCATTGTTACAGGCGCATCTTCGTTCACTGAAGCCATGAAGATGGGCTCAGAGGTGTACCACCACCTGAAGAAGGTGATCCATACCAAGTTCGGCCTTGATGCGACGGCTGTGGGCGACGAGGGTGGTTTCGCCCCCAACATCCTGGACAACCATGAGGGTCTCGCCCTCATCCAAGAGGCCATTGAGAAGGCCGGCTACAAGGGCAAGATCGACATTGGCATGGACGTCGCCGCCTCTGAGTTCTACAAGTGAGTGGATCATTTTTTACACGATTAGACACCGTTAGACAACATAATGAGAGAGAAAAACAATTGATGATGAATTGTATTGATACTCTCCTTTGTACGATTTTTAATACTTTACCTAGAAGATCAGTTAATTCATAGTACATAATTGGTGTTGTTGCCAATCTTAATAAATAATTTAGATAATAGTATATCTAAAATGCATTTTGTATTTTGAAAATTGGTTCTAGGCCTATGATTGTCATTAATCCTTAAATTATCATTATTGAAAAATTTTGTTCAGAAGCCTCTTTTGTTTTTAAGTAACTTATAAATGTTGTCATTCTTAAATCTTTTTATAGGTACTTAATATAAGTTGACAAATAAAAATATTGCTTGTAGAACTTGGACAAATAATCACTCACACTTAAAAAATTCTCACCCTATTGATGATAAAGTAAACCCCATAATCAACAGGCAAAAAATATCTAGATTGCTTTTTATTAACCCTTTTCGGCTACTAGTCATTCAACCTTACTTTTCCTCGTGTTCAAGTCATTCTTTATTACCTACAAATTCACTTTCATCAATGCATTTATTCAAATTACTTGTTGATCCCAAAGTAGTGTAAGATCTGTGTAACTCATTTGCAGGGATGGTAAATACGATCTGGACTTCAAGAACCCCAGCTCTGACAAGAGCAAGTGGATCGACGCAGCTGAATTGACCGGAATCTACCAGGGTTTCATCAAGGACTTTCCCATCGTCAGCATCGAGGACCCGTTCGACCAGGACCACTGGGAGGCCTGGAGCAACATCACTGCTCAGACCAGCATCCAGGTTGGTCAACATAAACAGTTAATGCCTCTCACAAGGGTTTACTTTCCAGAACTCTTCAAAGATACTCTGACAATAAAACAGTCTATGTAAGTATCAGTAAAAAGAAAAATCAATATTACCTTTAACTAAACAAGTCTTTGAGAATTAAGTTGATGTTAGAGGGAAAAAAACTGTTCAGAAAAATTAGAAATTTTATGTATTTACTACAAACTCCTCTTGTTGATATTCATATTGTTTGAACGCTAGATACTACAAAATACTTGTTGGAAATAAGTTATCTACGCACAAAGTATTTGTTATTCAGGAGTTTATTTAAGCTCAATATTTACTATTAATGTTGCACGGATAATTATTGTAGTCAGTTTGGATGTTTATGCCACTTTTCTTCTCTAAGTTCTACTGTTATAAGGTTTTAATGTTAAACACCCACATCAAACGATGCTACTTTAATCATATTTATTTGTGTCTGTATTATTTCTGAAAATTTTGGTTTTACGACCTTGGTAATCGGTCCTTGGTTGTTGGTATTTGACTTTATAAGTAAAGAATATTGCATGTGCCACCTTGTTAACAGATCGTTGGAGACGACCTTACTGTGACCAACCCCAAGCGTATCCAGACTGCCATTGAGAAGAAGGCGTGCAACTGTCTGCTGCTGAAGGTTAACCAGATTGGTTCGGTGACGGAGAGTATCGAAGCGCACCTGTTGGCCAAGAAGAACGGCTGGGGCACAATGGTGTCTCACCGCTCCGGTGAGACGGAGGACACATTCATCGCCGACCTGGTCGTCGGACTCAGCACTGGACAGGTGACTGACTACGTTATGTATGCTATGTAGGACTGAAGGTAATCATAATGACCACACAAAGACATTCCACATTCAATTTTTTTGTTTTATTTTGAGGATGATTCACATATGTATCCAACATCAAAATGTACCACATCATAAGGTGCATAAGGGTGTAAAACGTTGACGATTTATAACTTTACACTTTCAAATAGCTACTACTTGAAAATTACCTCATCACTCTGTTCCTGGAAATTTAAAAATCACCTGTTTGAAGGTTGTATTCCAATGGATAGAAGAGCCCCCGAAAAGCTGGCTAAGCATCTCTTAGTCACCAAGAAGGACCAATTAGTGTGAAACTGAGGTCCAGGAATGTCAAATTATCCTGAATTCCTCTTCTTGAATGTTCTCTGTTATTCTCCCGCACGTCCAAAACATTTAGTCTTAAACAGTCTTCTCCTTTATGGTTTGATAAATGAAGAGCATTGTCAAACACTTTTATATTTACTTTGTTAAGTATATTTTTCTGTCTTTTTCAGATCAAGACTGGTGCACCTTGCCGTTCAGAACGTCTAGCGAAGTACAACCAGATCCTTCGTATCGAGGAGGAACTCGGTGCCGCGGCCAAGTATGCCGGCAAGAACTTCCGCCAACCGTCGTAGACGATGCACTCCCGTAACCCTTCATATCCATACTAAAGCATAACCCACTGCCATAGTGGTTCATTTTATTTTTTACTTCCACAGGGTCGTCATTCGCAACATTAATTTACTAAAAGAGTTCCTGATTTTGATTTCCCATAGAAGACAATAATTTTAGGGATCAGAAAACGACAGCTTTGTTTAATCTAAGTCATACTCTATGAATTCGTTATACAGAAGTAAAATGTATTAGGTGTATATCTTGAAATTGTATGTATGTTGAAATGTGTGAATAAAATTTTGAATGTTGTTGAACTTTATGTTTCTATATGTCCTGGCAGAAAGTTTGTGGAATATAATTAGCCTAATTATTCACCAAAATTTAAACATAATTGACCATGATATCCTATCACTTCCTGTACATCACTTCCTATTTTGATACCTTTCTATCTATATTACTTACATAACATATTATTGATTTAGTCATTTAGATGGGTTACATGTCATTAGTCATAAAATATATTTTAGTGCCCAGTGACTGAGTGTTGATCAATGAAATCTATTAAGGTGTATTAAAATAACTCAACGACAGAAAATTTTTAATAAATTTACTCGTTTAACTATGAATCAAAAAGATTGATTATTTGGTTTTTATAGACAGTCAACTTGAAATTTTGTTAACTAATTTACCGGAACTTGAATCAAAAAGAATAAGCCACACCATTTTATTCATATCTTCCATAGGAATACAGTGTATGTTACCTTCAATTAACTTTTATGTTAACTTATATTGACAATTGATGCCTGAGATGGTGGCATATCTTGTAATCCAGCTACTTGGAGGTCACAGATTGTGGATAGTTGTGAGCGATGGTCGGTGGATGTGATATTCTCTGCTGTGGATTAACGGCCGCACTATTGAATGCTACATTCATCCGCAAAGACCACCCTCATAATTAGACCAGTTCATAGTTTAAAGTCTAAAGTGGTTCTGATTCCATGTTAAAACTGTAGGACCCTTAGATGCCTTTTGCTGTAGGGATAATAATTAACAGTCCTTTCTAAGGAACATGTCAGCCTGAGTTAGTAACGTAACAAGACTATAATAACGCACCAAAATAGTAACTTACACTCATTTCTCATTCATACTTGGCTTAAAATATCTACCTGGTTAGGTTGTATTTCAAAAGGTAATCACATCTGTCAACATTATTTTTAAACAGTTTCTTGAATTTCGTTTGTTTACATTTTGAATCTTCATAAGCCCAATGTTAGACTTTTCAATTTTAACTTATTTTTACAAACAACTTAAAAACAACTGGGATGTAATTGTGTATTGGGAATTATAATAGAAGGATTTATAATTGCTAAGTTTTTAGATCTTCTTGTCAAATCAATTTGACATGGATATCTTAAAATTGATATGTTCATTGGAAAGTATAGAATGTAGAAATAAAAAACACCTCATATAGAAAGTAAAATGAATTTTAAGTTGAATAGGAATTGTATATATGTCTCTGTTTTATTTTTCTATGTAATT
Organism: Nephotettix cincticeps; assembly: GCA_023375725.1. Classification (NCBI taxonomy): domain Eukaryota; kingdom Metazoa; phylum Arthropoda; class Insecta; order Hemiptera; family Cicadellidae; genus Nephotettix; species Nephotettix cincticeps. The sequence continues at coordinate 54,444,675 of CM041787.1, forward strand.
TTATTAGAAGTAAAGTATATGTCCATAACTTATCCAGTCATATCCTGTGAATTGAGGTTATCTAGTGACAGTTTGGGGGAATGGGACAGCCCGTTCGTTGACTTCTTGGAATTCTGAAGATAGCGAAAGGAAGAAATGGAAGGAAGCAGTTTATCTCTCCCTGACCCACATAACAAAATGTCCCACATCAGGCAGTTATCAGGTTATGAGTGTGAGAAACTGATATGGAAGAGTTTCAGAGTAGGCTGCTCTCCTGTTAAATTTCCCATCCATTAAAAAAATTATTCATACCAACAAGTATTTGTTATAAGTTTGATTCTTTTTTTAAAATTATTTGGCAGGCTAAATCACACTAGACTATAGACTGAGACTAAGCTTGTCTCACACAAATTACACGGTTTTGTCAGTTGAAAACTATAAAATAGTTTCTTGTTTGAGACAATGACCTTAATTATGTGGGTTATTTTAAGTTGAATATGCGCCTGGTGAATGTAATGTTTTGACATGTAGCTTTGGTTACTGTCAAAGATCAGCTGATTAATATGCCAGAATCATTAACTTGCTGTTGGTCGAGGTCACATGTGTTACGCGGATTGTCAAAGGGTTAGCACTACGCTCACCTTTTCTAAAAGCCTTGTTCACGGTTGATAATTTCGAACAAATTATATCATACCATTTGTGTTAAACTATTTTCCTAACCTTTGATTATATTTTTAAAAACTAAAAAATAACTAATTTCACAATAATAAAAATAATTAACTCAAACTATAAACTTATTATTAAATTAAAAATTATTTCTAATTAATTATTTAAAACATAGGGCGCTAATTAAATTACATTTTGCTAAGACTATGTGTATTATAACATCAACAAGTAAATATACAAAACACATATAACTATTTAAAGGTCGTTTTAGTTGTGTTTACTGCACTGTAACCGTAACGAAACAAAGGTCTGAGACAGACTGAAGGTCACTTAACCTTTACCATTATATCTCCCCCACTCCTGACACCCCAAATAACAGGTGCCTTGAGTTTCAGTCTGATATATTATAAACTCCATGTTTTGTAGAAACTTAAAATGAAAAGTGAGTGCTGCGCTCACCTCTCGACCATCTGCAGGTTAATTATTAGCCCACTGATCAAGGGCAACTGCGTCCAGTTTCGAACCATCAGAAAGTTGTATACAACTTTCTGATGGTTAGATTTGAAGTGACTTTGCTCAGGGTCTAACCAGTGACCTTCGATCATTTAGCATTTAGAAGATTGTTTCAGTAAAATTAGTTTGATATGTATGTTATGAAATTAATTCCTTCTTTTGAACATTCTCCTCCATTTACACCCTGGAGAAAGAAATAGTAGCTGTATTTTATTTTCCTATAATTCAGGGATGGTGAGTTTGTTGGCCTTTGTCATAGGTAGTTCCTGTGTTGTTTTAGTCACTGGTGACTTTACATAACATGGTGTTAAAAGTTAAATCTAATACTCTTACATCACGTCAATGCAATACAATGCAAAGCCAAATATATGACTGTTCGTACCAGTAGCTTGATTTACACTATAATTTTGAACCAATTGAACATGAAGAAAAGACTAAATTAAAAAAATCAATAACAGTAAAAAGCAATTGAAATGCTTCACAGATTTAAGTTTTATAGGCCTAATATTATTTTTATGTGTCGATACAAATAAATATGTGTATATTTATCTATCGTAATAAATTACACATTACTTTGTAACATCAGCTCTAAACTTATTAATATATATGGTCAAACAGATGATTCCTCTTGGCTTTCACTCTCCCTGCAACGCTGCCGCAAAATTTCTCTGAAGTTTGGTGAAACAGTTCTTCTTTTAAAATTAGAATATTTGGAGCGAATAGACTGGTCAGACTTAGGGCTTATTAGAGTATCAGAAAACATTATGATGAAAAGAGTTTATGGTTTAAATATTAAAAATCAAGATGGGCAAACAATCAATGCAAGATGTACAAAAAACCTTCTCAATTGTAGTAGAGTATCAGTCAAAATCCTTGGCCTTCAATTTGAATCACAATTTTTAAAATCAAACTTGACGTTACGTCAACTCAAAACTTTATTATTTTAAATTAACACTGGAAAGACCTGTTTAGAATGTTCAAAAAGTACTTAACAGATTTAACTACTACAAAGTAGGCGAACGGCCGCCAAGAATGTATCTCTCATATATATATATATATATATATATATATATATATATATAATATATAACTATATTAATAAAAACCCTCTGAGGGTAAATGCTTGTTTTTACTAATCCAACTTGTACTCTTGTCAAACCTTACTGCATGTTCTCACTAACTTTAATTTAGTTACACTTGCTCTGTTAAATTTTCAGGCAGACCGAGCCCATTATAAGATATGATCTTGCAAGGTGTGTTGTATTCTGCCGAAACAGTTTTACCAATCGAAAACACTGAAGGAAACTAAATGCTGTCCAGTCAACATGAACTAGAACTAAGCGTACTTAACAGCTGTTGATGAAGGTAGTCTTAATTGAGGTGATATTTAGTTTGATGATTTGATTTGCAATCTTACAGGGTTTTTTACTTTAAAGTCAGTTAAAAGTGCTACTCATTTTTGTCTCCAGAAGACAACATTTTCCTATTGAAAAGCTACGCAGAGATCTATAATAATCATCAGCGCAGCCTAAAGATTAATATGAAGAAAATATAGAACCATTTAGAAAGAAGATACATGTTATAGTAGGATTTGTATCTCTGCTATTATTATTTGTATCTGTTTATCTATCTTAGTCTCCCACTGTTACGGTGGCATGTCCTGTAATCCAGCTACTCTGGATTACTGTGACTCGGAGGTCACAAATTGTGGATGGTTATGAGCGATGGTTGGTGGATGTATTATTCTCTGATATAGGTTATCATTCGCACTATTGAATGCTACATTCATCCGCAAAGATCATTCTCATTGTTAGACCAGTTCGTAATGTATAAGCAAAAACAGTTCGGATTCCATGTTTAACTGAAGGTCCCTTAGATTTAATTAGCTGTTGGGCTATTAATTAAAAATCTAAGGAATATACCAGCCTTTGTCAATAACAAGACTACAAGATCGAGCCACATTCATCTTACACCAATTTTTCATTCATACTTGGCTTAAAATACCTACCTGGGTAGGTCACCATTTCAAAAGGTAATCTAATCATATATTGACAGTCAAAATAAATAGAAATAAAACAAAAAACTGAACAATGTAAGTGTAATTTAACTTTAAGCCAACGTTCATTCTTCCTTTCAATTAGATTTGATTTGACATTTTTATACATCTAACATTTCCCAGAATCCATGACAGTTACTAGTTGGCCTCCAATGCATTGAAAGTGTATGTAATTTTCCTACAAATGAACAATACAATCAAATTAAATTAACTAATTAAGTCCAACTTTTGATGGTAAGCTCTACTCTGTTCATCATACACCGAGAAACATTTACATCTAGTTTATTTAGATTAGTAACTGAATTGAGAGTAGCTTTTAATTTTTGCACATACACAGAAATTAATAAATAGTATACTCTCAATAAATTTACATAACAGTATTTTTGATAAGTTTAAAAATGAACTTTGCTTGAGCTTTGAATGATCTGGATAAGGATCCCATCCCTCATTAAGTTAATAATAAATAACTATCAAAATCAATAAAGATTAAAATACAGATAATAAACTCTTAATTTCCATCATAATAATGAGAATTATACAATATCATGTTTACAGCGACTTTGTGTTTTAAATTACTTATTTGCTCTTACTTATTTTAATATACAATTCATTTTGAAGTATCTATGTTAGGCTATATTGATTAAAATTTGTACATACTGGTGAAAATAAAGTTATAAAACATGTATAAAAACAGAATGGATTTATAAAATGAGTAATTACATAATAATGGCAATTAAACATAATTTTTTGTAATTTAAAGTGAAATGTAGAAGATACAGTAGTTTCAAGTGGCTATAAATATTTTCTACAAATATTTAAATTTATCGCAAATTGTATAAATAAAACATGATAAAGACTCATAATATGAAGAATATTATTTCATTATGAACTTTATATACAAATTTGTAATAATATTTTGAAATTGAACTCAAACCTCAGCATTTTCATATTCATTGATTCTTGGTTAAAAAATGGTTATATGTTATTTAATAATGTAAATTTTTTTAAGGTCATGGATTTTATTGAAGATAAGATATATCATTGTTTTTCTACTCTAAAAAATAATATACATATCAAACAAATATACATACAGAGTTCTTGACTCTACTTTTTAAAACCTCTTAGTTATGTAAATTACATAAAATAAAATTTTAACTATATGGGCGATTAATGCAGGAACAACTTTCAGTTTAAAACCAAATTAGCTTTAAACACGTTGAATAATTCAAATATTTTTATGTTGTTAGTGAAAGAGTGAAAACATGTTCAATTTTTCTTAAAATAAAACAGGATAGTCAAATAAGATATAAAAAATACAAGTAATGAACAACATTAAAGCTCTGGAAGTCTGGACTTGAATGTATTAAAACAAAAATATACTTTTAACTTTATGTACAGAGAGATGTTAAAATGATAATTTACTTCTTTCAAATATGTATTGCTGAAAGTTATAGGTTTTACATGTTCTAAGATTAATCCTACAATATTTTTGGTAGCTTGATATATCTGTACATTCTGAATAACTTAAGGTATTCTGTAGAACAATTTTTCAATGATAGTTTGCATTCACTACCTCCCATAGCTGGTAGGGTAATTCCTTCCCAAAATAGTTGTTGGTTGGCCACACTGTTTACAAATATTTGCGGTGATATAGAGATTTTGTGATTGGTGAAAAGAGAATAAACAACTACCATCATCTGTGATTGGTTCAAAAGATTTTTTTAAACAATGATGGATGACAGATGACAACAATATTAATATTTTGGTACTTCCTGTTTGACTGTTTAGAGGTTGATAGATTATTATGACGTAAGTTGTGATTTTATGAGACATAATATTAAATTGTTACTATTTTCTCATGATAAACAGATTTTGTGATTTTGAAATGAAAACTATGGAATGAGGAAGCAAAATGGTGTTTAAAATACTTTTCTTCTGAATAAATCTACTTGTGCAGTTAGCAAGTTGGAGAATATAAAAGTCAAAAGTTTATGAATAGGTATGCAGAAGAAACCATCTAAGTTTTTTTTCTTAACCCTTATCTGATAACCTAAGAATTTTGGCTATGTTAACACTAATGTCAGGTAATTTTTGACCCAATTTTTTAAAGGTGTTTTTTATAAATCAGTAAATGAATTTAAAGATTTTAGCATGGTTCTGTGAACCTTTAGAAGTATACAAATATTTTTCTCAAAAAAATATTTTGTGTACTGTACTTTAAATAATATAAAATACCAGTATTTTCAATATATTTTAAAAAGTTGGAAATATAACTTAGGTGTGCAAAAAGGTTTTTGCAAAAACAATTTATTTTACAAAAATTGAAAAAGAGTTTAGACCTATTGGTAGTTATAAAGGGTGTCTAATAAAAAGAGTATTAACAGAAAAATTAATTACCTAAATCAACTTAAGAAATTAAATTGCTAACACCCAAGTTCATGGATTTGGAAAAAATTGTATGAAAATTTGACATTATCACTGTGTAAAGAATTCTGATCCTCTGTATGTGCTTCACCACCACCACACTATAAAAACAAAATCAACAATAGCAGTTGTTAAGGAATAAAAATATTTCCTACACTTCATTAATGTTACCTAATTGCAATGTATATTTAACTACTATCAGTAACAAGTAAACAGCTAATAGTAGGCCCATACTATTTCCTGTGGGCCTAACTAACCTGAGTCATAGGTACTAATAACTGAAGCAGTAGATTTGGTTATGTTTACAGTGTAGGTCTAAATTCTCTATGTTTAAAATTCTTCCTTTGACTGCTCAAAATCATATTTTGTAAAAATATATACATACTAAACTTATATGAAACCACTGTTTTGTAATTAGTGATCATTGTAATATTTTCATTAAAAGTATTAAATTTTGGTAAATTGTATCAAGTTGGAGGATCAAAATTATGAATTCTTTAACGGTCAACTATGATCATACAAGGTAGATTGAGAAACACTCAGTACTGCCTATTTAACCACCTGAAATGACAGGTAAAGGCTTAGGCTGGCCGCACACTGATAAAGCATTTCACCTGAAGCAAGTGTTGCGAGGCAAAATGTTTCCTTGGACACTAGCGCCCCATGTGTTTCAATGCGAGCCCGCACACCCATCAAGCAAACGTTGCAAAGCGCCTCACATTGAAACACGCGGGGCGCCAGTACCCAGCGAAACATTTTGCCTCCCAACACTTGCTTCAGGTGAAATGCTGCATCAGTGTGCGGCCGGCCTTAAGAATCTTTATCTGTGCTGCAATACTGGATTCTAGTTGTATGAGTAGACTGCATTGTTACTTTTTTGTGTTCTCCATATTATGCCTCTCTCAATAGGTATAAATAGCCCTTCAGCAACAGACTCAGTATATTTCCATTTATTTATGGATTATTTGAGATCATATGAATTACAAATGAAGCTTGATCATAGAATAAGCCACAAATCAAATGTTGGCACAACATGTTTATAAATACAGAAGTTATATCAATTTATATATACTACATAAGAAAAACTGGATGAAGATAACCCCTTTTTTGCTACGTCACAGAACAATAAAATTTAGATTTTTTCAGTATACACTATTAGATTTTAACCATTAATAGGCAACTAGCAATAAATATAATAATTGTGGTCACATTTCTGCAATTCATCTATGGACTGATCTGACCCTTCCCGTTTTATTGCATATTCTTGAATTTGTAAATTTTTTCTTGCATCTTCGCTATTAGCAAGCAATTATCTTTTCAAGATCCCTATACCAGACTTTGCAATTTTTTCTCTTCTTGAATAAAGTTTTTGACAGTGTTGATCAAAGAAAGCTAACATTTTTTGTTCTGTACATTCCATTGTCACAAAAATATACTTACTTACTTACTTACTCCTGTGGCCACACAAATCCAAGGAGATTTTTGGCCTCGCCAACAAGATGCCTCCATCTTTCTCTATCCTCTGCATCTGTCTTCCATCTGCATGTCTTCCACCACCTGGTCATCCCATCTGATTCTAGGTCTCCCCAGTGGGCGTCTTCCTTCAGGCTTTCCTCTCCACACTCTTCTTACACTACTATCTTCTACTCTTCTTCGAACATGCCCAAGCCATCTAATTCTCCTACTTCGGATTAAAGCTTCAATATCAGGTCTTCCGTAAAGTTCCCTTAACTCTTTGTTCTTTCTAATCCTCCACACCCCATCTTCCAATGTTGGCCCGTATATTCTTCTCAGGATTTTATTCTCAAAAGTTATTAATTTTCTCTCTATGTTCTTTGTGAGGGTCCAAACTTCCGAACCATAAAGGAGAACTGGCTGAATTATTGCGAGATATATTCGAACCTTAGTGTTTCTTGACAGGAGTCTGCTTTTCAAAAGTTTCGATAAGCTCCAATAGCATCTATCAGCTCCATTCAATCTAGCTTGTATTTCCCTATCCATCTTATTCTGGCTGTTTATTATCACACCTAAATACTTAAATTCTTCTGTAATAGAAAATTTATAGCTCAAAACGTCCAGCGTTAAGTTCTCCGGCTCTGCCTGCCTTCCAATCTTCATAAACTTTGTTTTATCTTCATTCACTTGTAACCCTACCTTTCCTGCTTCTGTTATGAGGGCTTCAGCTAGCACTTTTAGGTCATTTTTCTTTTCGGCCAATAAGGCAACATCATCAGCAAATGCCAGTACATTGATTTGTCCTTCAATATTCGCACCCAACTGAATAGATTTTGTTGCTTTTAAGGCGTCTTCAAGGGCAAAGTTGAACAGAAGAGGGGACAGTCCATCTCCTTGTCTCACCCCAGTATTGATGTCAAAAGTGTCTGTAAGTTCTCTCTCTATCCTAACTTTACCCCTTGAACCCTCCACACACATCTTTGTCAACCTTATAATCTTTTCTGGAACCTTACTTTTCCTTAGTATTGACCATAGTTTTGATCTTATAATGATATCATAAGCTTTCCTAAAATCAATAAACAGAATAAATAGATCTTTGTTGTATTCCCAGTATTTTGAGGCCAGCTCTTTCATGATAAATATCTGGTCTGTAGTTGACTTCCCTTTCATAAATCCCGCTTGGTGCTCTTCTATATCTTCCTCTGCATATATTTTCAACTTATTTAAAATAATTTTGGACAATATTTTGTATAATATTTTGACAAAAATATACTTAATAAAAAAATAGTTCTGTTTATATATTGAAATAATTTCAATATAATTATTCTAATAAATTACAATCATGCAGCAACACAAAACAAGACGGATTTCACTAGAACTAATACCGAAAAATGTTTTAAAACACTACAAGTTGCCGCACTAATACTGACACAATGAGGCACATGGCGTACAAAAGACAACACGGCTCACAAAAATGGTTAAAATTGACTACAGATTACAGTTAACTGGTTCTCTCTCTCTCATAGTCATGTAGAGGGGTAGTGAAGGGAGGACAAGGTAAGAGATTAGTGGCAAGGCTGTCAAATTGCGTTCTTATACAATACTAAAAGCATCTGTTGCCGAGTTTAGTACATTTGTAAAGTAGTTTATTTTCCTGAATAAATGTCTCATTTTATTATTTATGAAAATTTCATTTTTAGCTACTGAAATTTAATGATTTTTCACACAGAGTATACACATTGTACATATAACACACTGGTTTATACATTTTTATTTATTTTTAGAACATAGAGGAATATTAGTGTTGAATGAAACTCCTGAAGTGACCTTGACCATAAATGTTTCTAAGAGATGAAGATAACAGCGGTTTGGCCAGTTGGCAGATATGTTATCACATCCTGCAGAGATGGTGTGGTCGCAGGAGTCGGTGGTCATTGTCCGCCCTGTGGTTGACAGGGCAACATGTCTCTGCTGGAGTTGACGGTTACTGTGGTCTTTTGCTGCGGCTATGTCTACGGCTTCAACTATGGTCATCAGCAAATCCAAGACCCCTACTTTGGGCAGCAGCCTGAAGAGGTGCAAAGCTTCCAACAAGTTATTCATCACAGGTACGTTTAGTTGTCATAGCACAAATTACAAAATTTAAAATTAATTTATTCCAGTATACAGAAAATGACTGGAAATTTACACTCAAATAATCCTTAACACATTCGCTGCGGATAACGCAGTTCGGCGTAGTATAATTATATTAATTATACTATATAAATAATATATATGTATAATATAATGTAAATTTTAAAATTGACAACATATTATAAAATATAAATATTAATTTGAGTTAAAATTACAACAAAATTATTTTCGCATTTGACTAAATACTAAAAATAACTAATACACTAATACTAAAAATTTTGGCCCACAGTGAACATGTCAAATGTCATGAACAATGTAGCATTACAATGGGATAATTTATTTGAAGAAATGATTTCATATTGAAGTTTTTGAATATAGAAAATTTAGTTTCATACACCAATTGACTAAAATAAATAAATTTAAAATAATGTTGAGTTTGATTTTCACAATAAAACACTAAATTTTGTTTTAATAGATATCAACCAAATAATTGGTATAGTAATCTGTAGGATTTGATAATCTGGGCTTGATTTTTAACAAGCTTTCTGTAGAACCCTCCCCCCCCAGATTTTAAAAATAATTTTTTTAATAATTTAACAGTACAGTAATGTTCGGTTTATCCGGATTCAAATCATGCAGATCAGATTTTGAAAAAAATTTTATAAATAACAGCTTGGATGTGAATTTGTTCAAAATTTTACACTACACTTCTAGATGCGGCAAGTGTTACTAACGATGAAAACCCACTCTGTATATTGGGGGTGTTTCTAAGCAGAGCGCTACAAGAACTTAGCGAATGTGGAAAGCAGTCACCATTTGACATTTTAATACTGAACTCTCACAATGTAGGCGTTAAGGTTAGATGTACTGTTGTTGTTTGTTTCGGAATTGTTTTTATGGTCGAAGTGCATACTGAATCATGAGAGGTTGCAAAAGGAAGAAGGTTGTTTCAACGTCAGAAGAGTATTTTATTTCATACCTAAAACTAATAATAATAACTTTTTAATTTTTAATAAAATTAAAAACAATTTATAGCCGTGTTAAACAATAAAAACAATACATTTTCGTAAATTTTCGAGGCTTTATTGTTGTACAGAGATTTTATGCAGTCTTCAGCACTAATGTTGCAGGCGCTATTCACAATCGTTGTCCATGTGACATAATAAATGTCAATAATAATATATTTTCAGCATAGTTTCAGATCATCCAAATTTTCGGCTTTTGCGGATCGGGACTCTGCCACTCTAATCCGGATGAATCGGACTTTACTTTACGTTGTTTTAGGATTATGTTTTTTAGTTTTTAGTGTTAGGCGTGTATTTTGTGTGGGTTATCCCCCGAGGACTAGAACTTTAAGTATTAGCACTGATAAATAACGGCAAGTGTTGTTACAAAAACAACTACAATTACCTCTCAGATTTGTTGGCAATTAGCTGGGTTCTGAAGGATTCACCTGGAATGAAAAATCTTTGTGGTATCTTTTACCACAACCTGTTTTCAATTGTGAAATCTAACATTTTTTAACCTCAACTGCCCATCACCATGAGCCTATGGCCTGTGTAGTGAATTAGATACAGCTATTTTTTGTCTTACTGGGACATTACCCCCGGGCTACCGTAATATTTGGTATATTGTTCTTTACATTTTCCATCACTATTGAAAACAGAATATTGCTATAGTTTTCGGTAAAGTATGTGAGAATTTCTTGCAAAATTGTAGCAATAACTCCACTATTCTTGCAAAACCAACTGTATTTTACGCCACTCAGCAATCTGGCATATTAATTAATCCGGAATAGCCCTTACAGATTAGAGAAAGTGTTGTGTTTATGGCTGAAGAGGACATAGTCCTTTAACAGCCGCAGTGGGCCATCAGCCCACTGAAACCTCACATCCGTTCCGTTGTGTTTACTTCTAAACTCTTAAAAATGTTCTATAGCGTTCTAATCTGTTATCAGTAGGCCTACAAGTACTAATGTTATTTGTAGAGAAGGTATAATATTTTTCAAGAAGCTGAACAAGCCTGCTTAAACTGCATCTGAATATAATATGTTTTCAACAGCTATGGAGGCGAGTCTCAGGGGGGGAGGATTGAAATGTTTGCTCCTCAAGAAGTGCATTCCCAAGTTCAGCATATTCAAGAGTAAGTTTTGCACCATCATTAAAGAAATTGAATCAAATATTACTTTCAAATCAAAATGTTCAATAACAAAAGAAAAAATCTTTATATTTTATAATAAAATAGGATTGCATACCCGCAATCACAATTTTTGTTCTTTTCAAATATATTTTTTTATATAATATAAATATAAGGTATAAATTTTATTTTAATCTTTGTTAGCATAGTACTACATGATCTGTCCAATACCCCGGAATAATCATGTATCATGTATGTGTATGTATGTATTTTATCCCACATGTATCATATTCCATCATATGGTTATAGCTCCATATGGTTATAGCACTAAGGGGAAAGTTTTAAAATGTCAATAAAAAAACTAACTCTAAATATTTACAATAATTTTTAAACAATTTAACTAATCAGTTCATTGTGTTATACCTGATTAAAAAATAATAATTTATAAACCAATATTTTTATTTACTAGTGTCTTCATATAGAATTTGATTTTGAAAATACCCAATTGCTCTCTTCTATAAAATCAGTTTAATTAAATAGGCAATTTTTAAATGTATTATTTCTTAACAAAGTAAAAGAAAATTGAATTCATATTCATTCCAGCAATATTATCTTATACAGATGATAACTTACATATTGTAACTTCTTAGACTTATTTTGACACATGTACTATTCTCTAAGAATATATTGTGTATTCTTCTGAATGTAGGCCGGTGTCAACAATGTCTAGTTGATTTTTCGGCATCTTCATTGACTTTGTGTTGCCAAACGTTCCATCCTTGCTGTGAAGTGACACTTCTTGACAATATTGTCTATTGCCTGATGTCTATTATCAATTGAATAGTTTACAATGTCTTTGTATTACAGACACGAGGTAGAGTATCACGATGTTCAACAATCGGATTTGCCACATGAAATACAAGCAGATCCGCACTATGTCAGGTAGGGTACCATCATAGCAATGATGTTTGCCTAAATCATTTTTCTTTTCCTTTACTTACAAAATTCTTCTGGCTGTTGCACACATAAAATAATTATATTAATTTCAATAAATTAACTATCAAAATGGTCTTCCATGTTTAGTAGATTGGTAATCTAATCTGTTAATACCTTAAACATGGACGATACACTTAATCCAGCTAGTTGGTTAATGTGGTACATCTATAAAGATTAAATTCAGCTAGTAATGCCTTAAGCACAGATTTGACCTTTAATTTTCAGAGTTTAATATGTTTTAATGTTTTATGGATTAAAGGTATTGTCTGTTCTCTGTACATACAATTTAATTCAAAAATCATTTTCTGTAAAGGGTGATTCATTATTCTTATTCTTACACCAATAAACTATACCATAATTCCCAAGTACAAAGACCAAAGATACATAATTTTATTTTTGTTGTTATGGAGTGCTGTTTATAAAGATTTTTCATTAATCTTGTCTTTAAATTATACGGATAACTTAAAACTCTAAATTAGTATGGATTAATGAGGGTATTTTGTATCTTTGCTTATCAGAGTCATTATATAATCTTGTATTGTTGTTAAATAATACTAATAATTTATTGCAACGAAAAACAAACATATTGTGTTGTTATTTACAGTAACTAAAATTTTATATTTTGGAAAAAATAGGCCTAGTAGATTATTATTTAATCAGGAAAATAGAATATAATGAACCACCCTCCTTTTCTGGAAGGGTTTGACTCTTTTGCTTATTTATTAATTAAGTAATAAGTAAATATAATTTTGTACTTAATTCAGTACTCGATAGTTCACATACAACTGCGTATTTTCCTCCCAGAAAAATCATTTGGTTGACCATAGCTAATTTATAATTATTTTCACAGCGGATCGTTTGGCCAGAGCTGGTCAAAACTGAAATCTATGAAGCAGTTTACTCTGGGTAAGAATGAGCTTTAAATAATTTAATTTAGATTTAGAGCTATTTATATTTAAGATGTACCCCTTCCAGATAGTTTGCACCAGAATATAACTGATGGATAAAGTAAAGCTTTAATAGTTATATTTTATTAAACTTCATCATGTATTTACCAATTTACCTTCTTTAATCCTTCCACGCTGATCTTTATGTGTAAAAATACCATTAAATGCTATTTTATCTTAAAAAATGTAGTTGATTTGTCATGTAAAAAATTCTATAAATCAATACAATAATCATTGAATCATGAACGCAAAACGTAAATTCCACCCGCCAGTGACGTGCCAAGAGTAGATAGAAAACCCATTGAGTATATTACAGTAGTATTTAGCGTGGTAGAAGCCAGAACTCAAGCGTAGTGCGCAGCAGTGTGGGGCTGAATTCCCTCCCCCACACAGTCACTTGACATCGATTTTATGCTCTACCTATCTATAAATCAACAACCAAAAAGCTCCTGCATTCTAGCGGAACTTTGGTGAACACTACTTTTTCAGACGGTAAAAAAATCAGCAAACAAACAATCACATATATGTTTTTGTGGTAAGCTGTTCAATTTGGGAACAGCTCTGTTGTAAAACATATTTTATGATCAAAATATGATCACACCCACAGCACATTGTTTGATCACAAACCTACTCCTGGCCTGGAAAAAACGTTTATCACCACATCCTGAGATAAGACAGGAACTGGCCAGAATGTTTTGCAAATCTGTGGTCAGCATGGAGCCTTTGAGATAGCTGTGTTTTCCTCGTATACTTTATTTAAGTATTTGTTAAATCAATCGCTTTGTAACTGTACTAAAGATTAATACAGTTTTAGAATTTTCAACTTTAGGATTCACTGCTTTTAAAATACACAAAAATAGAAATAGCCCAATGTATTTCTCTTCATAGATTTCACTTGATTATTCGCTTTTATTCTTTAATTCTTGGCAGCTAAGAGATATTATTCTCATCTCTGTCATCTCATAATCTGAAGGCACTTGTTTGACACCATCCTGGACCCAGACACTAATTGGGCTGTTAGTTAATTACCTATAACAACAGGCTGTTATAAGGTAGTAATGAGACCAGGGGTGGGAGCATAAAAACAATTGTTAAAATTGCCAAAGAAGTTGATAAAAAAATTTAAAAACCAGCACTAATAGTTTATAGCTCCAGAATTAAATTAAAATATTTTATTGCAAAAATAATCATTTACGGTGTTCACAGGATCTTGCTCGACAAGGCTGAGCACACCCATGAATTCTGCTTTGAAATGTTCTACCTACAGGTAATAAAAAGTCCAAATCTACTTTTATTTTTGGATATTGTTACAAGGATAAATAATTCAGCAAACAAACTGTATTATTAATGCACATAGCTAATATCTACTGTGGCAATTTCCTTCATTGAGACTAATTTGTTCAGTTAGAAGCAGATATAGAGGTAAAAAATCTCACCCGAATCTGTTGATCAATATAAGATCCAATATCACAAAATCCAAAAATGTTCCCTCTTCGAAGCAACTCTGTCTTGACTATTAACCAGACTATAACTTTGGATTGTATGAAACAGAGAATATTTTACAGCTTAGAACCATATAGTTGAAATTCATCTTAATAGCCCTGAACTGTAATTAAATTTAAAAGATCATAAATACCTTAGTCAGTCTGCAGTTCAATGGTTTAATTTATGTGTAATATGTTTCGGCTTACGCTATTTTCAAACAATTTGTGTATATAAATCCTACAATAAACTATACAACACAACATAACAAATAATAATTAAATTTATACACCTGTCACTAGCACTACTCAAGAACAGACTGTCAGGAAAGTTCAAATCAAGTTATATTTTCAACGCCCTTTCTCCGAGATGAAAACCTATCTACATCAGCAGATCACCTGACCGCTGACAACATAGATAATATAACTTGATTTGAACTTTTCTGACAGTCTGTTCTTGAATGAGTAGTGCTAGTGACAGGTGTATAAATTTAAATATTATTTGTTATACTTGATACTTGAGGTCTTCATCGTTGGCTGGTTTTCCAGTTAGATTGTGTCGGTTTTATTGGTTTCTTTCAAAATTATGTAGGCTGAAACGGATGCCTCCTAGGATCAATAATGAGGCTTGAATTCCAGTTAACTTGTGGAGTATATAGGCCTACTAGTTAGTCTTGAGTGGATGGTAGTCTTGAGTCTAGTGATATCCAGCTGCTTGGTAAGTTATTAAAAAAATGAATGTTGTGTTGTATAGATTATGTAGGTTTTATTTACATAAATTTAGAATTGTTTGAAAATGGTGTATGACGAAACATTTACACATAAATTAAACCATTGAACTGTAGACTGACTAGGGTATTTATTATATTTTCAACCATGTAGTTGTTCCATCTACAAAACTATACTGGAAATTTTATGCCTATAAGTGACTTTATCAGATGAGAATGGAGGCTCCAAAGTAATAAAGTATTACCAAAGTAATGTAAAAAATTAGCTGGTACTTCCTATTGATTAACCAAAGTTATAAACAAACTATACTACCTTATTCATTCTTCTGTAATAAGAAGTCACATTTACAAACACTTCAAGAACAACACATGTATGAATCCCTTCTGAGGTTCGATATTATGATTGTTTAGTCAAACACTTTGAAGTCCAAGGTTAAGGTATTTGATCTTGGTGAATCATAGTGATTCAGAGGCTATTTAATTAACTAGGTCAAAAATATGAGATTGATTTTGCACTGACAGTTTTGAGTATTTCCTGTGCTTGAGTACAGGTAAGCTGGTTATTCCTTTTATCTCTACCGGAACTACATACCCTTTAGCCTTGCAAAATAAACCTAAAATAATATTTGGTGATTCTGATTAGTTGACAAGACATTAATAGGAAGCTGGATGTATTCTAAAATATGAAGGAGAGAAAGTAATCCTTATTGAAATGTTACAGTGGTTGCCAGGCCACCTGCAAACGAGGCTACACATTCCCGAGTGGTGAAACACAGATTTACTTTGTCTGTGATGACGGTAAATGGAGAGTCAAAGGTAGCACGGATGACACAATTCCCCAATGCAAGCGTAAGTTAATCCCCAAATATTGTATTTACTTAAAAGGGCAGAACCCTTAGTCCCAATTGGCTTTATGAGCACCCCCTGGAGTCTGAGGCTCCCTCCAGTCTTAAAAGCCTAGCAAACTGCTGGAACCTATGAGCTACTCCTGTGGCAGGCATCTGCTCTCCTCCTTGGTGCCTAGGATTGTAGCCTATACCAACATGATGCCCGATAGATATCTTCTGTTTAGATTCAATTCAATTCAATTCTGTGCAACGATGAGACTTTATGAGGAGCCTGAGTTCAGAGGGGAGCCGAGCGACAATTTTCATAGTCTGAGGAGAAGAAGCTTCAACCATCTTCTGTGGTGACTGTCACTGAGATGATTTTATATGCCCTTGAGATGCCACAAACACAAACATCATCCAAGTTACTGTCATAACAAAAGGTTTTCCAATTACCTTATCTGGTATTGTCATGTTTGCAGCCACTTGTATTCCACCCTGCCAGCACGGAGGTACTTGCGTCTCCCCTAACACCTGTGACTGTCCTGAATCATTCTCCGGACCCTACTGCCAGTACGAACACAAGCGCTGTCTCGGCTTCCCTCCGATCCCCAACAACGCTCGTCAAGTCTGCAATTCTGAGTGAGTGTTGGGCATTGTTTCTTTTTGTGGTGTAAATATTCTGATAAAAAATTAATGTATTAAACTATCAGTGGCATTCTTCTTTTGAGGAAACATTCCCTTGGGGAGTCCATGATTCAGCTGGGAACCTGCAGAGTCAGTAAAGAAGGAACCGTTATTTTATTTTTATGAAAGCAGTATTTTTTACCTACTCTTTCCACTCCACACAAAGACCAAGTAGACTATACGGTTTGAGACATATAAAAAAATACATAAATACATTGTTTGGTTATTAAGAATAGATTAAAATAAAGTAAACAGTTTGTAATATAATTAAAACTTGTCTTTTTGAAAATCATAACATTAAATCTTTAAAAACTCACCAGGATGTACTGGAATATTGAATGTTTTGACTATCCAATGATAAATTTTGAATGCATGTAATTTACATACACCTATTTAATAAGTATCTAAGCTTTTGTCTTACAGTCACTATCGATAACTTGTTAGAAACAAAATTTTGTTTGTATCGGTATTAGGAGTTGTACAGTCACCTGTCTGGAGAAACACCAATTCCCAGATGGGTCCGGTATTGCCAATGTGTTCTGCAAAGAGGGAACTTGGACGCCAGGAAGACCGGACTGGCTGACTATCCCGGATTGCAAACGTGAGTCTTAACATTAGGGTTATTGCATTTTATTACTTTATATACTCTCACAATAATGATGTTTAAGAAATGTCAATTTACATAGAGAGAACTTCTGTCTGATTAAAGTCACGTGTTTATATGATAATTACAATGTTTATATTATTACGTTTATTATAATAATCAGCTGTTGTATATATCTTTCCTATAAAAGCCGTATTACAGTTAGGTTTCGTTTGGGTTTGGATTGGATTTGAAAATTGTGAATTAATCCACTCAGATTTATTTGTTTTATGGGAATGATATTAATATGTTTTATCGTTTCAGTATTGTTATTCACTATGCAGCGACCCAGAATATATAACCTTTCACAATGAAGCCGTATTGCTATTCGACATCAGAACATGGCCAATCTTAAAGTTAACATGTGTTTACTGTGAGGCGTTACGAAGTGTATATTTATTAATCAACATGTAGTTGTTCCATCTACAAAACTATACTGGAAATTTTACTATAATACTTTATAAATGAGAATGGAGGCTCCAAAGTAATAAAGTATTACCAAAGTAATGTAAAAAATTAGCTGGTACTTCCTATTGATTAACCAACGTTATAAATAAACTATACTACCTTATTCATTCTTCTGTAATAAGAAGTCACATTTACAAACACTCAAGAACAACACATGTATGAATTCCCTCTGAGGTTCGATACTATGATTGTTTAGTCAAACACTTTGAAATACAAGGTTAAGGTATTTGGTCTTGGTGAATTATAGTGATTCAGAGGCTATTTAATTAACTAGATTAAAAAATATGAGACTGATTTTGCACTGACACTTTTGAATATTTCCTGTGCTTAAGTACGGTAAGCTGGTTATTCCTTTTATCTCTACCGGAATTACAAACCCTATAGCCTTGCAAAATAAACCTAAAATAATATTTGGTGATTCTGATTAGTTGACAAGACATTAATAGGAAGCTGGATGTATTCTAAAATATGAAGGAGAGAAAGTAATCCTTATTGAAATGTTACAGTGGTTGCCAGGCCACCTGCAAACGAGGCTACACATTCCCGAGTGGTGAAACACAGATTTACTTTGTCTGTGATGACGGTAAATGGAGAGTCAAAGGTAGCACGGATGACACAATTCCCCAATGCAAGCGTAAGTTAATCCCCAAATATTGTATTTACTTAAAAGGGCAGAACCCTTAGTCCCAATTGGCTTTATGAGCACCCCCTGGAGTCTGAGGCTCCCTCCAGTCTTAAAAGCCTAGCAAACTGCTGGAACCTATGAGCTACTCCTGTGGCAGGCATCTGCTCTCCTCCTTGGTGCCTAGGATTGTAGCCTATACCAACATGATGCCCGATAGATATCTTCTGTTTAGATTCAATTCAATTCAATTCTGTGCAACGATGAGACTTTATGAGGAGCCTGAGTTCAGAGGGGGAGCCGAGCGACAATTTTCATAGTCTGAGGAGAAGAAGCTTCAACCATCTTCTGTGGTGACTGTCACTGAGATGATTTTATATGCCCTTGAGATGCCACAAACACAAACATCATCCAAGTTACTGTCATAACAAAAGGTTTTCCAATTACCTTATCTGGTATTGTCATGTTTGCAGCCACTTGTATTCCACCCTGCCAGCACGGAGGTACTTGCGTCTCCCCTAACACCTGTGACTGTCCTGAATCATTCTCCGGACCCTACTGCCAGTACGAACACAAGCGCTGTCTCGGCTTCCCTCCGATCCCCAACAACGCTCGTCAAGTCTGCAATTCTGAGTGAGTGTTGGGCATTGTTTCTTTTTGTGGTGTAAATATTCTGATAAAAAATTAACGTATTAAACTATCAGTGGCATTCTTCTTTTGAGGAAACATTCCCTTGGGGAGTCCATGATTCAGCTGGGAACCTGCAGAGTCAGTAAAGAAAGAACCTATATTTTATTTTTATGAAAGCAGTATTTTTTACCTACTCTTTCCACTCCACACAAAGACCAAGTAGACTATACGGTTTGAGACATATAAAAAAATACATAAATACATTGTTTGGTTATTAAGAAATAGATTAAAATAAAGTAAACATTTTGTAATATAATTAAAACTTGTCTTTTTGAAAATCATAACATTAAATCTTTATAAACTCACCAGGATGTACTGAAATATTGAATGTTTTGACTATCCAATGATAAATTTTGAATGCAATTTACATACACCTATTTAATAAGTATCTAAGCTTTTGTCTTACAGTCACTATCGATAACTTGTTAGAAACAAATTTTTGTTTGTATCGGTATTAGGAGTTGTACAGTCACCTGTCTGGAGAAACACCAATTCCCAGATGGGTCCGGTATTGCCAATGTGTTCTGCAAAGAGGGAACTTGGACGCCAGGAAGACCGGACTGGCTGACTATCCCGGATTGCAAACGTGAGTCTTAACATTAGGGTTATTGCATTTTATTACTTTATATACTCTCACAATAATGATGTTTAAGAAATGTCAATTTACATAGAGAGATAACTAAATAACATTTAGTAAAATGGAAAACTAAGGAAAATGGTTCATTTACTTACCTGTGAGAGATAAGTTAGATCATGAATCTAAAGAGAATGTTTTCTTACATATACTCTTATTCTCATGGTCATTTATACCCTAAGTGGTATTTGGCCTCGCCAACTATCTGCCTCCACCTCTTCCGATCTTCCGCATCCTCCTCGTTGACTTCCTCATGTCGCCTTTAACTTCGTCCTTCCATCTTTTCATTGGTCGTCCCGGAGGTCGTCTTCCAACAGGGTTTTCTGAAGCCCTTTGAAATCTCTGGCTCTTAGCTTCAGCTGCTATTTCTGGTGCATTATAAAGATCTCCAATTTCTCTATTATGTTTTGTTCTCCAAATTTCTTTTTCATTTATGGATCCAAACATTTTTCTTATGACTTTTTTATCAAAAGTAACTAGTTTTTTTCCTCTATTTTTGTTGATGACCCATGATTCAGCTCCGTAGAGAAGGATTGGCCTTATTATGGTATTGTAGATTTTAAGTTTTGTTTTTATGTTTTTTTTACCCCCCAAAGCTAAGACATACCTATGTCAAAATAGTGTTTTACCAAATTTTGAAAATTATGTTCATGAAATTATTACGTAAGAAAGTACCCACTCAGGCAATAATGGGGATCAAACATAGAATTTTTATGTAATATGAAATAACAAATAACAGGTGTAGTCGACTAACTATAAAAAATACAGCTCTGTAATGAAAATTGTTACAGGAAAATAACAAGGCATGATAATTAATTGGTTTTACCATTTTTGTATTAAACATAGGCTTGAGAAGCCTAATTTATCATAAATAAATAATAAATATTAGATACTTCTTAGCTTCTTAGCTGTCATGTGGATCCTGTTTCTAAGTGTGTCCTAAGTACGACTAAGAACGTATCTAACCTATTATTTACTCTACTGACGTGACCCATAAAAAAGTGTCTGTGTAATACAAGAGTAAAATGATGAGTGGGGTAAAAATACATTATTAGCCTACATTTTTTTTACCCTTTTGAATTTAGGAAACATCAGTAAGTTTTATTAGAGTAACTTTAAAATTCAAAATATTTTCCAGCTGTGTGTTTCCCGGAGTGTCAAAATGGAGGAAGCTGTTTAGCCTTCAACATGTGCAACTGCCCTCAGCAGTTCCGGGGGCCGTACTGTCAATACTGTAAGTGATTAAGTAGTATGTTTAGGGCCGTTCACTTTGAAGTTAAAGTAAAGATTATTTCAAATTTAGTTTTCTTCAAACAATTTCAATTTAAAATATACTAGATATAGTTTGAACCACTAGCAGACCTAGTATAACTAACTCATCATAGTTTAGTATAACATCTTGGGATGGTTTAACCTTAAGTGATGAGAAATGTTTACCAATGCATAAAGACTAGCCCACTTTCAATTCAATTCAATCTGATGATATCAAACAAATTACTGTAGAGCGTTGATAATCCGTACGTCAAAAATCTGAACCACTCCAAAGGTTTTTTGCAGCACCATATATCTTGTGAGAGAAACTGCCAGTGGGGGCTGAGTGGTGCGCCGAGCCAGGTGAACGACCTTCAGCGTGTCTATTTTTAACTTAGTGTTTTAGCGTCACCCCTATCCCTTATTCCCCACCCCCAATATTATTGTTGTTTATGCGGCTTTAGAGACAGTGATGTCATGGTACGAAACACAGCCTGAATGCAGTCAAGGTCAGCCGTTGTTTCTTAAGCGAATGAAGGACTTGGCTGCCAGGAATCGTATATTAAAGCTAACACAATCAAAGAGTAGCACCTTTTTTATGTACAATAGAACAATTATACTTTATTGTATATTGTGAATTTGTTCGTTTCCTTACATTTTTTTCAAAAAACAAACTTCAGTAGTGCACATTTAATATACGTAAGTTCAAAATAACATTATTTTGTTTCATTTAACTGTATTTTAGATCTTCACTGTCAAAACTGTTGGCCTAATTATGTGTTCTAGTTGTATTTGGAGGTAATGTTAGAAAATCCGGACAAATCGATAATCCGAACTACAGTACCTACAAATTGGTTCAGATTTTCGATGCTCTACTGTGTAATTTGTTTGAAGATGTTATATTTATAGTTCAATTCAGTTTATTATTACCTGTATTATTTACTTAACTTGAGTTGAACTATTTTCCTATTCATTCCCATTAATAGTGGAGGATTTCACTGAAAGGTTCTGTGTTGGGCGAGGATTGCTACCATATTATTTCACCAAAAATTATAAAAATAAAAGTTGGGCAAGGATTGAGACCATTGATGGTGAACATTCATTATCCTTTATCTCTGATATCGCCAAAGGTGAAACCAAATGTTTTGAGTTTTAAGATTTTGTTAGAGTGCAAAAAAAGTAAATATCGTTTTAAAATGATCATTGGGTTGAAACGAGTTTAGGTGTGTTCTACGCGGAAAGCTATAGTCAAAAACCAATTCCCGGAGATGCAAACCCTTCAGTAGCAATTATGGATCTTAAAAACATCGAATTGGAATAGTGAAAAAAATATTTTTGTGATTTTTGTTCAGTGGTGGGTTTCCTTTTATCATGTAACATGTAAGCCTTATATAACATTCCTTGTCTTATCTGTACAATTATTTTCCTATGATATAATGATGTCCATGTACATGATGTGCTTTTAGCGGTACGCAGTGATGTAAGTTGATGTGTTTTATGAGATGCAACTGTTCATCTCTAGCCTCACTTGTTCCGGGGGACAGTGAACGCATTCCGGTCTATGCCGTCCTTTACAATCCTCACAAACAGTTATACAATATTCCATTCAAGGAAAATGATTGAGGATTGTATGTGTGGCTTTTAGCGGTGGACGCTTGTGACTTCCGTAAGCTCAACTTCAACGGCAACTACAACTGTTCAGAGAGCGCGGGCATGTACAGCTGCAGCCTCACATGGACTTTCATGTAGTAGTCTTCAGTACCTAGACAGATAGAAATGAACATCTTACCTTTATAGTTGTCTTTTTTGTTTTTGGAGGCTGCTGAAATTTGTTTGATAGCAATTTCCATATTCTTTTATGTAGAGGTGTGCAGATAGCGAAATTTTTTTTCAGATTGGATTTGGATTGGATAACTCAAATTCGGATCGGATCAGGCTCGGATAGTTAGGGCTCTGATCAGATAATTTTTAAGTTTGGATACTTTCAATAACTCCTTTAAATCCCACTTATAAGAATAAATTAGAAAAAAATCAATTTAAATTTTATAAAAGTTATTAAATTAGACATTAAAAAATCATAACTTCCTCATAGGCTGAACAACAAAACAAAACTTTATGCTTCACTGCATTTAAAAGTAACAAATCTTAAAATGGCGTAATTCATGAATGAAATCAACAAAAACCTTATAATTTGGCAAATGGCATCAACAGATCTTAAAAGATATATATATGGGTGATGTGATATGGACAGAGAGGATGAGAATATCTTTAATATTGTAGGTGGTGAACAAGAAAGTTCCAACTTGGAGCTAGTTTTCGCCCATGGCAAGGGACACAGGATCAGCGAGACAGATATCAAGTCCAAGTACCGGACAAGGAAGTTCAAGACATCGGATCTCTCAGTTGGCTACACTGACCTAGTTAAGAATTTGTTTGTGTTGGAGACTAAAACCCCCACGCCTGGTACCTGCTTCTCATGGGCCGGCTTCCACTATAAGACTTTTGATGGCAGAGTCATCAGGTATAAATATATATTCTTTATATTCTATTAACACTTTTAGTAAGGCTTTAGCTTCAGAAAAGCCAGTTTTTTAACAAAACATCCTATGTAAAAGTTTTTCTGTTGAGGCAGAACTTTGATTGGGGTAGTAAAAATTCATTGATCCATAATTAGTTATTATACGCGGTTTGTCTGCGGCTTAGTCTGGATTATGTACTAATCAAGTTATGGTTTAGGTACTAGCTCGCCTGTAGTTGGATCAGATTTCAGATCCCGAAATGTTGTGAGACTTTGTTTGACTTAAAATCTTGATGGAAAATGTCCGTAGTAAAGATCTAATTAACTTAAAGGTAACACACTTACAATAAAGCTAACAGAACATTCTTTCTGGACATACCTCATATATTACGATCAACTGCAAGTTTGCATTGCTTTGTCCCAGCTTCAAGAGTGGCTGCACCTACACACTGGCCAGCGATGTGGTGGACAATACTTTTCAGATACAGACCTCAGCACACAACTGTTCCGCCAGCGCCTGCATCCTTGGAGTCAATGTCTATGTCAACGACAAGAACTACCAGCTCGCACTCGATGGTGTGTTGTCATTTAATAAACTTTCTTCTTTCTGCTTGAATAAATACCATTTAATTTTTATTTTCTCCCCTTATACGATAGTATAAGGAGAAAGTTTTGTTTTTCTGAGAATTTTAAATTTTGAGTTTCTGATGAATATATTCATTTTTAGTGTCCCCTGAATAAAAAAAAGTGGTTTTTAGAGTGATGTCTGTGTGTGTGTGGGGTGGGGAATGTACAGAAGCCTTAAAACGAGACCATTGGTCCGATTTTCATGAAATTCGGCATGTAGGTCTATCTACGGTATCTCGGACATTGGACCCTTTTACCCCTAAAAACCCCAAAAAACATGTAGAATGAAAATTTCTCAAAAACGGCTCAAACTATCTTGATGAAAATTATATGATTACTAGTGTCATAGTTTTTTATAAAATAAGTTTTGCATATTTAAGTATCTCATAAATATGAGATAAACAAAATGACCCCACCCACATTTCTCAAAACATATGGGCTTAAAATTTATGGGCTTTTAAAAGTAAAAAATAACATTTTTAATTTTTTCAGCAAAAACAATGAAGGTAAAGTATAATTTACTACCACCATTGAAACGAGCTTAAAAAACTAAAGAAATTAGTATTTTGAATTATTTGTTTACGACTAACCGTTCCAGAGAAAAGTTAAATTGACTGTCCATGATTAATGCAGTATGTGGTCTGAAAGCGTGCAATGTTATCCTTATGGAGAATATAAAAAATCCATTTCTTCCTTTTTTCATTAAACTTGGTAAGGTCACGTTACCCAACAAAACCCACTCATAAAAGCTTGGTATTTCAGGGGGGGGTTCTCAATAGTAAAACTCTAACAATAAATTTTACTTTGTTTCTCTTGTTGTTATTTTCAGAAATTGGATGATTATTTTTTAAACAATAAATTATTAAATAATATTTGGATGGGCTTTAAAGAATATGATAGTTTTATTACAGATTTAAATTTACTTAAGGGAGAAAGTATATGTCAGTCCACTGATCCTGTTTATTTTAGTTTAACACTGAAAATAAAATCTCTCATTAAGGTCATAATTCTCATAAGGTCATAATAAGGTTGAAAGGTCATAGTTCTCAATCTTAGGAAGGCAAAGCTTAGATCGTTAGTATACATATTGACGGGGCACAGACCTGTAAGAAAGCACGTCAAGGAAGAATCCTTGTTAGTCAAATACATGTAGAAATTGCGTGGAAACATTTTTCCTTAGATTGTCAAGCCTAAGCTAGAAAAAGGCTCCGATTTCATGGATGTTCATAATTGGGAAAACAAGCTAGCTATCGGTCAGCTAACGTAGCAGATATCATTCAACTCAAGTATGTAATACCAAAATAAGTTGTTATTGATATTTCTGTGTAATTTTAAAGAGTAAGTTATTAAATGTTTTTTCAGAGGGAGGACTACCTGTTGTGAGGTCTAACTCGAGGCAGTGGCCAGCACCGAGCCAGTTGGCAGACCTGAGAACAGAGATCGTCGGATACTCTGTGGTGGCAACACTGCAGAATCTTGGAGTCTCACTGCGCTGGAATTTGCAGGTTTTTTTAGCTACATATGTTTACAACTGAAATCATACTTCAAGTTAAGGGATTGCGTCAGTGTGTGTGTGGGGAATATCCCCAAAATTTTCTTAAATAAATGTTAATAACTTATTTTTCCAGAATTAAAACTTAAACCAATAAATCTGTAAAAAAGAATTTCATTTATTCGTTAAACATAAAAATTTGTTCAGTAATTTTCAATGTCAAAATATTAAATTTAAATATGAATGCTAAATTATTTGGCATATGAAAAAGAAGAGTATGACAGTCGCAGTTGTATAAGTATATAAATAAATAACCATTTTTCAAGTAAGTTTTAGTTGTTTTTGGTTCAGATTTTCAGTAGCACAGAGGTCAAAATTTCTTAAATTATAAAGGTAGTATCAATGTACAATGTGTGTTTGTATGTGATTGGTTCATTTATGGGGTTCCTAGTTGTTATTGGTTGTTCCTTTCAGGCTATAAACTACCTCAGTGGTCATGAACTCTGGGTGTTCACCCAATATAAGACCATTGAGGTAGTCTATAACCTGTTCTTGTTTGGTCAAGACTTCCTTAGCCTTAAGGGTGAATCCTATTTAGACCTGATAGGTATGACCTAGAGGTAAGTAAATGGTTTTAATCCTATGTTCCCCATGAATTTGTAATATTTTACCCAAAAAGACATGTTTGTTCTCCTAGTCACTCAAAATCTATCAAAATAATAAGAGAATGATGTTGAAATAACAAAACAAGGGAGGATATGTTTTGTAAACTGTACAAAAAAATTCCTCTGTTTTCAAATAAGTCAAATGGTAAATATTTATCAAATTGAAATGTAATATTTTTTGTATAGGATGTGGTGGAGGTGAAGGTAGCGGAAGCACTGTGGAATCGCACAGGAGGCTTATGTGGAAGGATGGATGGCCATGCTACCAACGATCTGGACACTGTGGAGGATAGTGTTGTCGCTTACGCCAACAAATGGCAGGCCGATTCTGTGACAGGTATATAACGTTTTGTGTTTGGGTCGATGTTGAGGTGGATATTTTCTTATGACCCAACTCCCAGCTGAGCTTGGACACCTACCCTGGTTCATCCTTCCTGCATCTTCCTCTTTTATCCACCTATGTAGACTGAAGACTTTCATATTGTGTTTATCTAGCTCTGGGCTAGAGGATTGGTCCTTATTTGTCAAAGTCCAGTGTGTTAGAGATAGAAACACACTGGGGCAGCAAGCCCCGAGGCTTGTCTGGATGTGAAGGAGAGAGGCAGACTATTATTTTTTCATTTTAGCGAATTTCCCATAGGGAAGAAGCTATTACCGTAGGTCTCATGGCGAGACTTAAGCCCGGGACCATGTTATTTTTTCTTCTTTAGGTGCCCAGAGTCCAAAAACAATAGTCGTTAAAATTTTTATATATATATATATTGTGTGTGTCTGTGAACACGATAACTCTCGTAAAAATGGTCCGATCGAGATCAAATTTGGTAGAGACGTGTATTCCTACAAATGCTCGGACGAGTTCGTAAACCAGACATATCGGTCAATGGTAACGGGTAGTTTGGGGGGGTTTTGTACCCCAAAATGGGGTTTTTTGCGTTTTTCACATGTAATTTTTAAAAATTTATACTTTTATATTTCACCATTGGAATCAGCTTAAAAAACTACACAGTTAAGTTCCTTAAAGCTTTTCTCTATCTCCAACGGTTACCGAGATATTAAAAAATCTAAACACAGTACGTTGTATTGTGTGGCTCCAATGTTAATCTTATGGAGGACAGGGAAAAATTAATATTTCCCATATTAATCAGTATTTTTGGATAAAACTTGATATTTAGCTTCATGTAGTTGAGATATATCCATTTATGCTTAAAAATCATAGTTTATGTGTTTATCATGTCAGCAAACCTGCATACTCTTTTCCCATATTAATCATATAGGGAATAGGCAAACTCCTTTATTTATGGACAGATGTTGATGAAAGTTGATATAAATGTTAAAAAAATTAATTGTTTATACTAGAAACACCTACTTTCAGCATTCCTCACAGCAGCAAACCTGCATACTCTTTCCCATGTTAATCTATGGACAGTAGGCAAATAATACTCATATTTATTGACAGATAATGATCAAACTAGTCATATATTATTATTATGTTATTGATTTGGAAATTCGCTGAGTACGCAGGTCTGCTGCGACGGGGGTATTCTTCTTCCTGATAGCCCCCTCTGACCGCAGGTTATGGGAGTTGTAATAGCTTATTTGATTATCAAATAAATAAAATAAATTTCGTAACAAACTTTATATTTAAAATAATTAATACTGGATCGTATGTCCAGGTATGTTAGAATGTGCTTTCTCTCCTATCTGTTCTGTTTTATGTCCTCCCTTCTGTTATGGTGGGGCCCTTTTTGGGAATATCCAGCATATGACTAAATGAGATAAAACGTACAATCTTAGGATAAAACCACTGATCTCCCGAACATGACAAACAATTTTGAGATTTTGTTTCTCCACTTTGTCAAATAAATAATTTAAAGTATTTTATTACCTTATCTTCTTTTTACTACTTTATTTCTTTTTATTATTTAACCCTCTATCTGGCAAACGACTATTGACTGGTCGCCAAAAGTAGCTCCTCAATGGCAAACGACAGTTCAATAGTCGTTTGCGCATACGTATATTGCGCATAAATATTTTGTGTGGGTAATAAAGCTTATTTTCTTCTCTTTGTCTAATGTAATAGTAAAAATATTACATTTATTGAGACAAAAATGAGGAATTGAAATAATTTTATAACAAATCATTGTATATATTACTTTTTATTGATATTTTTTAGCTATCTTACCTTTTGTATCTGTTTAGTTACTTGGACAGTAAATATTCACCCATATAGCACATCCGAACCTCTTCAGCCATGAAGCTGCATTGTTTACCGAAAGTCTGAATCTCATTAGTGAAATGTGTCAGTATCCGATTACAAGCAGGGCAGTCGAGGTCTTTATCACAGTCGTCAACCAAAACTGCAACCCAGAGTTCCCCTGTGGCGTACGGACAACCCCAGTCCCTTCCTTGGTAGACGTTGGCATCTCCGTCAATGTAAAACGTGAAGTTAGCCGTCTCTCCAGCTGATTTCTTATATGCACTGATCAACCTAGCACAACTGGGTCTGTTATCACAATCTTCCCTACTAACTTGGAGGAGTTGAACTTTCACTACACGAACCAATGAATCGTCAGCACAATTATATTTTCGATTAGGACTCGGGATGTACCAGTCTTTCTTAGTGAAGTCTAAATCTTTGCAGGAGGGTAGAGATGGAGTAGTAGGATCATGATTGGAAATTGTAGAAAAATTCCAGTTTGAATCAGGGTTGTCTGTGGTACAGTTTATACATTTATCATTAGAACTGTTAAAAGTATCTATATATGTTTTTCTAATTTCAAATAAAGCCAAAGCTGTAATAATGAAGAGGACTAAGAGTGTCCAGATTTTCCTTACTTGATAATAAGAACAACAGTCTGGGAGGAAACACCGTTTTATTGTGGTTTTTGTTGTTACGCGCACTCGGTCACCAAGTGAAGGTAGAGTGCAGCCCTGTACAGTATACACAGGAGGATCGGTAGGCCTACTGGCGCTTCTCTCGTCCATGAACACCTCATCATAAACAGCAACCGAGTGGTTCGTTCTCCCCAAGGTTTCATAAATGTTGTGCTCTTCCTCTTCACTATAAATGCAATATAGAGAGGACGGGTTCGAAATTATATCCGGGCTCAGTTTACACTCCATTGGAACTGACGCTGGGGTGAAAATGGAGTTTTCTTGTAGCACCATGAGATAAAAGATAGTGGATTTTATCAGTAACACATTTACAATGGACCTCTTTTATAGATTAGGACAGAGTTAGGTTATTATCACAATTTTTATTTTAATCATAAATATTTTTACTGAATTATCTGTAGTTTCAAGAACATGAAAGAATTTTGATGAAGAAATAGTTTGAAATTTTTAAGCTATATATTGAGGTTACTGAGGGTTTCATTTGCAAGAAACTTTTACTAGTATGAATAAAAGCTTCAATTTAAGTTGTTCTTAAAGAAAACAAGTGAAAAGATAAAAAAATAGAGGAAGTCAGAGTAGATAAAATAATGTAGGAAAAATCTTCATCTTTAAAGGCAAACATAATGTGTAATTTCTGTAAAAAATGTTAGTTATGCGAATTTGAATTTGAATAACTATTTTAACTATAGATAAATAACTAGACGTTAATGAAATGAAATAATATACATTGTTTGTAATAAACAATTAAATCTAGTCAAGAACTGATTATATTTATTTAGTCTTAAAATTCTTTTCTGATTTTCCCCTTATCATGATGTATTTAGCATATAAATTACACAAAAAGTGAATTTAAATCCCCATATGTTTTTTTCTTTCTATCACATAACTATATGCTTGTCGTTTTATTTGCCATCAATCACTGTAGTCCTTCACTGGATAGTCAAAAGACTTTATATTACATTGATTGTTTATTCTTTTTAATATATGCTACCAAATGGACACCTATGTTTCTGAAAATCTTAAGTAACTCGACATGGGATAGCAATTGGTAGCTACAAACGGTGCATTCCAAACAAACACTTATTCATTTAGACTGGGACGGTGGCGACCTGTAATCCAGCTACTTGGAGGTCACGAATTGTGGATAGTGGTGAGCGATGGTCGGTGGATGTAGTGTTCTCTTGTGTGGATTAACGTCCGCATTATTGAATACTACGTTAATCCGCAAAGACTATCCTCATAATTAGACCAATTCGTAACTCAGAGGGCGTAGTTCGGATTCCACGTTAAACTGTAGGTCCATTAGTAGCCACCGGCTGTTGGTTATTAATTAACAACCCTGTCTAAGGAATTTGTCAGCTTTAGTCAGTAACAAGACTACAAGATCGCGCCACAATCATCCTACACTCAATCCTCATTCATACTTGGCTTAAAATACCTACATTGTAGTATGGTTGCCATTTCAATGATTTAATCTAAAGCATTTAATGGGCAACGTTTGTATGTTTCAGAGAGATGCACCAGTCCCGTTGAGGAAGACGCTTGTTTGGACTCCGCCTCACAGCAGATGGCACACCAGTTCTGCAACCGCATCATGGTGGACAAACGTTATGACGCTTGCAGGAAGGTGTGGCTAATTGTTATTTATAACTAGCAATATAGACCTCATTTATACGGGTATACATGCAGGGAGCAAAATACTTCTTATAATGGTAAAGTATCATCCTAAAATAATAAACAAACAAATAAAGAGTAAGCACTTATTACTTTATTTTAAAGGTTATGTATTAGTTTCTATTATACAAAACCCACAAACATTAACAGAATAATAGAACAGTATATTTCGCCACTAGGACCTCAAGTGCATGTCATATATCATGACATGACATAGATGTACACATACATATCTGTAACTCATATAATTGTAGATTATCTTGAAGAATACACAATTTTATTTCATTTCATTGTGCGCTGGTTGTTGGCAGATCCTCCCGACAAGACAGTATTACGAAGCTTGCCGTTGGGACTACTGCAGTTGCAGGGATGGAGACCAAGAGACTTGCGGCTGCAGGTCCATCGCCATGTTTGTCCGTGACTGTCTGCAGAAGGGTGAGAAATCTGTGGTCAACTGGAGGGACGAGGACAATTGTCGTAAGTTACATAGCTATTTTAAGTAACATGACTTAAGTTAGTGAAACATCAATAGGTTGTATGAAGTAAGGAAACCCGCACCTAGGGGAAAGCGTCCTTTAGGAAGGCCAAAATTAAGATGGAAAATCAAGTATGTTTAAATTTGTACCTATCTTTAAACCTTTATTTGTCTTTCTTACTGCAATATTGAACAGAATTTGGGATAATCCATCTCCTTGCACTACTCCAGTTCTTAATTCAAAAGATTCTAAATAAATTACAGACCATTATTCTGTAAAGTTTTCAATCAATTAGGTTTGTTTATATTTGATGAACCATATTCTCTCAAATGAATTATAGCTTTGTTAGTTTTTAAGCAAACTCTAAAAGTATAGTTGTAACTTTGAATAATTGGTTGTTCAAATGTTGGCTGTGACATGTTTCAGCTGTCAAATGCAATGGAGGAAGAGTTTACAAGGCATGTGGTCCCACTGCGGTTGCTACTTGTATGACAGGTGATTTAATAAAGTTTATAATGTTTTTTAGGGACGAGTGAAATTGTCGTAGTACATTATTTTAAGTACATGACTGTTGATTAGTGAAACATCAATAGTTATGAAGTAAAACCCGCACCTAATATTTTAAGCCATCAGTTTTATGGAAAAAAGATGAAAGAATTTCTTATAAACCTAGGTTTAAACCTTTTTCACGGCAACCTACAGTCGACCAGGGCACTCACAGTTGACATTCATTCCAGTTCTTAGCGATTTTGTTTCAGACAAATTTGTTCTAATTTTTTTTCTTATCTTAGTTTATTGTCTTCTTTTTTTTTATTACAGTTTTTCTCTCAAATACAAATTATTGTTTGTTTTTTTAAGCACTCTAGTCTAGTTTAAGTAAACTTTAATTTTTGTAAATTGGTTGTTCAAATGTTGGCTTATAAACATGTTTCAGTCTGTCAACTCAATGGAAAGGCTCCTGCATGTGGTTTCCTGTATTGCTAAGTTAATACAGGTGATTTAATATTATAGTGCTATTATTTATTTACAGTGAATATTATCGTAGTAAAATTATATAAGGACATTGCTGTTGATTGCAAAAGTTTTCATCAACATTTAGACTTATCGGTGGCATTTGTAGACTGTTATTGAACATTTCGACATCACTTTCATTATGAACTACTTCTGAGTAACATGTTAGTTGACAATATGTAACATTTTATGGTGAGAACAATTAAATCACTATTACTCTGAAGTGAATTCCTAATTATAGTGAAGAACGAATTTTTATAGAATCATCTACACTGACAAAACTCTCTATTGATGGGATGGTCAAGTAAATAACTAATTTTTAATGGAATTCCCAAACAATATTTATGGTTATACAAATTATAATAATTTTAAATCAGGATTTCAATGAAAAATATATATAGATATTTAATGTCCTGTAAGCGAGAAATGATGAAAGATTATTGACTGGAAGGTGGCGACGTCCTGTAATCCAGCTACTTGGAGGTCACGAATTGTGGATAGTTGTGAGCGATGGTTGGTGGGTGTTGTGTTCTCTTGTGTGGATTAACATCTGCACTATTGAATAGTACGTTAATCCACAAAAGATTATCCTCATAATTAGACCAATTCTTAATTCAGAGGCCGTGGTTCGGATTCCACGTTAAACTGTAGGTCCATTAGTAGCCACTGGCTGTTGGCTATTAATTAACAATCCTGTCTAAGGAACTTGTCAGCCTTAGTCAGTAACAAGACTACAAGATCGCGCCACAATCATCCTACCCTCAATCCTCATTCATACTTGGCTTAAAATACCTACATCGTAGTGTGGTTGCCATTTCAAATAATCTAATCTAATTACTATGGTTAACATTATACATTAATATGGGTTTGAAGTGCATTAGGATCTGGGGAGAGGACTGTGGTAAAACCCCCCAATGTATCAAAAATAATAACTGATGATCACACATTTCTAACCACAATTAGTTAGACTGATCTACCTGAGTTTGGTCAGTCATTTTACAATGTGAATGCTATATGAATGTAATTCAAACTTTAGATCTTGTCAAGTTTGCTCACTTAGGAATAGGATAGTGGTCATTGCGGAACATGATGTTTCATGAAAAAAAGCTCTTCGTGTCACTTTTTAAAACTTGTTCATATAGTTTTGACTCCTAGTTATCATAATTTATATCTTAAATTATGTTTGCTACTAAAATAAAAATACAAGAATTTAAGTTTTTAAGGTATACATTTTTTTAGTACACCTTCTCACGCATAAGTCATCAAAGGACCCATACATGAACATTTCTATGTTACCGATTTTTTTTTTTATCTTTGTTAAATTTTTTTTGGACATAAGCTGTATTTTTATTTGATCTCCACCACCTTAGCCTGGGAAAACCAGTCATTTAAATAGTGAACCGGTTTGAAATGAAGTTTGTGTTGCTCCAGAAGAGTCGGCTTTGGTGAGCGAAGCGTGCGAGGAGGGCTGCTTCTGTCCGGAGGGAATGCGTCTGCATGAGGGAAGGTGCGTGCCGAGGGACCAGTGTCCCTGCTACCTCCGCGGCAAGGCGTTCCCCGCAGGACACAAGGTGGCCAAAGGATGCAACACCTGGTCAGTCAGTCACCTCTAATGTTTGTCCTACTGTATTGGTACTGTTAACAGATTTTTTTACAAACACATGTTTTCTATTATCATTTTACACTGAAGCAATGAATTGTTATTGTTTACATTTTAGAATGGTGTTTTAATAAATAATTTAGATTTTCTTGTCATTAAAGTATGCTCTAATTTGTGTAAATAACAATAGCGACAAGGAAAATGGCTAAACAAAAGAATTTGGACCAGGATTTAAAGAAAAAGAAGCTATTGGAATCACGCTTAAAGAAATTAAAGGAAGATTTACCAAAATGTGAAAGTTCTGAAGAGTCATGTACATACTACACTGTAAAACTGTCTACAATATGGTGAAATATTGATGAAACACAGATTTTCTTGATTTTTATTGATTGTCTTGTTATTAAAATGTGCTTTTAATTGTGTAAATAACAAGTACTATGACTCGTAAACATGGTTTTGAGATAGTCTGAGCAGGTGGGTTGGTAAAGGGAGGTAGGCGGTTGCTTAATTAGCTGATGGTGGTAGTGGAGCAGGAACGCGATAGGTGGTGGCGCGATTGCAAAGGCCAAGCAAGGACGTCCATTTTTTCACGAACAATATTGCATACTTCAAATTCCCCTGTTTGATTGTGAATGAAACTGATATTACTGTAATGTCATGGACAATAAAGTGCAGATTAGGGTTAATAAATTTCAATTATAAGCCATGGCTTCAAGGAGGAAATTATCTCTTCTTTTTATGCAATGGATAATGTTCCATGTTTTGCCACACTGTCCTATTTTCAAGCAGATTTGTAAATTATATTTTGGAAAATTTTTGTTGGATGTTGTAGAAATGAAAGAGTATGTAGATGGGAGGGATTGGCTCGCGTATATGAAAGATGTGTGAAGAATAAGTATCTTATTACGGGATTTAATCATTAAGAAACAGTATGGTCTGCTCAATTTATTTAACTATCTACCATACAAAGCAGCTTTTTAGTCTTTACAATGTTGGTTCTAATAGATGTTAATTATTACACACCATTGGACAATTGGCTGTCTACTCGAGAAGCCATAACTCAAAGGAGTCAAAGTTTCTACGAAAAGTGGGGGTACAGCGACCCCCAAAGGCTTCAAGACCCGACCTGACTACAAATTACCTATTACTTTAGAGACTTACACAAACCATAAACACCAACAAAGAATGAAAATTCGAAGGAAATGTTAAAAATTCTAAAGAAAACCTTTAGAATGATTTGAATATCAAATTACGGAAATACGCAAGGAAATATTTAAAAAAGATTAAGATAATGACAGTTTTTGGACAATATACATTTGTCACCATCATAGATGACAAAGTTTTAAATGGGAATAAAGAATTTGCCTCGATTAATCAATATAACACAAGGAAAAAAATTTAGCCTAATCCCCATCATAGATTGGAGTTTCAGTATGTAAAAAAAAACTACATATTCAGGAAACCGGTTTTTGCACAAAATTCCGGATGTTAGGTTATAAGGATTAAAACTGACCACAACAATTTAGAAATAAATTAAAAACATATTTTCTGGATTTGTCAATTTACAGTTTTGACAAGCTGCAATTGATGGAAAATTAAAGTAAATTGGTAATAATTAGTAAATTGGTAACTGTATTGATTGATTATATTGCAGATTGTATCTGTAAGATAATACACCCTTTGTGGATTAACTTATATTATTTCGTTTTATGAATTTTATAGGTAATCCAACCAATGTATTTTTAGTTTTTAAATTTTGGTTTATTATTTTTGACATTATTCAATGTCTACCCTGATTGTACCAAACGAATAAAGAAATCTGAATCTGAACCTAACAGTCTCCTAATGTTGGTTCAGCGAGTGTGTGGGAGGGAAGTGGACGTGTACGGAGGTGGAGTGTGAGGCGAGGTGTGCAGCCATTGGAGACCCTCACTACGTCACCTTCGATGGTCGCAGGTACAACTTCATGGGCAAGTGCTCTTACACACTCCTGCAGACCACCAACTACACTGTGGATGCTGAGAACATTGCTTGCGACGGCGCCATTTCTGAGGTAACAATTTTTTATTTAAATATTCGATATTTAGTTTTGCTAAATGAAGCAACAGTACAATACTATCCATCAGTATTTACAATACAGTACAAAGACTTTTGTATACAATCATGTACAGTTGTGCAATAAATAGTGTCAAATATTTACACATTTGTATCTGTGGAAGATTTGAATTGTCTGTGTAGCCTCCATAACTATTTACTGATATAGTTTTTTTTATTCCTTCAAGGCGTTTTATGACAGTTCCACGTCACGCAACAAATGGCATTCTTGTAGTTTGACGTGAGTTTCTCGTCATCATGTAACCCGCTAGCTGGTGCATTCTAGCGATATTCTAGAATTTTGAATTTTTTTGAACTCTGACTTTACATTTTCCAACTAATTTTGATCAGCTGTGAATGCAACAGAGATAGAGATATGTTGTTTACAAGCACAGCTGTTTTGTCTTTGTTACATGTTTTGTCTATATTATTGGATGAATCTTGATAGTTAGTTTCATGTTATGTACACTTAAAAATTATAGTTTATGTGTTTATCATGGCACATGGTAAAAAAGTTATTTATGGTCAGATAAATTTCAGTGGTACTCACAGCAGCAAACCTGCCTACTCTTTCCCATGTGGTCTCCTTCTATAAGGCTGTCCGTATCCTGCTTTCCTTAACAGTGTCCCATGCTTTCTTCTTACGACATGTTGACCCATCTTAATCTTTTAATTCAAACAAGTTCCATAATCTCTAATATGCTATCTTAATCTCTAAATAAATGTCTTATCTCTTCATTGTGCCTAATTCGCCGATGTCAATTATCATAAACAGGTTTTAAAATCTTTCTTAAAATTTTATTTAAAAAACTATCAGTTTCTTCTCTTCTTTTTTGCTTTAACCCATGCTTTCTCCATGTAACAAGACTGGAGTAGAGTTCTTTCACTCAAGTGGAAAATCTTGAAAGTGCAGTTAATAATTACAGATTCTTCCTCAGGAGGAATAAGAATGAATCAAAGTTACATTATTTTGTTATTTTATTTTACTTACATACTTTTATTCAATGTTTTAAACCCATAAAAATTACTATTAAAGGTAGTTTGCTAGGTACTAGGTGATGGAAATAAAAATACCATTTAAAAAAAATTACCTATTGGGAAGCGTTACAGCATTGCTGCAAGTGTTTTTTGTTTTCTTTGATTTCAGAAACACCCAAAAACTGCTGAAAAACATTTCTCTGTGAATTTTTTTATAAGTTCTAAGCATTGTATTATCACTATTGTATAAAACGCCTGGATTGAATATTGTGTATTGTTACCTTGCAGAACATGGGTTTCTCGGTGGCTGCCGGGTCGTCCCCTTCATGCACCAAGGCCGTGACCATCACTCTGGGGGAGCAGGTGATCAAACTGAAGCAGAACAAGGAGGTCACCGTTAACAACCAAGATGTGGAGAGTCTACCAGTCAATGTTGCGGGAGCCTATATTAGGATTGCGTCGTCCATGTTTATTCAAGGTGGGGGCATCTTCTTACTTTCTCCTAGTATTGTTTTTGTCAAAATTTTAGAATTTGAGTTAAGAGTGGATATATCCGTTTTGGGGTTTCCCTGAATTCCAAAAAAGTGGATTTCGACGTTATGTCTGTATGTCCATGTATGTGTGTCTAGTGTGTAGAGCTACAGCCTACCCTGGTGTGATTTAGATGAAATTTGGTATGAATGTATATATTCACCTTATATCTCCAGGGGTTTTTTCATTTTTTTGAATTTTTCATTTTTAAGGGTAGTTCACCCCTAAACACCCTTAGAAACTTAACAATTCAAAATTTCTCAAATATGGCTTTAACTATTTTGATTAAAATTTGATAGTTTATAGTGCATATAGTGCTCAATAATATGACACCCCCCATATGTCTGTGAAAATGACGGTTCAAAAGTTATGGATGGGCTTTTTAAATGTTCGCGAAATCAATGAAGGTAAAGTAAAATTTGACTACCACCATTGAAACCAGCTTAAAAAACTAAACAATTGAATTATTATGACTTAACGGTTCCAGAGAAAAGTCAGATTTATTGTCCATAATATGAATTGTCTACCCAAATTATTCTGGAGATATGAAATCTATTTCTTCTTATTCTTATGACTTTTTGAATTTGAATTTTTAGTGAGGAAAAAATAAAACAATTTACGTACTAACTTGAATTGTTTAAAATACATAGGAGATAATTATACTGATGTTTTAAACTAAGTTTATGAAGAATTAACTCTATATTATAAATATAATAAATTAGAAAAAGTGTAGCCAAAGGACACCAATTGAAATATTTTTTTGAACATTTAATTAATTATTTCATAAAGTTAGTATTCTTGATTACATTGCAATATTGTTTGCCAAACAATGGTGATTAAACCAATCATTTTGTTGATAACTGTAGCAAGTATTTATAATCCAGTATAAACCAGTAATCAAACTATGGGAATTATCTCCTATTAATTGAATTCACGTTATGTTTTTCCAGTTGAGCTACCTGACGGACTAGAGATATTATATGAAACAATGTACATCACTTTGTTTGAAAGGAAACATTAGTAGACTTTTAATGTTTAAATTAATTAAGATTCTGATATTTTAAACTATGTAAATATAAAAATTAGATTGTTGAAGAATTAAGACATAAAATTCAATAAACTTTTGCTGTAATATGTTTGTGTATAACTGTATATTAATTTATGTCAGAATAATCATACACTTGTGTTTTTCTCGTATAATTAATCAACAGGTTATTGTTTGAAGTGATTAACACTAAAGGATAAGAATACCAGTGTCGCTGGGAAATAACTATTCAAAGTAAGTCTCCGTTGACTAGCGAAGGATAAACTATAAGTTCAATGTAACTACTGTTTGTACAATATGTATATCTAAATATAATTATATAGATCTGATGGTGTACTTGCAGGGCGTCAAACTATGTAAATATAAAACTGTGGAGATTGTTGAAGAATATAAGACATAAAACGTTCAACTAAAAACACATAACTATTAAAAAAAGTAACTAGACATAAAAGAGATAACTATTCGAATAAGGAAAAATATCCTTTTTAATTGGTTGTGTAAGTAACATAAATGAGTAAAATTAACTTAAACATTTTGCCTCCAGGTTTGATAAATGACTATTAATAGGTTAGGATACATGCTGTCTTAATCCTTTAATTAGTCAACTGGTGACTAGTTTTGGAAAATTATATTTCCTTTTGTCTTGTAATTAATTGCTTTATACAAGTCATAACACATTTTAAACTAAATAAAATTTAAGACAACACCAGGTCACAAAATACACAATGGGCTGGCTGCACACAAATTTATACTGGAGCAACCGACGGTGCAGAAAACCATGACACAATAACAAAAAACATAGGGCCTATACATATACAGTATACTTTTTTAGGGAATATAATATCTTCGTGAAAGTAGATGACAGGTGTTGTAACCTATTAATTAATTGTAAAATTAGCTAATAAAATCACACAAATTTCAACAAATTTGAAATGAAATGAAATGTAATCTTTATTTATTCAGTGAAATAAACTGTACTTAATACATAAACATGATTAGTTTTAATATAAAAAAGCTAAGACAAACTAAAACTATAAAAAGATAGTTTTCTTTTAACTGTAAGTTATTTTAGTAGACCTCAAAGTATAACTAGTGACAATTGTGCTGAATAGGCTAATGTAAAACAAAGTTTTACTTTCTAACACTTGAAAATATGATTAACACATTCGCTGCGTGGGAGGAAATTCCCACCACGCAGTGATGGCACCACTGCCACAGGGTGGGAAATATCATCCTTGAGCGATGTCAACAACCCGGCTTCAGTGTGAGCTCAGTCTTGTACTGAGAACGTTGATCTGTTTGCTGCGTTTTGTGTGTGATCTGCCACAAATTTTGGCGTGTTTCGTCAGTGTGGCCATTCTGTGCTTTGATGATGCTTTCGTGTTTTTGCTTCGTGCTTGACGTTGCACTTTAGCAATTAACGCTTAACGCAATCCGGGAATCAATGTGTTAAAGGTTACTTTTACGGAGTGGTGAAAAGTATTACTGTCTTTTT
This sequence comes from Nephotettix cincticeps, assembly GCA_023375725.1. Lineage (NCBI taxonomy): Eukaryota > Metazoa > Arthropoda > Insecta > Hemiptera > Cicadellidae > Nephotettix > Nephotettix cincticeps. The sequence continues at coordinate 54,485,112 of CM041787.1, forward strand.
GCAGGGTTAAGTTTAATTTCTGGCTTGTTTGATGTTTATCTTGTATGTTTAATCTTTCTACGCTAAATTTATGATTACCATTCCTATGCAGTAGTACTTACACTGTTTTGTACTTCTTTATATAGTACGGCTTAGTATAAAGCAAAAATGTTCATTTTTAGAGTTATTCCAACAATGATCACATGTGCTGAACATGCATACCATAGGTAGAGCTCAATTAGAATCTGAAGACAAACGTTTTAATAAGAAAGAATAATATCAATAACAAAAAGAAATAAAATACTGCTTATGATATTTATATTATGTATGATATTTATATTCTGTAGTAGTAGTTTCAAAATAACATCCAGATCTTTATTTTCAAACCGAGAATTTAAATTTTTTTTCATAAAATCAAATCAACCTAAACCTTATAAGCGTTTTTGACACAATGTAACTTTTCAGGGACTTTGCGGAACTTTCAATGGAAACCAGAAAGACGATTTCCTAACGCCAGAAGGAGATGTGGAGCAGGATGCTTTTGCGTTTGCCAACAAGTGGAAGACGCGAGAGGTGTGCGACAACAGTGATGTTGGCACCACTGGCCCGTCACATCCCTGCGACAAACATGTTGGCCGTCGTAAACTGGCTGAGAGTCACTGCGCCAACATCACAAGTAGCTTGTTTGCAGGTTGGCTTTTTATCATCACTTCAACATATACCTGTTTTTTTTCAACCTCCAGACGATCGGATCCAAGCAAGTAAGAGGTATAGAGGGGTCTGATGCGTAATGTGATTGTGCAGCTCCCCCAACCACAGCCTCTGCTGTTTTCAGTGCTAGTGAGTCAGTTGTAGCCGAGCTACGTCCGTGTAAACATGGTTACTACGCTCGATACTCCCTCTAAATTTGAGTTACGAAGTGTAATCCATTTTCTGCAAGCAAAAGGATGTAGTGCTGCAGAAATCAATCACAGAATGAACAACATGTAAAGACGTTTTGAGTGATGGTAGTGTTCGGGAATGGTGTCGAAAATTTAAAGAAAGATGTACAGATGTCCATGATGAAGTCTGTCGCCACTGTAGGCCTCGTTGAGCTTGTTGATTAGGCGGTGAGATGCAAACAAATGTTTAGAATTTGCAAACTGTTAGATAAATTTCCAGACATTTCAAGGTCTGCTTTGTACACAATTGTGACTCAAGACGAAGGCTAACACACAAGACAAACGCGGAAGAATGCTTTCATCACTTCTGAATCTGATACTCAGTATAACTTTCGATGACAATATGCTCTGTACCCTATTTCATAATGCCAATACCGTGTTAAACTTTATCGGTTACTGGAATACGTAGTTATAATTGAATAATCATAACGCATCCTTGGACCGGCCAATGACGTGTATGCATATCAATAGGATATGAATTGTGTAATTCCATCATCTGCTTGAACACTTTTGTTCGATCAATGATGTTCCGAGTCGCCGACATTATTTCAAAAGAAAAGTTTAGTTCTTATCTTTCAGTTGTAATGCCGATTTTATACTGTCCATCCGAATGTTTGGATATTTTTCAGATTTTACCGGATACATATTCTGTGGATATCCGATCCGATCCGACTTTTCAGATATTCGTACACCTCTATAATTATTACTATTTTTTGCAAAACATTTATCTGAATCTTGACCAATGTACCAAAAGTTGTGAATACAGTAAAGATTTCAAATAAATAACTATTTATTCAGTAAATTATTACCAGATTTGCTATTTTTGATTTTTTGTGGGAAATTTAAAAGATGAGATTCTTTTTCGTAACCACTAGAATGTCGAACTACTTATTAGGGTATCTCCAACATCTCAGTCCTTTGTCTATAAATACCCAAGTTTTACTGTACATTGCTTATATTCTCCCCATCCAACATAATATTTTAATTTCCAGGATCTGTCGAATATCCTATAAGGAGCTTTTTCGACATCTCCTAAATACTTCAATTTGACATCTAGCTATTCATTAATATAAACTTTTGTTTTGTCAAAACATTTTTAATTTATACATATAGTTTTTCCAAATAAGACAACAAGAGATAGAATTTAATAAGGTGATTACACAGTTTGAGTTGTCTTGATCTAAATCATCCGTTGTAGACTGTCACTACCTGGTGGACCCTGCCCCGTTCTATGAGGACTGTCTCTACGACGTCTGCTCCTGCAGCGGTCCTACCCACCAGTGTCTGTGCCCCGTCATGTCCGCCTACGCCAAGGAGTGCAGCTTCCAGGGGGCCACCATTGACTGGAGGGATAAGGTTAAAGAGTGTGGTAAGTTGTGTTTTTCATTTATATTAAATAATCATGTTAAAAAAAAGTTTATTCAAATTTTTACTACAGAGTGTATTAGTCTTGTTCCATTCCCAAGGAATCATTCATTTGAGGAACTTTTTTACCTAATATAGGTGTAGAAGATATTGTTCTTAAAAAAAATAATTACCTGAAAAAACTTAGTTTGTTGTTATAGTCAAAGAAGTTCTCCCAAAACGTGTACCAGCGAGATAATCACTGTGGCTTAAAGTGCTTCTGAAGTGTTCTTCTTTCACTGAGGTTAACATGTTCATGTAATTCATGCTGATAATTTTTATGTATGCACTGACGTCATTGTATTGGTGGCGTCGTCCTGTAATCCAGCTACTTGGAGGTCACGAATTGTGGATAGTTGTGAGCGTGGTCGATGGGTGTAGTTCTCTTGCGTGGATTAACGTCTGCACTATTGAATACCACGTTAATCCACAAAGACCATCCTCAAAATTGACCAATTCGTAATTTAGAAGCCGTGGTTTGGATTCCACGTTAAACTGTAGGTCCCTTAGTTGTTGCCTTAGTCAGTAACAAGACTACAAGATCGTGCCACAATCATCTTACGCTCAATCCTCATTCATACTTGGCTTAAAATACCTACCTTGTGTTTTTCTAAGCAGTCTAACGGAAGTAATTTTTTAGCCCCTAGGTTTGTTCGCCAGAGTTTAGAAGCTATTTAACTCAACATGCGGTAATTTCTTGTCATGGGTGATGGGAATTATTTATCTAATCTCTAACCTTTTTATTAATCATGAATTATTATTGTCCGTTCGACCAGGTATTCAGTGCCCGAGCGGCCAGCAGTACCAGGCGTGTGGCAGTACTTGTGAGCGGTCCTGCAGTGACCTGGGCCGCCCCTGCCCCCGCCACTGGGGCTGTGTGGAGGGTTGCTACTGCCCCTCTGGTCACACCCTGGGTCCCGCTGGAGACTGTGTCCCCGTCGCTTCCTGTGCCTGTGTACACCACGGGATGGAGTATCCTCCCTCCCACCGTGAGATACGACCTGGCACCAAGGGTCTGCAGTTGTGGTTAGTTTGTTAATACCTTTTGTTAATAAATTGAAAATTGTTTTAATTCCAATTTCAAAAATACTTTACTAAAGTGTTACACATGCTCATACATAAATGGTATCATATTGCATAATATTAATTACTAATACAATTTTACTTAAGATTTTGAATTCTATGTTTTACAGGTAAGAAAAAGGAAAAAACAATGAAAAAATTTACTTCCCTGTAGGAAAATAGGTTAGATCATGTATATGTCTAAAGGGAATGTTTTTAGTTCATCGAAACAGCTGTTCTTATAACGACACTTCCATTAAACACTTCTGCTATACTTTTTGTGTTCCACAAATCTGCTAACACCCACCCCAGAGCTTGTAATTTCCATGTCGGAAAAAAATCATAGTATTGATAAAACGTGTCTAAGGTTTAAAAGGGGTTACTGATTAAACGTTGGAAGTTTAAATTGTCGGAAGTCAATTTAAAAAAAATATATATTCATTATTAACTGGCTTTTATAAACTAATTTGCTATAGTTTTTTCAAACAATATTTTTTTGTCTAGTATTATAGCTCCCTGCATGAAGCTTTTATTTCAAGGTGAAACAAAATTTGTTTCATGTTCTTCTTAGTTGTGCAACCGTATATGGTAACTTTAGCGGGAATGTAAACGGTAGAAATATATTTTGTTTTAGTTTTGAGTATAACAACTCCATCCACATGTTCTAAGTTTAATTGGTTGTCTGAAGTGAGTACAAAGGAGTTTTGTAATAATCAGAGTCTAAGATTTATTGAATTACCCTTACCCTTTTACGAGTGCTATATTCTGCATAAAAATTTTTTTGGACGTTTTAAAACATCTTTTTAATGTATACGCAAAAAGGAGTATTGACGTTTTAAAATGTCATTTGACAAAATTTGGGCAAATAGATTTATATATGTAAAACTTTATACAGATTGATTCTCAAGTTATAAATCAACAATTAAAGACACATAGTTATGCAGCACATATGTGTTAGTGTATTCAATGAGTTATCTACAGGAAAGGGGTATTTGATAATATTGACCGCGGCAGTAAGTTTTGTTGGGAAAGGTAGCGGCTGCATCAATGTTCTGAAGACTTTCAAATGAAAAAGTTCTAAAATGTTCATGTTAGGGTATTTTGAATGGAATACCCATTTCCTGTAATATTTACATTAAAAAATTTTACTCTTTGGACGGGTGATTTAAGTTTTTCCCTTACTCCTTAATGTCCTGACTTGATGGCGTTTTAAAATATCATTACTCTTTAAAGAGTTAAAAATTTTAGAAGATTATTTTTTCAATGATAATCAAATTCCCCAGTGTGTGTGGCAATACCCTGAAGCGATGTTGTGGCGCTGTGTAATGTGATGTTGTGACAGTGAGTGCAAGAACGGCGTGTGGCAGTGTTCCCCAGCCACGCCTGAGCAGATCAGAGAATATCCCAACCAGTCCTTGGAGCTACGGACAGCTTGCAGTGCCACCAGGCATCAGGAGTTCACCCACTGTGAGCCGCCAGAACCTGTCACTTGTAAGGTATTCACTGTTATTTTATATGTTGTGTATTTTTTACACCAGAGTTATTAATATTCCAAACCCTGGGTGCTACTACCTACGTTTACTTCTTTCCAACAACATAGACTAGCCTCTGAAGTGTAATAAAACAGAAAGTCATTAGTACTTTGCCCAATGTTAGCTAACTCCCTGGTCCTGTCGCAGAACATGCACGCGCCACCTCAGTCGTCGCCAGCCATCTGTCGCTCGGGTTGTGTGTGTCGCCGAGGCTACGTACTGGACTCTCTCACCAAGGAGTGTGTCAAGCCGGCACAGTGTCCCTGTCACCACGGGGGGCAGAGCTTCGCTGACGGGACCAAGATACAAGAGGACTGCAACACTTGGTAATGTACCATAACTCAGATATATCACTTGAAGGGATTAAATGTTTTTTGGGAAACGATATTACAGTATATAGGTCTGGGCATGTGGTAGGTTGTTATTCACATCAAATTGAGTTAAATACTTGATTATTTAGTGTTCTCATTTATGAATTATTATTTTCTTTAACCACTTAATGGTTTTTGCTGACATATGCAATTAGTTAAAAAGTGCTAAAAAAGGACCACTGATAAAACAACATTCTCCCCATTTGTTCCCCCAAAAAACAACATTCTTTGTTGATTTTAGTCACGGTATATTGCTGCTAGAAATAGTTCACTACTCGAATGTGTTAGCATTCATTTATGGACTGTTTCCTTATGCCTTTGTGTTTACAAGCGATGTTATAGTAGACTCAAAACCGAATCAGCTGAAACTGAACGTGCAGCTGTTTGTTCTATCTCACGACCGGCAAGGCTCATTCGTTGGGTTTATTTATTGGTTTTATGATCTGTTTTTAGTTTATTTACTGTCAGGCTTTAATGAAATGCTAATAATTGGTTTTTGAATGATGATAGAAAAATTTAAGTTAACTCAAATTTCACCTCTTAAAATAGGTTTAATAAATGGTTTGTTTTCTTTAATCTACTTCTCTTCCTTGTTCTTAATATACATAATACAAATTTAAAATAATAAATATGCACTTTTGGAATGGTTAAGATAAAAAAACTGGGGGTTTGATCAAATGGGCTTCATCATTATATTGAATAAAACTTATGATAGAATTAGTAAAATATAGTTATACTACTGTTAACTGATCAGACTTTTGCAACCCATCAAGTCATTTTATTTAATGCTGGTTGTGTATAAATTTATATTGTGTGTCTTGCTATGACTTTGTCTATTACTTTTGTAAAGTTGACTGACAATAAAATTCTTATATATTTATTTATTCATCTTGTGTTTTAAACTATACAATGTTTCTGGAAGTGATGAAACTCTCATTACAAAGTGTTTCATGTATTTTCTTAAGTTTACGTACTATGTAGCTTTTATTTGTAGATATTTCAATGTAATACATTAATAGATTAAATCACAAGACATATTTAACAAAGTCCAAATAAGTTAATTGGAAAACGAATATTATAACCTGTATAAAAATGAATTTCACAAGCTCATTTTGTAATTCTAACCTTTATTGATATTGATGGTAACCCATCCATTCCTACTTATGTAGTATTTGCCCTTACTATTTACCAGTTAACCTAGAAGATTTATGGAATTGAATAACTGACTATCCCCCATCCCATAATAATATTTTTAATTTTAAACCATTCATGATTTCTGTCAAAGATAGGAATTTTTTCAGCTGAATAAAAACTTTTGCTTTTATAAATATTAAATTATTTACTTAGTGCACAATGTACGTTTACATCTAAACCAAACCTATTTCAGTTTTTTAATGGCGTTAAAATATTGTTAGTTGTAAATAAGGACACATTAATTTCCATCGGTTGATTGTGACCGCAGCAAGTGTGAAGGAGGCAAGTGGAACTGCAGCCAACGGCAGTGTCCGGGCGTATGTCGAGCTTGGGGCGACTCTCACTTCCGGACTTTCGACGACCGCATCTTCGACTTCCAGGTCAGCTACTGTTATACAATACATCTTACGGTAAAACCATTTTACGAGTTTTCATTAAAAGGACTAGAGCAAGTTCTTTGAAACTTGCCCTAGATGAGATGAGAAATGAGATGAAATATTTAATTCTGTGAGATGAAAAATTATAACAAACTAGTATTAATATAAGAACACTTTTCAAGCAATTTTTACAACTTTTAACATTTGTAAACAAACATTTGTAACATAACTGCAAATAAAACAGCCACGGCAGACATCGACGAAACCATTACTTTAAAAACAAAGAGTACGAAAACTAAAATACAGACGGAGCGAAAAATAAACGTCATAAATTAATTGTTGATGGTTTTTGAAAAATGCTAGGCAAAAAATAAGCCAGTACATTAAATAATAAATAACTTAGTTATAACTGATTTACGGAGAGTCGCTGTGAGCAATGCTGCGGCACTCGGAGGGTTAAGGCCTTAAGGGTAAGGTGGCCTGGCTGGTTGTTAACACGTCTTTTTTTCTGTGTAAATGAGTGTTGGCTGCTGTCCCTTTTGGTAATAAAACCCAGTAACTGATAAATATTAAGCTTTTGTGCTTGATACCATATAAATGTATCTCTCTGACTTACCAAAATTGATATACAATTGGTATAAAATTCATTTTTAAAAGACAGACTCAAACCATTATACAGTTCACTATCAGCTTCTTCAAAGAATGGTTTTCTTATTTTTTTAGCTAACCATGAAAACCAACACTAATGAAACTTAATATAAGTGTCACACGAATTTAAAAAAGAATGTTACCCCACTTGTCAGCAACCACAGTCAAGTACTTTCTAGGGATAGGTCTGTTGTGTAGTTTATCTTTTATTTGAAGAGAGCAATTTTTTAATTTTTATTTTGGTGTTTTGCTAATTTCTCATACCTAATATTTGTTATTTTTCATCAAAGGGTGCTTGTGATTACATGCTGGCCAAAGGATCTCTTTCCGACTCCGATTCGTTCAACGTTGCGCTGGAGGTGAGTTAGTTATTGAGGAAAGTTTTCATTGTTCCTAAATCTTTGGAAAAATAATTGTTCAATTATAATTATTTAAATAATTATAATTAAATAATTTGTTGATTGAAATTCATCTTATTCTCCAGATTGTACCGTGCGGATCGTCAGGAGTAAGCTGTTCCAAGTCTGTCACGCTTTCTGTCGGTTCTGGTGACAAACATGAAACTGTTACTTTTAAACCTGGCAAAAGTATTCCGTCTGTTGCTGGACTCAACAGGTTAGTTGAAATAACTGTTGAAATGAGAGTTGCTTTGAATCTGTTTCTTTTTAACCAGTTTTGATATTGCAGCATGATCTCTTAGCAGACGATAATATCACCTCAGTCCCCATCAGTACTCGCTTTTTTATTGTTCAGATTCTTCTATTTTATTACTGTTGGTCCCATAAGAATATTAACCTGTGATGATAAAAAGCCCTAAATTTATCCCATTAGTACTATTAAATTTGTGATATAATCTAAATATGTGACTGTGTGAAAATTAAGGATGGGTCGATTCCAATTTTTTTCAATTCCGATTCTTTAAAATCGATTCCCATCGATTCCAGGCATTGATTTGACCTCCGTCAACAAAAGTAACGCTTTAACCCTAGAAGTGTTCAAAATATTTTTTTCAGTGTCACCAGGTTTATAGGGATTTGCAGCCTTTAAAAATATCTTTATTAATCCTAGAAGTTAAGATATATAATTTTTTTCAGTACAATCGTATCGTAGTGTAATCAGATTATTATAACTTACTAATCAGAGAACACACTTTTTACTAAACTATCAACGTTTAAAAATTCCCATCAAATTAGCATCATGTTAACAAATTCATCAACGGATAGACTAGAATATCACCAGGTTGTGTAGGCTACTTGGTATCCTTGGTCTTGTATCGTAGTTTGTGAATCTGATTTAGAAAAATTGTGTGTTATATTGAAATATTGTAACCAATTATTTGTATGAAAACAGGAGTATTAAATGGGCTTATTATTTTTTACAACTAATCCTGTTAAAAGTTAACATGGAAAATGAATATACTTGTTTTGTTGCTGAGAAGTTTATTTCTCGGAATAATATAATTAACAGTATTCCGATAATCGGCATCGACGACGACATTCAATATCGAGCTTCAATATCGTATTGAAGTTTATTAGTAACTGAAATAAGAATAATTACGAGATATGTTATCCTTGAATATGTTATGTATCTTTGAACCGACCAATGACGTTCTTGCATTACTTTTAAAAAGGATACGAATTTACGTCATTTCTGATAATCGGCATCAACGACGACATTCAATATCATGTTGAAGTTGATCAGTAACTGAAATAAGAATAATTACGAGGTATGTTGCAACCTTGAACCGACCAAAGACGTTTTTCCATTATTTTAAAGAGGATACGAACTTATGTCATTCGTCTTTTGCACTTTTGTGTTCGAGCAAAGATACAGTATTTCCTATTGACGAAACAAAAAGTTTGAGTGTCAATGCTAATTTTTATATGGTCTATAAGTAATTTCAGATATTTATTGAATTTTACTGGGTACTTGTTACTTTCATTTTGGAGCCATATTAATCCATACATCCAATTGCTTTGAAATGAAATATTGGTTTTTATTTACGCGGCTACGACAATAAACTGAAAATGAACGATAATTTTAAGTCGGTAGGGCGACGATTGGTTTCTTGATCCGAGTTTCATCAAAACAATGACGACTGTATCTTATTAAGACATCGTGACGAGGAAAGCAAACATACTTCTTTCATTTGCCGTTCGTCGCCGGTGGAACAACGAACGCTTGGAATTGAAGAATCGTAATTGACTTTCGGCGATCATTTTCGATTCCGATTCGAACCCTGAGTCGAGAATCAATGTTTGGAATCGACCCAACCCTAGTGAAAATATCACGATTACTTTGGTGAAAATTTTGGGCCTCAATATATATTTTTATTTGTCGTTGCTTCAACTAGCCAAAATAAATAGCCATTAACAAGTTTATTACTTAATTTTACTAGTTATTACTTACTGTAAAGTGTAGTCCCTTTTTTTAATTGGGTGTTTTGCAGGATATTGGGCATGAAGATACCAATGGCCATTTATCAAGTTTAACTCTAACCCCTAACATGAAAAACAGTAAAATATCCCTCCATTTTATGGTATTATATGAAATAAATCTTTAATTTGCATTTTGTTGTTATAACGTATGTGGAGAAAGTTGTCATGTCAAAAATGGTTTAGTTTTAATGATAATTATTATATTTTCAGGATTTCTGTGAGACAAGCTGGTTTATTTATTTTTGCCGAAGTGCCAGACCTGGGAGTAGTACTTCAATGGGACAAAGGGACCAGAGTCATCCTCAAAGCAGACCCTAAATGGAAAGGAAGGGTAAATATGTTAAAATGTTACCTTGAATTTACTCGGAATAACCTGTTGTAGGTGTAAAATACTAATCATATATTTTAAAGTACTATGCGTTTTCAATATTTAGGAAAAACAAATTTTTATCTTTTAATTTTCAAATACTTGATCACCTCTTTACTCCAGCTTTACTCTTTACTAATTATAAATTTCAAACTTTTAATAAAATTAAAAACAAGTTTTTGACACAAATGCCTGCGATATTCTGCGGCTATGTTGTTGTACAGAGGTTGTACACAGTCTGCAGCATTAATATTGCAGGCGCTATCCATGAGTGTTGTCAGTGCGACGTGGATAAGTATACGTTTTTCTGTCAAATTGCAGATCCAAGTTTCAAGTTTTTTTCTGAAAACATTTTTCCTGTAATAATAACCATATTGTGTGACTCTATCAAAAATAATACAAAAACGCTTAGAGCAGTATACTAGCACTATTGTAGGAGATCATCAAGCTGGTTTCGTTAAAGGAAGATCGACAACTGATAAAATAAAAATTTGTAAAAAAATAAATTAAATTAAAATAATAGATTAAAATAATTAATAAATAATAAAATAATTAATAGATAAAATTTGTATTTTAAAACAAGCAATCAGCAATATTGGGGATACAATAAAGAATTTCATGGAATCTTCATTGATTTCTCTAAAGCCTACGAAGTTCTATATATAAGGAAAATATGGAATACATAATAAATTAATTAATGTTGTTTCAATGAAAATCCATTAATCAAAATGCAAAGTCAAAATCGAGGAAAGTTTATCAGAATCTTTTGAAGTAAGAACTGGAGTAAGGCAAGAAGATGGATTATCCCCAATTCTATTCAGAATTGCTATAGAAGATGCACTCCAGACAGTAAGAAAGACAAATGGAGGTTTAAAGATAGGAACCAATTTAAATATTCTTGTTTTTGCAAATGATGTAAAAATTATATGTGAGAAGAGAGATACCCTAAAAGATTTAACAAAGGTATTCATCCAAGAGACCAGCAAAATGGGTTTAAAAAATTAACGATAAAAAAATTAAATACATCCATTTTTCAAAACAAGAAGACCGATGAAATGAAATAATTATTGAAGGACACATTTTAAAAAAAGTTGATCTTTTTAAATACCTTTGAGTCTTAATATCAAGCAGAAATAGTGAAGAATCAGAAATAATTATAAATATTCATGTAACAAAATTCTAACCTCAAAAAGGTTATCACGTAAAACCAAAATTAAAGTTTATCATACAATTATCCAGCCAGCATTGTTATACGTAGTTTTGTTATATGGATACTAAATAAAAAAGAAATGAAAAGGCTCATAGTTTTTTAAAATAAAATTTTAAGAAAGATTTTTGGAGCAGTATGTGATAACAGTGAATGGAGAATCAGACGTAATGTAGAATTAATGAATTTATTTAGAAATTATGATATCACAACCCACGCTAAAACAAGACATTTGAGATGGGTGGGGAATGTCTTGAGGAGAGACAGAGGATTACTATTGAGGGAAGTAGGAGAAGGGCAGCCGAATAGGGGAAGACCACCTGGAAGGACCAAGAGAAGATGGTGGGACAGTGTGAAAAAAGACATCAAAAGAGCAGGATCAGCAATTGACGAGGCACAGGACAGGGAGAGATGGCGAGCAGTTGTTGGTGAGGCCAAAACCCTACATGGGTACCAATGGCCATGAGAGTAAGAGTCAGTATTGTGTAACTATACTCAGCGTGGCTATGAAAAAAATGCATGTATTTTGAAAAGTAATATCTTGTTGAAGTTTATCGATACAAATCTGACCAGACTTTTTAAACACCCTCAGCTCTACTTTTGGGATAAATTTAAAAAACGTTAATCATCCATCCTATTATTATTATATTGTTTTAGCTGAAAGGATTGTGTGGAAACTACAATGGGGATGAGAAGGATGACTTCCAGACACCATCAGGTGGAGTTAGCGAGGTGTCGGCTCAGCTGTTCGGAGACTCCTGGAGGCTCCAGCCATACTGTCCCGACGCTCATCCTGTCATTGTGAGTTGAATTCAATCAGATGGAAAATGCGGTAGAATATTGTTGTATGTATGATGGCACACTGACACATATTTTCCTCAGGACACGTGCAAGCTACACCCGAACCGCAGGTCCTGGGCTGTCAAGAAGTGCGGGATACTCAAGTCCTCCTTGTTCCGTCCTTGCCATTCCGAGGTCCCGATAGAACCTTACTTGGAAAGGTTAGTGTTCTTGCCTGACAATAGTTTGCCTGACAATGTGACATTAAATCACATTCAAGTATTTAACAGATTAAATTAGTATTGTCTTTGAATTTAAGGTAATAAGTGTGTATGCAAACCAAGTTTGTAATATCTAATAGGATGACAGTAATCTATGAAACTAAATTTATAGAATAAACAACTTGAGTTTTCCTCCTTAAAAGGAGTTAAAGTAAAGCCAATTGTCATAACCTTTCACATCCCATCTCATGTTAAATCACACATACTGTGTGTGTTAACTGATGTTAACTGTGTACAGCAGATTAATCTAATCTGTTTGGTTCTCCTGGTCGGTTCCGCTAGTTGTTTCAATAGCACATAATCGTGTGAAAGTTTCACTTTATCATGACACTATATGTCATGAGCAATGAGGTTGTTTTCATCAAACCCTTCTCAGTGGATTTCTTCACGAGAAAAATTGGAAACCACTGAGCGGCCATACCAGAACTCCATGCCAGAGTCTAGTCTAGTACACGGGTGGATTTCTCTTGGAGGAAAGGGCAGGTAATGGGGTGTTCAGTAACTCCCCTAAAACCAAGCTTCAAGCCTGAATGGGACAATTCTGCACTATATTTCAGGATCTATGGCATCCTAGCGTGTGCCAACCTCATGTTGGTGAAATCCTATCATGACCAACACACTGTGATCCTAGGACTGTTAGGCTGCTCTAAAAGCACTGAACTCCCCTGAGATCACTTCCAAAATTTAGTGGGAGTGCTTCAAAGCGCTCTGCAAGCTTGCAGACACTGTGTGTAACACCATGCTTCTCGGATGTGTTCCAGGCCATGTAGGCATTGGGGGAAACAAAAATGTAGACAAGCTCGCGAAAGCAGGAGTCAAGCCTATTATCAACCATACTACCAGCAAGGCAACAGCTCACAAGGATATTGATGACTGGGTCAGGGAACAGCAATGTCTTCAATGGAAAAAATTTCCTGGGCAAGACATTGAACATAAAATTGTTCCCCAGACAGTCCGCTTCTTTCACTCACTGGCTGATGAGGTTAAATTGGAGATTGGTAGGTGGGTCACTGCTCTAATTACTGGACATGTCCATTTCAGGAGACATCTACTCACTCTAAAGATAATTTTTTATGAACCAGAATGCAGGCTATGTAAAGGCTTCTTGGAGATTGCCCTACACATCATCCTAGACTCTTATAGACTGGGGGCAAGGAGAAGGGCCCTTTTCGGTCTTGAGCTACCGGGTGAGGTATTCAACGCTGGTATATAGAAAAAGCTCTTGAGTCTCGTTGAAGGCACAGGATTCAGCTAACCTATCCAGCGTCCACGGGGAACACAATAAGCCACAAGGTTGACTTATTGAGACCTGAAGTCCTACTCCTCAAATCAATCAATTGACTTTATCTGATGATTTCATATTGTTTCAGGTGCATATTTGACACCTGCGGCTGTGATCAAGGTGGTGACTGCGAGTGTCTGTGCACTGCTCTGGCCGCGTATGCGCAAGAATGTAATGCTCACGGTGTTCACATCAAATGGCGATCCCAGCAACTCTGCCGTAAGTTTTATGTGAACAGTTATATAAAGGGAGACATATGCTCTTGGTTGTTTCTTCATAGAATTAATTGATTTCCTTGTCGGTGAATGTGCCACTTTTATTAAAATTTTGACAACAATCTCTTGAATATTGTATTGTCAAGGCCATTCTTAAGATGAATTAGAGTATGGCAGAGAATGGAATTCAATCGCAGATGAACCTTGACAAATCGGAAAACCTATACACATCTATACACACACCTATAGTTTCTAACAAAAAAAAGCATATCGGAATGGTGATGAACGATTAGCTTATTAATTTTTTAGCTCACATGTCTGTTTACTGTTCTGTTGTTTACAGCGATCCAGTGTGACGAGACGTGTTCAGAGTACAAGCCATGCATCCAGACCTGTCCTCTGGAAACTTGTGACAATGTCCTTGTCTACAAATCTCTCTCCGGCCTTTGTGAGCAAGATGTCTGTGTTGAAGGTTTGAAATTTTTATCCTTACTTCCCTAAAAGTATTTAACGATCAAACTTATACGACCAATTTATTGATTAATCCAACTTTCTGTAATGCATATGTAATTTGTGGAGTCTTATTCATTTTGGAGGCAACACTCTTTGGTACAGTGTTGAATGTTGAATGTGTTGCGCAGGGTGTGACGTGAAGCCCTGCTCGGGAGGACAAGTCCACCGTAACCTGACAGATATGACGTGTGTGCCGGTGGCTGACTGTAAACCTGTCTGTATGACCGTCGATGGCAAACAGTACTTTGAAGGAGACTTCATGGAGGGAGATGATTGTTACAGTTGGTGAGTTGTGTTGTATAAGTATTCTGTTTTAATATTTATAAAAAATCTATTCACACAAGATTGCAACAATACAAGATTTATAACTTATTATTATTCCAACTATAACTACAGTTCAGATCTATCTGAAACTACAGACATAACAAAACAGTATGAAATATTTTGTTTTTTATAGTTTTTAAATTAATTGTTGTGTTTTAATTATTTTAAACTAATCCCCAGTGAGACTAAATTTGTCAGAAGTCTAAAAGACTGTTTAATAAATAAAGCCTTTTATTCTCTCGAAGAACTTTCTACCTGCCTTTAATAAAAACAAATAAAAAAATTGTAAACAAATTATTTATTTTATTTTTTTTTAATGACAATCGTTTCAATCTACAGTACTTTCATACGTCAAAATAATTATTTTGTATTATTTTTAACATTATTTTATGTGAATGTGATACAGTATTAACAAAACATTTTATGTTCTGTTTTGATTTTTTTTCTGTCTATGGTAGGTCTATATTTTGTACTTATACGCTGACACTATTACTTGTACCATTTGTACATAAAAATGAATAAAGAAATATGACTATGACTATTTAGAACTCACTGGAGCTTAGTTAATTTAAATTGCACCTGGAACTGATTACTGAAGTTCTATGGTCTTTGAAGAACATAATGGAGCAGATATTTGTGTTGTCCGTGGTTTAGTGAAACGGAGGCCTAAATCTAATCTAAATTAATTCCACATCCAAATTGGCCTCTGCAGATTTATTCAGGGTTTTCTTTTTACTGTTTGTTATTTCTCTACGCGCCTTATTTTCCAGCTACTGCTCCCGCCACAAGAAGACGTGTACAGGGCAGCCTTGCACCACGCCGGCTCGCACCACCTCCACCCTTCCACCTTCGGTACCCGCACAGGACCAGCCTGTAGCGTGTGTGCCCGGGTGGTCAGAGTGGATGAGCAACGACCGGCCAATCAAGGACAAGAAGGAGTCGGATGTGGAGCCCCTTCCTTCGCTGCAACAGTTCAAAGCTATCATGGGCGGGGTCAAGGGAGTCAAGGTGAGTCAAAGTTGACTTATACCATAGGCTTTACTTTATACTTTTAAATGGCAACCACCCAGATAGGTTACTGGATAAGCCAAGTAAGTGGTTGAATAGTTTGCATTTAATTTATGAGTGATTCAGTAGTGTTTCGCCAAACCGAATTCCAGTGTTATGTACTGTTTACAGAGGTGATATCGAAAGTGAATCTTTGAATAATGGGATTCTGAGGCATTAGACACTGGTGTCTCTACAATAATACAGTAAGATGCATTGTAAGTGATACAATTTCTCATACATCTAAGGGTGTGGACACAATATAATGACTATCAATATTTTATGTTTGTCTGTGACATTGAATTAAAACAGGTTACATAAATTGAGCAGTTGTTTTACGAATGTTTTGAATGTGCAATAATTATTTAGCTACATTTACAGTACGCAAAAAGAAATATACTTAATAAAAAGAAACCAATTATCTAAAATAAGACCAGTTGCAAACAACTGACAAAGTGTATGAAGTCAATGACACAAAAATATGTGTAATATTGTAATACTGTAGTAAACAACTCATACTTAATCATTTATGTGGATGTGCACAAAATATATTTGTTGGTAATTTACTGACTGTAGTTAAACAATAGATCATAGAGTGCATGGTGATTTTGCTTTAGCCTCAATGCACACACAAAACCAATATGGCGGATTTGTTGGAATAATTAGTAACTGACTGTAGTTCGCCAAACAACTGACAGAGTGCATAGAGTGCATGGTGATGTTGCTTTAGCCTCAATGAACCCACAAAACCAATATGGCGGATTTGTTGGAATAATTAGTAACTGACTGTAGTTCGCCAAACAACTGACAGAGTGCATAGAGTGCATGGTGATGTTGCTTTAGCCTCAATGAACCCACAAAACCAATATGGCGGATTTGTTGGAATATTTAGTGACTGAAATATTTAGTGATCAGTTGTTAAGTAACTTTGGCCAGTGTTCGTTTGCTCCCTTACTGCTTTTAACATGTATATACACGAGTCATTACGGCCAGCTGTTTTCACTTTCGCTAACCTTGTTTGTTGACATTTTTGTCGATATGTGTTTATTTTGATTGTGTTTTAGTAGTAAATAGTATATATTGTGTGAATGTTTTTTATTTATAGGATTTATTAACTAGTTATTATTAACTGAAATGGCACATCCAGATAAAAAAAATATTTTTTTAATACCTAAAAAATAGTCTTGAAATCTTAAATAAACATCAAACATAAGTTTCACGTGTATCGTGTATCAGATGATAAAAGCAAAAGTTCTAAACAGTGAACTTTATGTTGAACCATTATTTTACCACATTTAAATTATATTACTATAATCATATTACCATTTTAAAAATGTATTTAAATTTTTTATTTTATAAACTTAAAAATGATGCAACGATCTGATGTTGTTTTCAGCAAAAGAGAGTTAGCAGTGGCCAGTGTGGAGTGGAAGCTATGAGGGATATAGAATGTAGAGTGATTGGGTCCAAGCAGCACTACAAGGAGACTATGGAGGACGTGGAGTGTAGTCTGGAGAACGGACTGGTGTGTCGCGGAGACTGTCATGACTACGAGATCAGGGTCTTGTGTCAGTGTGGTGAGTAGCCAAGTAAATTACAGTTAAGAAAGTTACACTATTTTTAGCGAATTTCCCATAGGGAAGAAGCTATTACCGTAGGTCTCATGGCGAGACTTAAGCCCGGGACCATGTTATTTTTTCTTCTTTAGGTGCCCAGAGTCCAAAAACAATAGTCGTTAAAATTTATATATATATATATATATATGTATATATATATGTATATATATATATGTGTCTGTTAGCACGATAACTCTCGTAAAAATGGTCCAATCAAGACCAAATTTGGTAGAGACGTGTATTCCTACAAGTGCTCGGACGAGTTCGTTAACCAGACATATCGGTCAATGGGAACGGGTAGTTTGGGGGGGTTTTGTACCCCAAAATGGGGTTTTTTGCGTTTTTCACATGTAGTTTTTAAAAATTTCTAATTTTATATTTCTCCATTGGAATCAGCTTAAAAAACTACACAATTAAGTTCCTTAAAGTTTTTCTCTATCTCCAACGGTTACCGAGATATTAAAAAAACTAAACACAGTACGTTGTATTGTGGGGCTCCAATGTTAATCTTATGGAGGATAGGGAAAAATTAATATTTCCCATATTAATGAATATTTTTGGATAAAACTTGATATTTAGCTTCATGTGGTTGAGATCTTCCCATTTATGCTTAAAAACCATAGTTTATGTGTTTATCATGGCAGCAAACCTGCATACTCTTTTCCCATAATAATCATATAGGGAATAGGCAAACTCCTTTTATATATGGACAGATGTTGATGAAAGTTGGTATAAATCTTAAGATAAAAATTATTTATGGTAGAAATGTCTAATTTCAGTGTTCCTCACAGCAGCAAACCTGCACACTCTTTGCCATGTTAATCTTATGGAGAATAGGCAAATAATTCTCTTGTTTATGGACAGATTTTTATAAAACTTGTCATATATTATTATTATTATATTATTGATTTGGAAATTCGCTGAGTACGCAGGTCTGCTGCGACGGGGGTATTTTTACATCCCCTCTGGAAGGAACTGTCTGGAATTCGCAGGGAACTTTATTACGGGTGTCGTAATAGCACTGTAAAATTCCTATCCGGCTGCCACAACACATTCAATAACTATTAGCTAGTTACTTAGGACTTAGGAGCTACAGTTGACTTTCACTCATCCGGATTAATATGGCGGACGTTCGGTTCGGATTACGAAAAATCAGGACTATTGGGAGTCAAGCAAATATTGGTAAATTTTTCCGTTATAGCAAACAGTTTCGTCAAAACACTTGCTAATACAAACGGGAGCATCTAAAACTTGTTCTAAAATTCATCGTAATAAATTACAGTCAGCTACTGTACTGTATTATACAGTAGCACTTAACTTACTGTACTGTATTGATAGTAATGTAGCCTATTGCGGGAACTATACAAAATAAACCAATTTACCCCACTGTAAGTATAAATTATTTAAAATAAATTAATAAAATAAAATAAATTATTTACAGTTCAGTACAGCAATGAACAAACATCACAGAAGTAAAATAACGAAGTTAACGAAATGAACATCAAATTGTTTTATTGTAACAAAAAACTATACTGTACAGTTCAAAATTCATTACAATAAAAGAAATTTATTTTAAATAAAGTAAAAGCAACAAATGAAATCTTTAATTACACTCTTTCTAAAAGTTAAGTGTTGTAAAAAACAAAATGTTATAATTGGGAAATAGGGTAGATCATGTCTAAAGGGAATATTTTTAGTTCATCTAAACAGCTGTTCTTATATTTCAAAATTTGATCTTACAAATTGCTAACACCCTCCCCCCAGAGATAAGACATATCAGACAAAAATAGATACTCTTAAGCATTCATATAGTTAATATTATTAATTATTTTCTGAATTATTTTCTTCTTCTTGTTAGCATACCTACTTAGTCCTTCTCTGTGTTATTCTTCTAGAGAATAAGCAAATTGACATAAATTCTTTTACATTTAAAATATTGTGATACAAATTAGTATGCAGCGTAATCGAGCAAATAAAATAATAATAATTGTGAAATCAATGGATATTTGCTTGGTACACAGGTCTGCTACTTCAGAGAGTATACTGCATATACTGAGGGTCTACACCAAACTTGGTGAAATTTAAATCAAACTGAAACAGATCTTGAATGTTAAAGTCTCAAGCTACCTAATAGGAAGTGTTCCTGTTCAGTGCTGGTTTGGTAATGTTTAGGTCCGACAAGTCCAACTACAACCACAACCACCACTACCACTACCACAACAACAACTACTACACCTGCAACAACAGTGTTGTTGACTGAAGCAACAACTTCCACTGCAGCCCCAACCACCCCTTTCATCACCACTCTGCCAAAGGGTATGTTATTTTGTTTATATTATTTTTACTGTAGAAAGCTATTTATGAAAAATAAGATGTACTCATTACTGAACCACACGACAACAACCTGGCATGGCTGGGGTCATCGTCTTTTGAAACCGTTAAATTCAATTAACTCAAGCAGTCCGTGAGACTGGACCCAGGACTTTTAAGGGTTAACAAGACTGGACGCATCTGCCTTTGTTCATGAAGCATTATTTAATGATCCAGCATGTTTTTCACGGTAACAAAGGTTCAAGTCGTGAAGGACACTGGTCACAATCACCCGTCTCTCATATTTGCCCTAAAATACCAGCCTAGATCTGTGTCTCAAATAAGTATAATGTGTTGTGTGTAATTCTTCTATTGGAACTACCCTCTCTTTCTTGGTATTTATTGCACGCTGGCTTTGCCTGTATGTTATCTGAGAAACTTGTTCCAGAAGTGGAAATGGTGACATGCGACGTGCTCAAGCCACTGTCAGCGCATCGCAGTGACTGCCGCAGGTACTACCAGTGCATGGAGACGGAGCGAGGGCTGGAACAGATGGAACGAGAGTGTGCTCCAATGCTGTGGTACAACCCGGAAACGATGAACTGCGATTGGCCAGAACAAGTCAAGCTGATTCGCCCGGAGTGCACCGGTAATGAGATAACAAATTAAGTTTAACCCTCCAAGTGGTAAAGTTGCTGCAGAGTCTCTTTATCGCGATGTGTATAGAGCTGTCGTAGTAAAAAATTACTGATACGGTAGCTCGGCCATCTGCGAGCTATTGCATAAATTAACGCCTCGTGAAGTTCACGAGGTTAGAGTGCTTTTTATAGCCAAATGGGCACTTTCTCAGACAGTGGTCCTTTTGGTTACGTAGTGGTCTTGAGCGTTGCACTGACGGGTACAACGGTTGAAGCCATTTGGAAGGACGAGGGTGTGAATTTCGACCATGACCATTGGCTTGCAAAAATGTGGTATAGTGGAGGGAGGGCCCACTTTAAATAAACGGTGACCGGCTTGGGTGGAAGTTGATGGCATTTGTAGCCTTAATCAGGATTGTAGTGGACACCTGTTTTGCTTCTTGTATGACTATAGTTAAGGGTGCATGTTTGTTTTTTTTGTTTATATTTTGTATTTTAAGAAGAGTTGCATAAAAATAAAAATTGAAAGTAAATTTAAAAGTCATAGCACTTGGAGGGTTAAACCATTTGGTAGTGAATATTATTTCATTGATTATTGAGAACCTTTGAGGATGAAGTTCCCGGTAAGTTACAAACATAATTTAACACGGTTTGGGCTGTTGCAGTGACAGAGGCCAAGCCCGCATGCGAGGATGTGTGGAGTGAGTGGGTGAATGTGTCGCACCCCTCCAGTGAGGACGGCGACTTTGAGACATTCTCCAAGATCGCAGAGGCAGGCGTGAAGCTGTGTCCCGAATCCAATGGTTTCATCAAGGACATTCAGTGTCAGTATATGGCACCGTCACCAAAGATTATCAGGTAAAGTTAAAGTAGTTTTTTTATGTTATTTCCTTAAAAACTTCTCGTTGTTTATTTGGGTAACTTTTTAATGTAACAAAAATGCATTTATTTAGCACTTTCTCTCAAAAACTGGTAAAAACTGTTTATCCAGTAAGTACTTATCCACAATGACTCTAGTCCCATAAAAACCGCATAAACGAGATTTGAGTGTAGTTCAGAAACTTTTGCTCTGTAGCCATTGAATTTGAAATTCATGGTTGAAGTTTTTAAAAATATTAATTGACAGTAATAATATAAAATGACTTGAGAATTATAAATCATTATTTTACAATATTATCTGAAACGTCTTAGATTTATCAATTTAAAAATGTCTCAGATGTGCTACTTTGCAGCAAAATTAGAACATCTTATGTATTATTAGTAGGGTGGAAAAAAACTTTTGATGCTGGTAGTAAGGAAAATTTTACCATACACACAAATTTTTATTGATCATGTTTTTGTGCATCTAGTAAGAAGGGTGGCAAGAAAACAACAAAGAAAAGTAAGCCGGAATGGGTGCAGAAAGATTATCGAGAGTCGCCTGACGTGGACGTGATGTGTTCCCCTGCCGTAGGACTGTCTTGCCTCAACTACAAGCAGAAGAATGGAAAATGTGAAGACTACAGCATCAGGGTCCTCTGTGCTTGCGGTCAGTAGAACATGTTCTAATATGCTACCAAATTATTTATTTGAATTGAACTTGATTTTTCTTGGTATAAATATTGGAAAAGACGTATATTTAATTTGTTCTAGAATTAATCAAAATTTTAAATAGAAATTTGTAAATAGGAAAATTATTTTTATATCTTTTTCTGTCTAAAAAATTGTGAGTGTGGTTGTTTGTACTTGGGCGTGTTACACAACAAGATATTTTCTTAAAGTCAGTAATAAGAGGGATTCAGTAGCGGGTTGTTACGCGGATGGTCGAGGGGAGCGCCAAGCTCACCTTTTTAACTGCCTTGTTAACGATTTATATTTCACAGTTTTCAAAGAAATTATATCATTCCACTTTTGTTTAACTTTTTTTACCTTTAATTATATATAAAGTTAAAAATAACTAACTTCACTATAAAAAAGTTCAAAACTCTCAAACTATAGACTTTGTTATAAATTAATTTGACTTTTTTTAAATGAATTATTTAAAACACATGACACTATTAAAAATACATTTTGATAATACTCATTGTATTATAAAAAATATATATACAAAACACATAATTTATTACTAAATAAAAGGCCTTTTTAGTTGTGCTTACTGCACTGTAACTCATCACGAAACAAAGGTGCGAGACAGACTGAAGGTCACTTAACCTCCCCCACCGTATCTCCTCGACTACTGACCACTCAAACAACAGCTATTCCGAGTTTCAGACCGATACATTACAAACTCCATGTTTTGAATAAATTTCAAATGAAAAATGGCTCACCCCTTGACCATTCGCTGGTTAAAAATCTCTCTTTATGGAAATTGTACTGATTTTAAACCTACAACCTAGAGTCCCAGAATTTTCAAATCCCTCACAACCTATATATTAACCAAAAATACGGTTACAACCAACTAGCAGTGCACAGAAGAGGTAAGAGGCATGCCTCTCTAAACACCGATCGTTCGGTTTACACTAGACTTATGTTAGTGACGAGTCTTTACGTGTTAGTGACATTGATTTGTAGCTCCATAAAATAACACAGGTTGCATTTCAAGTGCCATATCACTTGCACGATAAATGTCAGCGACATCGTGTTGGCGACTCCGGTGTGTAACCCGCTTTGTAGATTATAAATATCCAGTGTAAAGGAAGTTTTGATTGTTGGCTTTAGCTTCTAAAAATTTATTAAAATCTTGTAATTTATTTAATAGATTTATTTTATTTGAAAAATAAATAGGTGGTATATACTTTTTTTACTATTTATCTTAAAAACACTTGTTATATCTGTATAATCCCTTATGATTATTAGATTATTATTATTATTATTATTATTATCTTTCCACCTTTGACCATTTGAAAAAAGGCTTGAACATACAGTACTGTGGCGGTTTTTATGAACAGTATTTGCTACACTACTGCTAATAACATGTGTTCAGGTCCTTACCTGACAGAGCTTTTATTAGAGGATTTTTTCATTTAAACATAATTTTTCAGAGCGTAAAGAAGAAGAAACCATTGTAGAACAAGGAAAAACAGAAGAACCTGTGACCAGCCCTGTTGGAGAAGGTAAATTGACAAAATGCAATTACATTAACATAACACATTCACTGCGGTGTGGTCGCCAGTGTCTGCTCTGAGCCTGTCCCCAGACGCTGCACGGTCACTAGCACCCTTTCTTCGCCTAACAACTAAAACACTAAGGTGTGAGCTTAGCTCTTGTCGGTAGAGTACTGTTTTCGGTCAGCGTGTGGATAAGTGACTATGTCATAACGTGGCGGTGTCAGTTGTCGGTTTGCTCGCTCTGATTATTTTCACCAGGGTTTGAGTATTTTTCCTTCAAATTCAACCCCTTAGGCTCTATAGTTATTATCCTACTTATTCTGGACTAAATTAATCCTATGATGTAAATAAACTATAATTATTACTGTTCCTCGTTGAGGTTATGTATTGAATGTTTTTGGTGCCAAATAGCCACCATTGTTTCATGTGACATTGGGAGCGGCGACAGTATATTTTTAGTCAGTCTGTGCCCTTTGTAATTAATTATTCTGTGTTTTATGTTATTTATTTAGGTTACTTTGTTATTTTTACAATAATAAGTTATAATAACGATTATACCGTCCGGGATGGCCTGGTGTGACCATCCCTAGATGCTGAGAGGCCGATAGCGACCACTCAACAATGACATCCATTTGTGGTGAACCGGACGGACGTTGGTTTATTTTCCGGACTAGAATATTTTTCTCTTTTTAATAGAGGTGTGCGGATAGTGATTTTGTTCGGATCGGATAGCTCAAGTTCGGATCGGATAGTTAGGGTTCGGATCGGATAATTTTCGGATTCGGATACTTGTAATAACACAGTGGAATCACACTTATCTAAGAATAAATGAGAAAAAATCGATACAATGTTATCAAAGTTATTAGATTGGACATAAAAAATCATAAATTCGTCATAGGCTGAACAACAAAACTAAAATTTTTACTTCACTGCATGGAAAAGTAACAAATTTTAATATACGCCATATTATTCACGGAATGAAATCAACAGAAACCTTATAATCCGCCAATAAATTACATAAACAGTTCTTAAAGTTAGTTATATAAAACTATGGATAGTTAAAACTATGGAACATTGAAATGAAACAATGAAACATTGAATATTGAATATGGAACCGATCCGACTTTTCGGATATCCGCACACCTCTACTTTTTAACACATTGAGTGCTACAGTATAATTCAAATACTAACCCAAAACTTAAAATTTTTTATTTGATAAAAACTTACATTTTGATGGTATAAACCCATAAAAATAGTTATAAATGTAATCACAACATCATTCACCTTAAAAAATGACTTCAAAGTAGGTATTCATATGGTACCCATTACCACTAGCTAGTGATGCCGGACTCACACGCTTTTTTTGCGTTTACAACAACAAACAGTAAAGGAACAACGATAAGACTGGTGCAATATATTATCATAAGATATTCCCACGGGAAGTATACGAACGCACGTGGTGTACCTGTCCCTCCCCGTCCCTGCCACTGATTTTGCGACAAAAATAGAAAGCAAGGTCTCCGTGTTCATTCAACAGTGTATAAACTCAGGTGTATACAAAGTATTTGTTTGAAATATGGAATGGCTGACAATATCAAAGTTTAGACGGTTCCAAGTATCCATATGGATACCACCACACTCAATGTGTTAATACAAACATTTTTTGAACTTGGTCAATTACAAGTAGATTGTTCTACTCAAGTTTGAATTTTTAAGTTATGTGTTATATTGCGAGTAAAAAGTACTGTCAGAAAATTTATCTACCAAACAGAACAAACAGTAGATTTATGAAAGTATGTGGAGGTATATTCCAAATGGCAGAAAATAAGTGAGATTAGTAATACTCCAGTAGCAAGTTATTAGATGGTCCAGTTCAACAAGGCTACAATCCATTTGTGGTTGGTGAGAGAATAACCTGACTTTTTTAACACTTCAGCAAATCACTCTTTCACCTAGATAAAAGCAATGTTGCATGTTGTGTTCAATATTGCCTGTTTCCAGGTTGTCGGAGCGACGAGCAGTGGATTGACTGTAACTTACAATGTGATCAGCTGTGTCTGTACTACGACCATGTGCTTCAGGTTGAAGGGAAGTGTACTACAGGCCGGAAATGTGTACCAGGTAAGTAATCAACTTTGTAGATTTTTTTCATGGAATTTCTGTTTGTTACATGAAATATGTCATACATCTGATGGGAATTAGAACAATACTGACTGTTTTGTACATAGTCTGAAGAACTCTTGTAAAATCATCCGACTTTAAATAAATTTGATATAAAAAATACATTATTTAAAATCTAGTTATTCAAATACAACAGCTATTAATCTTCATCCGCTCGCGGGATCCTGTGGAGCACGAGCGCTCGGGGGCGGCAATTTTCCGTCTATTGCATATTGTACGTTTTGGAACTTTTTAAACTCAATTGTATTTATTAAAGGTGGGTACATGAACATAGGTAATTAAAAATAATGTTTCAAAGATCTTTTCAACCTAAAACATTATTAACTTATAAGAGATTAGGATATCAAAGAAAAATACATTATCTTAAGAAATACATTTTTTGTAAATTTACAGGTTGTTTTTGGATTTAACTCCAATTTATACCAACATATCTTTTGTAATAGATCTTACATGTAACACTGCAGTAACCTTTGCAAACATATTATTCCGCTAGAGTATAGCCACAATTCAGGACTGTGTGAACTAATGGCTATCTCTGAGATTGAAATAGCAATGATAAAAAAATAAAGTACTACCCCCTTATTGTAATGATAGTGGGTGAGGAATACATCCAGTGCTGAAGCTTCTGATGTCCTTGATTGGTCTAATACACACATACCTTATCTCCTAATTTTAATTATAGTAAAGTCTGGTTTGAACGGATTCCGGCTTATCTGGATTACGTAAACTAAATCTAGTAACAGCTGAAATGCGAGTTTTATCTCAAGCACCTTCAAACTGTCTTATTCAATTGCACTACAGGGTTACTTGCAACTGCTGTATGTGGTAGGTATACAATGTATACGAGGTGTAACGTGAACGCACACCATACACAAAGGGAACATGATAAGAATGAGAGGATTTATAAAATTGAGAACTTTGACAAAAAATGTGCTATCAGACATGAAGGTTTCGGCTTTTTTATTCACAATTAGTTTTATCTTGAACTGTGACAGTAAAGGCCAATGCTCAACAACAGACGCACATATGCAGACGTCTGCTGACGGTCGGAGGAAAAATCGCTCCCTATGTTATCAGATGCTGCAACACACACAGACATCCGTATGTTTGCCGTTGTCTGCATGCAGATGTTTACATTTAATCACATGTTGAGTGATTTTTCCGGTTTTTGGTGTTACTCTTGTTGTACTCTTCTCGATCTCTCTTCACCCAGACAGAATATATAGTAACATATAATAACAAGATAACTTGTCGTTAAGTTGTCATAGATGTTAACAAATACTATTGCGTTTTCGTACGCCTACAGACAATAAAATAGCAACAACATAGTACAACCTTGAGGAAAATTAAGGTGTGTTACTTGGTTTGGGGGAATAGTGGGGGATAAAACACCTCTCTCTGCATATCCTGCATTCACATTCTCGTCATCTGCCTACTCTAGTTTCCCACTATGAACCACTGTCCTTATCTAACACCTTTGCTCTGACATGCCCAGGCTGCTGGCCCCAGGGTTCGGTGTCCGGATGTCCACCTGGTTTCCGCTGGAGAGAGTGGGGTTCATGTGTCAGGGTGGATGACTGCACGTGCAGATCTTCTACAGGAGCTATCGTCAAGGTGAGTCTACCGCTTTTCTCAACTCATTTTGTATATTTTGCTTCATAATTTCCATATTTGTTACCAGAATCTTATAAATTACAGCCATCAATTTCCCTGTGGATGGTTATTGTTTTGAAAACATTTGGTTGATAACCGAGAGTAACACTTTTAATGAAATAAGGCTTTAATTATTAATCATGCTTTTTCTCTTTCAAAATGGTGGGACATGTTTTACAAAAAATATAAAACAAACACATATTTCCGTGATTTTTGTCCGGTCGTATTCTCTCAAACAGTTTAGGAAATCAAATGACTTGTGATGAAGAGTTTTGTTTAAAATTAATATTGTAAAAAGTTAAAATTCATTTTTGAAAAACTAACCTTCCAATAACAGCTAACAATTATGTGCCATCAATTGATCCATCTAATGATCTCTTGACTTGATAACATGTATTGTCCTTGACTTATTATTTATATAATTTGAGTAAATTAATTATTATTAATAAACCATGTCTAATTGATTGGTTTTTTATTTTTTAAGATGGATTCTACCCAGAAAACCTGGGTAGGTAACATTTAACCCTTACCAGGGGCTGACGACTTTTCTCGCAGTACAGTAGGGTCGCACGGTGCGGTAAATGAGTTTACCCGCAATCAATCATTTTGCCACATTTACTGCGCTGTAGTTCGCAAAACAATCGATAGAGTGCATGGTGATATTGCTTTAGCCTCTAAGCACTCTCAAAGCCAATAAGGCAGCTTTTTTAAATATTTAGTGACTGAAATTAGTTATTTGTGACTTTGGCCAGTATTCTTGCGCTCCCGTACTGCTTTTAATGGGAAAACTACAGCCAGCTGTTTTCACTTTCAACCGTGTTTGTTGACATTTTTGTTGATGTGTGTTTATTTTCATTGCGTTTTAGCAGTAAATAGTGTATATTGTTTGAATGTTTTTATTGTATAAGATTTATTATTATTAACTAATTATTATTAACTGAAATGGCTCATCCAGACAAAAAAAATACTCTTTTTAATACCCAAAAATAGTCCTAAAATCTTCAATAAATAAAAATGAAGCAAATATCTGTTTTCTACTTTATTCAAGCTGCCTAAATCCAAAAATAAGATGGGAACACAATATTTTGATATTTTACACTAAATGAGCCAGGACTGTGATTTTCAGTAGTGCTTTAAGGGTTAACATAAATTTCAGGGATGTCAAAATTAATTTATGTATGAAGACTAAAACTAATTTTTTTGTAATGTTATGAACTGATAGAACAAGAGCTATGAAGTTTTTTTCAGCTGTTAAAAAGTGTGAAACCCAATCGAATACCATATTCATTTTGAGAAATCCTAAAGGACTTTATTTAACTGAGATACCAGTGTTATCCATGTCTGACTAGTGGTATGAGCATGGAATACTTACAAATTGTGTTTATCAGGAAAATTTAAAAATTAATGATTCTAGCATAATTTTTGTAATTTTAACCATTTCTTTGTACAGCCTGGTGAAGTAGTTCATGAGTCAGACTGTAAAGTTTGCATCTGTGAGAACAACCATTACACCTGTGATGACACTGCCTGCCACACAACAACTACCACTACAACCACCACTACTACAACCACAGAGCAACCGACCACAACAACCACAGAGCAACCGACCACCGTGCTGGTCGTTACAAGCACTGTTAGTCCTCCCCCACCATGTGACCAGGCCAGGTGGGTTTGTAATGCTATTGTAAAATTGAATTTCAAATATATTCATCCATCAAAAGTAGTATGAAGAGAAAATACTTTGAAATTAATAGTTCATTAGTTAAATCAAGTTTTCAAATGTATAAAAGCGCTGTGTGTGGAGTGTGGTTCAATGAAACAAAACCTGATGTTATTGTTCGTGGAGATTTTGTTTAAGAATGAATCCTCCTTCAAGAACCACAATCAGTGCTTGTTACTACAAGTTTATAAATACTGGTAGTTTGCATCACAAGAAAGAAAGCGGATTGTTTGGCATGAATCTTCCACAATAGGGTGATTAGTCCTTTTTTCTTCCAAGATAAACAGCTACAATGGAAACATGTCTCTACTAGAAGAAATACAGCCAAATGTAATTTTTCAACGGGACGGTGCTCCCACGCACAGGAAAGGTTTGTTCGGGATTGTTTGGATCAAATATTCCCAAACCATTGCATTGGCCATGATGGGCCAACTCCTTGGCATCCTAGGTCACCAGATATAATTCTATGTAACTTTTTTGTTTGGGAATTTGTTAAGGATTATGTCTACATTAGTGAAGTGGACTTCCTTAAGAGAAAGGATCAGGACAGTATTTGGTGAGGTAGATCTTTTGATTTTGAGTTGTGTTTTGTCAGAACGATTGTTTGCAAACTACGAAAACATACTAGGTAAACTGTAAATAAAACTTAAGAAAATTCACTAAATTTTGATTGTTCTTTGATAGCTCTAAGTGAAAAAAGGTTTTATGATCGTTTGAAGTTTAACAGGATTTTTATAAACATCTTTTATTTTAAACAAAATTGTTGGCCTTGTCAACAATTGTTTTTAATTTTCCCAATCATTAGCCTCTTCTAGTTTTTTCCCTCTTTGTCATAAGCCCTTGTACTATTCCAACATCTCCTTAAGGGTCTCCTTAATGACGGACGACCTTCTTTAATCTGGCTTTGCATGACCATCTATTTCTGTAATATACTACTGAAATGTGTTTAAATTCCCAACGGATTTTATTTAAAAAATTTCAACAGGCTCACACCACTTCTCACAAAACTACCAGAGTCGGCTCTAAGCGCCTCTTCCAGCCAACCGGGGTACGAACCGGGGAGTGGGAAGCTGAAAATGGAAGGAGGTACGGCAAGGTGGGAGGGAGAAAGGGGAGGCTGGCAGCCGGCAAGAAGTGAGGAAGGAGAGTACCTTCAGGTGAGATTGTCAGATGTCAGGTTGAAGAGTTGGTCCCCAGCAACACTCCATATGGGACATCACGCAGACCCTTGGTTCTGTAGAATAGTAAATAAATCTGAAAAGGCTGAGGCACCTGAGTGTTGTGAGTGGGATACATAGCTCCTAGATCAATCTTTAAGGTGGTGCGAGCGGCGTTAGGAACAACTGAAATCTGATAGGTCAGTGCTAGTGTTGCTTATTCGTTACACATGTGATCGTTTTGCAGAGATGCAAGTTTTCTGAGTTATCTGTTGAAAATAACAATTATGTTTTTTATTGTAAGTTTTGAAACATTATTAGAGCTCCACACTGACATGTTTTATAATATTATCGGATCAAAAATGTGGCTTTAAAAGATCATTTTCTGTAGTATACGATAACTTTTTTCTTATTTAAAAATTTCACATAGGTTTTGTGGAAAAGGTATTCATCCACGTTCCCAAAATTTTCGCTCAAAAGCATAGTTTTCCCACACTCCTTGCATGAAAACACCGAATTTCCAAATGAATCCCCTGTAGCTCAAAAGGTTTTCCCAAAAACTTGAAAAATTATACCATAGCATTTATGATACAGTCAACAAATAAACGTTAAAATTATGTTTTTTTGAGAGGGTCAAATTTTTTGCTCGCACCACCTTAAGAGTCTGCATCAGTGGTAGCCATCTTGGATTTTAGTCCCGTAAGAACAATGTTAAATTCTGGCGCCTATCTCATTGACCTATTGTCATAAATTAACGGAAGAGGTGTCAAATTAAAGGTATTACAGTTATCCAGGGCACCACCTTACAGAACTTCTTATTTTCGCTCTCAATAAAAAAATAATAATGATTTATTTTGTAAAATATTCCTGGATTTTTGTTTTTATATCAAGTTAAATTTTTGAACATATTAAAAGGTCATGCCCTTGAACCACATCTCATCAATGTACTTCCAAAGTTTTACATTGATACTTTGATAACCAGAATTTAACGCAGCTCTTACGGGACTTAAATTCAAGATGGCTACCACTGATGCAGACTCTTAAAACCACTAAAGGCTAACCATAATACACTTAGACGGCCAATTACCATTGTTAAGACTGAGTACGGTGTTTTGTACCTCCTCTCAGCCAGTATGGGCATAATATCATAAACTATCAGATCATAATGTAAGTTACCTCTAGTAACAACTACCTCCCAGGAAAATGCAGGTGACAGACAGTCCGAGGTAAATTTGATTTACACACTGGCCTGGTGGAGGTATGTTATAACCATATTCATTGCTTACACAGCATACATACATACAGACATACATTGACTACAGTCTGAGCTAAAAGTAGGCGAGTTTAAAACAGATTGGATGTCCAAACATTTAACGGGTAACTGCTGCAGAACATGTCTGAAATCTTTGATCATGTATTGCCTCTCTAATCGCCAGTCAGATAATTCTTGAAACGGATTGGATTTGTATTGTTGTTATTTGATTTGTTCTGGAAGTAGGTTGAAGAATGGATCTCTGACATGGAGTTATTTACTTTCTGTTGTTGCTAGGTAGTGAAATCTGTGACCTGTGAAGGGTGAAAGATGTTATTGTGTCAATTATTATCTCTGTGATAATGAGGAACACTGATATCAAAAATTAAATAATCTGTCTGATTTTGTGACAATGAAAGGAAAATGACCAAAACCATTGCTGTATGCATAACAGCTGTTATTAATTAGGTAAATTTGGAGGCTGGGATCTCAACACTACAGGAAAAAATCCTTCCTTATCAGGCTCATTACTTCTAGGAAATCTGGGGTCTCCAGGTAGGACTGCCAAGACTTGGTCCTACTGCACTAACGTCTACTTGTGGGGGACAATGACAACATTAATTGTATCCCAGCATTAGTATCTCAACTGATAAAGGACAGAATCCCACCGGGCATAAAACAGTTTGTTATTAAATATTAAGTACTTAAGGTTTCAGATGTAATTTGTTGACATTTTCTTGACAGGTGGACCTGGGTACTCAGGAGCCAGTGTACGGTGTGTGGTTGGCTGGTAATAGAGACCAACATGTGACCAGCTTCCAGATCCTCTACAGCACAGACAACATCACCTTCAGCCATGTGACTGTCTACGGCCTGCCTGAGGTATGTTTGTTTCAGTTGGTTTGAAAGATATTAGGGAAATGGGATATTTACATACTGTATTAGAAAATAAAAAATGGAATAGCTGTAAATAAAAAAAGTCAATTACAGAAATTTATTATTTTTGGTTAAACACAAAGAATACAATACTAGATTGGACAAACACAAGTTTTTCACTTAAAGTCTGTTATCTTTAACTGTTGAAGTGAAGTAGATCTTCACGTGGACACAATTCCAAACCAGCGTTGCTTGAACATCGTTCGGCTGTTAGCAACACACACTAATCAGCAGGTAAACACTCACTAAATAGTAAACAGTCGCAAGATGAATCCCCATTAAGGGTGGAGGTAGGGGGAGAGTGATTTATTTATTTTTAACACACGCTCCCATAGTAACGATGTGACATGTCACAGGACATACTTTATATCCACCTGCCAAGGTGGTCCCCAGCCTATATAATTTCCATGTCTCCTGTTGCCCGCAAATACAGTGACGAAATAAGTGTGTAATATTATTCCCTGGGAAATCTGAACACCCCTAAGTCTGAACAGGCTTCAGCCCCAATTAGTTCGGATTTGAGGGGTTCTACTGTGCATTCTTAAAAAGCCATACTACTACCATACTATCAAAGAATTCTATGAGAACCACATTGGGGTCAAATATAAAAAAGGAGGAAAAAATAACACTTATACTCACAAATACACTATCATTCCCCCACCATTGACATTGACCATTGACAACGCTCCAGTTTCCATAATTCCGAAGAAGAGGTTAAATGTAAAATCTAAGAGACTACTTTGGTATCATCATACTCAACCAACATCTACTCAACAAACTACTGACCAATCCTTGAAACAGGTGTTCCGAGGCTCGCTGACGGGAGAGCCGCTACTGCAGATGTTCACCACCCCAGTGGAGGCTAGGTATGTGCGTTTGCTACCTCAGTCTTGGACCGGCTCCATCTATATGACAGTGGAGCTATTGGGGTGTGGGGAGGTTACCACACCGCAGTCCACCACGGAACCAACCACCACCACTACTACGACTGCCGCACCAGGTGTGTAGAGTTGTAAGCAAACTACTTTTAAATCATTTTATCAAAGCTAGGGAGTTATCAAAAACACAGAGTTACCAGTTATCAAAACACTTAGGTGTGACACACAATCCTGGCTGGTCCTCACACTCGATGCAATGCTAAACGATCCCTTTTATGGATATTTCTCTTATTGCATTTTTGGCACCTTTTCGCAACTTGCCTTTTCGGTGATTCAAAAAAACAGTATTTACTATTTACAATTACACATTGTTTACACAAACATATGTTTCCATAGAAAAATGTGAATAAAAAACTGACATTGCCAAAAATGAGAGAAATTTACCTCATCACATGCGCAATAACAATACACACACCGGAGACGTGCTAACAGCTCACTGACATATCTAACAACAGTGGAATGGCGTCAATGATTGTGATTGTGCCCACCTGGAGAGAGGCAGGCGCGGCAACGGTCGCTGCCGCCCTCAGCGTAAGTGTTTAACACTATCTGAACCTGTGTACCCTGTCTCCTTCGACCCCTTTTGAGGTATTAAAAACCTCTTAGACTTTCAACGCTGTCAGGAGGAGCCTTACTTGAAAGACTCAGGTAGAGTCTTCGAATGGGTAAGAGGTTAGTAATCTTAGGATAAGGATTGATATAGAGGATTGAGGAATATTGTTCCATTTCTTGATTCTTCTTCCCTAGAGCTGTATAATATCCCACAGAAGACTTTCTGAGTGACCCTTTATTGGTGATAAGGCGAGAAGTAGGAAGAAGAATAAACCTTCATGCTTAGCTGCTCTGTTATAGTATGTACGGATGAGATGGGACTAGACGCAGGCACGATGAATCCTCGCCAGGTGTCCGTGTCCTCTGCCAAGCGGCCCCACTTCCAGGTGCAGCAAGCCGCCCTGTCTGCTGATTATGGCTGGGTACCCTTACTCAACTCTCCCAGCGAGTGGATACAGGTGGCTTTATTTTCCTTAACTATTTTCAAATCTTATGTTACTCAACTAAATATTAAGTTTTTCCTTGAAGTATTTTTGGTTCAATCCACAAATATTTAGCTGTGGAAGCTTTGAAATACCTAAATGATTTCCTCTGACTAATAACAATACAGGATAAATAAAGCACATGAATAAAAAAATAACCAAATCATGAATGTTGACAAACAAACAAAAATATAGAAACATGAATAAAAGCACAAAAATAAGAAAACAAAAGAAATTCACCATAAAAACAAAAAAATAATTAAAAACATAAAACTGATCAAATTCTTTATGTTCAATGATAAGTTTTCTTCATACGTCTGTTGGTATTGCAGTTTGATCTGATATCGGAGCGTGTGGTGACGGGAGTGAAGACGCGAGGTGCTGCGGAGGCGGAGGAAACCATGTACGAACCCGCATGGGTCAGTAGCTTCAAGGTCACATACAGCCACGACGGCCAACACTGGAATGTCATCCTCTCTCCCGATGGAACTGAAACGGTAATTTAGTCTCAGGTTATAAATATTTTTGAGTTTGGCCTTAAATTGCTTTGTGGTGGAATTAGCTTGAATCTTATGGAAGGGAATTAAAATATGAATGGAATTGAAACCCCTAATAAAGCCACAGTGAGCTTTGCAAGGAGGAGGGGGTGGGGGTTGGAAAGATGTGTGATAAATGTGGGTTACTGAGGCAGAAATGTTGAGTACAAAATACTGATCAATCTTCAACTTCAACATGACATAATACTTAGGCTCCAGGTTATTGCATGAAGAATAATTGTAAACTTGAAAAGAACACAATAATTTTGATCAAAGACACAAATGAATTTTTGTGACCAAATAAGCCTTATATTGTTCAGTAAAATAAATGAAATGAACTTTTTTACTTTCAGTCCATCTCAAACATTTAAATGCTTTTCTTAATCATAGCAACTTTTAGTTCACGATATTTTTTATTGTTTAGATTGTCTATTTGTTTTATTCCTTAACACATTCACTGCTAAAAAAAGTATAAGACTTTTGGCGAAGCTGAAAAATTTTATTAGAAAATTATTTATATATGATGTTAGAAGTATGAAAACGCTGTTCCCGATGATCAATGTCCATCAGGTTCACCAAAAATGACGTCATTTTTGAGCGATTGCTACCAGCCTCTCAGCGTCCGGGGATGGTGTGGCGCCCTTGCGTC
This sequence comes from Nephotettix cincticeps, assembly GCA_023375725.1. Taxonomy (NCBI): domain Eukaryota; kingdom Metazoa; phylum Arthropoda; class Insecta; order Hemiptera; family Cicadellidae; genus Nephotettix; species Nephotettix cincticeps. The sequence goes on from CM041787.1 coordinate 54,520,780, forward strand.
AAGCCATTCCCGAACGATATAATCATTGTTATAACTTAATACTATAAGAATAATAAAATAACGTAAATAGCATAAAACACAGAATAATTAAACAAAGGACACAGACTGACTAAAAATATACTGTTGCCACTCCCACGGTCATGAGAAACACTGGCTGTTTGGCACCAAAAACATTCAGCACATAACCTCAAAACAAGGAATAGTTATAATTATAGTTCATTTACAATATAGGAATAGTTTAGTACAGAATAATTATAAACTGTATACCCTAAGGGGTTGAATTTGAAAGAAAAATACTCAAGCCCTGGTGAATAAAAATCAGAGCGAGCGAACCCTAAACTAACACCACTACGTTATAACATAGTCACTTATCAACACGGCAAGAGCTAGGCTCACACTAACAGTTTTAGTTGTTAGGTGACAAAAGGGGCCAGCGACCGCGCAGCGTCTGGGACTGCCTCGGAACGGATAGTGGCGTCCGCGCAGCAGTGAACGTCTTAAGCCCTTTGATTTTTAACAAAGTGTATAATGTGATTTGAATTGAACTGATGACTGATGAGGCAAAGCACCTATTGATTAAGTAATTATTTACAGTTATGACTACCTTGAATTGAATAGTTGTGTTTCATTTAGGTATTCCTTGCCAACTACGATAGTGGTTCCATTTACACCAACTACTTCGACAAGCCGATTCACGCCCGCTTCGTCAGAGTCTATCCCAACACATGGCACAATGTTCCAGCTCTCAGAATTGAAATCCTCGGTTGTTTCCTACCTTATCGTAAGTTATTACACTTATTATTTTTGTTGTGTTTTTCGTTAAATTTTATTGATATTGTTTGTCTAGAGTATAAAGTTCATTTGGACAATTGTATTTAATATAATGCATGATATTTTCTGAATTGCTCTTTATGGCTTAAAGGCAAATAAATTATTTCATTTCAGTGTCAGATAAAATATTATTAGAATTTTCTTTAAGCACTAGAACCAGTAAAAACCTTTTAAATGTTGCTTATATTTTTACAGTGGAATTATTGTTTCACATACTGCATTGATATGGTCAAATTTACAGCTTAGCTAGAGAGATATACTCAAAAAACCTAAAATTTCTGCTATAATACTAAACAAATTAATCAAAAAATGGAAAATAATCAAATCAAAAGAAGATATTTTCTACAGATGAGGAAAGAATGAGGATTTCTCCAACTCCACTGTTCCACAGTTTACCCTTTACTGAAACTGTTAATTATTGTAAGGTGCTGCCATACTCTTTTTCCATTTCAGCAACCGTAACAACCGAGGAGCCCACCACGACCCCCGTAACGCCAGAGCCCCTCTGCAACGTATGTGAAGGTGCCCCTAATGTCACCCCTTGTCCCTGTGCCCCAGACCTATGGTGGGATGGGGAACAGTGCACCAACCGGACTCTCTGCCCCTGCTACGTGGGACATATACCGTTAGTACTCTTTCTGTTTTATATTGATTGGTTTTATTGTGAATACTTTTTTATATAGGTAATAACAAAATTATAACTATTATAATAACCACATTTTTTGCTTATCCCTGAGTGATCTGCTTATAGCTTGTGAATACTTTTTTATATAGGTAATAACAAAATTATAACTATTATAAGAACCACATTTTTTGCTTATCCCTGAGTGGTCTGCTTATAGCTACGCTGTGGGAGCTACGTATGACACAGAGGAGTGTGACCAGTGCATCTGTAGCCTTAACGGCCAGTCTCGCTGCTCCAAGAAGGTCTGTCCATCTTGCTCAGAGGTAATTTTGAACTGGAGTTTACTATCGTATTTGTTATTGAATATTACTTTGTAGTTGTGTTTTTATTTTACTGTTCGGAAGGTACTGTTCTGATATTGGTCTACTAATATTGGTCTACTAATAATTGGTCTGATATTGGTCTTACATGGTGTGGTTTTTTATTAGTTCTTGGAGGTTCTGTTAGTTCTGAAGTGTGATCACTCTGAGACACAACATTAGAGAAAATCTCAGTGAATTCCCTCTCAGAGGGTATCTTGAGGTAGTGCATTGTATCAGTTTCTACTGCTCTGATTAATAATTATGTTAATAATAACATAATTATGTTATAATAACATAATTATGTATTAGAATGTAGTTCTATCAATATATTTAATAACCGTTCCTAAAGAACTTGTACTCTCACCCAGGGTCTACAAGCTGTGTTGACTCCTAGCTGTGGCTGTGTATGCAAGCCTTGCGCTGAAGGCACGAGGCTATGTCCCACCTCCAACGTGTGTGTCAACAGCACAGTCTGGTGTGACGGTGTCGTAGACTGTCCTGATGATGAGGTGGACTGTACCACCACCAGTGTTGCCACTACAACCACCACAACCACCACTACCACTACCACCACAACACCTGCTCCTAGTATGTTTATTGAGAAAGATAGCTTGTTTGTTTATATACAGATATATTGTCATAGTCTTTGCTGATTCGTTGTAGAAAGTAATAATTTACTGTTGATTATTGATATTTGACTCAGCAGGTTCTGGGATCAACGTTTGACTGTAAGGTTGAAGACAGATTGTTCTTTCTTGATCTCAAAGAGTATTAAATAATTAATTTTCTTGTAATTTTCTATAATTGACTATAGTAACTTTGGAATATTCTATGTTATAAAAATAATTATTTTCATTCCTCTCTTGTTAGAAACCGATAGGCTATTGTTGGCTGTTTCATTGTTTGCAACGTGAAAGTGAAAAAATTATTTTAAGAATTAATATTAACATTTATTTTATTTATATAAAACTCTAACTAATGGAGTAATTAAATTTTGGAAATAAACTCATCTAGATAGTGACTATAATTTACTTTCTACTTGATACTGATTGTTAGAATGAATTTAAGACTAATATATACTGTACTACACTTTTACAAGATAAATTTACTTTTTCACAATCATAACTAATAACACAATGTAAACTAATAATCACTATGCCAAAATGATCTTTCAAAATTACAGATACGATTAACTTTTACCATCTCAAGGATCTCAAAAGTTGTATTAGTTAGTTACTGAAATGACGACCTACCCAGGTAGGTATTTTAAGCAAAGTATTAATGAGAAATGAATGTAAGATGATTGTGGCGCGATCTTGCACTAGGGCTGACATTTTACTTAGACAGAACTGTTAATTAATAGCCAATTAATTAATAGTCATAACACATCTATGGGACCTACAGTTTAACGTGGAGTCTGAACCACAGGCTCTGAATTACGAACTGGTCTAGTTATGAGGATGGTCTTTGCGGACTAACGTAGTATTTAATAATGTGGACGTTAACCCAAGAGAACACTACACCCACTGACTATCGCTCACAACTATCCACAATTTGTCACCTCCAAGTAGCTGGATTACAGGACGCGCCACACCCATCTACTTGTTGAATAGTTAAACTTTTCAAACAATCATGTATATGGTCATTTGAGTACTTGAAAAAAACTAGTTGTTGTAATAAAATGATGATATTTTGAGAAATATAGACAAAAATGAAACAATGGGTAATATTTATATTTGGGTGTAGCCTATTTAAGATAAAGGAAATGATTTTGACCCATGGGTAAAAAAAACTGACATATGACTTTCATATTGTTCCTTAAGTTCAATACCATCAGATTGTTTCAAATATTTTGGAAATATTAATAAATATCAATCATATTCCAGTCGCTAGGATCCAGGAGTGTCCAAAAGTCGAGTGTCCCGAGGGATTTGAAATCGTTTACACCTCGAGTAAAAACCAAACCCAACCGCAGTTCGTGGAGCCGCAGTGGTCCAAGTGGGGCTCCATGTTCAAAGGAGGGGTCAAGGGAGGTGTTAAAGGAGGAGTCAAAGGAGGGAGAAGGCACTATAAGCCGGCCAAGGTCAAGACTGTCCTGGTGTGCCCGGAGTACAAGTGTGTTCCAGTCAAACCGAAGGAGGAGAGCTGTCCGGTTCCTAAATGTCCAGAAGAGTACGATCTGAAGGTGTGTAAAAATAAGCCACCTTCATTATCCAGTAATTTGATAAGTGTTATGAGGGTTAAGTTAAGAAAATGTTGGTAATTCAAAATTCTAGTTTGAAAAATTATAAAAATCAATCCATAATTTCCATCTGACTAAAAAAGCTAATTTCTTAGCTGAAAATTTCCCCCAATTCCAGGTGATTAGTTAGTTTATTTTTCTGTTTGGTTTTACAGTACAAATATTTTAGTTAGGATCTTAACCTATTTCTTGCCTTATATTTTCTTTGACATGAGTTTTTTTATTTATTTTTTATTACGTGGTCTCTTACAAATGTTATTCATTCTATGACTAAATAAAGAATCTTGAATTTTTTGCAACAACCATTGTCATAAAATTATTGTATTTTGCTGAGTAATTAGGTTAATCTTAAAAATGGCATTAAAAAAATAAACTATGGAATAAAAAATGTGGAAAAAATTGTATCAAGAAAATTATCAGAAGTTTCATAGTAAAATTAGCTGATGCAGTAGCTCAGGAGTAATACGCTGGCAGGTAAGTCAAAGGTTGTAGGATAGAAACACGTGGCAGGTGATTCCTGTCAGATCATGAGCAGTCACCTCTTGCTATACTTAGAGACTTCCGCTCTACAGTCTGTCTTTATTCACCGCACAGTGAAAGGCAGTTGAGGTTGAAAACAATCCTGTCGACACAGAATTTTATAATGAGATTCTAAAGAAATTATTAATCATGTTTAACTTATTTTTTAATTAAAAACTTTAGAATTGAAGCAAGTAGAAACAATAAAATATAGACTCAAATTTGTTCACCATCTCTATTTCACAAAATTGTGACATGCTTTTACGTTGGCCAGATGCTGGAGGCTCAGTCCGACAAGTGTCCAGAGTACCGATGTGAGCAACGTCATGTTCCTGACGGGAAGTGTAACGTCACCGGTCGCACATTTGACACCTTCGACGGCACTGAGTACAAGTACGATATCTGCGACCACATCCTGGCGCAAGATATGGTTAACAAGCAGTGGCAAATAAAGCGTAAGTGTCATAAATCCTTTTTTGTACACTCATGTACCAATCAATTAAAACTTATTTTAAAAATTAATTTTTTTGTTAATCCGCGATTACTCTTGCTGTTAGATTGAACCTAACAACTAAAAACTTTTATACAATTAACGAACAAAAAATTTTTTCCCGCATACATCGGTTGTCTATTCTTAAAAAATATTTCTTAGTGTGTTGATTTTGTGCTTGGGTGACAAAAGGGGAGGACCTGTAGAGGGGGAAGAGAGTGTGCGCTGGCCTGTTAGTTTGGATTCCAGTGGTAGGTCAAGACTAAAAATCATAATAACGTATCAAAATATGCCTTTTGTTAGGCATATTTGTTGCCTTATTATTGTTAGGTGTTAACATTTTTGGTTCATAGTGCTTCATCAAGCTAGTTGTAAAATAAAAATAAGTCTTCATAACTCTGAAGTTTCTTTTTTAATATTTTCCTATTTTTTCGATTGAAACTAACACGAGAGTAACGATGTAACATGGAATAGGGAGAGTGACCACGGGTTAATTATGTTTGAAAAACGGTGATTAAAGCAAAGTGTCTAAAATACATTGAGGTATATTTGACGAACAATCTTCCCACCAATTGTCACCATATGTGATAATTTGTAACCAGTTCTGTTTGTATTTAATTACATTAAAACTGAATAAAGTAAACATAAACCTTCTTGACACCAATGACATCATCATTTCTGTTTAATTGGTCTGTGTTCTGGTTCTAATTGTCTTTGTTTCTACAAGAGTTTTATGAAAATAACCTCATTTGTTCATTCCAGTGAAGAAGATTTGTCCTTATGTCGGATCATGTTCAAAAGCTCTCGTGATCATCCAACAGAATCATAAACTTCAGTTCAACGAGGATCTAACAATTACTTACAATGGATACTCATACACTGCCCCTCAGGTAACTCATTACGAATAGTTTTGTCTCAGATTTTTTTGGGGAAATATCCCTATTGTAACACACAGAATTTGAAAATTGTAGGATTCCTTAACCCATTGGTGACGAATGACGGATACTGCCTGTCATCACTAAACAGAGGACAAATGACTGAGTGTCAGTCAATTCTATCGTTTGTTGTATCTGTATTTCTTTCGTAATTTTATTACTTGTGTTACGTGAACAAATAGTAAATCGACAGTTGAATTGTATAGTTCAATAAATAACATCCGATCTCAAATACTGGATTCAAAAACCGAATGTAAACATTAAGTTTCCAAACTATTTACAAACAATGAGCAGCTGATCGTGATTGCATCTCGAGGTGAAATATTTCCGAATTCTTTGGAATTATCCGCTTATGTGATTAAAGTTCTAAATCAAATTGAGGGTGATAGTGGTGATTAGGAAGAATATTTGTGATGTAAATGAAAATAGTGAATTTGAGTGGTAGTAATGACAAGATTGACAATAATGTCGAAACTTGTAACTAAGAAAATAGTTTTGAAATGTATCATACTATCAACAAGTACTAAATGTGTGCAGAACAGCTGTATATAGTGTAAATAGTATGTATAAAATACCAATGGACATTACAAAACATAATATGGTACAACAAAACTGTTATGTTTTAAAACTTTCTACATATTTACTATGATTTTTCAGGTAAATCAGAAAAAAATCAGTCTTGGGGGGCAATTTCATGGGATAAAACTCAGTCTTCAATGGGATAGTTGAATGAATCTCTATTTTAAAAAGACAATAATTAACTGTGTACAATTTCTGTTATATGACACCAACATATTTCTAGATGAAATTACGATAAAGATTCTATGACTATGATAAACTTAATTTTTCTACCTTCTAACAAATTTAGAAATGTATTTTCCACCAAATACTTTTTTATATCATACCTATCACACACGATTTTATACATAGTATTTATTTTTTTACTTATTTTAGGAAAAAGTGTTTTATCATGTGATACTTTGATTTAGATGATAAAATCGGCAGCCAGACGAGGGACTACATAATATTTATTTTTTTACTTATTTTAGGAAAAAGTGTTTTATTATGTGATACTTTGATTTAGATGCAGAAAATCGGCAGCCAGACAAGGGACTTTGCTCTGAAGCAAGTGAGCAACAAGTTCATCATCTTCGCCAGTATACTCGAGTTCACCGTCGTCTGGGATGTCCAGGGAAATGTCAAGATCACTGTGAGTTTGCAACCTTTGCATTTGGACTAATTAATTTTTTAAACCAGTTTCAATACCAACGGGGTAGGCTGTGGCTTTGTACATATCCAGACACACACACACACACTCACAGACAGACGTACAGTCAGACATCACATCGAAACCCACTTCTTTAAATTCAGGGGACCCCAAAACTGATATATCTACTCTCAACTCAAATTTGAAAATTTTGACGAAAACAATACTTTCTCCATATAGGCTACTCAGGGAAAAAGTATAGGGTATAAGGGGAGAAAGTCAAAATATAAAGTGTTTTATAGTTTATTTTTCTAACCAAATATTTCACTGCTGTGTTAACCAATGTTTTAACAAAAATGGATAAAGTAACACTCAGTAAAATAGGCTACCTTCATTGACTTCAACAAAAGTATTACAGTTCCATTTAAATTTTTATGTATCAGTGTTTCATATAATTAAGCTTAAAAATAAAATAAAATCAATATATTTATTTAAGCTAACTAAAGTTAATCACACTACTTTTAGAAATTTTTCCCAAGCTCAGCTAAGCTCCTGGTACTAACTTGACCATAACCAGGTGCCGGGCAGTGCCAGAGGACAGGTGGACGGACTGTGCGGATTCTTTGACGGCCGAGCAGACAACGACCGGCGCAAACCGGACGGCACAGTGGCTCGCTCTACACTGGAGTTTGGTGATAGCTGGGGGGACACCAACTGTGAGACTCACGTGTGTCCGATACATGTGCAGAACCAAGCTTGGGAGAAGTGCAGTGTCATCAAGTAAGTGTGATTGGTGTTAGTCAAGTCAATGACGTTAACATATGTGTAAACTGGATATTTATTCCCAGCACTGATTTTCATAAAAATTTGGATTTAGGTTCTACTCACCCTCTTTTAGTGAATTTCCCATAGGGAAGAAGCTATTACCGTCTCATGGTAAAACTTAAGCCTCTGGACCATGTTATTTTTTCGTCTTTAGGTGCCCAGAGTCCAAAAACAATAGTCGTTAAAATTTATATATATATATATGTGTGTGTGTGTGTGTGTGTGTCTGTTAACACGATAACTCTCGTAAGAATGGTCCGATCGAGACCAAATTTGGTAGAAACCAGACATATCGGTCAATTGGAACGGGTAGTTTGGGGGGGTTTTGTACCCCAAAATGGGTTTTTTTGCGTTTTTCACATGTAATTTTTAAAAATTTCTAATTTTATATTTCACCATTAGAATCAGCTTAATAAACTACACAATTAAGTTCCTTAAAGTTTTTCTCTATCTCCAACGGTTAGCGAGATATTAAAAAATCTAAACACAGTACGTTGTATTGTGGGGCTCCAATGTTAATCTTATGGAGGATAGGGAATAATTAATATTTCCCATATTAATGAATATTTTTGGATAAAACTTGATATTTAGCTTCATCTGGTTGAGATCTATCCATTTATGCTTAAAAATCATAATTTATGTGTAATTTAAATAATTGTATGTGTGTAATTTTAATAATTTGTGTGTAATTTATGTGGCAGCAAACCTGGCCATCATGGAAATTCGCTGAGTACGCAGCAGATCTGCTGCGACGGGGGTATTTTAAAATTACCCTGTGCCGGGTGTTGCTTCTTCCCTGGGGGTGGATGCCACCCCTTCTTGGGGGTGAAAAATTGTTATTTGAAAATAAATCGATAAATTTACTAATTTTAAGGAACTTTTGTTCAGTGAAGTTTTTCTCTGAAACTCAATAATTTTTTACTTATCCGCGAGTGGATTTGACGGTTTACAGGCAAAAATTTTTGTTTTAGGTATAGTTTTTTTTTTGCAAATAACATGAAATTATGCACTTAATAAAAAAACCTGTAGAGATTCTTGGTTTTAGGCAGTGCAAGGCATTTCTAGATGAGCATAAGCACACTAAAATTCCTAACAGGCTATTTGTAAGACTCTATATTGCACATACTCATTGTACTTGTACATACTCTATTCCCATTCGATAAGATATAATTTCAAATTTCAGATAAAAGTGTAATACTTAAAAGAACTAATTAGCGTAGTCGAAGTGAATGACTGAGTGATACAATTGCAGGAAAGAGCCTCTGGCGCAGTGTGAGGGCGCTATCTCACTGGACAAAGCAATATCACAATGTGTCGAGGCCATATGCGCCTGTGAGGAACGCAACACTTCGACCACAGCCGTCTGCAGGTGTGAGGCGTTGCTGGGTGTGGTCACCGAGTGTCAGGCTGCTAAGCCAGAAGTGGATCTTCACCTGTGGCGGCTCCACCACGACTGTCGTGAGTATTCGTCTTTTTGCGCAATTTACTTAACTTTCACTTTCAGCCTTTTGCAGGAACAACGTTAGTAACTAACAGTAAAAGTGTGAAATGAGAGTGTAATCTGCTGAAGGCCTTTTTATGGAGTTTTAAATTTTTTGTATGGACCTGAGTACTTATTCTGGGCCAGAAAAATTATTCTCTGCATTATTGAAATCACAAATCAATTGAATTGAATTTACAAATAGTGTAGCTACCGGGTAACCCTAGGCCAGCAAGTCAACAAACATCAAAAATAGTGGTAGGCGACTCCTGTCAGATCATAAATGAATACCTCTAACAAGCCTAATGCTTCACACTACTTTTGTACCTTACTATCTTTAATTCACTGCACAGACCCTAGGTACAGATTCCAACAAAAATTATTTATTAGCAATGTTTTATGATGAAATAAATCATCTAACGCCAACCCAATGTCACCTGTGTCATTCAGCTGTGGAGTGCACAGCCCCGCTGGTCTACCAAGAGTGTTACTCACGAGTGTGTGAGCCGAGCTGCGGGGACCTGCTGTCCGAGGACCCGTGCCCCGCTGCCCCCGCCCAGTGTTTTCCCGGCTGCTACTGCCCTGCCGGACTAGTCAGGGAAGCCAATCAATGTGTTAAACCTGCTGACTGCCGTGATTGTGAGTTCTGTTTGTGTAATTGTTCAAATCATTTGTTGTCATTGATCACATTATATAAAGGTGAAATAGGCATTTTCACATCAATTAGTACAAATTTCAATTTACCGTAGTAAAGTTTAAATTTCAAAATTAATTTGCTGAATGATTATTCATTATTGAAGCAAACAAATTAAAAATACTGGATACCTATTACAATAAACACAATTTTAAAACACAATATCTACATTACAATTAAGAAACTCATTGATTGAATAGAATGGATTGTTTAAATAAACTGTAATATTTTTAATTTAAAAGAATTAACAGTGGCAGTTCGAGCAGACTCATGAAGATTAAAAAAATATATCTAAGGCAGTTAGTTAGCTATGTTTGATGATCCGAACTTAGTAAGTCTGTACTTAGGAGTATCAAGATTTTATTTTATTTCTAGTGTTCTGAGCATGAATACCGTATATAGTGGTAAATGATTCACAATGCCCTGAAGATTAATTTTTGCATAGATGAGTATGTGATAAACGTATAAAATAATTACAGTTAAAATTTTGGACTGTAAAAAAAGGTCTACATAAAAAACATAAAAAATGGTCTAAATAGTTGGCCCTGCAGAGAGTTCTTATTACTTTATTTTCCATTCATCTTACTGATGATGTACGGCCCCGTGATAAAACTGTTTTGTTTGATCTAAAAAATTTTCAGGTGTGTGTGATGGATTTGGAAAAACAAGATTTGTTACGTTTGATAGAGTGGATTACACTTTCAACGGCAACTGTACTCACATTCTTGCCCAGACTGTACAGGGCAGTCAAGCTCCTAAATTCAAGGTATTAACTGAGTATTAATTAACGTATTTACATAATAATCTGTACAGCCTTTATGGTGTGGTGACCCCAAAGTAATGTGAGAAACGGTTCCCAGGCTGGTCTCCGAAAAGAGAATGAGGATGGGTTTAGTGGGTAACCCAGTAGGTTTCTTCCTGAAATCAAGGGAGTCTGACGCTATAGGTTGGTCACCTGTGTGCATTAAGTATATAAAGCAAACAACGCCAAAGGAAAGAAAGGATAAAAATGGCACGACTTGGTAGACTGACATTCACCAAGACAGACATATATATCTAAAGGCTTGTCACAACTCTGGAAGGATGGAAGAATGTAGAAAGGACAGTTTTTGAAAAAAAGAAAGGTTAAGAAAGAAATTGAGAAATAGAACAGTTCAGTTGGTTTACCTTTTCAGATGAGCTACTATGATGCAGGGATGTTTTTTGTTATAAGTTACATTTTATATCAGTAATTTTAACCAAATCTTACAAACATGCTATCCAGGGTATTGATGGATTAATTAAAAAAAACTTTACACAGGTAGCCAAAAGACTTATGTCTATGAAATAGTAACAACATTGTTTATTATTCTCATTTTTAGCTCTATGTCTGAGTTCAAACTTATTTAAAATTGAGACTCGTACTATTCCTGCTGGTAGAAAACTGCACATATAGTCTTAAGTAGGCGTCCAAAGACACCCAGAGAAATTCATTGTGTGGCTTAAGTGTTTAACCGTATGAACGCCATAAGCAGTATATTCGCTTATTCCCATAATGGAATGTAGAGTCAAATTTAGTTATCCAAATCGACGATAGATGACAGGGCAATCCACTTTTGTCGCTTGCCAACTCATTTCATGATGTATTTTCAAAATCCAGTCACCATTTATTGGTTGCAAACAGATTTTCGTTGTGTCACTGTTTACTCCTCAGCGGTCTAGCGCCAATGGTGAGTATACTCGCACATCAGCTGACTAATAAATGCAGACAGTGTTTGTGTTACGTGATTGTTTATAACCTTTAACATAACCAATGTTTATAACCTATGTTTTTGAGTCTAGAGTAATAAAAAAATGGCTTTAAATAAATAAATCTTTTTTTGTTGCATAATTTGTCGCTAAGAAGAGGTTTGCGATGAAATATTTGGCGTTCAAAGGGTGAAAGTAGTTTTTTAATCTATTCAATTTGTTCCTGTTATAAATTTTATACATCTGTGCTGTTATTCTCAATTGACGGTTGGTGACAGGTGCTGGTGACCAGTGGTGTGTGCGCGGACGACTCGGCAGAAACTTGCGTCAAGAGTGTGACAGTTCTCTTCAAGGACCACTCTGTGGTGCTCGGTGGCACAGGATCAAACCAGGTACAAGGGAAGGGATATGAGAGAGATATGAGGGGGTCACATAGTTATCACTATGTTTGTCACTAAACGTTAACTAATAAATGATAACCTTGCAGCATTTTCTGAGAGTGGGTCAACTATCCAAACCTTTAACCTTCTAAATTAAATGGTGGGTGGGGTATAATTTGTACAAGCTAAATTTTAGAACATTTATTAGTTTTGTTATTAATTTCTTTAAAAAATGTAATAGATTACAAAAACAAATTTTTAGGTGTGAAATAATTTTGTTATAGACCTATGTTATAAAGAAAATAAAATTAACATCTTTAATGTATATTTTTTATACCTACTCATCACCATGAGTCTTGGAACTAAAAAGTGCATTAAAGACTTTTGCGTTAGTTAGAGGCAAGTCAGAGGTTACGTCACTTGATCTGACAGGAGTAGCCTGCCTTTAGTTACAAGGCTTAGTCAGCTTTAGTCTGCCTTTAGTCAGATAAGCTTGACTTTACGGGCAAGCGCATTACCCCTAAGCTTCCATGTCGGTAAATTTAATTTACTAACTTATAAAATACTTGATTATCCTGTTGAAAGTTTCCACTTTCCCCTCTGATCCAGACAGCATTGGTGGACGGATCTCGGGTACGGTTGCCCGCTGACCTTGGATGGGTAGGCCTGGGCATCACTGCCAGCAAAGACTTGACCCTGGCCATCCCGGAGGTGGAGCTGGACCTGGTGTTCCGTGGTGTTGATCTCGGGTTCGCCCTCCGGCTACCCTCACACTTGTACAGAGGCAGCACCGAAGGACTGTGTGGTGAGTAGTTGATGGTACTCATGACTTTGGAATAGAAGCTATGGCAAATGAGGCAGCTTGTTTGGTATCTTCTAATATAATTATTCAACATATATTGAAATAACTCCATTACTTGAAACTAAAATTTTACATCCAATAAGACTTGTCTAGTGATACGACAAATAAAAAAAGTGACTACATATTGAAATTTATCTGTTAAGTTACACCTCTTTTTTTAATTTTTTATTGCTTTAATAAATATTGTATTAATTCTTTATCGAAAATACTGTTTTTCATGCTTATGAGATGAAATAAGACTGGAAAAGTCATCAACCTTAATATTTTACCAGATGGGGCCTCTTTTTTCACGCCTAAAGGGTGTTAGGATTGTTTCTAGAAGCATTGCTCTAGCAATTAGTTTTACCAGAATAGGAATTAATTTTAAAATATGTCAAAATTTATTTCAAATTCATGACTTAAAAAAAAATTATGAATGGAAAATAATTGGTGTTTTACATAAAAAAACTTTTTAAATCAATAAAAATTGACAACGTCCAAACATTCCTAAGATTTTAAGTGATGTAGTGTACATTTACAGATAATTGATATGGTTTGTTATCAAGTAAGAAATCACAGTTTATGTATAGAAACTTAAATGTTAATTTTATCCTATTATTATTAAAAAATTAATAATAATATAATTAATTAATATAAATTATTAAAAAATGAAATCCAACAACTTTTTAATTTCTTGTTAACTTCCAGGAAGCTGCAACAACAACCAAACTGATGATATGAAGACAAGCCATGGTGAAATTACAGAAGATGCAAACAAATTTGGCAAAAGCTGGCGTGCAAAAGAATTGCCCTCAGGTCCGTTCTTGGTCACTTAGGGTAGCTTACGTCATTGTTAAGTTTTTAGGCATTTATAAGTCATATAATTTATTGTTCTATTTTTTGTTTTGTAATCTTAAGTTTTAAAATGTCAAATCCATGTAGTAGTGAATACCAAACCATAACAGGAGTTCTTAAATAAAATATTCTGTAGTCAATTAAAGCTTATTACTGAGTTGCCATTACATTTTGTATATTCAGTTCTAGGCAAAGAGGAGCAATGTTCAGTCGTCACCCGGAACAACACTTGCTCTCTCCCTCCACCGGAAGAAGATTTCTGCTTAAAACTGATGGATCAAGCCATTTTTGGAAGGGTAGTTATAATAAATTATTAAGTAAAATGTTCAAAACGTATAAGGGCTATTCAAACCCTTTGAGGACCGACTGATGATATATATCGTCAGTACAGTAAAAAAAGACCACACTGAAGATATATTGTCAGTATCTAGTACTGCGAAAAAACCATTCTAACTAAACATTGTCAGCTTGTAGTTTTTCATATGGCATATGCTCTCTGGCACATAATCTAACTCATTTCATTTTAGATATCTTTGGTTTCCTCTTTTCCTGTCTGGATGGTTTTTGTTGTTCTAGCTACAGTCAGAAATAAATATTGCATTTGTTTGGTCGTCTGTGTGTTTACTTTTGTGAACGAAAAAAACATATGTTGCATCAAATTCTGCTCTTAACAAGAGTTTGAGGTATGGGTGAACTGCGTCATTGAACAATGTGAACAATTGTAACGATATTGTATCGCCTCTCTAGTGTCACGCTGTGGTGGACCCTCAGCCCTTTGTCGACCAGTGCCACCAGTCGTGGTGTCGCCACAGTGTCGCGGGCTGCAAGGACCTGGAGCCTTACGCCAGGGAGTGCCAGACCTCCGGCATCTGTGTGCCTTGGCGCTCACACCAGCTGTGCGCCTACCAGTGTCCCCCAGGTAACTAACTGATAAGGCTTCTGCTTCTAAGTTTCTCATTAAAGAATTGATTCTAATTTTCTAACCCTCCGAGTGTCGATCGCATAAATATCTCCTTTGCATAGGCTCGTCGGGGATATTTTCCGCCGATGTATAAGCATTGGCTTTAAAGTTTGCCACTAATCGAAAACCGGCTAAAGAAATATATATTATGTATCCTTGGAAAGCCAATAAGTCACTCTATATTCTAACCCTAGAAGTGGTAAGCTTTTTACTTTTGACTGTAACATAAAAGTAATTACAAATATCTTCTTGAAATATGAAGCATAAACAGTCTCAGTAAATCCTATGGTTACTGAGATATTAAAAAATCTGAACAGAGTACGTTGAATATTGAGGCTCCAATGTTCATCTTATGGAGGATAAGAAAAAAATTAATATTTCACTTACTAACCAATATTTTTGGATGTAACTTGGTATTTAATTTCATGAGGTTGAGATCAATATTTTCATGCCTAAAATCATAGTTTATGTGTTTATTATAGCAGCTAACCTACTATTTTCCCATGTTAATCATATAGAGAATAGGCAAACCCTGTTATTTATCGACAGATGTTTATGAAATTTGTCATGTGAGTATGCAATAGAACCTCCATTATCCATCTCAAGATAACCGACTCCTCCTCATATTCAACCTTGTGCCCAACCTTCTATCTGTCATTTCCATGCTCCTGTTGTCGCTGATCCTATTGAAAAGTGAATTTTTAGATTAAAAAGAATTTTTAAATTAATATGTTAAAGGTGCAATAAAGTTTTATTGTTTTACAATACTGTAAAGCTGTTTTTTTTACTAAGGCTAAAATATTTTTTGTCAAAATCAATGTTTGATGGAAATTTTTTCAACAAAAAATTTTTGAGTGAATTTTCTTGTGTTTTTGATGTTGTGTCTGGATTTACATACGCCTCTTGGTGTTTAGATAATATCGTATATTTGGTCTTATGTTTTTTTCATTTTTTTGAATATAATTTAATTCATAAAAATTAAAAAAATAAAATCCAAATTATAGTCTATTTTGATTAATTTGACTTATTAGGTACAGAGTTAAATTTTTGAAAATATGAAAAAACTTCAAAAGTTTCTTTTAAATGAAAAAAAAAATTTTTAAATTTTCACAAAAACAATAAATAAAATATACTTATGGTCTCCATTAAAAAATAAACTTTTATTTTGAATTATTTGTCTTTCTAATTTAAAAAATGTTAAATTACTGCATAACCTATTTTCCCTGTTATTTTTAGATAAAAATTCATTTTTATTATAACTTTTATGTTTGTATGAGTACAATAGAACCATTACCTAAAAAAGTTACTCCTCATTTGCTTAATTATTTGTCCATGTTTTTATTTTTAAGTGAATTTATTGAAACAATAAATTTTAATGAATTTTTAATTAAAAATAAGTTTTTTATTTTTTTTAAAAATATAAAAAATGTTCTGTTTTTTTTACTAAGGGAATACATTTTATTTGCTCCTCCCGATATCTGACTTTTTGGCTCTTCTGACCATGGCCATGGAGGTATTATATATTATTATTGTCATATTATTGATTTGGAAATGAGTTGAGTACGCAGGTCTGCTGTGACAGGGGTATTTTGGTGTCTGGCTGGATTCATCCTTTCTTGGTCAGATCACTCCCAAAAATGATGTGAAAGATTGACTTGTTATATGTGTATTAAGATATCTTTGTGGTGTCGCCTCACGAAATTTTATCATATCGGCCTAAAAAATTATTTATGGTCTAATTTTAACGGGTAGTGCTCCTGCAACAAAAGATTTTTATTTTGCCTGGAGTTGTTTAGTTTGGGGAAAAATAAAAATTTTTAAGGGGATGCAAATATAATTCTTTAAAAAAACTGCTGCACACAGCCTACACAATATTATGACTGCAGGCCTGGAGTATCAGCCGTGTGGTCTAGGATGTGATATCACATGTGACAATGCAGAGCTGTTCCGCCAGGACCCCTCGGCATGCACCAATCCTCCTTCAGAGTCCTGTGTCTGTCCTGATAATAAGGTCGGTAACAATTTTAGGTTCTGATTACAGCTTGAGAGAGTACCTAGTTCATTAATAAATAAATTACTTGTTATACGTCTTCTTTGAGCCACCAGTTTTTATTCCAATAAAACAAACTCAAATTTACTATGTGATATTTTCCGTTTACATTTTGCTTGATTATTTCATGGCTCATATTTTCTTGAGGATTATGTAGTTTTTTAAGAAATCATTTTTTTATATCATATTATCATAAATCCCTTTCTAACCTTTATAACATTTCATAATTTGATTCTGATAAACTTATGATTGTTCATACTTTTTTTCTTAATAATAAACAACCTCATAAGGTGACAAAGGACACAAATTTTACCATTAAAATTAAAATCCATGTATAGCTAGTAGTTACCATTAAAAGTTTACCCTTGTCAAAGACTTTTTAAAAATATTTTCATTCACTAGATCTGGTTTGTTTAAAACCCTCCGACGCATCGGCAGCATTAGTGCATTTTCGGTGGTTCATTGCCGATGCGTCGTTAATTGCTTTCATTGATTTTTTCGGGCTAAAATCTTTTGCCGAACATAGTATATTAGGTATTGTTAGAAACAACAGATATCACTCTGTCTTTTAGTGAACATACTATACAGCTGGATTATGACTGGACGAAAATGTTACTTCATGAAGAGCGAACAGCTGATCGCGAGGCTTGTTTGTTTTTGTTTTTCATTTCATTTTTGAGCATTTTCATTTTTCATTTTCATTTTCATTTTTGTTCCCATTGAATTGTGCTCAAGGTTATTGTTGATAATTAAACAGGACAGTAAAGTATATTATTACCTATATTACATGTATTAGTGTATTACATTATTATTATCATCGATTAATACGCTTTTCTGGAGGCCCAAGAAGGATGGTAGACAATGCAAATCACCAAGCAGTGAAAGTGAATCCGATTGAGGGATTCTTCCTAACATGTAGATGTATATGTACATTTTTGTAAATATATTCTCTGTTTTTCAAGATAAGTTTATAAACATGTAGTATTTTCTTATTCAGTATAAAAAAATGGACAAAACATACATTTTTATTTAGTCACATTTAGTTTTTTATACGAGTAAAAATAATAAACGAAAATTTTGGATTTTATAAATATTTTTGAATTATTAACCAGGCTTCTTCAGAAGTAGTTGGTAAATAATTTTTTATTACATTCTGAGATAGTATATTATTTTTTGAATAAAATAATATGTATTAGTAAATACTTTTTAAAAAAATAAATTTTTATAGATATTTTAAAATAAGCTTGTATACCGGGAAACAGCCTGAACCATCAAGAGTAATATAGTGAACCATTGGAGGGTTAAGTACGACTTAATATTTTCCCATTGGTACAAAATTAGCTTGACAAATTAACTAACTGAAAATCTTTTATACCAAACTAGGAGAATCATACAAAGGTATTTCAGACTTCCAAAAGTGTATGAATCTGCTTTCAAACATTCTTTTCAATACTCAGCTTCCAAATATTTTAATTGGCTGCCTCAATCTATAAAAGACTGTTCAAACCAAAGGAAATTTACAAAATAATTAAAATATTTGCACTTTTCCAACAGTGATGTAAGTTTTTTAAATTTCAGTTTAGTCTAAATATTTATTTGTTATATTAGTTGTTGAATTTTTAAGAATAAAAGCTTTATATAATTGTTGTTACGATATTCAGTAATTTTTTTGGTTGAGAATTATTACATACTACATTATACACACCTTACTTATGTACCTATTCTTTGTATTTTTTTTGAAGTAGTGTTGTTTTTTTTTACTCATAGTCTTTGTACAGGCGCCATGGGGCGCGAGTGTTGTTGAGTCAAGTGTTGCTGGACTCCCAAAGTAACTTTTTCAATTGACTTTTTAAATGTTACAGCTGACCACAATTACTGGCAAAAGTGGTCAACCCATATTACTTATCTGTACATATTTTTTCAGAAGAATAAAACTCAATTCATTATTTATTATTCAACTGTCTACAGGTGTGGAAGAACAACACGTGTGTGGCAGTGTCGCGGTGTCAGCCCTGTGATGTGGAGGGCCACTACCCCGGAGACACATGGCACCCTGACATCTGCACCACCTGTACTTGTCAAGTAAGCCGTACTAAGGAAGACCAAGTGGTTGTTATCCCCTCCAAAAATTTTAATTCAATTTAATAAGGAATACTAGTTAAGTTTCTAGTGATGTAATGTTGCCTACATTGACATCAGTTTGAGTGTGTACTTACAGAATACATACAGTTGTTATGAACTTTATGTGAACGTTATGTCTGGGTTACAAGTTGGCAACAGTGCAGAGCTCCTCAACGGTTTTGATAAAAATTATATGGTTTGTAGTCCTTTATAGTAAAAAACAAAATGACACCACCCTCATTTCTCAAAATATCAGGGTTTAAAAGTTATAGGCTTTAAAAGTAAAAAAATATTTTTTTAATTTTTCTGTGAAAACAATAAATGTAAAGTTTGATTTGACTACCACAAATTAAAACCAACTTAAAAAACTGAACAAATTAGTATTTTGAATCATTAGTCTTCAACTAACGGTTCCAGAGAAAAGTTAAATTTAATATTTGTGGTAAACTCAGTACATTGTTTGGAGCGCCCAATTTTATTCTTATAGAGAACAAAAAAAAAACAATTTCTTCCTTATTTCCCAAAATATTTTCCATGAATCTTGGTATGCAGCATAAGGTCACATCACCCAACAAAATCACTCAAAAAATCTTTGTATTAAAAAAGGGGGGTTAGTCCTCCCATGGAATTCTAACAATTAATTTAATATTATTTATCTTGTTGTTATTTTCATAAATTGGATGATGATTTTTAAAACAATGAATTATTAAATGATATTTTTTTTAAGTTAAAGAATATCACGTATATGTCAGTTTTATCAAAGATTGTCATTTAAATTGACTTAGGGGAGAAAGAATGTGTCAGTCCAATTGTTTTAATTCATCTCCTGAAGATATTTCATTACATATATTATTTCTTGAAATACTGTTTTGACATTTGTAACACAAAATGTGTTACAATAACAATAAATATTATTTTTATTATTATTTGTTTATTTGTCAGATTGGCACTAGCCAGGAGGCAATGTTTTTGTTATGTTGGTATTCATGTGGTGTCTGTGGTTGTCAGGTTGGCAACAGTGTGCAGTGTCAAAGGACCCAGTGTCCGGCCACTGTGACAGTTTGTGAGAGAGGATTCAAGTCCATCGTGGTGCAAGGGACTGAGGAAGAATGCTGCCCCAAGTACATCTGTGGTAAGTGAAGCCATGCGGATACTTGAGATCTACCAGGATCCAATGGTGGTTCGATAGTTTTAACCCTATAACATGTCAACAAATTTGATTTAAGGCAGTTCTTAAGCAATTAAAGATTATTACTGTTGTTTTCATAGAGAAGCAATTTGAGTCAGTAATATTCTTTAATTTTGAAAATCATGTCTATTTTAGAGGTTTATGAGAACAAGATAAGTTTTATACTGAACAAGTTTTTATGTGGCTCTAAAATAACAAGTTAAAAAATAGGATGGCTGAGATAACCCTCTGACTGCCTTGTATATTACCCAGGAATGTCAGCCACTTTTTGGCGGCTTTGCAATGTTTTATACAAACAACTGTTATAATTTCTAAAGTAACACAAACTATAACATGTTATGTGTCTTTTTTCAGCATAAAATCTTCTCTAAGAAAATTATATTGATGTTTTACACAGTATAAGCCATAAGCTGTTATGGATGTGTTGGCTTCAAAGAATCCAAAATAAAACTATAATATGATTTTTCTCCCCACCAAAACACACTAAATGAAGTTCTACACAGTTTTCGATATAGCCTTGAAAATAGCTTTTCAAGATAATTTTATAAGGAATTAGAATATATATACTTTAAAGCTAAAATTAAAATAAAAAATATTTAGAGCGACTCAATAACAACGAATTTTCATCGCCAGCTGCTCTTCGACAATGTTTTTACATATGTCTCAGAGTTGTCAAAAGTTTGAAATACTTAGTGACAGATATCGGTAGAAAGATCAGAATCTGCTGTTTACACTGACTGATACCAATTTCAATCTAATTACACTACAATTGGAGTGTACAGGAGCGAAATATGTAGCGACTACGATATCAACTCAGGTGAGTCGCTTGTCAGTCGGATGGTTAAAAAAATATAGGGGTGAGCTAACACAGTAGAAGATAGACAAAACTGATAAAAATTGTTTCATAGATCTAGGATCAAAACTATGGCCATCACTGACCCAGCTTTAGAGCCGGTCATGCACTTAAGCAAATCGTAATTTCTAAAAATTAAAGATCCCAGGTGGTTATGAGTTTTTATTTGAAGCCTGCCATTCTGTCTTAAATTTTATTTCAGTGAAAAACTATTTCTGGAAACCAGTTTGAATAATGACTGTAATCCTTAAAATACTCAGTGTGTGACTGGATGTTGTTACAGTACCAGAGCCAAAGGAAGAGCTTACAACTTGCCCCCCACCCCAGCAGCCAGTCTGCGGCTATGGACAGGTGCTGAAGATAGAGACCGGCCCTAGCGGATGCCAGGAGTTCATTTGCCGTGAGTGTTAACTTGTATAAACAATATTAGTTTCATTAAATTGCATCAGGTTCTGATCTGAGTTAAAATTATTGTCATTGATTTTCAATAAAAAACATTGAAAGTAATAACTTTTCAGTCTACAACTCTGATCTCTAGACAAAGAAAAAATAAATGCATTACACAATATAAAAATAATGCGCAGGTGGATAAATTTGTTATAAAAGAATCAAACAGTGAAAAAATTTATTTTTATTCAAAAATTTCTCATATTTATAGGTCCAGGTGTTACATACATCATTCATTGCTCTGTAATAGATACACAAGTCAACAATATTTCATTAGACTGATATCTTGGCTTGTCCTTTAAAACAGCTACTTGGAGGTCATGAACTGTGGATAGTGGTGTGTGCTGGTTGGTGGGTTGGTTTGGTTTTCTCTTGTGTGGATTAATGTCTGCACTATTCAATACTATGTCCATCCGCTAAAACTATTCTCATAATTAGACCAGTTTGTAGTTCAGAGGTAGTGGTTCGGACTCTTCATTAAGCTGTAGGTCCCTTAGATGTGCCATTGACTGTTGGGCTATTAATTAACAGTCATGTCTAAGGATTGTGCCAACCTTAGTCAGTAACAAGACTACTAGATCGCGCCACAATGATCCTACACTCATTTCTCATTCATACTTGATTTAAAATACCTACCTGGGAGGGTTGACATTTTGTAAAAAGTACAAAAGTATAAAAAGGTATTCCTAATGGAGGTGAAATATCTAAAAGCCACTGAATCACACATCACTTTTAAAACTCATCACACTCATAATCACCTTATATATGAGGTATACATATTCACCTGAATATGCACTATGTTTCATATGTCTCAATAACTATTGGGCTGATGTTTAATCTGTTTGATGTCCGCAGAGTGTTTACCGAGCGACGAGTGTCCTGACATCAGCCTACAAATGGTGTTCACCGCAGAAGCGGGCATGCATGCTGTGGTCAACAACTCTGGCTGCTGCCCCCGCCTGGAGGAGGTATGCCGCCCTGACACCTGTCCCCCACCCCCTGCCTGCGCCGACTACATGGAGCTGGTGTCCAGAGACGTGGAGCGCTGCTGTCTACAGTACAGATGTGGTGAGAGAGATGGATAAGGATCACAACTTAGAAATTAGAAATATTTAATTTCAAAATTTCAGGGTAAAAGTCATTAGGCTATCTAAATATAACATTATATTATACAACAGTTTGAGTCATAAGTTAAAAGAATAAGACAGATATAGACAAAAAACAATCATGTGAAGCTACCGGCTTATGGAATTCCAATAGTAAGCATGTGCATTAGGACAAAAAATGTATCAGTACCAAAGAAATCCTTTAAATTATAAAAAACTATTTTAAACAGAAACTTTCTTAAAATGAGAAAGGGCAAAGTTTTTATCTCATTTGATAAATGTATGAAGAGTCATCAGTAACGGTATATCAAAACAGGAGTATATTTAAAACCATCGTGAGTTATTCTTATAGTTGTTCTAGTAGGAAAATTGGGACAGGAAATTTCAGACAATTCTAGAGAATTTTTTATTTTTATTTTTATAAAGTAAGCCAGGTTATGATGTTAAATGCTCAGTAAAAAATTAAGGAATGGTGTACTTTTAATTACAATTAAAAATGATGAAAAGTCACTAAGAATGTCAGCTACATGCTCTTGACGTCAGCATATCTCTTACAGCAGATTGGAAATCAGCTGCTGGCGTAGATATAATAATTTATTTCTATATAAATGGAAAAAATAAAATACACTTTTTCAGTGACTTTCTACGACAGCTAAAGTAACCTCTTGTTTGCCTGCTAAGTAGGAAGTATAGGGGTTAGTGCCGCCATTCTTTTGCCAACATATAGCTCAGAACAGTTGGTTTCCAGCTGTATAAAAGTTGTCTGTACATTGCTTTGTTTTCTGTCACTTGCCAAAATTTTTGCTGCAATAAAAAATCCTCCCATTGTGGATGTGTTTAGATTTTCCATGTGCAGCTAAACAGTATTCAGGAGTAGCTATTCATAGAGAACTTTGTGCTGTAAATATCAACACGAAAGTTAAAAACAATCAGAGCAGTTTTACAAACAAACCCATTCCCGAACAACTCCCTCACTCCTTATTTTCGGTCCATATATAGCACAATGTTCTTAGTTGCTGCTGAATATTTTTTTAGGTGTAAAAATTGAAATTACAGCATGCACCTCATACTCGGTAGTATTTTTAATTTTACATTTTGGTGAGTGACAGAAAACAAAAAAACGTACAGACGACTTTTACCCTCACACAGCTTGAAGCCAACTGTTCTGATGTACACGTTGGTGGTAACCCCTTTACTTCCCACATAGTCAGAGGATACTTTATAAAGAGTCCTCGTAAAATGTCAATATGTAAATGTCATAGGACTTTTTCTAGTTTGCATTTTATTAATAAAATTATTATTGTCATGGAAACATTTAATTATTTATTAACTAAAGATGTAACCATAGTTTCCACTATGCCGACTTACAAAATGAAAGAATTTGTCCAAAACTAATTCTATGAATGAATAGTTTTGTACAAATTCTTATTTACTAAGAATTGGGTCGAGCTATTTCCTGTTGAAAAGAAGTTTTACCCTGTTGGTTGAGAATAATGGTGTGAGAGAAATGAAAATGCTACTAATAGCCGTGGAATCATCATGTATCAAGAGGTGTGCGATGGTTTCTTCAGTTATGACTAATAAAATATTAAGATTAAGTGATATATTATATGATATTTTATCTATGACCATTGCAAAAAGTATCAATAAAGATACTGAAAGTAACATCATTTAGAGGCTCACTATTAAATGAAAATTGAAAACTGTTGCATTATAAGTTCATAATGATGCAGATTTTTCATAACGATATAGGTTCTAGACCAATCAGAGTTCAGCATTTGACAAAAGTATATCATTATGTATATAATGAAATACTAAATCAGCTGATTTATCCATAAAGATACTGTAGTGCGTTTTAGTGGCTAACCTGAAATGTGAGTTTTGAACCAATAAGAACAACGTAATTCATACATCAGCTGATTACTCCAAGAATGAAATACACAATTATTTTTTGATATTGCAATGGTCGTAGATAAATGAAATATACAACTCTGGTTTTTAAAAGTCTGAATATTATTGGTCGTAGATAAAATAGTGTATGCAACAATTGTATTATTCTTTGAAGCTACTCGTGAGATATTTAGAACACTCGCTTCGCTCGTGTTTTAGCTTACATTTCATGGCTTTAAGGCATTATACAATCATTGCATAAACTACTAATATGACAACTTAACTGTCATATGCATAAAATCTTCCCAAAACTAGTTTTCAAGTGATAAGTAATGAAATCTATTACAAGGTAATTTAGGAAAAGTTAAACCTTTTCTACATTTTTTTACTTAATAAAATTTAATGAATAAAACAGACCTTCTTATTAACTATTGTTGTAATTTTAATTTCCCAGAACCACCAAAGGAGACTTGCCTGTATGAGATGGAGTTTATTGAAGAAATTGGTGGAGGAGAGAGGAAAAGGTCTTCTTCTGAAAAATTTACAGTGGCCAAAAAAGTAAGTTTGGGACTATTGAGTTTAACCCTAGAACTGGTAGTCGTAATTCACAACGCATTTACAAATTCAATAAGAAGCAGCAGGTGGAGGTATCTGTCGTCAATTTAGTGAACTTTTTAAACACCATGGTTTTTTTTACCGTGTTGCCCTCTGGGAGCTGATACATGCAGTTCACTTTACTGCCACTGGAGTATGTCTTATAGCCAACTAAGCGCTTCCTCCAAATATGCACATGTGTCCGAGTGGTTTGCAGCGCCAGCTGACAAGTGAAACGTCGCAAGCCTGGAACATCGGAACTGCTTGGGTTTGAATTTCGACCACGAGCAATCCTGATATGGCCTGCAAATGTGTGGTATAGTGGAGAGGGGGTCTACCTTAAATAAACGGTGACCGTTTTCACCTTTACCTTTAACGACTGTAGTATAAAATTAACTATGTATCTCTTCTTAAAATATTAAGTATAAACAAAAAACACAAAACATGCACCCCCTTACAAGATACAAGATACAAAATGCCTTTATTCAGTTATATACAAAGTATACATGAATGGTGTCATTTTTAAAAATTTTTCAAGTTGTACTTAAAAAGCTAACAGAGCAGACTGACTACACATATTTACAAAAAAGTCAAGAAAGATAGAATAGAAAACGAAAAAGCAAAAAACACAGTCTACAAAAGAGTTAAGGTTACTTAACCATACTACTGTAAAAGAAGCAAAACAGGTGTCCACTGCAATCCCAATTAAGCTTACAAATGCCGTCAACTTCCACCCAAGCTGGTCACCGTTTATTTAAGGTGGGCCCTCCTGCCTCTTTGCAACACATTTACAAGCCAAATTGGGATTGCTCATGGTCGGGATTTGAACCGTAGGACTTGTAAAAGACTTCCGACGTTTCACACGTCAGCTATCGCCGTAAACCTCTTGGCCACTTATGCATTGTCGGAGAAAGTGCTTACTTACTTATAAAGCAAACTCTAGTAGCTGGACAGTGAGCTGAATGAGTTGAGACCCAGTGTCCAACCCTATTTCATCCAATCAATAATCAATTAAATTTCGGTAACTAGAATCCCTGGGGAAGTAATGGTTGCAGTAGTTTTTATTTTCCCCTTGAATTATCCAGACCATTAATTTTTCCTCTCTAATCCTCAAATATCCTTTATTTTTCATGCCCTAAAAGAAATCAACACCTGTGGTAAATGCCTTTGCCAAGACCTTATCCTGTATGTTTATCTGACAGGAGGGAGACGTGTGGGAGGACGGTCCGTGCCGCGTCTGCGAGTGTAAGAGTCCTGGCTGGAGAGCCAAGTGTTCAGTGCAGCAGTGTCCAGCGGCCCAGGACTCCACAGACTTTGTTATCCAAGCCGTCCCCAAGCCTAAACACTGCTGTCCCGAGTACCGGCGCACTGCTTGCCGCCTCGGAGGCAAAGTCTACAAGGTTAGTGAGTGTGTTGAGTGCTGTGGATTTTTTATGGTGATAGACCAGATCATTTGCACGAATCATTAACCTGCCAGTACACACACAGTAAAGTGTAACATGACTACATGTGCACGGAGTGAGACTCCCCATAAGGATTCTGTACTAGAAATGCACTCAGATACTCAAAGTTTTAAGGGTAAAATAAAACCAAACCTCGTTTCACATACCAAATTTAATTGTACAAGTAGTATGCATGAAAAAAAGAACATTTCAACATTTAATTTTCAAAAATCAGTCGAAGTGCAAAAGAACGGTCAAAACTGAAATTTTTCACTTGTTCCTCTGCTTCAAAACAACTGTTTGCTAACGGTACAATGTTTAACAGGAAGGGGAAGTGTTTTCTCCATTGGACGGAGATCCTTGCAGAAACATAACCTGCCTCCGCTCAGAGTCAGGAGACCTCACTTTGCACGAGACCTCAGAGTCTTGCAACAAAGCCTGCGCTCTGGTGAGTGAAAACTTGATGCAAAACTAAAGTAATGTAGTAATTTTTTATTAGAAGCAAACTTCCATTAGTTAGATTAGATACTTACAGAATGGACTTCAGGGGTGTTGATGCATCAATATCTTAAACTATGTATGATCATATGAAACATCACTTTAAGAGTGTCAATTTCAGTCATCGTCATCTTCCAGCTGATTACTGAGTATTGACCAATGTTGAAATTATTCGCTGCACTTTTTTGATATTTTCTCCTGTGTTTAGCTTTTTACAAATTAACTTTTAACTTTAGACCAATAAAAACATGTAAATGTGTAAAACATACGTGGTAACTACTCAACTGCTCACAGGTCAACAAATATTAGAAACTCAGTGGCAGTAAAGTTAGTTTGGGTATCGAGGATGTCTTACGAAAACTAAAACAGAAGTCCTGGTTTGCGTGCCAGGTACTAACCGGGCATATTTTTGAGGAAAATATCAGCCAATACTGTTCAATGTGGCTCAGGTGAAAATCTCTAATCATAAAGAGACAAATTATCAAAGGTTTACTCTAATACATTACCTTACAGTTTGTGTTTTTGAGCCAAAGTACCAGCTGTAATAAAATTGTAATAATAATTAGACTTTAAAAACTCATTTGATAACATGCAAATCTTTACAGGTAAATTTTGTATTAGTCATTTCCTTGATAACTGCTTTCCATGGTAACTGCTTGATTATACAGAATATCATACTTTCATACAAGTTATTATTTATTCAGTGATTTTTGTTTCTTCATTTACATAGATGTTTGTTATTTTTATCTGTTGTCTCAAATGCAAGTCCTGTCGACAGATAGTAACAAATATTTGTTGACACGTCAGTATATGAATTATTTTATTTTGATTCCATGTTTGACCTGTGATCATTGCATGTGTTTTTTTAGTTTTAGCCTACAAAATTGTGTATGAGTTAGTAGAATTGGGGTGCCAACAACATGTCTTGGTGTCGCAAGCTGCGATATCAGACGAAATTTCAGGTGGATTTTCTCAATATGCAGTTTATAACTGAATATAATTATTCTGCACACTTTTATGTGTTCTTGTCTCGTAAATAAGAGAAACTCCAAATTAAATTGGTCAAATGACAATACCGTACTGTCAGGTTCAGTTGTTCTAAAGTTGGCTTTTGCCGTATGGTCTGTGCTCACACTCACACTACAGCTTACACTAAACCTGCAGTCACGTGCTACAGTAATCGTTGTTCACTGTCTCACCGCTCCACTCTACGTATAAATCATTTGTATAGTATAAATATTTATGCATTAAAAATTATTATATACGTATTATTTACCTATTATTATTTTAAGATCGGTCATATGTTCTTAAAAATGTTATCTTCAATATATTATTTTATGGTAACTTAGTAGGGTAATATATTGTTGGTTTAGTGAGTTCCGTATGCCAATTATAATTTACAGTTCTAGGCAATTAAGATTACAATAATAGATATAACTATAATATGTTAAAATTGCGGAGAAAAACAAGTTAACCAAGATTTTGTAATGAATAGTAAATAGTTTGGGAGACTATTAGTTAATTGCTAGAATTTAATCATGGTTGCCAATTTTACAATGACTTGCTCTGAGGAGTATTGGCAATGCCCCCAAAAATTTTTCCATTTTAAACGGTGACGTCATATGGTTTAAGGATAGATTTTTATAAAACATTCCATTTAGACATATCTATGATCTATCTTATTTCCCACAGGGGATTAAATTCAACCAGTTTGGGGGTATTTTGCTATATGGGCCATTGGGGGGATGGACATCCCTGAGTTAGAACACATGTTTTAGTTACTGTGGAAATTTTTATTAAATATTGGAGGTAATACAAACCACTTAAGAACTTGTCTTCTATGATGAAAGCCTTGTGTGATGTTTGGTTGTCCACGTTTGTCCAGGGCTGGGAGTACACAGAACCAGTGTTCTCACAGCGGTGTTGCGGTGAGTGTCGCCCCGTGGCGTGTGTGGTGGGAGAGACACTCCACCCGAGGGGCAGCTCTTGGCACAGCGACGACAACTGCACTACCTACACCTGTGACATCTCTGGCAAACAGGTTAGCTTGCATGAGATCGAGACAGCAAATCAGCAATTTATGCTGCCAGCCAAAACAAGAGTTGAAAGGGTTAAGACTACTTACAAGATATAAACAGAATTTTAAGTAATTGATTTACTCCAAAAAAATGTACTCAGGGTACATTGATTAGTCATTTTGATTATATTATAAACTACTTGGAATATATTGTATACTGTATACAATATATATATTGTAAACTGATTGGAAATTACACATAGATTGCTTTTTAATATTTTTCTGGTTAACATATTCTTATTTCAAACTAATCTAATCTGTCTTAATTTCAAAATTCATATTGAATAGAGGCATATTTTGGAGTTTTTATCATTGCTCTTGTAAGACTAAAAAACAAAGATAGCGGAGGTACTGCTTTCGCCTCAAATGAAACACTACTTATAGCACCTATGTTTTATGTGTATGTATAGTTTATGGATATTTGTTTTGTCCTTTATTTTAATAAGAGGAAGCAAATTCTAATGTATTTGAGGGACACCCATGTATCTGTTGTCAGGTGCAAGTGATATCGTCTCAAGAGCAGTGTCCATCTTTGACCGACTGTCCGGTTGAGAGACAATACAAAGACGGCTGTTGTACCAGATGCAATATGACCACAGGGCTAGCTCTGAGTAAGAATTTCATTTATACCAACTGTCATACCATCGGTAGAGAAGAGTGGGGTGGCAGTTAGAGTTCGAATGCGGGAATTGTTTTGTTGTATGAGAGAGAGTTGGCACTACTGAGTATTATAATGTTGAAAGAATGATAGAACACCAGTGGTCAAAGTTCCATATACTTAAATGCATTATTTCCGATATTATGTGGTAGATACAGTTTTCTAATAAAATTAAGTGAAATCTATGTTTATCTAAAATTTGGTTTAAAGTATTCCAGTCTAGAAATAAAACTTTTGTTGGATATTGCATTATTGACTTAAAAACTCTTTTTACCATGGCATTATTATATGATTAGTTTGTTAATAAGTTTGTCAAAAACCCAGTTTAAAAATGGAAATGAAAAATTAGAAGCTGAAAATTAATCATATTATATCATTAATTGACAACATTTTTGAGCAAAAATCACAAAACAAACTCTTTTTAAAATGCATGGAAGTTAACCTCAAGGTAGGTATTTTAAGCCAAGTATGAATGAGGATTGAGTTTATGATGATTGTGGCGCGATCTTGTAGTCTTGTTACTGACTTGTGGCTGACATGTTCCTCAGAGAGAACTGTTAATTAATAGCTCAACAGTCAATTGCATATATCTAAGGGACCTACAGTTTAACGTGGAAAACCACTGCTCTGAATTACGAACTTGTCTAATTATGAGGATGGTCTTTGTGGATTAACGTAATATTCAATTGTGTGGACGTTAAACCACACAAGAGAACACTACACCCACCGACCATCGCACATAACTATCCACAATTTTGTGACCTCAAAGTAGCTGGATTATAGGACATGCCACTGTCCCACATTAGGACAAGTCGTAATAGTTGCTAAAACCACCACTAGAGGTTGATTTCTGAGTCGATTGACATGCAATGACGTAGTGGCGACTCTCCTGCAAGTCCATCAGAGTTTTTACCGAGTGAGTGTTAAATAAGACTTGGTAATATGTAGTAAGAAGTTACATTCAGCACATTTAATTAACTCACTTTTATAAACTATCATGAACCTAAACTATTAATTAAGCCTAATAAACAGAACTAACAAACAAAACTTATTGTCACTGGAGTGTAAAAACTTAACGTGATTACACTAAATATATCTTAACAGTAATAGACAGTAGTTTTCTTCTGTTTTTCCCCTTCAATTTTAATTTTGAAAGCTTAGTCTCTCGACTTTTTTATAAAAATAATGTCAACGGCTGTTGAAGTTAGCTGTAGTTTGTTCAATATACAGTACGGTCAACTGTAACGGATTTCTAGCGTACACATGAGAATCTGACTTGCTAAGGGAACATATAATTGACATGTTTTAATATAAAAGTTTTTTTATCGTTATCGCAACTTTGTCTGCTGCGGTGGAAGTTAGTTCATTTCTGGGAATTAGTCAGTTAATCCAACGGACACTTGATCCGTGGTTGGTTAAGAAGAGAGTATCCTCTATACTTTTATTAAATACAGTCCTTACATTAGTATTGTTTCATGCTGAGTAAAACAGCCTTTGAAGAAATGTAAAATATTCAAGAATTACAAATTACATGTTCTAAACAAAATGCTAAATCGATAACGGTTTTTCTTTCAATGATACAAAGTTTTTCTGCTAATAACTAAAACAATAGCGAACTACCCCACCCCTTAATATGCCTGGGTATTTGACTTTGAAACATTCTAAAAGCATGCAGAAAATCAACTGACCATCTCGGCTCGTTTCAGCTGTTCCGTGATCTTTAAAAGTTGAACACGCTAGTAATGTAAGATTAAGGCTTTCTGTCTGTAGTCATTGACTGTCGAGTTAGTGAGGTTTTACTGTAGTGACAGGCTGAACACTTGTTTACAACAGGTAATTGTATGCCCGTGCCGCTACCATCCAATGAGACGGTGAGGCTGATCAGGGTGGTGCTGCCCTCTCATGGAGTCTGCGAGAACTACAACTCCATCACTAAGTTTACCGAGTGCCAGGGAACTTGTGACTCGTACACATTCTACAGAAAAGGTAACACATTTAGTGACAATACTTGATGTCAGAAGGATAAGAGAAAATGTTGATAGGTTTTTTTAGATTGTTTTCTCAAGCATCCTGATTTTATAAATCAAAGGAAATTTTTCAAGGTTTCTCCTTAACCCCTTCTGTGCTAAGGAACAATATATCGCTGTTAGTTTCCATCCCAAAAAGTATTGTGGCAAGTTCCCGATAATCTTCTATTTAGTGAACAATTCTCTTGCGGGGGACGGGGCTGCCGAACTGCCACCTGTGAGTCAAGCCTGGAACTAACTCATTTAGTTCTCTGTTTTGCTGTTAGAGTATGCTCTATAGCCTATTAAGTTCTACGTTTGACTATGCATTGGCTGCCGAGGTTTACAGCACTAGCTGACGAGCGAAACCTTGGAAGCCTTTCAGAAGTGCAAAAATTCATAGCACTAATGAACAAGATTCATATTAATCTATGTATTGTTATTCACTTATAAGACAACAGATATTCACTCTGGCAGATATTTAAAGACAATGAGAAATATGGCAAAGTGTTGTGGATTTGATGTAGTAACTTCATTACTGACAAAGACAAGCCATGATCATTAATAAATGTCCATAAAACAAAGGCAGCTAGGAGAAAAATCAACTGATCATAAAATTGTTTTTTAAACATTCTTGCCTCCAGAAATGATCAGTAACTATTAATAGGTTACAATATCACACAAGCCATATCACAAATTTAAAATACACACTTCACTTTAATTTTAGCTCTTGGAAATAAATTCTAAATGATTTACTTCTTCAAAAGCTTTTTCGAAGTATGTTTTGAATATGTTCCGATTAAAAATATTGGTTGTTATGTAATGTAGTTACTGAATGAGAACTTTGCTATTTACAGAAAGCAGCAGTCATGAAAGTCAGTGCAAATGCTGTCAAGCAACAAAGTATTCTGTCATCAATGTGGTTCTCATGTGCGAGGATGGATTCACCGTTGAAAAGGTATGTATGATAATGGTAATGTATTAATCGATTATAAATTCTTGAGATAAGGAACCATTCCTACGGGGTATTATATCCTGAATATAAGTGAGGAATGAATGTGATGATTTTGAAGATATCTTGTTGCTTTTTAAATATAAAAATACTAGTATTTCATCTGTCAGAATCATTAATTAATAGTACAGCTATGAAATTCAGCTGAATCAGCCTGGAATTGAACTCGTTTTTTCATATTATGAAGTGAGCTCATAATCTTAATTTTAACAACTTAAACTAAGCTATCCAGCCATTGGGGAGAGTGTTTGTTAAGTTACTGTAACTAAAACTTTTGATTTTGTTAAACTCTAATGAATGCAATGAGGTATAAAATGTAATTTTCCTGTGATCGGTTAATAATTTGAGATTTTGAATAAAAATCTAACTCCATAAATTTACTTTAACAAGACTCTACGAACAACCATTTCCATCTGATATGTTATTAAATGTTCCAAGTAGGAACAATGTGCTCAACTGGTATTTAATTAACTTAATATCAGTCAAAAGACTATTTTGTAGATCTACCCAACTATTTTTGTTCCTTTCTCCCAGTAAGAGACCCAGATAAGCCTTCGTTGTAGCATCCTTGCTGAATCTTGCTTACAGTGCACACCACTTTTAACACATTTCTGTTTTTTATGAAGGAGGTCTCAGTACCATCAAAGTGTGGCTGTGAGAGTTGTGGGGAATTTTCCTCGCCAAAACCTGCCAAGGGGAAACCATCTAAGTTCATCAAGGCTTAACATGGTTTTTAAAATAAGAACTGTAAATAATCTGAAGTACAATAATGGTTGATGCAGAAATGCTATGAGATGTTTTTAACAAATGAACCAAGGAGGCATTAATTAATGATTTTTTACAAATATGGTAAGAGTGGTAAGTTTTCTTTTGAGTTATATATTGATTTGGATTTGTATTGGTGTTCATTTAGACAGTATGAACTTCTCAAATTACTTAGATTAAAGTGGATTGTGAATAAATTTCCAATAATATTTTTTGGCACTTCTGTATCTCCTCATTATTCTATAATACTGAAGGATGAATGTAAATAAATATTTAATACATTTTAACTTTATTATTCCTTTTCCAAATATGATCCTTTACCTACAGTTAATAAAGTAAGAGATCCAGTATAATTGTGCAATGAACTGAGAAATACAATGTCAATCAATAACTCTGTATAGAAAACTGTGCATTTTTGGGAAACAATTTTGAAGTAAAAGGATTCCATCACGATTTTATGTTTAAGTTTCACAACGTTTGAGATATGGAATCTGATCCCATTCTCAGGCAAGCTAGAACCTAAAACACAACACGATTAGTACTTAACCTGGACTAAGCCGTTATAAAGCAGAAAACAAAAAAGTTTGACGTAGTCAAACACTTACAAATAATATCATTCACTAACAATTACGCACACAAGAAATAAAACACGTCCACTCGTCACGAAGACTCATAGACAACCTAATAGGAGTGGACATGTACCCCGGAACCAGAATCAAAATGGCCATGGCAAAAAACCTGAAACCCAGGTGAAGTGTGTCTAACAGATTTTTCAAATTCAAATTCTTCTTTATTGTAATGAAATATTACAGTAAAAAAACAACTTTACAAAGCAAATACCCCCATCACAGCAGACCTACGTACTCAGCAAATTTCCAAATCAATAATGAATGTGGATGAATAACAGAGCTTTTTCACGTAACCTATGTAAAATTTTCAAATAGGAAAAAAAATTTCATATCTTACAAGAAGTGATTTTTAAGGCCACATTTTTGGTCTGATAATCATACAAAATATTTCATTTTGGAGGTCTACAAATTTTTAAAACTACACAAAAAAACAGAATTGTTATCTTAAACGAGTCACTCAGGAAGCTTGCACGAATCAACTACATATGCGTAACGAATAAGCGACACTAGCACCGACCTAGCGGATTTCAGTTGTCCATAACGCTGCTCGCACCGCCTTAAGGGGAGATGTACGCCCATAAGAATACATACAAATTCAATCCCAATCATCTCAAATTTACCAAAAATCATGTTCACTCTTTCAAAACTAAAAACACTCTTACCATTTACTTTTCAGTATTTAAATTTCCCAGCACAAAACATTCATAAAATAAAACGTAAACAAAACAAACTGGGCAGCTGATGACAATGATAAATAGAGATACAGATGGAGATGAAACAGGTTAGCTGAAATGACTAAATTAAAAATTATATGAAAGTTTGCAGTGCATGTGTATGACAATGCAAGTGGCATACTCTAGAAGCCTTAACATCTCTTTCAAACCTCTAAATCGCTGCACGCATGTTTAAGAAATTTAATTGCACATACTAGATGAATTTAATATATTTTACATCACTGAACTCAGAATTAAATGCACTATAACATGAAAATTGATTGTTTTCGGCGCACATCTCCTTATAAACCGTAGGTCTCCCTATAACGTAGGTGGGCGTAATAATTAATAATAATAAATCATTTTAGTACAATATGTCGGTCTTTAAAAATCGATACTAAAATATCAATATTTCCAATATATCAATATCATTGCCATCCCTATCAACAATGATCCACATGTAAACCATTGGATAGAATATCTCTTTATTACCATGTGCAAATACCGTTATTGCCAAAAACTACTTTTGAACTTTGAAGACGCAAGTAAAGTAGTTAATCAACTAGTCCTCTTTTCAAGGAGCTTCTTTATTCCAAAGAAAAGGTCTTTGAAAATATGCTGAAGATACCCCCGTCGCAGCAGACCTGCGTACTCAGCGAATTTCCAAATCAATAATATAATAATAATAATATATGACAAGTTTGGTCAAAATCTGTCGATAAACATGAGAATTATTTGCCTATTCTCCTTAAGATTAACATGGGAAAGAGTGTGCAGGTTTGCTGCTGTGAGGAACAATGAAAGTAGGCATTTATACCATCAAAAATTTTTATTTTTAACATTTATACCAACTTTCATCAACATCTGTCCTTTAATAAAGGAGTTTGCCTATTCTCCATAAGATTAACATGGGAAAAGAGTATGCAGGTTAGCTGCCATGATAAACACATAAACTATGATTTTTTAGCATAAATGGATGAACCTCTCAACCACATGAAGCTAAATATAAAGTTCTATCCAAAAAATATTGGTTAATAAGTGAAATATTAATTTTTCCTTATCCTCCATAACAACATTGGAGCCCCAAAATACAACGTACTGTTTTTAGATTTTTTTAATTTCTCGGTAACCGTTGGAGATAGAAAAAAACATAAAGAACCTTAATTGTGTAGTTTTTAAAGTTGATTCCAATGGTGAAAGATAAAATTTTAAAAAAATTTTTAATTGCATATGAAAAACGCAAAAACCCCAATTTTTGAGTACAAACCCCCCAAACTACCCGTTTCCATTGACCAATATGTCTGGTTTACGCACTCGTCCGAGCGAATGTAGGAATACACGTTTCTACAAAATTTGGTCTTAATCAGACCATTTTTACGAGAGTTATCGTGTTCATAGACACACACACATATATATTTGGTCTCTTGGCACCTAAAGAAGAAAAAATAACATGGTCCCGGGCTTAAGTCTAGCCATGAGACCTACGGTAATAGCTTCTTCCCTATGGGAAATTCGCTAAAATAATATAATTATTACCTTACTGGATTTGTGGCCTATTCAGGTATTCTAAGCCAAAATATTTGTAAGAAATGAGTGTATTCATGTGGACTTGAAACTGAAGACATACAGAAGACACATTTGCTTAAAATATACAAACATAGAAAAAAATAGTGCACGTTCATGAATCTTATAAAAGAATTCATTGTTAGAATTTTATTTTCCTTCTACCTCTCATGAATTTTATTGACCGCTGTTCGGTTTCGGTGATACATGAAGATAGTTCGTGCTACATCCTCTTAGCGCTAGTGTCGCTGACAATTCTAAGCTAGCGCTTAGGATTTGATGCGGAGAATAGAGGAGGATGGTTCTATGTTTTAGTTTGAAGTTAAACCGACGTAGCGCTAGCAGTCTCTTTATCAACGGCCCTGCTTTTAACGGCGATGGGCTTATCATCCTGGCAATCCATAGTTTAAATCGAGGTCAAGCTTTAAAAATCAAAAGGATTTAGTAAATCATGTAAGCATTAAACCATTAGATTTAGAATGATAAATTAAAAATTTCAAAGGAGTATTTTTAGAATTCACATAAAACAATGAAAATGATTATTTAGTTCAGCTGTTTTAAACGTTACTTGTTACTAAAAACACGAGAGGTAGATATATAGAAACATAAGCCTAATACACTAACCTAATACTTGGAAGTATGACAGAGTGAATTAAAAAAAGTTATACATGCTACTTTATTACGTTTAGTGTGATTTTCTTGTAATATTTTTATTCAATCGACAACACTCTGGACAAAAATATGAGCACGGATATCTGGTAGGCTGAGATAGTATTCATTAGAGCCGCCATATAGGAATTTAGTTATGAATAAATTACAGCAGAATTTCGCTAATTCGAAAACCTCTACAATTCGTAGAACTGGTTTGTTCCCTTGAGAAAAACTCTAATATTTGAAAAAGATATTCTAATAATTCAAAGTATTTTGACGCATACTTTAGTCTCCAACATTCGAATTTAATTGTGCCTCAGCATCTAGAATTCGAATTATGTTCCTTAAATTTATAACTCTACCTCTAAAATTCTAAAATTAACCTCTAAAAATTCTAAGTTGGTTCCTATAATCCTCTCGTAATTCGAAGTAAAGATAAAAAACCAATCCAGTCAAAACCCAATGTGTTTCCGTAATTCCTCCAGGTCGCATCGTCTATACGTGATCTCCTTTACCGCTTATTTAAAGGTTTACAATAGATTAAACCGAGTTATATCGTATACCATCTTGTTCAGGAACTTCTAGGCTTAAATCAGAAATCAGAACTTTATTGTCATTTAACATTGTATAAAAATGCATGGACAAATGTCAAAAGAAGTGTCATAAAAACTTACACATATACAATAACAACAAATATACAATAACAACAAAAATGTCTGACAATAAAATATCCAGCCTGCCAACGCAAAATTCTTAACATTTTAAGAGCTAATATCAGAAAAGGCTACATCAATGAGATCATCTGTTACAATATAATACACATAAATAATCAGAAATATAACAATAAAAACAATATATATATATATTTTTTTTTTAAACAGCAACATGGTAAAAAGATATTGATTAGTTAGGTAGGCCAACTTGGAAAACTGAGATTTAAAAAAAATCATCAACAGTATATAAACATTTAGCTATCAAAATGGATTTTAGTATGTTTTTAAATTGAGAGAGAGGCAATGATTTTATATGTGTAGGTAGAGCATTGTAAAGTTTGATTGAAGTATAGAACCAGTTTTTTTGTGATTTACTGTAATGATAAAATAGAGTTCGGAGAGAATTTTTATATCTTGTGTTATGACTATGTATATCAGAATTGACGGTAAATATTTCTAAATTAGTATGGACATGCAGCAGCAATGACAAAACATATACTGATGGGAACGTGAGAATGCCAAGTTTTATAAAAAGTGGTTTACAGTGGGTTCTTTGTGGTACATTACAAATTATTCTAACAGCTTTTTTTTGTAATCTAAACACTTCAATCGATTTGGAGCTATTGCCCCAAACAGCTACACCATAAGATATATATGAATAAATTTGAGCATAATATACATTTAACAATACCAGATTGCTTACAGTGCCTCTTAATCTACAAAGCAAGAATAATCCTTTTGATAGTTTCTTCTTGACCGAGTCAACATGATCACACCAACTCAAATGTTTATAATAAACTAGCTGACCCGGCGCGAACTTCGTAACGCCTGTCAGTAAATATAGGTTAACTTTAAGAGTGGCCATGTTCTGAAGTAGAATAGCATTACGGCTTTATTGTGAAAGGTTATATATTCTGGGTCGCGGCATAGTGAATAACAATACTGAAACGATAAGTATTATTAATAACATTCCCATAAAACGAATAAATCTGAGGATTAATTCACAATTTTCAAATCCAATCCAAACTCAAACTAAACCTAACTGTAATACGGATTTTATAGGAAAGATATTCAACAGCTGATTGTTATAATAAACGTAATATGTATAAACATTGTACTTATTTTATTATTTGGCCAACATATAAACACGTGATTTTAATCAGACAGAAATGAAAATATAAATACATAATCCCCCAAAACCGTAAACTATTAACGTGGTGAATAAAGCTGTTCATTTTTTACAGTACACATTTACTTCATAGTTTAACATTAATGAATGATTCAGATGGCATTGGATAGTAAAGCATACGGTATTGCTAATGGAAAGTAAACCAATCAGCTGTAGCTAAGAAATCAAATGTTTTCATTGTAGACAATTTGTAAACAAACTTACTCTCCATAAGGTTAACATTAGAAATTTAAAACGCCATAAAATGGAAACTTATGGGGTTTTCGAAAATATTTTTTCACTAAAACCTTCCCGGACACATGTAGAGCAACTTCCTAAAATTTCATGGCGATCGGATGAGTAGTTTGGCAACGCATAAAGGACATACATACATTCAATTTTATATATAGAGATGTTTGCTATTTCACACCTATTTTTAAGGTATGTATTTATTTACCTACACAGCTGTTTTACTGTTGCATTTTTTTATTAAACTTTGTTTATTATCGGTTCAATTACATTCAAGCTCCGATAACTAAATTTATCAACCGCTACCAAAAGAAGTTAGCAGCTCACCCTAACCACCTAGCGCTAAGCCTGTTGGACAACAGCATTGCTGTATATAGACTTAAAAGGTGCTCTGTGCTATAGCTAGACCTGCCTCATAGATTCTAAATTTTGATTTCCTTTTGTAATTTGTTAATCCTTGTGCTGACTAGGGACTAACCCATGTGATTTATTTTGTTATTTTTATTTACTAAATGTTCTACTAACTTGAATAGATTGTAAATAAAAATGATTGATAAAAAATCTTTGTTTATGTTGTTTGTTTACATCCCTAAAATGCGTGATGGTTTGCGTTATAGTGTTATTAGGGAATTATCAGATGGTAAGTTAAGTGAAGTGGATGATTGGAGACCTCTAAAAGTCTAAACAAAACATTAAATTTATAACTCTACCTCTAAAATTCTAAAATTAACCTCTAAAAATTCTAAGTTGGTTCCTATAATCCTCTCGTAATTCGAAGTAAAGATAAAAAACCAATCCAGTCAAAACCCAATGTGTTTCCGTAATTCCTCCAGGTCGCATCGTCTAAACGTGATCTCCTTTACCGCTTATTTAAAGGTTTACAATAGATTAAACCGAGTTATATCGTATACCATCTTGTTCAGGAACTTCTAGGCTTATGTTTATAATAAACTAGCTGACCCGGCGCGAACTTCGTAACGCCTGTCAGTAAATATAGGTTAACTTTAAGAGTGGCAATGTTCTGAAGTAGAATAGCATTACGGCTTTATTGTGAAAGGTTATATATTCTGGGTCGCGGCATAGTGAATAACAATACTGAAACGATAAGTATTATTAATAACATTCCCATAAAACGAATAAATCTGAGGATTAATTCACAATTTTCAAATCCAATCCAAACTCAAACTAAACCTAACTGTAATACGGCTTTTATAGGAAAGATATTCAACAGCTGATTGTTATAATAAACGTAATATGTATAAACATTGTACTTATTTTATTATTTGGCCAACATATAAACACGTGATTTTAATCAGACAGAAAATAAAAATATAAATACATAATCCCCCAAAACCGTAAACTATTAACGTGGTGAATAAAGCTGTTCATTTTTTACAGTACACATTTACTTCATAGTTTTACATTAATGAATGATTCAGATGGCATTGGATAGTAAAGCATGTTGCTAATGGAAAGTAAACCAATCAGCTGTAGCTAAGAAATCAAATGTTTTCATTGTAACAATTTGTAAACAAACTTACTCTCCATAAGGTTAACATTAGAAATTTAAAACGCCATAAAATGGAAACTTATGGGGTTTTCGAAAATATTTTTTCACTAAAACCTTCCCGGACACATATAGAGCAACTTCCTAAAATTTCATGGCGATCGGATGAGTAGTTTGGCAACGCATAAAGGACATACATACAGACAGAAATACATTCAATTTTATATATAGAGATGTTTGCTATTTCACACCTATTTTGAAGGTATGTATTTATTTACCTACACAGCTGTTTTACTATTGCATTTTTACTTTCTCCCCTTATACATAGTATATGGAGAAAGTATTGTTTTCGTCAAAATTTTCGAATTTGAGTTGTGGGTGGATATATCCGTTTTGGGGTCCCCTGAATCCAAAAAGTGGGTTTTGGCGTGATGTCTGTCCGTCCGTGTGTGTGTGTGTGTGTGTGTGTGTGTGTCTGGATGTGTACAGTGCCACAGCCTACCCCGTTGGTCCGATTTAGATGAAATTTGGCATGTATATATATAGTCACGGTATCTCCAGGCGTTTTTTTCATTTTTTTGAATTTTTGATTTTTAAGGGTAGTTCACCCCTAAAAACCCTTAAAAAACGTGAAAAATCCAAATTTCTCAAAAACGGCTCTAACGATTTTGATTAAAATTTGATAGTTTATAGTGTACAGAGTACTAAATAATTTGACACCACCCGCATGTCTGTAAAAATGACGGTTCAAAAGT
The DNA here is from genome assembly GCA_023375725.1 of Nephotettix cincticeps. NCBI lineage: Eukaryota > Metazoa > Arthropoda > Insecta > Hemiptera > Cicadellidae > Nephotettix > Nephotettix cincticeps. The sequence continues at coordinate 54,562,411 of CM041787.1, forward strand.
TATGGGCTTTTAAATGTCAAAAAAAATCAAATTTTTAAATTTTCAGCGAAAACAATAAAAGTAAAGTATAACTTGACTGGCACCATTAAAACCAGCTTAAAAAACTAAACAAATTAGTAATTTGAATTATTTGTCTACGACTAACGGTTCCAGAGAAAAGTTAAATTTACTGTCCACGATAAACGCAGTACGTTTACAAGCATTCAATTTTTTTATCACACCTAAAGGTATGTATTTATTTAACCTACTGTTTTATCATTTTTTTTCTAAACTTTGTTTATTATCGGTTCAATTACATTCAAGCTCCGATAAATAAATTTATCAACCGCTACCAAAAGAAGTTAGCAGCTCACCTTAACCACCTAGCGCTAAGCCTGTTGGACAACAGCATCGCTGTATATAGACTTAAAAGGTGCTCTGTGCTATAGCTAGACCTGCCTCATAGATTATAAATTTTGATTTCCTTTTGTAATTTGTTAATCCTTGTGCTGACTAGGGACTAACCCATGTGATTTATTTTGTTATTATGATTTACTAAATGTTCTACTAACTTGAATAGATTGTAAATAAAAATGATTGATAAAAAATCTTTGTTTATGTTGTTTGTTTACATCCCTAAAATGCGTGATGGTTTGCGTTATAGTGTTATTAGGGAATTATCAGATGGTAAGTTAAGTGAAGTGGATGATTGGAGACCTCTAAAAGTCTAAAAACAAAACAAAAAGTGGCATAAAACTGATAAACGTTGCAAGAATGCGCCATTTTTTAATGCACGTACTCTGTATTTTTTAGTTTTTGTTGTAAATAACGATTTTAAACGATATAAACTATATATTTTATTTATCACAATAACATTTTGGACAACATGTATATTTTGTAATTTTGATATAGTGTATATGACAGGACTTATATGACTCGTTAGGGAGAAGAAATTTTTTAAGAATACCTGGATTTGAACCTATAAGGATGATACGTAATAAGAAGCTAAGACTAACACATACTACGTTTTTTAAAGTCTATTTTATCTACTTTAAGACAATATACAAAACAGTATTATATAAGTTTGTGGTATTGTACGCTTATTATGTTCGTCTAAACAAAACTCTGAAAATTTTCCAAAAATCGATTGATAATATGAGTTATTGTAATGGGCTCATGTCTGGGCTCTTAGACGATTCGGAAAAATACAACTACCAAACAAAACTAATGTATTTTTCTTTTTTTTCTAAAATTGTAATTTTGTTTTCTTCAATAACTACTTTAACGTTAATTTTATTTTTTTAATGACTATCGTTTGATCGACAGCAACAATGCTGTCACACACTCACAACCCAATGTTCGGACGCGGCGACCATGTACTAGAGTGAGAGGTGGAGGGTGGAGGTTGCGACAGTGGAAGTCTCAGGTGTTGGTCTATTGTGTGCACGTGCAAGCCGGCGCCACAGCCGTCTGCATACCTGGCCACCGCCATCTTGAATCTCACGCTCTCACAATATCTCACGGTCTCCAACACTATCACTAGCTCGATGGTAAACTAAAACCAAGTGAAAACTTGTGAGGAAATTGTAACTCGTGCTAGAGCGAGATTTTAAATTCAGTTTTCTATCAATGACACGGAAAACAAATTTTTTACTAAATTATTTTAAGTATAACCTTGTTACTTTAATTTAAATATAAATAACTACGTAATTTGACAAAAATTCTACCAAAATCGTAGTTAAAATTCTACGTAACATTGACGGGTGAAGTTGCTAACTGAACCACCTGCTAACGTGTTATTTATTTCAAACTCTTTCCCGATGTTGATCTTACGAAGAAGTGAATTTTCAGCGAGTATTACGCCCAATAGAAGAACTGTTCAAAACATTTGAAACCTTGGTGAAAAACTACCTAGCAATACTTATTAGAGATAAGAAATAAAAGAGTAGAAAGACGCTTATTACTAAATTTACTCTAACGAGTTCGTAATCCAGACATATCGGTCAATCTAGACAGGTAGTTTGGGGGTGTTTTTTACCCCAAAACGGCGTTTTTTAGTGTTCATATGTAATTTCAGTATAACAAATTTAATTTTTTATCTTTTATCATTAGAATCAGCTCAAAAACTACATAAATTTAGCTCTTAAAGTTTTTCTCTATTTCCATCGGTTGCCGAGATATTAAAAAGTGTAAACAAAGTACTGTACGTTGTATTTTGGGACTCCGATGTTAATATTTTGGATTATAAAATAAAATTAATATTCCACTTATTATTCTTTGGATGCAACTTGATATTCAGCTTCTTGTGGTTGATATCTATCCATTTATGCTTAAAAATCATAGTTGACGTGTTTATCAAGGCAGATAACCTGCATACTCTTTCCCTTGCTAATCTTATGGACAGGTGTTGATGAAACTTGGTATAAATGGTCAAAATTAAATAGTTTATGGTAGAAATGCCTACTTTCAGTGTTCCTCGCAGCAGCAAACCTGGATACTCTTTCCTATGTTAATCTTATGGAGAATAGGCTTATCGTCAGTTATTGATCAAACTTGTCACATATTATTTTTGTCGTATTTACTGCGTTCAAATTTTAGGGCTACTGTTATAATTATCAAATGAATAAAGCCAGAGTACCTTTGTTTTATCATTATGATTTCGCAGGTTTACCACATGATCACAGTGTTGAACCTTAACAACAAAATTATATCTGAACAGCGTAGTGTTTTGTTAAGTCATATGTTTTTTTCTTGTTTTCTCTTGTTCAAGTTTGAGGTGTTATACTTTTAAAATTTCATATAGTTATTTATTTAATATATTAATTAATTTTATATAAAATTATAATGTTATATTTTTAAAATCAACGAAATAATTATATGAAAATTGACCACTAATATCACCTCATACTTTATCAAGAGAAAAAAGAAAAAACATATGACAACAGAACATTACGCTGTTTAGACTGGGATGGTGGCGTCATCCTGTAATCCAGCTACTTGGAGGTCACGAATTGTGGATAGTTGTGAGAGATGGTCGGTGGGTGTAGTGTTCTCTTGTGTGGATTAACGTCCGCACTATTGAATACTACGTTAATCCGCAAAGACCATCCTCATAATTAGACCAATTCGTAATTCAGAGGCCGTGGTTCGGATTCCACGTTAAACTGTAGGTCCATTAGTTGCCATCGGCTGTTGGGCTATTAATTAACAGTCCTGTCTAAGGAACATGCCAGCCTTAGTCAGTAACAAGACTACAAGATCGCGCCACAATCATCCTACATTCATTACTCATTCATACTTGGCTTAAAATACATACCTGGGTAGGTCGCCATTTCAGTTAAAAGTAAAAGTATTAAAGTATGACTTAACAAAACATTACGCTGTTTAGACTGGGATGGTGGCGTCATTCTGTAATCCAGCTACTTGGAGATCATGAATTGTGAATAGTTGTGAGCGATGGACTGTTAATGTAGTGTTCTCTTGTGTTGATTATCGTTCAAACTATTGAATACTACGTTAATCCGCAGAGACCATCCACATAATTAGACCAGTTCGTAACTCAGAGGCAGATGTTAAACTGTAGGTTCCTTAGATATTCCATTGACTGTTGGGCTATTAATTAACAGCCATGTATAAGGAACATGCCAGCCTCAGTCAGTAACAAGACTACAAGATCGCACCACAATAATCATACACTCCATCCTCATTCATACTTGAATTAAGTATCTACATTGTAGTTGCCATTTCAATGATCTAATGTAATCATTATTTATTTGGAAATTCGCTGAGTACGCAGGTCTGCTGCGACGGGCGCGGTGACGTGAGCGTGAGACAGGTCGGGTGTCTGGGCCTCGGCGCCGAGGTCCGAGAGAGGATCCGATAGACCAATAAATCAGTCTACCTGGTCCCTGGTCCCCAGCAGGCTTTTAGCGGGCCTTACACCTGTAACCTTCGTAGCCCATACAGGTGCGTGGAGAATCGTTTGTGTTGTATTGGACGTCAATCAATACCTCAGTAAAAACTACGCTCTGCAGTAACAAAAGGGTGGAATTTAAAATATCAGTCTACATTATCTCTGCCAACTTGGAGTTTAGTTCCACATGGCTCATTATCACGTCGACGATGTACATTCCGTCATTCTGTACTCTGTGGAGTTAAATTTGGTGAATTATTGATATTATTTTACTATTTATATATGAATATTATCAATAGCCACCCTTACGTAACTCTACAGAGCGCTGATGAAGGAACATATGATTAAAATATAAGTTTATTCGTTATAAAATTAATAAACCATTTGAGAGGTTCTGCGAAATGGAGGTATTAGAGAAAACTAGGAACTGCCCAACACCATCTAGAATCATATCTAACGGAATGCGTGTGGCGGTCGACAGTGCCGGCTGAAGGCGGGAATTCGTTCCACACACTACTCGCCGACATCGCTAACTATTGGGTGGCGTAGACAAACAAACAGTCTTGTAAGTTTGTTATTGTTATTTTTTATGTCCATTATTAGTTTTATTTTCCCTTTATAACTGTGTGGTCAGTGTAATACGAAAGTGCTTAGAAAACTTTTAAATTCTAACACTTACTACTTATTCAACACAAAATTAGGCAAACAAAACTTAGGTTGAAGCCAAAATTTATGAATATTCCTATTTTCAGTGCAATAACGCAACAGATTGGACAAATGGGCTTCAGAGCTAAGGAGTCGACCAGATGTTGGAACTGTAAAGAGGTCGGCGATTGAAGTCCAGATCCTAACACGGACGTCGGTCCATCCCACGTACCCGACCGCCAGATGGCCCTCCTGTGTGATAACTCTCCGGTGTGACAACCCTCCTGTGTGCTAACTCTCCTGTGTGACAACCCTCCTGCCCTCTTGTGTGATAACTCTCCTGTGTGACAACCCTCCTGCCCTCTTGTGTGATAACTCTCCTGTGTGACAACCCTCCTGCCCTCTTGTGTGATAACTCTCCTGTTTGACAACCCTCCTGCCCTCCTGTGTGACAATCCTCCTGCCCTCCTGTGTGATAACTCTCCTGTGTGACAACCCTCAGGCCCTCCTGTGTGATAACTCTCCGGTGTGACAACCCTCCTGTGTGACAACCCTCCTGCCCTCCTGTGTGATAACTCTTCTGTGTGAAAACCCTCCGGCCCACCTGTGTGATATCTCTCCTGTATGTCAACCCTCCAGCACTCCTGTGTGATAACTCCTCCGGCCCTCCTGTGTGACAACTCTTTGGGCCTCCTGTGCGATAACTCTCTTGTGTGACAATCCTCCGGAATCCTGTGTGACAACCCTCCGGCCCACCTGTGTGATATCTCTCCTATATGTCAACCCCCAGCTCTCCTGTGTGATAACTCCTCCAGCCCTCCTGTGTGACAACCCTTTGGGCCTCCTGTGTGATAACTCTCTTGTGTGACAATCCTCCGGAATCCTGTGTGATAACCTTTTGGCCCTCCTGTGTGACAACCATCCGGTCCTCCTGTGTGACAACCCGAGGGTTGGCAAACACTACACAGGTCCTCCTGTGTGGTAGCTCTCCTGTGTGACATTCCTTTGGCCCTCCTGTGTGACAATCATCCGGTCCTCCTGTTTGACAACTCTTTGGCCCTCCTGTGTGATAACTCCTCCGGCCCTCCTGTATACCTTCTGGCCCACGTCACCTTCCGACACGCAGTCACTTTGAAGGTTAACCAAGATTTAATAATAATTGTCATAATGAAGTTTTATGTACGAGCATTTTATTTGCTACCTGCGAGTGTGAACGGTTGTTCAGGGTGTACCTCGCCGCGCCGCTTATCTAAAGGCGGCGCCCTGGTTAGCGTCTACGGTTGGGTTGACGAGCACTTCCTTATCTGTCGCTCGGAACCATGTCATTGCCAGCGTTTGGATGCTAATTGTAGGTGATTGGTCCGCCTTACATGGAGACAAGTTTCTCACTCATCCGTCCAGTCCAGGAGACTACTCCCCTCCCAGAGTTGTTGAGGGCTAGACACCCTGTCTGACTATCGGGGGCTCTGGATACGTACACAGCCACCGCCCACCGAGGGTGGAAGAAACAACAAATATCAGGTGCATTTTATGCATCCTTTCGTTGCCAGGGCACGCAGCTGAAGGGAGTACACCTTCCTATTATACTAGAGATATGACACTTTTACTACAGTTATAGTTCCTTTTTCAACATTTCGTCCTGTGAGTTTTTGAAAATCCCTTCCAGGGTTATAGAACAATATCATTTTCAGGTATATAGTGTTATATATTAAATTAAAGAGCAGGAAACAAGCTGTAATAATCAATATAAATAAAAATTGAGGTCAATAAACAAGGACAATATTTAAAAAACATAAAATTAATATAATTGCCTTCAAAATGCAAACCGAAACAATACATGATCATAGTCTATGATAATCAATTGTTGTTTGGCCCATTGGCCTCGCGGACAATACAGTGCCAATAATAAATCTCACTTTTAATACCCGATAATGTCAGTAAGCAACTTAGGAATGAGGTCACCGTTTAATGTATTTATGAATTCGCAAGTCATGAAGCCGTCACACTTATGCGATGAAATGACGATCAAAAGTCAGGTGTGCAAGTTGTCATTCAGGACGGCTTTTAGGAGCGGCCACCAGCGCAACTGATTCACCTTGTGTGTGTGCGTGTGTGCGCGCGTGTGTGGGTGCCAGTGTCTGTGCAGGTGGGCTGTAGACTTGGAGGCGCCAGTGTTGCGGGGCCCAGCTGAGTCAGATTAACTTACCGTGTTGAGGAAGGATGCGGTGTCTCCCCTCCCTACAAATCGCTTCACGTACAACTAAAAGTGGTTGCACGTCTTGGGAAACCCAGTGTTTTTGTTTCCTCATTGATATTCACCCATTATTCAGGAAAACGTACTTTGAGGCACTGATTTAATAAATTAAGGTTGTGCGAGCGGCGTTAGGGACAACTGAAATCCGCTAGGTCAGCTTATTCGTTTCGCACATGTGATTGTTTCATGCAAACTTCCTGATTAAAATTCAACACGTATAGAAAATGCATGAAGTATAGTTTTGAAATAGGTATAAAATCAATATACCCCCGTTTTAGAGTGTGAAAAGTAAAATTATTCAAAAAAATATTATAGTTCCAAGCAATTTACAATACCACCGTCGCAGTAAATCTGCGTACTCAGCGAATTTACAAATTAATAATAATATATGACAAACTTTATCAATATATCTTGATAAATATGAGAGATATTTGCCTATTCTCCATAAGATTAAAAACTCATAAATTAAAATAATTTTTTATGAAAATAAATTATTCGCATTGAGACGATTGTTAATAATTCCATTGTTTTACTATAAATATATGTTTATTAAATTTAACTTAAAATGCTAACAATAACAACATAATATAGTACTGATAAGATTTACAGGCATTGTTGAATCTGTCGATCAAGTCAGCTGTTCGACAATGAAATTTTAGGTTGCGCCGCTACAGCTGATTTTTCTGCAAGTTACTACCTGTTAACTGAATCAGTTCAGTATATTTCGGAGTGCGTGAATTGTGAATGAAACTGCGATTCGTTTAATTATTGTGAATATGTTTAGTGATTGTTTATAGTGAATCTAAGACTGACTATAGCAGAGAGCTTGGAAGTTGTAAGTAATTTATTCTGTTATTATTACGAAACCATGATGAAAGAAGTGAACTTTTGCCCTTAAACGGAAAGCAAATGTCTGATTTTAGGACAATGACCACCTTACATTTTTATGGAGAAATTATTTGCGTTTATATTTTCTTTCAGATATTTTTATTCACTTAAAGTGCATTTCGCAATCGTATGATATCGACCTAAACTAATATATAGCATATAAGTAAAACTGTATTACTATATGTTGTATAAACTATTTTACAATTTTGATAGGTCATAACTTGACCTGGGGCCTGTTTCATAATCAATTTTAGATTAATATTATTAGCTTTGTAGTTTGTAACTTGTAAAATTTTATTTCATAATTGAAAACTACTTGTAAGTTGTAGAATTCTGTTTCATAATGCTTACTGTTAATATTAACTTGTAGATAAATTACTAATATTACAAGTGGAAATTCTACAAAGATGAATTCAACTAATTTTTTAATTGTTAGTAATGGATTTTACTTTGATTATTTGTAGGTTATTTTAAATTATTATGGTTGCATTATTCAGTTTTGAAATCTTAGTTTTAAATTTTTAATTTTTAATGAGGAAACAAATATGTAGAGTATTTTAATTATCCAATTAACTTTTGTTAACTATTAAAGGACTCATTTTTAAATAAATTCAACAGTCAGTAACATAGTTCAGCACTGATTGCTCAGTTATAAAAGTTTATTTATCTATCTACAGTATTTGCATTTACTTATCTCTAAAATAAATAATGTAGGCTAAACGAGATTCTCATCCTGCTCATGTTTTATTAAAAGATCTGTGGTGGTATTTTCTTCTTGTGACCTTATGATATAATTCAGCTATTTGATTTTGGGGCTCATATTAACACAAGGTTTTTCAAATTTGAAATAAAATGACCCCCTAAAGCCCTAAGAGGGGGCCATTTTATTAGTTATAATATATTAAAGGAAAATGTAAAATAAAGAATTAAATTAATATAAAATCTAATTCACCTGTTAGTTGCCTAATTTATAATTATTGTTAAAGGAATTCTACCGTGGGGTACAAACAATATATTATTAGATTACTGAAGTAAGGAAGATAAACCCTGGAATAATCCTAGGCTATATAAATACCATAGATTTGAATAAAAAGAAAGGTTAAAAACTAGTCTTCTAAAACTAAAAAAATATGTTTGGTAAATAAAAATTATCTATAATATAGGCCTAGCAACAAATGAGGTAACTTAGTGTGTTAGGCGGCTGATATTCGAAGCCCCTTGGCTAGATTGCAGCCTCCTCCATTCTACTAGTTTTCCATTCAGAGATTAGTTGGTCTTAATGAATTTTTCATTCAAATTGATGTACCAATGATAATGAACCAGAATATATTTACAGACACGATGATCAGTCAATGAACTACATGGTTATGTATTTCTGATATGTATAATACAGTATCAGCCAAAATAAACAGTACTGAAACTGAAACAGTTGCCTTCTCGATCAGCTGATCCAATTGGTGATTGTTGCCACGGCTTCGCGTTCATTACTTCTTTCTTATTTGAGGTTAGTTTTTGTTAACATGGTGCTAACAACTGTAGAAAAAAATTTTATCGTAGAGCATTATTTTCGCTCATACGGAAATGGACGTGTGGGTGGTCCAAGCTTGTCACACACTGCTTTACGTTTTCAGGAACATTTCCACAAAAATCCGCCTAGTAATGCTGTGATTCCTAGTGCTGTTGAAAAATTTCGAAGAACAGGTAGTGTTTTGACACAGCGAAAGGGCTTTTCAGGTCGCCCAACTACTGTCTGTACAAATGAAAACCACGCAAGAGTGTTGCAGCAAGTGTTACAGTCACCGAAAAGAAGCCTAATGCGAGCTTCTCTTAAACTGAATATTAGCAATATGCCCATGAGAAAAATGTTCAAAAATATTGGTGGTTTTCCCTACAAGATACAAACTGGACAACCATTGAACTGTATAAACGAACTAGCCAGAGTTCAGTACTGTGCTTCAATGTTAGCAATATGCTATGAAGAACCTGATTTTCTGAGTAATGTATGGTTTACAGATGAGTGTTATGTGCACCTTAATGGTTACATAAACAAGCAGACAATACGTTTCCATGGATTTGAACGTCCTGACATAGGACCCACCATCTACCAACGTTCAACTCAAAGAAAAAATAACCATTTGTATTAGTAGAATGGAACAATCCCTATTCATAAAAATGGTGCTAAACCTACAAGAACGGTACGAGTGTTGCCTCAAATTGAACGGGGGTCATGTTGAACATGTTATTACCTGTGTTTAACCGGTTTGGCTTCCTTTGAATTTTATGTGTTGTTAAAATGTATACGTAGAATAAAGTATTACCATTTCAGTACTGTTTATTTTGGCTGATATTGTATAAGTCTCTTATTAATTCAAATGAATTCGAAGTCAAATATTCCTGTTGTCTTATTATAACATTTTGTGAAGTTGTTCCTGTCTGTAATATCTAGGGTGGGTTCGTTGGGCAACGCAATAGGACTACATAAACTACAATTTTGGGAGTGTTTTGTACCCCCAAAATGGGGTTTTAAATTTATTTATGTACAATTATTGAAAAGAATCTAATTTTCCTCTTCATCATTGGATTCAGCTAAAAACATACGATTTAGTTTTTTGAACTATAACTCTATCTCTATTGTTTACTTAGATTATTCAAAATGGTAAACACAGTACATATTATAAACTAATCTTATGGAGAATAGCTAAAAATCAGTAACTCACTTATTTACTTATTTACCAACTTAAATATTCTTCCAAAATATGGTATGCAAATCCATCTAGTAAAGCTTTATTATACATCCATAAAAGCTCCAAATTTAATGTTTTTATAGCAGCAAACCTACGTACTCATTGCCCATGTAGTTCTTACGGAGAGTAGATAAATTAGTGTAACTCGCTTAGTTATAGACATAGTAAAAAGGTTGTATGTAGTTTTACTTGATGAACAGCTTCGATAATAAGCACATTACCATCTAAAAGAATCCTCATTGCAGCAAGCCTGCATACTCAGAACTATTCGATTACTATGATGGAAATAATATAAGTTTTATGAAATTCGTTCTACTCACGCCAGCATGCTGCGTGCGATCTCGCTATAGTTTGAAATGTATTTATAATCAACGATTGATGTAAATAAATTTGTACTACTGAACTGTATTAGTACGCGAAGGATTTTTCTTGTGAACGAAACTCCTCTCTTATTGCAGGTACATAAGATGCAAGTAGGCTTACGTCCCACCAAAAGATTAACATATTTCTTTAGAGTTTGTTTATTGAAAATAGGATAAAATCAGTAGTAAATACAGATAATCAGCAAAAGCACATATACTCGATACATTGTTGTGTGGTATTTCTATCGATATACCATTTATTGTATTAGAGTGGAGATTTGAAATGTTTTACATATAATATTAGATCATTGAAAGTCTATATTTTATTTAAGTAAAACAATAAAATGTTAATTTTTGATGAATTGGATAAGGTGTAGGGTTACGAAATATGATTGATTTCTATGAAAATTTGAATGAAAACTATTTTTATTAGTAGCCCTCCATGCCAGCTGATGGGTTGTACATTTTGATCCACTATAAGGGGACTTGAACGGTTCATAAGGCCATATGTTAAATCGTGAAAACTTTATGTCCCATTTTTTAGAAGTTACAAAAGGTACAAAGCTAAAAATTTTTTCACTTATTAATCACTTATTTATTTATATTTGATAGACCTTCTGATCTACTTTTATGTCTTTATCGTAAAAATTAAAAGTGTTATGATTTTGTTACTAAACCCTTGGTAAAAATAACAAATAACATAAAAATCACAAAATTATTTTGCGTTAAGTCCCCTTATTAGGTCATACGTAGAGCAATAGCTTAAAAAAATGTTTTTATTACTTTCCCTGTGGGAAATAGGTTAGATCGTGAATATATCTAAAGAGAATGTTTTCAGTTCTTCTGAACAGCTGTTCAAATAGCCAAACTATGACGTAAATTAAACCATATGAAATCACTAACCAATTGACGTCATTGCCAAGACGCCACTAGAGCTAAGACATAAGACATACCCATGTCAAAATGTATGTTATGACTTAAAAATTGACTTTTTGAATTCTTTACTATATTTTAATAACTAGCACTAAGGCCATCCTTTGTACGGGTTGTAGGATTCAGTTTAAGAAGAAATATTATCATACCAAATGTAAACCTGAAATCCTAAACAAATCAATACAAAGAAAATAAATCAATATCCAGCTTTATTATTTAGCATTACTTTACAATTAAATAGATAAGAACATTTATACCACTATTATAATTAGTTATACGTTAAAATAACTTTAATATAGTATGATTTCGAAATGAGTTTAAAATCAATGACCAGTATAAACTAACTAATATTGATTTGGCAGCTGTTTGTTTTTAATTTCTATTAAATTTTTAAACTACAAAGACAGCTGATTATTACCAGTAGGTTATTCATTGAAAACTGGATCAAAATGCGAGTAATATCGCGTAAAAGTGGGTTTTTAAATGCTCGTTATTTACTTTTCAAGGGGCGGCGGGCGATTTAAAGCATTTATAAACCTTCTCTGGAATGTAGAGAATACATGAAATAAGTTTCATTGTAATCAGTCCTCCAGTTTTTTTGGAGAAGATGGCGTGAAATGCCTCCTGTAGCGTCACAAACAGACAAAAATTGAGATAATACCAGTTTCGGCTTCTCTAACACACGAAACGTAAAAATAACTAAAATATGAATAATTCTGAGCAATGTACAGACAAAACTCTAATTTCATTCATATAGATGTTAGGGCCCAGTTTTAAGTTCACAAAACATTCTCCGAAAGGTATGGAAAGACGACGAAACGTCTCATAGTTATGGATAAGACAAACGCCGTTGCCTTATTTATAGTTGCAGACAAAAATTGAATTGTGACCCATTCCGACTTTTCTGTGGTATAGATACATAATAAATATAAATAAAAAAAAGTTTAAAATTTTTTAAATTTATCATCTAAGTTTGTTTAGAAATATATTTAAAAATCACAAACATTTTAATTAAATGAACCATAAAACTGATAAATTTTCTGAAAACGGATTTTTTAAAATTAATCTCAAACAAAATCAATATTTTATTTCGTCAAAAATTTTTTATGTAATTCGGACTTTTAAAAAATTTGATCACTCAGGACCAGGACATAAATAACTAATGTCATGAAATAAGTCAGACTAATGTCGATGTATTTTTTTAATATGATTACTAAAATATTTACCTTGGGAGTAAAATGTACATACAAACCAAAACACGAAACGGACGATGAGACTCGGGGAACTAGGAGTGTAAATATTAGATTATATACTTATCAGGTGAACAGTAAAAACATTATACATAGTGTCGATCAACAGAGTCAATAATTTCCCGTGAACTACGTGACGACTAACAGAAATGTACCTCGAACCTCGTCCGACAAAACGGATGACACGAACAGTGGTGGATAATTAAACGTAAATGACGCGGTCGTGTGAAGTGTACCATGGTAAGTAACGTGTACCACATGTGGCCACAGACTATGGCGCGAGTCCGACAAAAAGACCGTCAGTGCGAAATTATGTGTATACAACCACTACATGTCAGGTAATAAATGTGGAACGAGATAAACAAACTATGAACTCGACCGTCCGGTGACAAACGAATAATAAAAATGGTCATGCAGATATCGAGATAATTACCTCGCCGTGAACTATGGACGTATTCATTGAAAATGTACACTTCACAAACGGAGTAACTGGTTCGCGACGATGAAATAAAACCTCCCAACCAAAACATGCGGGTAATAATCGAATGTGTCTCCGGAGTCAGGTGAAAATGTACCACTACATTGGCGAACGAGGGATGACAATTATCTCTAATGTACCTGCGTCAGAGACGCGGTCGGACGTGTTATGTAATATCGCCGGATCGGATGAAGAGGGAGTGTGTCTTACCTCGCCGTACTATGGACATGTACAAGTACATGTGGCGACACAGTCAGACGGGTCCGACAACACGGATGACCGGGGGAGGGAGTGGTCGAGATAATTACCTCGCCGTGAACTATGGACGTGGTCAGGTGAACAGTGTACCACTACATGTGGCGACACAGTCAGACGGGTCCGACAACACGGATGACCGGGGGAGGGAGTGGTCGAGATAATTACCTCGCCGTGAACTATGGACGTGGTCAGGTGAACAGTGTACCACTACATGTGGCGACACAGTCAGACGGGTCCGACAACACGGATGACCGGGGGAGGGAGTGGTCGAGATAATTACCTCGCCGTGAACTATGGACGCGGTCAGGTGTTTGGCTGGCGGCGGGTCTGCCCACTGACTCGTTAAAATAGCGGCTCTCCGCCAGGTCGCCGACCAAACCAATATTTAAATGTAACATTCGCATATGCTATAGATTCACGGTATGTTTTGTACATTCTTGGATCTAATGTTATAGGGTAGACATGTATATTGTACAGCAGCTAATAATTACCGTGAACTATGACGTGGTCAGGTGAACAGATACCGGTCGATAAGTCGAAAATAATAATATTATACATGTAAATTTACATGCAGAACAGAACAGAACAACACTAAAAGGTCGACACGATTCTCCCGTAAAAATGGACAGTCAGGTGAAACGTGTACCACATGTCGGGACAGTGACGACATACACGGGCGAACAGTTACTGGGCGGCAGGTCTAATAACACCATTGAGGTCAGACTAACAATGTAAATATCAGACGGGTCGACAACATCGGAAGATGACGGATGATAACGCCATGTGGACAAGTCAGATGGTCACATGAAAAACTAGGGACCGCGAATATGACGCCAAAAATTGGATGAAAACCCGTAGGCGGGGGGGATAAATGTCGATTTGGTGTCCCAGGTGCACCAGCCTGCCATATGATAACGCTAATTCATGTGGACATTTTTTGTAAATTCATAACATAAGTGAAACCATGAGTACAGCAGCTAATTTTTATTTTACCTTGTTTTATTCTTTTGTTGTCTCTTAATAGATCTGTACAATAGAAAACGTGCTTGTTCCCGCTGAATTAAAATTTAATCATCAGGTATCTAGACTTAGTTGTCCAGTTTGAGGGATTCCACCGTATGTCCAGACATATTCGCGCAGCCCACTACTGCTCCAGAGCTATCGCAAAGTCCACGATCCCTCCCGTACCGAGCGTACTCTGTCGCCAAATTAGGAAGATGATTGCCACCGGTCTGTCCACAGACGGTAGCAACTTTCCCGCCAACCCGCGACGATGTCCTGGTTCGCTCCTCTGCCGCCAGATGGTGTCCCCGCTGCAACAGGTGTTCGCGGTAATAGTATGCCATTACCATTACAGGTACACTTCACTAAATCATCCTCAGAATTCTTCCCGTCCTGCCAATGATGGCGAGACATTTACTAAATGTTAATCTTCAGAAATCATCCATCTCGAGCGCTTTTGGTCCATTGATTACATACACTCAAGAGTGTGTTTGCTTTATGTATGTTCATCAGCGACGTTGCCTTTATTGGCAGTAGTGACTTTGCAGTTTTATCGTATTATCCTACTCTTTCAAATTGTGAGAAGCGAAATTGAGCGGGATCAAATATGATATTTTCGAGTAGTATTTCAAAATGTTTCGTCTATATTATATGAACGCAACATACTAGCGTGAGTACTATCTTCTCTCAGCTATGAAATTTCATTTTCTTCACTTTTACAAAAAAATGCATTGAATGATCCTGTACTGTACAACGGGACACGCCAGCATGACTACAACGGGACACACCAGCATGAGTACAACGGAACACACCAGCATGAGTACAACGGGACACGCCAACATGAGTACAACGGGACACGCCAACATGAGTACAACGGGACACGCCAACATGAGTACAACGGGACACGCCAACATGAGTACAACGGGACACGCCAACATGAATACAACGGGACACGCCAACATGAGTTCAACGAACCACTACATTTGACTTACGATCTGGTCTAACAACTGGATGGTCTTTGCGGATTAAAATTATATTCAATAGTGCGGCCGTTTCAACCTACGTAAACAAGGAAAAGTGGTTAAATTTTGACATGAAAATGTGACAACTGCTGTGTCCGCACGTCAGCTGACGAACGTCCAGATAGATGACGTCGCCCGTGATCCTCCGAGAGCCCTTCAAGTCACGAACGCGAGTGAGTGGTGAGTGGAGAGTGCAGGGAACGTTAAAACAATCTCAGCACCTGAGTCAACAGCACAACACCTGCGCGTTGTTAGCGGCTAGCGGCTCACAACACTCGAAATACTCCAGCCAGCCATCGCGGCGCGCTCATTAGGGCTAAGTCACTGCTAAATTTAATCCCTGCTTGTCATCAGTGCGCCGACCGCGCGGTTCCTGTTGCACTCAACGTGTATCCCTGAGGGTAGTATACGAGCATACAGTCTTCCGCAATCTTGTATTTTTTGTCCCATAAGACCAATGTCAAAAATGCTGAAAAATGCTTCTGTTCAATGAAAATTATTACATGAAGGATTGATTTTATATTAGAATATGTGACTGAAATGTTAATAAACATATTGGAATATGTAAATTGTCTTTTTATAGAGCAATAGTCATTATCCATCCACTAGGCTGCCATGTTCCTCAGACAGAACAGTTAATAAATAGCCCAACAGTCAATGGCATATCTAAAGGACTTACAGTTTAACGTGGAGTCCGAACCACTGCCTATGAATTACGAATTGTGCGGATGGTTTTGCGAATTGACGTAGTATTCAATAGTGCGGACGTTAATCAACGTTAATCGAACACTACACCCACCGACCATCGCTCACAACTATCCACAATCCGTGACCTCCAAGTAGCTGGATTACAGGACGTCATCACCGTCCCAGTCCAAAATTAATTATAAGGCCCATTTCGGCTTTCGTGGGCCATAAAATGTAATAAAATCAACTAAAAAGATCATAATTTCAAGGATTCAAATGGTACAAAGGGGATTTTTCCCTCTTACCTGGGAAATATTCCCCGTCAACTCTCCACGGTTCAATGGGTGTCGGACTTAATTTTGGTCAAAATTTTGGATTTTTAGTTTTTTACTGTTTTGAATTCTACGGCTTTTAAGCTTCAATTTTATACCTCATTTATTGAATTATGTCAATTGTTTCTTATTATACAGCCAAATATACAAATGAATGTTTTTCGAAATTACACCGCTCTTGGCGCTTGGCGTTGCTGTCGTCACTTTATTTATAAGAATTATATTTTACTTTCTATGGTTGTAGCACTGGCTTTCATTCTCTGCTGTCTGCAGCCAGATGTTATGTAAACAAATTTAGTTCCAAAGTTGATTGTTTCAAACAAAATTGTTTGTGTGTTTGTTATTGAGGCTACAGTATCAACAATGCCCAGATATCAAGTGAAAAAACGAAAAAAGGTGTTTAGTTGTATTCCTAGGCAACAAGTAAAATATTGAAATCAATTCAAAATAGGCCTAATGATGAATCTATTGAAAATGAAGTATCTATTGAGCAAAACCCTAGTGTTACTGAACTCAATGAGGATGAAAACAGGCCTAGGCCTAGTTCAGGTAGTTTTTCTAAGAAAAAGGTAGCTCCCTACTTAGTGAAGTATTCAAAATATGAAATACAAGAAGACTGTAATGATATTGTAAAATTTGAAAAAGTTTGAAAGTTTGCTGACAAAAATTGTGGTGTATACAGAATGTGGCGGTTCACTCTCAATCTGGCTTTGTCACGTTCATCACTATATCACCTGTTTCGTTGCGTTTTCCGAAAACTAGGTTTTTTTACTTTAGGAACACGTATCTCAAAAACTAAAAGAGATATCTGTATAGTTTTGGTTTTGTTTTGTTCTACTCTTTCAGGGCTACAAAATGAACAGAGGATTTTGTTGTGATATGTAAATAAAAGTTTATAGGTAATTTGAAAGAAAAAAATTTTCCGTACTTTTTTTGACAAATTTAAAATTCTGTAAAAATTCCAAACACTAAAATTTGTTGAAATCCTCTGCTTATTTTGTAGATTTCAAACAGATCTACCAATAAAAACAAAAATTATGAGAATATCTCTTATAGTTTTTGAGTTATGTGTTCCTAAACATTGATAAAATAGCATTGAGGGGATAGGCCGTCCGACACCTCTCAAATGGTACAAAGGGGATTTTTCCCTCTTATCTGGGAAATATTCCCCGTCAACTCTCCACGGTTCAAATGGTACAAAGGGGATTTTTCCCTCTCACCTGGGAAATATTCCCCGTCAACTCTTCCAGGTTCAAATGGTACAAAGGGGATTTTCCCTCTTACCTGGGAAATATTCCCCGGTTCCATTCACTCCTCGTCTCGCTCCAGTGATCGCTTTTTGTTTCTCAGCCTCAGCATCGCGTTCCCACGGCGAGGCGCAATCAGGAGAAATTCCGTTCCACCTGCACCCCCCCCCGCCCCCACGGCCGATCACGCGAAAATCGCGCCACGCTTGTTTCCCGATCAGTTTTTACCGTTTAGAGAAAAACGCCCCGATTATTCCGGGTGAGTTTCCTCTCGTGTTTCTCGCCGAGCGCTGGTGGTCCAGACCGCGGTTGTTGAAGCATGAATGTGTTTTACAATTCTAGACATTTTTTTCTTAAACTACTTTTTTCTCCCTATTAGAGCGCTTTAATGCGTGTGTTTTTCAACCTACGATTTAAAAAAAACCATATAGTAAATTTAGTGTAGTGCTTTCTAATTTTCTTTCGTACTTTTGATTTTTCTTATCGTACGTCATCTCTCGGAGCCCACTTAAAGCCAGAAAAACCAAAAATTTCCATAAACTTTAATGATTTTGATTGAAATTTTTTGGATCATAAATGTTGAAGGTTCTAAATGATAGGACACTACAGCATGACTAATATTATGCCTACACGGTTCTCCTGATTACATAAACGGATCGCTTCCACGGAAAGCGTCAATTGTCTGGGTTCCAAAATGTTGCGACAAGGCGTATTTATAGTGAGCTACGGAAATACTTGCAACTTTGTTCGACGAAAATTTACAGCGCAATAAAAGTTGAGACCGGACTGTGAATCATGGTAAGTGTCATTATATGACCTCTGCTGCGTCAACGAGTGGTGTCGGGTGCCGCATAGAGTGTAAAACTGGTTATTGAGAGATTCAAGCAACGTGTAGGCCTACCTCGGTACATTATTGACACCTGCCTACCGTTTATGGGATTCTTTCAAATTCAACCAGTTCTAACTGAATCTTTAGAAATTTACTGGTTCTTTTATAAGTTACTAGCTGACCCGGCGAACTTGGTAACGCCTATCAGTAAATACATGTCCACTTTAAGATTGGCCATGTTCTGAAGTCGAATATCATTAAGTCTTCGTTGTGAAAGATTAGATATTCTGGGTCGTGGCTAATATATTAATAACACTCTCACAAAAAAATAAATCTGAGTGGATTGATTAAAAATGTTCTAATCCAACCTAAACCCAAATCAAACCTAACTATTTTAATATGGCTTTTATAGGAAATATTAAATTGTCTAAATCGTGGCATTTTTATAATAATACTCGCGTAATCTAACATCCAAAATCGAATCCGATCATTAAAATCGGTCCAGCCGTTCTCGAGTTGTAAATGGTGTAACTAACACGACTTTGTGTTAAATATTTAGATGTACAAAAGTATATTATTATAATAAACATAATACGAGTATATATAAACATTGTAATCATTTTTTATTTGACCAACATATAAACACGTGACTTTTAATCAGATAGAAAATAAAAAATATAAATACACAATACCCGAAAACCGTAAACTATTGACGTGGCGAACAAAGCTTTTCATTTTGTACAGCACATATTTTCTTCATAGTTTTATATTAATGAAGGAGTCATATGGCATTGGATAGTAAAGCATATTGCTAATGGAAAAAATTTCTAATGTTTTCAAATAATTTTCTTCATAATTTTCTAATGCGTTTTAAATTTCTAACCTTAACCTTTAATAAATAATCTGAGCAGCTTCTCTGTACGAGGTTATGTGGTCCCGCCTCCGACAATTATAAATAAATCTCTATGTTGAATTTTGTATTAGTTGGAGTTTACTCAGATCTCTTTTAGATACACTGTTTCCATACACTGGAAAACAATATTCAAACCCTGAAAACACCAAGGCCCTTACTAATTTAATCTTGGCTTCCTCCGGCAGAATATCCTTTAACTTACAGAGAGACCTCGCAGCCGTCCAAGGGCTCTTTGACACATGAGGTGTACATGGTCAGATAGCGTCAGGTCTTCGTCGATAATTGCTCCTAATGCTTTGACTTTTTTTATATCTCAATTTCATAGCCATTTATTTCTATTTTTCCGCCTTTGCCTTCATTAATACCATTCAAAGTGCCTGGAGGAGATATATGAAGAACTGGGCATTTTACAGGGCTGTTTTGTCGTCGTTCAGTGTTTTTGTCTACCCTAAATTGTATTTGTTCTTTTTCTAAACTTTCGTTTTTTTAAATTAAATTTCAAAAATTATTTGTTTAACTATTAAGTCTACCGTAAATTACGATTAACATTACTGTCAAACATATTCATTTCCACGCCACCAGTATGAGCTCTATCTGTCTACTTCCTACGGTAGCTCTTCACACGGTGTACCGCCGACTCCTGGAAGGACGTCCGGCGACAGGCTGTCGACGGCCCCTGGGGATGTTCACCCGACCCTTTCTGGAATTTGGTTTTTGGGGCACAGGTGGACGGCACCTGCACCGCACCTGAAGGGGTTTTGGGTTACAACGCTGCGCAAAAACAAGGGATGGCCGTCGCGTATCCAGTGTTCATGAATGAACCGGCGAGCCGAGGGCAGAAGATGTAGTGATTGAGTACGCTAGTTACGCTTGATTGATGCTCATTTAAAACTAGCTATTTCGTTCAACTTGACTTGCTTTTATTGAAACCGGACACTGCGGTAATATAATTATTGTAGCCGAAAACTAAATTATACTTAACCTCTGAAACTCTACCTTCACCACCCTAAGTAGTTTTAGTTTGTAGCATTTAGCTGTGAACTAATGAACTGTGAACTAGCTGTGAACTTCTGGGGGCCTAGTAACAAATTAAATACCTACAGCTTTCCTTAAAGACATTTTGACATGGATATGTCTTAGCTCTGAGGGGGGTGTTGGCAATATGCGTGACCAAAATTAGAAACAGTGACGTCATATGGCAGTAATGAAAGCTGTTTAGAGGAACTGCAAACATTCCCTTTTACATATCCATGATCTAACCTATTTTCCACATGGATGTAAATACAATAATTTTCTATTGAACTTGAACATTCCTAGTTTACTACATAGTAAACCATGACCAAGGGCTCTATGGAGAGTAATTCGATTCTTCCGAACTGTACCTGTATGAAGTAATCATCAAAACGTTTATGTATCGTCTTTGATGGGGGTGTTTCAATTTCCAGATGTCGTAGGTTCCATCTTCTTTTGGTAAGGTTATATTTTTTCAGGATTAAAAAGGTTACAGATACTACTAACAAAAAATAAAATACAAAAAAAATTAAAATACTATTTGTTGCGTTAAGTTTGTAACCACCCGGTAGACCGTAGACCGGTACCAAGGGAGACCGGCAAGAAGTAGTCTATAACAGACACCGTCATATAACAGGCACGGTATAGACTATAACAGACACATCATAAAGAGACGTATTGTACTTTTACATCCTATAACATTGGAAACACTCCCTTGTACAGGTGTGAAGGTATGTGTACTATTAGCCATTTGCGCCAGTGGCGCCGCCAACGGCCGCGACGGCGTCACAAGACAACAATGCGGTGACGTCACGCCGCGGCGGGGACATTTCCACCTCTCCAGGCGTAGAAATTGTAGAAAACACGGGCCTGCAATGTTGCCATTAGCAATTAGCCTCAGTCGTCTGTGACTGAAGATAACTGCCTTCACTTGGCCTGGCGTCTTGTGTAAGCAAGCTGTGCCGATGTTGGTATTACTGTTCGTATCAGCTATTTAGTACAATTTTTTGTTCATTTGTGAGGTTGGAGTTTTAGATTGTGAAAAATCTTTGCACGATATTCCGATACAATATTAGCGAAAAAAATCAATAACCGGGAAAACCTCGGTTTTATAGCACTCGTAAATTTGACTAATAGTGACCGTATAGTATAAAAAACTTCTAACTCAACTTACAGCGATAACTCTTTGTGTGACTAGCGAAGCCGTTTCGTGTGCACTCAGGTTATAAGGGTTGAATCTGATATGTATTTTATATTATATTCAAATTGAATGCGTAAACTACAGAAAAGTAATGATTTATAAATCCATACAGTGATTTAAGCCATTGTTTTAAGAGAGCCACTTCGGTTTATTTCTGATCTATGTTGGTAGGTATTATATTCTAGACGATTAAAATCTCAGAAAAAGAAGCTCGGCATCTTTACTGCGGTATTGTACAGTCACTGGAAATAAGGGATTCAAAATTATTACTAATTATTATAATTATTATTATTATTTATTAGTTTCTGTTATTATCAATATTAATATTTATTTTTTGGTTTTTTAGGAACTAAATTGATAATTGACCAATAAATATATTGCAATAGTTTAGAGCTTTCCTCTCAAATAGCTTTTAGCTAGAGAGGTAAAAAAATGGCTACTGTGTAAATTGTATGTTTGTATTAATGAAATAAACAAATCGAAATATTTATCATTAAAAGGATAGGAGGGTTATGAGATGGACAGTCGATTTATAATTGTCAGAGAAGTAGAACCTCCGAATTAATCTGGAGCGGGATTAGGACGACTTGGGGAGTGGAGTCGTCCTGTAATCCAGCTATTTGGAGGTCACGAATTGTGGATAGTTGAGAGAGATGGTGGGTGGGTGTTGTGTTCTCTTGTGTGGATTAACGTCCGCACTATTGTTGACGGTAGGGTCACGATTTCAATAATGTGATCTTATATAACAATCGCATATGGATAACTGATAAACGTACCGCCTTAAAGCTTACGCGGACAAGAAACTAAAGAGGGAAGGATTAACGAAGCGAGTCAAACCGGGTACCCATAAGACTTATCACTACAGAAGCTCTTGTTGATAATTTTAGATTCATAAAAACACCTTATGCTCAGCAAAAACATTGAAGTCCGTGATAATAAAACTGACGTGTCGATGGCGTAAAATCTCGAACCACCAATGTCCTCACCTCCTCGTAGATTAACGCTTGTTAACACAATAGGCAGTCACGATGTACGAGGTATTTAGCGCGTAAGTTGGTGGAAGTGTCTATTGTGAGAGTTCTCTATAATCGATTAACTTGCACAACTCAAGTGTGGCCGAGTCGAGTTGTGGGAACTGGTATTTACGAGCAGTTTATTGATTTCTCACACGGTGTTTACTTGCAAGGTTATCCTAGACGCCTGGGTAATCTTTTACAGGATAAGTGCTCGGTAGGCCTTCGTTGGCTCAATAAATATACTTTAGACTCTCTATAAGATTCTTGATCGGTTTCCATTTATAACTCCACAGTAACGTTTGAAGAGGCGTTATTGTAAAAATGGTGAAGTAACATCAGGGGCGGATCCAGAAATTTTAAAAGAAGGGGCACCCAAAATCATTATTGCACTTATGAACATATTTAGAATTTAATAGGTTACTGGCCGTGTTCGTCCAAACAGTTCTTATTATTATGCGACAATAGGTCAGGTCATAGATCATGTCAAATATCCATCATAGAGAGACGTAGAACTATTTACAAACACAAAAGTTCACAAAAGACTCTACTGTAGGTCTATTTTCGGTCGTGTGCCGGCCGGCGATTGACTCCGACATGTTTTTTAAGACATTCGTAAACTAAAGGGGTTTTATCAATTAATTCATATACGTCTATGTTAAGAATGGTTTATTACAATAAAAATACTAATTAATCAATTACAAAAGGGGGACAGGGTCAGGTGAGCCAACCCTGACGGTGACGATGTCCTTTATTCCATCTACTCGGAGGTCACGAATTGTGGATAGTTGTGAGCGATGGTCGGTGGATGTAGTGTTCTCTTGTGTGGATTAATGTTCTCACTATTGGACACTACGCTGATCCGCAAAACCATCCTCATAATAAGACCAATCCGTAATTCAAAACGTACGTAGCAACCCAGCACGTACGTTCTTAGGAACGTAGCACTCTTTCTCAAAAGTAGACTGCCACTTCAAATGACAACATCAATCTACCAACACCAATAATGAATTTCAAACAAAGAACTTCCAATGACTTTGGAATACTCCAAGAAAACGTGTAAACATAACATAGTGTATATATACCAAAGACCACCAATGTTCCACAGGTATCCAACGGTTTCCCGCCATTACCACGCCGTTCCCGCCAATCAGGCGATTAGCGTCGATCGACTGACAGCTGATTAAGTGATTACCACCGTTTACGGCGGATGTTCGTTATGCGCCGGTTACCGTTCATTTGCAGCGCATTATATTTTATTGGCTGAGATTATTCATGATTTCAAAGATAAGATCGTCAGATGAAGGCTGTGAGCAGTCTGCTCCTTTTATGTCCATCCGATTAAGACATGACTGTTTCTCTTTATGGGTGGTGTTTTGGGTGGTCTAGGTCTATGTGGTGGGGTTTTAGAATATGCCTGGATGGTGCGACAGATAGTAACCGATAAATTTATTACTTTAAATTATTTTGTCTTTACAACTTGTGAAAATAATACTTCAAATATTTAATCGTAGTACAGTAAAGTAGTTTATTGCATGTTGGTATGTGCTCGTTGACAAATCACGATTTACCTAATGAGCTGCAAAATAGATAGATTCTATTGGTATGGAAAAAGTATTATTTTCATCAAAATTTTCGAATTTGAGTTTAGGGTGGATATATTAATTTTCGGGTCCCCTGAAACCAAAAAAGCGGGTTTCGACAAGTAATGTCTGTCTGTCCGTGTCTGTGTGTGTGTGTCTGGGTGCGCATAGAGTACTAAATAATATGACAACACCGGTATGTCTGTAAAACTTATGGTTGAAAACCTTGGCTTTTAAAAGTAAAAAATTAATTATTTTTCAATATCCCTGAAAACAATAAAGGTAAAGTATAATTTGACTACGACAATTTGAATTAGCTTAGTTTAGTAGTTTGAATTATTTGTCTATGACTAACGGTTCCAGAGAAAAATTAAATTTACTCTCTATGGTAAACGCAGCACAACGCAGTAGGTTGTGAGAGGGCCATGTTATTCTAATATCAGTCAGTTGTCTAAAATGAAATAAGTTTACATTATTAGGATTATTAATAAAAATACTGGCAAATGTAAATGAATTAATACTATAGTAAGTAAGGTTGACCTCACTAATCAATTCAGGATAAATAGAAAAATGAAATATTCAGTTCTACGAAAACAATTTCTTTCTTATGATTCTATAGCTTCGCACAACTTTAGTTTAAAATTAACTCATCGAAAAGTATAATTTTTATACATTAAGTCTGAATATTAAACATATTTATTATCAACTTTAAACTCCTAGTTTAACATTCATAATATATCATACTTTTATAAGATAAGCCTATTGAATGTACATTGCTACCGCACCTGTTTTTTTTCAAACTACGAGTCGTTTAGGAACAGCTGATTAAGAACGCTCTGCTATGCTGGATGTAGAAGACTGTGAACAAGAAGAACAAATTATTCTGTTACAACAGGAAGTTCAGTCCGAGTTGATTGTTGAGTGAAATCGTGCGAGTTTGTCGGTGTAATTTATTTTGTGATTTTGTTTTTCAACAAAAACTGTAGTTCGTGTTTTGGTTTCGAAGTGAATTCGTGTCCAAGATATTTATCTACGGTTGTAGTGGGTAAATGTTTATCTGTTTTATTCCACAGGGTGAGTTTTAGTTCATATTTTTGGAGGATCCAATAATCTTTGCATAGGCTATTTAATGCTATTCTAAAATTAATGTTCATGTCTGTATTTTAGAGTTCAAATTTAAAATGAAAAACCTAATAATATGTTATGTTTTATATATTTATTTGAATGAAATGGTAATGGTGATACTGTAGGGAGTTTTCGTCTGTTTGGAAAACTGTAGTCTCAATCAAGTGGAGTATTAATTTAAAAATTCAATCACATTGAGAAATATGATCTAAATTCAGTTCAGAATTATGAAAATTAGACTTCTGACTTAAATTAAGAAACAAACGGTAGATATTTTGATAAAATAAATTAAACTATTTTGATATCTTGAAAACATAAGCATTCCACATAAGATTTCTTTAAGAACAATCATAATTTAGAATTTGTTTCTCTGTGATGAATGATTAGTAATTACCTTAATTTGTTTACAGCTTTATAAAAAATTAAATCTAATATTAGCTGATTATTATGCCACCGCTGCTTCAAGGGGCTTGTAATCTGGGGCCCTATTCGTCTAGAACAGTTTTTGACTTGAGAGGTTTTGATAATTATTGTGGTAATTAATTGTAATTAATATTGTTATTAATGAAATAAGGAACATAGTACCCCTTTAAAAATTTAATAATTAAAAAAAAATAATTATAATTAGCTTTGGTCCTAATTTTGTGTTTAATTTAAATCATAATTTAGCCTTTTTTCAACCGGTTGTTTGGCATACTCTTTTGATAAAGTTGAACATATTTTGAATACTTGTTGCTATATATGAAAGAGCAATATTTTTTACAAAATATACCCAGATGATTTTAACTTACCATGATTAATCATGGTTTTTAATTTTCTATTTTGAGTTGCAATCAATAATAATCAATTATGTTGTACATTTATTAAAACAAAACCATTTAATAAAGATGTTTAAACTTGAAAGTATTCAATTAGGCCTTCTTGTGATGTCATTTAAACGGTTTTAAAATATATTTTATATTGTAAATTTTTGAATGCCATCCAAACAAAAAATCTACCAAATAATTTCTTTCAACTTTAATCGCGATTTCCGGAAAAGTGTTGTTTTAAACAAATGTTCTTTTATCTCAACTTCAGGTTGTCACAGAAGGCTGAAATTTTTACCGTTGTTTTATAAACGTGTATTGCACATACTGTACAAAAATAATAGATATAGAGGGTGCAGTTATTTAAATAAAAAAACTCTTGTAAAAAAGTTGAATTTATTTTTATAACAATTTTAATGTCACATATAATGTTTATTTTTTGTTGTTATAAATTCTGGTATAGTGGCATATAACTGGGTAGTCAAGACACAGAACAATTTCAAAGCTATAGCTTATGTAGTTTTCTCGCAAAAGGTACATGTGTATAGTAAAGAAACTCGCATGGTGGGCGTTCCAGCAGCCTTCTTCCCTTAAGTGAATTTGAGAACAAGGTCATACGATTTCCATCAAATTTGGGAAGACTTAGCTCCCTAATTAGCCGCTTATGATATATCGACGGAGTCAAGGATTGTGTTCAGTTAGCACATCCTAGTCCAGGTAGGAGGTCGGAATTTGCGACACAATGCAGGCTTGTGAATGGTTTCTAGACAGAAGCGCAAGTGAGGAAACATCCGTGCGCATTGTGAGGGACGGCGCGGCGCCAGCGGTGACAAGGCCTGGCTATAAATAATGCGCACCTGAGACCCGAGTGGAACTCATGCTGATAGTGTACGTCTCTGGTTCGATCCTGAGTTTGTGAGTACAACACACTGGGACATCCTTAAATTTTTATGAAACTAATAATCAGCTAACTGATTAAGCAGTTTGGTTTGCTGACCTTGCCCTGCCTGTATATTATGGAAACTTCTTTGTTCTTTTTAACGAAGTGCGCTCGTACAAAAATTTAACATCCTTAGGTTTTATTAAAAACAAAAAGTTAATAACAAAAGTTATTAACTTTCTGTTATTAACAAAAGTTGATAACAAAAAGTTATTAACACATTATTTTGTACTTCGTTTATGTTAAAAACATTTGTAAAAACATTTCCGCCATCTTGAATTTCATGCACAGAAAGCAGTTGTAGATGAGATAATGGTGCGAGAGGATGACGTGGTTCTCGCTGCAGCTGCGTGCGTTGTTTTGGCTTCTCAAAGGAGACCTAGGAGATACTGGGTGAAACCATCACTCAGAGCAAGGGCTTTGTACAGTGGAAGTGACATGTTAAATGATTTACAAGAAGACGATCTCAGCGAGCTAAGGTGCGACGAAGCATTGATTTTGTTTTTGAACGATTAAGAACTTTGAAATAAGAACTGAGAGTGAGGGGCGACTGACGCGCGCTCTGTAGCAGGATGACCGGCGCGGGGGTTGCGGGGAAGAGAGGGACATGTTATTAACAAAAGTTAACGCGCTAAAAGAGACCATTAACTTTTGTTAATAACATTTGTTGATAACATAACACATTTCCTTTGATCTTTACCGACTCTTGTTGGATAACATAAATCGTGTTAATAACATGGGTTATGTAAAAACAAAAGTTTTAACATTTGTTAACGAAAATTTTTGGGCGTTCTGTTATGTTATTAACAAAAGTTATTAACTTTATGTTAACTGTGTAAACGCGGCTTTACGTACAACACTAGAGGCAAGGAGAACTACCAAACAGGGAGACACTGGACGGTAGTGCCTTCACAGGCAGGTGTTCACTTTGTAAACAATTTGCCGGGCAATTTCGACAAGGCTGCAAGTCCAAACTTGCTCAAAACAAGGCTAAGGCGCCTTCTGGTGTCTGAAGCTTTTTACTCGGTGGGCGAGTACTTGAGCCACAGGTGGGACTAGATCTGGGACATCGCTAGGCTATAAAATGCAACTCCCCTGTATACAGTATTATTGGCATTGCTGGGACGGATTTTTTCATTGTTTTTACTGTTCTCATTATTTTCATTGTGTAAACATTATTGAAGCATTCTATGCAATGTTACATTGTTAAACAGTATTAAGAATATATTATTATTATTAATATACTGTAGACCTCCTTCATTTACTTAATATTAATATCCTGTAGACCTACTACCTTCCCAGGCCTCAATAATTAGAGTTTTTAGATCACAAAAAAGAGCTATCCGCATCATCGCCGGTGTAAACAGACTGACATTATATATTTATATTCTTATTTTACTGTCAATTTATATATATGAAATGCAGTGTTTTTATAAATTTAAATATAATACTCTTGTAACCGGTGCTGATGTTCACAGTTATAATAGTCGGTAACATCATAATAGGCAGGTCACCCACAGGGAGCTTTCGGGACTTCTTCCTTAAAACCTCGGGCCAAAATTGTATAATCATTTACCTTATAACGTTAAGACCGTATGAACTTTAAAAATAAAAGTTTTGTCGTGGATATGTCTTACCTCAATTGGCAATTTGTAAGATGAAAATTTTAATTTGTGATACCATTTTTTCTTTGTTTTTATCCGGTTTATTTTTAATTAATTGTTGTTGTTTGTCGGTTTAATTAGTTGGTTATTATTAAATATTCAGTTCACACTTACACTAATGTGGGTTAATCTATTTTTTAAGATTGTAATACAAAATTGTCGTCAAGACCTGGCCGCTACTATTTATGACTATTTATTTATTTATTTGGCATAAGTTTTTAGTGAACATTTTTCGAGTTTCAGGTGAATTAATTAGGAAATTCGGTGGTTTCATGCAAAGAGTGTGGGTAAAATTCTCATGCTTTTGTGGTGAAATTTTGGGAACGTGGATGAATAACAGCGGAAAATGATTTTTAAAGCCAAATTTTGATCCGATAAACTCATAAAATACGTCATTTTAGAGGTCTGAAAATGTAGAAAAAAGGTCTCTCAGGAAGCTTGAATGAAACATTCATATATATGTGTACCGAATAAGCGACACTATCGCCTAACGAGTGCATTTCAGTAGTCTCTAACGCCGCTTACACCGACTACTTATAATATGATAGTTTAGATTACTTAAGGGAGAAAGTATGTGTCAGCCCACTAATACTGTTCATTAAGCTAGTTTTAATGGTGGTAGTCAAATTACACTTTAACTTTTATTGTTTTCGCGGAAAACTTTAAAAGCCCATTAATTTTGAACCGTCATTTTACATACATGCGGATGGTATAATATTATTTAATACTCCGTGCACTGTGAACTTCTAAATTTTAATAAAAACCTGTCTGACATCAAGTCAAATCCTTTTTTGATTTAGGAGACCCCAAAACGGATATATCCGCTCTAAATTCTGATTAGAAAAATTGACTAAAACAATACTTTTTCCATGTACTGTCATATAAGTGGGGGAAAGTAAACACATTATTTCATGTGAGGGAAATAAAGAAAATTTAATGTGTTTAGTATCACAAAAAATTACTGTCGATGAACTGTTAAAAGACTGGAACCAATCATCTCGCTTGGTGTCTGTGAAACAGCTCCTGATGGCGAAATAAGCGAAACGCGATTCTAGCAAATAGAGCCGTCAGAAACTAGAACCGTATCTGATCCAACGAGGATAATTAATGGCAATAAAGTCGAAACCAAAGTGGATGAATCACACATTTCCTGCTCTGTGTCGTTGAAGGTGAGGAAACGAGCTGATAGTCGTGCACTAATCAGCTGATTTGCCTCTCTAAATTGGAGGGAAACGTACTGGTCAGGTGTTACTAATGATTAGGCATTTCAAAGTGGATACTAAATATCGGTCAATCGGAACGGGTAGTTTGAGGGGTATAATGCTAAAAAATTGAGGTATTTGCGTTTTTCATATGTAATTTAAAAGTATTTAAATTTTATCTTTCACCATTTGAATCTGCTTAAAAACTACACGATTTAGTTCCTTAAAGTTTTTCCCTGTTTCCAACGGTTACCGAGGTATTAAAAAATCCAAACAAAGTACGTTGTATTTTGGGGCTCCAATGTTAATCTTATGAAGGTAAGGAAAAATTAATATTTAACTTATTAATTTTAGGATGACTTTTTTTATATTCACCTTCATGTGGTTAAAATCTACCCATTTATGCTTATACATCATAGTTTATGAGTTTATCATGGCAGCTAACCTGTATACCCTTTTCCCATGTTAATCATATAGGTAATAGGCAAACTCCTTTTTTTTAAACAACGTTTATGAAACTTGGTATAAATTCTCAAAATAAAAACTGTTTAT
This sequence comes from Nephotettix cincticeps, assembly GCA_023375725.1. NCBI lineage: Eukaryota > Metazoa > Arthropoda > Insecta > Hemiptera > Cicadellidae > Nephotettix > Nephotettix cincticeps. Next base: position 54,593,244 of record CM041787.1, read on the forward strand.
GCCAGAAATGTCTACTTTAAACGCTCCTCACAACAGCAAACCTGCACACTCATTCCCATGTTAATAATATGGAGAATAGGCAAATAACTCTCATTTTTATTTATCGACATTTATTGAAAAAACTTGTCATATATTATTATTATTATATTATTGTTTTGGAAATTCGCTGAGTACACAGGTCTGCTGTGACGGGGGTATTTTATGAATTATTCGTATTTGTCAATTCATACTTTCAGGAACAAATTTTCTGTAGCCTACTAGAAGCTCCAGACTGGAACAGTGGCGTTGTCCTGTAATCCAGCTACATGGAGGTCACGAATTGTGGATAGTTGTAAGAGATGGTTGGTAGGTGTAGTTTTCTCTTGTGTGGATTAACGTCCGCACTATTGAATTCTACGATAATACGCAAAGACTATCCTCATAAATAGACCAGTACGTAATTTAGAGGTATTGGCTCGGATTCCATGTTAAACTCTTAGTCCCTTAGAATCGACTGTTGGGCTATTAATTAACAGTCCTGTGTAAGGAACGTGTCAGCCTTAGTCAGTAACAATACTACAAAATCGCGCCACAATCGTCTTCTCACACTCATTTCTCGTCCATACTTTGCTTAAAATACCTACCAGGGTACATTACCATTTCACGGTTTTCTCTGTACCTCGACATTTTGAAAGGACCCTAAATAGTTTACGTCGTGTCTGAGCCGCGATGCAAATCACCATTACGAGACTACGGTTCACGACTTCCTCGGTTGCGCCGCTTCTTTTACACATTACGCCGCATTAACATTTCACTGCTATAATTATCTTGGTTTCTCGACACGAATTCCATGATTATTCCACAGTAATTTCACGCTGTCAAATTCCATTTTTTGTTTAATTGCTTGCACATGACTTACCGAGCCGAGATAATATACTAAAATAATAACTCTTCGTTATTTTGTTTTTTATTCCTAGTTATTTTTTACTTCGAATAATCATTTCAAACCTAAGCATTTTAAATTTTATATTAAAAGCAACCATTTTAATATGTTGTTTTATTTTGAATTTAAACGAAATAAAATTTGTATCCGTATTTTACTCACAAGTCTGTTGTGAATTTTCCTGAACAACATTACAATTTATTTCCTGAAAACTTTCGTAGGCAGTTTAAAGAACTCGTTGAGGTATATTTTTATATTTTTAGGTTATTTTTTATGTAAAATTCTTAAAAGAAAATGACAGTTTGTTAAAACTAAAACGGAGAAAATGGTGAGACAACATTTTCTCAAAAGTATTCAACAGAATATCCACATAATAAATACATATTTCTTAAGTAATTTTTACAATTTTTACCTCATGATACTGAGATAACAAAAAACCTACATTCATTCAGTGATTTGCGTTCAGAAATATATTTAAAGTTGCATCTAACAAAATTTCCTTTTTTAATTATTACTACTAGTTTTATAATCTCAGATCAGCGTACAATATAAGCTTCAGTATATATATGGGTATTCTTTATGACATCCGTAATGTAAGAAGGTTTTTAGGTGATATACTACTGTATGATTCCTTACATTAGTATCCAAAGGGCATTAAGAAAATAATAGAAATAAAGATGAAAGAAACGCAAATGTATTTTTTTAAATAAAACCCCGCCACTAGAAACCTAAATATACGTAACTATATCAACTAATTAGCTTTAATACTTCTTATTAAGAAAATATTTTAATAGAATTTGGCAGCGCATTTTGTCTGATTGTTCGATTTGAATTGATTTACTGACGACGTAAATGAATAATGATAAATGATATAATGATATAAATGTAAAATAAAACGTTTTTTAATTTTCTGAAACAAATTTTATTCCTGTCTCGATTTCAGTTTATATATTTTATTTATCGTATTAAAAGATATAATTAAAAGACTTTTCCAAAAACATTATTTGTAATAAATTAGGAATTACATTTTTACATTCATAATTTATGAAGATTGTGAAAGGCTACGGTGTGTAATTTTTTTCTGAGACAATTTTATAAAGCTACGATTAGGCCTACTTTGGCGAAATCACACACAAGAGAGACAATATTATATTTATTTATTATAGTAATACTGTAGTAAAATACCATTTATTTAGCACCACTCTGAGTATTAATTTATTAAAACATTACTTCTTCAATATTGTATGATATTAAAATTTTGTTTAGCATAAACCTTGTGAAAACCTTGAAAACGTCACAAATAAGCTACCCAAAAATGGCAATTTTGAACTTTTCCCACGACAACTGAAATCCGCTAGGTCGGCGATAGTGTCCCTTATTCATTACGCATACGTGATTGTTTCATTTTAGACCCCCAAAATGGTATATTTTATAAGATTATTGGATAAGAAATGTGGTTTTGAAATAATTTTTAATGGTACATGAAATTTGTTATCCTTATTTCGAAATTTCACAAAGTTTACGTGAAAAATCTCTGCATGAAACCCACGAAATGTTCAAATTAATCACCCTGAAAGTCGAAAATGTTTCACTAAAAAATTGAAAAAATTGTGCCAAAGCATGAATATTATGTACTTATGAAAAAATAGCAATAAATAATATAGGCCCTACTTATCTTAAAATATTCCTTGCAAATAAACTGAGCGACGATTTAGAGATGCGATCGGTAAAGTACAATCTGATTCCTCACAATATCTGATTACACTGGAGTTACGGCGGCTTGTAATTAACTGCTGAGTTATGTTATGAGAAAAGAATCAATTATCGATAGAATCTCTGATTCCGCCCCAGATTATCACGGTCTACCGCTGGCATAGCTATCACTTTTATATACATTCATTATGTATATGGTATATGTACAATAACTTTTTATATGAAGGTAGTGCGAGCGAAAAAATCTACTATTACAATAAATTTAACGTTAATTTGTTGATTGTATCATAAGTTTTTAGTAAACACTTTTCGAGTTACGGGATGAATTATTTGGAAATTTGTCGGTTTTCAAGCAAGGAGAGTGGGGGAGCTAATTATGCTTTCAGATAAAATTTTGAGAAAGTGGATGAATAACAGACCTTTTAGCGAATTTCCCATAGGGAAGAAGCTATTACCGTAGGTCTCATGGTAAGACTTAAGCCCGGGACCATGTTATTTTTTCGTCTTTAGGTGCCCAGAGTCCAAAAACAATAGTCGTTAAAATTTATATATATATATATATATATATATATATATATATATATATATATATATATATATATATATGTGTGTGTGTGTGTGTGTGTGTGTGTGTGTGTGTGTCTGTTAACACGATAACTCTCGTAAAAATGGTCCGATCGAGACCAAATTTGGTAGAGACGTGTATTCCTACAAATGCTCGAACGAGTTCGTAAACCAGACATATCGGTCAATGGGAACGGGTAGTTTGGGGGGGGTTTTGTACCCCAAAATGGGGTTTTTTGCGTTTTTCACATGTAATTTTTAAAAATTTCCAATTTTATATTTCACCACTGGAATCAGCTTAAAAAACTACACAGTTAATTTTTTTAAAGTTTTTCTCTATCTCCAACGGTTACCGAGATATTAAAAAATCTAAACACAGTACGTTGTATTGTGGGGCTCCAATGTTAATCTTATGGAGGATAGGGAAAAATTAATATTTCCCATATTAATCAATATTTTTGGATAAAACTTGATATTTAGCTTCATGTGGTTGAGATCTATCCATTTATGCTTAAAAACATAGTTTATGTGTTTATCATGGCAGCAAACCTGCATACTCTTTTCCCATGTTAATCATATGGAGAATAGGCAAATAATTCTCATGTTTATGGACAGATTTTTATAAAACTTGTCATATATTATTATTATATTATTGATTCGGAAATTCGCTGAGTACGCAGGTCTGCTGCGAAGGGGGTATTTAACTTAACCTACGTAAAATTAAAAAAATAAAACAAATTAAAATATATGTAATTTTGGATGTCTAAAAATGTTTAAAAGTTAAAAAAACAGAATTGTTATCTTAAACAGGTCACTCAGTAATTTGGCATGAAACAATCACATGCGTAACGAATAAGCGACACTAGCGCCGAACTATTTAAGTTGTCCCAAACGCCGTTCGCACCGCCTTAACATGTTGTTTTATGGGAAGTGAATAAATCACGGCGCGGATACTGCAGACTCCGGAAACATAGTTCGTCACTATCAGGGCAACGATTACTGTAATTACTGTACCTCATCATCGGTTTGTTTACAGCCCAAGATCGGACGCACAGCTGGCCGAAGCGTCTTCCCGGTTTTTGCGCGGGACGAGCGCGTTCCTTGCGGGGATTGTGACATTCCCGTGTCCAATTACTCGAACATCTGCGCGGGAAAGCGAGGCACATTTTCCGCCCCAGCCCGACACCGATATGGAATCTTGCCTCGACGTGGGCCGGCGTCCCCCTTGGGCCCACGTCTCGCCTCGTCCGACTGGGAATTGGGGCGAAGACCCAGGGACGTCCTCTTACCGTATAGACTGGAGAACGCTGGAAGGACAAAAATCTACGGTGACGTTGAAGTCGAAACCAAATTTTAACGGCCAGTGGTCCGCCGGTCAGTTTTGATCGTAAAGACCACTGGTCCATCGGTCAGTTAAGATCGTAAGGGCCTGTGGTCTACCGGTCAGTTAGGATCGTAAGGGCCTGTGTTTGTTTACCGGGCCCCGGGCCCCGGGCCAGGGCTGTAGCCGTGTGGGAGCGGTGGCGGGCCCAGGTGGCCGGCACCTGATGCAGGTGTTGCCCAGACTGGCCGGCGCCGACTCTCACAATCTCGCATTCCTCCGGCGTCTCCGTGGCTGCACGTGCATCTCCCGTCCGGCCGGTCCGACCACGTCCTCCGCTCTCCGTCCACACACGCTTTGTCTGTCCGTCAACCGTACAACTGTACGTACGTGCGTGCTACTATTCCGTTTCGGACACATTCTGATCTATTGGACGAGTGTGAGATTAGTTCACATCGTGGATTTCATATTGTGAAGTATACCAAGTATACCAACCGCGCATAATCTATCGTGGTAGAAGTAATTATATCTAAAAATACAAAAAATATATTTTTGAGAGATATATAAATGAATTATTTTATTTGCACTTAGAATAAATTATTTATTAGTAAAAACGGTAATACATCAACTGACTGTGTGGCTTATTGGTTATTATGTCCGTCATCAAAACTGAAGGTCGTCGGGTCGAGCGCCCAGAACGACCCAATCACACTCTCGTCGTTGGTTTATTAATTAATTATGTTTCATAACAAGAGGTCGTGGTTAGGTACAGTGACAAGACCGGGGTTTGGACCGTTCCCCATCAAAACATAAAAGATTCCTTAAATCGTATATAGACAGATGTAAACTAAACAACCAAACAGAGATTGTGTCACTAAGTGGACTTATGGTACCATTTTTCTCCGATTTTATAAATTAATATATGTAATTCTGACATAGGTATAAATCTGTTTTCTGTCGCAGGCTATTTCAAACTACATAATTATTTCATGATTTATTTTATGATTTCGTAGCAGCAAAACGAAATCATTTTCTAATCAATTTTCTTTGCTCAGCTAAGTGTTGTTGCTGAGTAAATGCCAGCCAGTGCAGCCAACCACAGAGATGATATATCCCACTTTTTGACTGCTCCAATTTAGTTTTAGTATTTGAACATATAAATAATATAATATTTCAGAGGACTACATAAATTAAAAATTGCATATTGAAAAAATGAACTTTTATAAACTTCATGCACCATGTAAAAGACAGAAGACTTTGTAAAACTTTTAGATGGATAAATTGAATTTTAAATCCATTATGAAAATGAATAAAGTGATGAGCAAGATTACTCATAATGAATTTAAATTTTATACTGTACTTTGTGTGCATTATTATTTTCTAACAAAACCACTAAGTGACGTAATCCACTAATGAAAACGTGATTATTTCACTGCTATACATGTCAGAACTAAGCACTCCAGGATACACAAATACTTGTACTAATTTTTTATTGTAGAAATACTTATCCGTACTTTAACTGAGCTCTACGAATTTGCAAAATCACATGAGCTAACGTAGGAAAAAAGATTTGTTTTCCTGGCAGTTGTTTTTTTTTAATTTTTTGCTATACTTATGATTTGTCTCTTTACGAGATTTGATAGTTTGACCATCCAAAAATACTTTTATGGTTATTAAAAATGTTTAATGACAGGGTTAGAGTGTGTTAACACTTAATATTCCGAGTGAAGGAATCGTTTTCGATTATATTCTTAATCTCTCTCGGTTGATCTGTTTATTTTGCTTACTCTCTACATCTTTCATCAGTCTAGTATCTGAAGCTAGACAGTTTAGGCGTTACTAACGGTTTAGGCAGACCATTCACACGATGACCCGGCCCGGGTGCCGACGACCCTGCAGAAGACATTGTCGGTGGACATATGGCAACCGCCGGCAACATCTGGCACATAGTGCAAATACATGGGAAATGATGCTCCTTAAAAAGCGCCTCCAGATGTCCTTCTAGGCGAGAGAAAGGACCCGCGTCGTCGAGGATCGCCCGGGAAGGAAGCAGGGCAGGACCTGGGATGGTAGAGTCCCCGCGAAGGAGACGATCACAAGAAACGTCCTGGCAATCAAACAGGTGGCCGGTCGAACATCTGGCGGACATTTCAGCGGCGGTGAAGTGGCACCACTGTTTGTTGCTATCACTTACGTGCCAATCTGTCTCCATTTTTAGTTACAAGTGATTTGGCGTAAGGAGATAAGTAATACAGGGGAAAATGACAAATGGGGAGGAAGTCGATGTTTTGACGTTCACAGGTCACTTAGACTAAGGGGTGCCAGTCCCATGTAGCAAAATTTGCATATACTGTATTATTTAATTCTAGCAATCAACTAATTTCTCCCAAACTATTTACTCGTCATTTAAAAAATTTGGTTTACTTTTAATATCCCGCAATTTTAATATCCTATATGTAGTCAGAGCTACTTGTAAACTTAATTGCCTATCACTGTAAATTAAAATTGGCACTAAGCCAAGATTACCCTCCCCCCTATGTTAGTAAAAAATAATATCTTGCAGATAAAATATAAAAACTCGGATGACCGATTACATAACACTTTTTAATAAAGTGTTTACAATATACAAATGATTTATACGTGGAGTCAAGCGGTCAGACGGTGAACTACGATTACTGTAGCACGTGGCCACAGATTAGTGTAAGCCGTACAGCTAGTGTGAGCACAGTCCGTACGTCAACAAAAGTCAACTTTAGACCAACTGGACCTGGCAGTATTGCTATTTGACCATTTCAATTAAGCGTTTTCTGATTTTAGAGATAAGATCACATAAAAGTGTGCCAATAATTCTATTTGGCTATTAACTGAAAATTGAGAAAATCCCACTACAGTACCATTTTTCGTACTTTTTCACAACCCCCCCCCCAAATTTTATCTAAAATCGCAACTTGAGACACCAAGATATGGCTGTGGGCACTTCTGTTTAGACTGGACGTTGTTGCAAAATATCTGACTACGCCGCTAGATAGAACAATAGCAGCCACATACAGTGTTCAATAAAGCATCTATATGATAATGACCATATTAGAAAAATTGATTGTATAGAGTTGAAGGAAGGCAGAAGATACCCTGCGTCCACACATATCAGAACAGGCAGTACAGGCTGGATACTCGGGGAATGCTTACAGCATATTTGTTACGAGAAATCTTTAACATCCATTTTAATATTGTTAAACTAATATAATGTTTTTACACAAATTAATGCAACTAGTCCTATAAATACTTTTTAACATCACAAGCGAAATACCTTAAATTTGCAGCGCACTGATGGAATATAAAATACAATGTATAGTTGTCATAGTTGACGACCTATCTAGGTAGGTGTTTTAAGCAAACTATGAATGAGAAATGACTGTAAGATGATTGTGACGCGATCTTGTAGTCTTGTTACTGACTAAGGCTGATATGTTCCTTAGACAGAATTGTTAATTTATAACCAAACAGCCAATGGCATATCTACGAGACCTACAGTTTATTGTGGAGTCCGAACCACTTACTCCGAATTACTAACTGGTAAAATTATTATAATGGTCTTTGCAGATTAATGTAGTATTCAAATTTGAAATCCACAAAACAGAATATCCTATTCACTAACCATCGCTCTATAACATCCACAACTCGTGACCTCCCAGTAGCTGGATTACAAGACACGCGACGGTCCCGTTCTTGTGGACGTGGCTGGGGCGGACAGAGGGTGCATACACACCCTTCACGTACTCAATAGTCCACCCCACTCAAAATTAGTTTCAAAGTCTCAGGCAATCTCTTTAATTAGGATATAATTTTGGATAGCTTTGTTTTAGTCTTTACACGTTTTTTACACTTTTGCCATGACAGAAACCTCTAGTTTTCAAAAATAAACCGTTTGATAAAACACAGGATAAACTGATATTCACATATTTCACCGATGAAAGATTTACACAAGGTAACAATAGGGTGGCAAATTGAAGGGGAGAAAATGGCGAGGCAGACTAGATTTGCCAATTGACCTTTGAGAGGGTTCCCTTGCTTGGGACAACAACTTTTCAGGTCCAATCAACCGTGTCCACTCGACCCTTCAGCGGGCAAACTGACTGGCAGGCTGTCCATCCGCAGAGGATATAGGTTACAGACGTTGGCCAACTCGAATGGAATTCTGAAGTGGGTTTCTCAGTGATAAGACTGGGACCGTCGCGTGTCCTGTAATCCAGCTACTTGGAGGTCACGAATTGTGGATAGTTGTGAGCGAGGTCGTGGGTGTAGTTATCTTGTGTGTATTAACGTCCGCACTATTGAATTCTACGTTAATCCGCAAGACCATCCTCACAAATAGTAATTCAGAGGCTGTGGTTCGGACTCCACGTTAAACTGTAGGTCCCTTACATATGCCATATGACCATTCTTATCGTGAGCACGGACTTAAGAGAACACCATGCGGGTCATGTGAATAGCTCACTTTTCCATAGGAAAGTCGCTAATAATTACTTGTTTACTATCATGTATAATTTGTACTTTCGTATTAATGATATCTTGTCTGAAAATAGAACAACAAGTTTAATGCTTTATTTTTCTACATACCCACGGTTACGTTAATTTCACAACTAACTTTCTATGGGTGAGAAAAGATCGAGAACACTATTTGGCATTGTTCTTATGAGTTTAATATCCAATAAGGCAGTAAGAACGTGAATACTCTTAAGGTCACCTGTTTGAACCTCAGCAAAACTAAAAAACTTACACGAGGAATCTGGTCTCACTGCTTTTGTGTTTTAATGATCGACATTGGTGGTAGAACATCTTATTTAAAACAAATGATTTCTTTAGAATGGATCGTTTAAGGTTCGGTTATTGAAATGGCGACCGTATACAAGTAGGTATTTTAAACCAAGTATGAATGAGAAATGAGTGAAGGATGATTGTGGCGCGATCATGTAGTCTTTTTACTGACTAAGGCTTACATGTTCCTTAGACAGAACTCTTAATAGCCCAACAGTCAATGGCACATTTAAGGGACCTACAGTTTAACGTGGAATGTGAACCACTGCCTCTGAATTATTGGTCTAATTATGAGGAAGGTATTTGCTGATTAACGTAGTATTCAATAGTGCGGACGTTAATCTACCCAAGATTAAAATACACCCACCGTCCATCGCCAACAACTATCCACAATTCGTGACCTCCAAGTAGCTGGATTACAGGACGTCTTCATATGGTTCATAAATTTACTGAATGCGAATACTCCCCGCAAAACCCTGCGACTTTCTCAGACCGAAACGCCTTCCCCAAAACAGGAACAGCGACCGCCAAATGTGGAGGTGCACGAGTCATAAACGGTAACAGATTAGACCGAATTACCTTTCCCAGCTAATTAGTCGAGTAGTTGAGGTCCGCGGCCGTAGATGGCGCCACGAGGCTGGCGGGAACTGCGGTCGCCATCTTGGTCACTCTAAAAGGATCGACAATTATAACAACATGCGAACACTGGACAGTGGAGACTGGAGACGTGAGACCGTTGGCGATGTTGCTCTTAATTGAACGTTCAGAGAAGAGTTTTTGTAGTGGATGCAAATCAGGAGCACAAGGGGCAATTATAGTATTCATTAATGCAAATTCTCCTTTCTCCCGGAATCCCGACGTGTACGGTATAATCAGATCACGAGACGAGACGCACGGCAAAAGATGGAGGTGACAATCTGCAGAGTAACTGAAGGGTGGTTGGTTCAGTCGTTATAGTTAGTACCCGCTTCATAGTCGGAATGGGTCGGTTGGTTACAAGTGCGAGTATGGTTATAAGTTATACTGAGTAAATATTAGCACGAGGGGATTTGTCAACATGAATAACGTCTCTTCTAATTTTTAGGATTTCCCTAATGTGGCTAAAAAACTAGGGTGAGTGCAGATTAGGGACAAACAAACCTATCAAAGGATAAGAATGTTGAGAAAGTGATTAGCTTACATCAGTAAATAATTCCGTTTTGTCATAGATGTGTATTTTAGGTGTTTAAGGTCCACGTCATTACCACAAATAATCAATCTCTGGCTATTTCCTTTCTGTGGTACGTATCTATTTTCCAGTAAACTTCAACTTCCAAAATTAGATCCGACAGGTTAAAAATGTATTAAAATAATGCATGATTTATAGCCTATTTATAATCAATAGTACATTTTCGGGTTTCTTGACAGACCAAAAAACGTGCTAGGGTTGGCCCTAAATCATTCCCAAATCCTCCTGTTTACACCCCCAGATAAGGGCCGGTCTCAGGCACATCTGGGTGTCGAAGGAATGTGTCCTTATCTCGCGGCGGCGTCTTGGCTGATAATGTTATCACCGGCTGGCACCTGCGTCAATAGTGTCTCTGACAAGCTCGCCTCCACGATATCTGGGTGTCGGGCAGAGGCTGTGACTCCCGCGTTCCAGACGGCAATCGAGTAACCAACAGTAACCAATTGAGATTTTAAATGTAAGGATTCATCCAGCAATTGGCCTTCAAAGCTAAAATATATTATAACACACTTCACCAATTGTATAGACTGGAACCGTGGGGTGTCCTGTAATACAGCTACTTGGAGGTCACGAATTGTGGATATTTGTGACCGGTGGTCGGTGGGAGTAGTGTTCTCTTGTGTAGATTAACATGCGCACTATTGAGTACTACGTTAATCCGCAAAGACCTTCCTCATAATTACTAGACCAGTTCGTAATCCACGCACTCCACGTTAAACTGTAGATATTCCATTGATTTTTGACTATTAATTAACAGTTCTGTCGAAAGGATGGATTCTGTCGAAGGGAGATGTTCAGGCTTAGTCAGTAATAAGACTACATTATCGCGCCACAATCCTACACTCATTTCTCATTCATACTTGGCTTAAAATACCTACCTAGTTAGGTTGCCATTTTAGTTAAATAGTATAAAGTATTCTATGTTTATTTGTTCCAAAAACTGTATACAACTTGTATAATGATGATGGCTATTGAATCCTGAGTGGGCGATTCTTCCTTTACTAATGATGTCTGATCATCAAAGTCGAGAAGCTTGATTAATCGTCTTCTATAAGTGAAGATTAAATAATTGAGTATTATTAGTTTTGGACTGAGGCGATTTCCATAAGAAAAAGTAGAGTTTTAGAAGTATCGGTGTTCTAGTCAGAGGCTTATTTGCTTTTTTTCTGTTAAATGCAGGATTTTTTGTGATTAGTTATTAAGATCCAAAATTCTTATCCTGTTCACATATTTGTGCGATTCATATTACCGTTATGAATGAACCCGATCGGATGTGACTAGAGCTACGGTTGGCGCCACCTACCGGTGTGCCGGTGAAACGCCAGCCTCTGCACAGGAAACACGTAATCAGAAGCTCATATCCTGCTGTTAACGGCAGTTTTCTGCATGGATAAGTAGACGACTTCCTCCGCGCACCGCCCTCGAGATTAGCTTCGTCCGGCGACGCGTGGTCCGGCGCAGGTGACGATGTCGACGACTCCGCTGCCATTAGAGCTGATCTGAATACAACTTTGGTGGAAGCAAGCTTTCATCTGTCAGTACTACTCAAGGGCTGAAAGAAATGTGCTTTTGGGTCGTCAACTCATTTTGTAACGTGTTTCTTGAAAAGTAGTTGTTTTATATACACGCGATGAGGTCAAAAAGACGAATTTCCCGAACTAGGATGATAAAGAAACCAACTGAGTTTAGTTATTGTAGGTTGTAATCGAGACAGTCGGCCGTTTGAAACAGCATTGAAACAGGAACTTTATGGGTAATGCTGGGAAGTAAATACATTGTGCATTTAGTTTTTTGCAACCTAAATATAATGCGCGGTGAAATTAGAAAAGTTCTCCACTCGGACCAAAGTATATTTTTAAACCTCGCTCATTTTCCAGCCTTGTCTACCTCACGGTCGAAACTTGAATGAATTAATTATGAATGATTGACTTGACATAGAATGAAAAAAATAACACTTTAGGTTCCATTGACGACATTTGCCATGTTTCTAAGCTTCAGAGATGATGAAATGTAAATACCAGTGCTTGGACCAAGTGAGTCACCCTTAAGCTGACACGTAAATAGATTAGCATAATGTACTTGGCCTCACCAGCACTTTTTCGCCTCCACTTTTTTTGTCTTTTGCGGTGTTTTCATTGACTTTCACCCCCGCCATGTCTTTTTCCATTAGTATTTCAAGAGTCCCTTCAGCTTTTCTCTTCGCCTTCTTCCTTTTGGACCACATCCTACTGGTAATCTGGCATCGTCTCGTTTTTTATATGGCAAGTCCATTTAAATATTCTGCTGTTAGCTTCTGCAACTACATAACACTTCTTGAATATGTTTCTTGTTTTAGCCACCGTGTATCTCCATTATTAGTTGGACCAAAGTTATTTCGTAGGTTTTACTTTTCAAAATTGATGGGATTTTCTTTTGATTTGTGTACCAAAAGTCCAGGTTTAAGATCCACAAAGAAAGAAATTACTGTAAGTGTTTAGTAGAGTTGACGTTTATTCAAATTAGTGATAATTTATTAACTAATTTATTTTAGTCTAATTTACATTATACTTGAGATTAAGTATATAGTGTTTTGTAGAACAATTGATAACAGGAAATATGTTTTGACTCTGATTAAAAAAAGTATATTTTAAGGAGCTTTGTCTAATAATAATATTTATTTTAATTTCAAATATGAAAAATCATTTGACTAAGTGTAAACGAACCCTTGTTGACCATCCAGTGTCTGTGAAGAATTTTTGATAAGGTAAGTTTCAACTCGTTTTCACGCGCGTACCGGCGAATTATAAATGGAATTTATCAATGTTTTAGCACTAGTATATTATCTTACCATCACATTAGGTATTTTTTGTTTTCTTTCTAGTCCCACACCATAATCGGAAAACCCACTAACCGACCATAAACCTGCACATCCAGCTGGCCAAGCGTGGTGAAGAAGGCCGCGTCGGCCCACATGGTCCTCCCAGGCAGGGCAAGATTCCATTTAGGCTTCGAGCTGGGGCGGAAAATGTGCCTCACTTTCCCGAACAGATGTTAGAGTAATTGGACAAGGGAATGTCACAACTCACAATCCCGCAAGGAACGGTCAGCCGCTAAATGCACCGGTGGAAAACAATTGTTCCCCGTCGTGAAGACACTGCCCAACTTGGGAAGCTGGATAATTGTTAACAGGTGTCTCTTATGTATAAGGGAGTTGGGAATGTGTTTAACAAGGTTTTTTCCTATAACCTATCGTTGGGAGTAGTCTCATTTTTTTCGAGGAGAAATGCTCTAATGCTCCAATCAGGGAGAAGAACGGTGCACTCCCCGGTGTGTGGGACTCGCACCCAACTAAAACTCCCCGCCTCAGGCTGTTGACCACTTCAGAATTACCAGGCATGAACCTCAAAGTGGAGCCTCGTATTTAAAGCTAAATGAGCTACCACTCCGATTTAGCCTTCTAAGGGAAGATCCAGGACGTTACGGATCTTCGAGTTTCTTTCTCTTGAGAACTTTCTCCATAAAGGGGGTGATGAGAGTCCAGTTCTCAAGAGATGTCACCATTTTTTCTTCTGCGGTCTCCGGTGAAAATCCTCCGATCTCCAGCAGAAGTTACCTTGTTATAACTGCTCACAGGAAGAACGTGTGAAAAGCGTCATCATCGTGGACACCGTCCCAGTAAATACAAGCCGGACTGTCCACTTTGGCCATCTTGTAAAGATAGGCTTGGAACAACCCATGTCCGGTGAGGAACTGCATGATGAGGAAATTTACTTCGCCAAACCCACGATCAACCCACACAGACAGGTCCGGAATTAGTCTCCACGTCCAAGCCGCTCTAGACTCATTTCGCCACCTCTCTTGCCACTGGTGCATGGAGGCCTCCCTGGCTACCAGTGTCACCTCCCTGGCGCCAAGTTCGGACTTGATGTTATTAACACTTCTCCTTTCCTGTGCCAACAGGTCGATCGGAACATTAGCTACCACCAATGCAGCCGGCTCCGATACCGTCCGGTAAGCTGAGGAGATTCTCAACGCGGCTCTTCTTTGCACCGCTCCCATCTGTTTGTGGTAGCACTTGAGATCGCGCTCTTGAGATCGTCCGCCCAAATCTCACTTCCGTAAAGGAGTATTGAGTTTGTGACGGACAGAAGGAGTTTCCGCTTCTCCGCTGATGGGCCGCCAACATTCGCCATAAGACGACCGAGCGCAGTCGTAGTACTTGCCGCCTTCTCTGACACATCTTGATTTGTTCCCTGAAGGAAAGCTTGGTGTCAAGTCTAATACCCAGGTACTTGACGGTGGGCTGGGGAGTAGTCTCATAACGTAGAACATTTTCCCACAAAATTACTACCACAGTAAACCTCGTATCATTTTCTTCAGTAGCTGTAAGGATCTATCAAGAGGCTTGTTAGAACTTGACCTACGTACAGCTCGTCAACGATATGGGACTATTTATTTGTCATTGTTATTCTGATTACTCTTCAAGTTGAATAATTGATTCTCCGCTTTAATTATCCACGTATCATTTAAGGCGAGTAATTAACATTATTTTATTGCTACTTGGAGGTCACAAATTGTGGATAGTTGTGATCGATGGTCGGTGGGTGTAGCTTTCTCCTGTGTGGATTAACGTCCGCACTATTGAATACATTCCTCATAATTAGACCAGTTCGTAGTTCAGAGACAGTGATTTGGACTCCACGTTAAATTGTAGGTCCCTTAGATATGCCATTGACTGTATGGCTATTAATTAAGAGTCTGCCTAAGAAACATTTCAGCCTTAGTCAGTAAAAAGACTACATGATCGCGCCACAATCATCTTTCACTCATTTCTCAACCATACTTGGTTTAAAATACCTACCCTGTAGTAGGGTCGCCATTTCAATAATCTAATCTAATCCTCTTTATCTTCCGTTACACATATAAGAATATATGTGCTTCGGAAGCAGGCAAGGCGAGATGGAGAGGAAACGATTTTCGATGAGAATCTTCGCTTTTATCAAACGTTCGCTTATCAAAACTCCTGATAAGAATTCTGTGAAAGGTTTTATAAGTAAGACAGTTTTACTACCCAACTCTTCCTCCACGACCACGGCTGACTCTGACATGAGACATGAGACAGTTTCATCATCGTGATCCACTCGTCATTGGAGTGGTGAAGGGATAAGGGGCACGTCGTTTCTGGTGTGTTTCGCAGCATGACTAACAGACGGATTCCCACAGTTTCGTTCCCGACATTTCACGGATCAGCTGATCATCAGCCACCTGCATCACGATGCCCTCGGGCGGTCCCGGCAATCTTCGGATAACTTCGTTTCGGTTCGGCTGAACTCGAGAAGGTTGGTGTGGTCGATTGATATATAAGCTTATGATTGCTATCGTCGCCTCCCCAATGCCAACAAGCCTAATTCACGGCGCCTCTATAAATAGAATCCTCGTCTAGAACACCTTCCAACGAGCTTTGTGTGATAAGCGGCGAGTCTTAACCCACTTAAACGAGTTAAAATATGGAGTTTATGTTATTTTAAAATTTGAACCAATGAATATGGTCGAATTTTTAACATGTTCAGGAAAGAAAAGAATAGTAGATAAAATTAGTTTATTTATTTTTTAAATAAACTGAAGATGCGTAATGTCTTAGGGTATAGGTAAACAGTAAAGAATTTTAAAATGTTATTTTATCTCTACAGTTAAGTGTAAATTTTAATTTTCCACGTCAAATATTATTTGAAAAAAACAGGTTTCGCATGTATTCCTGAATTTAAATTGTCTTTAACTGGAAGACTCCTATCCTAATACAAATACAGATTCCTTCCTTTCTAAGATTCTTAGTTTAAGACTTTATTCTTCCAATTTAGTAATCGTTGTGCATAAAGGGAAGTGTTTGACACTTACGCAAATAATTTACAGCATCTTTAACCTTTCGGAGAGTTTTCACCATCTGTCAAACGAGCTGGTTTACCACTGGCTAAATGATCCATCATTAAAGTGAGCGGCATTCCGAGCCCACTGTGAGTGTGGGAATCACTCCAAACACCTGTGTTCAGTCAAGGTTGGGTGACGACCTCCGCCGGTGTGTATGTAAACCAAACGGAAGGTCATTTGAATAATTACACTGATCCAAATAGAATATTCATCGTCCCAGATGTAACCCCGTCCCGGTCTTTCGGAATGTATTACCTCTGTTCGGCCTTCGCGTTTTCAGGATTTAAAATACACGTTTTGTACTCTACGACTATGTTTTTCAATCGCAGAAATATTGAATGAACTACACTAAAAAGGCCAATAGTTGCAAACACCAATAATGACGAGTACGTATTACAATTTAGATTGTCCATACGTCGATATAAACGTTCGTGTGTTTTATGTCAGGTTGGAGGATTCAGAGAAACTGATATGTCACGAGTTAGTCTCCGTAGAGAAGATATGTAGGTGTAGAAATATGGGAGAAGGGCGGGTGTTTAATTCCTCAACCCCCGCGATGATTCTTCTCTATCTCTAGGAACTTAGTTCCCAAACAACCCAAAACTACAAACTGGGTAGTTTGGTTCATAATTAATGTCTATTGAGCGAGAACCCCACTCTAAGCTAACAGTATTGAACGTCTGCCCTTTGCCATACATCACAAATATCCTTTTCAAAGGTTGCCATCAAAAGATTGTTTTATTTATTTCCTTATGGGTAACAGGTTAGGTCATGGATATTTCTAAAGGGCATGTTTTCAGTTCATCTAAACAGCTTTTCTTTTAACTAAACTATGACATCACTGTTTCAAATTTTGGTCGCGCAATCGCTAACACCTAATCATATAGGGGTTTTATCCTTAAAGTACTTCTTCCTATGAAGAAATATGATTTCCCATGTTTACTAATAGAAACAGGACGATGACTGTAAACCCGTGTGAAACATTACTCCCCTGAGTAGTTTTATAAACAACTCATGGACTACACAATGTTAGTAAACCAAGACGGTTGCAAACCTGCTTGCAAGGGCTACAATAAAAAATAACCTAATGCTCAAGACTATAATTAACGGTAATTGTAAGAACGTAGCGCTGTAGATGAGGCTCTCCCTCATCCTTCGTCAATTAAAGCCGACATTTCAGCCATACTCACGTACTCAACGCCTCCAGTCTCCAGTACCGGTGATTGTCGGACCTTTTATAGAGATCTCGTATCTGTCGACTTGGCCGCCTTCCTGCTCTTCATATCACCGATTGGCTCGTCCAGTTAAAACTTAACGCCTTTAATCACTCCTGGCCATCGTCAGGAATAACTGCATAGAGGAGATATTGTGTGGGTATTGTCGCGTTTACGCTTCATAGATTTAGAAATGTCTTTCTTATGGGTTGTAAACTGCAATGTTCTCATATTAGATTAGTTAATTGAAATGGCAACCATACTACAATGTAGGTATTTTAAGCCAAGTATGAATGAGGATTGAGTGTAGGATGATTGTGGCGCGATCTTGTAGTCTTGTTACTGACTAAGCCTGACATGTTCCTTAGACAGGACTGTTAATTAATAGCCCAACATCCGATGGCAACTAAATGACCTACGTTTTAACGTGTAATCCGAACTATGGCCTCAGAACTACGAATTGGTATTTTTATGAGGATAGGCTTTGCGGATTAACGCAGTATTCAATAGTGCGGACGTTAATTCACATAAGAGAACACCACATCCACCGACCATCTCTCACAACTATCCACAATTCGTGACCTCCTCCAAGTAGCTGGATTACATGACGTCGCCACCGTCCCAGTCAATATATCTTAATGTAAGTAATGTACTGTATCTTCAAGAATGGGAGAATCGGTTCCACACAAGTCGATGCAAGGAACGTTTAAATTCAGTATATTTATTCATCAATTATTTTCTGCATTTCCACAGAAACACGTCCTGACAAGTGTCTCATTAAAATAGAATAAGTAATTAATTAACAATAATTAATCCATATCAGCATATCATGGGCTAGAAATATAGATTTTGAATTTTCTAAGATGAAATGAAGATATAAAAAGGCAGAGTAGTATAAAACTGCGCTTCTCATGAAATGTGTTCATAATAGATTGGTTTATAAGAACACATTCCGACGGTTACAGTCTCTACAAAATTTATTCAATAAAAATAGTCCATGATTTTTTATATTAGAATCATCACATCGGAGTCTGTAGCATACTTAACGACAGAAGATGAAGTAAAACACAGCAAAGCCTAAAGCAAAACCAACTACAGATGATGCAACTGTGCACAGAAAAGCCCACAGCCACAATGCAATGAAAAAAGATTATGGCTGTGCTCAGCAAAGTCTATATCAAAACCGATGACAGAAGTGAAGCTGTGCACAATAAATCCTGTAGCAAAACCAAAGACATAAGATGATGGATGTGCTCAATAAGTCTATACCAAAACCAATGACAAAAGTGAAGCTGTGACAAAGTCTGTAGCAAAACCAAAGACGATGGCTGTGCTCAGAAAAGTTTTAGCAAAACCAATTACAGAAGTGGAGCTCTGCACAAAAAAGCCTGCAGCAAAACTAATGACAACAGATGATGGCTGTGCTGAGAAAAGTCTGTAGCACGCCCAGCGACAGTGTAGCATGTACAATGGCAGATTTCTCCCGGTGAAAGGCCGTGGTGGCGGCGGAGGCGGACGTTGTGGTAGTGGTACAATACCGGGTAGAAAGCGGCGAAAGTGTAACAATGTAACTCTGGCACCTCGGCGATAATGTTATCACTCGCTGGATGCGGGCCGCCACTACTACTGTTGGCCCGGTTTGTCGTTCTACGAGTACAACGGAAGGTTTACTTTTATCCAGTATCCAGCGACTACTTTTAACCCATGGTAAAATGCAAAGTCTGGTCGTGCGTAAACATGTCTAATATTTGACAATGTTGTACATTATCTGGTATTAATTAATTTTATAGACTAGCCAAGACAGTCTGTTATCGCGTCAAAGATTCTTTATTCGCTTTTTGAAAATTTCATTATCAAGGATATGTTGGCAAAAGTAATAATACTTTTGTAAAAAAATTAAGGAAAATTACTAAGGATACTAGTGTATAGATTTACTACATTAGTAAATTTACTTCACATTATACAAAAACTCACTATGTGTGTTTGTTTAGATTTACTAATGCGTAATAAATATTGTATAATTTTTAAAATTTGTTGTTTTGTAACCTGTAATAATAATATATTTTTTATTACCATCAAAACTTACTTAACGTTGCTTAAAACTGACTATTGAAATAGAACAAACAATAAGATTAGGCTATAGATATGTTGACTTTATTCAAGTTTTTATATTTAACTGCGCCAGGACCAGTACCACTCGGATCCGAGTGGTCCGCACCGCAGTGAATATGTTAATCTGTTTCATACCAAATTAAATGTACACGTACAAAATTTAATAAGTGTTAAAATATGTATTAGTTATTATAATTTAGAGTATGATCCATGAAATCGTTAACTCTATAGAACGCGTTGGTGTTTTAATTTTCGTTTTAATGATGGGTAGTTTTTTTAAAGCTTTATTAATCAGTTTTATCCCTGACTGGGATGAAAGTCTGTGTTGTTTTACTCATGATTAATTGATAACTGGTTTTTGTTTTATATTGATTAACATCCCTCCCAGTCATTGATTCGATTTTGGAAGTACATTATCGTTTCCATGTAAACCTCGCTGAGCTGCTCTTCGTGAAATAAATACCTACTTTCTATAAATCATCGTAAAAGAGCATTATTTTATAGCCGATTAAATTTAACTGCAATTTTGTAAAAATACAAATTTGACCGCATCTTAGCAAAACACTTTCTCCATTTTCTAATGTACATTTCCGATTCGTTCAACACGAGATGTCACAAGGACGCATCCTAGGACCCACGTTATTTCCCTGCCTCCGCCGCACGTTCAGACCACCTTGACTCTGTTGACAGAAGGCCGGATTCCCACCAGACCCTGTGTGGAGCTGTTTCCCTTCGTTTCTCGGGTGTTCTGCGGACCACGTGGCCCAGGAAGTTCCAGCTGGTGTTTTTTAACAGAGGATGCAGATACACGTGTTTATCAGCTGATAGGATGATCGGGAGTCATATGGGGACCAGAGTCCAGCAGATACATGTGCTTTCCACACCGCCGCGTTCACACGTGGAAACTTGCGGCTGGTTTGAATTAGGGTTACGAACAAACAGCAGAACATATTGATACAGCTAATCCGAATTAAGAAAAAACATTTTGAGGGGTTTTATGTACACTTCAGGAAGTTTTTCCTCGTAAGCAGGCCCTAGTGACCCATTGATTCTTTAAGAGAAATGTTATCGTCTTCATTAATATAAATACAATGACAGATTAGATTATTTAAATGGCAACCTACCCAAATAGGTATTTCAAGCCGAATATGAATGAGAAAAAGGGACCTACAGTTTAACGTGGAATCCGAACCATGGCCTCTGAATTACGAATTGGTCTAATTATGAGGATGGTCTTTGTGGATTAACGTAGTATTCAATAGTGCGGACGTTAATCCACACAAGAGAACACTACATCCACCGTCCATCGCTTAGAACTGTCCACAATTCGTGTACTTCAAGTAGTTGAATTTCAGGACGTCGCCACCTTCCCAGTCGTCCTATGCAGTTGAATTAGTCTTCAGGGATTAATGAAATTCCACTTATAATGGACAAATGCTTAGGTTGTAGGACTATTAAATTTAATACAACATATTTTATGCTTTCCCACCTGACTCCTCTATAACACTTCAATTCTGGTATTCAGTAGAGGTCATTTCTGCATTAACATCCTTCCTGATTGATCTCATGATTCTGGTTCGTATTTGTTGATCTACAGACGGCCGCCACCACAATATTGTGTTATGTAATATGTGAAGATAGATAATGTAACGAATGGATAGTATTGATAGTCCAGTTCGAAGTTAGTACACGATATACATTTTCATTTTGGATACGAAGTGAAACTGAAGTTATAGTCCTGAACTGAAAGTTACACTGATCGGAAAGTTACACTACGTGATCCTCGTGCTTCCAGAATACATTTGGGACCGTGGCGACGTCCTGTAATCTAGCTATTTGGAGGTCACGGATTGTGGATAGTTGTAAGCCAGTTGTTTGGCTTAAAATACCTACCTGGGTAGGTTGTCATTTCATTTAAAAGTATAGCGCATGGAATGTGACTTTGTCCCAGATGAAAGACTTCTTATCTCATGTCTATTATCAAGGTTAGCCTCTCAATGAATCAATTTCATCCCTAACAAGTGGCATCCCAACAAATTCAGAGAATACGCAGGCCACATGCGTGATGCGAAGTGTATTTACCTCCCAGATGTCGGTGTTGGATGTCATTACTTATCCAAACATCACTTATCGGTTCGCAGAATGATCGCCTTGTGCAGCCTGCGCGGCTATTGTTGAGTCCGCGACCTTGGCGCTGCCGGCGCCTGATACTCCTCACCTTGTCCCGCCGCCACTCCGTCGCCGCGGTCACGTGATCGCTGCAATCACCGCGCATGCGCATGCGCTTCCTGGTTACCTTCGTGCGCCCTCTGGCTGGTCAAAGTGGAACCTTCGCTCATCTCATGTTCGGCTTACACGCCAAGACGATCAAGACGATTCCCATAATTAGACCAGTTCGTAATTCAGAGGCAGTGGTTCGGACTCCACGTTATTAAACTGTAGGTTCCTTACTTGCCATCGGCTGTTGGGCTGTTAATTAACAGTCCTCTATAAAGATCATGTTAGCGTTCGTCAGTAACAAGACTGCAAACTCGCGCCACAATCATTTTACACTCAATCCAAATTCAATCTTTGCTAAAAATATTCACATTGTCATATGGTCGCTATTCCAATTATCTGATCTAATCTAATCTTACAGAGTTGGGAGGATAAAATTACGATCGGATATTATTTGTAAGTCAATAATCATTACTCATTCATGACACCAACGTAACGTAGTGCGTATATGTGAATATGAGCGAAGGCTGGGTGTAATGAATGTACGGTAATGAATGTAATGATATGTATGACATTTATCTTTTTTACTGACAAATACCGGCTTATTCGTTTTAAAGGTTTGATTCGATTAAGAAATGGTAGTGTCTAGTGTATGCATAATAATTAGTTTTTATCCGGATTATAGAAAACTGAAACAGCGCTTTTACATTTTCTAGCACTAGCCTAATTAATTAATAATATATTATCTAGTGTGTGACACTAGAATGAAGTTAACAAATATTTATACGTATAACAATCCATTTTATGTTCACGGTGATGGTGTCTAAGAATCGGAAAAGTTTTGTGAGTGGGACGGCGGCATCGTCCTGTAATCCGGCTCCTTGAAGGTCACGAATTGTGGATAGTTATGAACGATGGTCCGTGGATGTGGTATTCCCTTGTGTGTAATAACGTTCGTACTATTGAATACTACGTTAATCCGCAAAGACCATCCTCATAATTAGACGAGTTCGTAATTCAGAGGAAAATGTGGTTCGGATCCCACGTTAAAGTGTAGGTCTCTTAGATGCCATTGGCTGTTGGTGTTGGGCTATTTGGTAGTTCTACCTAAGGAACATGTCAGCCTTAGTCAGTAAAAAGACTACAAGACCGCGCCACGATAATTTTATACTCATTTCTTAGCCATACTTGGATTCTTAGCTACATGGATGTGTCGCCATTTCAAAATGTAATGGTGATGGTAATTATGAGGTTTTTAAAATTTCAAAGTTTGAATGATAACATTCCTTTATACCAGATCTTGACGCCTGTAATGCCAGAACCATTTAGTGCTCCGTAGTCCGAAGCTCTGCCGCCAGGTGGCGGAGGACGCTGATTATCCAAGCCACAGTTTCGGCTCTTGTCACGGTCATTAGCCTTGCTCATACTCGGCTCCGGGCAGCTGGCCGCGACGCTCTGCGCAAGAGTTATGCTCGAATTCTACAGCCGGTGCTTGCGCAATTATCTCCCGCATCGCAGCTGTCGGCCGGTAGCTGGCACAAATATTGTGAACTGTGGATCTGGTCGAAATA
Organism: Nephotettix cincticeps; assembly: GCA_023375725.1. Lineage (NCBI taxonomy): Eukaryota > Metazoa > Arthropoda > Insecta > Hemiptera > Cicadellidae > Nephotettix > Nephotettix cincticeps. The sequence goes on from CM041787.1 coordinate 54,616,825, forward strand.
AAAGTCTTCAAGACCTCGTCAGGGCGTCTGACGTGTCATTCATACGTACAGGGGATGTTCTTTTGCTTTAAAATTAATTTTCAATGGAGCTAAGGAAGAGAAGACAAAAAAACTTAATTTGGATGAAAATTATTTCGATGTATAAACAACGATACGCGGTTACTTTCAAAAGTAACAAATCCTAAAACTTCTAAGTATCCGGTTTAACAGTAATTTATGAGATTTATTAATTTTGGAATTATGAAATGATATGTTTGGAAACTTTTCAGCCCTCTAGATATATCCATACGACGACCTCTTGAAATGGGATCGAAGGTAAAGAATTGAAAGTTTTGTACAATAAATAAAATTCTAAACGTAAATTATTTCTTAAGGAGGAATGGAATAGCACAGTAACAAAAGACAACTTATAAATTTTTTAAATATTGGAAAAGTCTAAAAGGCGAGTATAAAACTTGGTTTTGCTAAATAAATCAAAATTAATTGTCACAACTGTAAAAGCGGAGCGATCGATGGTGACTATGCCCATTACGTTGTCAGCACAGTACGACAATTTTCTGGCAACCACGACATTTCGTGCTGGCACTCGCGACGGTTGGCAGCGCTGTTCCGGCGCCGGCCAGTCTGTAACACACCTGCACCCTAGATCACAGGTGTGTCTGTGTCCGCCTCCGCCGCTGCCTCTCGCCTCTCGCATTCCGTGACTTACACACCGGCATTTCAACCTTCTATTTTGATTTACCCGACCCCTTCCCTTCTCTTTTCTTCCCGGGGTTTTGTAACTTCGCCGTTTTTATGAGTGGTGAGGTAAATCGTGGATCGTTACAAGTTTTCTTTCGGTTAAAAACTCAGAAGAATCGTACAGGTCTCAGGTTCTTTTTGTTGGATGGTGGACGTGTTTGCAATTTTTTCAATAGGACACGAGGCACCAGGAGTTGCTATGACGAATTTGCTTTTGATGTCAAGTAGAGCTTGGATGAATATTAAAAATTAATTCGTAAAGATAGCTTATAGAATATTCTTTTCAGAATCGAATATTCTCCAGTGCTTTAGCTCATAGTAGAAGTAATTGTTTGCAATAATTATAATCATCATGAAATCATGAATCATGAAACCCACTGACAAATTGGTATTTACTCCCAAAGAGCGGAAGATGGGTAACCTTCCAAATGTTCAAACTTGTTCAAAAGATAATGTTGTTGTGAAAGATAATGAATATTTGTGTAACAATCAATGTCGGAAATGGTTTCAACGGATTTCCATTAGACCACTTATTAAGATTTTTACGGTAGTGTTGGTATAATCTGTATGTGTCTATTTATACAAATGACGTTTGTGTATGCAAACACGTTATAGTGGGATTTGATCGCTGTATAATCGACTGATCGTTAGTCGTCATCATTTTTCAAAGATTGTCGCCATTAGCAACCACTTACATCTTAATTATTTGAATAGTCTTAGTAACGTAAATAATTTGAAGCTAAATAATGATCCTGGAACTACTTGATAGCTGGAGCACTAAGTCCGACTAAAACAGCTGTTACTTTTGACATCGGCACTATTAGCACACAAACCTGATAGAACCACGCACGCTTTTTATTTTTATATTACACGTAGGCTGTTTTATAGAATAATTATCATTTCATACTTAATGTTTAGGATACTGACGTAGTCTTATTGTTAAGGTGATTAAATGATGAGGCCGATAATTGTTTAGGATTCGGAATAAAACTGATTACGTCAGAAAATCAATCGGATGCCAAGAACAGGTTCGGAGAATCAGTTCAGAATATCACTAAATAAAAGAGTTATTATTGACATCGTGAACTAAGAATAAAAGGTGAAAGTTAATAACATTTTCTTGGTCGTGGAATTTCCTTTGGGTGTCCCAGTCTGATTAAAGACTTCACGCCGAGTCATCCAGCTCCTCTTTTCTCTCTTTCATCACTACATTCCAATTTCCAGTAGCTTCAAAGTATCCTGGTGACACTTTCCTGTTTCCTCATAGACGTCACACTACGTGTAGTCCAATGTGTATTTATGGATCATTAACCAATTATGAGGAGCTAAAGCCGTACTCTATTGATTGTAATGAAGCTAATGACCGCCGAAAAGGTGTTGATGCGGATAGCTGAGGAAAGATTCACTCCAAGATACACATCGGCACCGGTGAAACTCAGACTGGTCTGTTTTGCAACCATGTGTTTATCAGTTACCGACTATAATATATCTCTTTAATACAGCAACAGTCTAATAATTATAATATAGTTTAGTCTTCACATCCCACAAGTCTTGTAGGTACACATCCTCGCAAAATGTCTTGAGACGTCTGAATGACGTAGGATGACGATGAGAATCTGAAACAGCAACAACTGTTCTGACGTCATGTATTGATGATCCCTCCAACGTCCAGATAGTTCCTTCTCCAGGTGTGTCTTGTAGGCGAGGAGACCAAGAGATGCTGCGCGCTGTTTTGCTCTTGCTACCGGTTCGGTTTTGGTTCCCACGCTCCCCCCTCTTCTCTCACCTGGGGGGTCTGGCGCCATCTCGGCCCCCGCAATCTCCCCCCCGTCCCGCGGCGTCTTACGTGGCTCCTACCTTGTCTCGTTACATTTCAAGGAAGAGGAATTGCACCAGAATTGCGAAATGTTTAGATCGCTGTTGCACTCAGCTGAGGGGATCACTGTGTCATTGATATCTACAATCTAAAGTAATTTATAAATCGATTTCTCCGAAATAAGGAAAGTTTCCACCCTAAATGTTGGATGGATGTCACTTGAAATTGTAAGTTCTTTAGGAGTTTGACCTTGATCTGTTGGATAGATTTCTCTTGAAAGGTTCAAATCGATATCTCACAGGTTAGTTTGCTACTGCATGAGCAGTTTCCCAACTAAACATTAAAGCATTGTTTTTCGCGTGAACTTCCGGAGAAATACCACGAAACTCTCCTAAAATGTCCTGGATGAATGGAATGATGCTGAATCAAATTTCATTAAATTCTCCCCCGACCATTAACCTGAATGTTTTACCAGCGATGTCAAAAAGTGCTTCAAAGTTTTCTATAGATATCCCGGTGATGCTAGAAAATACTACATCGTGCAGGTATTGCACTGCCTTGGCGAGTTGAAGAGTTATGGATAGAATTGTTGTTCTATTTTATTATATGGATTAAGCAGGTTGATTGGATGCTTTGGGGGATATCGGTTGATGAACCTTCCAACTAAATAAGAATGTTATTGGTATCTGTAATTATTATAAGGTGTAAAAAATATTATATTTACTTCGCCGTAGTAAATAGGTTAGATCGTTGATATGTCTTAAGGTAATGCTTTTGATTCCTCTAAACAGCTTTCCTTATAAACATATGACGTCACTGTTTCAAATTTTGGTCTTGCAAATTGCCAACAACACCCCTCCATAGCTAAGACATATCCGTGTCAAAAACGTGAAGACTGATTTAAAACGTTTAGTACTTAAAAAACGTTTTTTACTTAAACGTTTTTCAGTTAACAAGTAAAAGTGCTAGTTTTTATACCACGATGGATTTCAAAAACATTTTCTCCCGTAAGTAATCCAGCTACTTGGAGGTCACGAACTGTGGATAGTTGTGAGCGATGGTCGGTGGGTGTAGTGCTCTCTTATGTGTATAACGCCCGCACTATTGAATACTTCGTTAATCCGCAAAGACCATTCTCATAATTAGTCTGATATAATTAGCCATTGACTGTTTACCTGTTAATTAACAGTTCTGTCTAAGGAACATGTCAGTGACTACAAGATCGCGCCACAATCATCTTACACTCATTTTTCATTCATACTTGGCTTAAAATAACTACTTGGGTGGGTCCCCACTAAAGTAACTAACTAACCCAAATAAGAATGTTATTCGTATCTGTAATTAGATAATCTAAAGATGTGCAAAAACTTTACAATAGTAATAAACTTGATGTAAGCATCGACCTAATGGGATAATTTTCTCAGGCGCCGATACGTGCGGGAAGTGGAGGTGATTGCTGCCTCCGAGTGTCGCCTTGTGGACGGAGACGTCTGCTGAAGTTAAAAAAGTAAGGATTAATATTTTGTATTTTTACTTTCTCCCCTTATACATAGTATAAATGGAGAAAGTATTGGTTTCGTCTAAATTTTTGAATTTGAGTTGAGAGTGGATATATCCGTTTTGGGGTCCCCTGAATTCAAAAAGGTGGGTTTCGACGTGATGACTGAGTGTGTCTGGATGTGTATAGAGACAGCCTACCCCGTTGGTCCGATTTAGATGAAATTTGGCTACCATAAACTAAGTTTCTTTGAATAGATTACGGTATGCATTGAGCATGTTTAATGTTAATACATAGTTTAAAGTTTAAGTTGGAAAGTTATCTTCTGCTTCTTTCCCAGAAAAGGTCAGCCAGTCTACATTGAACATGCCAAGTTAAGTTAATTGTTTAAAGTTTTTAGTTGAAAAGTTATCTTCTGATTCTTCATGAAGACATCTCGATCAGTTGGTATTAAATCGTATTTGGCGACATTTAAATTGCATCTCCTTCACACAATCTGCATACTGAGATAGATAGAAGGGTTTCATTATATATTATTAAATCGCTATGAATTTTGTTTTCTTTATCATCAATATGGTTTGACCAATTCTTTCAATTTATTATAAAATATAATTTTAAAAGTTTATTTTCTGAATTTTATCTTGGTGGAAACTAATTTCTTTGAATTAAACGCAATATTTTGATACATAATATATTTTCAAAAACATCAATGTTCAAATCAAATAGGTATGATTTCAGCTGAAGCTAATCACAGTTGGTTATTCCATGGGTGTTCATGTCTCTGATTTTGTGCTAATTTGGCCTGAATAGAAGATAGACGCAAAATAATTCTGTGGGGGGAAGTCATAAAGATTCCAACATTGAAAGGGTCTTGACGAGACCTTTCATTGCATAACTTCTAACTTCCAATGGATAAATTCTTTATCCATTATCCATGCAGTAAAGTTTTCACATAATAACGTAAGTTTCATTTCAATTTTTTTCAACCATGAAATCAAGAAAGTTTGCTTAGCTATGTCCAACGTTTTCTAAAATGTTTTTTGAATTTCCTGAAGAGTGAGGATGTTTCTTCAACATGTCCCTAGTCTCGATGCAAAGTTTCTCATGGTTGTCCGGATCTGCGACACCTGGACCCAGTCTCCTCATCCTCCTCCTCCATTTACGCAACTGGTTACATCAAAGGCCGAATCAAGGGTCCGACGACAGCTACTGATGCTGTGAGACCAACCTCCCCCTCACCCCGCCGACACCTGCGATGCCCTGTGGGAACCTCAAATCAGCTGATAACACAGGTGACGTCACCGAGATGCCCCAGTGCTGCCACCTGGTCCGCGGGAAATTCCTGACGAACCATTCCCACAATCATGTCAGATTCAACCTGCTTTTCGGTCTGGAAAGGTCACGGGAATACTTTAATGTGGTGGAATTCTGGCGAATGTTTCGGTGATAAGGTTGAAATAGAATAGTGTTTTATGTTACGTGTCACTTAAGTTGCAGTAGTAAATAAATGGTATCAGTGGACTGACACATACTTTCTCCCTTAAGTAAATTTAAAAAAGACAATCTGTAATAAAACTATCATGTTCTACAAAGTGATTCTAAATATCATTTAATAATTTATTGTACAAATTGCATGGGGAAACCCCCCCCCTCGGTAATACCACTCTTTTTTGAGCTGGTTTTGTTCAGTGATTTTACCTTACACTGCATACCAAGTTTCATGAAAAACGGTTGGAAAGTAAGGAAGAAATTGATTTTTTATATTCTCCATAAGAATAACATTGGAAGCTTTCAGACAACGTACTGCGTTTATCGTGGACAGTAAATTTAACTTTTCTCTGGAACTGTTAGTCGTAGACAAATAATTCAAAATACTAATTTGTTTAGTTTTTTAAGCTGGTTTCAATGGTACCAGTCAAGTCATACTTTACTTTTATTGTTTTCGCTGAAAATTTAAAAATTTGATTTTTTTGACATTTAAAAGCCCATAACCATGAACCGTCATTTTTACAGACATGCGGGTGGTGTCAAATTATTTATTACTCTGTGCACTATGAGCTATCAAATTTTAATCAAAATCGTTAGAGCCGTTTTTGAGAAAATTGGATTTTTCACGTTTTTTAAGGGTTTTTAGGGGTGAACTACCCTTAAAAATCAAAAATTCAAAAAAATTAAAAAAAGCCTAGAGATACCGTGAATATATACATACATGCCAAATTTCATCTAAATCGGACCAATGGGGTAGGCTGTGGCACTGTACACATCCAGACACACACACACACACACACACACACACACACACACACACGCACACACACACACACGCACACACGCACACACACACAGACAGACACACGGACGGACAGACATCACGTCAAAACCCACTTTTTTGGATTCAGGGGACCCAAAAACGGATATATCCACCCTCAACTCAAATTCGAAAATTTTGACGAAAACAATACTTTCTCCATATACTATGTATAAGGGGAGAAAGTAAAAAACCTTTGAATATAGGCCTTTTGCAACGTTCAAAATTGTTCCATATTTTGTTCAATTTTACCTGAATTTCCGCAAATTACGCAATGGAGTTACAAAATCTAATATTGCCTTGTATACCACTACGCGTGACGGTATGTTCTAAAAACAAAGTCTGATCGGTCACTGAATATGTAAGTAATTTCATTAGAAAAATAATTAAATATCGTTCGTACATGGAAGTGTTCTTTACCCGGAGTCTTTTATGGTACCAAAAATGTAATATAAAACAACCAATAGGCGGCGCGGCATCCACGACAATTGCGGCCGTTATCGTGGAGATACTATATAGACTAATATAATTTTAAATGACCACCCAAAACGTGTTCATGGGGTTGAATTATGAACTTCTATCATGGTCCCGGGCTTACTTTTACCATGCGGGTCACTTTTTCATAGGAAATTCACTAATAACATCCGTAGTAACAATCCGTGACAGACACCCATTACAACAATTCCGAGTCAAGGAACCACCTTAAAGTAGCGAAGCGCGGATCCTCTTGTTTCCATATTCATAGGCAAACTGCTCTAAGAGTGTAACGTTCCGACGCCTTCGGAATCTACTTATAAGCACCTGTGCCTCAAGAAAACACCTGTGACAACGGATATTCACACGGAAAATACGTTGAGCGTCAGATGCACAAAGCGTAGAAAAGTGTGGGTCAAGTCTTCACCCTTGGGGAACGCCGAACATATGCTGTTTGAAAGACGTTATGAAAATTTTTAGTTTATTTTTCGTTATTTCATATATTTTTTCCTATTATATTACATAATACTGTTTTATAGCCTACTATTGGTGATAGTTTTCCACTTTGTGTAGATGAAAGTATAGATTCTTCAAAGAAAACTAGGCTATAACTTGAATTCCTGCCGGTCAAAAGATTTTAGAAGCTAAACATGTTTTTAACTTTTTAAGGGATTCACTCCCGGTTTAACTGCATTACGTAAACGAAAGATGAGAAGGAATGGACTCTCGTGCTCTTGCGATATGTATCTAACTACTGTTTGTAGAAAATCTCAAATTCAAATTTTGGGTTAGCAACAGTAAAGTTTCCCGAAAAGTTGTTAATCTGATGAGATTCTTACGAAATATTTGTTATGGTTCACTTCTTGATTATTTTAACCTTTGGTCAATTATTGATCCAAGAAATGAATCAACTGGTCGTTTTTACCGCAAATTAATGCCATTAAACTCGTTCAAAATTAAAATGCTTAGTCTTATTCGTTCCTTTTTGATTTTTGATGGTCGTTTTGGTTCCCGCCCTGACACGCCGTTGCAACCAACCTCGGCGTATCCCAAGCATGGATCCTCCTCAGATTTCAATATTCATGCAGCAATTAGCTCAAGACACCTGGAGGAGTTCCACTCCGGTAGCGTGGTTCCTGGGGTCACACTCTGCGACTCCTCACCTGCCCGGTCTACACGGCAATCACGTCCAAGACGCAGAGGAAGTGGCGATGATCGGCAAAAAGTAGATCCCGGCACCTGGGCACCTGGGCGACCACGACGTCGTGGTTATGGTTATCGTCGCCTTCCGGCTGGACCGGTCTGGCAGTGGTTACGTTTACGTCTTCGTCCTCAGGTCCAAGGATCGATGGACCGCAAGTTGTATTGGTTGATTTTACAGTGTAGTTAGCCATAGCCTTGAGAAGTTAATAGAAGAGAATCTTAAGAATCATTACTGTATTTTATTCTTTTTTGATTGATGTGAAGACTTTTATCTGGTTTATTAAAGATTATATTGTTCTCAAACTGACAGGTCACGTATAAAACGTTTTTTCGTATTATTCAAGATGCTCATTTCCGTAGAAATACACAATTTATCTTAAACATAAACAAAAATTGGAAAGATCCTCACTAGATGATACTTCTGTGTGTGAGGATGAGCTCTCTAGTCCATCGGGAAGTGATTTATTAATGTTTAATGAAACCCAACGAAGCACATTTAAAGAGAGGAAAACTGATATCAACTTAAATAAAAAATAACTGCGCAAAAGTGGATCACCAGAAAAGATTGAGGGATTGATTTAAGAAATAAAAAATATGAAATTTAAGAAATTACTTATAAAAAAAGTAAGAAACTAAACAAAGTCTTTTAGGAGAACTCAGTGAATCTTAAGATATGTCATTGGGTAAAACTTCAAGGCAGTTAAAAGAAATTTAAATGTGGAAAATAAACAGTGTGCTTTTCTACTAAATGAAATTCACCAAAAACGCAAAAAAATGAAATATTATGAAATTATATATATATATTTTATTTTATTTTATGAAATACATAAAAACTCTGTGCTTGTGAAACCTTCAATGCGCTCCTCACCAACCAATTTTTTGTGCTGAATATATCTTAATATATAAAAGAGGAAGTATATACTATATTTATATGTATGTTGCCTATAGACTCCGAAACCACTCAAAGGATTGTAATTAAACTTTCAGGCATTATTCGAGGATGATTTCTTTGGTTTGTTGCATATCCATCAAAAGGGCTCCAACCCAGAGGGAATAACCTTTTATTACAGTACAGTGTCAGGTTTTATAAATTTCGTGTGTTTAAAAAAACAAAATTGGACTGCTGTGATTTGAAAATGAACTGTCAACTATAATTTGACAGTTTCCTTATACTGTTATTTGTTCAAATGTAAACAAACAAATTTAATGTAGTTTAATGTTACTATTGATGATTTAGACTAATAGAATTAAATTGAAATGGATATACCAAAGGGCTCCGACCCAGAGAGCATAAATATTTAAAATTTAGTATTTTTTTGCTCATTTAACATTTAAAAGTTGGAAGTTAAAGGTTTCCCTGAATAAGTGAATTTTTTGCATCTGTTTTGTTAATGTAACTTTATTATAAGTTGGAGTTAGAATTAGTTCTCATTATACGTGAGTATACTCTATCTCGATTTTTCATATGTTTTAATGTCCCCAGTTCACATGAATGGACTAATTTCTTGAATATACTTTGGCTTAAAATACCTGGATACGTCACCACTTTAGGATGGTATCAGTAATCGTATTTTGTTTCATATTTGGCAACGAACCTAAACCTAACTAATCTGTTTTGGTCACCGCAGCAACGCGCGACGGAAAACGCAGAAAAAAATTAAATGGAAAAGAACTAAATGTGCAAAAACATGAATGATACATAATATGATACATAGAAAAAATAGGGATGGTTTGTTTAACATAGCACAAAGCTAATCCTAGTTACCTGATAAAAGTAATTGAAAAATAAAAAATTAATAAAACCAGCTGTTTAATAAAAATTATTTTACGTATGGTAGTTTGATTACATCAATAATGTACTTGTCCTAAACCTATACTATGTAAAGTCGTACTTTACTCTCTGGAATACAGTATTAAATTAATACTTTTAGTCCCGAGGACGGAAAAGTAATCTCGAACCACGAACTCTCTGTAATAAAGCATTAGAAATAATAGCAGCTGACAGGCGTAATTAATTCTTGAACAGTCAGCTGACAGTTTGTATTGATAGCTTTGATATGTTAGCCAACTCAGAAAATTATAGTGATTCAGGTTAGTTAATAGTGGGTAATTTGTAGCTTGTATTACTTAAATGTGTGAATGGAGGAAAAATGTTGTGTGCATCATGGGATTAAAGTACTTTTGTCCCCAACCATTCACTTTAATCCCATGTTGCACATATTGTTTATCTATTCTATTCCAACATTTTACCCTATTAATTTAATTAAATATAATTGATTTAATTTAAAATTTAATAAAACATACGTAGTTGAGTTGAGGATTTGTTTTTTCTTCGTTTTAATTTTTTTATAATTTCAGGTTAAAAACTTTGTAGCCAAAATAAATATTTCGCTTCCTAAAACCGAGTCATAGAACCCGTACAAATGACGAACTAAATGAAAAATACATAAATAAAAATAAAAAGCCTACGGACCTACTGTTACAGTTTTTTTATCAAATTTTATGCAAGAAAATAATTTACTTTCACCAAATAAGTTTCACCAAAAAATCTATTCCAGTACGATGTTATTTTTCGTTTTGAGATTCCTAATTTTTACAAATTGTTTAAAATCAAATATCTTTTATTAGTAACATAAAAATTAGATGCAACAAACAAAATAAGAGCACTGAAAAAGATTCCATTTATTTTTTACTAACATTATAGCTATTTTTCACTTATAATTAGGTTATGGTTATAAATTTATGTTTTAAAGTTATAAAAATAAATCAGTAATTAAATTACACTCTTTGTACCGTTTACCTTTCAGTAGATTAGTTAGTTGGTGAAATTGAACCTACCCAGGTAGGTATTTTGATTCAAGTATGAATGAGAAATGAGTGTAAAATGATTTTTTCGCGATCTTGGAGTCTTATTAATGACTAAGGCTGACATGTTCCTTAGACAGAACTGTTAGTAGCCCAACAGTCAATTGCATATATTAAGGGACCTACAGTTTAACGTGGAGTCCGAACCACTGCCTCTAAATTACGAACTGTTCTAGTTATGAGGATGGTCTTTGCGGATTAACGCAGAATTCAATAGTGCGGACGTTAATCCACACATGAGAACACTTCATACATCAACCATAGCTCATAACTACCCACAATTCGTGACCTCCAAGTAGCTGCATTACCGGACACGCCACCGTCCCAGTAGAATTAAGATAAAAGCTAATTAATTATCACTTTTTAGTATGCTGTATTAAAGCAGATATTCAAATTTAATATTTTTTGTTAGTACTGTATTTATATGACAAGGTTATCATCAATTGGAGCAAAAGTGTTTCTTTGGTATTCAATTCAGACAATTGATCAGCAAAACTGGCCACTTTTGCTTATCGTGTTGAAAGGTCTTTTGTAGAGTATATTTTAAAGTTGCATGATGAGAACTTTCAGTTGAAAATAGCAGAACGCTCGGTTATTTGAGGATTGGCAGGCCTCCAGAGTGATAATTTCCCAGCGGCCAGGAACCAATATGACGCGGTGACTTGAACGGTCGGACGGTCTGAAGTTACCGATGTCATTGCGGTTTCAGACCCCAGTTTATTAAGGGCATTCTATCCACTATCTTCAACTTTTTTTAAAATTTTGGGTTTTTTATACAATGATTGATTTTTAATGGTTTCTAGGCTAATTAAAAGATTTAATATGAGAAGAGTGATTTATTGATACCTACAATAAATTATGGGCGTTTTTAAATTTTATAACTGTTTTTTATTATATTTTGTTGAATAACTGTTTTATTAATCAACCAATTGTGAAATCTGAGTTATATTAACTCAAAGCTAAGCTTTTAAAGCTAAGATTATAAGGAACATTTTGGTGCATGTAAACCATGGTAACCAAATAAATAAAGAGATTTGAGAGAATATTTTCAATAATGTTTGCGCAATTGAAAAAGTAAGTTTTTTAAATTTAAAACGTTGAAATTTATTATTTAATATGTTTAGACTGAGATATCTATGCGCCAATATCTTATCAATATAATCACGTACGTTTATAAACTGAGATCTCAACCATATATTTCCTTCTATCATAATTTTAGAGATAAACAGTTTAAATAGTGTAAAATGCCCGTACAAAAGTGTTTACGTAAATCAGCTGTCCCAATGATAGCTTGCGTCTACACTATAGCCTAACAAAATCAAAAACATAATAACCCTAGAAGACCCAGAAGAAGAATCACAAGAACCGACACTAAATGGAGATCTATTTAGTGTTTGCAATTTATTTATAGGCCAGAGCCGTAGAATATTAAACCCCGAGACTACGCGTTTTAGTGGAGTTAACAAAGTCACATCCTGGTTTAAAAATGTATTCTGAAAGGATAGTTAAATTCCCGACCACAATAAATGTAGCCTATACTTATACTGGGACCGTGGCGTATCCTGTAATCCAGCTTCTTGAAGGTCACAAACTGTGGATAGTTGTGAGCGATGGTCAGTGGGTGTAGTGTTCTCTTCTGTGGGAATACTACGTCGATCCGCAAAGATCATCCTCATAATTGGGCTATTTCGTAATTCAGAAGTGGTTCGGTTTTGACTGAAATATTACGCTAGGTGAAGTTGCGCACAATGCCGGGAGGATATTGCGCACGCAGCTGCTTCACAGATGTGTATGCAGATGTGCGCGACGACAATGCCTGCAGTGCGTCCTTGGGCCACCTGGGCTTCCCTTCCTGGTCCTGTGGGAACAGCGACAACCCCACGGCCCGGGCTCCCTTTCAGAAACACAGGAATGTATGCTGTTTTACGAGGGAAACTTGAAATTCGAACATTTCATGTGTGTATTTTTATCGATTATCCTGTAGAAAAGAGTGTAAACCATAATTATTGGAAAAGGTTTGGGTCTCCGTCAGTGTGCCATATTGTTTTTAATAACATAAGGGCAGTGTTAATTTTACTTTACATTTTATTTCATATAATTACAACAGCAATGACATCTGTGGGGCCTAAATTTTAACGTGACATCCGGAACAAAACTTTGCCTTGGAATTACGAAATTGCCTCATAATTTTGAGGATTGCCTTTCTGGGTGAACGTGAAACTGTATTCGTCAGTGTGGCCGTTGTGTCGTCATTATTGGCACGATAGTCGTGAGAAGTCGGTAGAGGCGTCAATTCGAAGTAAAGTAATAGGTGTTAATGTAGGGGAAAATTATAATTATTTTTATTTTATTTTTTGAAATAATACAATTACCACGCAATTATTCCCGAAAACTAGCAATTATCTTTTTTATAACAAACCAGCAGTACGTCCGTAATTTGTACGGGTTATAGGATTCTATGTTAGGGAAAAAAGATACGTATTAAAAAATTAATTAGGTTAGATCAGAAAATGTGTATAATTATTAAAACGCTTTACACGTTCTGATAACATTTTAATAGTATGATTTCTACGTGGGTTAAAAATTGATGATCAATACAAACATACCTAAAATCGATTTTAATTTGACACCTATTTGTTTTTCTTTCTATTAAATCACTTGTACAGCCTCAAAATCTATGACCATGGCTTAAACAATTTATTGCTAAAAACTACAAAGACGGCTGATTATTACCAGTAGCTGATTCGTTGAAAACTGAAAGCTAATATCGCGTAAAAAGTGAGGTTTTAAATGCTTTGAAAAGCCTTCTCTGAAATGCAGAGAATGCATGAAATAAATTTTAGTGTTATCAGTTCAACTGTTATTTTTTCGAAGAAGACGGCGTAAAATGTCTCCTGGAGCCTCGCAGACAAACAGACGAACAAACAGACAGACAGACAGACAGAAAAACACAAATTAAGATAAGGCTTGTTTGGGCTTCTCTAACATACGAAACGTAATAATAACTAAAAATTAATCATCCTGAGTAATGCACAGATAAAATTTTATTTATATGTAAAATGTAATTTGGTAGTTCTCTAGATAACCAAATTAACCAAGATTTGATACTATAATTATTTGTTATACGACTCTCGTTTAGCCAGTGAAATTCTGTCACAAAATTTACACTTATCTTATGAGGCTAACAAAATACTTCGTAATTGAAGACTTTTATTAGTCAAGGAGCATCTAGATGGCCTTTAAGTATGAACCATCGTTATGTTAACTGCTAAAAGGGTTGGAAAACCTTTAGTTGTTTGCTATTCCTGTATAATTTCCTGTTAGTAAAATTTTGATTTTATTTATTCTCGTTCGCCTGAAGGTGATGTGATTTACTAGCACTTGGACTTGTGACATTTTCCGCAATTGTTCTGCTAGGAGAACATGTCCTATGCTTATGATACCAACATACCGCTGGGAAAATATTAATAAAGACCTGGCTTTTTCGAATCCTCTTGATCCTACAACGTTCCAATTAATCATTAGTTGCATAACATATGTTCCACAACTCTTTTAAATCACGTCCGCAACTTATCGACATGGCGGGAGCAATTACCCTGGTGCCCAAACGGCGTGACGGGCAGATGTTTTTGCCCGTGGGAAAACTGGGACACGGGTACGGGAGGGAGAGGGGGCGCCGCGGCGCACTCGGGACGCGTGGCAGCGCCGTCGCACACCTGCGGCGCCAGCTGGAACTACATCTGCTGGGACAAAAGTGTACGCTGTATGCTGGGGTATCGGACCAACTGCAGCCATCGGCAGCTGATTGTGTTTCCTGTAGGAGACAATGTGTACTGGTCGATGCGGGACATAATAAGGAGGGAATGAGAACTGAAACCGAACATGCATTGATGCCGTCTACACGACGGCAAAATCCATCTTGGTGCTGTGATGCAACATTGCCTAGGACAAGTCCTAGGTAAACGACGGGAGAGACACGATCCCAGCGACCAGATAATTTGGGGAAAACGTTGGTCCTACATAGACCCGCGATGTCAGCGATGCGGGCGACTAGCTCCTCCAAAGGCATCATGATCTCAAAAGAGAAAAGACATAAGTTGATTGTTACACGCATACTAGGACGCTCCACCGCGAGCCGATCTCGACACGGTCGCGCGACCAAAGAAAAATTGACTTGAATCTCTCATATCGCTGTGACCGCGTCTCACCCGTCGCCTACGTCGGACTGGACCTGAGAGAGGGAACACGAGCGTTGCAAAGATTGAGGAGAATCCTTAATTATTTTTGCAATTCATTCCAAGGTGAATATCATAGTATCTTGGCTATCCATGTGATCATGGCGCAACCAGCGCTGAAACCATGGTTGTAGTGTAACAGCCTATCTTCAACTGGGACGATAAAAGAAAATGTAAAATCACTATAACTTGTTTTACCAGTTCAGGGGCATACCAAAAAATTAGTTAAATGCATAATAAACGGGATTTGATTGAATAAAGAAAGTTGTTACCTACTCATGCTTGAGTGTTATGTTCAATAATAAATTTGGGTTTATCGTACATTTTAAAATAAATAATCATCTTTTCCTCATTTACAATAGAGTATTTAAAAGTATTTTGTCTTTAATCGCAGAACGTAGTACTCCAGCAGGAGTACACTGTTTTATTCTCCATACAATCCGCTTTACTGTGCATTGCTAATACAAGTAAAGCGTTCTAAAACCGGATTCTCTGAAACCTTGTTCCCCGCTAATAGCTCTCACTTGCTCACGGAGAGAGAAAATGTATATGTTAAAATAGACAATAATAGAAAATAATGTGCTTACAGCAATGTAGGTTTTAATTTATGTCCCACCTTCTCGTTCCTGCCATGGCCCGGAACCGGTTTTAGTCTAGTTCGCCATGCATCAACACAAATAACAAATGTAAAAATAATCTGAGTAAACCAAAAAATGATTGTATTTACTTCCCTGTGGTAAATAGGTTAGATCATGGATATGTCTAACGGAAATGTTTTCAGTTACTCTAAACAGCTGTCGTTATAATAACAAATGACGTCACCGTTTCAAAATTTTGTCTCAGTACCCCCCACTCAGAGCCTTAGCTCTATGGATATGTCTTAAATCCATGTAAAAATAGCTGGCTGAAACCCCTTTTTTTAAGAAAATAATGTCTGCAAAAAGTCAATTTTTCAAATACAGTGTCACTTTGTTTTCTTAGTGTATATAGATCTGAAGCTTTGAATTCCTAAGGGTCTTCATTTTTCTTCAAAAAAGGACCCTTTTTTGGAAATTACTTAAGGTATGCACTTGAAAATTTTACAATATATTTAAGTTACTAATATGCATTTACCAGAGCAGAGTGGTGATGATAATTTTAAAATTACACTTAAAAAATTATATTTTTGTGACTTTGAATGACTTTAAAACATTCTGTGATGTTTTTAAATTTTTACTTGAATTCGGTAGGTTGTATTTATGACTATATTCGCAAACACTATTAAAAGTTGGGTACAGCTATCCCATGATAATGGGATAATCTCCGAGATAATGGGTCATTAGTAACGACGAATTAACATTGCCAGCATAGGGACGTCCATCTCCCCTAAGATTACTATATTAATACCCGGCAATCTCTTAAGTTCTCAATAATTCTTATTCTTATATTATACAAGGTCCTCCGGGCCGGATGATTGAATTAGTGCTTGGAAAAACAGACATTTTCGTGTGTGAAAATCCCAATTTTGAAGTTTTGGTTACATTGAACATTAAATATTTCACTCTGAAATTATATTAAAAATTTTCAGAACAGTATTTTAGAACAATTATTCATTGAAGTAAATAATTTTATTTGTGAAGAATATATTTTTGGTTTCAAGAATTTTCGTGAGGTTATTTCTGGACTGGACAGGAGATAAGCGCATTCCCAGACAGTATTGTTCATGTTCGTTATCGCAAAGGAAAACCCCTCTACCCTCTCGCTCACTCCAGTTGAGCCAATTTTAGCCGTTGTGTTGTGAGCGCTAGTGTCGTCTGCAACTGTCAACTGTCTGCTACTGCGCAATTTTGACGCTTGTCATTCAGTGATGTAAACAATAACATAACCTCACATAAAAACTTGTATTAAGGACTAGTTGACCCGGCGAACTTCGTAACGCCTGTCAGTAAATACATGTTAACTTTAAGCTTTGCCATGTTCTGAAGTCGAATAGTATTACGGCTTCATCGTGAAAGGTTATATATTCTGGGTCGCTGCATAGTGAATAACAATACTTAAACGATAAAACATATTAATATCATTCCCATAAAACAAATAAATCTGAGTGGATTAATTCACAATTTTCAAATCCAATCTAAACCCAAACGAACCCTAACTGTAATACGGCTTTTATAGGAAAGATATACAACAGCTGATTATTATAATAAACGTAATAATATAAACATTGTAATTATCATATAAACACGTGACTTTAATCAGACAGAAAATAAAAATATAAATACATAATCCCCCAAAACCGTTAACTATTGACGTGGTGAATAAAGCTGTTCATTTTTTACAGTACACATTTACTTCATAGTTTAACATTAATGAATGATTCAGATGGCATTGGATAGTAAAGCATACGGTATTGCTAATGGAAAGTAAACCAATCAGCTGTAGCTAAGAAATCAAATGTTTTCATTGTAGACAATTTGTAAACAAACTTACTCTCCATAAGGTTAACATTAGAAATTTAAAACGCCATAAAATGGAAACTTATGGGGTTTTCGAATATATTTTTTCACTAAAACCTTCCCGGACACATATAGAGCAACTTCCTAAAATTTCATGGCGATCGGATGAGTAGTTTGGCAACGCATAAAGGACATACATACATACAGACATACATTCAATTTTATATATATAGATATATATTTATTTATATATATATTATTATATATATATATATATTTATTCTTATTCTTAATTCGTTGGTTGAGAGTTTAAACTGTAATTTATACAGATGGATCGGTGTAACACCTTGTTTCAGCTTCAAGGGATGCTTCCTTTTACTATCATTAATTGGTGAGAAACTTTTACTTTTGATATCAACTATTAATTAATTGGTGAGTATTGACCATCAGTGTTTTATATCTCACTTAAACATGTAAGAGTATAAATCAATAAATTAAAGGATGGAAGAAGTGTTTAGTATCCCTCTGCCTTACCTGAGAATTCTATTTGAATTACTCAAGTTACATAAAACCTTAAAGAACCATATTCGTCGGTTTCGAATGTTTTTCATGCAATTTATGTTGGCGGAACAATGTTTTCGAACACGTATAACCTTTTATATATACACGTCAGTTGATTTTACTGTTCAATGACAACCCTTAATCCGCTTTGATTGAGTCTAGGTCTAGAATTAGCTACTCGAAACGTCTGGCCACCCATCTAAGGGTTGTTCCTACAAATGAGTCAACCCCGCTGTCGTTTGCTCAGCCAAATCGTGAAATTAGGAAGTAGTTAGGTCCAGCCGCAGCGGCCGGAAGTAGCCAATTAGAGCTGTTAATTATCAATTAGAGCTTCCTGAGGCCGTGTGCCGGCCTGTTTCACTGCGGTCGTTTATCAAAGGCTGTCAGCGCTTCAACGACGGTCATTCATATATGGGTCGGGTCTTCCTCGATATGAGCGAGGGAATGTTTCATATCTTCATTCATTATTGTTGTTCAACCTGTCTGTAATGCGTTGAGATACAGTACTTGTAATAGACCTAAATATTCATGTGATGAAATCTGTGAACTCGGCAAACCTCCCTTCCTATTTAAGGTTTTTCTCCCCGACAAAAATTTAGCACATTCTTAAAATTTACCACGATATATTTGTTCTCTGTGACACACATTATAATTTTTTATAGATAGCCTCGGTCACCTATGGGTATGTGTTATTAGGGAGGGGGTAAAATTATGTGTTATGAGTAGGAATGGTGGTAGGGGGGTGAAACCCCCTTTAATTACTTTTTACACTATTCTTATGAATGAAGAAGAATATTTTTATGTATTTATTTAATTTATAATCTGTGTTATTGTAATGAGCAATGAATAAATGTGATGATGGATGAGAAATAAACAAGTCCTAGTACCCAATGGCACTGACAAACTGTGATGATGAGGTAATGTCAAAGATTGTAACAAAAAAATTGAAGTTTTCTTAATGTGAGAATGACAAGTCTAAAATGTTTCTTGAGTCTGTACGTGTGTTGGCTGTTGTCTAGAAGATTCAGGGCGAGAAAGTTATGTGAATTTCGAGTCCGTCATTATGCTTGATGCTAAATTTTGAAATTTCTTCTTTAACTGAGTATTTTTGTAATGTTGTGTATAGTGACGTTTGTGATATACCAAGGTGCATGGAGAATTTCACGTAAAACTGTCAATTGATAACGTTGTAAAATTTCGATGTTTGAGTTGGCAGCAGTGATTAAAGTAGGTTTTATTATTGATTTGTTGTAACTATGATTACGTATTATTATTATTATTATAGGGTTACGTTTTGCCGGCGGTGTGATAAAACACCGGTCAAATATCACACCGAACTTATGATTCTTCAGGAATATTCTTGGACGTAGAATCCTGTTTAAACCCATTAATTGTATTAGCTAAGTGCCTTTGTAGAAAATAAAACTTAAAAACTGTAGAGGAACTCATACTGTTTATATTTTTGTATTATTGTAATTTATTTTAAGGTGTCAAAAAAATATTTTTCTGAAACGGGACCACGCCAGCATGACTATTATTTACCATTGTCTATCAATGTCTGTGTCCAGCGCATTGCTATAAGCAATTCGAAACATAACCTTTCTCCTCAATAGTTCTCAACACATGAAATGAAAGGCTCATGTGACCTTAAACGTCAAGTAATACGGTAAACAGTGAGGGACTCTGACGCCAGATGGCTTTCAGGCTGGTCGACAGTTTGCTCTATTTGTCCACCCCGCTTATCAGACAACTGTTAATGTACTTAGAGGGTTACCCCTCCCCCCGGCCACCCGCCGAGTCAGCTGTTCGCGCGAGACGGGGATTTGGCGGGAAAATAACTGTCACACGCCCTAAACAATGGTAGCAATGAGCAACCCCCCTAAACGGATTTTGATCAGTTACACTGTTGTAGTGGGATCTGATGTCTTCACTCGTGAGAGAAAGGTTGGAATATGTAATGTCGAATATTATGTCTTCCTGTAATTCAGCTGATTGGAGGTCACGAATTGTGGATAGTTGTGAGCGATGGTCTGTGGATGTAGCGTTCTCTTGTGTGGATTAACGTACGCACTATTGATTATTTCGTTCATCCGCGCAGACCATCCTCATAAAATTAGACCAGTTTGTAATTCAGAGGTCGTGGTTCGGATTCCACGTTAAATTGTAGGTCCCTTAGTTGCCATCGGCTGCTGGGCTATTAATTAACAGTCCTGTCTAAGGAACATGTCAGCCTTAGTCAGTAAGAAGACTACAAGATTGCGCCACAATCATCTTTCACTAAGTCCACTCATTCATACTTGGCTTAAAATACTTTGTGGCATTTTAAGCTAAATTTTTAGCCTATTGTGATTTATTTTTAGCCAAATTGTGTTTTAAGCCAAATTTAACCAAATTGTGGTACTACCTACCTTGTGGTATGGTCGCCATTTCAATAATCTAACCTAATCTAATCTAAATGTCAATTATAGTATTTTGTATAGCAACGAATGTGAATATATAACTTTATAGCTATCCTTAAAAATATAATGATTATTTTTAATAAAAATATGGTATCAGTGATTGGCGTTTAATTCTTCCATTTTAAATTCAACTAACGCTCTTAGGCAACGTAGGCTAGGCCTACTGTATTTGCCACAGAAAATAATTTTATCTTGTCCTCCCTGGAATCGTTTGTCGCAGACTTATAATTGAATTACTAATTTGTTTAGATTGAGCTGATTTTATAGGTTATGTACTGTATTACCGCATAATACTATTTTCATGTTATTATGTTTGTTTACAGGTAGTTCTAAAATCCTTAGGGTAGTTTCTGAGGATTTACATTTTTACTTTTTTATGTATGACCTACCCTTAAAAATGTTTGTATTTACTTCCCTGTGTGAAATTGGTTGGATTATGGATACTTCTAAAGGGAATGTTTTCAGTTCATCTAAACAGCTGTTCTAAGCTCCTGTTTGTAACCAAGCTGTGACGTCACAAACCATATGATGTCACTAACAAAATGGCATAAATGTCGTACATAAACCAATTACATCGGACCATTGGTGAAGACTGTGGCTCTGTACACATCCATATTCTAAAACCATTCCTTTTGGGTTCGTAGAACTCCAAAACGAATATCCAATGAAAACTAAGATTCAGAATTTTTTAGCAAAACGAAAGTTTAGTATAAGTGGAAGAAAGTAAAAGTGGAAAATAGTCCAACATAAAACAATGGTGCCCTGGCGGCCCTGGGGGTCGAGTATCAAGGATGACCCACTGGTGTCAATCCCGGAGTGCACCTGTAATCTGGCGGAAGTGCTGTTTAACGTCCGCCGCTTCCGGTAGGCAAGGCCGCGGCCCAGCTGGTCCCTCCATGGTCCTCCATTCACCCTCGCCCTCAGCCATTCACATTCACGCTTCAGAGTGTAGACCGTTTATCGCCATCTCGCTCCATTGTTTCTCATGGGAATATCGCAACCACCGGTTCGCGGATTGTGATTTAATGTTTATTGTTGATTTTGAGGTCGATCGTTCGATATGCTTCAAGGTTGTTGGTAGTGATTGGCTCTATGACGTGGGCGAGACATTAAAAATCTTTAAAAAATTTTATTATTAACAAAATTTGTAACTTATAACGTTTCTTAACAAAATATCTGAGTTCACAAATATAATTAGTTAGTGAAATGACGATAGGTATTTTAAGCCAAGTATAAATGAGAAATGAGTGTAAGATGATTGTGGCGCGATCTTGTAGTCTTATTACTGACTAAGGCTGGTATGTTCCGTAGACAGAACTGTTCATTAATAGCCCAACAGTCAATGGAATATCGAAGACTTAAAGTTTCATGTGGAGTCCGAACCACTACCTCTGAATTACACACTGGTCTAACAATGAGGATGGTCTTTGCGGATTATCGTGGTATTCAATAGTGCAGACGTTAATCCACATAAGAGAACACTACACCCACCGACCATCGCTCTCAACCATCCACAATTCGTAACCTCCAAGATCTGGATTACAGGACACGCCACGGTAAAGAGGGAAACAATTTAATAATGAGAGGGCTTCCTACGAACATCAATACAACTCGCAGAACCATTTTCACTTCGTGCACCTAGTTTAGTTACGAAGGAGGGGTAATAGGCTAGAGTAAACCTCAATTATTTATTACAGTATTAGAATAAATAAGTTTCAACATACTACTGTTTTAGACGAAATATCCTCCATATTATCAAATTATTTAGTAATTTTTTTTAATATTATTAATCGTAAAATTAAAAAAATACGGTAGTAAATTCACGAGAGGCAAAACAACTGTAATACGTTTATTACAACAAAGTATTTTTAATGTTTCATTTATAATATCATAAAGTAACACACCAGCAGAGTAAAATTTTACATCCTATATCAAGTCTTGTTTACTACGCATTACTAATAAAATTAATTTGTTCTAGTCTAGATTTAATCGAAGCGTTCAATTGCCATCACTGTTAGAGCGGATGGTATGTCCCTTAGTTGTCATCGGCTGTTGGGCTATTAATTAACAGTCCTGTCTAAGGAACATGTAAGCCTTATTCAGTAACAAGACTACAAGATCGCGTCACAATCATCCTACACTCATTTCTCATTCATACTTGGCTTAAAATACCTACCTGGGTAGGTTGCCATTTCAATAATCTAAATCTAAATGTTGACATTGACTGGTTGTCGGCATTTGAAATTAGTACTATGAAAAACCTTAACCTAAAATCACGAAAAAATTAAAGACTTTCGTTGACAACATCGCATTGTTAACAACAACTCAAGTTTTCAAAACCGGCAACACGTATTGTCAGTTCCAATTTTTATCATATATGTCTACTCTTTGAATTGTCTTTAGAGATGGATCTAAAAAAATCCTATGTGACCCAATTTTTAAATGAAATGAAATACATCTCTACTATCACAATTCCAAATTTCCATGGCAGCTGGCGAAACAGGAGACATTGTCGATTGCTTGTAAAATAAGTTATAATAATAAAACGAATAAACTATTGATAGAATAAAGATTGTTAGCAAACCTTTTACAGTATTTTGCAATTAAAGATTAGTTTCTGTATCTTTACAACTTCTGATTATCGTTTGCTTTGTACTAAAAGCAGGTTAAACACTACCCGCAGATACGTCTTAGGGCAGTTATATTTAACTGTGGTTTAATTGGTTTAACTGTGGGAATTCCTGACCGGAACTTGAGTTAGGTCATGGTGGCGTAAATTGGGTCACAGAAGATTTCAGTTCCCATACGGGCAGTTCATAGGGGCAGGCACACGTGCTGAAAAGGGCCAAACCCGCATGTCTGAGAGTCGGATAAGGGGAAATCCCAGTCAGAATTGACGGCAATAGGCAACAGTATTGTTTTTAAGAATGGGCGAGATCGAATATCGCTGTTGGTGAAGTCTAGGGCCTAGGGATTTGTTTTAATATAATGAATCACGGACAATTTTAAATTAGATTGCAACAAAATTAAAATTATAGGTCCGAAAATACGATTACAATATTTAAAAATTAATAAAAACATTGTTCAATTCCAAGTTCTTTATTTGACGTGTAGACATAATGTTTCAAAGTATATTCCAAGTCTCATAATTAACAGTATAATAATAACAATAATAATTAATATTAGCACAATATGTTCAAAACAATAGTTGGCACAAGATCAATTTATCAAACACGCATTGAATAGGTAATTATTTGTTAGCAGCATCGTCTGAGAGCCAATAATAACGAGAAAACTACTATTTTCCTTATATAGTTTGTGGGTGGGGTCTAAAAGGTACAGAGTACGGTATGCGTCATGCTTCATGGAGCCCAGGAGCGGTAGACGATTAATGGTGTAGTTGATACACCAGCAAATTCCATATAGGAAACAAAAATGAACTCTTAGGTGGAATAATTATGAGAGTAAAAGATTGTACTGTGTACTGTCAATGTCATACAGAAAGGTTTACTCGCCTTCAAAACTGAAGTACGTCGGATTGAATTCCTCAAGGGTCGAATCTGTACCCAGTTGTCATTTAGTCATTGCCCACCTAATTATAATGAAGCTATATAATTATGACTCCTAGCAACAGGTCGACATAAGTAACAAGACTGAGGATCGGAGGGGTACCCATCCAAAGTTAGTTAATTGCTGAAATGGCAATCTCTCCAAGGCCAAGTATGAATGAGAAACGAGTACAAGATGATTGTGGCGCGATCTTGTAGCCTTATTAGTGACTAAGGCTGACATGTTCCTTAAACAGAACTGTTAATTGATGGCCCGACAGTTAATGACAAATCTAAGGGACCTACAGTTTAACGTGGAGTCCGAACCACTGCCTCTGAATTATGAACTGGTCTAATTATGAGGATGGCATTTGCGTATGGTATTCAATAGTGCGGACATTAATACACGCCAGAGAATATTCCATCCACCGACCATTGCTCGTAACTATCCACAATTCGTGACCTCCAAGTTGCTGGATTATAGAACACGCCACCATTTCAATCAATTAAAAGACGTTGAAAGACTTAAATAAAATAAAATCAAACTAAACAGGTGTCGTGTTCACCACAGATGATAGATTTATGCAGTCTAGGTCCTTAAGGACGGCAGTAAGCTACAATTGGCCCTGCAAGTTGGAAAGTATGCCTTAGATTGTCTGAGTTACGAATTAGAGGTTCCAGGATATCGTGACTCTAGCAGACTGGTATAAGTAATCACATCCCGGGTCTGGGGACCAGTAACCACCCTCCTTTCACGCGACTCCCTGTCCATGTTCATGTCCATGTCCAAGACGGCGTCGGACACCGGGAGCTCCATATACGGCGCCGCGCGTCGTCTCACCTTCACCTGATTCGGCGGGAAAAACTCGTCCAGTTGTGTGTCCCTACTGTGTGCTGCTGTTTCGGTTGGCTGCCGGTTGGAAAACTCGGAATTTGATTGTGGGATTGAAGCAGTCTATTTTAAGGATAGTTCATAGTTTTAGAGTGGTAGAAGAGAATCCTGACCTCCAGAAACGTCCAAAGACACAGATCCTGGTACAGTTACTAGAATGAGTCGGGTGATAAGTACCGGATTTACTGGTAGTACCGTTTATCCGGATACGCCACGTGCCTTTGTAACATTTAAAAAAAATAGGTTCCGTCTCGCTGTAAAGCTTTGTTAAAGGTAAGATTTTATATATATTATTGCCAAGGAACCATCGTGAAATAAGGAAGATATTTTGGAATGGAAATGTAAATTAATCTATTCTCTTTTCTAAGACTATATTTAAACATTTTAGACATCGGGAGGGTAACATTAATTACACAAGTTCATAGTCCAATTATATTGATGATTAAGAATTTGCTACTTTCTTCGGTGCTCCAAGGAACTATTTGACCCAATAACTCCAGTTAGTTCCGAGAGTTTCGGTGGCAAATCAGAGCATAAAGTATTTCTATTCGGAGTCTGAACCACTCTGAGGAACTAGTTCTGATCGGTCGGTAACTCTGGGACGAAGGACTCCAGTGAAGTGCCGAGGAGTCCCATGTATATTTTAGTATAAGTTGTGTAAAAAAACACATACACACCAACAGACGGAAAACGGAGCGATATATGCCATATATGTATTTTTTGTTTATTTTGAACTCAGGAAAAATATCCCAAAGTTTTTCGGTGTATTTCAGACACCCAAGGCAATCAATCAATGGAAAGAGGCCGATTCAAACCCTAGATAAAATCTTTTTTTAAAGGAAAGATTTTTTCATGTTCGGACTTTTTGACGATGCGGGGTACACCACAACCTTATACAACGTCCGCAACCGCAGTACCTAAAGCACACGGGTGTCATTTCACCCTGCAGTACTTTACTGTTACATCGTTTACGGGTTCTGTGCCCATCGCCGCTTCACGCATTTCACCCCAATCCTTACCCGCCATAAATCCGTCACTTCCGCCGCGCGATATCGCACATCCGGTCCGCCGATGAAGACCTCGCCTGTCCCATGGCCCATGGACAATCGCAGATTTACAACTCGCCGCCTCTTTGTATCCTACACTAGTCCACTGTTTGTCAACATCTGGGCGGTTTTTTGCCGTCAAATTCGACCATCCCCAAAACAAACACGTGTCGTAGACTGGGCGCGCCCTCCCCCCCAACCCATGGACGTCCCCGGAGTAAATGAGAGGAACAAGTGGTGACAAGATGTTATTAGGGTGACAGGTTTATATTGGTGTTAGCATGTTGTAGGAGGTTATGTATTATAAAACACTTTGACGGTTCGTTAAACTAATTTAAACATCTCGTTATCTCCAAAGTGATCGTTGTAGTGTTATGTCATGGATATATCTTAGCTCTGGGGGGAGGGGGTGTTGGCAATTTGCGCGACCAAAATTTGAAACAGTGACGTCATGTGGTGGCATAGATATTTGGCATGTATCAGCTCTGGAAGGTGTTGGCAATTTGCGCGACAAAAATTTGAAACAGTGACATCACTTGGTTAGTGTCGTCATATGGTTAGTGACGTCATAGTTTGTTTATAAGAACAGCTAATTAGATGAACTGAAAACATTCCCTTTAGACATATCCATGACAACCTATTTCACACAGGGAATTAAATATAATTTTGAATGGGCTAGCGCCACCGAGTGTAGTCTTTCTCAGACATCATTTATTAGCGATTTCGTCAAATAGAACCTTCGTTTAAAATATAGAGAATATAATGTATTTTAACCGCCAATTGGATTTTTTACTGTCTTGCTTGAAAATGGTCCAACCCATGGACCTGTTGCTAGATAATGAACTAATATCCAAAACACAAATGATGTTCCCAAAATATTAATACAATTTTAAATATAAGTCAGACAGTCAACTCTTTTATTGTGTTATGTCGGTTAGTTTTGTCGACAGCATGGGAAAGTCCTTTTGATGTAATCACTATTTCAGATTTTGTTCCCTTGAATCTATAATTCAGTATGAAAATAAAAAATAGTTTGAAAGTACTATTAGTAAATACATTTTTAATGTGATTAGTATATTGAAATAAAACTGGAATATAGCTCAAGTTCTTGATTCATGTTTAGTATGAAATACTATTTGTAAATATCTACCCATGCGAAAATCGGGTACTTAAGCTAGTTATTTATAAAATCAGCAATCTATAGATTACGTAAGGAGTTTTTGTTATTAATTTAATCCAAAGATACGATTTGTATCGAGATTATTCTAAGATGTCAGCGAGACGTGGAGCGTCTGCTCAACGCACAACCCTTCCCACGGAACAGCATCGGCCCCAGCGCGCTCCCCTGCGTAACGCCGCGAACCCCAACACCCAGCAGCGGTTCCCATCGCCAGGGCGTCTACAGTCTACAGCTGGGCAGTCTGCATGTGTCGCTCCATCTGCCCAACACTACACATGCCGTATGCGGCAGCGGCAGCTGTCCTCAGCCGGGGTGGCGTGGGTCGAAAAAACTATGCCCGTTTTGACGGTTATTTTTGTGGTGCGAATAGGGTAATTTAGAGAAATTTAAAATTAATTTTATCACTTTTTAGTGATTTAAAATCAGTTAAATTACTTTATAAATATTTTGTTTGGATAAAATTTTATGGAGACTACAAAAATGACAAATATAATTAATTATTGTAAGAGTACTTCAGTTAATACTCCGTAGGATCAAAATGGAAACATTAATTGAGCATATTGTGTGAAATCTCAATACATAAACAGATAAATAACGTGTTAAGCTCTAAAATCTTTGATGAGTAGTAACTATTGATGAGTTATTGGTGGCTTTTAGTCGTTTCAACAAAACATAGCCTTGTTATTATTACCTTTCTGTAATGACGACCGACTCATGTAGGTATTTTAAGCCAAGTATGAATGAGAAATGAATGTAAGATGTGGCGCGATCTTGTTACTGTTTAATAATACAAAAGCAAACTATATACAAGGTACCTAAAGTTCAAGTTCTAACTACAATAAACAGCTAAGACACCGCTGTCAGGAAATGTCCTACGCAGTTTTTCCCAAGTCTAATTGCAACTTAACGTAAGTTCACCCTGTCATTTATAGAATTTATTTATTTTACAATTAATTGGACTTTTCCTATCGCTCTTGTGTTTTAAACTACATAACGTTTCTGGAGGTGGAGAAACTCCTCCCGTTTTCAAGTTGCATTGAATTGAATATTCAAGTTACAGATATTAATCATATCATGCTGACAATAATACTACACCTATTTATCATGCACAACATAAAACACTATAATTATAAAGCAGATAAAACAATATATCGCCTCCGAGCTAGCGGGACGACTCACTTTCGTTAATTTTATTTTTTTATGTAAATTATTAGGTAATCACTTGAAAACGGGGGAGCTTCTCCACCTCCATAAACGTTGTGTAGTTTAAAACACAATAGCGGTAGGAAAAGTCAAATTAATTGTAAAATAAATAATTTATTATGCGCTATCATGAGTTTCAATCAAACAAAATAAAGAATTGCCATAGATTTTCTGACTCCCGTGAGTTGTGTGTCGAAGGAAGGTACATATCGTCGTGATATTGGTGTAAGGAGGTGACAGCCAATTTTTATATTTCTCTCAAAAAGTAATTTGCAAATCATTTTTTTCCTTGATGAACATAAAAATAAATCCTATTGTTATCATATACTAGTGATGTTTCTGAACATATGTTACAAAAAGACCTCTTAAACTGATTAAAGGGTTCTTTTAAATAAAAAATCATTTCTGAGTAAACAATAATATGTTTTAGATGTTGCAGGTTCAACCCTAGGAAAAGTTTAGGGACAGTCTTATTGAATAAAATCGTTATATCTAATTCCCTATGGTAAATAGTTGGATCATGTATATGTCTAAAGAGAATGATTTCAGTTGTAAACAGATACCCTTATAACGAAATGACGTCACTAAGCATATGATGTCACCGTTTCAAATTTTGGTCTGAAGGATTGACAATACCCAATATTGTAAATAAAAAAATTATATTGATCTTATCAAGATCCACAGGTAAACAAGCCAAAGAAATGATATAAAACAAACAAACAAAACTGATCTCATTGGCTTGGCCATAATTGTTCAATATTATTTATTAATCTAAGAGGTAATTTTCTCATGAATTTGACGAGCACTTAAAAAAACTCGATACGTAATTTTTAACAACAGCAAAAATACGATCTACAGATTCATTTGATATGGCATTTTTCGCGGTTCAACAATACGGATTTAAATGATTTATAAAAGCATAAAATAAGTTTTTCTGTACTCTTTACACCATTCAACATCGCTCAACACAAAAAAATGTAACATTGAATGTTACCTTCGTTTATCTATTTAATCGAGCAAAGCTTAGCCGCATTTACTGTAGATACAATAATTTAGATTCTGAAATACCTCCGGACGTCTGCTAGGCTCATCTGTCCCTTGGACCTTACATAGCAGATGGACATTCGGGCAGAGCCCTCGGCCATCGTCTGTCGGACGCACCTTACACCTTACGTTCACCTGGAAGTCGTTGAATTTACACTATAATCTAAATATCTGATCGTCCAGCAGTCGGTTGTGATCCATCTGCTTCCCGTTCAGTTGGCAGCTGTTTGTCCGCGATATCAGCTGTTGTCGCATCTGTACGCGGCCGCTGCCGCGGTCGCAGCACACTCGCACCAACGGAAACCTTTTGTTCCACGAGGGGCTTGGATCTAATTATATCGGAATTGGGGTGGTTCCAGGCGACGAGCTGTGTGGCTGTGAGGAGACTGTACATGCGGGCGAAGTTACGTCAGGTCCATGAGATGCTGACCAAGAGCAGAGTGGCTTCGTCCTAGAAACAGTTGGTTTGGATGGGGTTGTCTTTACGGGGGTCATTGCGACCTATCCCTGTACGTGTAAACTCCTTTTTCTCATAAACTAATATACGTAGTTTACTTCTGTTTTTTTAATTTGAAATATAAAAATGATTTTTGACATGGATATGTCTAAGCTCTGGGAATGGGGGGGGGTGTTAGCAGAATTGTGAAACGCAAGAAAATCAATGGAAGTACCGTCATACGGTTATGAGAACAGCTGTTTAGATGAACTGAAAACATCCTTATAGACATATCCATGATCTAACCTATTTCTCACAGGTATTTAAATATATACAAACATTTTTAATTCCCTATACATCCACGATTACGATAATCTGACACCTCAACTATTATTATAAACTTGTTCTTATGGGACTAAAACCCAACATGGCGGCACTTGTGAAGACTCTGTTGTTCACAAAAAAGGAAATATACACAATGTTCTTCGCCCCTTCAGAATAGTTCTGGGAGAACAATATTAGACCGTCTGGCTACTTAATATGTGAATATTTTACGGATGTTTACGATACATAACATTATTACATTTTAAAGAGCTATGAAAAATATGCTTCTCGTGCAATTATTTAGACGTTGGTCTAGCCCATGGCCAAACCGCCTCGTTGCTACAAAATAAAATTGCATAAAGAAAACGAACTTTGCAAAGGTTCCGAAGAATTCCTTTTGTGAACGTGTTGATTGTGATAGGAATGACCATTGACTGTGATGGTGGCGATGTTCTATAGTCCAGCTACTTGCAGGTCACGAATTGTGGATAGGTGTGAGCAAAGGTCAGTGCGTGTAGTGTTCTCTTGTGTGACATAATCAGACCAATTCGTAATTCAGAGGCCGTGGTTCGGATTCCAGGTTAAACTGTAGGTCCATTATAGTGATTAATAGTCCTGTCTAAGGAACATTTCAGCCTTAGCAACAAGACTACAAGATCGCGCCACAATTATCTTACTCTTAATCCTCAGTCATACTTGGCTTAAAATACCTACCTTATAGTATGGTCGCAATTTCAATAATCTAATCT
Source organism: Nephotettix cincticeps (assembly GCA_023375725.1). Taxonomy (NCBI): domain Eukaryota; kingdom Metazoa; phylum Arthropoda; class Insecta; order Hemiptera; family Cicadellidae; genus Nephotettix; species Nephotettix cincticeps. Next base: position 54,647,842 of record CM041787.1, read on the forward strand.
AATCAATAACCAGTAAACGGGGTTGTAAGGGAGAAGCCTTTTTCATTAATAACATAACATAGCTATGTTGTTGGTGAATACTTCTTCTAAATTAATTTTCACTGATGATGTGTCCAATAGTGGCCATTAATGACGTGTTCAGTTATGACGAATTTACGACGCAGCTGGTCACACTTGTGTGCCCCTTGCGGCCTGATAAGAGAGTCGAGGTCGAAGGGCAGCTGACAAGCTATCGCGGCTTATCAGGGAACGGACTCATTAAAGTTTATCTCAGAGCCAAAACTGTCTTAACACAAATGGAGTCTGTAGATAAGGTGACATCTGTGACTAGAGCGAAGAATAGTTAATTTTTGATAATCTCTAACCTACAAACATCCTGTATTTGACACACTTATTAAGTCCGTAATTCTTAAATTCTGTGAATTTTCAACGCTAATGGCATTTTTAAAGCGATGATAGGGAACCATTATAAAACCATTGTATAGCTACTACCCAGTGTCGATCTATGTTTGGTATTATTTGAAATAATTCATTCCAATTCAAACGAGACCACACACAGCACGCTGGCGTGAGTAGAACGAATTTCATACAACTTATAAAATGATTCCCATCATAGTAATCATATATTACTGAGTATGCAGGTTTGCTGCAAGAAAGATTGTTTTAAATGGTGAAAAGGCTGTGCACTAAGTAAAAATACATACGACTCTTTATCAAATTATGCAAATAACGAATTTATACTATTCTCCGTTCGAATTACATAAACGAATTACATTCGTAGGTTTGCTGCCGCAAGAAACATTAAGTGGGGTTTATGGATGTATTGATAAAACTTAACTAGATGGACTTGCATACCAAATTTTGGAAGAACATCTAAGTAAATAATTGAGTTAATAATTTTTAAATATTCTCCATACGATTAACATTGCACAATGTTCTGTGCCATTCGAAATGTTCGTATCTCAGTAACCAATTTACCTAGAGTTATGAGTTATGAAAAAACTGTATTGGGTGTTTTTAGCTGAATCAAATGGTAAAAATGAAAGTTAGAAAATTGCAGGACATAAATAAATTGAAAACTCATTTTTCGGGCACAAAACCAAACCAAACGCGTAGTTGAAGTAATCCGGTTGCGTTTCCCAACGAACTCGTCCAAGATATTGTAGAAAGAACAAACTCCACCGAATTTTATAATAACCAGACAATAATTGCGGCAGTTATCGTATACATAGGCTACGTACATTATGTATAACATTTTGCACATTACCATGTAAAAACAACCCTTATTGCAGAAAACTTGCAGTCAGTACTATGACGTAATATGTTTATAAGGACAGCTGAAAACAGTCCTTTTAGACGTATCCATTATCTACCCTATTTCACAATGTCGTGTAAATTATGTGCATAATGTATGATTTATTTCCGAATTTACTTGCAGTATATCTATATAGTTAAGCTATGAGTCTCATTATATTCATCCAGTAGACTGTTTTGTATGTTTGTGCTATTCGTTGATTTTTTTTAATTTTGGAAAGAACGCTAAAGCCATTTACAAATGCAATATAGCCCATACATTTCTGTCCAAATGGTGCTTTTTTCTACGTTTTAGAAATACTGTTTTCAGTTTTCTAAGCGTCCAGTTATACGCAATCGGGGTGAAATCATGCAAAATAACGATTAGCGATGCGTTTTATTTTAAGCTGCATCAGCATTAATACGCAATATGATCAATTCTGTCATCATGAGACGGATTGACGCATCATCACAGATGTCATCGGGCATTCGACGCTTAGGAGAAATGTTGTAACCCAACCGCGCGCCGCCCAAATTAGACAGAAGGCTGGGACAATGTGTGGGTATAAATCACCGGTTCACACGGGTGGCGGGCCCTGGTGGCGGTGCGGCCAAACAGACGGACGTAACAAGCAGGATCATTTACCGAGGACGACACAGGTGCGCGGGGGCGTGGCCTGCGGGTGGAGGGGGGAGCGTACATAAGCCGGCGCCGGGGTGGGGAGCGCCATAGCTCCGCGCGTCGCCGCCACGTTCAGTTCTTAGTTGTGTCAGTGTTGTGAGCAGTGTGTGAGTGCCATGAAGTCTGTCAGCCCGACACCCGTGTTGCCCGCCGGAGTGCAGTCCGGGAGGGTCCATCGGCCGCGCAAGGACATCGAGAACGAAGAGATACAGATGTATCTGTCCAAGCTGAAGGATTTGGTGCCGTTCATGCCCAAGAACAGGAAGTTGTCCAAGCTCGAGGTTATACAGTATGTGATCGATTACATTTGTGAACTGCAGTACGCGTTGGATACCCATCCGACTGTCAACTCGGCGGTGGTCCAGGCGTCGGCAGCAGCGCTCATCAGGCAGGCGTCTCCTGTCCAAGGGACGGCGCCGCAGACGTCTCCCCGGCAGCCCCTGGGGGTCCTGGCGCCCAACACGATCCTCGCGTCGCCCGCCCCTGAGGTCCTCACGACGGTAAGTTTCATCTCACTGCTATCGAAACTAGTTATAGACCTACAGTAGTTCAGTTGTAAAATAACTAACTCTATTATAAACATAAAGATGTTTCACAAAATAAACATAAATTATTTTACAATTCAATCAAAAGTAAAAAATATTATTGTGGTCTTTTGTATATTTGCTCATTAAATGTTAAATTTTGACTTCCTGTTAAGTTGGTGGCTCCACTTGTAATAATTGATTAGAATGACCTTTGCATCAATTTTCAACACAACCCTACCGAAGAAGAGTGAGAACTCAAACGTTTGTCTTAATAATTCAAAATCAAATAACGTGTGATAATTTTATTTCCCTTTCAGATAATAAAAGTTTACTATAGTGTAATCGATAGCAAAATCCTGATACGTTGTATCGCTGGAACGTAATAGTAGTTTCACAGAGTTAATATTCTATGTAATCGAATATGTAATATTTAAAAATACGTTTCATGGACATAAAGGATTATCTTTCAAACTTTTAAACGGGAATTTAAATGCTCGCGATGTAGTTTTGCCAAAATGCCTCTCATCTGCCGCGTGGACCGACCGGTGAAGGTCCATTCCCACGAACGCAGAACGCAGCTGGCCACAGTTCGCGGCGAAGGCCGGCAATTGCTGTAATGGAGCCCAACTTTCCTCAGGTGTCAAATTGCGGACTGTCACAACACGACCCGGGTTTCGACACTCGCACTTGGATGTGCGTGCAGTCCATGAATACAAATACAGCCCATTCCTTTGAATATATTAGCATCGACTTGACCTACAAGTAATCAATCTATTCCTAATCCACGCCTGCTGTTCAGTCTTATTAGCGTTTTAAACTAATTTGCAAAAGTCGGATTCTCCTAATGACATAGATTAGGCGTGAACTCACTGTAGCTTAATACATAACAATGTTTTCCTAAAGATGATTTAATTTACACTTATAATTCTACATTGCAATCATTTCGTCCATGACTACCGGCATTCTTTGTGCATTGAATTTGATTTTGATACTGATACTAAAATGGAAATGTTTAGTTTCCGTTCATAAATGGCCTTAAATTGAACTTTAAATTACTCTGAGTGCATTAAAGTATTGTCTGTTTCACTTGTAGATTAAAAGCAAATTTTGAATGGTTAAGATACTGTGATTTCTTTTTAAATATTATGAATATTCAATTTTAATAGACTAAAAAATATTCCACTTCAATTTAATTCTTTCAAATTTTCATTGTATAAGTACATACGTTTAGATATTTGACTCTAACTAATTTGGACAATTTATAATTATTAATCTTTTAAAAATTGTAAACTCCCCAGGCTAATCGAACGTCATACTTTTGTTTGTATACTTTGCCGGACCAAATTCTCAAATTTGAACGCCGGGTTAAGTAGAGGGAGGAGCCCGTGACCGGGGGAGCACCCCAGAGGGTTCCCATGCTCGGGACACCTGGATAGGAGGGCGCCTCCCCATAGATTAATATGCATTCAATCCGTGGGAAAAATCATGTCAAATGTGGCTACTGAACAAAACAGCTGTCCGCGACTCGATCACGTGTTCGCAGATGCCACTAAAGGCGTTTTCTCATTCGTTCTTTGCTTTTCCATCTAATATTTGGCAACTCTGCAATCAGCTGTTTGCATAGCACTTGCGTCAGCTGTTTCCTATCTATTTACGAGTGAAGTTTTTAAAGATATACAAACCAAAATAAATTTATTCCAGTCCCCGTTGAATTATTAGTTCTATAAACATATACAAGTTATTTTACAAATGTTTAGATAATTCTATAGTTAGAAAGAAAATGAGAATCCACTTACGGAACATTAACTAGCCTACAGTGATATTGATAGAAATCACTTCCAAAGCACCATTATTCAAGATGATATCGTTCAATCTGTTATCTCATAAATCATTGTAACTGTTTGTTTTCTCGGAACGTTGAGGAATAACAAAGTTTCTGGAAATTAATTTGTTGCTAGACAAAAATTACAAACCCATAGTTAAGTATTTTAGCTAGTATTAATTAATTTAATCTAACCACCCTGTGTTTTGTTGCAGACGCCAACCCACATACTAGAAAAGGTATCTAGTTCCTCAGACTCCAGGCCGGTCTCGTGCTGATACTCGGGGCCTCCTCCCCCTCAAATTTGGCGACCTCAGCCCCGCCCCAGCCCCGACGATGACTTTTAGTTCCTACCGGCCCTTCAGACGCAGTTTTGCCAACGCCCCTTTCTTGAATGTGCTAGATGGACATTCGTTTACAATTAGTTTAGAATGAAGAAATTGATTTTAGTTTTTGAAAATTACTTTTAGGTTATTTGAAATTATTTTATTCTACTTTCAGTTAAGATTTTCACTTTTGTTTTCCATTTGAATGCAGGCATTTTATTTATATTGAAAGATTAATAGTAATTTATATTTTAGGTGTGGAGGGATAGTTTTCTAAAAGAAGAGTCTTATAACATTTTTCAGTTAATCTCACAAGGATGTGTTATGTTATTTATTGTCTCGTTATTATTTTGATCTCTTAGGTTTTTAGTTTTTGATGTGTTTATCATAGATGACTATTTAATATATAAACATTGAACAAATATTAGCACTTGAACAATTTTTTTCATGAAGTAGTACGGGGTTTGGGTGGAATTGATCATTCCAAGTAAGACTTTGTATATTTTTAGTTTGTACATTTTTGTCGTCTGTGATGTCTAGTGTATTTGTACAAAGCACCTTGTAATATATGTAAATGTTATATATTTGAGTTGGATTATTATATATTATATTATTGATTTTGTACATGTGGTTTCTCGCACGTCTAAATAAATTACCATATTGTACAAGAATAATCTGTGCTTGTGATTCATAACCTTATTCTTTGCAATATCTAAAAATATTAAGCATGTTCAACTGAATCCTTTTAGTATTTTGGTGTATTTTTCAACAAATCTTGAAAATTATTTAATTTTTTTATTCTTGGTATTTTACCATCTTTACAGATTCATTTTATGTTTCAAGAATACTAATTGGATATATTTTATGTATGTACATTGTACATTATATTAATTAATTGGGGGGAAATGATAAACTTTAATAGAGGCAAGACGTTCACCATCAGATAAAACAACCTGAACATACATGACACTGTGACGCTGGACAAACGCAGCCTGCTAATACATGACTTTGCCATACCTCAGCTGTTTTAATCATGCCTTAAGGTTGATTGTAAATTCACCCACAAGCTTCGTCAGTTTAAGAAATACCACTTTCCACTACAATTATTGCTAAACACATCTAGTGCACACAAGTTCTTGAAGCTACCTTAATATATTGTCTTCTTTTTAAAATTAGTACTCATTATTGAAAACCTGCATGCAGTCTTTAGCTGGTGAAAAATCTTGAAATCCGATTCTGGAAGATAACACAGCACATTCGTAAAACTAGAGTAGTCCTGAACAAATCAATTCTCTCATGAATCTTGTACGAAATTTTAAAATTAACGTATTAGGCTTGTGGAGTTTAAGGAACATTCGTCTTTGAGAAGTTTTATCTTGATATCTGCAAGGTTTTTGGGAAAAGGTCAGAACTAAATCGTCCCAAAATTGGAACACGTGGCTTAATACAGAAGTCAACATTTTTGAGGACACTCCAGCCTTGCTCAAACATAATTGTTCCTATAGATGGGTATTTTGCAGTAAATAAGATTGAAGGGAGTGTGTCCCTAATCGGTAGGTAAGTGTAAGCTTTGACTAGACATTATTAATGTATAGTCAAGGGTGTAAGCCAATCACAAAATGGTGTAGGGATTTTGCTCAGAAACCGTCTTCCTTCAGATCTAGATTTGAGTACTAAACTCTGAATTATACAATAAACCTTATTCGGGATCCTTTGAGTGTTAATACTTAGTACTTTACTAATACTATTCATTTAAATAGCGACTTACCCAAGTAGGTAATTTAATAATTATGAACGGGAAATGACTGTAAGCTGATTGTGGCGTGATCTAGTTATCTTGTTACTGACTAAGGCTGACATATTCCTCCATCGCTTATATCTATAAAAAACTGAAGTTAGGTCTAAACCGCGAGGTTGCAGAGCTGAAGAACCGTCTGGGGCGAAGACCGGAGAGAACGGCTATCAGTGACGTCACCCCGCACCTGCGCGTGACGTCACCGACCTTGGCTCAAAACCACCAAAACATGACTTTGGTTTCGTCCACTTTCCCGGACTGCTTTGTGCCTTGACAGGATTTGGACAACACCTGCGTGTGAGTCAGTCTGCTTAGAACCCGGTTATTTCTGTGGTCCACATGTTTGGTGAGAAGACCAAAGTGACAACGGTGAAGATAAGATGTGTCCATTGTGTGACTGACGTGACAAGTGCCACATAATTGGCTAGTCAGTGGCGTAGTTAGTAGCGTGACGACCTCCGTCCTGACAGTACAGTGGTTTTAAATATATACTACTAGATATTAAACATTAATTTACGTATAGCGGTTTAATGATACACATTGTGTTAATTTATGTAACTTAACTAATTACATTATGATATACTGTATAATTTATTGAGCTAAAAATTCTTTATATTTATTACTAGCTGACCCGGCAAACTTCGTAACGCCTCACAGTAAACACATGTTAACTTTAAGATTGGCCATGTTCTGAAGTCGATTAGCAATACGGCTTCATTGTGAAAGGTTGTATATTCTGGGTCGCTGCATAGTGAATAACAATACTGAAACTATAAAACATATTAATAACATTCCCATAAAACAAATAAATATTAGTGGATTAATTCACAATTTTCAAATCCAATCCAAACCCAAACAAAACCTAACTGTAATACGGCTTTTATAGGAAAGATATACAACAGCTGATTATTATAATAAACGTAATAATATAAACATTGTAATTATCATATAAACACGTGACTTTAATCAGACAGAAAATAAAAATATAAATACATAATCCCCCAAATCCGTAAACTATTAACGTGGTGAATAAAGCTGTTCATTTTTTACAGTACACATTTACTTCATAGTTTAACATTAATGAATGATTCAGATGGCATTGGATAGTAAAGCATACGGTATTGCTAATGGAAAGTAAACCAATCAGCTGTAGCTAAGAAATCATGTTTCATTGTAGACAATTTGTAAACAACAAACTTACTCTCCATAAGGTTAACATTAGAAATTTAAAACGCCATAAAATGGAAACTTATGGGGTTTTCGAAAATATTTTTTCACTAAAACCTTCCCGGACACATATAGAGCAACTTCCTAATATTTCATGGCGATCGGATGAGTAGTTTGGCAACGCATAAAGGACATACATACATACAGACAGACATACATTCAATTTTATATATAGAGATTGTTTGAGATTTAAGTTGCTTCTTAACACTGAATGTACAACCCGTACAAAGTACTAGCATACTACTAGTAGGCTATAATCCAAAAGTACTTGAGAGAATTAATGTTGGTGCGAGCGAAAGAAATCGATTATTTAAAAAATAAACGTTTCTTTGTTGATAGGCAAGTATCAAAAATGCTTTGGCATTATTTTACCAGTTTTTAATGAACACTTTTCGACGAACAGGGTGGTTAATTTAGAAATTTTGCGGTTTTCATGCAAGGGGTGTGGGAAAACTACTTATGCTTTTGAGCTGAAATTTTAGCAATGTAGGTGAATAACACCCACGTTTTGCACGTAATCTAAGTGAAATTTTGAAATGAGAAGCCCAAATCTAGTGTACTAGATAAAATAATTTTTAAAGCCACTTTTCTTATAAAATGTGTCATTTTGGACGTATAAAAATGTACAAAAAACAGAATTGTTATCTTAAACAGGTCACTCAGGAAGCTTGTATGATTCAGTCACATTATGCGTAACGAATAAGCGGCACTAGTGTTGACCTAGCGGATTTCAGCTGTCCCTAACGCCGCTCGCACTGCCTTAAGGCTTAAACCAATTGCAAAACGTTAAAAAGGTGGTGGTTTGAAATTTTCAAAATAAGAAGTTGGATCACTTATAATAATATCTTTATCAAAAGTGTTCTGATTTCAAACTGATCATCATAATTTTGAAAGTCACGTTCGAAGAGAGACGTATGTTTAAGCGTTTTTAGCATTTTTTTAATGGCCGACTTTTTATCCGATACGTTTTCATCCGATATTTCAGCAACTAGTGACGGGTAAAATACTCAACCTAGTCAAAGTATAAAATTTAAATAAACTTCCCAACAAACCCCACTTATCTTCAATCAGCCACGTAAAAGGAAAACTACCACTTTCACTTTCAATTTGCTACCATTGTTTTTGTCCCCCGGCCGTGTGAAGGCCTACAACAGTTTTTTATCCACCTAAATTAGATCATTATCTATAAACGCCTGTCCCCACCAGACCTCACAGTGACTAGTCCACTAGTCCACTTGTCCACGGACTAATCACATCTCACCTTACCGGGACGTTAGCACCTTGCTCGTAGTTAAACCGGGTCTATAGATTATATTACAGACCACACGCGTACAGCTACCTTATACAGAGGTGAAAAACCCGCCTTTCTCTTACGGTAGTTTGACGTTTACCGTCTTGCTGGCCGGTGTAATATAATAATACTGGCGATAAATCTAAATTGCACAGCGGGTTATTGTAGTTACAGAAAAATACTAAGACAAATATTAAAGACCTTTTCCGTTACACTTACACCACTGTTTAAATAGACGTTTAATTGTGTTTCTGGTATTAACAAACATAAACTGTAAAGGTTGTGTATTTAAGTTCATTTTCAACTCAATTTCACACATAAATGTCCAAAATGGCTTAACTAATTGTGGAAGTAATTTTAGGAAAACAGAGATTTGGTTACGTTGAATAAAGCAAAAACATAGGTTAACACCAGTAGTTTTCTGGAGGTTATTGAAAATATAAAAATGCTATTATCCTTTAACAATTGTCAAAAATCAACCTCAACTAAACTCAGCACAAAGCTGTACGGTCGGAAATATCGCGTGTATTATGATATTACGCAATGTAAATTGCTCGCCGACGAACGGCGCACTGGAGACTTAAGTTAGGTCTTGGTTATTGATGTTTTATACTGAGCGTTTTGAAACAGTAGGCTAAGTTACCACCAGAATACAACCAAGCAAAAATTTAAAAAATGTTTTCGTATGACAGAAAAGATCCGTAATGGATCTTGTAATGAGTTAACGAGTTGGCTTATATGTTAACGACTTACTAAAAGCTAGGTATTTTTTATGTTTTTAGGAGTGAAATACTACGAAGTTTTAGATTAGATTAATGAAACGGCGATCATACCACAATGTAGGCATTTTAAGCCAAGTATGAATGAGGATTGAGTGTAAGATGATTGTGGCGCGGTCTTGTAGTCTTGTTACTGACTAAGGCTGACATGTTTCTTAGACAGGACTGTTATTTAATAGCCCTACCACTGCCTCTGAATTACGAACTGGTCTAATTATTACGATGGTCTTTGCGGATTAACGTAGTATTGTATTCAATAGTGCGGACGTTAATCCTAACAAGAAAACACTGCACCCACCGACCATCTCTTGCAACTATCCACGATTCGTGACTTTCAAGTAGCTAAAATGTACTTGTTATGAATTAACTGTACAGTATCTAACTAATCTTGATTACAGAACCACGCCACCGCCTTAGTCAACCCGTAGTTTTTCATTTTCCCTCACGATTTTATGTAAAACAAAGTTTCACGACGTTTCGGGATCTGGAATCTGATCCCGTCCTCAGGTGAACCAATATCCAAAACATAATACAATTATTAACACATAATCCGGACTAAGGTATAAAGCTGAAAACATAAAAGTTTAAAATTCACATACAACATAAAATCGTGATGGAAAATGTCCGCAATAAAAATCTAAACAGGATATTTTATATGTTAAAACGAATCGTGGTTATCTAGGGAAGTAAAAAACATTTTAATTTCATTTCGAGAAAACAAATTTAATTAGCTCGTATATTATCCATGATACTTACCAAGTAAATATTTTTATTTCTAAGATAACTAGGTATAACTTAGACCAGAATTAACTTTCTAGAGCACGATAGGTTAGGTTTAAGAAGAAAATATCATGGATAAAAACGTTTTTTTAATTTCGTTTCTGACCTAACCCCGTAATATAATGCAGAGTGTTCCAGTGTAAATTTCGAAAATAGAGGTGCTTACCTTAAATAATATTAAAAATTAGACAAAACTTATTGTATTTACTTCCCTGTAGTAAATATGTTAGATCAGGGATATGTCTAAAGGGAATGTTTTCAGCTATTCTTATAACTATACTATGACGTCCCTAACAGTATGACGTTACTACCTAAATGACGCCCACTGTCTTTTGGTCGCGCATATTGCCACCCCTCCCGCAGAGCTACGACATATCCATTTCCAAAAGTTAGCTATAGGAAAACTTCAGGCTAGACAACGTTCCAGACGGCAACGCCATAACCAACACCCGTGAACGGTGAACTGTGAATACAGTGAGTAAACAGCGACAAACAATAGACAGCTTATATTTTACGACGGTTTTCTACTGAGTGTTAATCGTAAAAGTGAGAGTGTTCACACACCATTGTTATAGATAGCGCCACGTCGACGGCTGTCGCCACTTCCTGAAGATAACACTACGTCACTTCCGGTCAATCTGATCAGCTGACTGTGACATTGCCTGACTAAAAGCTTTCAAACATGGCGTCCGACGAAAAAGTAAGCATGCGCTGTACCTAGAATCGTTCAGGGTGGACCGTTAAATCGCATGTCAGTGTGAAATGAGTTTTGTTTACGACGGTTCAAAGTGGAAATACAAAAATTTCACTCCTAAAAAGTTTAATTATGGCGAAATTTAATAATACTATAGTATTACATTAACACTATTCCTCAAAGTCTTATTGAACAGTAGGAAATGGTTGACGTAAAAACAAACAGGTAATTTAAAAGTACTAATTTAGAAATTGAAATGACGCATTTAAGACACTGTAACACTTTTTTTAACTTGCAGCTAGTAAAATGATATTTTGGACAATACTATACCTTAATTCATGGAGAAGAGTTGACCTTGCAAATGTGAATATGTACAAATTATATTTCCAGGAAGATTTGACTGGGACCGTGGCGTGTCCTGTAATCCAGCTACTTGTAGGTCACGAATTGTGGATAGCTGTGAGGTGTGGTCGGTGGATGCAGTGTTCTATTTTGTGGATAAACGACTTGGATTAATCACTTTTATCCAAAGAGATTTTCCTGTCCTCGGCTTAACCTCGTATCATGAATTTTGGCGTGTGAGGCGAAGCTGAACATATTAAAGTTGAGAGCTTTCCTACTTATACTATTCCAACCTATGAAGCATAACGGAGGTTATTGACTTGGCAATATACTTCGTATTGCTACAGGATACCGCTTCCTTTCGAATGATTTCTCCCAACAAATGGCTCATTCTCGTGGAAGTAATTATTATATATTATTGCGCATTTCGACCGTTAACATTTTTTTCGTTTTTTGAGGCGGTGCGAGGGACAACTGAAGTCCGCCAGGTTGGCGCTAGTGTCGCTTATTCATTACGCATAGATCTATATGAACGCTTCATGCAAGCTTCCTGAGTTACATGTTTAAGACAACAATTCTGTTTTTTTTGTAGTTTTAAAACATTTTTAGACCTGCTAAATGAGATATTTTATAAGATTATCGTATCAAAAATGTGGCTTTAAAAATCATTTTCTGTAGTACACGAAATTTATTTTTCTTATTTCTAAATTTTACATAGGTTAAGTGAAAATGTCTGTTATTCATCTACGTTCCCGAAATTTCCCCTCAAAAGCATAAGTAGTTTTTTCCATGGAAACCGCCAAATTTCCAAATTAATCATCCTGTAAATTGAAAAGTGTTCAGTAAAAAATTGAAAAATTATGGCAGAGCACATAATTAAGGAAACAATCAACAACTAAACGTTAAAACAATTTTTTAAAGTAAATACTTTCGCAAACTATGTTCACATTAATGCGAACATCGTTTGATGGGTAGTATTTTTTGTTTTTGGATTATATTTACGGTAGAGATTTTCCTTAGGTTCATCAGACATTTGAGTCTGTAAAATCTTGTTAAATGTTAATGGTTGTACTCAATTGTCTCTTGATTCTATATTTATAATGAATATTGTTGAAAACGCCAATTTATACTTTTTGAAGTCGATGTATAAACAGTGAAGCCTAATGCTCTTCGTTAATAGTGTACTGACTTTGTCGCCTTGTTCTCTATCCACTTATTAAAAAAATCTCTCATTTCATAGACAGCCAAATTCGACTGCAACATAATTTCTAGAACATAACCGTTATGCTAGCGAGACATGTAAAAATTCTCCCCTACTCAAACACAGATTTGGAAACTTCTAGAAGTCGAAAGTTGATTTCAATGTAATCCAAGCAGTGAAAGCCAACCGTTGTAAACTTGAAAGCTCAAGACGCGACTGCTGTATCAGAACACCTGCGCGCTATCAGTTCCTTATCAGTTACTTAATGTGGCGCAGACATGTTAACAAACTCAAGGCCACGACTCTGTACACAGCTTAACACTCCACTCGAGGAATGTCACCCGACGACGACGTTAAAAGTGAGGACTTTATTTTTGTATAGTTGGTACTGGCTTGGATAACAGTTGGCTACGTAATGCGGTGTGTTGAGTGTTGATGTTATGAACAGATATGGCGTAAAAGACGCGTTCAAAGTGTAACTAATAATAACAATTCCTTTATTGCCATTGTACAATGTTACATAATTGCGTAGCAAACGTCATTAGATACAAAGGTGATATAATTTGGAAACATACGGTAAATAAAAATACATAAATATACACATGATAATATAATAATAAAACATATAATAATATACAACCTATAATTTAGTTATATTAATTCCTATATTAATTCACCCAGTCACCTCCATGGGCACAGTTACCTTACCACGTGTGGTTCATGAGCTCGCCCAAATGGTAAAATTATCCCTGAACCAAGAAGCGCTTAAGGCGACCCCTGATTCTCCTCGAGTTTCCCTCCAGCCTGATATCTTCGGGGAGGTTGTTCAAGAGCAAAAACTCTTAATCGCTGGATTACAGGACGTCGCCATCGTCCCAGCCTTGTACAAATCCTATAAAATGTACTGGTTATGAATTAATTGTACAATATCTAACTAATCAACAAACCATTCTCTTGTTAAAGCAGTCGTAGATGTGGCCGGAACCTCGGTCTGGTACCTCACTGCAAGCTGCCCCAAGGCCCACCCGACAACCCGCAGGATAGTAGATGTGTATGGTCTCTTGGAAGTGAAGAACATGAGACCTCCATTCCCTGGAGGACACCTATTATGTGTACTTCTGAAAAATTATTAACGTCTAAAGCTGGTTATACACAGGAGTTGCCGTCACGTTGCGCGCGACTCGTGTCACCAGCACGTGACGCGAGAGAACCAACCGATCGGTGTTTTGGAGAGCCGTGCCTTATGCCTCTCGTCCCCTGTAACCTGGCATTCGCAGAACGATTTTGTAGTCGTATCAGAATGGAAAAGGTTAACACGGGAAAAAGTGATCTTAGATCCTTAGGTAGATTAGGCCTACCTAAAAAATATGGACAGCCTTTCTTCGATGATAGTTGGTATAATCGTTGGCGATTTTCTCTTTAAACATATGGCAGAGATTAATATAAGTTGTTGGTATCATTCTAAGAGTTATTGAATTCCTCCAGATGCCGAAATTATTGTCTACTTATTGTATGTTGGCCGGATCACAAATTGTCTATCCAGTATGGATGCATACAAAATACTCTTTCAACAACTATTCGTCGTAGCCTCCTTCTTCTTAAAGTTACGAGCAATAAAACAGCATCTTACTCAGATGACGACATTTTCCCAAACGAGCTCCGAACTCCCCTCCCTGTCAACAAGTCTTTACGCTTCGAGCCACCGGGGTCATGTTTTTGTGGAAGCCTAAAACGTCAAATTTGTGCAATTCATCTTCCAAGCTGAAGAAGTCTTCAGACCGCCATGTACCGCCAAAATAGTAAAGACACCGGAAGAAGGGAGTATTAAGAATATGACAAGAAGGATATTGACAACACATCTTCCATGAGAATCAAGGTCCAGAAGGGGTCTTGTGTATGAGTATTCGTATTGTAACATCGGCAAGGTCCATTCAACATTTTATTGCAGGAAACACACCAATGGTAGTATATCTTTTATCCTAGCGTAATTTCAGAGTTTGTCATACTAGAATAGTTTTGGAGTCCTTCTATATGAACGAGAGAGGAGGAAATGTATAGGACCCATGGCTTTGATCAATGATACTGTTAACCTCCCGGAAATCTTCCCTAGAAAATCACAGGAAGATCCCAGGAGATAAATCTCAGCTGTTCTTATAACCAAACTATTTTGGACACGCAAATTACCAACACCCTCCCCCAGAGTTAAGACGTCTCCATGTTAAAAATATTATAAGGTTGAGGAAGGCAGTCTCTTAGCACAATATTCGATTTTGAAGGATTATTTGGAACCAGGAATACTGGCTGGGCATGGAATTTTTAACAGCCCCCCTCCAGCAGAAGATGTGAAAATCATGGATGTTTCGACGGTCTACAACATTGAGGAGAATTTCAGAATTAGGGAGGAGCCTAAGAGTCTAGAAGGTTAGGATGAGGATTGTGAAGCAAGGATTATTGTGAGACCGACCAGAAGGGCGAGGAAGAAGATAAGACCAAGTTGAAAGATTTCAATCCACAATCAGAACTCTTGCACTACATACTCGTAGGTGGAGGAAGCAGATGCTCGTTGACCGGAACCGCGGTCCGGTACGTTACAAGGTCCACACGGCAGATGTTCACAATCTCAGCCTGCGCCACCGGCCAAGCGCGCAGAGTCATCCAGGTACGGAGCTGTTTCCGCAATTAGCCGGCGGAAACAATGGAGAAATCAGGAGCGGAAATGGCGGAGAGCGGATGGGTGTCTTCATTGAGGGCGGAGCGCGCACCGTGAAATGGACGGTTGCGGCAGCGCGCACGTGAGCTATGGGAGCGGCCCACGCTTTTGTATTTGTACTTTGTGTATTTTCTACGTCGCAGTCTTTTAACGGAGGGTTTAAGCCAGTTTTCTCCGGCTTTACGACACTAACGGCGGTGAGGAGAACAATAATAATTACATCTGCTTCGTTGTGGATGTGGCTGGGAAGACCACACTACAGGAGCAGTGTGCAATTGCTCTTCTTCGGGAGCATAACCCAGCGGATAACCTACTATAACAAATCAGACGTTATTTTAACCCACTAAATTCTACCCCGGGTCTGTTTTTTTTGTATTTAGCTGTATTCGATTAGATTAAATTGCCATTTGAAGTGGCGACCTATTAAGGTAGGTGTTTTAAGCCAAGTTAGAATGAGAAATCAATGTAGGATGATTGTGGCGCGATATTCTAGACTTGCTACTAAGGCTGACATGTTCCTTAGACAAAACTGTCAATTAATGGCCCAACAGTCAATGGAATATCTAAAGGACTTACAGTTTAACGTGGAATCCGAACCACTGCCTCTGAATTACGAACTGGTTTACGTGTTTAAAGAGGCATTTTACCCTTATTTCCTGAAGTTTTTTAATGTATCGAAAAATAACGTCTGCATATGATTCCAAATTGAGGGATTTTAACATAGGTTTTCCGGGGGTTTAACATGATCTTATCGTTTCGATAGAGAACGGCATCTACTTGATGTTGATAAGGACGGTTAACTAACCCTCAAGTAAGTTCCTGTAGTTATGTGTCAACCAAGGCTTGTGTTGCAAGCCACTGGAAGTGCTTGGAAATCAGCACTCGTATTATCTCCATATCTCCAGAGCACGTACCATAATATGAGGTAAAAAGAAAAATATGAGTGGGGCGGAGTATGAGGTGAGAACATACCAATTCGAGAGGTAGGACATCCACTCATCCACTCTGTAGGGCGCTTGACTTCTGGAGTCTCCAGCTAGGTAGGCCTACAGCCCTAGCCACTTGAACCCCGTCTCTACCACCGCTATTATACCCACTATTTATATCTAGACTGACAAAGGCCAGCTGGAATCCAACTAGATGTAGTTCACACCTTGATTCTAACATCGATTTATGTTATTTAGATATTTATCTCGGACATTTTCCATCACGATTTTAAGTAAAACAAAGTTTTACGACGTTTCGTGATCTGGATCTAATCCCGTCCTCAGGCGAGCTAGTACCCAAAACATAACACGATTAGTACATTTAGTATTAGCACGATTTGAATCACCTAAAGACAGGATTTCATTATGGACTCCTTAGAAGTGTGGTTTCGAAACGATGGTCTTCCCTTGAATCCAGATAACAGCCAACACCTGCATATTCATTATGCATTTTGATACTCCGTCCCTGAAAGTTCCGGTGGTCATTTAAAGTTAAAGTTTTGTCCATAAACAGAACTCTTCCCTTAGTTTTTCGCCATTTTCACGTTAGAGGTGCCTTAAGGCGGTGCGAACGGCGTTAGGGGCAACTGAAATCCGCTAGTATCGCTTATACGTTACGCATTTTATGTTATCGTTTCATGCAAACTTCCTGAGTGACCTGTTTAAGATAATAATAGTGTTTTTTGTACATTTATAGACCTAAAAAATAACGTATTTTATAAGATTATAAGTTTAAAAATGTGGTTTTAAAATTCACTTACCGTTGTACACGAAATTTATTTTTTTTATTTAAAGATTTATGTAAGCTACGTAAAAAGGTCTGTTATTTATCCACGTACTCAAAATTTCAGCTAAAAATCATAAGTAGTTTTCCCATACTCCTTAAATGAAAACCGCCAAATTTCCGAATTAATTATCCCGTCACTCGAAAAATGATTATTAAAAACTTGTAAAAATTAGGCCAAAGCGTATTTAAACACCATTTGAAAATTCGTTGTTGTTTTAGATTGGGGAAAAATAGAAAATATTTTATTGGGTATTTTTTTGTATTGGTTGTGAGCCTCACTAGATTAATTAGATTAATTCCCCTTCATAATATTGTTTACCGCACTCGTTACGACAGACGTACTCTACTTCGTTGCTGTAATGTTCTGTAATCTAAACACTCAGAGCCGTCTCGGAGCGACACTAGCGCTACTAATGACTGTTTTACGACCCTGATAAGGCACTTCCTGTATTTTTCCTTTGTTTCTCAAAACTTATAAGATTAACTAACTAGCTAACCATATTTTACTACAGTTATGTCAAACCATAAGCATTTATGTTGCTTAAGTTGGCGGAGTTAAGGGGAGCTTGAGGGACATTACCCCCCTCCAAGCTTTTTGGTGAATATGTATATTTTATCGTTAATAGTTATCAAAAAATTAAGCTTTGCCCAGTATACGAATTATATTAAGGAGTAATACTCCCGTAGCAGCAGACCTGCGTACTCAGCGAATTTCCAAATCGATAATAATACATAACAGGTTTGATCAATAACCGTAATAAATAAGTGAGTTTTCCTATTCTCCATAAGATTAATATGGGGAAGAGGATGCAGGTTTGCAGTTGTGAGGAATTTATGAACTATGATTTTTTAGCAGTCATGTATGGATCCCAACCACATGAAGCATATAAACCACATGAATACCAAGATTTATTCCAAAAATATTGGTTAATAAGGGAAATATTATTTTTTCCTCCATAAGATTAGTATTGGAGCATCAAAATACTGTGTTTAGATTTTTTAATATCTTGGTAACAGTGGCAGATAGAGAAAAACTTTAAGGAACTAAATTGTGTAGTTTTTTGAGATGATTCTAATAATAAAAGACAAAGTTTGAAATTTTAAAAAATTGCATGTGAAAAATGCAAAAAAACAATTTTAGGGTACAAAACCCTCCAAAATACCCCTTCCGATTAAATTGTTTACACGTCTAACGTAGATAACATGGTCCCCGGCTTAAGTCTTGGCATGAGACCAACAGTAATAGCTTCTTTCTTATGGGAAATTCGCTAAAATAAAAAAAAATAGGGCAATAGTAATCGTGTTATGTTTTAGGTATTAGCTCGCCTGAGGACGGGATGAGATTCCAAGACCCCGAAACGTCGTGAACTTTTGTTTTACCTAAAATAGCGATAGAAAATGTCCATAGTAAAAATATAAATAACATAAATCATATTATGGTTTTTAAATCTACAGAAATAATTTACAAATAGTTGTATTATTGTGGGACGTCCCAATTGCAGCGCCTCGAGGCGGACATCGTTGTAAACACCTGAGGAAGGTGTGTCGTGAGGCGACGAAGGCAGATTCACTGACAGGTAGAATGTAACGGCTTCTAGCCATAACAATGGGATACAAAACTGTCTGGCGCCACCGGCGTGTCGAATATAGCCGGACTGTCGGCCGCGGTGACAGCGACGCCTAGATCATCACCTGAGGCCCGTGGGGCAATCCTCCCTGTCTGACCCGTGGGCAGGGACCGGGGCCCGCTGATCCCGTTATGGTTGGGTGAGCTACATCGGTGTCTCTGTGTTGGATTAGTTAGTTACTGAAATGGCGGCCTATCCAGGTAGGTATTTCAAGCCAAGGATGAATGAGAAATGAGTGTAAGATGATTGTAGTCTTGTTACCGACTAAGGCTGACACGTTCCTTAAACATAACTGTTAGTTATTAGCCTAACAGTCAATGACATATCTAAGGGACCTACAGTTTAACTTGGAGTCCGAACCATTGCATCTGAATTACGAACTGGTCTAATTATGAGGATGGTATTCGCGGAATAACGAAGAACTATTCACAATTCGTGACCTCCAAGTAGTTGGATTACAGGACACGCACGGTCCCATCATGTAGGTGGTAACTAGCAACCTTTTTAAGTTAACAATGTTTCAGAGTCGTTTAACCCAATTACTATAATTGTAGTCAAAATGTATAAAGCGTAACAGTTACAAGTTTGTTTTGAAAAGGTTTGTTTTTTCTCAGTTGCTTGGTTGAGTGCCACGAAGCCATTCGAGGCGTGCTTAGTGTATGGTGAAACACCCCAAAAAACTAGGAATTCAATAAAGTAGAGAGAAATCAGGAAAATATGAGCAAACTGAAAGCGAATCAAACGAAAAGAAAATCAATATAACCAATTTCTCCTTGATTCAATTTCCCTTCTGATTCATCTTTCAATTACGCTCATGTAGCCTCCGCTTTTCGTACGTCGGTCGCCGCGCACCCCTCGCGAGGCTATTTGCACCCAGTTGACGGGGCGCCCAGGTGTGACAAGCGGAACCGGATATAGAGCGGAGGAAGTGCTCGATAAACGTTCACCGACAGTTCATTACCCGGTGGCTGATAATGGAGGCCGTGATAGCGGTCATGGGAGAGTACCAACGGGACGGGACGGACCCGGGTACGTGATTGTGGGAAGTGAAGAATGGTTCTAAAACACGTCAAAATTATTTAATTGCACGATAATCTGACAATGGAACAGTTTTGGTGTTGGGGAGGTTAAAGACAGAGATTTTCTCATGAGCGACTCTTACGGCGGTGAGGAAATCTGTGTGCTTCATTGGAGGACAAGAACAAAACTAACCAGACGTCATTTAAAAATTTATTATTGTCAACGTTCGGTTTACTTGTCATGTTTTTTGATAATGGTTATACGACTCAGAATATTTCTTAAGAAATATGAAAATAACAAACGAGATTCAATTCTTTCCATTAAATTTGGTGTATTTTGATTTGATCTGCGTTGAAAAAAACGTCTGCACATCTGCCTGAGCGGTTTACAAGGTTTTGACATGGACATCTAAGCTCTGGGGTGAGGGAGATGTTAGCAATATGTGGAGCGAAAAGTAAGAATAAGAATAGTATTTATTTTCCAAAAAAAGGTTTACAATATCAACTTAGTGTTTGCCCAATAAAAAACAAAACCAAAATTCAATAATTACAGTTCTTTTCTAATAACTTCAACCCTTCTTGTATTTACAATTTTGTACAAATGAATAATACCTTGAATGGAAATGATAAAATATACTATAACATATGTCATATATAAAAAATCAACCATTATTATTACAGCAAAAGAACTAAATCCTACCACACATTTCAAAATAAAAACAAAGTGTAATCTGAATCGGAAAATGTAGTGTCTCATAAGCAGTGCCTATAAGTGGTTCCTTATCAGCTACTTAAAACTAATCATTATCAGCTCTCTGGACAGCCAGGATTTCAACTTTCGGAACATAAATTTTTGTAAATACAATTACCGATGATTTTATTAAAAATTTATACCAATTATTAGTGTACCCTTTTGAGGCACTGAAACAAATGTTTATGATCAATTAAGCTTCAATTTTGAATAAAAATTCAATATTTTCAAAACTCAGTATCCAATTACAAAGTTTACGATTAAAGATTACTGAGCTAGGTGAAGTTTTTATGTCTAACGGAAGTGACGTCATATAGTTGTAAGAACAGATACTTACAGTAACTGAAAACATTCATAGCTTAGGCATACCATACAGTAGTTTATAAAGTTAACCTTAGTTAGGTAAGGTAGTAAGATTAACCTAAGTAGTTATACAGTCCGACATTGAGTATGCAGTAGTTATTCAGTTTGTCATGGAGTATCCAGTAGTTATACAGTTTGTCATGAAGTATCCTGTAGTTATACAGTTTGCCTTGGAGTTATCACTAGTTATACAGTTCGACATTGAGAATGCAGTAGTTATTCAGTTTGCCATGGAGTATCCAGTAGTTATACAGTTTGTCATGAAGTATCCTGTAGTTATACAGTTTGTCAAGCAGTATCCTGTAGTTATACAGTTTGTCAGGCAGTATTCTGTAGTTATACAGTTTGTCAAGCAGTATCCTGTAGCTATACAGTTTGTCAAGCAGTATCCTGTAGTTATACAGTTTGTCAAGCAGTATCCTGTAGTTATCAGTTTGTCAAGCAGTATCCTGTAGTTATACAGTTTGTCAAGCAGTATCCTGTAGTTATACAGTTTGTCATGTAGTATCCTGTATTTATACAGTTTGTCAAGCAGTATCCTGTAGTTATAGAGTTTGTCAAGCAGTATCCTGTAGTTATACAGTTTGTCATGTAGTATCCTATAGTTATACAGTTTGTCAAGCAGTATCCTGTAGTTATAGAGTTTGTCAAGAAGTATTCTGTAGTTATACAATTTGCCCTGTAGTTATCACTAGTTATACAGTTTGCCATGGAGTATCCTGTAGTTATACAGTTTGTCAAGCAGTATCCTGTAGTTATACAGTTTGTCAAGCAGTATCCTGTAGTTATAGAGTTTGTCAAGCAGTATTCTGTAGTTATACAATTTGCCTTGTAGTTATCACTAGTTATACAGTTTGAAGTGGAGTATTCTGTGGTTATACAGTTTGTCAAGCAGTATCCTGTAGCTGTACAGTTCGCCATGAAGTACCCAGCATAGTTACGCGCAGTTCGCCGCAGGTGTAGCGTGGTCGCCACCGTGAAGCACCATCCGGCCTCAATGGCGTTCCCATGAATGGAGCGGCCTCGTACTCCATGCGTATCAATGGGAGCTCGCTCAATGGCGGCGAGCACCGTGACCGAGTCGCGACAGTTTTTAGTGAGATTTACGAAAAATCCGATAATTATTTATTTAGTAACATAAAAATGAATAAACTCGTTTTACAATGAACAGTATAACCAGTATAAACATGAACCAATTTTAAATGTAGCATATAAATTGAATTAAATACAGTACTTAACATTCAGCATTTAAATTTATTGAAAACGTAAAACAATAATTAACATACATCACTGTAATACAACAGCGAGTGACTCTTCAAAATAGCACACAACATAGGGAGTTAATAATAATTGCTATTGATGATTAGTCCGTTAGTTTATAAACTGGAATGTTTTCAAAGAATCGGCCAGTCTACCAAAGCTGGTATTTCTTACATCTACTGTAGTGTCAGCAACCTATTTAATAGAAGTTTGAAACAATTAAGTGTTATCAGCAGTTCAGCCATGGTACTGTAGTACGCAGTTCACCATTGGGTTGATAGTTATACAGTTCAGGTAATTGTTTGATATACTTGTAGTCGGCGGCAATGGTAAAATTAGATAGATAAAAATGTCTTACGTATAGCCTATACGGTTTACAAATCGGATGTAGAGATTAGATAAGATGAGTTTACCATTTGGAATGGCGACTTTCCAAGGTACCGTAGGTATTTTAAGCCAAGTATGAATGAGAAATGAGTGTAAGGTGACTGTGGCACACTCTTGTAGACTTGTTGCTGACTACGGCTATGTTCTTTAGACAGAACTGCTGCAGACCGATACAGAAAAAAATAACCAATTAACTAACAAAACAACAGCCAGTCAATAGCATATCTAAGGGACCTACAGTTTAACTGTGGAATCCGGACCACTGCCTTTGAATTACGAACTGGTCTGATTATTAGGATGGTCTTTGTGGATTAACGTAATCCCTAGTACGGACGTTAATCCACAAAAGAGAATACCACATCCACCGACCATCGCTGACATATATCCACAATTCGTGACCTTCAAGTAGCTGGAATACAGGACGGTCCCAGTGAATGTGAAGGTGTTGTTCCTATCTAACTCGTTGCTGATTCTGAGTAAATGTGGATTATCTTGTCCAATGCTGCATTCTGAGACATGGCCGGCAACCTTTCACACAGATAGAGAGACCTTTATATGTTAAAGCATTGTGAATCAAGGCTTTAACAGCCGTTGGAATCAGATATCATACGTGCTATCTTTTTGAAAGGTATGATTTGCTGTTCTTTTAAAGATGAACCTTTCTGATTTGTTCTGCAATATCTGGACTCAAGCTAAGATCTTATTCGAATATAATCAATCAATGGTCAGTTGAATATTATCAGTTGGTCAGGTGAATATGATCAGCGAGTCAGGTGACTGTTATCAGTTGGTCAGGTGTTATCAGCAGCAGTGATTGCGCCCACCTGGTCCACACCTGTGTTTGTCACAATACAAACAGCTGATTGATATTCTAATGCCGCCGCGCCGCCGCCTCGTCCGGTCACATCATCCGATCCATGTTTTATTTATCGCTTGTTCAGTTAACGCTTTGATTGCCGCTTGCTACCACGACACCTCTATACAGTGCCGGGTTGTTCCCACTTCGAGTCTGTCTGAGTTATGTTTATCCAGTTAGCATTGCTAGTATCTACTCTCGTAATTGTTGTTACAAAGTACCTTATTTTATATTTGACTGCGCCGTGGTCGTCATTTTAGGCTGTTTCTCGCAATTCTTCCACTGAACAGTATAACCTCTTCTAAAGTAGGCATATTGTTTAAAATAATATTGAACTTCTTTAGTTTAATTGTTTAAATTATATTGTAAGTATTCGCGTATAAATACCTTATTAGATGGACGCATATTGTTTCTCCGTCCGGTACATTGTTTAAACGTTTCACCTTTAAAAATATATTTTAATTTTTTTCGAGTTGGCATTCTCAACTTATACTTTCCCCCCATATTGCCTGATAATTGTGTGGGGAGTATCAAGAAAGACAGAGGTGAGACGACACAGAGCTAGGTGGACAGTATTGAGTCTGGAATATCGCTGACCGAAATTCGGCGTCGTTCATACTACCAACTGAGCCACCGACAATAATTATTACTGCAGATGACAAGATGCAAACATGCTATCTGCAGAAAGGGTGAGAATCAGAGAGGCGAGTCCACGCTGTGTGCCGGGTGTTCCGGATGCTTCCAGTATCGCTTTTCAGTAATCTTAGAAGGAGCTTTCACTGTCCGGTGAACATGCCGTGGAAACCAATCCGCGGAAGGAGTCCACGTCCACCTCGTCTGCGCAACAGACTAGCTCCGCCATCTTGTATATTTACACTAACCTAAATTAGATTATTGAAATGGCGACAATAACACAAGGTGGGTATTTTAACCCAAGTATGAATGAGGATTTAGCGTAAGATGATTGTGGCGCGATCTTGTAGTCTTGATACTGACTAAGACTGACATGTTCCTTACACACGACTGTTAATTAATAGCCCAACAACCGATGGCAACTAAGGGACCTACAGTTTAACGTGAAATCCGAACCACGGCCTCTGAATTTACGAATTGGTCTAATTATAAGGATGTACTTTGCGTATTAACGGAGTATTCAATAGTGCGGACATTAATCCACAAGAGAACACTACATCCACCGATCATCGCTCAAAACAATCCATAATTCGTGACCTTCAAGTAGCCGGATTACAGAACGACGCCACTGTTCCAGTCTTATTTAGTCCTGTAAGAACTAAGAACTGTGAGGAAACTACATACGCTTTGCGGGGTACCGTGTGGTACTGTATATGAGCGGCCGGCACAAATCACGGACGTTTTGTTTACTAACATTTACGTAAGAGGTCACTGTGAAGTCTTAGTTGATAACAGGTTTGGGAAGTTCTACTGTATAACTGGATTGAATTAATCTTGTACCTCAATAATGTAAGTACAGTATGTATATTTTAAGTTGTTTACTTAAAAATATATCAGGCTTTAACTTATTAAACGGTAGAAAAATTCACTAAACTTTCATCAGGTAGCAAGTGTTGTTCAAGAGTGAACTATTCTATGAGTGATGGTATTTGGAGCGTAACTGGCCTCTTTTACCTAAGAGGATTCAAACCATTTAAGACGACTAATTTGGGTTAGTATTGACTTTAGGTTCCTGTTATGGAATTAAAGATACATTTATCCTTATTCCACTCGAATGAAGGAGAAATCTGAAGGTACATCACTACCGATTTCCATTGACATCAATAAGTCGAATTCGAAACATGAATTTCGAAAAAGTAAAAAACTTCTCATTTTCTTATTCCCTCTTATATAAGTATTTTGTAGACACTTGTATAATCTAACGCAGTAGACAATTGTTTAAAATAAAAATGCACATTCAAACGCCGAATAGAAAGTTCCCTAAAGTATTTGCAGTAATTATTCTTTCAACACCTTAACTTTATGAAGCTTAGACTTCCTAAATTTATTCAACATCAAAGAGAATTTAATATAAATATTTTAAATAAAGCGATTTCATCCTAACTTTAGGCAATTTAAATCTTCATCTCTAATCATGTTCAAAAGTAGAATCTCTCTCAACAAGATCAAATTTAAGGTGTTTCTGGAAGATTTGAAGACATCTTACCCCTATTTACCCTTATTTAAGATTTTCCTAGCGTAACATTACATTTAAATCTTGACACAAAATTAAAATTGTTCTTATGGTGCTAAAATAAAATACTTCGCCACTGCAGTCTCTTGATTCGTCTTAGTTGAGTTCATCTTAGTTAGGAATTTTTCATCATCCAAGTGTTACATCTACTTTGGTTAGGTTATGCGTCAGATTTGTCTCCAGTCAGATACTATTCAACTGGGACGGTCGTGTCCTGTAATCCAGCTAGTCGGAGGTTAAGAATTGTGGATATAAGTGATGGTCATTGGATGTGATATTCTCTGGTGCGGATTAAAGTCCGCACTATTATTTTCTACATTAATCTGGAAAGGCTATTTTCATGATTAGACCAGTTCGTAGTTTAGAGACAGTGGTTCGGATTCCACGTTAAACTGTAGGTCCTTTAGTTGCAATCGGCTGTTGGGCTATTAATTAACAGTTCTGTCTAATGAACATGTCAGCCTTAGTCAGCAGCAAGACTACCAGGTGTGTGTATGTGTAGCCTGGGGGTCATCTGGTCACGTGGCAAGAGACAGGTCCCGGTCCCACGACCCAGATGATGGGACAATGGGTCCGTTAGTCCGTGGGTGAGATGAGTCATGACCACCTGGACACCGGGACGGCCGTCTAGGCGTGGGCGTCCGCAAGTCTCTGGTCCGCCGAACTGAGACTGAGGCAGACTTTTACACTATCCGTAGCAGATGATTGTAGATCTGTTAATTAGTTAGGTACTAAAACGGCGACCTTCCCAGGTAAGCCAAGTATGAGTGAGAAACGAGTGTAAGATGATTGTGGCGCGATCTTGTAGTCTTGTTCCTGACTAAGGCTGACATGTTCCTTAAACAGAACTGTTAATTAATAGCCCAACAGTCAATGTCGTATCTAAGGAACCTACAGTTAAACATGGAGTCCGATCCACTGTATCTGGACTACGGACTGGTCTAATTATGAGGATGGTCTTTGCGAATTAACGTAGTATTCATAGTAGTCGTAGCGGACGTTAATCCACACAAGAGAACACCACACACACCGACCATCGCTCACCATTATCCACAATTTATTACCTCTAAGTAGCTAAATTACAGGACACGTCACGTGTTTTCGCACTAACCCATTTTCGTAGTTCCTCACTTATCGAGTTTGCCAGTTGAACCCTTCGCCATAACACAAAACGTGTGCCAATTCGATTAAACATTTCGTCATAAAATGCTACGATCCACAATTTAATACAATATAGTATCTCTGTGTATTTAATCTTTACTCCGTCTTCATTTAGAAATTCAATAGCACTTTTACCCAGAAACATTTAGCAAGCTCTATAAATCGCCGTGGCGCCCCTGTAGCATACAGCGCGCCTAGTATTTCGACAACGTACATACAAGTTTTGTATCGAATCGGAACATCGCGATAAGTACTCGTACGATACGATATTTTGATAACCATACGAACAAACCAACCAAAAACAATATTTATTTGTAGAGAAACGATGTTTGACAACTAGAGGTATATTCAAGTTTTGTATGATACTGTATAATACTCGTCATACGTTTTGATCTCGCCAACCCATGTCGTTCAGAATATACGATTTTACAAATCATGCTCGTTTTGTCATACTTGTATGAAGGTCACCGGTTAGTACTTGCTCAAGGTTCTGATGACTCGATACTTTATCCAGCAGTCATTCGGTTTTCCGAATATCCTGGAATATAACCAGCTAAAATTTTTACAAACAAAACTACATTTTATCAAATCCACCAGTGTTACCCGTCGCACCTTGCAGCGATGTACCGACACGGTTTATTAGGTTTGGGTTCGCTGGCAAATATAAAATATAGTATAATTATTATTACCTTTCTAAATTTGGGGCCTATCCAGGTATTATAAGCCAAAAATTTGTAAAAAATGAATGTGATTCACATGGACTTGAAATATTAAAACTTATGAAAAATTGAGACAGACTATTTATCATCTTACACTTTGTTCATTTTACATCCCGGTAAATACATATTCTCTCACGTACATGCACACACACACACACACACACACACGCACACACACGCACACACACACACACGCACACCCACACACACACACGCACACACACACACACACACACACACACACAAAATCAAATATTTGATAATACACATATATCAACAATATATCAACACAACATATATCGCAATATCAACCTTTTATACATTTCATATAGCAAAAGGAAAAAATATACAACAACTGATTATTATAATAAACGTAAGTATAAACAATGTAATATTTTTTAATTTGGCCAACAAATATACATTTGATTTTTAATCATTAAACATAATCCCCAAAGTCTGTACTGAGAAAAATTCTAATTATACAGTAATTAGATACCATTAACTACTGTTTTATGCTTGCTTATTTGGCTTGCTCAATGGTTCAAATAAATACAGCTGCTGTTTAATAGGTACCTAAATTAAGATAACATGTTGGAATCTAAAACAAAAGTATTTCCTCGTAAGATTATAATGGGAACTTATAAGGTTGCCCTAGAAGGCGTATAGGGTATAGATTTATGGGGAAATCGTCACGAAAACTATTATACTTTCCTATTTTAGGCCTAAAGAACCAGTATACCAAATTTCATCCTCGTAAGTAATTGGGAATTAGTGATGAGTGAGTGAGTGAGGGCTTTGAAGTTATATATACAGATTACACACACCTTTTTATACACCACTGCCGTCATTTTGGAGTTTAGCCCCATGAGAACATTTTAAATCGTGACTAACTTCATTGTACTAACTTTAAATACCCCCGTCGCAGCAGATCTGCCTACTCTGCGCGAATTTCCAAATCAATAATATAATAATAATAATGATAAAATATGACAAGTTTTATAAAAATATGTCCATAAACATGAGAATTATTTGCCTATTCTCCTTAAGATTAATATGGGAAAGAGTGTGCAGGTTAGCTGCTGTGAAGAACAGTGAAAGTAGTCATTTCTACCATAAATAATTTTTATCTTAACATTTATACCAACTTTCATCGACATCTGTCCATAAATGAAGGAGTTTGCCTATTCCCTATATGATTCATATGGTAAAAGAGTATGCAGGTTTGCTGCCATGATAAACACATAAACTATGATTTTTAAGCATAAAAGGATATATCTCAACCACATGAAGCTAAATATCAAGTTTCATAAAAAAATATTGATTAATATGGGAAATATTAATTTTTCCCTATCCTCCATAAGATTAACATTGGAGCCCCACAATACAACGTACTGTGTTTAGATTTTTTAATATCTCGGTAACCGTTGAAGATAAAGAAAAATTTTAAGGAACTTAATTGTGTAGTTTTTAAGCTGATTCCAATGGTGAAATATAAAATTAGAAATTTTTAAAAATTACATGTGAAAAACGCAAAAAAACATTTTTGGGTACAAAACCCCCCCAAACTACCCGTTCCTATTGACCGAAATGTATGGTTTACGAACTCGTCCGAGCATTTGTAGGAATACACGTCTCTACCAAATTTGGTCTCGATCGGACCATTTCGATCGAACAAAAAATCGAGTAGAAACAGATGTTAACATTCCTATAATTATCGATATGTCTAATTCATACTTTTTTGGACCTAAAGTCTGATGCATATTTTTCTTTTTTTACACAACGTGACCGTCCCTTGGCCACCTCGCGACCCCCGGGAAGACATGTTCGTCCTGTAGGAGTTGCTCATTGAATTCGTCTGTCTTCAGTTTCTTTCGGATGGTCTGTAGAATCTCAGGGAAACGGCAATACAAACACAATGGGAAAGAGTGCAGACGCGCTAGGATGGAATTGGAGTGGAAACATTTCCTAATTTCGAAACACATAGAGGCGCTAATACAGTATAACGAACGGTCTTTGGATCAAATGTTTCGTAACAGATCACCTCAGTAAAAGCCATGAAATTAGTTTTTCAAAAAAGTATGAAATTTAAACAAAAATTGCTTCCAATTGAGCGAATATGCTAACTAATTTCAGTTTTTCACGTGAAAATAATTGTATTTGTATATAAAGACTAGGTTTTAGCACTAGTTTTAAAAGTAATTCTACCGAAGACGTTCCATTTAGCACTTCAAAAAATACGATTTTGTAGTTTTCTCATAATATTTTTGTAGTTTATCTAACTGTAAAAAAGTAAATAAATATCTAGATATATGAGATTAAACAATTTGTATAACGTATTAATTTTTAAATCCGACTCTTATCAACTTCCAATGAAGTTTTCAGAATCTATTGGGCCTAGTCATAAAAATTAATAGGGCTAAACTATTGTAGAACTCATTAATTTCATTAGAAATGCCCAGAGAACAGGAATGCATGGATTGTATAAATTTCAATTATGTTGGCAGGTTACTTTCAGATATTGTAGACGAAATATTTTAAAACACTCGGACGGAAAGGTTGTTATTCTTATAATCTGTAAAATGTTCTATCCCTAATCATGTCTAGTATACTGCTCTCTTTTAACATTATTAATGCGAACAAAACAGGAATCAATACTACTGGAATGCTCGATTCCCCTACCTTAGGGATGTTTTGTAGCATCGAGGCAAGATAAAAACTTAAAAATACTTAAAACTACTTGTCTACAAAGAATATTAATCATATTTTATATAGCTATATAATTACTAGCAGTAAGCCCGTCCTTTGTACGGGTTGTAGGATTCAATTTGAGGAAGAATTGATCATCATACCAAAATGTAAACCTGAAATCCTAAGCAAATCAGTACAAAGAAAATAAACGAATACCCAGCTTTATTATTTAGCATTACTTTACAATTAAATAGATTAGGTTTAAATCAATGACCAATATAAACTAACTAATATTGATTCAACAGCTGTTTCTTTTTATTTCTATTAAATCTTTAAACTACAAAGACAGCTGATTATTGTCAGTAGGCTATTCATTTAAAACTGAAGCAAAATGCGACCAATGTCGCGTAAAAAGTGGGTTTTTAAATGTTTGTTATTTACTTTTCAAGGGTCACCGGACACTTTTAAGCCTTTAAAAACCTTCTCTGGAATGTAGAGAATGTATGAAATAAGTTTCATTGTTATCGGTTCTCCCGTTTCTTTGGAGAAGACAGCGCAAAATGTCTCCTGGAGCGTCACAGACAAACAGACCAAAATTGAGATAAGACCGGTTTCGGCTTCTCTAATGCACGAAAAATAAAAATAACTAAAAAATGAATAATTCTGAGCAATGTACAGACAAAACTCTAATTTTATTTATATAGATAAGGAACGTTACTATTTTATATACGTGGTAAACACATTACACAAAAACAACACTCGTGTGTAGAATCATGCAAAAATACTCCTCATAAAATGTCAGTACTTTGAAATGCCATCCCTAATGCGACACCGCGTCCAATGGACTCAAATTGAACTGGGGCTCCCAAAAGTGGAATCAAAAATTGCGGGCGGGGCTCACGGGGGTGGAGGGGGGTATGATTAGAAATGTTGGTGAATAATTGAGCCCGATTTCCCAGGAGAAGCCATCTGTGACGCGTGGCCGTATGTTGTGTTACTTAGCGTGTAGGGATCAAGACGTCACTAGCTACGTCATGGCATCGGTGTGGACGTGTTCAATGTAGACATCCTGGATTCATCATTAAAATAAATAATTTCTTCTGTTATTTTTAACACATACTGCTGAGGAAACCGGTGTTATTATTATTACCTGGTAGGTATTTTAAGCCAAGTATGAATGAGAAATGAGTGTATGATGATTGTGGCGCGATCTTGTCTTGTTACTGACTAAGACTGACATGTTCCTTAGGCAGGACATTAGTATCCCAAACTCCAATGGCACTAAAGTGGCCTACACTTGGAATCTGAAGCACTTCTGCCTCTGAATTACGAACTGATTATAAGGTGTAAGTCTAATTATGAAGATTGTCTTTGTGGATGAACGTAGTATACAATAGTGCGGACGTTAATCCACTCCAGAGAATATCGCATCCACCGGCAATCGACTATTACGTACTATCCACAATTCGTGACCTCCAAGCAGCTTTGGTACCGCGAAAGAAGATAGGACTTTTTTAAATGTACATTCACATCGATTATATGTACATCCACTATTTAAGTATTTCTATCAGTGTCCTGAGCTACTCGGAGGTCACGAATTATGGATAGTTATAAGCGATGGCATGTGGATACGAAATTTCCTGGTGTGGATTACGTCCGCACTATTGTACGTTAAGTTCATCCGCAAAGATCATCCTCATAATTAGACCAATTCACAGGCAAAATTGTGATTCGGATCCAATGTTAAATTGTGGATCCCGAGTTGCCTCTGGCTGTTGGTTTGTTAATTAGTTAATTAGTAATAATAAGTAGGTTAATTTGATCTGTAATTGTCTGCAACAGTCCTGTCTAAGGAACACACCAGCCTTAGTCAGTAACTAGACTATAACGTCGTGCCTCAATCATCTTACACTCATATTTCTCATTAGACCCTTTTACTTGGATTAAAATACTTTACTTGGTTAGGTCGCTATTTCGGTCAAAATTATTAGTAAACAAAAAATTTTAAATAGTGTCCCATTCGATAGTTATAAAAAGATTGTTGAGGTGTTAAGTTAAGTTTTTATTGGTTATCTAGGAAAATAAAATTTTCAAATGTATTTCCTTATAGTAAAAGCGATAGTTAACACGTAATAAATAGCATTTAATCATTTCGTTTTATAATAGCAAAACGGAATTTGAGGTTTTAGCTAACGAAATATTGGTTAGGTGGGAATTAAAAGAACTCAATTATTTTCTTTTCAGAAATAGGTATATAGAAAGTAAATATATAAATAGTATAAAGTTTTTATCAATGCTGTGTCGACTTACCCTTATATTGTCTATGAGCCGGGGAAAAGAAAAGAGGTGGTCAACCTCTTCGTGTTAAAAAAAGGTTTATCGTGCAGAATAAGAGATCCCATTAATGGGAGTTAAGAGTATTCTAAATAGGGTTAAGAATTGATAGCTAATATTAGTTATATTTATGTTCACTGAAATCTGTGGAAGAAGTCACTATACCCAGTGTTCGACCTATATCGTTCCTGTTTAAAATTAGAAAAAT
Organism: Nephotettix cincticeps; assembly: GCA_023375725.1. NCBI lineage: Eukaryota > Metazoa > Arthropoda > Insecta > Hemiptera > Cicadellidae > Nephotettix > Nephotettix cincticeps. The sequence goes on from CM041787.1 coordinate 54,680,664, forward strand.
CACACAGTATAAACATGCCAGGTTCATATCAAACGACAAATCTCACCCTCGCGAATCAGCTGCCAAAGCGGCCAAAGTTTGTTGATCCCGTTTCAAAGTCCAAAGGTAAATCACATAATGGAAAGTTTATGTCGGCTGGCACACGCGCAGGTCTTGTTTATCACATTAATCAGCTGTTTCTACTCGTTTATTCAGCATTCGTCGTACACAATCGTGCTTTACTCAGTAGGTATTAAGTTTTATATAGTAATGATTTAATCACACATAGCCGAGTAAAGCAATGTTTGATTTAAATTTTTTTTTAGTTTATGTAACCTTTGCGTGTTATGCATGAGTAAAAGTAGACTATTTCCGCAAAAATGAGCATCTGTTAATTTGTGTGTTGTGTAAACATGATCATTTACTTTCACAACTTATAGGTTGTGAAAATTGTCACGAAAGTGATGGCATGTGTTTATAAGAATAGCTGTTAACACGATAAAAAACATTCCCTTCAGATATATACATGGCTTAACCTATTTCACTTAGGGAACTGTATACTGTACATATACTGATTACTTCTGAAAGAACACGGACAAAACAATATGTTCAATTTTTATATATTGTAGACTATGTTCCTGCATATACTAAGGGAGGGGTTCATACTCTCACTGTGTACTCCAAATAATGTTGCAAAAGTTTCAGGATGTACTTTATAAGAATAAAGTTATCGTCATAAAATTCTAAATTAGTTGTTAAAATTTCTAACTTGATACACAATCGAACGTTTTTTACTAAAATATTATTTTTGACTCTTTACAGAGCAAAGCTCGGTCACCCAGGTGATGTTTAAACAACATTGCTCAATATTGCTATGTTTTAATCCAACCCCTGTACGTGGCGCAACTGAGTTTCGCAACGGAAGGGTAGCTGAGCGCTGAGGGGCAGCGGAGGTTCAGTATTTATAGAGAAGACCGCGCCTAACGCACGTGCGCATGTGTAAGAATAGAGAGACACCTGGGCACATCCATCCAGCCCGGCGTTGTCTGTCCCCCGGCGCGCCGCTAGGAATACCTCCGCCATCCGACATCGCCTTGGTACTGAACCTCGGGAACACGCCAACAGCTGTGTGTGCGAGGTGATTAGTAACGAAATAGAGACAGACATCGGGAGAAACCTTAAAATCTACCATTCCACTATTTCAATCTAATAATTCAATCACTAATTTCGATCCAGCAGTTTATCTGAAAATATGAATCTTCTTGTTCCCGAACTGTCAAATTGCAGTGTAAACAGATATCGACATTAGAAAATGTAAACATTGAAACCTAGGAAGGTCGCGGCATCTCTTTCTTCTTCCTCCAGAACTGTCAAAGTTTAGTGTCCATCTGTTGACATTTAAGTAATTTTATGTTGATATCCTTTGAAAATGTAAATATTGAAACCTAGAACAGTCGCGGTATCTCTTTCTTCTTCTTCCAGAACTGTCAAGTTTTAGTGTCCATCTGTTGACATTTACAATTTTATGTTGATATCCTTTGAAAAATGTAAATATTGAAACCTAGAACAGTTGCGGTATCTCTTTCTTCTTCTTCCCGAACTGTCAAGTTTTAGTGTCCATCTGTTGACATTTAAGTAGTTTTATGTTGATATCCTTTGAAAACGTTAATATTGAAATCTAGAACGTTCATGGCTTAGCCCGACGGTATTTTAAGAAAATGAAGATACCTATAAGTTACATGAGTTTAAGATCTACCTTGTGTAAAATTTCAAAACGATCGGTTCAGTATTTTTCGCGTTTACTTCTCACAACAAACATACAGAACCTCTTCTTTATAATAATATAGATAGATAAAACTGGAGGATTGGTAAAGATTTTTGTGACCTTCTGGCCAAGGTCTAGTGACGCATTAGTGTTTTTGACCTTATTTACCGAAAAGAGGGAAAGGGTGTATACAACTTTATTTATGGAGTGTCCTAAATTTCTTGCGTACAATGAAGAAAATTGTATGTTTCCTCTGTTTATTTAAGATAAAGCATTTGGTTGTCTATGAAGACGGATCGAAACTGAAAAACTTTATCTATGTAGAATAAAAATGCGTAAACACCAACTTTTGGGTGGAAAGAGGAAAATTTCAAGGCGGAGGGAATGGGTTTTGGATATCTTCCTAGCTATGTGTTTTGGAAATCGTGGCTAAAGGTCACGGGTTCATATCTAGGGATGCCCATTTTGGTTTGGACCGCTGTCCAGAAAAACGTAAGTGTAATCACAGAGTGGCTCTGTTATATTCCTTTGGCGTGGAAAAGAGTATGAAACATCCTCGTCTATCAAAGTAGGAGTTCAGGCTTTAATCAAATGATTGAAAGTAAATCTTTGTGGGCTACCGCGGTTCCATTTAAGTTGGGTTACATATTCTGTGTCAATTTTTGGAATCTGTGTTGGAAAAAAATACGATTAATTTTTTAAACCAAAAAGCACCCGGAATAACCTCTACGTTATTACAATTATGACTTGGCGAAATAAAAACACCCGAGACTTATAAAGGTCATAATGATTGTGAATCGAGCGTATGATAATTTAAACGCATAAATACATTAGTTTAAAATACTGTGACGCAGATTTATTTTATTTTCATTGGTGGAACACGGATCATTGGCAAATTGGCGCGCTGTTCTTGTCTGTTGGCTCGTGGCCACGCACTGAGCCACTCAGCTGTGGAGTGTTGATAGCAGTGACGAATGTCCAGTGTGATGCTGTGTAAATGTTCAGCCGTATCGTCCGACAGTGAGCAGTTCGTATGTGTTGGCTCGTGGCCACGCACTGAGCCACTCAGCTGAGGAGTGTTGATAGCAGTGACGAATGTCCAGTGTGCTGCTGTATGAATGTTCAGCCGTATCGTCCAGCAGTGAGCAGTTCGTATGTGTTGGCTCGTGGCCACGCACTGAGCCACTCAGCTGAGGAGTGTTGATAGCAGTGACGAATGTCCAGTGTGCTACTGTATGAATGTTCAGCCGTATCGTCCAGCAGTGAGCAGCTCGTATGTGTTGGCTCGTGGCCACGCACTGAGCCACTCAGCTGTGGAGTGTTGATAGCAGTGACGAATGTCCAGTGTGCTGCTGTGTGAATGTTCAGCCGTATCGTCCAGCAGTGAGCAGTTCGTATGTGTTGGCTCGTGGCCACGCACTGAGCCACTCAGCTGTGGAGTGTTGATAGCAGTGACGAATGTCCAGTGTGCTGCTGTGTGAATGTTCAGCCGTATCGTCCAGCAGTGAGCAGCTCGTATGTGTTGGCTCGTGGCCACGCACTGAGCCACTCAGCTGTGGAGTGTTGATAGCAGTGACGAATGTCCAGTGTGCTGCTGTGTGAATGTTCAGCCGTATCGTCCGACAGTGAGCAGCTCGTATGTGTTGGCTCGTGGCCACGCACTGAGCCACTCAGCTGTGGAGTGTTGATAGCAGTGACGAATGTCCAGTGTGCTGCTGTATGAATGTTCAGCCGTATCGTCCAGCAGTGAGCAGTTCGTATGTGTTGGCTCGTGGCCACGCACTGAGCCACTCAGCTGTGGAGTGTTGATAGCAGTGACGAATGTCCAGTGTGCTGCTGTGTGAATGTTCAGCCGTATCGTCCAGCAGTGAGCAGCTCGTATGTGTTGGCTCGTGGCCACGCACTGAGCCACTCAGCTGTGGAGTGTTGATAGCAGTGACGAATGTCCAGTGTGCTACTGTATGAATGTTCAGCCGTATCGTCCAGCAGTGAGCAGTTCGTATGTGTTGGCTCGTGGCCACGCACTGAGCCACTCAGCTGTGGAGTGTTGATAGCAGTGACGAATGTCCAGTGTGCTGCTGTGTGAATGTTCAGCCGTATCGTCCAGCAGTGAGCAGTTCGTATGTGTTGGCTCGTGGCCACGCACTGAGCCACTCAGCTGTGGAGTGTTGATAGCAGTGACGAATGTCCAGTGTGCTGCTGTGTGAATGTTCAGCCGTATCGTCCAGCAGTGAGCAGCTCGTATGTGTTGGCTCGTGGCCACGCACTGAGCCACTCAGCTGTGGAGTGTTGATAGCAGTGACGAATGTCCAGTGTGCTGCTGTGTGAATGTTCAGCCGTATCGTCCGACAGTGAGCAGCTCGTGTGTATTGGCTCGTGGCCACGCACTAAGCCACTCAGCTGAGGAGTGTTGATAGCAGTGACGAATGTCCAGTGTGCTGCTGTGTGAATGTTCAGCCGTATCGTCCAGCAGTGAGCAGCTCGTATGTGTTGGCTCGTGGCCACGCACTGAGCCACTCAGCTGTGGAGTGTTGATAGCAGTGACGAATGTCCAGTGTGCTGCTGTGTGAATGTTCAGCCGTATCGTCCAGCAGTGAGCAGTTCGTATGTGTTGGCTCGTGGCCACGCACTGAGCCACTCAGCTGTGGAGTGTTGATAGCAGTGACGAATGTCCAGTGTGCTGCTGTGTGAATGTTCAGCCGTATCGTCCAGCAGTGAGCAGTTCGTATGTGTTGGCTCGTGGCCACGCACTGAGCCACTCAGCTGTGGAGTGTTGATAGCAGTGACGAATGTCCAGTGTGCTGCTGTGTGAATGTTCAGCCGTATCGTCCAGCAGTGAGCAGTTCGTATGTGTTGGCTCGTGGCCACGCACTGAGCCACTCAGCTGTGGAGTGTTGATAGCAGTGACGAATGTCCAGTGTGCTACTGTATGAATGTTCAGCCGTATCGTCCAGCAGTGAGCAGTTCGTATGTGTTGGCTCGTGGCCACGCACTGAGCCACTCAGCTGTGGAGTGTTGATAGCAGTGACGAATGTCCAGTGTGCTGCTGTATGAATGTTGAGCCGTATCGTCCAGCAGTGAGCAGCTCGTGTCTATTGGCTCGTGGCCACGCACTAAGCCACTCAGCTGTGGAGTGTTGATAGCAGTGACGAATGTCCAGTGTGCTGCTGTATGAATGTTGAGCCGTATTGTCCAGCAGTGAGCAGCTCGTGTCTATTGGCTCGTGGCCACGCACTGAGCCACTCAGCTGTGGAGTGTTGATAGCAGTGACGAATGTCCAGTGTGCTGCTGTGTGAATGTTCAGCCGTATCGTCCAGCAGTGAGCAGTTCGTATGTGTTGGCTCGTGGCCACGCACTGAGCCACTCAGCTGTGGAGTGTTGATAGCAGTGACGAATGTCCAGTGTGCTACTGTATGAATGTTCAGCCGTATCGTCCAGCAGTGAGCAGCTCGTATGTGTTGGCTCGTGGCCACGCACTGAGCCACTCAGCTGTGGAGTGTTGATAGCAGTGACGAATGTCCAGTGTGCTGCTGTATGAATGTTCAGCCGTATCGTCCAGCAGTGAGCAGTTCGTATGTGTTGGCTCGTGGCCACGCACTGAGCCACTCAGCTGAGGAGTGTTGATAGCAGTGACGAATGTCCAGTGTGCTGCTGTATGAATGTTCAGCCGTATCGTCCAGCAGTGAGCAGTTCGTATGTGTTGGCTCGTGGCCACGCACTGAGCCACTCAGCTGTGGAGTGTTGATAGCAGTGACGAATGTCCAGTGTGCTGTGTGAATGTTCAGCCGTATCGTCCAGCAGTGAGCAGTTCGTATGTGTTGGCTCGTGGCCACGCACTGAGCCACTCAGCTGTGGAGTGTTGATAGCAGTGACGAATGTCCAGTGTGCTGCTGTGTGAATGTTCAGCCGTATCGTCCAGCAGTGAGCAGTTCGTATGTGTTGGCTCGTGGCCACGCACTGAGCCACTCAGCTGTGGAGTGTTGATAGCAGTGACGAATGTCCAGTGTGCTGCTATGTGAATGTTCAGCCGTATCGTCCAGCAGTGAGCAGTTCGTATGTGTTGGCTCGTGGCCACGCACTGAGCCACTCAGCTGTGGAGTGTTGATAGCAGTGACGAATGTCCAGTGTGCTGCTGTGTGAATGTTCAGCCGTATCGTCCAGCAGTGAGCAGCTCGTGTGTATTGGCTCGTGGCCACGCACTGAGCCACTCAGCTGAGGAGTGTTGATAGCAGTGACGAAAGTCCAGTGTGCTACTGTATGAATGTTCAGCCGTATCGTCCAGCAGTGAGCAGTTCGTATGTGTTGGCTCGTGGCCACGCACTGAGCCACTCAGCTGTGGAGTGTTGATAGCAGTGACGAATGTCCAGTGTGCTACCGTATGAATGTTCAGCCGTATCGTCCGGTAGTGAGCAGCTCGTATGTGTTGGCTCGTGGCCACGCACTGAGCCACTCAGCTGTGGAGTGTTGATAGCAGTGACGAAAGTCCAGTGTGCTACTGTATGAATGTTCAGCCGTATCGTCCAGCAGTGAGCAGCTCGTGTGTATTGGCTCGTGGCCACGCACTGAGCCACTCAGCTGTGGAGTGTTGATAGCAGTGACGAATGTCCAGTGTGCTGCTGTGTGAATGTTCAGCCGTATCGTCCAGCAGTGAGCAGCTCGTATGTGTTGGCTCGTGGCCACGCACTGAGCCACTCAGCTGTGGAGTGTTGATTCATTCCTGGTTGTTTTCGACACCAGACACCCCACAGACATCCGGACTGCTGGTCTGACGCGACGAGGCCAAAACTGAACATGTAACATGTGTTAGCTGGATACCTGACTCTGGTTACATCCGCGTTTGTGGAGATTGCTCATTATATAGTTCACTGGTCAACATTTAATTTTCAACTTTTCGTAAGTGCCGCCGTAACACAATTTTTAAAATACACATCCTATGACAACTAACTCTACTATAAACTGGTGTTTTTAAATTAAGGTAACCGCAGTCAAGTAAATTTATAGTTTCTTGTAAAACAACACAGCCAATAATTTTTTTTAAATGCCCGGTTGTTACTTTTTCTAGATAATTATTTTAACTTTAATTTAACATGTCAATATTACTTTTATTTCTATAAAACCAAAGAAGTAAATTGTATACTGCACGGTTAAGCTAAATTTTAGGAAGTTTTATTCCACATGATAAGGTATTTACTTTTGACAATCAATTTATTATTCAATCCTTTTCAAAAAGGCAAACATTTTTGAACAGGGTAGAAGAATGTCAATTTTCACTTTTGATTTGTACCCTACATTGACTTGGAAAACATGGAACTGACTATTGACTGCATGGAAAACATTTAATTTAGCTTGCTCTTATTGAAAATTCAAGTACTGTACAGTACGTACGAGTTTGATTATATATGGGCTATGTACGCACTCGTTTCCAGAGGAATTTAACATTTTTAAGAATTTTAAAGTTGTAAGTAGAATATTGTAAGTGCTGAAAATAACTATTTAACATTATAATAAGTGCTATAGAGTAGTGAAATCCGCTTCATTGTGGAATAAATAAATTAGTTGCTGGTTACTATTTGCCAAAGCGAAATTAAAGAGTTATAATCTTTATTCCCGAATTTCTGGAAGATTAGTTACGTAATTTATAGATAATTACTTAAAAAATAACAAAAAATCCTACTTTCATTTCATACTGGAATAAAAAAAAGCTTTACAAAAATGCTCCAAAATTTCATTCTCACGCTGACAAAGACACAATCCTTGCTTTGTACCGAGCAGCGGTAGCGAGCCATAGAGCAACAAAGACTGATTCGAAGAAGAAGAACACACCTGAGATGCTAAGAGGGCGAGGAATGCAGGGGGTTGATTGTGGCGTCACGTGCGAGGGTAGGAACGCCTTGGAGTCCGTGGCGCAATAGCGCAACCTAGGGGAGAACAGCGGAACAGCTGCGACTTGCGACATAAGAACAGCTGGCCCAGCTGAGCTTCAGGTGTGCCGCCGGTAAGGGAGAAATGCGGACTAAGTGAAAAGTCGTCGAGAAATGTCTAGAAAAACATAACACAATTAGTACATAATCCGGTATAAAGCTGAAAACAACAAAGTTTAAAGCAGTCAAAAAAACCTACAAACGAACAAACCACTAACAATTACGCACATAAGAAACATGAAGACAACTGGTAGTTCACCTGAAGACGGGATCTGATTCCAGATCCCGAAACGTCGTGAAACTTTGTTTTAGTAATTGTGATGTCCTCAATAAAAATCTAAGTAACATAAATCTATCATCACCAATACCTAATGAATTTCTAACGAAGACGAACACATAAACGAGTATTTTGCAGGTATTTTTTAAAAAATTCCAGAATGCAAGAAGTATAGGTAAGACTTTTTTGAGGAAAGATAAAATATCATTTTGACATAAAACTATCAAGTTTTAACGCAAAAATGATGTTTTTAGTTTAAAATATTGTCTCCAGAATTGACATTGATTAGGTTAGTTGACGACTAGTTTCGGGACTCTATTTGTCAGTTTCTCGTTGCAAGTCTCGTCAAGATGGAAAATTACACGAAAAATGCTTAAATTCTCACTAGGCCTACAAATCGAACATTGGACCGGTCACACAAAAATTATTAATGAGTTCACCGACAGTGTAGAAGACCACGACACGACCAACCGATACCTGTCTGGTGACTTTCGTTTAAACAATCATATATTATTTTTAAAATGTTCGACTCATTTAGTATAATGAACGAAAAATTCCAATTTTAATGAGCTCTCAAAATGCTTATAGACTATAAACTTGGTATTTACTACCCGGTGTTATCGTCCTGAAATATAACAGGTGACATAACTGTTTAGATATTAGGCAACATTCAATCTATTTATCCCGTCCCTTGATGTAACGTACTGTGAAGGTCAGAAAAAGGAGTTGTTTTTAAGTGATCAAGGTCAAGTGATGAAGGTCGCTCATATCAACCTTTTGACGAGTGAATCGGCTGTTAACAACCGTCAAAACATACGTTGTAGTTGGGATTAAGGTAAAGACTAATACATCTTACATCTTCATAATTAGACCAGTTCAGAGGCAGTGGACTCCACGTTAAACTTTAGTCCCTTGGATATACCATTGACTGTTGGGCTATTAATTAACATTTCTGTCTGTCTTCTGTGGAACATGTCAGCCTTAGTCAGTAACAAGACTACAAGATCGCGCCACAACAATCTTACACTCATTTCTCATTCATACTTGGTTAAATACCTACCAGAGTAGTTTGCCATTTCAATAACCTAATCTAACAATGTGAATCAGTAAAATTATAGATAGTTTAAAATTGTAAATGTTTGTTGAATGAAATAAATGTTTCTTGCCCTAACGTATTTTTTAAACTTCAAAATTGATTCAAATCCTTAGATTTCTACCGGTTAAACCTACACCACCAGAGTTAGGGACTGATTTAGATATAAGCTTATAACATTTTGTTCATCAATTGGTATTTTATCCTTACGAAAGGCAGGCTTACAATATTCTAAATTTTAAATAAAAAATATTCAAGTTAAACGTTGAGAGGATAAACAATAACGTAATCAATCAAGTCCACAAGTGGTTGATAATTTCCGTGAGTAAACGAGAGCAATTACAGTTATGAAACATAGTTTCCTTATTCTATACCTTTTGGAGAAGGTTTTTGTATACTTTAAACTAACCCACACATTATGAAAATAAAAAAATAAATAACGAAGAATAGGTTATTTATCCGTACAAAGGACCGGCTACAATAGTTGGGTTTTAATTTCCCAAATCTTGTTGGTAATGAGCTATTCTTGATTTTAATCGAAGAACACACGATTTTAGCAATCGTGTATTTTTCCCATACTTTATTGAACTTTCGTCGCTTCCACGCGTCTTCCGTAGCCAGTTCCGAATCCCAAGGTTGCTTCAGCGCTGCACCGGGGGAGGGGGAATTTACGAAGTAGGACATTGGAGAGGTCACGGAAGAGGTCACCTGGAGGTGGCTGTTGACCTTCCTCGAAGGTCATCTCCAGAGAGGTCTCACTCAGACGAGAAGGAGATTGGGCAACAATTGTTCTTCGCTGGTCAGTATTATCTTGAGATTAAATGACCTCGGTTTACTCGGTTACTCATTTTAATACTGCATTTATAAGTATTAAAATTAAAATGTGTTTCGTTTTGTGTTTCTAAAATTAGTTTGTATCAGTTTATTACCTTTGAAATACAGTAAGAAACTAATCAAACGGACCTAAGAGGATAATAAAGACTTAAACAAGACTTTGTCAGAACATCATTTTTGTTTTACTTTCTCCCACTTATATGGAGAAAGAATCGTTTACGTAAAAATTTTCGAATTTGAGTTGAAAGTGAATATATCCGTTTTGGGGTCCCTTAAATCCAAAAAAGTGGGTTTCCGCGTGATGTCTGAGTGTCCCCGTCCAGAGGCAGTGTCCGTAATTCAGAGGCAGTGGTTCGAACTCCACGTTAAACTGTATGTCCCATAGAGAGTTGGGTTATCAATTAACAGTCCTGTCTAAGGAACGTGTCATCCTTAGTCAGTAACAAGACTACAAGATCGTGCCACAATCATCTTGCATTCATTTCTCATTCATACTTGGGTTAAAAAAGTTACCTTGGTAGGCCGCCATTTCAAATGGTAATCTAAATCTATGTGATTCTGAGTGAAAACATTCTATTCAAACATATCCATGATCTAAGTTAGGAATGTTTCCCAAAGAGAAGTAAATACATTTTTCCTTAACGTCGCAGTACATAGCATGCATGGTAGAATGGGAGATCGTGAGCAGGATAGTCGACCCAGTTGAGAGTTGAGAGTTGAGTCGCTGTAGACTGATTGACTGTGGGCGTCGTTTGGCCCAGCTTCCCACGTTGTCGCTTTTGCAGCATTCTTGCAACAATTCACGACTGTCAGACGTGTTTTACATAAACATTTCCATAGCGAACCAAACACAAAGTAGGTCCTTTTAAGATTGCACTCAGCAATGGGCTCTACCATAGAGCAAGATGTGTAATTACGAGTAAAATGCACTTTCAATGAAGAGTATTTATTTATTTTCTGGAGATTTTAAATAGTATGACAGATCATAGTTTGACCGGGCGGTGGCGACGTCCTATAATCCAGCTACTTGGAGGTCACGAATTGTGGATGGTTGTGAGCGATGGTTAGTGGGTGTAGTGTTCTTTTTTGTAGATTAACGTCCGCACTATTGAATAATACGTTAATCCACAAATACCTAATCTAATCTAATAAAACTATCCTCATAATTAGACCAGTTCGTAATTCAGAGGCGGTGGTTCTGATTTTACGTTAAACTGTGGGTCCCTTAGATATGCCATTGACTGTTGGGATATTAATTAACAGTTCTGTCTAAGGAATATGTCAACCTTAGTCAGTAAAAAGACTACAAGATCGCGCCACAATCACCCTGCGCTCGTTTCTCATTCATACTTGGCTTAAAATACCTACCTTGTGGTACGGTTGCCATTTCAATAATCTAATCATGTTCGGTTATCAAAGCCTTATCATCTTTTATATGTATCTCTTATTTTATCACCACTGGTAGGTGCCAAAAGGTGAAACGATCTCTAATCTTTCAACGGTACATCATCAGCTTCTTCACAGAAGGTTTTGTAAATATATTTAAAAATAGCAGTAAGCCCTTCCTTCCAGTAAGCCCCTTCGTATGATGGGTTATAGATATCGTTTTCAAATAATATAGTATCATTTTTAAATAAGATTAAAATCATTGATCAATGTAAACAAACTAAAATTGGTTTCATTTGTCTGCTAGCAATTTCTTTCTCTAACATTAATTTCATAGATCTCATGTTCATTTTGACCAGTTTGAGATAGACTACCCAAACAGGTATAAAATAAAGTTTCATCATTGTTGAAGCTCTGGCTTTTACTGTGAAGAACGGATGTCGTGTTCAGCGTTAAAGGGAGATAGACAGACGAGAGATATTGAGATAAGACCCATTTCAAATTTCTGACGTTATAAAACGTAAAAAAACAAAAATATCATAATTTCATGCAATGTACAGGTAAACTATGATTTTATTTATAGATGTATTATGTAACCGCATACGGTTCTTCATCTGTTTTTTATGTAAATGTTCGTAATAAAAACCCACCCCATCGGGTTATAAAAATAAAACTATGCTGTGAATAAGCTGAGGATGAACCGTAGAACAGTTTAAAATTGGGTTTTACAAAAAAGAATTTGAAATTTTTGGCAATTAAAAATAGTGGAAATTTATAGAGAAAATGATGGTAGTGACGACATATCAATACGCATGACGATGGCAGGGTGTTTGAAGACTTCTTCAAGATAAGTCTATGGGGAAGAATAATGCTATCTCAGTTTACTCTTCACAACTCACCTATCATCACGATCTCCTAGATACAGAAGCCGTGCTGCGGCGAGACTATAACTCTCGCTATCATGACCTAGATCTTCAGATGCTACCAGTAACATTGCCCGGGACTGGTACCTAGTGTAGCCTAGTGGTTGGTTTATGCTAGCCTAGATCTTCAGATGCTACCAGTAACATTTCCCGGGACTGGTACCTAGTGTAGCCTAGTGGTTGGTTTATGCTAGCCTAGATCTTCAAATGCTACCAGTAACATTGCCCGGGACTGGTACATAGTGTGGCCTAGTGGTTGGTTTACGGTAGCCTAGATCTTCAGATGCTACCTTGGATTAAAACTTTTGACACCAATTAATTGGTTTATTTGTAGTCACCCTGATCTTCAGATACTACCAGTATGCTTGTTTGGGACATGTATTTAACATTTTTATATTGTTAAATTATTGCATCGTTTAAATTTTCCGCCGCTGAGAATAACGTAGTCAGATGTAATTTTAATGTATGGCAGATCGAGTGTCTAGCGATGCCATATGCTGGGTACGTAAGGGGTATAAGAATAACATTTTATTTGGTTTTAGTTTTTTTAAGGTTTTTCATTTATATTTTGTACTAGCTGACGCGGCGAACTTCGTAACGCCTCACAGTAAACACATGTTAACTTTAAGATTGGCCATGTTCTGAAGTCGAATAGGAATACGGCTTCATTGTGAAAGGTTATATATTCTGGGTCGCTGCATAGTGAATAACAATACTGAAACGATAAAACATATTATTAATATCATTCCCATAAAACAAATAAATCTGAGTGGATTAATTCACAATTTTCAAATCCAATCCAAACCCAAACGAAACCTAACTGTATACGGCTTTTATAGGAAAGATATACAACAGCTGATTATTATAATAAACGTAATAATATAAACATTGTAATTATCATATAAACACGTGACTTTAATCACGTACATCATCCCCCAAAACCGTTAACTATTAACGTGGTGAATAAAGCTGTTCATTTTTTACAGTACACATTTACTTCATAGTTTAACATTAATGAATGATTCAGATGGCATTGGATAGTAAAGCATACGGTATTGCTAATGGAAAGTAAACCAATCAGCTGTAGCTAAGAAATCAAATGTTTTCATTGTAGACAATTTGTAAACAAACTTACTCTCCATAAGGTTAACATTAGAAATTTAAACGCCATAAAATGGAAACTTATGGGGTTTTCGAAAATATTTTTTCACTAAAACCTTCCCGGACACATATAGAGCAACTTCCTAAAATTTCATGGCGATCGGATGAGTAGTTTGGCAACGCATAAAGGACATACATACAGACAGACATACATTCAATTTTATATATAGAGATTGATAGATTATAGAAAAATTAAAATTCACATCTATACACCAATCAAAATTATTCGAATTTCGTTCTTTGAGCGTTTTTGTTTACTCTTCTGATACGAGAAACCTATCTCTAACTGTTCTCTGTGGTTCAAGTAAACAAATCATACATTCTCAATAATGGGTGTTTCTCTACACCAGGAGTAAACTACGACCACTTCCTTATTGCCGAGGCATCCTCCGACCTCATGAACCAATCTGGCTCTTAAAGCAATCAAACGGAGAGAAACCGGTGCTCTATCGGAGGCATCGCGGTCGTGGGTGTAGCGCGGGGAAAGTCCGCGGGTGCGAGAGAGAGCGAAGATGCAGGTGTGCCTTATGTAAGCGACAGAGACGGAGCGGAGCCTCTCTCTCTCTCTTGTTTGTTCGGAATCATTGCTTCTACACTCCGTCCGTGAGTCTCTGTCAAATTAATATTTCACTTCCCTCTAACCTTTGCGTTGCCGTTGTTGGCATTACTGTCGTACCGGTCCGTTTGACATGGAGGTTTTGAGGGGTTCTGAATTTTTATAAGATACTAATCTTAAGGGTTTCTTGCGCCTATTATATCCTGAGCCAATTCTTATTTATTATTATCAAACATATTCACCACGGTTGTCTCTTTGACAGGAGGATGTTGCTTCATTTTAAATTTGATTTACTGTTTTAGTTTGGGCTTTATAGCTTTAAAAAACTATTATTTGTATCATGCAGAGTAAAAATCCCTGGCAAGGATTCATTTTGACCGCGAGACGCAGTTGAGATAGGGGATTAGGACGTTACCGCCTGCGAGGTGCTGTTGCAACATCCCCAAAAATCATTTCTTGACTACAAAAGCCTAACGGGGTTAAAATGTTTCACCTCGAGATTGAGACCTTAATTTGCATAATTTATTTTAACTGAACAACCTTTCCAGGTATTTAAACTTAAGTATGAATGAGAAATGAGTGTAAGATGATTGTATCGCAATCTTGTATTCTTGTTACTGACTGAGGCTGACATGTTCCTTAGACAACTGTTGTACTGGGTAGTCCGACTTCCATAAGAAGTTAATGTTAACTTAATGTCACATGACTCAGTTTTGGAAAGGGATTGAGCCTTATTTTTTTATTTGAAAGATCGGACCTTTTATAGTTCCTTACATGAGTTCATATTTGTAACTCAACAAAAAACTTTTGATTTTATAGCTTTGTTTTTTTTACAAAAAATATTTTCTAAATTAATACATAATTTTTATATGTAGTTTATACAGTATAGCATGATAAATTCAATGTAAAATTTTCATAGTGATACATGAAGTAGTTTTAGACTTATGTTTCATTGAAGTTCAAAAAGTGTAAGTTTCGGGGTGTTATCCTGTTTTCTTTAATATTTGTTATGATATTTCAGGAAAATAAATATTAAGTGATGTATATCACTAAAAAGAAAAAAAATTGAAGAATAACAATCAATAAAAATAAAAAAATAAAAACTTTCATGTTTAGATTACCCTTCTTAATATCCAAACAGTCAATGACATATCTAAGGGACCTACAGTGAAGTGCGAACCACTGCCTCTGAATTATAAACCGGTCTAATTATAATGATGGTATTTTCGTATGGACTTAGTAATTGTGTGGACGTTAATCCACACCAGAGGATTTTGCATCCACCGACCATCGCTCATAACTATCCACAATTCGTGACTTGCAGGTAGCTGGATTACAGGAAACGCCACGGTCCCAGTCATGGTGAACTAGAGATAGTGCTCTTACTTTGAAGTGAGGTGATGGTTATTTTTATCGTTTGCTTAACTTACGTCCTCATTAACTTATACCGGATCAATGACGCATCGCCGATCCATTTCCAGATTATATATCGACCAACCCTTGTTTGTGCACGTGCCGCATATTTGAGCACACGCACGCCCAAAGGTCATCCCCGCCACGCGTCCTGAGGAAACACGGAGGACGTGTGCTGAGGGGAAGGGGGAGGGAGAGGGAATTAAAGGTAAACAATGAGTGTGTGACCGCCAGAGAAAAATGGTATCATTTGAATATCGATGACAAAGGGAGATATTCAGAAGTTTGGGTTATTAGTTTAGACTTCCAAACTACTTTGATGATTTAGGTTAATTATAAGAGAAGCGTGAGGATGATGGGTTTCGTGGGTGTTTGTGATGTTCGTGTATTCATTAGCCATGTTAATTTGCTATATTTAATGTCCCAAGTACAGTACAGTATATGTATCTCACTTGATTACATTATTGAAATGGCAACCTACCCAGGTACGTATTTTAAGCCAAGTATGAATGACGATTGAGTGTAAGATTGTGGCGCGATCTTGTAGTTTTGTTACTGACTAAGGCTGACATGTTTCTTAGACAGGACTGTTAATTAATAGCCCAACAGCCGACTGCAACTAAAGGACCTACAGTTTAACGTGGAATCCGAACCACGGCCTCTGAACTACGAATTGGTCTAATTATGAGGATGGTCTTTGTGGATTACGTAGTATTCAATAGTGCGGACGTTAATCCACACAAGAGAACTCTACACCCACCGATCATAACTCACAACTATCCACAATTCGTGACCTACAAGTAGCTGGATTACAGGACGTCGCCACCGTCCCAGTCAATAATGATATCTTATTACTTTCCCAGACTAAACAGAGTCCTTTTCCCAGAGCAATCCCTGTGCTCTGATTACCAACACAGGACGACCCTCCGATGTTACTAGATTCTTATTTCTTACAACGAAAAGCCTTATAAATCTAACAAAAAATTCACACAATATAAATACATAAATTATTTACCAAAATTTTTATTACATCAATATTACATAATTCACAATCATAATACAAAAAATAAATACTCACTAAATGCTTTATTTTCACAATAATTTTAGAACAACAAAAACAAAAAAAAATACTCAAAAACAAAACTTTAATCAAACTCAACATCTAAGATAAATCCACTCACAACAAAATCAAACAAAACGATCCGTCATATCTAAATTCTAGAAACACATTGCCCAAACACAAACACCTTTTTTGTTTTTCCATATTGCATACATATTTTTATTTTTTTGTATTTTTTATTAATAAATATAAACATTAAATACACAACAAAAATATTTTTTTTTTTTTTTTTTTGGAAACTGAACGCGAGAAATACTAAACCGATCGGTTTTAAATTTTACACAAAGGAAAAATTTTTTTAATCCAAAAAAAAATTTCAATCATTAAAATATTTTCAAAGACAATTTTAATAAATTTGTTAAACTAAATAAAAAAAACCCTAACAATCTTTACAAACTAAAACAATTACATTTAAAGAAACATTTACAGATATTTATAAATTGATAAAGTTAGATAAAAATACGTTACTTATTCTATTCTTATTGCGTTATTCCTAGACTGGGACGGTGGCGAAGTCTGTAATCCAGCTACTCGGAGGCCACGGTGTTCTCTTGTGTGGATTAACGTCCGCAGTATTGAATACTACGTTAATTCGCAAAGACCATCCTCATAATTAGACCAATTCGTAATTCAGGTGCAGCAGTTCGGAATTTACGTTGGATCTTAGGTCCCTAGATATGTCATGGACTGTTGGGCTATCAATTAACAGCTCTGTTTAAGGAACATGTCAGCCTTAGTCAGTAACAAGACTACAAGATCACGCCACAATCATCCCACACTCAATCCTCATCCATACTTAGGCTTAAAATACCTACCTTGTGGTATGGTCGCCATTTCAATAATCATATCTAACCTAATCTAATCTTGTCTTACTTTGTCGTGTTGTAGATACTTGTTTTTGTTATTTTGTAAACACCTCTCAGCTTTTTTACCCGAGCAAAGAACGGGTACTTTAGCCAATTCGATGATAAATGTTTGTTATGGTGTGAAACAACTCAAATAACCACGAATACCACTAAAGCCACGCATTATAAAATCAATTACAAGCAATGGACAAGATCTCGTAAAAGTCACGTGATATCAAATCTATAACTACTGACCACTACAGTAGTCAAGTTGTAACCTGGCACTGTAGATATTCTCAGTGTTATAACGGAGTCTCCATTTTATCGGACACCGCTGTTCATTATATTAGTCAAGTCATTTTTATCTATTAAACCTGCGGCTCGACCGAGTCACAAAACATTTGTAAAGAGTTTGAAACCAACGTTAGTCGTTACATACATATTAGAAAATCACACAATACTTAAGATATTTGGCAAAACTTATTGAGTAAAGAATTTATTCATCCTACATGAATTTGATTAAAATATTTCAATACAAATGATTCTTTGAATTGTAAACCGGTGGCCTTAAGCAGATAATCTGTATATATAAACGTCAAAACACTCACTCATCACTAATTCTCCCATTTCCCAAATACCCAATACCCATTCCCAATACTTAGGAGACTGAAATTTGATATACTGGTTCTTAAGGCCTAAAATAGGAGTCTAATAGTCTAAGTCTTAAAGTCTAATAGTTTTTATGGCGATTTTCCATAAATCTCTACCCTATACGCCTCCAAAGTTTCCATGTTAATCTGATAAGGGGAAATAATTTTGTCTTGGATTACAACATATGTTGTCTTAACTCTTGAGGTATAAACAGCAGCTGTTTTAATGGTTTGAACCATTAAACAAGCCAAAAAATGTTTATTTCCCTGTGGGAAATAGGTTAGATCACGGATATGTCTAAAGGTAATGTTTTCACTTCATCTAAACAGCTGTTCTTATTATTTTGTATTAAAGATTCAATACAATAGCTCTGGTAGTTTCTTTGGAAACCTGTTACATATTTTCTATCTTAAAAATCACCAACATCCCCCCAGGGCTAAGACATATCCATGTCAAAAGCAAGCATAAAATAGTACTTAACGGTATCTAACTACTGTGTAAATATAATTTTTCTCAGTTCAGATTTTTCTTTACTGTTGAACGTATTGTAGTGTTCAATAGTGCGGCACCCAATAATATCACATTTACCGACCATCGCTCACAACTATCCACAATTCGTGACCTCCAAATTGCTGGATTACAGGACAGGCCAACGTCCCACAGAATACTTTCACATATACATTTAAAATATTAAAGATTCTTACAAAAAAACGTTTAATTTAGCTACAGTTAAAATCCTCCGTGACATTTTATGCTTTCATTCCAGCCTATTACAACAATTTAATCATGTCAAAGGCACTTTACTAATTAGGTATTGCGAGAGCAAACGAGACGCGTGACAATATTCAAATGATGGCGGGGTGGGGGAGGCCACCTGTTAGGAAAACAACACCCCCTTTTAATCCGGAGTCTAATGGGGATTGGATGGCCATATGTCCCAACCCGACGGTGATGAGTCAGGAGGATTGTGAATGATCTGTGGGAGGAAAAAACCTGTAAACATGTACTGTACTTACGAGTGTGTTGGACGAAAACTTAAATTGGGAAAAATACTTTTCCACCCTGCTTTCCAAATTAAAATTTGTCATTAGAAACATTTTCCAACCAATCTGACATGGATATGTCTTAGCTCTGGGAAGGTATTAACAGTTTACGCGACCAAAATATGAAACAGTGATGGCATTAAGTTAGTGACGTCATAGTATGTTCATAAGAACAGCTGTTTGGATGAACTGAAAACATTCCCTTTAGACATAACCATGATCTAACCTATTTCCCGCAGGGAAGTAAGTACAAATATTTTGGTAACACTCTTCTATTTTGTACACTATAATTTTCACTAGTCGATTCAAAATTCAATATGCTATCCAATGCAATGGAGTGGGACATTCAGAACAAAAGTTTATAACTACACAAAATTATTTTTAAAGAATACTAACAAAGAGTAAAAAATGGTTCAGTTTATTTCCACTATTCATAGAGCTTGAAACACTACCAACTCAAAATAGATATATTTTCTATTAGTTAAGTTTTAAGTATAAGTTTTAAGACTTTTTTATGTCCGAAGCGGAAATACTGAGGCATTTTATCAGATAAATATGTATTAGGCCAACTAGACGTTATCTCCAAGGGCAATATCCTGATAGTTCAACCATTCATTTACCAGAGAAAATTAGAAACAATGTGATATTAAAAAAATGTTCTTCCAATCGATATATTGGCTATTCTGCAATGCAAACCTAGATTTTTCCATATATTTTTCACTTATTATTCTCTTTTTAATTTAATTAGTTAAATTAAAAATACATAGTAAAACATCAACTAACTTCTTCTGAGAAAGTTTTCAAATATCATTATAATATGCATTTAAATATCGAATATCAAATTCCAAGTCAACTTAAAATTTTAAAAAATTGTGTACATTATACACATTTTAACATTAAACAATTTTCTCTTATTTATAACGACTCTTATATTCCTTATCCTTATACTGATGGCACAGTGAGCAATGTCAATTGATCACAAAATATTTGGGATTCTCGCTCGGGATTGAACCGGCAACCTTTATATTATCAGAGGCTCAAACTTGTAGTGTAATCATAGATTAAAAAATAATCACTAGTTATAGCAGCTTAGTTTGTGACACAGTCGTATACAAGCTAGTTAACTGCTAAATGGCAACCTGTCCAGGACCAGGTATTTTGATTGTGGCGCGATCTTGTAGTCTTGTTACTGACTAAGGCTGACATGTTCCTTAGACAGAACTGTAATAATAATCCAAAGGTCAATGACATATCTAAGGTCCGAACCACTGCTGTTCCCATAGTTTATTTTATGTTACATTGATTGCTATTGGTCGATAAAACTATTGATTGTGGTATGCCACAGTAATGTATTAATAAATTACTATCTGCGGTGACAATCACAACAGCATTGTGGTTGCAAGATCTACGATTCATAACTTGAACATGTCGAAAATAATGTACAATATCTCGATCTCCCCCCCCCCCGGGTGAGTCAGGCCCAGTGGGTGTGGACGTTATGTCATACCTCCGCCGGGACGTGTACGTCAGGTGACAGCTATGTGACAACGTATGTTGTTCGCACTTGCATCGAGGTCGAGTCTCGAGTGTCAGAGTAGTCGTATAAAATATCGAATGATCATTCGTTTCCCTTTTGAATACTTTCTGACGGGGTTTATTGCATCGAGGTCGAGTGTCAGAGTAGTCGTATAAAATATCGAATTATCATACGTTTCCCATTTGAATGCTCTCATACGGGTTTATTGCATCGAGGTCGAATGTCAGATTAGTCGTATAGAAATATCGAATGATCATTCGTTTCCCTCTTTTATAATCTCTGATGGGGTTTAATTAGTCCAGATATTGAAATTGGGAAAATTAAGAGAAGGTGTTAGTTAATTACAGAATTGACAACCTATCCAGGTATTTTAAGCCAAGTATGAATGAGAAATGAGTGTAAGACGATTGTGGCGCGATCTTGTAGTCTTGGACTAAGGCTGACATGTTCCTTAAACAGAACTGTTAATTAATAGCCAAACAGTCGATGGCATTTCTAAGGGACCTACAGTTTAATGTGGAGTTCGAACCACTACCTCTGAAATACGAACCGGTCTAATTATGAGGATGGTTTTTGCAAATTAACTATTATTCAATAGTGCGGACGTTAATCCACACAAGAGAATACTACAGCCACCGACCATCACAAATATCCATAATCACTCCGACCATCGCTCACAACTATCCACAATTCGTGACCTCCAAGTAGCTGGATTACTGACACGCCAAAGGCGGGGTGGTAGATAATTTACCTCAGCTTTACTAGCTCAAGGCGTGTGTGTAAAATATGGTTTAATATGTGGATTAACGTATATATTGTGAATTTAATTGTTTATATTTGTTATTGGAGCTTTGGAAGTGAATGAAGAGGGTCGGGGTGTAGGCAGTTCTTATTCGTAGATAAACCGTAGATAAACCGACAACCTGAAAAGAACTGTCTTGGGGATAAGGATGGTTTTGAGTATTCTTAAGTAAAGAGTGTAACGAATATGATTATATTAAAGCTTTATTTCTGACAAACATCAGCTGATTCGTTTACCAGGACAGTTCAGGTCCTGGCAATATACTGACCCCGATACATTATTGTTTCCATGTAAACCTCTCTGTGCGGCTCATCACGAAGTAAATACATACTCTCTACAAATTAACGTAAAACAGCATTATTTTATAGCCGATTATGGCTAGTCCTGTAATCCAGCTACTTGGAGGTCAGGAATTGTGGATAGTTGTGAGCGATGGTCGGTGGGTGTAGTTCTCTTGTGTGGATTAACGTCCACACTATTAAATACTACGTTAATCCACAAAGACCATCCTCATAATTAGACGTAATTCAGAGGTAGTGGTTCGGACTCCACGTTAAACTGTAGGGCCCTTCGATATACCATTGACTGTTGGGATATTAATTAACAGTTCTGTCTAAGGAACATGCCAGCCTTAGTCAGTAACAATACTAGAAGATCGCGCCACAATAATCTTCCACACTATTGAATACTACGTTAATCCACAAAGACCATCCTCATAATTAGACCAATTCAGAGGTAGTGGTTCGGATTCCACGTTAAACTGTAGGTCCCTTCGATATGCCATTGACTGTTGGGCTATTAATTAACAGTTCTGTCTAAGGAAAATGTCAGCCTTAGTCAGTAACAAGACTAAAAGATCGCGTCACAACCATCCTACACTCAATCCTCATTCATACTTGGCTTAAAATACCTGGACAGGTTGCCTTTCCAGTAACTAACTAACTTCCATAATATGATGTTGGGAATCTCAGCCCCCATAAAAGCCCGGCTTCATTTCGCACACGTGCAACATCCCTTCCATCCCCGCCCCAGTCGAGTGCGTGGTTGACAAGTCATTGCACTTTACGTTATTGCCGTGTCCACCCCTGTCCGCCCCACCACATCGTGTCTTGTGTTTATACCCCCCTTGATGCGTTTGACATGTATGAATATTAACAAGAATATTAACACGCATTTTGCTACTGAGGTTTGCGGATCGACAGTTATAGGGCGAGGCCGCGTGGCTTGATCATGAATACGTGTTAACAATCGAAATAGTGAACGAAAATAAAATTTAATTGAATACCGTATTAAAATGAATAAGTTTAAGCTATTAGGGGGGTAGCGTTTTTGTGTGACCCAAACCAGTGTAACGGAAATCGTTTCCATAGAAACTACCAGATATATTAGATGATACTTTTAATAAACAGTATAAGAATAAGAACATCTGTTTAGATGAACTGAAAACATTCCCTTTAGACATATCCATGATCAAACCTATTTCTCACAGGGAAGAAAATATTAACATTTCGACATGGATATGTCTTAGCCTTGGGGAGGGGGTGTGTTGGCATTTGGCGCGACCAAAATTTGAAACAGTGACGTCATCTGGTTAGTGACGTCATATGTTTAGTGACGTCATAGTTTGGTTATAAGAACAGCTGTTTAGATGAACTGAAAACATTCCCTTTAGTGATATCCATAATCAAACCTATTTCCCACAGGGAAATAAATACAAACATTGTATTTTGAATAACGGGTTTACCTATGTTACTTTGTGAATAAAGTAGTGGGTGAGGCATTTCTCATTTGTCTATCGTGTTGTTTAGTAATTTATCGTCTTGATTTTATTAATAGAGGTGTATTTTAAACTGTTTAATCTGTACTGTATTAACTCAATAAAAATAATAAAACTCAAATAAGTATTAACAAAATATATAATAAAATGTACTTTATTTGTATGTATGTTATTTTAAAACAAATTATTTATCCATTTATTCATTACTATGATTACTTATTTTATCTAATTATAATTTTTTTATTTTTCGATCTTTATTACTTTACAAATTAACAGAAAATGCTCCAATAAAATACCCAATCAGTATTGAAGTAACAACAATAATTTTAAAAATATATTCCACAGAAAAACATATCACAAATGTGAATAATTTTACAATGGGTCCGTTTTAAATTATTTATTGTAGCATAACGGAAACGAAAAGCAAATAGTGGTAGACTCCAGAACACTCAGACGGTTAAGTTAATAAAAATAAGTAAAAAGTAGAGTGCGATGGCCGGGAATCGAACCCGGATCAACTGCTTGGAAGGCAACTATGCTGACCATTACACCACCATCGCACGATGGGAGGATGGGAGCGTTGTAAGAAACTGAGACGTTTGAATGTGAGAGGATAAAGGGTTCCACCATTAAAGGGGAAAAATTACGATTTATTTATTGTTTTTATAAAACACTTAATTCTGTATAAGAATACGTAACTTTGTGTCTTTGAGTACAGCCTCTTGCGTTGATTGATCTCACAGAAGACAAACTGTAAAAATAAAATTAATTATGTATATCAGTTACCAAGCAACGACAATTTGTTAAATATTTTGTTCACTTAACAGCTAACTTACTAAACGTCTTAATATATTATCGTGTTTAAACTAAATAGCTAATTTTTAGCGATTTATTGTTATCATATAGGTTTTTATATTTGTCCACGAAGAAGTGAACTACGAAAGGTAAGTATGAGTTAATTAAATTTACTCAATAAATAACTAACAATTAGTGATATTTACAACTCCAACTATTTAACAAAAGCCTATTTCTACGTCATATTTAATCTATATTGTTTATTATATTTATTTTTAATCTGTTTATATAAACGTTAACGCCTTCACTCATCACGAATTCTCCCACTTCCCAATTACTTAGGGGGGTGTAATTTGGTATACTGGTTCTTTAGGGCAAAAATAGGAAAGTCTAATGGTTTTTGTGATAAGTCTACCCAAATAGAATGTTCTCATTACAGATTTTGGCCATTATGTTTTATGATTAAAATCAAAATTTTATATTTGGGCCAAATTGAAAATAATAATTACAATGTTACAAAAAATTGTTAAATAATTAAGAGATAATAGTTTAGTCACAGAATTAAACTATTTGAAAGTTTCTTAAACTGTATCTTGTAAATTAGTAATTAGCTTAACTATCCAATGCCATCTTAATCATTTATTAATTTAAAAAATATGAAGCAAATATAGACTGTACAAAATGAAAAGTTTTGATCACCACTTTAATATTTTACAGATTTGAGGGAATTGTGTGTTATGGTTAAAAATCAAATGTTTATACATATTAGGTTTATTATAATAATCAGCTGTTGCCTATATTTTTTATATTTTCCTTTTACTATCTGAAATATATAGTTGCCAGCGAATCTAAACCTTATAAGTCTGTTTTGTACATCGCTGCAAGATTAGATTAGATTACCATTTGAAATGGCGACCTACCCAGGTAGGTATTTTAAGCCAAGTATGAATGAGAAATGATTGTGGCGCGATCTTGTAGTATTGTTACTGACTAAGGCTGAAATGTCCCTTAGACAGGACTGTTAATTAATAGCCCAACAGCCGATGGCAACTAGGGACCTACAGTTTAACGTGGAATCCGAACCACGGCCTCTGAATTACGAATTGGTCTGGTTATGAGGATGGTCTTTGCGGATTAAAGTAGTATTAGGCGCGACGGGAAGCTCTAGTATTTTATAAAAGTAGGATAAATAATTTCATTTATTTGCATCTCACTTAATCTTTTTCATAAACAAAAAAGCTTGGTCCTATATGCCTTTACATACAGCGTAACCTTGGAACTCATTTATGGTAGAGTCTTAGTTGAAACAAATTTTTAAACGTATAAAGTAGATAAGGTCAAACTCAATTGGTTATTATGAATGAATCATAGGTCAATGCCACTGACAAAGTGACCCCTGGTCAGTAGGTAGGCAATCCCCGCACGACAGCTAAGTAGCTATATTGCTAAATGCGCCGTCCTATCTGATATTTTTTATTAAATTTGATTCGCCACAATAAATTGTATTATGCTATGTACAACTTTTTAATCTTTAACCTTCAATTTATTGAGTGTAGATTAAAAAATAGTTATTTGTTTTTATCACAACACATTTCCCATAATAGCAATAACTTCATTTTGTAGCATCGTCACGCGAAACTCATATAAAAATACAACTTAATTGTTTGAATGGTTATAATAGCGATTATCTAGAGAAAAGAAAAAGTTTGTTTTTTATTCAGGTAACGGGTTGTTTATTTCAAATAAAATTACTGTTTTATAATCACCGTAAATATAACACTTCAACAACCTTATCAATTTGGGATTAATATTATTACTGTGCGAAAACTTCAGCTACGATAGCACGAGACTAGAGTTCGAAGAATCTTGTTTTAGAACTCTAGAATTAACTAATTAACAGTAATTTATAGCTAATTGTCTTAGCAATGTACAGTGAACAGTAATCGATATTGGACGGAAAATCACACTTACGTTGGCCTAATCTTCTAATATTATAGACAAAACATTTTAAAATACTCGAATTTAATTAGCAAAATATCCTCGTCGCAGTAGCCTGCAAACTCAGCGGATTCAATATGTTACAATACCTATCGTCTCCACTTATTTTAGTAGTCAGCTGGCGATCAACTAAACTTTTTTTGACTGGGACGGTGGCGTCGTCCTGTAATCCAGCTACTTGGAGGTCACGAATTGTGGATAGTTGTGAGCGATGGTCGGTGGGTGTAGTGACCTCTTGTGTGGATTAATGTCCGCACTATTGAATACTACGTTAATCCGCAAAGACCATCCTTATAATTAGACCAATTCGTAATTCAGAGGCAGTGGTTCGGATTCCACGTTAAACTGTAGGTCCATTAGTTGCCATCGACTGTTGGGCTATGAATTAACAGTTCTGTATAAGGAAAATGTCAGCCTTGGTCAGTAACAAGACTACAAGATCGCGCCACAATCATCTTACACTCAATCCTCATTCATACTTGGCTCAAAATACCTACCTTGTGGTATGGTTACCATTTCTATAACCTAATCTAATTCACTAGTTTCTAGGACTTATAATCAAGTGATCAAACCATTATCAGACCTTGATGTGTACAGTGGCTTCATACAAGTCATACCAAAAATTTACATTTAAAATTGCACAACAATCGTCGTGGTCTTCTGCGCCGTCGGTGTTTTGTAAATTTGTACCACCACTTGTACGAAGCGACTGTATACATAAATACCCCCGTCGCAGCAGACCTGCGAACTCGGCGAATTTCCAAGTTTGATCAGAATCTATCAATAGATTAGAGTTCGCCCATTCTCCATCAGATGTACACGTAAAAGAGTATGCAGTTTTGCTGCTGTGAGGAACATTGAAAGTAAAACTTTTTGTCGTAAACAATTTTTATTCTGACCATATGTCGAGTTGTATCATCCATCTGTAAATAAAGGAGTTTGCTCATATTCTATAATATGATTAACATGGGAAAAGTATAGCTCCAGTATTAGTATAGCTCGATCTGCTGGTAAAGCTAAAGAGAACTTTTAGTATAAATGGAAATTTGAAGTGAAATCACATTCATGACCAACATATTAAACGTTTTCATAAAGAGGGAACAAATACTATGAAATATCAGAACAAAGGTTGATCCCCCGGTAACAATTTCCAATCCTCCTAGCCCTTACTCCCCCAACCCTCGAGCCTTCCCTATTGATCCTCGACCTGCGCCTGCGTGTCTCTGTCTGCACCCCGCACTGCACACCCTCGCGAATACAATAATGTATTTATCACCGACCAAAACATTGAAGGGAGTCATTGTATCGTAGCTTGATCACAGACGTTTTCTTCCGCCATCATTTAGACTTTTTGTATTACAACACCTATGTTTTTAGCATTTTGGTTTGGAACAGCCCCAAATTCTGCTAGCGTTACCTGAATCACAAGTTACAGCAAACCTAAAATAAAAAATTCACTTCCATGGTTACAGCACGCTGTGAATCTCTACACTTAACCAATGTTATTGGGAACATTCCAAACTAAGTAAACATGATTGCCAGATAGGTTTGTACTTTTTCAATTATTATAAATAGCAATTTTCATTCAGTACATGTACAACGAAACTTGTATTGCTTTTATGTTTTAAGACATTTACATTTAGGTAAAACAGTCTACATTTAAATTTACTTTTCAATGAGGATACTTATTTATTGAGTACTAGCTGACCCGGCGAACTTCGTAACGCCTAATTGTAAATACATGTTAACTTTAAGATTGACCATGTTCTGAAGTCTAATAGCATTACGGTTTCGTTGTGTAGATATTATGGGTCGTGGCATAGTGAATAGAAGTATACAGAAACGATGTATTAAAAACAAAAACTTGTCCTCGTATCAAAAACTACCGTTTTTGGTTCTAGTGATGAAATATACCATTACTCCCCCATAAGTACTGTAATATTTGAAATGCTTACCACACCAGTTTAAAGGACTGTTCTGAAAATTGTCAATCCTCCGTCCTCCAACTCAGTTCGCAACATCTCCGCAGTCAAGTCTCGTGGGATTCGCACACCCTCCTTCGTAAATATTTTACTCCAGACTGAGCTGTAAGGGATTTTGGAAATAAAAGTCAATTTCAAAACGTGGCGCTTTATATTTCTTCAAGATTAAATAAAAATCCTATCCAAAATTTCCAAACCATGTATTGTATGGTTAAAATTTTAATTTTTCTTTGAAATTAGTTGTTTTTTTCGAATAAAGCGTTAATTTCATTTTATGTGTAATACGATCGAGTAGCTTATTATAAAGGATTTCAAAAGAAAGGTTTCAAAAACTATACAAATACAACCTAATATATCGACATTGAAAATAGAAAGTTTTTTTCAGTTTTAGTCTCCTAACCCAAATTCTTATTATTGATAATCATTTTAAAGAAATCACACTAAACTTTTGCAAAATAATATTTTATATGTTACTGTTGTTTCGGTTGCTCTGTGTTTACCGGAAATTCACCACTTTTGTGTTCAATTTTTCAAAATAGTAGAGTTTTCATAACTAGGAGCGAGAGTGACTTTTTGATACGTATCATTTTTTCCGAAATACGATTAAGCCACAAAATAGACGCTTTCGCTCCGTGTGTGAACAAATATTTTCATCTTAATGTGAAAAAATCGTTACAAAATTAGATGATATAATTTTAGGCTATACAAAGTCGTTATCAATGTTAACATTTCCGTTGTTATTCTTATAAGACATTTTACATTATCTTTTGAAGACCTAAAATATCGTACACATATTACACAATGCTTATAATTTGTCAAAAAATATGTAGCAACATTTAAAGTTAACGAACAGAAACACTTACCATAAGTATTTTCTGTTCCCTATTTAAAATGACACGAAAACGACGATTTTGCGGTCGTTTTAGAGAACTGAAAACGGGCGTTTTCAAGACAGTATGAAGAAAACGCGTTATCCGTTACAAAACGGACCTAGAAAATCCCGTAAAATGGAGAAATTTTCCTTTTTAAATGTTCGAGAATAGGTTTTTCTGTATAAAACAAGTCTTTTCATAAATGTAACCCCTTATATGTATTATAAGGTCTGTATATATTTTTAAAGGCATTGCTAGTTTCATATTACTAAAGTGCATGTCAAGTCCATTTTACATTGGCTAAAGCTTTTGAAGTAAACTTTAAATCATTAATAAAATTAGAAAATCTTTATCTATGCTTATATTTAAGGTTTTCTCACAATCTTAGAGGGCAATTCCCCTATTGGACGCACTGAATCAATTTAAGTCCTGAATATTCCTCAGAAATAATCTTTAACATTTAAATGTTTTAATAGCCTAATGTTGGTAAGAAAATGTTTCTTACTTTTTCCCACTTCGTCGCTTCCACTAGATAATATTACTCTAAGGTTATCAGGACATTTTTAGGGGTTAACTTACATTATTTATGTAACTACTGTTAGATTAGTTACAAAATACCGTTACAGTAAAGTTATAAAACTCGGACATATAGAATCTTTAGAGACAATATTGTAATAACTATGCTTACAATAATGTCACACATTTTCTGTTAAATAATTTTAACGAATACGGTACGCCAACGCCTAGTGATGGTCACAGAGATTGTTAATAGGAATGTCAACCAATCAATACTGGAGGCGCCATCTTGTATGAACCAGTGCAAGCTTCGCCACAACTGGGATCCGTGACATAAAGGTAAATGACCTTACTGCGATCAAAACCATTCTAATAGGTTGGAACAATCTTATGAAATATTTGAGGTTACAAAACACTTATTTTCTGGTTACACCGTAGCTATAAACCAGTCAGAGGTTAAGTAATAAAATTCACGCTGAAAAGTATTACTTTGTAAATTTATAGTTGGATTCAAAGGGATTTAAAAGATAAAACCTAGGTAAGTAAAATAATAAAGATACATATGGGTCACGAACAAACTTATGATACTTTTGACACCAATTAAGCATTTGTTTACTTATTATAAAATCTAAATAAAGTAAACATAAACATTCTTGACTCCAATGAAGACATCATAAGTTTCATTTTACAATCAGTTTCCTGTGAAAATGATTTGACGAACTCGAGTAGAGTTGTTATGACTCATACATTGTCGAATATAGTACTGTACCAATATGTTTTAAATCTCAATCTTTCGCCTCTCGATCTCCACTGACTGTCTTGAAACCATCGACATGGTAACATTTGCGAGAAGCTTATCTATTGATTTTTTATTTTGTGTTTTTTCCACACAAATTGCATGTTTAACGTTTTGACAATTAAATGGTTTTTAACGTTCAAAATTGTTAATGATATTTGGATTATGAGATGAGTTCGTTACCACCGACCTTGCCAGCCAATGGAGCGTTAGAGAAGAGAAAAAGTAATTTGAGTTCACTGTTCTCTCACACAATACTACCCAGTGCGACAGAAATATCGGTTTAACCGACCCCCGCTCATCCGGCGCTTCGTTACCGCTACCCCTGCATTACCCGACACCTGCACCGCCGTCTATCGGACACCCCGCATTATCCGGACGGCGTCGCGGCGTTCGGGAGCGTGGCGGAGGCGAAATGAACAGACTCATTAGGGGTGGCGCGTGCGCGGTCGCGTGCGTGCGTGAGTCACACACACGTGGCTCGTACTGGCTTAATGAACTGAGTGGAACGGGAGGCGAACATGTGAAATGTTTATGAATCGGAGTGTGGGATAAAAATTCAAAATACTGATTCGCTTACTCTTTTAAGTGGTATTCACTGCGATATGCAAATTATTTTATAATTTTTTTGTTTTCGAGAAAATCTAAAAAATATATTTTGACATAGATATGTCTTAGCTCTGGTGGGGTGTTGGCAATTTGCGCGACCAAATTTTGAAACAGTGACGTCACTTAGTTAGTGACGTTTGTTATTAGAACAGCTGTTTAGTTGAACTAAAAACATTCCATTTACACACATCCATGATCTAACCTATTTCCCACAGGGAAGTAAATACAAACATTTTGTCATGGATATGTCTCAGCTCTGGGGGGGATCGCATTTGGCGCGACCAATATTTGGAATAGTGACGCTATTTGGTTAAAGACGTCATAGTTTGGTTATAAGAACAGCTGTTAGGTGAACTGAAAACATTCCCTTTAGTGATATCCATAATCAAACATTTGTTTATATTTAAAAACCCACATTTTAATCGATTTTTAAACGTTTTAATGGGTTAAAATAAACATAAATTCAAGAATAACATTTCTTTAAAAAAACGCTTCGTTTACTAGATATCCGCCATTTTGTATTTTTTACGAAATATTTTATATCTCAAGAACGGTTTGACCGATTGGGTTCAAATTTGCTATGATTCTTACTTTAGTCGAGGCCTAATGAATGAAAAACCAGCTTAAAAATAACCAGCTTAGATTGATAATGTATTTTTAAATGCGGCAATCTTAAAATTTTAAACAAAAATGACTACAAAACTGTAACTTGTATCGTAAAATGTCAAGAATGCTTAATTGTAGTCCTTTTCATTACAAATCGAATGGTCTACCTGTCAAATCGACAACGTATACCGCCTCAGAATCGACTATTGGCTTTAGTTCCTTTAAACAAGACCATTCCAGGTTTTTCAAGTTACTGATCGATGCTGTGGTGGTATTCATGGTTCGATTATTTTAACAGTTACACCATTCGATTTATAATGAATGGAGTTAAATAAGCATATTGAAAAACTACTTTTTACCGTAACCAGGCTGTTAGACCATTGTATCATATTATACATTCGTTTAATATTGTGAACACAAATATAAATTATTATGAGATATATGTTTAAAAAACACTATCATTTAAGATCCAAAGACACAAGACTCAAACTGTATTCAATTTTGACATAGATATGTCTTAGCTCTGGTGGGGTGTTGGCAATTTGCGCGACCAATATTTGAAATAGTGACGCCATTTGGTTAGAGACGTCATATGTTCAGTGACGTCATAGTTTGCTTATAAGAACAGCTGTTAGGTGAACTGAAAACATTCCCTTTAGTGTTATCCATAATCAAACATTTGTTTATATTTAAAAACCCACATTTTTAATCGATTTTTTAAACGTTTTAATGGGCTAAAATAAACATAAGTTCAAGAATAACATTTTTTTCAAAAAACGCTTCGTTTACTAGATATCCGCCATTTTGTATTTTTTACGAAATATTTTATATCTCAAGAACGATTTTACCGATTGGGTTCGAATTTGCTATGATTCTTACTTTAGTCGAGGCCTAATGAATGAAAAATAAACAGCTTTGTTTGACAAAACCTTTTTAAAAGGCGGCAATTTTAAAATTTTAAATAAAAATTACTACAAAACTGTAGCTTGTATCGAAAAATGTCAAGAATGCTTAATTGTAGTCCTTTTCATTACAAATCGAATGGTCTACCTGTCAAATCGACCACGTATACCGCCTCAGCATCGACCATTGGCTTTAGTTCCTTTAAACAAGACCATTCCAGGTTTTTCAAGTCACTGATCGATGCTGTGGTGGTATTCATGGTTCGATTATTTTAACAGTTACACCATTCGATTTATAATGAATGGGGTTAAATAAAGCATTCTTGACAAAACTACCCTTTTACCGTAACCAGGCTGTTCTTTTAGATATTATGAATCGCCAAATATAAATTAATATTATGAGATATAAGTTTAAAAAGAGCACTATCATTTAAGATCCAAAGACACAAGACTCAAACTGTATTCAACTTATTCAAATTGTTTTACGTCGGTAAAATCAAAGCTGCTTGAAATGTTCAATGCATTTTTGACCCAAGTTCCTAACCTAAAAAAGTGTTTCGAAATATTAGTTAGAAATACATTTGTAGTATATTTAGTAAATAAACACATTCAATATCATTTTCACTCTCTCAAAAACAGCCACAGTTTGGATCTTACGATAGTGTTGTTTTGTAAATCCAAAAATTCTTTAAATCAATTTAAATTTTTATTCTTCATAAAACAAAAAAGTATACTCGTAATAATAGTGCTCTAATCATAATTCCCAAATGCAATCGTACAATACATATATTAAAGTCAAGATTCACAAAAGAATCGGTCTAAATCACTACAACTACATTTAGTTACATTGTCAGATCTAATTCAGCACGTGCAACCGACCCTAAATCACGGGGTTCCTAGTTTTTCTACCAATTACTGTAACGAAGGCGCTCTCCACCGAGGGACAAACGAAGCCAAAACAAGAGAGTCAAATTAAATGTCTCCAATTAAGGGAAACCCCTAGCGTCCCCTCCGTTCCCATGGCAACCCTCACGTTCGCGGGAGTTGAATCGGAAGCACGTGCGTCCGCCATCTTGGATCCGGTCTCGTGGCCGGATCTTAGTCACTACTTCCACTTCCGGTAATCCATTCATCGGTCACGCCAAGATTACGTGATGTGAGATAAAAGGAACGGTTCCTATGGGAAATGCGGGGGTGAGGACAATGTGTTATGATGAAGCGTTGTGCTGAATGGGCTGGAAGTGTGGGAAAGGAAATAATGTTGCAGTTTGCAGCGACGTTTCGAGTTGAAATAGTCTACCATAACGTGAAATTAAACAAATATGCCTGTTATAAAGGCATAACCCATGTCTATCCCTCCGAGTTGACGACATATTGCTACCCATTTCGCTCCAATCGTAGTGCAATTAGATTGAGATTAGTATCAATATAAAGGACAGATTCTGATCTTTCTACAGAAGATCACTAGGTATTTGAAAGTTTTGACAGCTCTGAAACATATGTGAAAACATTGTCATAGTGCGGCAGACGATACGAATGCGTTGTTATTGAGTGGCTGTAAATATTTTGACATGGATATGTCAACTCTAGGGGGTGTTAGTCGATTTGTAGAACACAAAAAGTACATCAGAAGTGTTAAACAGAATTGCCGCCATGTTATATATTATTTGCCTGTAATTGTATTAATTGTTAGTGTAATTTTTGTATTATTATTGTTATTTGTCTACTGCTCCTGTATGATTTTTTCGTAAACCAGTGCTCCTAAATAAATGTAATGTATGTTTTGTATAGAAGTAACGTATATTTCAAATAAAAAGTTGAAATTCAAGTCAACGACAAAAGCTAACGAAATGGAGTCTACAGAGGTAATTTAAGTTGGTATTAGGAAATCATACTCCACCCTTTGATACGAAATGCATTCACACATTACTCTGTGTCGGGCTTCCTACAGCAGGTGGCAGATCGCGAGCCTAGGGACGCCCCCCCTTGGCATTTGGCGGCTTCTCCATCTGTCAAAGCCACTGCGTTACATCACTAGCCATTCGGAATATATATTTTTGCTACTACAGTAACAGCTTCAGATGTATTTTTTCTTGGCGTTTCTTGACGCTTCATCCCAATTGCTTTTACTTAAAACAATGTTTAGAATAAACCGTTATCTGTGGACTGACACGTACGTTCTCCCTTAAGTCAATTTGAAAACTACAATCGAAATATAAAAGTCGTGTTAGTTACGCTCAATGTAACTCGAGAACGGCTGGACCGATTTTAATGATCATTGATTTTTTTATACGTCTCTGCTCAGAGTAGGCTATAGGCATATTTCGTTTTGGATTTAACCATAGGGCTAAGCCC
This sequence comes from Nephotettix cincticeps, assembly GCA_023375725.1. Classification (NCBI taxonomy): domain Eukaryota; kingdom Metazoa; phylum Arthropoda; class Insecta; order Hemiptera; family Cicadellidae; genus Nephotettix; species Nephotettix cincticeps. Next base: position 54,715,178 of record CM041787.1, read on the forward strand.
CACTGGCTTTTATGTACATGCATACATCAATAATGTTAATATTTTATTAACAGCTGATTTTGCGTTGCTTTATTTTCACAAGTCGACAGCAATCGTCATTGTGCGTAATTTTCAGGGAATGTTTGTGATTGTTAAAAAAATTATTGATTACTGGTTGGTTTGTTTGTCCCTGTGTAATTATTAGTTTTTTTGTTTTGTGTGAGTGGAATTAATGAATGTTAGATTACGCGAGTATTATGATGAACAATTGCACAAATCAGAAAATTTAATCTTTCCTATAAAAGTATTGCAGTTAGGTTTGGTTTGGGTTTAGGTTGGATTGGAAAATTGTGAATCAATCCACTCAGATTTGTTTTGTGGGAATCTTATTAATGTCTTATTGTTTCAGTGTTGTTGTATGCCACAGTAAATTTAACTTTTCTTTGGAACCGTTTGTCGTAGAAAAACAATTTAAAATAGTAATTAGTTTAATTTTTTAAGCTGGATTCAATGGTGTTAGTCAAATTTTTTATCCTAATCGTTTTCGAGGAAAAATATAAAAAATGTTTTTTTTACTTTTAAACCCCGATGCTTTGAGAAATGTGGATGGTGTCTTCAAAATCGTTAGTCGTTTTCGAGAAATTTTCATTTTACGTGGGGGTTCTAGGGGTAAAATACCGTTAGAAATCAAAAACTCAAAAAAATAAAAAAAGTGTCCGAGATACCGTGGATTCAAATTATCGTTAATCCAAACAAGGAGTACACCACATCCACCGACCATCGTTCATAACTATCCACAATTCGTGACATCCAAGTAGCTGGACTACAGGACACGCCAAAGCCGAGGTGGCAGCCACTTTTACCTTAGCTTTGCTAACTCTATGTGTATATTGTACAATATGGTGAGCCGACACAGCCTGGGGTATCTGGGGATGTCCTTTAATCCAGCTACTTAGAGGTCAAGAATTATGGATAGTTGTGACCGATGGTCGGTGAGTGTAGTGTTCTCTTGTGTGGATTAATGCCCGCACTATTGAATACTATGTTAATCTGCAGAGACCATCCTCATAATTAGACAAATTCGTAATTCATAGGCAGTGGTTCGGATTCCACATTAAACTGTAGGTCCCTTAGTTACCATTGACTGTTGGGCTATGAATTACCAGTCCTGTCTAAGGAGCGAGTCAGCCTTAGTCTGCAACAAGACTACAAGATCGCGCCACAATAATCTTACACTCAACCCTCACTCATACCTGCTTAAAATACCTACCTTCTGGTATGGTTGCCATTTAAATAATCTAATCTAAGCTTCTTTTTTTGCAAATCGTGAACCTACAGTTTCTTCCCACCATAACGCGACTTTAACCACTACATCATAAAGCCACCCCTTTTAAATCTCAGGGATTGCTCCACGTCTCATTTAACCCCGAAGCGTGCAATATCCCCCCCACGGAGGGAGGTTCCGGTAGGGGTTGTTATCAGGGTTGATTGGAAGCTCCCCTTATCTCCCTTATCAGAGATATTACATTCCGCCCTGACTCAGAACGTCGGCTATTTAATATACATTGCCGCATGTGTCACCCGCCCGAAGCCCGAAGCCTCCATATGGCGGTGGAGTGGCTTAGTGGATATCGTGAAGGCTTTGACTCTCTACGTTCTCTCGGGGTTTTACTGAACAATTTTAAAACTCCAATTCATGTGTCCCTGGCCCATTCTGGTGAGTATTTTAAGGTAAATATGAGTGAAAGTTTTTTTAACCAGTATCTTTATTTACAATCTGTTCCATAAAATTATAACAATAAGTAAATGGGATGATAGAACGTGGTATTTGTTGTCAGTCACAATCAATTGAATGAACTAACATTATTAGAATTTAGATGTAACTATTTAAAACATTCACTCAGATTTATAAAATCGCGCCTCTTCAGCCGGTATCCCGTCTCACTGTTGTCTAAAATGTTCACAGCCAAGTCGAATAGTCCTGGAGTTTTGTTTAATACTTATCCCTGAATTTTGAGATTTCTTCACGAACAAAAGAAATGTTGAGATCACTTGACTTGATTTAAAACATACCTAAGGGCTTGAACAATGTTTCTGATAGTTTTTGACTGGCATCTTTGAGTTATGTCAATATTAGTGTTAGAAGTTGTTCGTCAGAGCTGGATGCCATAGGTCCATGTTGGTTTCAATATTGTTTTGTATACTAAAATTTTGTTTTCAATTGATAAATATTTTGTTGGTTTTTCAATATGAATTCAGTATCTTATTCCAAATATGGTGATGCCAGTTATGTCAACTGTCCAGATGGATACCTTGATATTTTACTGCTTCTGCTTGAGGGATTGCAGCATTGTTTCGAAAGTCTGGAGGACAGCCAGTAGTTTACTCGGTTAGAAGTTGCCAATACCTCCCGAAACGTAGTGTAGTTTTCAAAACACTAGAAGTGATAGGAAGTCTAATTAAATGTAAAATAAATAATTAAAAATCCATCGTTATTATGAATTTCAAACAAATAATTGAATTTATATATGTTTTGACTGTACATATGAGGATTTAGTCGTTTCAAACAGAGCAACGAGTTGTCCTGGAGTGAGACTTGTACGTCCGACTCTCCTCCATGAACCCTGACCTCGCACCTGGGCACAGCCACGGCGTCAGCCCCCGCGGAGTTGCACGTGCAAGCCACACGTGTACGGCTCCAGCACGGCTCCGGCTCCAGGCCGGGGCTTACGTAACCGACACCACGACACCGCCCAGCTGACTGGACTGACGTAATGGCTCTGACGTGTATAAATTTGACTTGGAACGGTGGCGACGTCCTGTAATCCAGCTACTTGGAGGTCACGAATTGTGGATAGTTAGGAGCGATGGTTGGTGAAAGTAGTGTTCTCTTGTGTGGATTAACGTCCGCACTATTGAATATTACGTTTATCCGCGAAGAACATCCTCATAATTAAACAAGATCATAATTCAGAGGTAGTGGTTCGGATTCCACGTTGAACTTTAGTTCCCTTAGTTATACCATTGACTTTTGGGATATTAATTAACAGTCTTGTCTAAGGATCATGTCAGCCTTAGTCAGTAACAAGACTACAAGATCACGCTCAATCATCATACATTCAATCCTCATTCATACTTGGCTACCTTGTGGTATGGTTGCCAACCTCAGCAGGCGCCGTCCGTCATCACTAACATCCAGGTATAGTTGATAGGCCTAGTAAATGATGAGAATTAACGGTGATTAATTATAGATTAAAATCCTGATTAAATTTGATTTATGCAGTCTTATAACTAGGATGCAGGAATTATTAGCTGTGCCTTTATCATCTTGTATTTTGACATGGATATGTCTAAGCTCCGGTAGGGAAGCAGTGTTAGCTGATTTGTGTAACGCAGTAATTTATAACGCAAAAGTGCAGCGGAAGTGTTTAGATCACGTTTCAATAGAAACTAGAGCTATTGTATTTAATTTTTTGTTAAAAGAACAGCTGTTTAGATTAACTAAACACATTCCATTTTTACATATCTCTAATCAAACCGGTTTCCCACAGGAAAGTAAAAATGTACAAACATTTTTAACTATATAGTGGAATTTCCTAAATCAAGCTATGTAAAAAGGGAATTTAGGGTAAAAAGGTGTTATGATCAGTCATCGTTAAGCTCCATAATACATATTCCCAATGCTAAATTAGTGACGTTTGTGTTTATAAAATTTTTTTAAATCAAATTTCTTGTTGTCCAAAGGAAAGTTAGGCTAATTGCTCGCATTAATTATTAATTAATCTAATCATAGTTATGACTTATCTGTTGGAATTCCCCATGGAAACCTTATATGTTATCAGAGTATGAGTTTCATAGAAGCGAGGGGTTGAACAGCGTGGAGGAATGCGATGACAAAATGGCGGCCTCGGATCAATACGGGGATGCGGAGGGAGTACTTCCAATGACGACCGCTGCACCTGGGACTCTCCCAGGGCCGCCCTGGAGTGTGGACCAACCCAGGAGCTTCCACCTGGGCCCCGGGCAGGCCAACGGGCGACGACGACGGGGTAGAGGAGGGTGGCTAGGCGGCCGAGATATTTGTATTTGTATTTTGGAGAATTTAACCTTTGTAAATTTTAGGCTTTTATGTTTATGGAGTGTTTCTCTTTGAAGGTGAGAAACGAGGGATAAAGTATGGTAAATCTTGATAAGATATAGTGTTCTCTTGTGTGGATTAACGTCCGCACTATTGAATATTACGTTTATCCGCGAAGAACATCCTCATAATTAAACAAGATCATAATTCAGAGGTAGTGGTTCGGACTCCACGTTGAACTTTAGGTCCCTTAGTTATGCCATTGACTTTTAGGATATTAATTAACAGTCTTGTCTAAGGAACATGTCAGCCTTAGTCAGTAACAAGACTACAAGATGGTGCTCAATCATCTTACACTCAATCCTCATTCATACTTGGCTACCTTGTGGTATGGTTGCCATTTCAATAATCTAATCTAATCTAACCTCAGCAGGCGCCGTCCGTCATCACCGTAAACATCCAGGTATAGTTGATAGGCCTAGTACATTTTGAGATTAAACGGTGATTAATTATAGATTAAAATCCTGATTAAATTTGATTTATGCAGTCTTATAACTAGGATGCAGGAATTATTAGCTGTGCCTTTATCATCTTGTATTTTGACATGGATATGTCTAAGCTCCGGTAGGGGAGCAGTGTTAGCTGATTTGTGTAACGCAGTAATTTATAACGCAAAAGTGCAGCGGAAGTGTTTAGATCACGTTTCAATAGAAACTAGAGCTATTGTATTTAATTTTTTGTTAAAAGAACAGCTGTTTAGATTAACTAAACACATTCCATTTTGACATATCTCTAATCAAACCTGTTTCCCACAGGAAAGTAAATACAAACATTTTTAACTGTATAGTGGAATTTCCTAAATCAAGCTATGTAAAATGGGAAATTTAGGGTAAAGAGGTGTTATGATCAGTCATCGTTAAGCTCCATAATGCATATTCCCAATGCTAAATTAGTGACGTTTGTGTTTATAAACATTTTTAAAATCAAATTTCTTGTTGACCAAAGGACAGTTAGGCTAATTGCTCGCATTATTAATTAATCTAATCATAGTTATGACTTATCTGTTGGAATTCCCCATGGAAACCTTATATGTTATCAGAGTATGAGTTTCATAGAAGCGAGGGGTTGAACAGCGTGGAGGAATGCGATGACAAAATGGCGGCCTCGGATCAATACGGGGATGCGGAGGGAGTACTTCCAATGACGACCGCTGCACCTGGGACTCTCCCAGGGCCGCCCTGGAGTGTGGACCAACCCAGGAGCTTCCACCTGGGCCCCGGGCAGGCCAACGGGCGACGACGACGGGGACGAGGAGGGTGGCTAGGCGGCCGAGATATTTGTATTTTGGAGAATTTAACCTTTGTAAATTTTAGGCTTTTATGTTTATGGAGTGTTTCTCTTTGAAGGTGAGAAACGAGGGATAAAGTATGGTAAATCTTGATAATTTTTAATCCTAATTTTCGATGTTCCTTTTTATACACATCCATCTATGACCGCGTTAAAAGTAGGCCTACAAACAGAACTGTTTTTGTATGTTTCGTCTTTTATATGTCAGAGTGTGTGTGTCGTAATTCATGTTTCATTTAGTAACAACAACAAATAGTATATTGTTTGCAAACTTTATTTTCGGCCATTAGTACTGTAGTTTTAAATGTAGCTTTACTTTTAAATCTTAACATTATTTTCAGCTACGTCTAGTTTAGATCAGCTGTATCGATCGGAGTTTTTAATCTTCCAGACTACAGACAGTAATGTTTTTGACAAAGCTATCTCGGTGAGCGAAGACCAAAGTATTGCGACTGTGTCAGAGGTCATGAGATATCAGCTGCGGTGGTGACGTAGGCGTTGTTGTGTAAACATTGACACTCGAAAACAGCTGTTCATCCAATCACTTGAACGGATTATAGGACATGAAATATTGCATGGCCTATCAGTTGACACTGACCAGAGATTTTATTTTTCTGGTGTAGAAAATGAAACGATAATTTTGTGGGACAACCTTGGAATTACAGTATTGTAGATTTATTCTGATCGAAAACTTAATGTTGACTATAGTTTCATAATTGGAAGTGTATAGGACCTGAAGGTTATATGTTAATACATTTACGTAGGTGGAAGTAGCTAAAGTATTAAGTGACGGCTTTCATCGTTAAGGATGTGTAGACGAGTTCACTTTCTGAATGGAACATTTTATATTCAACTGTATTGAGTGTAATGGATAAATCTTTGTTTGTAGTAGAAGCCACAAAAGTTCGAAATACCAACAACAAATAACTGTATAGCGTAAGACGACAATATACAGTGACAAAAATCTTTTTGAAAGGTTTTTGTTTAGAGAAGTAATCATATTGGAATACATGGAAGAAAATTTGTGGACTAATAGTGTTGTTAATATAACGTACATATTTTTTCAATCAACGTTAATGTCTTATATTTTGGTCCACTGGATTGTTGAGAACACTACATTGTTATCCGTAGATAGATTATTATGAACCTCCATGTAATTATTGCTACTTTATGCACTCTCGGAATCTTATCTACTATAATACTCTTTGTAAAGAAAGAAAGAAAAAACAGGGTGTTAAGGCAGACACCTGCTATAGTACGCAGCGGCAGCGCTAGCGTCAGTGGACAGATGCAGCTCACAGCTGGCTGATTAAACAGCTGATTCTGCCTTTGTTGATTGTTGTCACTCAATTCTACTGATTAAATTAGTCAGGTGTTCCACCTCCCCCTATCCACCCGTGGACCTTTGCAGTTTAGTTGTCAATGCAATTTACAACCCCATTTGGGAGCGTGTTGAAGTGTTAGGTTTTAATTTGGATAAACCTTTTATATATGTTCCATAACAGATTTCGCAAGAAAAAATAATAAAATTACTTTAAAAGGCTTGTGATTTTATACTCATCTGCCACTCACATGTCTCGCTCAAGTTCTGTCACACTCATGTAACACTAATCCTATGATGTAGTACTGTCACGCTCACGTCACTATCGTGTCATAACCTATAGTTTTGCGATGGTGATGCCATAGTCGTCTCTTTACGTAGTTTTATGTCTCTCATGTTACAATCGTCTTATGATATAGTTCTCTTATGCTCATGTCACAGTCATCACACGACATAGTTCTGTTACGCTCATGTCACAGTCGTCTCACGACGTAGTCCCACTACGCTTATGTAGTCATCTCATGACGTCGTTGCCTGAACAGTTATCCTCTCGGTCTAGGAAGCAGTGGAGGTCAGGGGAAGGTTGTCGTCTGTGCTAAGCGATAACGGCAGCGACCTCGGCCAAGTCACGACCTGCACCTGGCTAGAGGCTACACTAATGGCCGGTATTATCGAGTCCCAGCTGAAGCTGTACCGGTGTAAAGCTATAAATTGCAATATTGTAAACCATTTTAGGGAATAGAACGTCTATAGACATCTCACATTACGCTACCGTTTTCATTTCTTACTTATTCACTTGTTTACTTTACTCGTCGTGTTACTTGTTTTCACTAGCTATCTCAGGAATGAAAGGGGACATCAATATTAAATTTTCTACCTCATAAGGAAATGAAAAGGTAGTGCGGGCTAATTTGATAGAAAATTAACTTCAGGTAAATGAAGTCAGAACCGTGCCCCCACTGGTCATCCTGTATTTAGCTCATACCCTGCGGTTATTTTTTTCTCTTAGACTTTTACAAACTTATGGCGAGTCCCGAACACATTGATACACTATCGATCGTGTCTCCGCTGATTCTTGATTCTCCCACACCCTCCGCTTGTCCCCTGCCCCCTGCCACACCGCCGCCGTCCGTCCCTGATCTAATAGTCCTGATTGCGACTAAACGTCGGCTATTAGATTAGGTGACAACGTCCTTCATTTGGCCTGTGACATTCGCCGCGCGTCGCACTGTTACATCGTATAATCTGATTAGTTCTCGTTCGATCTACGGTCGACTAAACATTGTCCTGTAACCCAGCTTCTTGGGGTCACGAATTGTGGATAGTGAGTGATGGTCGGTGGGTGTGGTATGTGCGGACTCTGTGTGTCCGCACCATTGAATACTACGTTCATCCGCAAATACCATCCTCATAGTTAGGCCAAATCGTAATTCAGAGCAAACTAGGAGGTTAAGATCCCTCGTGAACTGTAGATCCCTTAGATATGCCATCAGCTATTAGGCTATTATTTACAGTCCTAAGGAACGTGTTAGTAACAAGATCACACCACAATCATCCTACACCTATTTCTCATTCATACTTGGCTTAAATGGATAGGTCACAATTTCCTAAAAGTAACAATATGTAATACCAGTTCTAAAGTTTCTGAACTGTTATCGTTTGTTTTAAAATTGTTCTTACTTTTTCATGAATCTTTCTTCTGGATAACGTCAGATAGACTGTGTTTAATTTTTAAATACGAATGAAAATTAAATGAGTTGCGGGTGTAGAATGCGACCAACGATTGTGATAGAGGGCGTACTCCGCTTTAAACTGATTACCAAAACCACAGTACTGCAGCCAAAGATGACGAGGGTCATCATTACTGTGATAAACTGTTTCATACGATTAACTAACGTTCAGGGAATTGAGTAAGAATGGGAGAGATGACGAAAGGATCGGGTTTTTGTGAAAGTGAGAGTTAGTAACTGGACACTACTTTGATTATTATGACTAATTAATTAATTGTTTCCAGTAAAGATATATACTTATTAAATAATTACAACTATTTCTATGTTTTCTCATTGTAGGATTCCTGGTTTATTTCACGAATACTAGAACAAAATACTTTTGATAGCATTCGTGGTATATTTCTTTTACAAAGTGTTGACATTTTAACGTCTTTAAATGGTTCTGAAAACAAATCTGCTAGTTTCGTGTGTAATAAATTATTAATTACTTACTTTTAAGGCATTAATATAAGGTTGGTAGATGAAAATTGCAACACTCTTCAGGTAATATAATTAGATTTTGTAATGTTAAAAAGTCAAACGGTTTTTGAATGAGGAGCATATTGGCTTCTTAAAAAAGTAACTAATTTATTTAACAAACATTATAAGATATGCTGTAATAACACCAGGGTTTTAATACTTCCGTAAAACCTGTAAAAACCAAACAAAATGCAACTAGCATTGAAAAATACTCGAAATACTAAAAAAATTAATGAATATAATTCGTTACCATAGTCAAAGGATTGAGTGATGAAAACCTCTGCTAAAAAAACAAATACAGAACATAAACGTTGACCAAAAAAACAGTACAGTACATAGACTGGGATGGGGGCGTGTCCTGTAATCCAGCTACTTGGAGAAATTGTGGAGAGTTGTGGATTGACGTCCGCACAATTGAATACTACGTTCATCCATAAAGACCATCCTCATAGACCAATTCGTCATTCAGAGGCAATACTGGCTCGGATCCCATGTTAAACTGTATGTGTTAAATAGTCTTTTCTAAGGAACGTGTAAGCCTTAGTCGGTCACAATACTATAAGATCACGTCAAAATAATTTATCGTACACTCATTTCGCATTCATAGTTAAAATACCTACCTGGGTTGGTTGTCATTTCAGTTAAAAGTATAAAGTATAACCTGTGAGATAGCTGACATTTTTTTCTTTAGAGTAGTTCTTTAAAAAATTCTATCCCCGATCGTAACCCCAGAAATTTGGTTTTTAATAAAAAATTAGCATCGATTAATGATTTGATAAAAAACCATATTTTAAATATTTTGGACTCCCTGATTATTTTTTTGTAGTCACAATATACAATGAGACAGTGCACGTGATAACCGCGCACTTGTTCGCCCCCGGTCTGTTTCCAGCGTTGATCGTTGATCAGCTGTTGGCTGTTGACCGGGCAGTCACTAGTCAGCTGTCAGCTGCGCTCGCACGTGGTCTCAGCACAGATGTACTCACAACTCACACATGTCCCGCAACTGCTCCTTGTATTAGCCTAATCAGTAATAGCCACACCCGGCGTCAGGCACCCGGCATTGTCAGGAAGTGTTCAGCCGTTGGATATTTCCTAAATTGGAAACGTTTGTCGTAGGTAGCGGATGTTTCAATACGGAAAATAGTGCATTTCGTCACTTTCTCATCCGAGGTCCAAAGTTGAGTGAGGATGAAAAAACACTATGTCCGAGTGACGAACAATATTTTTTCAATAACTTTGGCTTCCGCCTTTTTCTAGTTATTTCAAACGAACAGCTGATCCAGATTTAATAATAATTTTCATAGGATTTATTCATGACCTAAAAATCATCTGATTCCTTATTCATATTTTTTACTGCTAACATAAGGAAAGTCGGATGGAATAGAAAACCCCTTTAACTGAAAAGCCTAATTACTGACTAAGAAGTACACAAGGGCTAAGACGGATGACTTATTATTTTAATTCCCGGTCCAATTTGATTTTAGTCTCTAAAGATTTGTTATTTTACTAGCCATATGATAGTGATACAATTATAATTGATTAGATTAGATCAGATTAGATTAGATCATTGAAATGGCAACCATACTACAATGTAGGTATTTTAAGCCAAGTATGAATGTGGATTGAGTGTAAGATGATTGTGGCGCGAGTCTTCTTACTGACTAAGGCTGACATGTTCCTTAGACAGGACTGTTAATTAATAGCCCAACAGCCGATGGCAACTAAGGGACCTACAGTTTAACGTGGAATCCGAACCACGGCCTCTGAATTACGAATTGTCTAATTAGGATGGTCTTTGCGGATTAACGTAGTATTAAATGGTGCAGACGTTAATCCACACAAGAGAACACTACATCCATAGACCATCGCTCACAACTATCCACAATTCGTGACCTCCAAGTAGCTGGATTACAGACGTCGCTACCGTCCCAGTCAGGTATTGAAGTTCAATTAGTTATCTAAGGATTTTTTTAACTAAATAACTGCTTGTTATCATTGTCGAGTAAATTATATGGAAGTAGTTACATTTTTTGTGAAAAATATAAGGTCTAGTTTAATTTTAACTTCTCTATTAATTTAACTTAACACTTCCGTGATACACCTTGTTCTTCTTTTATACCTTTTATGCGTGTTGAATGAAGCCTATTTAAAAAGCGATTTAAAAATCCCTCACTTTTATGGTAGGGTGTACTAAAATCCAATACGACTGTTAAAGATGCAAGCAAATTGTTTCCCATTGAGGTAAGTGTCTAAACAAAAATCTAACCTCGTCAGAATTACAGTCTAAGTTAAAAATCCCTTCTAAAAACCAGAAAATGCAAGACTGGGAAGTAGTTCACTTCGAGCCCTTGAAACAGGAACAAGTAGAGCTCAAGTGCACCGTGCTCATTGCGCCAGCCACTCGGGTAGTACTGCTGCTTTCCCACAGATGTCGCCTTTGTAGCGGCCAGATGGTTAATCACCTTGGTATTTTATTTTGGAGGGGGTGGCGGGTGGAGACTTCAATAAGGGCGTCCCCTGGTTCAAATATTTGCCATTCGCACGTGCGGGAGGTAGTAATATTAGAAATGGCGAGGGAGGGGAACCAGTATTGCGTTTTATGAATGTTGGTATAAGGCAGAATATTGCATGACGGGTATTTCATTAGCCTGTTGGGTTGGTTTTGTAGAAATATAAAATCCCATCTATGTCCGCGAGTTAGCAGAAGACCCTTGTTTAACAATCAATTACAGTACTAAAAATTACAAACGAGATCGCACGCAGCACGCTGGCGTGAGTTTAGCGAATTTCATAGAACTTATGTTATTCCCATCATATTAAACTAATAGTACTGAGTGTACAGGTTTGCTGCAATGCGGGTTTTTTTACATATCAATGTGCTTAAATTGTTGCTTTTCATTGAGTAAAAACACATACATAGAATGAATACGTAGGTTTTCTGTTACAAGAAACATTAAATTTGGAATTTTATGGACGTATTGAAAAAAGCTTATGGACTTGGAAGCCAAATTTTGGAAGAATGATTGAGTAAATAAGTGAGTTATTCATTTTTAGCTATTCTCCGTAAGATTAACAATAAACAGTGTACTTTGTTTAACATTTTAATAACTCAATGATCAATTGTCCCTAAAAGTGTAGTTAATGTAGTCTGATTGCGTTTCCCATCGTACTCGTCCAAGATATTAACAAAATGAACAACACCACCTAATTTGATAATTATCAAAAAAGTTGCGGCTGTTCTCGTAATGACACTTTGAATGACCCCGCAAAACGTGTTCAGGGGGTTGAGTTATGAACTTCTATCATGGTCCCGGGATTAACTGTCACCATGCGGGTCATGTGAATTGATCACTTTTTCATAGGAAATTCGCTAACAAGATATTCTGACTCGTAACATTATAATTCAACACTGATTTTTTTAAATTAATTTTTAAACAATTACGTTGTTAGGCGTAAGAATAGTTGAACTTCCGTTGGGTCAGCTGTTGAATATTAACACCGGAAACAATAATCAGCTGATTTAGCTTCTTAAAACATACGGAAAATGTTAAAATGATTAGACCGGGAGTTACGTGACTCGCGGATAGGTTATCACTACGTATAACAAACAAATTGGTATTTTTTAATCTTCGCTCTACGTAAACCGGTTGAGATACAGAAACTGGTAAACACAGTCCTCACCTTAATCCCTGTGGGGTCTTTTGAAGCCCCAATTACCTTATGGGGAAAAAGTAAAGATTTATAACTAAATTCGCTTAGTACACAGTACTGCGTCTACAGGGTGAATAATAGAAAGAATATTTTAAAAATGTAGATACAATTTTTAATATCAATAATTATCGATTCCATTCTTTAAAAAACGTAATCCATGATTAAAATTTACTTCAATTTTTCTAAGAATTGTATAGTTGATGTTACCAAAAACATTTTTAGAATGTTTGGACGTTTTAATAAGTATAGAGTACTTATGATTAGGCTGATAGACATAACATTTTATTATCTAATGTTGAAGTTTTGGGCATATGCCAATAACTTCTACGATTAAAATTTATTAGAGTTCACTATTGCATTTTGTACTGATAATACCTTTTAAAATCAACAAATCTCTTTGGATTTTAAGGAATCTAAACTAATTTCGTTATCACATTCCTAGATCATCATGAGAACGGTGTCAACAAAACGCAGGTGTTGCCCTGGGAACGCTCCCATAGGAACGACGGAACGCACCGGTGCGGCAAGGATGCGCCGATAACATGGGAACTGCGGAACAGGAGAAGGTCACGGTATCATGCCACGCGGCACAAATAAAAAAACTAACTTAACTACCACCTTTGACAAATGGATTGAAAATCCATAGTCAAAGCTACAAGTAACTAACGATAAGGGAAGATTTTGTAGCGCCGCACCAGATGACCAATTTAGCGGTCACAATCACTCTATTAATTATTGCAGTTTGCAATAGTCCGCCATCTTGGATGGCAATCTTGAACTTAAATATTGTGACTCGTTCGATTAGTTTGAAATCAAAATATATGTTTATGGTAAAGTAAACTACTGTATGTGATTACGGAATGTGGCAACATTATTTTTACTTGATTTTTAGCAGTAGTTTGTAGCACATGAAAACAATTAAATTCCAAATAGATAAATCGATAGGCATTATAATTTCCATTCATATAACACCAGAGCAAGGTTTTTGAGGTGTTTTGAGTCCGAACCACTACTCTCTAATTACAAACTGGTCTAAATAATTATGATGATTGTCTTTGTGGATTAACGTAGTATTCCACATAAGAGAACACTAAACCCACCGACCATTGCTCACAACTAGGTAGTTGTAGATACAATTCGTGACCTATTAGTTGATGAGAAGTGAATTAAGAAGGCGTTCTGTAGGCTCGTATACATTTTACTAGTTAACAACAGTGTGATTAAAAGGAGGGTGATAGAAAATGAGGGATACGTGACGTATTTACCTCGTCATCCAAAGGTAGCCGGTTCAATTCTTGACCTGCCGCCATTTGTAATTAAGCTACTAACGATAGGTGACAAGATCACGCAGTTTAGAACATTTCCTATCAAAAATTTAAAAATTTTCCGCTGGCGTTGAATATACACCAAACACAGAAAACGCTGATAATTCCGAAATCTAAATAAATTGGCTGAGCACGCAGGTCTGCTGCGTCAGGAATGTTTTATCATCTCACACCATGCGGTTGTATCGTCAATGACAGCCGTATCGTCACATATGTCGCACCATGGTAGCGTAATGTACCGTATGGTGGCTTAGCGCAGATGGCAGACGAATTACGAATCACTCAACTCCGGTATACAAGCTGCACACGTGTCCAAGTTTTGGCCTACACAACCTGCCGGGTAGACCCTACGGCACATTTATATACTTTAATACTTTTAACTAAAAAATGGCGACCTATCCAGGTAGGTATTTTAAGCCAAATATGAATGAGAAATGAGTGTAAGATGATTGTGGCGCGATCTTGTAGTCTTGTTACTGACTACAGCTGGCATGCTCCTTAGACAGAACTATTTAATAGCCCAACAGTCAATGGCATACCTAGGGGACCTACAGTTTAACGTGGAGTCCGAACCACTGTCTCTGAATTACTACGAACTGGTCCGCGGATGTTGATACACACATTTTGTGATAGTTGTCCTGTAATCCAGTTATTTAGAGGTCACGAATTGTGGATAGTTATGAGCGATGTTCGGTGAATGTGGTGTTCTCTTGTGTGGATTAACGTCATCCGCAAAGACCATCCTCATAATTAGACCAGTTCGTAGTTCAGAGGCAGTGGTTCGGACTCCACATTAAACTGTAGGTCCTTTAGATAAGCCATTGACTGTTGGGCTATTAATTAACAGTCTTGTCTAAGGAACTTGTTAGCCTGTCAGTAACAAGACTACGAGATCACGCCACAATCATCTTACACTCATTTCTCATTCAAACTTGGCTTAAAATACCTACCTGAATAGGTCACCATTTCAGTAACTAAATAACATTAAATTAAGGGATATTAATTTTTAACCATCTTATCCTCCCATCAGAGGAACTCCTCCCAATAGAACGTTCCAATTGGGAGCTTTATTTTCCCAAATTGAATTAAAAACGGTACACGTTCATTTGAGATTGAACGGGCTGGGATTCTAAAAAATTTTTGAATATGAGCTTCCACTTTAAAATCTTGCTTTCTCACGAAGTAGAATCAAATGTTCTTGCTTTTTCATAATTTTATTTTTGTTCTAATTGTATTTTTTACTTTTCTAAGTTCTTACTGTAATATTTTACAACTATATTGTTTATATTATTTTTTTAAAGTTAAAGTCCAGCGATGCCGATTAATGACAAACACATAAACTATTATGGTAGACAAAGGTTTGGCATTTGATGCACCACCCTATTTATGAAGCCAGGCAGGAATCAAGAGGATAATATTTACCCTTATGTATAAGGGCAGCTGCGACATCTAGTGTGGGAACCATGGACTAGGCTGGGTCACGTGACAGGCCGCGTGTCAGGCATGCGCCGTAAATGTTGTGTTGCCGAGGCACACTTGCCATATGTTCACTACTGGGGTCTCCATTAATAATCTAAATCCTAAATGAGTTCTATTTTAATACAGTTACCATTCCAAATATGTAATTTTTCAAAATATCCAATCCGAGTTGTGAGAAAATATTTTTGTCGAAAGTTTATTCATGCTTGAAATAAAAGAAGATGCTAAACGACTTCCCTGTGAGAGATAGCTTAGATCAGTGGTTCCCAAACTTCTTTGGCCCGCGACCCAACCTAAAAGGACAGAGATATGAACGAATATATAAAAATATATAAACTTAAATACGATTACAGTATAAAAACTAAAAATGTATTTAATCTCTACCAGGAAACATACAACACTAAAAGGAATATAATTAGACCTTTTGGGGTTTTTATTATACAAAAAGAGTAAAAATACCATTTAGCTTGAAAAGGTCGTGTACTAATGTGATTTATGGCAGTGTTTTGACATGGATCTGTCTTAGCTGTGGGGGGTGTTAGCAATTTGCGCGACCAAAATTTGAAACAGTAATGCATTTGGCTAGTAACGTCAGAAGAACAGGTTTATAGATGAACTGAAAACATTCCTTTTAGATTTATCCATGATCTAACCTATTTCCCACATGTTCCTTTCCACGAGAGATTCTATGACGAAATGTTCAGTATCAAGCCATATTCCACTGCCCGTTGATATATGTATCTGTTTTTCATAAACACCAATGTTCAAATAATTACTCTCGTAAGTATATGGTACTAAATACCATAAAAACTTAGTTACAAGATCAGGATAGGACAGAACGTCCTACCAAAGACAATTTATATTTCAATAAAATTGTCTTTGGTCCTACTATTGCCTAAACCAAGCGCCAACACGCCGTGCCGAGGCGACGTTATTATACTCCCTAGCTATTATGTTTTTTTAGCAAATTTTTTCTTTTTTTCTTTTTTTTTTTTTTTTTTTTTTTTTTTTTTTTTCTTTTTTTTTTTTTAATTTCTATTTTTTCTTTTTTTTTTTTTTTTTTTTTTCTGGGAAGAAGCTATTGACGTAGGTCTATATGGCAAACCCCGGGAACATGTTATTTTTGTGTGTCTGTAATACGATAACTTGTAAAAATGATCCAATGGAGACCAAATGTGATAGACGTGTATTCCGTACATTGACTCGGACAAGTTCGTAATTCAGACATAACGGTCAATTATAACGGAACGGATAGTTTGGAGGGTGGTTTGTACTCGCAAATTGTTTTTTTCGGTTTTCATATATAATTTAAAAATTGTCTAAATTGTATCTTTTACCATTAGAATCAGCTTTAAATAATTTTTCTATCTCCAACGGTTACCGAGAGATAAAATAATCTAAACACAAAACGTTATATTTTGGAGCTCCAATGTTAAAAATACGCAAATAACTTCCATTTATCGACAGATATTGATTAAACTTGTCATATATTATTATTGATTTGGAAATTCGCTGAGTACGCGGGTTTGCTGCGACGGGGGTATTTAATATTGTTTTAAATTTATATTTTAACTCAATAGCATACGTCCATAGATTAACTGTAAGATAAATCATAATTTTAGTTTTTGTTAACTATTTGAGTTCGTGTGTTCGGTAATGACGCGCATTGCCTTTAAAACTAAAATTTTTCTTTTGGGCCTACCAGACACCTTCCCGTGACTCACCACTGTGGCCGGGACCCACAGTTTGGGGACCACTGGCTTAGATCATATATTTCTAAGAGAGCTACTTCCTGTTACCTAGGTGTTGCTTGATATAACACATTTTTTATTCAGTTACTCCGGATTCGTCATATCAAGGATTGACTTACTCCGGTGGTGGTCCATCGCTGTATTGTATTGTACAGGGAGGCGAGTCTTTTCTGCAGTCTAATTCGACATTCGACTCTTGATATTCTGAGAAGACGTCTCAACTGATGCTGCCGTGTCCCGTCACCGTCAATGTGACTGCTGACTGGTGGCGCCGCTGACGCTGGCCGTCAGCACTTCCCACGATGGAGATGATGCCATGCTGACGTCTGCGATGACCCTCAAGGCTGACCATCACTCGGAGGATGTCGTGTCCTCTTTTGTGGATTAGCGCACCATTGAATACTACGTTAATCCACAAAGACCATCCTCATAAATAGACTAGTTCGTAATTCAGAGGCAGTGGTTCGGACTCCACATTGAATTGTAGGTCCCTTAGATATGCCATTGACTGTTGGGCTATTAATCAATAGTTCTGTCTAAGGAACATGTCAGCCTTAGTAAGTAACAAGACTACAAGATTGCGCCACAATCATCTTACACTCAATCCTCAATTCATACTTGGCTTAAAATACCTACCTCGTGGCACAGTCGCCGTTTCAATAATCTAATCTAATAATACTATTACTACACATTTTACAATGCTGGTCTTAGGATAAAATAAAAATAATTCCAGGACTTTACATTTACATAATTATAAATTTGTTTTTATTATATTCCCAGAATTATTCCAAGGAACTCAAAAAAACTCCCTCAGTTTTTTATATTTTTTTGCTTTAAATAGATTAAGGAATGTGATTTAAAGATTTTTTGCCAATAAAACTGGTTTTCCTTTAATAAAATTTAATTCACCATATAAACTAAATACCATAAGCGAGATGATAGCGAACCAATGAATAATATACTGTTAATAATGTTTCAGTACTACACATTTTGCACATCGGTCTCATGGCATACAAGCCTGCAGCTATTTTATCGTCGTCGTCTTCCTTCAAGGATTAGGCGGTCTGCCTGTTCCGACTTCAAAGCCTCTTCACATCCATCTCTTGCGCGGTCTGCCCACACTTCTCCTTCCAGCTGGTTGATACGAAAGAGCCGCCCTGGGAATACGAATATCTTCCATCCGCTCAACATGGTCTCTCCAGTTCTGCTTATTGATTTCAATTTTCTGCCATACAGAGAATATGTTGAGTTCCTGCCTTATTTCAACATTCCGAATTCTATCTTCCCTGGTACACCCCTTCACTGCTCTCAAAAATCGCATCTCAGCTGCCTGCAATGTACTCCACTCTCTTTTCTTCGGTATCCAGGTTTCAGAGCCATATAGGAGAGCTGGGATGGCCATCACCTTGTAGAATTTTAATTTGGTCTCTTTCCTAGCTTTATATCTCAGAGTCCTGTTTATTGTCCCACAAATAGTTTGGAATCTATTAACTTTCATTATCAAGTCTTGATCTTCTTCATAGCTAATATCACAACCCAAATATTTGAAATGTGACACTTGTTCTATGACTTTATTATCCAGAACTATTTTTGTTCTTAGGGGCTCCTTCCCAAGGAATGCCATCACCTTTGTTTTGCTGAGGGAGATCTTCATATTATATTCCTCACTTAACTGGTTTAATTGATATAGTGCTCTCTGTAGGTTGTCCTCTGTTTCCTGCAGTATTACCTGATCATCAGCAAACCACAATGAGCTGATCACAACTTTAGGTGTTATTTGGATGCCTGGCTGTATTCTTTGATTCCATCTTCTGCAAAGATCATCTGCATAGATGTTAAACAATGTTGGGGAGAGTGGGCAACCCTGTCTCAATCCCATGTTGGTGTGGATTTCGTCTGTCAACTGACCAGAGCAGTTCAAAATTATGGTCGTTCTGGAGTATAAACTCTTTATGACTTCTATCAGGTGGATTGGAAAGCCTCGTCTTATCAGTATGTTAAATAGCAGCTGTCTATCAACTTTGTCAAACGCTTTGACGTAATCGACAAATGCAAGATGAGTTTCTAAGTTAAATTCTACTCTTTTTGAAATGATCTGCTTTAATGCAAAAACGTCGTCAATACAGGACCTTCCAGCTCTGAAGCCAGCTTGTTCCTCCAATAAAAGTACATCCGAGATTTTTCTGAGTCTATTATTTAAGATTTTACTGTACAACTTGTAAACATTGCTCAATAAACTGATTCCTCTGTAATTGTTTGGGTCTCTTCTACTCCCTTTCTTGAAAAGTGATATCACTACTGCTTTCCTCCAACTCTTACTCTTTAGGAATAAATTGCGAAGTCCAACACATGTTTAATAGGTGGAGTATCCTGAATTTGAGCATTGTACCTCCATATTTCAAAAGTTCTGAATTTATAAGATCCAATCCAGTTGCTTTTCTATTTTTGCATTTGTGAGAAAGCTTTTTCTAATTCCTCAATATCAATGAGGTCAATACTGTCTACTCTATCTTGGGGATCATGATTTTCATCCATTTTATTTATAACATTATTTACATGATAATTCCAAAATTTTAATTTTTGAATAATATGAATAAATTGGTATGTTCAGCTTGACCTAATTAATAATCATAAATAAAATTTAAAAAAATGATTAAATAAATAATAAATTATAAATTAAAAAGAAATTAATTAATTAAATAGTACCTGGTGACCGAGCTTTGCTCGGATAGAATAAGACATGTATTATACAAGTTAATTAGCAAAATTAAAACACATTTAATACTCAATGAAAACAGTTATGTGGTTTAAATGAAAACAATTCAATACACCTTAATTATTAATATAGCATGAACACTGAACAAAAATGTGATCGAGCAGTTGGGCGTCGACCCCGGAACCCTCATCACGTGAAGCCGACACGCTAGCCTCTGAGCTAGGACGTTGCCATAAACATTTCGCAGTTTAAGAGATTTTAGCCACCCTAATTATTGTTTTAGCTGATCTTGTACTGTATTTAATTATCCATACAGTTGTTATTATTAGCCTGTGATCAACTGATTTTGTTAGAAAATTAGATGTTAGATTTTGTTAGGAATGAAAAGCAAAAGAGAAATTTAATTTACACCAGTTAATTGGTTTGTTACAGTGGCTTCAAGCAATATAATGAATACGTTTTCTATCAAAACACGAAAGATTTTGGAAATACCTTTCTCGTATTTCACACAGTTATTTTACCCTATAGTTTTTACAAATTGTTTAGTACGGTAATTCGATATTTTTCATTCATACATAAAATGAATATTTATGCAAAACCTCTATACACATATTGTTAACCACCATCTTTAATCAAGTATGTTTCAAATCAAGTTATTCATCGTGAGCTCAAAATTCCTTTTGTCCGTGAAGAAATCTAAAAATTCAGTGATAAGTAAGAAAACACTCAATAACCACCCAAGTTACTTAGCTGTGAACCTTTTGGACAACAGTGAGACGGTATACCGGCTGAAGAGGCACGATTTTACAAATCTAAGTGATCGTTTCAAATAGTTACATCTAAATTATAATAATGATAGTTCATTCAATGGTTTGTGACTAACAACTAATGCCAATTTCGTCTTTCATCTCATTTAATTATCGTTATAATTTGAAGTAACAGCAGATTGTAAATAAATATACTGGTAAAAAAATCTCCAATCAATCACTGTCAAACGATTATAAACAGATGTTCTGATTTGGATTATTTACATTTTGATTCTCCATAAGTGTAATGTTAATTTTTAACTTTAACGTAATGTAGATTTTAAGCTTAATATTACATGAAAACCGGAATTTTCCTGGACATTACACTTATCTAGAACTTATTTTCTACTCGGAAATTAGTTATTTCCAAAATTTAAAGAAATTCCTTAGAGCCGTTTTTGAGATCCGTCTGCAAATGTATATATATAATATATACAAACCTTACTCGTATTATAGTTTTATAGTTAAAGTGGATTTACTTTAGTTCGTTCATGGTTCAGTGTCCTTAGCGAAAGCGAATGCGACGCTAGCGCCCAATCTATCTTAGTAAACGTAGTATGAAGCTTTGCCGCTGGAAGCGGTAGTGAGGGCCTGAGTTTGTTGCGACACTAGCGCTACCATAACTAAAACATGCAACAGAGCCGCTACTGTTAAAGACAGTACCTATGTTAGCACTAGTATTCTTAGGGTTGCTCTTCATTTATAAATTCATGTTTCATGATCGGTCGTTTTTGTAGAACTAACAGAATACACAAGAATGATTCTGTATAATATAATATTATATAGTCACTTGCCTAGAATAGATTTAATATGATTATATATTTAAAGAAATGAATTAATGATTTTCAACTAATTCTGATTTAAAAAATTTAAAATAATCTTTGGTATAAAACTTAAAGTTTTCTCATTAATATTTTTAATATTTGTTGTAGTTATAGTTAGTCATGAATATGTAAATTGAATACATTAATTTTTAGTATGATACAAAGGGTTTCTTTGCTTTATTTTTTAAATATTTTAAATTATTTTGTTCATGTAACATTTACAAGTTGAAATTAAAGTTAGCCCTCAATTTGAGGATTTGATTTAATTTTATTGTAATTTTATGTGTAATATTTTCCTTCTATGCCACCTTAAGGGGACTTGAACGCAAAAAAATTTTGATTTTGATTTTTACATTTTTTTATCATTTTCAGTATTTTCTGAACAATATAGTATAAAATTTAAGATAAAAACTTACAACTTGCAACCTTCTTATATATTTTCTAAAAGTTACCTCATGCACACTTATTTTTAGCCACCAATTACAACTTCATATAGAGCTACTTGGTTCTTGTAGTTTGCCATAAAATTTTTTTTTTCATATAAATGCCTTGTTTTCTCAAAAAGTATTCATAATGTCAAAATAAAATTTTTAATGTGTATTAAGTATACATAGTAGATGCTACTGATCTAGAATGAAGTTTTTTCACATTTAACCGTATTATAACAATAAATAATCGTCATTTTTAACGAGAAATCATAACATTTTTCATTTTTGCGATAAAGCCATAAAAGTAGATAAGCTGGTCTACTAAATAGACTACAACTAAATAAGTTTAAAAATTTCATCTTTCTATCGCAAGGGGTTACAGAGATAAAGGTACTTAAAGTTTAGTTTAATTTAAATTAAGCAAATTTAACATGGGCCTTATGGTCAGTTCATCTCCCTTGAAAAAGATAATTTTTATTGTGTGGATTTATCAGGTTCTAAAAAGATGCTTGGTGTAAGATGATTTAGTCCATCTTAATTTTTCAAAATGTTTCTTAAAATGTTGTAATGTCTCAAGTTTATCTTGGCAGATAACCTACACACTCTTTCCCATGTTAATTATATAGAGAATATGCAAACTCTTTTATTTCTCAACAGAAATAATTGATCTAACCTGTCATATTGTCGATTTGGAAATTCACTGAGTAAAAAGGTCTGCTGCGATGGTGGTGTTTTAAATTTTGTAGTATAAAAATACACAAATAGGGTTAACCTTTGCAGCCCATTTTTCAGTATGTATAATGATATCAACTTTTTTGTGTTTTTTTTATTGCGACCATTGTTTTTCCTGTAGATCAAGTTCGATTAAAATCACACTCTTGACTTTACAAGAGGTGGTGGAAAAGGTAATAATAACACTTTGCACTTCTTTCTCTGTCTTTTACTGATATTATTTTATTTTATAAGATTTTCCTCATGATATGTCTATTTATCAAGTCAATTGTTTTCATAATTAACATTTAATTCTTATAGTTCCTGAAGAATTATTTTTAAAGAACACTCAATTAATTTTGCTGACTGTTAAGGAGTAGAATGATTTAGTGAGGGTTATACTAAATTCATTGATTACAAACCCTTTTTCTTGATTCTAGATATAGTGTACTTTATTTCTTCTTCAAGTTTTTTTACAGGAGTTCATAAAATTATGCAATTATTTTTTAATTTTTTATGTCCCATTTGAAACAGTAAAATACATAAATTTAAATTATCCTCTATTTATTAGTTTCAACTATTTACGTAAGGCTTTAGCGTTAATTTTGCTACTAACATTTTTTTCAATCCCCTCACTTGAAATAAAAACCATAAATCTCGACTTTAGTTTAGTACTGAGCTCGAATGAACTGTGGTTGGACACTTTTTAAGGTACCAGACAGTGGGATACAGTGGATGCCCCAGGTGGGGGTGTTAGACTGTTTGCCTGGTGTGGGGGCGGGGAGGTAGGCCCCCATGACTAGGTAGGCGGGGGGCGGCGGCGGGGATTGACAGTTAGCAACTAGTAGAGAGCAGACGACCACAATGATTCCAAAACTAAAAGTCACCAGACCAACAAGCTGGCAAATTATCTGAAACAAGC
Source organism: Nephotettix cincticeps (assembly GCA_023375725.1). Lineage (NCBI taxonomy): Eukaryota > Metazoa > Arthropoda > Insecta > Hemiptera > Cicadellidae > Nephotettix > Nephotettix cincticeps. Next base: position 54,738,828 of record CM041787.1, read on the forward strand.
ATAATATACACGTATTACATTACTGATCGACCAACATATTTGTTGTTTGTTTTTATAGCTTACCGTGTTCTTATTAAAGCAGACACTAAGTAAATAAGTCATTCCAAGCATTTACTAAAAAACAATAAAAGTAAAAGGACACTCTGAGGGCTATAGCTGATTTGAAGACATCAGGTTGCTAATAGTAGACATTTGTAATTCTTTTAGGATCATATACATATTAATTATAAATACCTTTCTTTGCATGGATTACTTTTTCTCGTATCTAATCTTTATAATATTATGATTTATTTTAACTTTAATAGTGTTACATGTCATAGTATTGAGACATTTAAACCCTCTTAAATCAGTATAGGACATACTGTCATTGCCAATATTAAGATATTGAACTAATATCAAACAATTTTCATAAAGAATTAAGTTCCTTAAGAACAAATAACATTGTATATTTTGTGACAGCATTGGTGACTACATGATAGTCGAAAAAAGATGGCTGGAATGTCAAATGAAAAGTAATGAGAGATTAAATAGTAATATTTTTTATTTCTCTAACAAAACAATAGATAATTACTTGTTAATTATATACAAGTATAAATGTGTGGAAATTACTTTTTCGAAAAAAGTAAAAGTTTAATAATGTAATTCACTAAGTATCTACTTCACTTTTAATTTAGCATCTCATGCACCATTTTGTATCCCGTACTTACTGTATTCTTTTTCTTTTTGGTTAGAAACCAACCCAAAATACGAGGGTATTTTAAGGTGAATATGAGTGAAGGGGCTTTGCTACTGATAAAGATCAGCTGGTTTGTTTGTAGTAATGCTGACACAAAAATAACATTGTTTTTATAGTGTTAATTTGACCAGTGGTGAAATATTTCGCTATACTGAAATCCGCTAACCAGATGGTAGTTGAAGTTCACAGCCCATCTGTCCAACACAGTGAACTCCTGGAACTGGCCGATGATGGCTTGTTTCAGAGGAGTTAGGTAGCCGATGAGCAGGGCGATGCCTCCGAGCGCGACCAAGTTGATGCCCACCCAGAGTCCTACCCTCACCCATCCGCTCCTGCGTCGCGGTTCAGCCAGAAACCTGAAGTCGTCGCCCTGTACACAACACGCGTCACCTTGGAAATGAGAGACACCAAGACAGAGTGTGCTGCAGTTCGATTCTAAACAGCCAAGTTGCTTTTGTATTTGGGAGAGACAAAATTACAATGGATGATGCTTCTCATTCAGAATTTCAGAATTTCTGGCGCGGGTAGAGCGAATTTCATAGTGATTATATTGTTCCCATCATAGTAATTGAATAGTACTGAGTATGCAGGTTTGCTGAAATAAGAGCTGGTTTTCATGGTGTATATAAAGGCTATTAGTTAAGAAAATCAGATACCAAATTTTTAGAAATTATGTAGATAATTAAGTGAGCTATACCAATTTATCTATTCTACTTATGAATTACATGGGCAATGAGTAACTAGGTTTGCTGCCGTAAGAAACATTGAATTTGGTGGTTTTGTGTATTTAATGATAAAACCTAACTCGATGGACTTGCAAACCAAATGTTGAAAGAATATTTAAGTAAATAAGTGAGCTATTGATTTTTATTTATTCTTCATAATATTAACATTAAGACAATGTACTCTGTTTGCCATTTTGAATATCTCAGTAACTAAGTGGTTTTAAGCTGAATCCAATGGTAAAATAAAAAATTATACATAAATAAATTGAAACCCCCATTTCTTGGTACAAAACCCCCCAAAAAGTGTAGTTAATGTAGTCCAATTGGGTTGCCCAACGAACTCAACCAAGATGTTACAGAAAGGAACGACTCCATCGAATTTTATAATAATCAGATAATAATTGAGTGGCTGTTATCATGTTGACACAAATATATGCTTATATATAAAAACATTTTTTTGAATGACCCCCAAAACATGTTCAGGGTGTCGAGTCATGAAATTATATCATGGTTCTGGGCTTAACTGTCACCATGCGGGTCTTGTAGCTCACTTTTCCATAGGAAATTAGCTAATAAATCTGGCAGCAGATGATCAGCAGTCTCCTCGGACTGAAGTGTGGGCAGTCCGAGGAGACTGCTGATCATCTGCTGTATGACTGCACCGAGCTTGCCGGGGTGAGAGCTGCCACTCTCGGAGTCATGGAGAGGGGTTGTCACCTTCCCCGGGAGGAGCTGGTAGGGAGACTACGGCAGTTTGTCAGGTTTTTAAACTTGGAAGGTCCGTGAGACATTCAATCTACAGGGGTGCGCAAAAAGCCACATGGCTGACGTGCTACAGGAACTCTGTTCCGCCCCTTTGTGTAATGTAATGTAATAAGACGAGCTTTTAGGAGTAAACTATTGCAACTGTGCTTTGCTGATAGACTTTTTTCTTTTTTTTAATATAACTATCAATCAGCTGTTTATTTTTTCATTTGTGAGATTTATATAATTTTTTAAACTAAGAATTTCTTTAGTATAATGTTTAGTATAGTCGGTTCCACAACCGTTTCCGACTTACTTGCATGAACTCTCCACTTTGGAGTACCTCCTTGTCAGGAGGCGCGTAGAAGTGGTGAAGATAGCTCTTGATGCCGTAGTATATCCCACGGGCAGCATTGCCCTCCGGTCCAGCTGGCGAAGGTCCAGGAGCATTCCCGGGTTTGGAACTCGGACTTCTAGTCTGACTCTCCTTGGGAACTTTTTTGAAAATGTTGCTTAAATCATCCCTCACTTTATTTTCAGACTCCATCGGCTCAATGGGAATGCAATGACCATTCTGGTCGGGTTTCGTTTGTGTATTAATTTTAGGAGGGACGTTGTTTTCTTTACTTTCAGCATCCATTTTCTACTGAATTTTCATTTAGAGAAGAGATAGTAGATTTTCAGCTGTGGGAAATCACGGATTTCAATAATATCATACAGTAAGTGTTTTTTCCAAATCATGAATTTTTTATGTGTTATTATTTTTTTATTGCTATAGCAAATATTTTATGGGAACATGTGACTACATAAAAATTATCTAATGGCCAATTTGATTTATTTTAAAAACTCATTTACTCTTATTCAGGTTTTGGCTAATAAAAGTTTGACCAAGGAATTAAACTGGTGGAAGATAAGAATTGTTTAGTGATATATTTTTAAATAATGAAAAAATTATAATTTGGTTAATGGAATTGAACAAATTTAAGTAAAAAATGCACTATTGTTTATGTAGTGAAAATAAATATTAAATTACTGTAAATTAATTTATTTATAACACAAGTTTACTTTTGTTTTTAAACCTAATTAATAGATCTTACTGTGCATGCATGTAAAATTACAAAATAGATAACATACATAAAATAGTATGACTACATTTATTTCAGGAATAATTTCTCAGCATTCACAATTTATTTTTGAGTTTTCATCTGACACAGTAAAAAATGTTTTTGTTCTCTATTTTTATTACTAAGAAAGAGAAGAATCACGTAAAAAATAAAACGCTAATTACAATTTTAAACAGCTACGTAATATATATGTAAAGTATGTCAGATTTTTTAAATGGATTAACAATTTTATACAGACTAAAAGTTATAATTAATTTATGATAGACTTCCTGAAAAAAATTCTTAAAAATTCCTATTGATTGAATTAATCTTAGGTTTTTGTTACCAAGACTTATTGTCATTACATAAATTATTTTTTGACTCAAAATAAAATAGGCCTACACATAGGGTGCAGTGCTGGAATTAATTGCATTCCAATAGTGTTTTTCTTATTTACTCATTAAAAAACACAGATTATAAAAAAAACTGTGTTTTTTCGAACACGCTATACAGGTATATGGATTTCATCAAAGTAGACTATTTATTTCTAATATACTCACCAAAAACAGTTTGTTTCTACGGAGAGGTTGGTGACAGCGCAGGCTACGACACTTGTGCTTGTTCTGTTCACGTCATAACAGCTGTTTGTAGTTTGGATCACAGATTTGTAATTGCTCTCTAGTTTAAGCAGTTTGGCAGCAAATCATCTAATTATATTGTACTCTAAAAATATTGAACCTTTAAAATATTTTAACCAAATTATTTTCATTATTAGAAACATTTTTTTCGTGGATTCATTCCAAGTTGGTTTGTGATTTTTGGATATGTCTTAGCTCTTGGGGGGGTTGTTAGCAATTTGAACAACAAAGAAATTTGAAATATAACAGCTGTTTAGATGAACTGAAAACATTCCCTTTAGACATATCCATTATCTAACCTATTTCCCTCAGGGAAGTAAATTCAAACATTTTTCACAAGATAGTTATTTGTATATAATTATATAAGATGTTCAACATTCAAATTTTAATTGAAAAACAACCATTCACATAATAACTCAAAGTGTTTATGTTTTATTTAAAAATTAAATTTGAACTTATAAGTTTCTTTGTAATTTGGTATCAAATCTTTAACTGCATAGTAAAACTAACTTTTTTTGATGATGTGTATTCACATATTCATTATATATATATAATACATATAATAGTTTTACTATTTCGTTAACTTATATTCTACTAATATGTAATTTAATTTAATTTGATTAATGGCAATATAGAGCAAAGAGTTTAAATGTAATTCAAAATAATAATTTTAAACATCCACCATTAACCCACCATTGGTTTTGAGAAAATCATTCAAAAGGATTTTATTTTTTATTACTTTAAAAAATTCATTTTCTGTAGAACGTTTTTTAAGGTAAAGGAAATTGAAAATTTTGTTAACCTCCTCACTACGGGTGATTTTTTCAAATAAATAAATAAACATTTTATTGTCATTAAACCATCACAGTGATAGACAAAGTCAAGACTATAACCAAACATAACCTACAACAATACTGTATATTACATTAAAGTGCATTATTTAATTCACAGAACAATATACAGTAGCCTATTAAATGAAATTTTGGTATTCAAAAGACTCAGATACAGAATAAAATAGACTCTTAACAAGGCAAAAAATTACTAACAAATTAATAAACTATCAACAAATTAATAAATTATTAAAAATTAAATCAATAAAAATTAATAACTACCCCTAACTAGTTATTAATAATTAATTAATTATTTTATTATTGATTGTTATTAAATTATATACTAAAGATATTAATTTATTAACAATATTGCTTATATATAAATAATAATTATTATTCTACCCCAATAAGAAATATAGACAAAGAAAGACTATAACTAAATATAAAAAATTTTTTTAAATACATAAAACAATATTATATACAATATAAATGAATATAAAAAAAAACAAAACAAAAAATAATTAAAAAAAAATTACAAAAATTAATAAAAATAAATAATAAAATTAAAAAAAAAAATTAAAAAAAAACTTATAAAAAAATAAAAATATTATATATTAAATATTTATTAACATCTATACAAAATTAAATAATAAATATAATGAATTATACCCACATAAATAGAAACCTTTTATATTAAAAATACATCTCGTAGTTCACAGCTGCACACCATAAACTGTACCACCCTTGTAATACAATGGTGAAATGATATGTGAATTAAAAAACAAAAATTAAATTAATATTAAACTTTTTATTTAAAGTTTTAAAAATATTAAAAGATTATAATTATAATAAATTTTTTATAGAAGAATGATTTTTATATTTTAATATTTATACTATTTTAAAAAAAAATTTTTATATAGCTAGTTTATATAATTTACTATATGCGATTATATTAATACTTTTATCCTCTACAAATTTTTTATAATGTTTTTGCACTTACATCGAAGATATACGTGAATTAATGAGATAAGTTATTTATTTAATATGATATACTATTTGAACACTTTATACAAACAAACAATAAATATATAATTATACAATAATAGGGAGAGAGTAAATATCCACTTATCAATGGACACAATATCCAGGAATGTTCTTTTAATTAATTTATAAATTAATTTATTGTCTTAATATTTAATTTTTTATTTTATATTTAAATGATACTCTGCTTGAGTGATTTGTGTTTGACTTGAGGTATATTATTTAGATTTAGTTCTGTTTAAATAACCATCAAGAACACAAGTCGTATACAAATTTAAAATAAAATAACACGGAAAAATGAACAAAAACCCCAAAATATACATCTAGGAATTGATTCTACATTGAATACTACACAGACTAAACTACTTTGCAAAAATAAATCATACTCTTTAGCAAGAGGGAGAACCAGTCCAATACTGTCAACGTGAAATCCAATGACCACAAACGTGCAGACAAGAAATTCATATAGTACTTATGTCTTAGCTCTAGAGTGGAGATGTTGGCAATTTGAACGACCAAAATCAGAAACAGTGTCGTCATTTGTTAAGTGGCTTGATATGGTTGGTGACGTTATAGTTTGGTTATAGAATCAATAGCTGTTTAGATGAACTGAAAAATTCTCTTTGACATATCCATGATCTTACCATAGTAGATGTACATAATCCATTCCTCTCTGATCTTACCTATTTCCCACAAAGGTAATAAATACAAAAATATTGTTATAATGGGCATGGCATAGTTTAAGTCGAAAACTATTTTCTGGCGTTCTTGCCGTATATGTTGTAAAAGTTTTATCATATGCTTAGGTAATGAATAAATTATCCCGAATAAAGATGCTTCACTGCTCCTAAAGCTAGGCGTTTAGGCAAATAACATCCGATTTACGGCGCTTCGAGTTTGCGAGGGTTGAATCGAATGTTATTACAGGTACCTAGTAACAATAGATAAACTGGCACTTGTATTGACAGATTAATTATATTTTCCTAACTAGGTCAAAACCGTGGTAATCGTCTACTGCCACATTGTCCTGCATTGTTCCATATCGTTGGCCTTCGTGGCCTACGTGAACACCCTAAATAGATTAAATTAACACGAAATGCTATTCAATTATGCCTGCATAACTGCATGAGTTAAATTTTAATATGATTTAAGCAGTAATGAATGGATAGTAAAGTTAAAACTGTATATTACCTTCCTCTCTGATTTAAGTCAGAAGCAAAATATTCACAGAGAAGGCATTTGTTTAGATCACAGTATATGTTGCTTATTTTATTAATTCTAGCGCGACCAACCGCCCTGAAGTTAGCTCTTGTGACCGGGAGAGGGATAATCCGACGCACTAAGTTCAGGTGGAAATGATATAAATTTATTATTTAAAATCATTGGGGGCCGCTGGTCCTTATCGTCGCCTTGCATGAAAATTTGATTATAAACCGAAAAAATCGGTCTACCTATAAAGCCAGTATGAATACTTAACAGAAGAATCAATCAATTATCACCTCCTGAATGATGGCAATATACTATATCCAGGTACTATATTGTAACAAATATTCCAACTTTTAAGACGATATTATTATGATAATTATTTATTTGAATCTCCTGCTCTGACTATCTGCCAAAAACTGGACCAACCTTTTTACAAGAAAAATGTGTCCATTTTGCATAACCAGAGAGGAACGGATGGCATAACTGTCAATTTGATCTAACCTCATTCAGTGAGAAGAGAAAAAACTACAACTAATTCAATAAGAGGGAAAACAAGTCAAGTAATTTGCATATAATTAGCATTGTGCCTGTCATAGCCAGCGTAGTTTTTTAATCAGCCGGCTGACAATTATGGGTTTACTGTTGCAGAAAGCTTCTAAGTATGATTAAAACTATTTAGAATTGTGATTTCATTACACTAGTTAAGTACTTCCAGAGTTTCAATGTAAGCCTACTACAACGTTTTATAGATGATACTTCTCTTCATATCTGTGGACCATTTATTTAGACAACTATGTGCTGAGAACTTGAGACCAAGGCTCTTGACGGTTATAAATTAGGTCTAGGGGTCTAGACAATCTTGAAGAATGGGAGCTCATTCTAAAGAACTGTTTTCATACAACACCTTAGTACATGCATTGGCAGGATCTTTGGTGAGTAGGCCTATGTGAACTAATTTATACATGTGTGTAAATAATTTATACTGCCTCATACTATGTTTATATATTATGTTTACTCTGGCACTTGTATAGGCCTACTATATTAACATAACCTTTAATAGGCAGTTTATGGAGATGTGTTTTCTTTATGAACGAAATAAGTTAATATTCTTATTCTGAGAGAAGACTGTCCTATCCTCACGTGTGTTACGAGACACAGAGCCGGTCATGACTACACACAGAACCGCAGTTTTACAAGCTGTTTTAAAGCTTGGCTATCAGATGTTATGTTAGGTAATCATTTGCATTTGACTTAACGAGGTCCTAAACCCCTTTTAACTACATGGTTACCTGTCTAATGGAGTAAATTTGAATGCTCTCATTTAATATTCACCAGGTTGTGTGGCAATAAAACTGCATAATAAATTATGTAGGCTGTCTTGTATTTCAAAAAGAAACTTTTAATGTGTATTATCACATGATAAACATAAATCAGAAGATATGAGTAAATAACATGTAATATGTAACATGAACCAAGAAAATTATAACTAAGAAAATGATAACTTTTTACATTATATTCTGTTGAATGAATTTGTGGTGCAGTTGACAAGTGTATATTCCTAAGTTAAGAGTCCATGATGATGAGAGTTATGATTTATGAATAAATGTCTTGTGACCTGTCTTACTCGTAATATTACCACCTACCACTCTAATTTTGTATACTTTCTTCATAGGGAAGTATAGTGGGAATGTCTGCCTTCTTTCCACTTGACACAGTTCGATCTCGGCTTCAATGTAAGTAAACTAACTTTCTTTAGTCACTTTTTTTATATGATTTTAATAAAACTTAACATTTTAAAAGGTGAGGCCCTATGGTACTGTACTACAAGTTGTTGTTAAAGTTTAAGTTTAAGTTGTTTAAGTTAGTATTTCAATGACGATTTGGTTGATCTGCTATCAGTCTGGTTTTTTTTGTCCAATATAATACAAGATAAGTAGGTAATTTTATAGCAAAGGATAATGTGAAAATGAGTACCTAGTGTGACTGCGTCACTTAAAAGAATACCTCTAACGAATAGTATAAAACTACTGGTATAATCGTGGCTTGATTTTTTTTTTGCTCGAAAGCTATGAATGAGACTTGTTTGTTTTATGGCAAGAGTAAGTATACTAATACTTTGCAATTCTTTACGGTTAATTTAGTTTACAATTTGATTGGTTTATCCAGCCAAATTGATATCCAGTGTTGACTCAGTCACACTGTCATCAGATATGAGGAATTTTACTTGAACATAAATTTTCAGGACTATTTATAATTCCCCAGAAACAACATATCAAAAAAATTAATTTGCTCAATGGCACCTATCAGAAAGAACAAAAATTTAATAAGACAAACAAATTAAATTAATTACCATTTATAGGTTAAAACATTAGCGATGGAACATTTTAATTAATTTGTATGCCCTGTTATATATATAACTTATTTATTCCCAATGTGTAAAATTCAATATAAAATTTTACAATTATTTGTGATTCTTTTATTGATCTTAACCTAATAAATTAATATTTTAGAAATTATTCTTTAAATGACCATCAGAATATAAAACACAATAATATAAACCCTATAGGTAATGTGTGTGTGTCTTATTTTTCGGCCTTAGAATTGATGCTACTGTTACAGTGGAAGAAAATCGAGAAGCAAAGAACACATTTGCAGTCCTTCAAGACCTAGTTAGGGAAGAAGGATTGTGAGTATTGGCAAATTTTACTAAGTATATATTACATTTTTATTTGTAAACTTGTGTAAACTAAAGCCTGAGAGATACTTTAACGATACAACAAATTTTGGAGTTTAAGTTATAGGTTAAGTTGTTCCATTTGGTGGATTAAACATTGCAAGGATTAATCATCAATTCATTTAATTTTTTTGTGGTTAAACAAAGCGTACATGTCATAGAAATAAATTTGGTTTTGGTTCCTGCTAACAAAAGAATTAGATCTAACTTAGGCATAACAAAATTAATTTAGATCTATGGCCTTAAATATGCTTTTCATTTTCCAGCATTACTCTCTACCGAGGCATCGTTCCTGTTCTTGAAAGTTTGTGCGTATCCAACTTTGTCTACTTTTACACGTTCCATGGTCTCAAAGCAATGTACTCACATTACACACAGTCTGCCGGGAGGGACCTTATGTTTGCATCTGTCGCAGGTTTGTTATTTAAAACTTAACATAGGCCTAAATATTGACTGCTCATTTGTCAATCAAGTCAGTACATTCTCCATAGTTGGTACTTTCAATTTTTGTGCATTTATTTGCGAGTACTTGTCATTTACTGGTTAATGTCAGATACTTTATTTGATCGCTGATTTATAAAAGAGCAAATGTAATAATAATATTTTATTGCAACTGCTCATAGGAATGGTACTAAACATCAACTAAAAGATGGGTTCAAAATTCGTAGGCTACCATACCTTTCTTAGCTCCTTTTATTAGAAAGCTCAAAGTTCAAAGCGAACATAGTAGAGGTATGGTGGGGGGGGGGGGGGGGGGGGGGGGGCTCTATCTATTCTCTATTCTATGCCCAATGCGGGGTAGATTTTTCGGTGGGGGGGGGGGGGGGGGGGGGGGGGGGGCGGGGGTGGGGGGGGGGGGAGTGTGCTGGGGGGAGGGGGGGGGGGGGGGGCTATTAGGCTGCCACCCTTTTTAAAAAAAAAGTCGATAAGTGGCTGTTATAGAGCGGGTAGAGTTCTAGTATGGGTATGAGATTGATTCCCGGTCATGAAATATATTGACAGCTTAATTTGCTGTACCAATTGTCGACCTCGCCGGTTGCAAAGTTGTCATGTAACACCCATTTGATGGTTTTTGTTCACAGGTGTGATAAACGTATTGACAACAACACCACTCTGGGTGGTGAACACAAGGTTGAAGATGAGTGGAGTCGGGCACAATCACAGCCCGAGGCAGACACAACGTCCTCGCTACCGCGGGATACTAGGTGAGTGTACAAAAAAAAGCAAATGTCAAACATGTTGTTATCCAAAGTATTGAGTGATTTTTGTTTGAGATTTAGGGTATGGTTACACATCACCGATTCGATTTTAAGGATGTATCTGCGCTTAATTCCATAAATTTTTCAAGTTTAGTTGATATCCATTTCTTTAATCTTTAATTTGTTTAAACAAGACTCAGGCAGATAAGAATTACTTAACCTGAAAATAGTCACATAGTACTATTGGCCTCAAAATGTGTCAAAAATCATCGAGTAATTAAGTGTAAAATAAGCACCTGTTGGACTGGTCCTGCACATTTTGTAACTGTCGGAAGAATATTTTTACCAAAGATTTTTATAACAGTAGAACCTCGATTAACCATCACCCTTTTAACCGTCAGTCTCTATTAACCGCCACCCCGCTAGCGCAAAAAAATCATGTTTCCGCGTCAGCGCTGAGCCGGATCATCTGTTGAGGCTCTATGATGAGTAGTGACAACTGTACTGCACACCTGCAATGTTCGTGAATCATTGGTGACAAGGGTAGTGACTCAGCTGGATAATCCCTTATACTGTGTTCTGCATTCCACTGCTACTGTTTTATTTTAGTTCAGTATGGTGCGTGGCTACAGTGAACTGAAGTTATTGCTAATTTCGAGTGCAATATCTACTAGTGTTTTATGTGCTTTACCGATTATTGTTGACAGTGCTGTTTATACGTAGTGTGTATAGCTCTTCTGTTATGGCTGAGAAACGGAAATGTGTAGTTTTGGGACTCGACAATAAACAATAAATTATTAAACGCTGGTGCTTCTTCTCAGAAAAATTAGAAACATGACCGCCTGAAAAGCTCGACGGGAAAGAAACAAAAGAAAATGACGGATTATTTTAAAAACTAAATACCAGTAACGAAAGTTTTGAGAGTAAAAATATGCACATGTCCAGTTGATATTTCATTGTTTTCTTTATGAAATATTTTAATAAAGTATATTTCACTTGAATTGATGTAGATTTGTTTTTTCTTATTTAAAATAAATTCACATTAAATTCTGCGCAGCAATCATGAAAATTAATTATGACTTACAATGGCACCGCTATAACATGCAAGGCAATGAATTGTGATGTTGCCACGCCAAACACTGTCTAGGTGCTAAGTTGTATCGGCGATATTTTATGCTAAGTTGTATACTGGGACGGTGGCGACGTCCTGTAATCCTACTTAGGATTGGAGGTCACAAATTGTGGATAGTTGTGAAAGATGGTCGGTGGATGTAGTGTTCTCTTCTTGTGTGGATTAACGTCTGCGCTATTGAATACTGAGTTAATCCGCAAAGGCCATCCTCGTAACTAGACCAATTTGTAATTCAGAGATCGTGGTTCGGATTCCACGTTAAACTGTAGGTCCATTAGTTGCCATCGGCTGTTGGGCTAATAATTAACAGTCCTGTCTAAGGAACATGTCAGCCTTAGTCAGTAACAAGACTACAAGATCGCGCCACAATCATCCTACATTTATTCCTCATTCATACTTGGCTTAAAATACCTACCTGGGTAGGTCGCCATTTCAGTTAAAAGTATTAAAGTATTATTATTTCTGTTATCCGTCTATTCGGTTATTTGTCATGGTCTCGGTCCTGAGGGTGACGGTTAATCGAGGTTCTACTGTAATTTCAAAAATAACGATGACCATCCTCATAATTAGACCAATTCGTAATTCAGAGGCCGTGGTTCGGATTCCACGTTAAACTGTAGGTCCATTAGTTGCCATCGGCTGTTGGGCTATTAATTAACAGTACTGTCTAAGGAACATATCAGCCTTAGTCAGTAACAAGACTTCAAGATCGCACCACAATCATCCTACATTCATTCCTCATTCATACTTGGCTTAAAATACCTACCTGGGTAGGTCGCCATTTCAGTTAAAAGTATAAAGTATAACCATTTAGAATAACAGAAATAATAGATGGTCAAAATTTGTTCCCACCAAAAACAGCATTATGTTAGCTGTACAAACAAATAGTACCAATATACGAATGGTACTTTTAAAGTCACATACTACTGTCCAAATTTAACCATCACCTCATTAGCTTGGAGAATTTATAAAGAGAAATGTAATGAAATGATAGAGAATATATAAATTTCGTTGATGAAATTCAAGTTTTTTTTCCAAGTGCCTATCAGAATTACCGATATTGCGATATTGCAGATGGTCTGAAGCGCATTGGCCGGGAAGAAGGTATGGGAGCGTTGTGGAACGGAACGATGCCATCTTTATTACTCGTAATCAACCCGGCTCTGCAGATGGCAGTTTATGAGAGCATCAAGCGACGGCTTGCTGGCTCGGAGCTCAACACACTCGGCTACTTCATGATCGGTGCGGTCGCCAAGGCCATCGCCACCACTCTCACGTATCCCTTGCAGCTGGTCCAGACTAAACTTAGGGTGAGCGAGAATCGATTCACGTATTAAGTAGACACTGTTAATTTTGTCATTATGAGAACACTAAGGTTGTTTTAGGGGGTGAATTTTAGGTGTAAAACTTAAATTCTAATGAAGAATTCACAGCAATTATTGTGCTCGTAGTTTATTCATTTTTCACATCCCACATTTTTAATCGATTCTGAATTAATCAAATAAATTTATTACGGATTTGTTAAAAAAAGCTGATAACTAGTTGGCTTTCGAAAAATCAAAAGAACACTCGGAGGGTTAAATAAGTAATTGGGAAGATAATACCAGTTATCTAACAATTGCACCTAGATTTCATGTTTTTACTCAAATCAAATAACAGCTAATTGATTAAATTATTCCAGCATGGGCACAACTACAGAGACCTTTCCCCTGACGCTGGGATGGTAGAGCTCACTGTGTACATACTTAAGTAAGTTAAATAATATTTTTCAATATAGTAGATTAGTAATTAAGCACAGTAATCATTATCTATAATTATGAAATGTGATGTTAGCTATTTTTTTTAATGCACGATGAAAGAAGTACATATTTAGCAAGATACATTGTTATTCAAGTTATTCAGTTTAATTGCTTAAATTTTGAAATTATTGAGGTTTTTTTTCAGAAAATATGGCGTTGTAGGGCTGTACAAAGGTATGGAAGCTAAAGTACTTCAGACGGTTCTAACTGCGGCTTTGATGTTTGCTGTATATGAGAAGATTGCCCACTTCGTATTCAAGATCATGTTGGTCCAACCGAGAGTGTGAATGAGTTGCGGTTAGTGCTTTTAAGTGGATTTTTAAAGAGTTTTTGTGGACTGTTTTCTCAGGTCGGTTATCATTGACAGTGATATGTGGCAGTATTTTTTAGGGTAATTGTATAAATTATTTACTGGTTTACCCTAGATGAACTCATAAAACCCCTAAATCTATTTTTAATCTTCCATAAATATAAGAATTATTACAAACCAAATGCCTAAGTTACTCAAATATTATCATTATAATTAAATGCTACTATTTTTACCAGGATTAATATTATTATTTATTCTGAACTGCAGCAATGAAAACTTCAAGAAAGATTTTAACACTTGAGAATAAAAGTTACCATAATTTTAATTCACAATCATAACTTCATTAACACAATATACATTATCATTTCTTTATTTCTTTATCAGTTTTGAGACGGCATGCAACTGTACAGAGCAGAGAGCATGTAAAAGCGTTTTCGGGAAGAAATTTAAACCCAAATGAGCATTTCAGGATATCCTTTCAGTATTATATAATTTCCAAAGATCCTAATTAGCTTATATACAAAGTGAAGCCAATTATGATGTATTACTGGTAGAACTCCATTTACCTTAGGACTAATGTATTGTACTCACCGCATTGCTTTTTTTAGTACCGGTATCATGAAATAGGTTTATGTAAATGAAACTAAAACATCCGTAAATACATGTATTTTTGTTACATTAAAGTTAATTAAATTACTAGTTTAATGTCTTTAACATTATTGGATGTAGAGTAAAAAAAAACTAAGTATAAAATTCTCTAAAAAGTTGTGTACTTACAATGGTGAGATCTCTTAGTTTTATTTTCACTTAATGCCTATTTAGACTATAATTTATTCAATAACGTAAAAGTGCTCTAGGCTGCCGTTAATAAATGGTAGATGGTAAATGAGTAGATGAGATCAAATTTATTTTCATGTATCATGGAGGAGAACAAAATCACCACATGATGCAAAATAAACTTATTGGAGGTTAACAGTTTTATTTCATACTGTAGAACTTGTATAGTGTAAACTCTATAAACCAATAAAAAATGTGAATGAAATTAAATAACCAATGCCAAAACTAGAACAATAAACTGTAACATTTTATAAATGATGATATATTAATTTTAGGGAAATAAGAGAAAAGTTAGAACTAAAGAGAATTTTGACCTATCAAAGTTCAAACTAACCTAGTTCCACTGCATTTTACAGGGCCCTAGAAGGTTTAATTACCTTGAAATACCAGAGTTAAATGGAAATGCACTTATCCTTGTAATTGTGGATTGTTGTGAGTGATGGTCAGTGGGTGTAGTGTTCTCTTGTGTGGATTAAAGTACACACTAATGAATCCGCAAAGACCATCCTCATAATTTGACCAGTTTGTAATTCAGAGACAGTGGTTTGGATTCCACGTTAAACTGTAAGTCCCTTAGTCACCATCGGCTGTTGGGCCATTATTTAACAGTCCTGTCTAAGGAACATGTCAGCCTTGGTCAGTCAAGACTAAGCCAAATCACAAGACTACATGATCGCGCCACAATCATCTTACATTCAATCCTCATTCTTACTTGGCTTAAAATACCTACTTTGTAGTATGGTCGCCATTTCAATAATCTAATCTAATCTTGTTGAAACCTTTTATGTTACCATTAGGATTAGTACTAAAATCTCATTGTTCCTTCAAACAGAACTGGTGACTAGATGGGGGGGGGAGATGAGATGAAGTTGAAATATTTATGCTGTTCAAATAGAAGCAGATGTTTATATTGTTCATACACCATTGGGTTTTGGGGACTTGGAGCTAGTATTTACCTGGTTTGGGGACTTTACTTCTCTGTTTGTTTTACAATTTGAAACAGCTTCCCACTCCGCAAAGGACCGAGTGATAATAAATATCGTGAAGTGAATAAGAGTGAAGTGAAATATCGTCATACAGTGCTTTGCCGAGTTAGGTTAAGCCGGATCACAGTAGGCCTACATGTAATAAATCCTTTTTTCATAATAAAAGAAAATATTTATAGTTAACAACTTCGTTATAAATAATAAATTCACTTTATTACATTTTCAAATAATCCAAACTGAAATTAAAACTTGACTGAGTGTTAACACATCAGCTTTTCCAAGAATACAGAACGTGCAAATTTATTTTGAAAGACTTTACTCTCCCAGGAATTATTCACACACGTTTATGTTCATTATTTATCAGTTTTTGTTGTTATTTATTACGATCGAGTTGTAATAGAACTTTCATAATTTGTTCACTCTTTAATTTATGAAAAATAAACTTATTTAACCGATAATGGTTTGAATAAAAGAAGGTTAAAATGAAGTTCTTGAGACGTGTTAAAAAAGATAGTACAGTACTTGAGGTGAATAAACTATCAACTTTGTATTAAACTAATGTTCTTATTTATGCAATATTTTAGTCTACCTGATAACAAACATTTCCTTGGAAAGTTTGTTAAATTGTAAAATTAATTTGTTTTAAAGTGTTTGTAGTTTTTTACCTAACTTGTATGTGTTGTTCAAATAAACCATCAACATTTAAAGTTGTTTTTTAAGTATTTTCCATTGTTTTGCATCTTGACCCAGTTTACATAGTAAGTGGAAGACAAATTTTACAATAAGTGCCAACCATACAGATTTAGTGTTTAATTTTCATAAATATTAAGTTAATTTAATCTTGGGCTCCATCAGTGCTCTAGGACATGTGAGCTCTGTAACACGCTGAGACAGGATCTCATTCTGATACTCCAAGTATCTGTTTCTCTCGATCTGTTGCTTCAACAGTTGTTGTAACTGCGACGAGTTGTTGTTGACACATGCTTCCAGCACAGAACTCAGCTGTTCGATTTTATTTTGTAGATGCTCATCCTGGATATTTGTTTTCATTACAAATTTTAATATATTGCCAAGCAGAAAGCTTTACAGAAACATTGTAGATTTACCATGAAGATTCACAGTGTTTCGTAAAACTTGCATGGCAATTCAGTCTGCTTTAAATTACATTACAAAATGTGACAAATGGATGTACGTACATAAGCCGTAAAAATACATGTACAATTCAAACAATATTGAATCACTGTAGTAGAAAGTCTAAAAATTTATTTACTCGCACAATACAAAATATAATTAATTACTGACAAGGTATTGTGGTGATTGTAAGTTATTGTAACCTATATTAGGAGACTAGTTTACCGTTCAACAATTCATGCTGGTTCAGGATTGAATCACATCTTTTACAATTGTAATTCAGGTTTACTAATTTGACCTTAGTTTATAGGAGGCCCATCTATATTAAACAGTCCGGCTTAGGTGTGTTATTAATATTTTTATTTTAATTGGCTATTATACCTGTTTTCATCTTTTCCATATAATTTATATAGCAGAAACATGCACACAAACTATTTAAAACACCCAATAAATGTTATTCTGAAAGGTTAAAGATAGTATTGCAGAGCTTCAGGAGAGGGCTAAAAATTTAACTCATTCGGTGCAGTTAGCCGTTTGGTGTCAGTTTATGAGAATGACCATGCGGATGACGCTGATCTGCCACCATATTAACTATATTAATTATACTATAAAATATAAATTAAAATTACAACAAAATAATTTCCGCATTGGCCGTAATACTATACATTTTGACCTGCAGCAAACGTCTTAAAGGCTCGTTATGCATTTTCTACTTATGTTTATTTTTATCAAAAATGCAATATTCCATCATACAGTGCAACTTGGTTATTGCGGCCTCGGCTTTAGCGTCAACTCGGATATAACGTAATTTATTTTTAGGTCCCGCCAAACTATAGATATTTACATAGGTAAAACCTCGGATATATCAAAAATCGGGCCTTGAAGGCAACATGTAGCTAAAGAGAGAAAGTTACAAGGTCTGTTATTGTTTTAACTTTTTATTTTTATATTATTTTCTTACCCTAAAAATCATCAAGCCGTGTAGCTCACCTCAAGTGTGTCAGTGTACCTCTCGTCAACGTGTAGTTTGTTTTTTACAGTTTTTTTGCAGCTTTTTTACAGTTTGTTTTTTTATTTTATTTAATATTTACGAATACAGTAAAAAATAATGGCAAGTGTTAAGAAAAGGTTTTGCCGATTAAAGATGAGTATTAAAAGCATAAAGACGTGTGTTCGGGCTTGTTTTTTTTTAAAGAAAAAACAATTTAATGAATTTTTTTTTAATTTTTTTATTGTTATTTGTGTTAGTTCAGTCAGACATAAACTTTTATGTATTCATAAAATTTTTTATTTTTTAATGTTTTTTTTTTTTATTCCTATTTATTTTAAAAAATCACTTTTCTTTTATATGGCTCTTTTATGACGTCATAATTGTCTTAATGACGTTATAACCAAGTTCCACTGTATAAAGATTTTCCGGTTTTTTTATTTATGTTAGTTTTCTGGAACTTCATCTAAATTGCCTTACAAGTGTTAGGGAACCATGTCAGTAAGGCTTTACATTGCGAACCTTTTTCATTTCTTTAATTGGATTCTTTGCATTGTTATCACCTACATATACTTGTTAGCTTATTTGGGATATTTTTACCCAAAATGATTTTTGAAAAATGAGACAGAACACAAGCAGAATAAACAGTACAAACTTTCAAATTTTAAACTAAAATCCAAGATTCTATCCGTCGTTTTGTGTAGTGGTGTTCACACACAACTAACGTGTTCAACTAACATATTTCACAACTAACGTGGTTCACAATAGTTTTGTGTGAAAATGATTTTATATATGTAGAGCTTGGGAGATAACTTAACACTAATTATTGGGATGGTTCTATAATCTATTTTTTCCTCATAGAGAAAACAAGATTCATAGCCACTCACAGCAATCTTTTTCTCTTTGCTCAGCACGAGGTAGCGTTCACAGATCCGTCTTATAGTCTTGTTCTTGTAGGCTAACTGCTCATGAAGATTGAAGATATGATGCTGTATAAAAGTTAAAATAAATTAGCATTGATTGAACCGTCCTTATTTTTAATATTCATCAATATGTATCCTAACGGTTTGGTAGTTCAATGCAATTAACATTAATAAGAGAATTTCTGGTTCAATTACAGATTTAATCAGCATTTATAATCTGACTATTATTGAATAACCAAAATTATAGCTCTATATTAGGTAGTAAAAAACCAGGGTTTAGAACCTTTGTTATAAAAAATGAAACATTATAAAATACCACTTAATTAATCTGTGTTAAACTTACAATGAATAGAAAATATCTACTGCCTATTTTCTACCTAAGATAATAATACAATTATAGTAAAACATACTTGCTGCGTGAAGAAGTGAGGGATTACCGCATTGAGGTTTCTGATGCTCAGTTACTAAATATTTCGAGTACTCAATTTATCTTCTAATGAAATCCAATCTCCAAACACTTTTATCGGTGTTATATAGGAGATCTTCACCGTAGAAATGAAATGGGGACAGTCTCCAAAACTACTTCATATCATCACGCTCAGTTAGTGTTCATTCCATTTTATATTCTTGGGAAAGAGTGTGAAAGCAGATGCAGAGTTGGTTTTGTAGCCGTTATTCCGTTATTAATACAATACTCATACTAATAACGGCAGATATGGCAACAAGGTACTGACAGATTAGTGAAAACACTGGATTACGGTAATGGATAAAAACACTATAAATGCATAAAACACAATTTTTATTTGGCTTGGCCATTATTATGTTACTTATCAAAATCCTGAAGTTGTGAAATTATGAAATAACCATAAACTTATGGTTCAGTACGGTTTGGTGTAGTGATTTGGAATGCCTTATTCAATTGGAGTAAAAAATCAATTTTTTTTAGTGTCTGTCAGGCTTTCACTTCTATTAACTAGCTAAATTTGCAAAATAATTGCGCCGCGGCACGTAAATTACATGACGACAAGGCAATTGACTGATCGCTGGTTGTTTCTTTACAATAGTTTGAGCGACATCTCAACTTCTATCCCCTACCATGGCCGTCAAAAATTGTCATATTAATGGAGTGTCAGATCAGCACAGTGTCGGATTGTAGAGGGTTTACTGTATTGCAACGTAAAAGAAACCCTGGCATTATTAAACGAAAAATTATAAAAACGTCTCAAAATGCAAAGTGATCTCACCCTACAAATTGATTCAACCTTAATGGAATTTAATTGTTCGATTTAGCTTTGCTTATCTGATTGTTAGATTCAACTGACCTACAAACATCTCTAACATGTTTTAACACAATCATATATAACCTGAAGACATGTGATATGTGCTGTGGTCTGGTTGACTTTGGCTTCGTAGCCTCGCACCATGTTTTGTAGCCTCTGGCTGGTCTTTACAAACACTGAGATCACTTCATCTCGAGATTCATTTTCTCCTATATTTTTAAAGTCAAAATTTAATATAGGCTCAATGATTAGAATATAATTCTGTAAAGTTACAAAATTTTCAAATTTGCATAGTTTTAAGAATTTATTGACATACCGGTACATTTAATTAGGTATTTTAATGTTTGAACCAGAACTTAACAGAAAACTAAATTAAATATGTGTTATAGTAATGTAACTCTCCATTTTGTAAAACTACATTAGAAAGGTGATATAACATATGAAATCCTACCTGAACTTAGCATAGATAAATTTACCACCACTTTTTCTACCACTATTTAGTGGTAGTTTAAAAAATATTAAAACATTTTAGGACAAGTTAATCCACCTTCATTTTCTACTGGATTCAGATATAACTTTTTTTATATCTATTAACATTTTTGGGATGAGGAAATTCTACAATTCACTAAAAAAAGGTTTTTATTACATGATTAATTTTCTATTACAGTTGACTCCCTCTAATCCGGACTCCTCGGGACCAGACCCCTGTCCGGATTAAAAAAATTCCAGTCCATCCGGCGGTTTTATATATATAAAATACAGCCCTTTAATAACGTACAGTATCTATATAAATCATATTTTAAGATGATTTTAAAGTGTACTTTCCCAAACATTACAGGATTTTGTTTCCAACTCACTGGATCATAGTTTTTGGTGACGTTGACAAATTAAATGTGTCACCATAAATAGGAATGAACATGAAATTATAAAATTGCAGAGCACCGCAAATTGAATCCTTGCAAATTCCCCAGTATGAAAACACGGAACTTTTAACTTTATATTTAATAAGATTACCTCAAACATATTACCTAAGAAGAATAAAAATCTTGGCTTTACAATACTGTACTTACATATTAAAAGAAATCTGTTATATTCTTTTGCATTTTCGCTTAAACTGTTTTCTTTAATGCATAATCACACCATTTACTCATAAACATTACACCCTCAGCTGATATACTGATAGATGTAGGTTATTACCTATTCCAGTACTGCCCTCCCATCCACATAGGTCAAAATTCCCACACCATTTCCTGCTTCACTGAAGATCCATATCAAACTCAACTGATGTTTGTGATGTTATTATAATTATATATGCTGGAAATAAACAAATAAGTTTAATCCTGCTGATTTCTGCCATGAGAAACGTGACCGCGCGCTGATGACTCATTTCCAAGATGTTTGGACCATCTGGCATCTGAACCATCCGAGTCCCAGACTAGAGGGAGTCAACTGTATGTATTTACCGGATAGAACCCTTGAAAAGTAAAGAAGTATTATACTTTTTAGTTATATTATTAATGAAAAAATTGTTACTTTTTATTTAAATGTAAGATTGCTATTAGTGTAACTGAAGTGCCATGATGATATTTTGTGTAAAGTTCTGTGATATAAACATGTTAGACTTACTATTTGCAATTTATAGTACAATGTAAAACTTTAGGATAAGTACATTTGACTTTGTCTATTGCTCTGTACGGCTGAACGACAATGAAATTTTTTATTTATTTATTTATTCTAGTATTCAAAAGGAAAATAGATGATATCCTGAGTCAATCTTCTTTAGGGAGTCCCAAGGACACCATTTATTCATTTTAGCACACCTGAGTATAATTTAAGTATTTGCTTGCTTTTTCCAAATTAACTTTGATAAAAACTCAAATATTTGTTCTTTTTGATTGATTTAAAAAAATTAATAATCCTTCCTCACAGTATTGCCAAATGTTACACTTACTACAGTTAATAGTTTGGGAGTCCTCTAGTTCATTCACGTTGAATAATTCATTAGAAATAATCTTCTGTTTAATATCCTGGAAAGGAGGTTTCTTTGTATCGCTAAAATTTTTCATATTGCTCTGTAAAAACAAGAATCATACATTACCAATAAGGTACTTCCTTATTATCAGATTAGAACTATTATAATTTCAATAAGATTATAAGTTAATTTAGTCATAAAGTTTTATTGGCGATGGTATCTAACAAGTTCACTAAATTAACGACAGATGCCTCCACCTACCAGCACTTCTTATTGAATTTGTAAATGTGTCGTGAATCACGACTTTACCAGTTCTAGAGTTAAAGGGCAATAAGAATCAACTTAGACTAGGCATATCATAGTTATCAGACAATTTTTGGATACGATGAAGGTATTTGTGAATGCGAACTACTTTTATGCTCATGAATTTACCTTTTCATTAGTTCCTACAACAGTACAGTTTTCCTCCCCCAAAAATTGCTTGATTCTATTGCTTTTATCCTTCACAACACTAAACATATTTTTTAAATTCTTAAATATAGTCTTAGCAAAAGTAAACAGGAAAAATACATTGGGTGGGAGAGTCTGTAACATGGAAATTTGTCAGCCATCAAAATACAAAATTGAAAATATTTAAGGTTTCTATGGTTTTCTTATATTACTTACTTTAACGAAAGTTTATTAACCTATACCGGGTGGCTAGCCCTTTTAAATGCAGCACATTAGGATTACACGACGTGGCTAACGCCTTTAGACGCAACCAGTCATATAGCCACATTTACTGCGCTGTAGTTCATGAAACAACCGATAGAGTGCATGGTGATGTTGCTTTTGCATTCATAGACTCACAAAACCAATATGACGGCGACTTTGGCCAGTATTCATCCGCTCCCATTGCTTTTTACGCTTATAAACGCAAGTCATCAATAATGTACATATATCCTTTTTTAGTTTATTTACAGGTTCGCTCTGACTGTATTCATATTTAGAATGAGTCCTTTTGCATTTATTCAACCATTTTTGCGAAGTTTTATAACCGAATGCTTTATATTTTTGCAAATATCACTTTTTTAATATCTAAAAAATAGTCTTAAAATCTTCAATAAATAAAAATGAAAAAAAATCTGATTTCTACTTTATTCAAGCTAAATACAAAAACAACATTGGGAAAATAATATTTAGATTTTTTTAAACAAAATGAGCAGAGTGTGATTTTCAGTAGCGCTCTAAGGGTTAATTTTTACTTAATGTGTTTGTTAGCTGAAGGTTTTTAATGTGTTTGAAATAAAATTTTACTGTAATAGGAAGAAATTATTTTAGGATATGAAGTGAGGTATTTTAGAAACTACCTTAAGATTTCACCTTAAGATGTTAAGGTGAAATCAAATTTCTTAAAAGTAAAAGTTTTGTGAATATTTACTAGTTAGTTCAACTTATAATTATTATACAACTAGAATATATTAATACTATGATTAATAATATACTGTAATTAATAATACTATAATTTTATCCCATCATATATTGGATGCATTTCATCTTAATATATAAAAATCTTCTGTACGTGTGTTGGTAAGTGAACTCCCAGAATCTAAACGGCTGGACCGATTTTTATGAATTTTTTTGTGGTTCAAGGGGGTTCACTTGCATCCAGTATATGATGGTACTTGTTGATGAGATGTATGATTTATGGAAACTGGAATTTCTACAATTCTAGATAAATTCATACATCAAGAAATCAAATCTCAATTGAATCTCATCATAATGTACCATCATATACTGCATGCATTCCATTTAAATATAAAAAAACTCCTTGATTAGGTGAACCCTAATGGGATGTATAGATGTGAAATAAATTATTAAGTACAGTACCTGATTTATTTTTAAATTATTGCTTAACAACTTTTCTTACATTTTTAATTTTTACGTCCTCATTTATTAACAAATTAGTCTCACTAAAATAAAAATTCTATTAACTAATCTGTATACTTCTGAGTTTTAAGCTAATCCTTTAAATAGACAATATATAATATACTCATAGGCCCTACTATTTAATTAACTAAATTGTTTAGCAGAAAAATTATAAAATGCTATTTTATTCACTAAAAGAACTACAACAGATAGTCTTATAAAACAGAATTACTAAAAACTTCAACAACATTTAATTAGCCAAAACATAGTTATTGGTTACATAACAGTATCCGTAACAAGGTTAACTTTTTCATAGTCAATAATTTTAAATAAGTCAAAAAGTGACTTTGGCTTTCATTGGTGAGCCCAGCATGAAAGAGAAAGATGCTGAAAAGGTCATCTGCTATGCCACATAATAATGTACCGTGACTATTAGGTACAAGTAATTAAGTATGACAACAAAGTCAATTTCGAAAAAATCTCGTAAAAATGAATTTAAAAATATACTTTTTCACAGACCATTTCTTTAGCCTAGGATATTTTAGTTTTTCTTTCTCAGGTAAACATGGCTATAAAATAATGAAATTTAACGACCTTTTTTAAAACTGTTTAACCGACGATTGTAGGCCTGAGGTGTCAAGTCATTATCTAAGGAATTATACTTTTTATTTTTTCGTAAAAAAGATTTACAGGCATTCGGGCAAGATCCCCAGCGTATACCTATCAGAATGAGATACCAAACATCTAGGCTGCCCAACCTTAAGGTCTTTACACACTGCACATCACCGGCATCGCAGACTGATGGTACACATGGTACGTTTTAATACCCTGGCAGGCGGACCAATTCAGACTGCGGCCGACGCGTCTGCGGCGTTTGTCACCGAAGTGCGTCAGCGGAGCATTGTTGCCACGCAACTCTTCAGTTTTCTGCTTGCAAAGATGGCGTCAGTACCTTGGTTTTAATCTGCGTTTGATGATTGCGTTCCGTGGTTTAATAACGATGACAGCGGCAGTAGTGACGAAGAGAGTTAATAATTTTGCTGTTTATTTATTTTTTTATTATTAATTTTGTTATGTTGCTTCAGCTGTTTCATTCCAAGCATGCAGTGTCTTAGAGATTTGCATATCGGTACAGCTCAAGAGTGGTATTTCACAGAACTGGGACCATCGAACAATATCAATTAGATCTTCCATGACAACAACCCTAAACACTACACTACACTACACTCACTGACAAGGTGAGTTTTTTTAGGGTGATAGGCCAAAGAGAAACGTCGGCCGACGTTTCCAAAACATATGCCGCCGATTGTTCGATGGCTTCGGCCGACGGTTGCCCACATCGACGACGTCTGCAATGCCAGTGTGAATAGAAGTCATAGACGCAGATTTTAGAAAGCTCGGAGACGTTTGTCGGCGATGTGCAGTGTGATAGCCTTTACTTTAGATGGCAGATTATGGCTTTCTACAGCAGGAAAAAACTTGTCAAATTAAATCTGAAAGTTTTGGAAGAAAATTTCAAATTGACAAAGATCTCCAGTAAAGGATGGTAACCCTGGGGAAAAGGGTAGTTGAGGCATTAAAGGGGATCAAATCAGCGGCATGCACAGGCCTAGTAAATAACTAATAAAGAAATAATTCTTACGTCAATCAGGGAGATAACTCACCAGCACCGGAGCAGAGTTGGCCAGAGCATGGGAGGTTACCAGCGCGAATTATTACCACCATTGAGCTCCACTACCCTCTGATGTTGTTGGTAGTCCGAAACGGTCGGTTGAACACAGGATGTAAAAAAGCCGTAAGATTATAAGAGGTCCACAACAGTTTTTTTTAGATATACACTGATAAAATCGATATTAAAATCTCCAACCACCACAATCTTAGCACGAGATTTGTTATACATAATAGCAAAGCACTGTTCACATAAATACTGGGAATTAACACTAAGAGAGCGGTAGATAGATACAAACAAAATGTTGTGAGAGGGAAATTGACATATTCAGAAAATAGCTACAAAATAACTATATTGTGCTATTGTTTACATTTTTATTCTTCATCGACATGGTAGTTGTATTCAGTTTCTCCCAATCCTTTTTTACGTAAACGTATTCTCTCTTAAAAACCATTTAACAACCTTAAACCATAGATGAACGGATAGTACAGTTATAATCCGTCCCTCTCTGCTTAAACCTGCTCCAATTGTTTCTTCTAAATATCTTTGAATATATATACTATGTTACGTAGTAAATGTGATCAATGGTTCCATTTTGACATGGATATGTCTTAGCTCTGAGGGGATGTTACTGATTTTTAAGATGGAAAATATGTAACAGGTTTCCATAGAAACTACCGGAGCTATTGTATTGAATTTTTATTATAAAAGAATAAGAACAGCTGTTTAGATGGACTTAAAACATTCCCTTTAGACATATCGAAGATCTAGCCTATTTCCCACAGGGACGTAAATACAAACAGTTTGACATTGATATGTCTTAGCTCTGGGGGGTGTTGGTGTGTTGGTGATTTTTATGATGGAAAATATGTAACAGTTTTCCATAGAAATTACCAGGGCTATTGTATTGATTTTTTAATATAAAATAATAAGAACAGCTGTTTAGATGAACTGAAAACTTTCCATTTAGATTTATCCATGATCTAACCTATTTCCCACAAGGAAAAATACAAACATTTTTCAGCTGTATCCGAATATCACGGGTCCATGGAAATCTTATCACAGCTTGAAAACAGTTGGCCACACTTGCACATAGCGAAGGGGCAATTCTAGATGGAAAAAGCTGTTAAAAAAAGAACAAGTAGTGTCATTCTCAGTCCGTCTCTGTGGTTTGTGCAATGTTCTATGAAGTTTGCCTTGTCGTCGGCTCAGAGTTTGAAGGTTATATTTAATGTTTACATTTTCTCTTGAATTTATTATGAGTTGAATATCGTGAGATTTACCTAAAAAGAAAAACCATTTAAAATTTAAGCCACTCTTTCTGTATAAATGATTCAATTGTATAAAAAATTATCAAATACATATCATGGTTGAAACCGAATCAGAGTATGGAACTCGCCCTAATAAATCTGCATTTTGTAGAGCTTGTGATGATTTTAAAACATGGGCTAAACTGCAAAAAGGCCAAAAACAGGATTCAAGCCAAGAAGAGTCATCAACCAAGAATGAGGTATGAATGTAAATTCACCAGTCAGTTTAAGCAAATAAACAAGCTACAAAGAAGGATATTTTTGAAACTTTGTACAACACTTTTTCATGTAGGATCTTTTGCTTGTAGTTTGACTACAGCTGAAAGCTTAAACCTATGAGTATTAAAAGAAAAACTCAATTCTTGCCAGATTGAAAAATATTGGGATACCTTAGGACCTACTCTTCCTATAATCAGTTCCCTGCATAGTCACTTAGACACTGAGAAACTACCATTTATTAAGTGCCATGTTAGTCTTCATTTCTTCATTCGTTCACTTTATAATGCATGTAGCCTTATTTCAATTCAGTCCAGTTATAATAAAAAGTTTTATTAGTGAAGTTGAAGTCTGTTTGGTTCTTTCTTTATCTTCTTTGCTGTTAATATAATTTGAATTGAATTTTTTGGCATATACTATACCTCCCAATGGTTGATATTAGAGATTAATACTTAGGGCCTCTGGTGAAGGGCAAAAAATTTTGTTCAACTTTATGTAGGCTAATTCTCTATCAAGAATCTTTATGTCCATACAGGCATATGATGTATGCATTTGGACATGTCAAATATAAAGAATAAATTAACGAATAAGTTAAATTACAGTCATGGAAGTACAAAATAGAAAATTTAAATAACAAAACACATCAACAAGAACAAGCAAGAGAACCAAAACAGATAACATCACACTGTTACATGATGGTAATATCTGTAGGAACTGATTTTTGTTTACCGACATAGCTGCTACAAATAAAACTTTTAAGTTAAGGAAACGGGAATCGGCTATAAAAATTAACTTTGTACCTTAAAGTCCAGTTTATCTGGATTGATGTGGCGGAGTCCGAATCTGGATAGCCGAAAATTTGGATAATCAGAAAATTTAGCAGATTACAATCTCCCACGTCGCATAGACAACGATCTTGAATAGTACTTATATAATATTAGTGCTGCGAACCTAATATACCTAATGAAAAGCATGTAGCCTCAAAATATCACAGTGGTTTAATGTGTTCAAAATTTTTTTATTTGATTAAAAATTAAAAAGTATAGGATAATAAAGTCTGGAACAACAAAACAGTAATTTTTACAAGGTTTAGGTAAGAAATAAACACTCCTAGGATATTTTCTATGATACGTTTACCACTCACTCACCTTCTATTAAGAAATAAAACTTATTTGGGGTGTGTGTTTAAATGTTACGCAATTATCGTTAGTGATAGTTGACGCGAACAGCAAGTACTGCAGTTGCATGTGATATGTTGTAGGTGCTTGAGATTAAACTCTACTATTGGTTTTATGGTTTATGTGTACAATTATTATATTATAAATTTAAATTTGAGTTTATTTTATTATTTTTGCTTCCTGCTAACGCAATATTATGTTAAGATCTTGTTCGGAAGATACTCTGTTAATATGTATACTGTGAATAATTGTGGACACTTAATTTTTGACAAGTTTGATTTGATTTGGAGGAACGGTCTAAATAAATGATTGATTAATGAATCTTTATTATTGATTAATGAATATAGTCTTCTTTTAATAACTTTAAATATAATCTAATATTACTGCATGAATTTTATTCTATTCTATATTATTTAGGGAATGTGTTTAATTTTCTCCTCCCGATATCGGACTTTTTGACCATTCCGACCATGGCACCATTCCGTCATGGTCGGATATGGGAGGTATCTTATATTATGTTATCTTCTGAAGGACCTACTGTACCTGAAAAAGTTATTTATTGATAGCAAATAATGTTTTTAACAGCTTCTTCTTTTACTTATGGTTCTTGGTTTTTTTACATCAGTTAATTAAACATTGTTTAGTGTTTGAAATATAATATTAAAATTTATATAACTAATACAGTAAGAATTTTTTGGTATTTTACAATGAATGTTAACAAATTATCAGTTTTTCTCTATTTCCATTATCCACTGTGAAAATAATTTGTATGTGGAAAACAATTAGTTTTTATAACTCTTTAAATTTTTGGTAAAATAAAGTAAATTAAAAATGCCTAAAAGTATGTGTAGCTCACCCTTACAGTGCCAAATGAAAATTATTTTAGTCATTCAATCAAAGTTTGAACCACATGCCTATCTCTATACTTAAACCTGAGAGTTATTGCTATTAATTATTCATTTTTTAGCGAATTTCCCATAGGGAAGAAGCTATTACCGTAGGTCTCATGGTAAGACTTAAGCCCGGGACCATGTTATTTTTTCGTCTTTAGGTGCCCAGAGTCCAAAAACAATAGTCGTTAAAATTTATATATATATGTGTGTCTGTTAGCACGATAACTCTCGTAAAAATTGTCCGATTGAGACCAAATTTGGTAGAGACGTGTATTCCTACATATGCCCGGACGAGTTCGTAAACCAGACATATCGGTCAATGGGCACGGGTAGTTTGGGGGGGTTTTGTACCCCAAAATTGGGTTTTTTGCGTTTTTCACATGTAATTTTTTAACATTTCTAATTTTATATTTCACCATTAGAATCAGCTTAAAAAACTACACAATTAAGTTTCTTAAAGTTTTTCTCTATCTCCAACGGTTACCGAGATATAAAAAAATCTAAACACAGTACGTTGTATTTTGAGGCTCCAATGTTAATCTTATGGAGGATATGGACAAATTAATTTTTCACTTATTAACCAATACTTTTGGATAAAACTTGATATTTAGCTTCATGTGGTTGAGATATATCCATTTATGCTTAAAAATCATAGTTTATGTGTTTATCATGGCAGCAAACCTGCATACTCTTTTCCCATATTAATCCCATAAAGAAAGGGAATAGGCAAACTCCCCGTTTATGGACAGATGTTGATGAAAGTTGGTATAAATGTTAAGATATAAATTGTTGATGGTATAAATGACTTCTTTCAGTGTTCCTCACAGCAGCTAACCTGCACACTCTTTCCTATGTTAATCTTATGGAGAATAGGCAAATAATTCTCATGTTTATGGACATATTTTTATAAAACTTGTCATTGATTTGGAAATTCGCTGAGTACGCAGGTCTGCTGCGACGGGGGTATTGTTAAAATTAAAAAGTTTTATCCTTTAAACTCTTTGACTCAGTATAACATGTGATTGAAAAAAATAATTCTTTAAATTTGTTTGTTTACAAAATCATGTGTCAATAAACTTTACATTTTCAAGAAAATTCAAGTATTTATTTACAAGACGGTTAGATCACTGACATGTTTTATTAATTATTTTGTGACAAAATTGATTTTTATTTTCACTATTATCAACCATTAAATATAACTCAAAATTGTTTATAAATTTGTAACAGAGTAAATGAATTTGTAGTGGAATTTAAATTCACACCATGAGGAGAAGGAGCCAGCCTAGTTATGATGACAGTCAACGGTATTCTGCCGTAAGTTTTTTTTTCTTTCATCATGAGATAAAGTGACGAGGAATATTCAGCTTATAAATTCACAACAAGCAGTCTTAAGATACATTCATATTGCTGAATATTTTAGTCCCCTCCCCCAGTTTTGTTCAATATCCAAGTGAATGATAATATTCTTGTTTAACCTTAGAAAGCTTATCAGATCAAAAGTTACATTAAAGCTAAACTATCGTAAATTTCACGACAGGTTGTAAAAATCATATAAAAATATTTCTAGTTACAAATCTGAACTTTAATGAAACACATATGCAACACATAATCAAAACTTACTACTAAATACATGTTAACGCAAAATTTAGGCATATACAAGTCCTCGACACAGCACTATCAAGCACGCTCAGTGCAGATTGGTTTGTTGCACGGGCATCAGTAGACAGTTGTCATCCTCCTCTTGGCAGACGGGCT
Source organism: Nephotettix cincticeps (assembly GCA_023375725.1). NCBI lineage: Eukaryota > Metazoa > Arthropoda > Insecta > Hemiptera > Cicadellidae > Nephotettix > Nephotettix cincticeps. The sequence continues at coordinate 54,770,071 of CM041787.1, forward strand.
AATCCCATAAATTGTTCAGGAAGGTTTTGAGGAAGGCCATAGGCCCTAGATAGATAGATTGTCAGATTTTATGTGTCAAAGTTGGGTAGGCTACTCCTACCGGTGTTGAAGCCATGGCTCGAAAAAGATCTGGTGTATTTGTATGGCAAACTTCCCTCCTGACAACAGTTTCTGCTCCATTTTAAAACACTGGTTAGGTAAATAAAATATGCATTCACCAGCATGACATTTATGATGCCAAAGAATATGCACAAAGGCCACATTTTAGTCGTGCAGCTGCATGGAATTTGGTGACACATTTTTAGAACATAATAAATAATAAATAAAACTCAATAAAGAATTTTTAGAACTATAATAAATAACAACTATCAATAAAAATTTAAAAACAATAAAATAACCAAAATAGATAGTGGAGAAATTTGAACGTCAAAACTAAACTGTTGTAAAATTTAAGAGCGACTAACTGCAGAGCTAATTTATATCTCTATGTAATTATATCACAATAAATTTATGAGTCTTGATAAAAAACTTCTGACCTTTTCAGTTTCAATTTTTATCAGGTTATCAGTAGTATTATTGTTTAGATTCAAACAGATATTATTTTACTTCTGTTTCTGTTTCTGTTCTGTTTTCTGTATATGTGAAAACTATCAATTTATTCAAATTATTTTTGTTTTTGACTTATCGTAAGTAATGCCTTCTGTAGTTGTCAAAACCGATGATAATAAGAACGAGGATGAGGAGCCAGAGGTAACCAAATCTAACAATGTAAATTTTTAGCCATATTTTCTAAACCTTTACATGTTTCTAAATTACAGTATATAGCTATAAGTTTTGCAATTGAGTTTCAGCATCGCTGAATCAGTGTTAACACGGTCTCTGACCCTGTGTATTATTCAGTTATTTCACAAAATGGAAATCCCCACTTGTGCAGGAAAATAACTCTTAGTATTAACATTTTAAGTTTTTTTCCTGAGAGGGAAAAGACTAATGAAACAAACGTTAAACTCAGGGAGGGAAGAGGAGGCGCAGCAGATCTCGCTATGACGATGACGAGCCCCCATATTATGTTGTGAGTGTTGCCACTTTCATTTGTAGGAGTTAACAAACTCGTTAACAGTAGATATTTGATTACAAGATTCATAGTATGTAAAATCCTTTTGTAAATAAAATCATTGCAATAGGATCCTTGAGAGAAGTTTTCCTTGGGAATTGAAGGTTTCTCGATTTCGTTCTTCTTTTTAGAATTGACCTAAGGTTAAATTCCCCCTAAGGGATTCTTGTACAATATTCAGGTCAGTTTTAGGAGAGTTATGGCAACCCTAGATACCATTTAGAATCGTGTGACTATTATGCACTTTTGAAGATGGATTCACAATTTGATTTAGTTTTTTTTTCAACTGAGCAATTCGTTTGATTAATAGATGAACAAAGGGAGTGATTTATCATGTTAATCGTTGGTTACAGGGGTCAAACTTTCAGAGTACATTGGTGTGTGTGTAGTATGCCCTAATGGAAGAACAGTTGCAAACACCAATTTGAAATTTTCAACACATGTTCTTCGACACACTAGATGTTACGAGTTGGAAATATAGGCTAATTGGTCTATGAGAGTTTAAGGGGGAGAGCTATAGTCTAACATGTCTTTTTGGGGGTCTGTAAATACAACTTACACAAAATCTAAATATTTGTATCATTGGTATCAGCTAAAAAAACGAGGATTTTAGTATTTCGAATCTTCATTTTATGGTAAACAAAGTATTGTTTTAGAGCTCTAATGTCCAATCTTGGAGGAGATAAAACTATTGATAAAACTTGGTATATAGCTTTTCATATGGCTTTGCTGGACCTCAGCAAGACCTTTAACAGTACCTATATATTATATTTTTTCTATAATTAAACTTTCTACTTACTCTAAGCCACCAGAAATGATCCTCTATGAAGACATCCATTTGTGTAGTAATCAAAGCACATAGGAATTATGATTGGATAATTCTATTAGGTGTAAAATGAGCTGTGATGAGCGAAATTGAATGTCTCGCTAGTAGAAAATCCTTTCATTGCACTGAGTAGCTTATCCTGGCATTAATTTTTAGCTAAACTAATTTTCACCAAGGTGTTTCTATTAATTTTAATCAAAATCGTTGTATCTACTCGGTTTTTAAATATAAACTTGGTTTTTTATTGATTCTATTTTATTAAACTTTCTAAAATGCTGTTCATATTTTCAGAGTTTGTTGCGATTTTTTACGGATGATTATATTGATGGTACAACAGTATTATGTTTCACATAAATTGAAAGAAATAGGCCACTACTACCTATCGAGGTTTTTATTTTAAAAAGTAAAAATACCTAAGAGCTATTTTTATTATTGAGTATGTTTGAAAAATTACAGGGAATTATTTTTGATCGTGTAATGAAATTTACTTTTTTCTGAAAGCGTTTTTACATGTTATAATACTAGCAACATATTAAATTATGGAGATTGTCTTGTTATTATGTGCCTTTTTGTTGATCGTTATTTTCAAAATCATACTACAGTATTTTCATTATATTTGTATTGTATTCCTCTCACACTTCAGGTGTTTTTGCCCATTTGTCAAATTATTTAATTACATTACCGTACCAAAATTCTTTCGTTAATTTATAATCTAAAATTAACGAAAGAATTTTGGTTCTTATTAATTTAACATTTACTCACACTTATGAAATAAACAGTATCAGTGGACTGCCACATACGTTTCTCAGTTGAAGTTAGGTATACCATATCAGTTTTATCTTGACAGCAAGTGTATAATACCTCATCACAACAAAATTACAACCTAAACTACCTTGGACTTTACCTCATATATAACTTTTTATTGGAGATAGCAACTTACGTACTTTTAATTTAATTACCAGTATTTTTATTTGCTTTGAGGATTATTTACTGTTTTGTTTTGTTTTAGGTTTCTGATGTAGTAAGCACATCCTCATCAACACATAGAAACTGTCCATTGGACAAAGATGAATTAGGTAAGTAAGCTTTTTACAGACATATTTTGTGTGGTTGCAACTGTTGCAGTATCGTAGATACTACCAGAAAGAAGTCACCTGGTAGAATCATATGGTAAAATATATTTAGAACTATTTTAAGACACATGACGGCTGTTATTTCAAAATTTTATTGTACTTATTGTTAGGTCAATCATCTAACAATACTTTCATGCGCTTCATAAAAATGAGTTTTTAACACGTTCGATGTGAATCAATAACCAGTTTGAAGGCTATGTTTGACTGTGAATGTTGTCTGTAGTTGTTCCTACACCGTGGATAATGTTTCGTTTGCGATTTTAATGTTTAAAAGATATTAAAAAAATTAGTAACAAAAACCCTTAAAGCCTTTAGCACAGGGCTTTGCATACATAAAAATTATCAGCTTTGAACATGTTATTAAGTATGTAGAATCAAACTCAACGCCAAAATCAAAGCGACAGTAGAGTATTATATCGTTCATTCAGAACCAAATCTGCCAATTATGGTGGTTGTTGGTGTAATTGATGCAACAGTACTTGAGTGTTCCTCAGTATTGATTTATTTACTTTTATATAATGTTGTTGTACATTTAGTTGTTAGGAGAGTTTTAGTCTTTTCCTAATACATAGAAAATTGAAACGAACAGGCTGAACTTCGGGCCTAAGCTAGTTGGAAGGTGAGTTGCCTGAACTCTACTCGATTCCCAGAAAACCGGGAGCCAAAATACCTGAACAATAGGCTGTTTTGTCATGAGGAGGTCTCTCGTCGTCACATTCACCAAAACCTTTGGCTTAACTTTTGCCGGATTATGCTGGAGGAGCTTCCCCAACTTTGGCCTCTTCGTATAATGACCTCCCTGATGTTTTGGAAAGCTGAAGGTTTTGGAAAGGCTGTTTTGGAAAGCACATTTTGACAGAGAGTGAAAGAATTTGTAAATAGGTCCAATATGTCAACATTTGTTAGTAATAAGTTTAACGCGAGTTTTTCTGAAAATCATATGTATATGAGAAACGTTCAAAATAAAAGGCATATTTATTTATTAGCGGAGTTTATTTTAATGTTTCTATTGTATCCTTATATCCCCCCAAAATAAAACATTACAATTTCATACTTGTATTATTATCTATATTATATTATCAACAGAATAATGATTACCTGAGATATATAGCTATCCGTGGTTGAATTTCACTGCTTAAGACAATTATGAGGTGTTCTTCAGGTGCCAGGATGTACATTCAGGTCAGGATGTACAGACATATTAGTCATTACAGGGAACCGAGGACGCCACATTGAAACTACCAGTGCGTAAAATCTAACCTCACTCCCATACCAGTCATTAAGAACATTCCCGTACAAGAGCTACCAGTAAAGGAAAGCAATAATATTTCCTGCGCGGAAGTGATCTGTAATTGTTTATTTTTTGTGGCTTATAAGAAATTTGAAACATTAAAATTCGTACTAAAATTACAGTATTCGGGTTGTGTTAATTGCTCATCCATAAAATATCTTCTTTATGAAAATGAAACTGTCATAAAGATATGTTTAATTTGTAGACAGTGTTCAAATAGCACTTTGAGATCCCGAGATGTATTACTATTATCGTAGAGTGTTGATGATTGATGACGTTTTAGGTCGATCCACGTGGGGTTTACTACACACCATAGCTGCTTACTATCCTGACAATCCATCCCAAGAAACTAAAGATGATGTCAGGATATTTTTTGAAAAATTTTCAAAAATGTACCCTTGCAAATCATGCGCAGACCATTTCCGTGAACAGTAAGTATATATTTGTTTGATGAATACTTAGATTTCTTGTGTGAATATCATTTTTAGTATCATATTCATTCATCTTCTGTATGTTGTTTGGTGTCTGATATCGATATAAACTCTAGATTAATACTCAACAATTATCTTGTTTTAACTTATGAATAAATGAGTTTATCAAAATAGTATGTTGGTATATAAACCCCACTGTTAATTTCCATGCCAATTGAAACTGCTTAATATATGGGATGGGCGAGAATTCCCATTGGATTGTAAATGGGTATAATTTTGAGAGAATTAGATGAAACAGATAGACATAGGACATGACGATTTTATACATATTTATATAAACTTGGCCAGCTCCGACAAACTACTAACCACTTGAAATAGGCCAAAAGTTAACAGTTTCTGACAATATTGGACTATTTAGTTGTTCAAGAATGAATGTTAGTGCAATGAAGGTTGTGAATGTCAGCTGAATCATGTAATATTTTAGTCAGTAACTTTGGAAATATAGTTCCAGTCAGATTGGGACAAAGTAATTCAGAACTAGCGAAACACATCCAAGCAACTGACAGTGTGCGTTAGATTGTCTTTTTTTGTAGTAATACTTGGTTTTATTAGTATGAACAAAAACATTGTTAGCAGGATTCTAAAAGGGTGTGTTATATTTCCTAAGTATGCTACTGAAGTTTGAATGCATATTTTGTTCGCTACTGTATCTAAACACAATCTTGGTGAAATATAAGGGGTGATTATTATTTTATCAACTACTCAACTACAAAAAAAAAGATTTTTCGCCTCCATGCCAAAGATCTTTTTCCGTCAGCTTATTGGTGGACCCCCGAGATAGCTTCCTTCAGGAAGAACTGTCTCGGCTTTCGGCGGGCGGCAAAGGGTGCCTGGAATCGCCCTGACTTGTCTGTCAAAACTGCAGCATAAAAGGCCAAGAAGCGGGAGCTCCTTCATCTTCCCGTCCCCTTTGTATGCTTGATACGGCAGGCAAGGTCATCGAGAAGATGCTCCGGTCTAGACTCAAGGATGTTATCGTGTCTGCTGGTGACCTCTCACCACAGCAACACGGTTTCAGGTCTGCTCATTCGACTATTGACGCCATCCAAGAGGTCGTCGAGGCAGTGCGGAAGGTGGAGAGCCACAACCACTGGTTGCGCCGCGTGGATCTCCTCATGACGCTTGACGTTAAGAATGCATTTAACCCTGCCAGGTGGATGTTGTGGTAGCTTGAATATACATTCAATGTCCCAGTGTACCTTCTGCAAATGATCAGTTCTTACCTTTCAAACCATACTCTGTTATACGACACACTTGAGGGTCAGCGTAGAGTCGCTGTCACATCCGGTACAGCACAGGGATCAATCCTCAGACCCGATCTGTGGAACTTGTCATACAACAGTCTGTTGAGGCTTGATATGCCTGATGAAACTTTCCTTGTTGGCTATGCGGACAATGTCACTGCCCTGATCTCATTTCTTTCTAATTTTTATCTAATTTTCCCTTTCTGGTCATGGGTACTTCCGGAAGTTTTTTAACACAATCGGCAAGAACGTCAGCCCTCATTGCCTTTACTGCCCCGATGTCACCGATACCGCAGAGCACACCATCTTCTCCTGTGGCATGTGTCACTACAGCCAAGTCTCTTTAGTGTCCGAGGTTGGGCCTTTGAGCCCTGAGTCCTTTGTGGAAACAATGCTCCGTTCTTAAGAGAACTGGAACAAAATCGCCAGTTTTCCTAAGTATATCTTAAAGGCAAAGAAGTCCGATTTGGATAGGCTTCATTGAAGTTTAGCTGTATAAGTAGTTCCTTATGGGATTAGCCTTGATAATGTGAAAAACATTATCAAGGCTTTTATTATGTGAAAAAACTGCTAATTATTATTCTACTCAATTAAATTAAGAATTACAAATGGTGTGTGTTAAACAGTTAACATAAAGAATTTGTTCACTAATTTGCTTGAACCTGAGAACTTTCTGGCTGTTCTTCTTTTGTTTTACATTTGAATCCACAAAAGCCTAATGTTGTTTTTTTAATTTAAAAATTAATTTTGTATGAAAACTGAAGTTTTTCTGACATGGATATATCTATTGATTCAGAAATAAGTTATTTCTAAAACTTAAAAAATATTGAGCCGTTTTCGGTATCTTAGTGCAAATATATATATTCATAGGAGTAGTATAGGATGAAGGTTTGATGAACCTTGTCTTTCCAGGATAACAACTTATCCACCCAAAGTATCGAACCAACAGACTCTGTCTCGCTGGCTCTGCGACATGCACAACTTGGTGAACCAGCGGACAGGAAAGCCTATATTCGACTGCAGTCGGGTCAACGAGAGATGGAGGGACGGATGGCGTGACGGTTCTTGCGACTAAACTCAGTGTCAGCTTTACTTTTTGTAATATAAAATTTATTAGCTATATTACATGTTTAATGTATTCCTTTGCGTTCAAAAGTTTTTCTTATTAGTTACGATTATCCGAAATCTATTATTATACATAGCCAGATTAGTTACGTTTTAGAATTAGTGTGACTAGTTGTTTTTCATTTATAGTCAACTATGTTGCGTCATTTGGTTCTTTGATTCTAAATCATTACAATAGTCTGAGATGATCTAGAGTACCTTTGAACCGATGAAGTAACCCTCTAAATTATTACCAACTGTCCTCCATGAAAATGTCGAGTCCAGAACTCCTCCTAATTAAACTCCTCCCTTTCTCAAGTAACTACATAATAATTAATTTAAATTAAACACAAAAACTCAAATACACAAAGTAATTAACCACAACAATCTGCCTCTGAGCTAGCAAAAAACAATGGGAACAAAACAATGTGTGCACGGAATGGGAGTTAGGGCAATACTGCCCCCTTCCAAGTTCGAGTGGCTGCTACCCTCATACGTGCCCGCTAGGGACGGTTGTAGTGTAGTGTCATCAAGTTGTGTCTACCAACTATCTCAAACAAAAATTACAAGAAACATACAGACAAGACAATCAATATTAAATACGAATGAATGCCATTGTTTATCTAAAACAGAACATAAACAATAAATTTTACAAAATATTTTCAGATAAATAACGGCATCATTTATTATTGAAATGCCCTAGAAACCAAGAATAGTACATTGTCTTAAACATTCTTGTCTCCCGAATTGATAACTATAATACATTACAGTGCTTTGTCCCTCAATTCTTCAATTTAGTCAACAGTCGACAAGTTTCAAGACTCTGCAGTTCCATTTTCAAGCCTTTTGTCAGTTACTCATTACAAGTCATCATGATAATTTAACATAACAAAAAAAACACTTAACTTTAGACTGGACTTGAAAACAATGGGCCGGTCACACACAAATTGCACAAAATTTGCACAAGTGTGATGGTGAGAAGATCAAGTCATGACTTGTATAATCTTAATATATATAAATCTTCTGTACGTGTGTTTGTAATTCATTCTAAACGGCTGGACCAATTCCGATGAAATTTTTAGTGTATTCAAGGGGCTTTGGGATTTGGGCTTGGTTTAGGTTCTTAATTTGATCAAATCCATCAAAAGAGCTCCGCCCTAGAGAGCATAAAAGGTTTCAGTGTCAGGTTTTATAAATTTAGTGTTCACTAAATTAACAGCTATGATTAAATTATTGAAATATTCCTTAAGATCATTTGTTAAAATGTAAACAATTAGCAATATGCGTTACTATACAATGTCATCTGAATCATTAATTTTTGTAAAACTATAAAGTAAATATGCACTGTAAAAAATTAAGTTTAATCCGCCATGTTAATATGTTGGCCAAATAAATAATTCCAATGTTTAAACATATGTTTATTATAATAATTCCACTTTAAACTTTTGGTGCCTTAGCCTTAAGTATTGTACCACAATCATCCTAAACTCATTTCTCACTCATACTTGACTTAAAATACCTGCCTGAATAGCTTTCCATTTCAATAATATAATATTTGTCTAATGTGAGGCGTTTGAGAATGCCATCAGACATAATATGACCAATCCAGTATTTTTAATATAAATATTGAATTACTGTATTAAAAAATCCACAATCAGGGCTCATTTTTGTAATACAGTATAATAAATTAGAAAACAGTATCCTTTTATTATCCTTAATTGGCAGTAGTTATGCCATTTTCAAGCCATATTAGGTAAAAAGTACCTGGTGACCGAGCTTTGCTCGGATAGAATAAGACATGTATTTTACAAGTTAATTAGCAAAATTAAAACAAATTTACTGCTCAATGAAAACATATATGTGGTTTAAATAAATCAGTTTTCATACCCCTTAATTAATATGGCATAAATACTGAACAAAAATATAGCCCTCGGGTGGGGTTCGATCACGCGACCTTGCATACGTCGGACCTGAGCGCTACTAACTGAGCTACGGCGTCGGACAAGTTTAATTTTCCTGGACATTAGAGCTATCTACAACTTATTTTCTGCTCAGAAATTAGTTATTTCCAAAATTTAAAGAAAATCCTTAGTGCCGTTTTCGAGATCTGTGTGCAAATATATATATATATACAAACCTTGCTCGTATTATAGTATTGGATATGGCTTAAAACGTGTTGACAATAAAGGATAATAAAAGGGTACTAATTGTTTTCTCAATTATTATTATTTATGTACTTCCATAAACATATATTTTGTTTAGTTGTGCTCAATGGACCGATTTAGGTTTTGTATTACTGCAAAGCCAATGAGGTTGGCTGCCTGCTCATACTAAATTTATTCCGTTATATTGTGTAGGCAGTCTGTTAAAACTGTAAAATAGTGCTGTTGCACCTGTTGCATTGCTTATTATAAACATTGTGAATAGTGCTTTAAAACAGAACATATTTTTACAGCTTTGCTCAGTAAAGAAGGGAAAAATATCTAGAGATTGAAGTAGGAAACACCTAAGACATTGTCATTAAGGTAACATTCAAAATGACTAAGAAAACTACAGTAAAGAATTTTGAAGCTGAAAATATTTTGTCAGTAGTGTTTTTCAGTGTCGGGTGCGGACGACATATCATCAATGCGGTGTTTATTGCTAGTAATCTTGATGATACATATCGTTAGCTGGTCCCCAAAGGGTTAAGCATGTATCGACATTTTATGTCATAAGGAGATCAAAAGTTGAAAATATTTAAGGTAAGCATAGATTCATATGGACATAAAAGTTAAGTATTAGTAAACACTTTTACAAACCCACGCTCAAAAGATTGATTTTGTCCAAAATCAATGCATTTAACCCTAGAAGTGGCAAGGGCTTTACTTTTAAAATATCTATAATCTTCCTAAAATATTAAGTATTAACAGAAAAACACAAAACATGCCACCCTTAACCATACCAATTGTAAAAGAAGCAAAACAGGTGTCCACTGCAATCACAATTATGCCTACAAATGCCGTCAACTTCCACCCAAGCCGGCCACCGTTTATTTAACACGTTGAGTGCAGACCACTTGGATCCGAGAGGCAGAGTCCCAGCACATGGAGCATAGCACTCGGACGCAAGTTTTAACCTATATAGATTAAAATCAAAATGGTGAAACTGGTGTTTTAGATTGTGGTGCCACCTCGTGGGATTTAAGAAAATTCCGGTCAGCTTTGTTATAAAGCAGTTTCTATTTCTGTCTGGGACACCTGGAATTTCCAATTGGTTAATTTGAAGCTGCACTGGCCGCACTGCGCGAGGAACGTATAAATTGATCGCCACAGCGGATGTGCTAAGGTGGCCCTCCCTCCATTTTACCACACATTTGTAAGGCATATTAGGATCGCTCATGGTTGGGATTCGAACCTGTGTCCTTACAATTGGCTAAACATTGCACTCGTCAGTACAAGCGTTTAGCCCACTACACCACAAAGAAACATTGTCTAAGAAAGCACTTATTTGGCTAAAAGCATACTCTAGCGGCAGGACAGCGAACTGTATGACTAATTCCTGTATTAGCTCCCAGAGGGCAACACGGTCATGTAGGTAATGGTGTCTATCAAGTTCTCTAAATTGACAACAGATGCCACCACCTGCTACTTCTTATTAAATTTGTAAATGCGCCGTGAATTATTGCTTTGCCACTTCTAGGGTTAAAGTTTCTCATATATTTCATAAAACAATAGAAATAGTGCATTGGTAATGTAACATGAAAACATCTTAAAAAATGTGATTTAATTGTTATACAACAAAAGGTAGAAGGGATAAAACACATAATGAGATGAAACACATTTATATTACTAATATTTTATTTCAAAATATTTCAATTTAGTTATAAAGACAGTTTGCAATAAATTCACATTTTGGTAACTAAAAAATAATACAAGACAAACTATCTGCTTAAAACCTTAATTGAACCCTATCACATTTAAGTAGCTTGCCTTTTGTGGTAATAGTCTAAAAGCATATGTACATAAATCTACAATGTAACTGTACATAAATAACTATTAAATTAAGATATGTTGTAAACTTAAACGAAACTAAAATGTATCCTGACTTAAATACTTATTTTGTCTGGAAGTCAAAAGCACCAAGTAGAAAGAGCTTATAGAAAGAAGCAAGAAATTGTAAAACTTAAAAGTATTTCCAGGAGTTTCGATCCTGCAAAAAAATTAAAATGTAACACATACCTACTATGTGTATTCTAATGATATATTAGGATATCATATCGTGAATAACCAATGATCCAAAACCTAATTCATGTATCTGAATAGTATACTGAATAAAACATACTTCCTAAAAAATATAACAATTCATTTTTAAATGAGAATAAAAGTACCAATTAAGTACCAATTATTGTTAAGTACTAAAATATGGTTGAATTTCAGACAAATTTTTGTACTGACATTGTTTAAAAGTGTATAAAAATTATACTAGTGAACCAATTGTAGTTAAGTTGAAGGATCTGCAGTAAGTATAAATTGAGATTACTTACAAAAGTTACAAAATTACTTATTTTATATAAATTGTGTTTTGTATAAGTTGTGTTTCAGTATGCAGGGGGGGTGTACTTCAATATACAAAGTTTTTTTAAAACCAGATGAAGAGAACAAGATAATTTAAATCTAATCTAATCTAGTTTCTTTAAAAGGAAGTTACCGTATTTTTAAAATTTATTTATTAATATATATCAAAGAAATGTCATAGGATAAATCTTTGGTCTCATCGGACTTAGACTTATTTTTGTATTATAAAAATAAATATTCAAGTGGTTCAGAGATTTTTTTATATCGTAATAATTGTTTTCACCTTGTTGATTATTAAACACAAATCAATCCCTTAGGTGTTTTAATCCTCTGAACGCCATAAGTAGTTAACTCGCTCACATATTCAACGCCATAAGCGAGTAAACTCGCGTACTCCCATAGTGACGTTTAAGAGTCAACTTTAGCTATCCAAATCGACAATAGATGGCAGTTCAATTCACTTTTACCATTGAAAACTCAGTATTCATTGGTTGTAAACAGACTTTAGTGTCGTCACTGTACTGCGCAGTTGCCTAGTGCCAAGAGCGGGCCGAGTATACTCTCATATCAGCTGAATAATAGATGCTGCAGACGATATTTGTGTCTGTCGGGTGATTGTTTATAACCTTTTTGTTGTCTTTAGAGTTGTCAAAGGAAAGGAATTCTAAATAACTTTTATCTTTATGAGTTAGTTTTTATAATATTAGTGGCTGTGTTTGTGTAAATATACTATATAGTAGTTTTGTGAAGTGATTCAATATGGATAATCCTAATTATTGACTTATTTATTGAATAATTTGCTAATAATAACTTTTGTAGTCTATTTTAATAATTAGAGTAATAAAAAAAAATTGGCTCTAATTTTTTTTTCATAATTTGGCGCTAAGGAGAGACTTGCAATGAAAAATTTGGCGTTCAAAGGGTTAAGAAACATCACATCTACCAAAATAGTTGAAAAACTTTTACAAGGTAGATTGTACAAAAATGGTCCAAAGAAAGATGACATTCAGTACACTTAATAACAGAATATATGACAAACTGACAAGTCCCCAGTGAGGGGGGGCTTTGCGGGTTTTCATTACCACATTTTTGTGCCCACTAGAGACTTGAGCAATGTATTTGATATTTATATAAAAACTCAACAACAATAAGCTGACTCGTCCATAATTGAAAGACCATGTGACTGCCTCAATGACTTAGTGATTTTAATTCCAACGGACAAAGAAACTATTTGTATCACCTATCATAAACTAATAATTAAAAAAAATTGACACTTGGAAAAAAATTATTGTTCATGAAAAACTCTTAACAAGCTTTTGAACTATTGGAATATTTCTGTTTTCTTAAGCAAGATTTCAGATTTCCAGATATCAAAACACTCCATTACAAAACTAGAAAAGGTTTTCTGTGAGCATCAATATTTCTTAAAATAAAATATTTGTAACAGTTTGTACACATTTCATATTTTATAACCCTTAATATTTGGTACAGATTTAGTTTCTACATTGAAGTCGTTTGATGATTGTGTAAAACCACTATTTAAAATACAATAATGTGTTTTTTTTAAATATTGAAGATTTAGTGGGTAATAAAAGAACTTGTAACGATGTAAATATAATAATGGCTCATTAACAACATTCTGAATCTGTGCGGAGGGGAAGTATGTATGATGATTAAACTAATAATTAGTTTATTTCTATATCAAAAATAATATTTACCATACCGTGATAACTTTAACAATGAATAATTTATATTTTTCATTATATTCACAGAAAACCCGTTCTAGATTTGAAGTGGAATAAAAAAAACACAACTTTTTACTTCAGAAGATTCATTAAAATTGTCCCAAACAAAAAAATTTAAAGTTTGTAAATGAGAAATACAAAATAGGATTTGTAATAGATGGAAGAAATTAACACTTTCAGCGTCTTTGAATTGGAAATTTTTCTGACCTGACTTAATACTATAAAAATACAGTCTTAATTAGCTAAAACTCCACAGCCATTCTGATAGATCCATAGGAACTGCTTGCACAAAGCACAGGCCCCCTTTTTAGTTTTACGAGGTCAATAATAACTGGAGACAAAAATGTCTCAATTAAAAAACTCACACAACCCCTTTACTAAATACCGACAACAATTAAACACAAATATCATTTAAACCGTTGAGGCAACAACTTAGGAATCGTTGTGAACCTAACAATCAATTTATCATTTATTTAATGATGTATTTATAGTACACAAATTTAATTTGACCATCTCTAAATAATGGTTACATCGTAAAACTAAAAAGAGGTAAACCATGCGTTACTTACATCCCGCTCGATAATTTACAACGCGTAACAACTTAGTTTAACATGTCCAACAATAACAACATCTTGCGACGGTCAAGGTCAGTAAAGGTCATCGGGTGGAAGTTCCATACTTCCTAGAAGTCCTCTTTTCTCTTCTTTCCCTTCCCTGCGTGATCGACTCAGAGTCGCTTCAGGCTGTCGGAAGTCTGGTTCGAAACAGGGCTGTCAACATAATAACATAAATGATAATGGTTCCTAATATTCAAAACTTTGAAAACTGAGACAAACTCTTAAAAATATTCTAAAAACTTCATTTTTAACGGCCTGAGTCGTCCCAGTCATTAGTAATTGTGACTTTAGTTGGCCATTTAAGTTTCTGTAAGATGTCATGCCCAAAAACAAAATCTATCTGATAGCTGAACATAATTTTTTTAGGTCATTGCAAAATTGTAAAAATATATGAAGGGACATATTTCTTCTTTGAATAAATATCTCGTAAGACAACTGGGATGAATAATTGACACTACAGTAGAAACCCTCTAATCCGTCATCACCTTTGGGACCGAGACAAAGGTCGGATTATCCGAAAAATCTAATATTTATAGGAAAACAAATAAAAAAGGTCTTTTTACACAGAGTTAAACAACATATGGAAAATGTCCAGACACACTAAAATATGTATTAGTTCTAAAAGGTAAAGGGACAAACAAATTATGTACTGTAAATTTTGTGGTTATGTGAACACCGGAACAAAATAGGCCAAATGTCATAAATTTGGCAAAACGTCATCGCATTGCTCAAATTATGTGTACGTGGTATAATTGTAAATGTGATAACAAAAAATAGTCTGTTATGTCAAAAATAACTAAACCAAGGGTAGACAATCAAAATGGACAAGTGTTTTATTTTTCCTGCAAATATCATTGCAAAATGAGATATTATAATTATTAAGCTTTGATAATCTGAAAGGATATTTATGTATTATTGTACTTTAGACACCGAACAAAATATGTAGAGCAGAAGCAAGCAAGTATATTTGGGAGCATACACATAGACTTGCGAGTCTGAGCATTGTCAGATTGACCGGAGTGACGGACCATCCAAGGTCGGATTAAAGGGGTTCTACCGTATTCACTTTTAGGGAGCGTGATTATTTAATATTTAATAAGAATCAATTTGACACTATGGCTGGACAAAGGCTTGGAGTTATTTGGTTAAATCAAATTCATTTCCTCTAATCATTTGGTATATTATCTGCACAAATGTTAGGCAGTATATTATCTCTTTAAATTATTAAATAAAAACTATCTACACAGTATTCCGGAAAGAGAATTTTTTTTGTTCGATGGAATGATCAACTTTTGTTATTGAATTATGTTTTGTGTGAATATGATGATGACTATACGTTTACAAGTGTGGATTAATCAATAAACATAACTATTGTTATTTGCATTTTAAGCACAAAAATAATACAGTATTAAAAGTAATGTTTGTTAAAGGTTTAACATGAAAAGTTTTTCTAATCAAACATATTTGAATAAATTATTAAATAATTCTTATATGTAATTTATGTACTTTAAGAGTAATTTACCTTTTTTATATCATGCAAAATGCCACAAACATACCAAACAACAAATTTACAGAAAGTAAAACTTTCACCGTAAAATAATTTTCATGCAAACAAATCAAACAATCCATTTACTTCAACACTATTTTTCTAATACTTTTTATACAATTGTATGTCTTCCGTTAACAAATACTTTGAGACTAGTTATAATAAGGAAATAATGAAACAAACAAGAATAGGAAATATTTGTTTATGAAACATGACTGGATGAAGATTTAAACAAACTAGATTCATAACAACTTTGTGTGTCGTGAGGGGAGAAGCCTACTATAGTGGGATTAGGAGTGGTTCCATTGTTGCCAACATCTTCCCAAAAGATAATCCACCACCAATGCGTTGGTAGACTTTAATCAGCTGATCCCATTATTGCAACTTCTCCCTTCACTAAGCTATATAAACATTCCAGTTAAAAAGAGCTACTGTTGTTAATAATACAACTTTACACAGTTTTTAAAATGTTAAAATATATTTCAGAGGATTTAACAATAGTAAAACAAGTACAAATACATTCCCATTACAAAAAAATACTGCATTTATTATTAACAATTCTAATAGGAACTTCAATTTTCTTTTTAACCTATCAAATAAAATTCAGTCATTACTTAAAATAAGTTGTATCTAATGACAAAATTAAGTACAAATTTGTTCATAGTAGAAGTATTTAACCCTTAAGGAGTAATGGCGTACCGGTATGTCACAGATGGGCGTACTACTCACAGTAGGCTGATGATACATAAAAAGTGTGCTTAGAAATAAAAAATAAACTAAAAAAGGGATAACAGTGAATATAATTGGTAACAAAATTAATACTATTGATACTAAATACTTATTTTGTGTGTTTAAATTTGTAAAATATACATTTTTAAAGTTCTTCTTTGTATTAAATATTTGAAAGCATATTCGATAGCAGTTTATGTAAATTTCAGAAAAAAACCCACCAAAAACTAAACTACTGCATTGTGCATACACTTTACAACAGCTGTGACAATACTTTTTAACTTTTAACAATTCTATCAATTAATTCAAATTTCTTGATCAAATCAGTTATGATTTTTAATAACAATCAGTGTAATATTCCTTTATATATTTAACAGTAATTAAAAACTATATTCATGTTATGTTAAAACTTATATGTGACTTTTTATGATCAAAATATAACTACTTATTCAAGTATTTATTTTCTGTGCATAGAAAATTAAAAATAAAAAATTTACATAATAAAATTAAACATTAATTAATAATAAAAATAATTTTGTGTCTTTAAAGAAAAATATAAATTTTTTATGTAAAATATACATATTCTTTTAGAAGTTTTTAAATTAAAACAATATACACTAAATATCAGCAATTTTAAAAAGCATTGTAACATTTTATATTTGTTTTTAATTAATTTTTTTTTAAAATTTTTTAGATGTTTTTTTGATATCATAGCTCCATTAGAATAAAATTTGTTTTGTTACATCCTTTATAATAAATCTTACTCAGTAAAATAAAAATAATTTAATTTTTTATATAAATACAATTTCAATACTACAATTTTACTTAATTATATATAATATACCTATACAATAAAATATTTAATTTTAAAACTTATTGACTAAAAAAAACTATAATCTCAATCATTTAATGTAAAACTAATTTTTATACATTATTTTATTTTTTTTATTTTTTAGTCTAATTTTTTTTTTTTTTCGTTAATAAATTTTAGATTTACTATATTAACTTCCAAATTGCTTTATTATTTTAAAATAAAATTCTACACCCTCCAAAACTAAGAAATAAACTCACTTTCAATGGTTAAAACCTTAGACGGAAATAATTAATATAATAGTTTCAGTGAACTTATTTTTTACAAAGTTTTGAACAACTATATTTTTTAAATAATTACCTATTTCCCCACCAAGACAACTCTGTAAGGGTTCCACTGTACCAAAAGGATATTGGTGATTTTAAATATAAAAGTACTGATTAGAATAATTGTTGTAATTGTATAATGTTGTCCACAGATTGCTGAGTTAAAATATTTATTTTCTATACATTTAAATTTTGTAATTTGTAAATTTTGTACACCAGCTGATTTGCTCATAAAATAAGTTATGACTATGGTGAGAAACTTCAATTAATTATAAAAGCTCACATATTAGTAAAAAAATATCTTTGAAAAACCAATCAACCATGATTAAGTTACTAGCAAGTAAAAATTGCTATGAACTCTTTTTCAAGTAATTTACCATCTCCACTGTGTTTCTGCTATTTTACAACCACAATATTATTATAATTTAAAAAAACTTCAGAAGACATATTAGTAGGCCTACTCCTTGGAAATAATTTGTGGAACAATCATAGTGTAATAAAAACTAGGATAAATGATGTAAAGAAATTACATCAATACATAATTATTGGTTTGTTAAAAGTGTTTTGAGAAAGTCTACCAACAAGAAAATAATGCACAAACAAAAACTTAATAGTTTACTAATAAATTAAACTTTTAAAATTTCAAACATATTGTAATGGAAGACGGGAAATAACAAATCTAAGTTAAACTTTTCTACTTTTAAAATATAAAATGTTGAATATTAATGGAAGACTGAGATAAAAAATATCTAAAATCAATAGTAAGCTACCCTAAACACTGCAATACAAATGGTAAAATTTGTACTGAACCTTCAAACACACCCAGTTCACTCAAGTTAGGTTTAAACTCACTAACTAACGGAACCACCAAGCATACAAGCTGCGTGCATCTCTACGTGCCAACACTGTCAAGCCTACTCACGGTTTCACAGATGTTCATGTTGCAACAGTTCTCGATGGTGATCTCGCACTGGCCAGCATCGGGCGAGGTCGGTCGACTCGTCAGCGGCTGCGTCACGTTCTTGTTGACAATGATACGTTTCTTGATGCGCGGTCGCCTCCTCAGCTCCAGCACCCGCTTGGACAGCACAGCTACCAGTATTGTGAGAACGGAGCATATCGTCAGCAACCCCATCAGTGGGTAGTCAGGTCGCCATTCTGTCTCGGGGGACTCTCGTTCGGACGCCGGACAGCTGCAAAGCAAAATAAATGGTATCAGTGGACTGACACATACTTTCTCCCTTGGTTTAATTTAAAAACGACAATCTTTTAAGAGGGACACTGCGGAAAAAAATATTTTTCTTTTAAAAAAGATAGAAAAAAAGAAAAGAAAAAAAAGAATTATAGCAAGGAATTCCCCTTTCCAACGATATACCACAATCAAATCTAATTTTATTCTAAATCTGGGAAAAAATGATTTTATAATAGGATGTCGTTTGTTTTTGAACTGAAACTCAAGCCTACTTACTCAAATTTTGTACCGATTTTATATAGTATGATAATAGTCTACAACAGTTTTATTGATATATTATTACCCGTTGTTGTGTTGGATAATATAGTGTAGGTTATTATCATATGCATATGACATCTGTTGCTAAGTTACTAAAAAGAAAATATTGTGTTTGTTTACTGTTTACGAAGTCGGTATTCTTTTGTTTTTTGTGATTTCCCGAAGTTGTATTTTTTAGGACATAATGGTTCCTTTTTCTCAACAACCACTAAGGATATGATCTTCAATTTTTTTGCTTGTAGGTATAACTAAGATGCATAGCGTGAAGTTTCGGCAGGGAATAAAAGCGTGCGAATAACTTTCTCAGCGTAAAGTGTGAGAGCTTTCTTCGCAAAGAGAAAAAAGAGAAAAGACATAACCTTTCAGTGCATAGTGTAATTGCGTGCATCCATGTTTTGAAGACTTTCATATGAAAAAAGTTATAAAATGTTCATTTTTGGGTATTTTTAACCTAATACACATTTTCTGCTTTATTTATAAGTAGGCTGCAATAAGATTTTGTGAAAAAAATATTTTAGTCCTTTGAGGTGTGATTTGGCATTTTCCCCTTACTCCTTCCAGCTCTGAGATAGTGACGTTTTAAAACATCATTACTCTATAAAGGGTTAAAATGGTTTTCTTAAAAAAATGGTAAATTTAATAAATTTATTATAATTATTTTATATTATTTATGAGTATTTTTATTTTTATTTCCAGAACCCATTTTAATTAAATTTAAAAAATGTTCAGAGTTTATACAAATATTTTATTTTAGCGAATTTTCGAATTAGGGAAGAAGCTATTGCCTTAGGTCACAAGACTTAAGCCCGAGACCATGTTATTTATCGTTTTGAGGTGCCCAGAAGCCAAAAACAATAGTAGTTAAAAAATATATATGTATGTTTGTGTCTGTGAATGTGAAAACTCTCGTAAAATGGTCCAATGAAAACCAAATTTGGTAGAAACATGTATTCCTACATTTACTCGGACGAGTTGTAATCCAGACATATCGGTTAATCTTAAAGGGATATTTTTTGGGGGGTTTGTATCCTTAAATTGCTCACCTACAGATCTGAAAGGGTTGGACCTCATCTTTAGTCGCTTGCAGAGCCCATAGTCTGCAGTAGGTTCTGCACACCTGTGCCAGATTGTCCTTGGCTTCCTGCTGCTGTGTGAAATTGATCTCGCACCGCGCGCCTGCGAAGCCTGCCTCGCAGTGACATTGCGGTGTCCCTGTAATACGAGGGTTCATGTCAACATTTACAGGTATATAAACTTCAACCAAAACTATGAAGTATATAATTTTTGACCCTTGAACTGGCTGTTGTCGGAATAGCGACGATACCATGATATAACTATATATTTTCTAATTCTAGAGTAAATTCTCAATGTTTTTACTATCTTGAGATTTTGAAGTCCTTATTTATATATGTATAATTGAAGAGAATGGTGCCCCAAATTGTTTTTAATTGTTGAAAGTTTATTTTGTATCTTATGTTTATTTTTGTAAAAAAGTTATATTCATTATTATTATATTTTCTCATTCTACAGGTAATGCTTAAAACAACAATATAACATTATTATTCTCAAAACGACTAGACCAAAAACATATGTATAAACTAAAAAACCAACCTGTCGCTACAGGGTAAATGACTGCCGGTTCCAGGGTTAATGTTTTCTTTCTCAAGTTGATTGAATATTGTATATAACGCTTTTACGTAATCTGTAAAAGTTAACATTTAGCCTAGGCACCTCAAAAAAATATAAATTACTGTACATGGATGGCTTTTAGTTACAAATAGCATTTACCGGTGAGATCGATGGAGCATGAGCCGGTGACGCAGTAATTGTAACAGACTGACACTTCGCATCTGTCGCCCGTGTAGCCTTCCTCACATGTGCAGCTCAGGCCTTTGTTGCTGAAGTGACACGTCCCGTGTACGCAGTAGTCTAGACACTCGTCTGAAAGCACAGGAGACAAACTTGTAAATCGTGGACGAGAGAATAAGTAATACAAGACCACCAACAAACTAGTTAGTTGTACATAGCAACTTAGGTTCCAGGACACAAAGGGAACAAAATAGCAGACGATCATGCCAGGAAGGGCTTAAAGGCCCACCTGGTAGGACCAGAACCATTTTGTCCAATCTCCATCTGCCAGGGTCTGGCCTAGATTCGTGGTTGGGAGAAGAATAAGAAGAATGGCATGGTCAGCCATCCCTAGTATGAGTCAGGCAAAGATACTGATTCTGCGAGGAGGACATTGAGTATGCTACACATTTCTGGCTAGATTCCCCGGCTTTAAGCCAGAGAATGTTTAAATTTCTTATGGGGCCTTTCTAGCCACCAAGGACTTTAAAGAGCTGGATGTCAAACAGCTGTTGGACTTTGTTAAAGGCCTCGAAATGGACTGATACAATTCAGGGTGTTACAAAAAATCTACAGGTCGATCTAAACAGTAGTCATACCCTAGCCCTGTATAAAAACCCCCACAAGACCACACTGAGACAATTAACAAAACCTTTTGTTCAGTATCAACATCCTTACATTTCCACTAATCTAATGTCTCAAAATGTTTTCTTTTTTTAGTTTTACTAACAATACAAAATTATCTAACAACACCCTTTAATGTTGATTCTCTGTGGCTTTTCTATTAAGTTTATTTTCTTCTCCTCACTTTAACTTGATATAGAACTATTTCATTGGGTAAAACCCAATCATAGCTAGCTTCAAACTCAGTTGATTATGGTGGGGCTGAACTCGAAGGTCCCAATTCATGAGTGGAAGCTTGATCTCTATTAGATCCTCAAGGGTAAATCCTAAATCCTCTCCCTTAAAAAGGATCAGGATTTTTTTCCCTAATCTAGTGGGCAAATTCATCATCCAATTGTCATAATCAGTAACTCTTTATTACAATTTCATAGAGAAATATACAGCATCAAATACTAAAAAGACAACTTTCCTCCATACCTTTTGTCTCTCACTTTCTAGAATCCTATTCCATCTTCAACCAGACAATTAACCTAACCAGACTTAAGGGATCGGAACAAACACTTAAATCGGTGAAGCCTAATAAATTTTTTAATTTCTCTTAAAATTGTCATTCAGCTATAGAATTTTCTTCTCTAATTATTATATCCCTGACAATATACACCAGGGGTGTATATTGTCTGGGACGTGGTTACCTGGGGCTGGTGTCTAACTGTAGTTATCTTCCATTTATCAATTTGAAAACATAGTTCTCAATAGGTAATTTTTTAAACTCACAGATCTCGCAGCGACCACCGCTGTAGCCGGGCAGGCAGTCGCATGAGTTGGTGTCTGGGTTGTATATGCCGTTGTGTAAGCAATCGGTGGAGTTGTTGATAACAGCGGTGCTGGGGGGTGCCTCGGTCACCACCAATTTGGTCACTGTCGCAGGAATCACCTGTAAGAGAAATATGTTGATACAATACATCTTTCACAGTTAAACTCTCAGTAGTCGCGAATTGGCAGAGACCACGAAAAATACCTAATCAGTTTCGTCACCCGGAAATATTTTTTTCATTGTGGTGGGATATCTCCAAAACACAAACTATTTTCATCATATCATATCTATCTCCTACCCTTTATTTCTCCCTGAGCTGGAAATTTTTGTTCGTACCAACCTACATTTGGATCCCGATGTTTAATAAATGTTACATAA
The DNA here is from genome assembly GCA_023375725.1 of Nephotettix cincticeps. Taxonomy (NCBI): domain Eukaryota; kingdom Metazoa; phylum Arthropoda; class Insecta; order Hemiptera; family Cicadellidae; genus Nephotettix; species Nephotettix cincticeps. Next base: position 54,792,778 of record CM041787.1, read on the forward strand.
ATAATTCTGATCATCTAAAATATTATTTGAACTAACTAAACATCTAAATTTGTTTTATATCAATATTTTAAGGACTGAAATAACATAAATTGGTAGTATTCGTATTAACCCAGTTCCATAAACAGGCTGGGTGGGGGAGTTGTCTAAGTGCCCCTCTTCAAAACCTTGAAGGACTTTGGAGGTGGTATCTGGAATTTTGTCATTGGCCTATCAACTGATAATGTTTACAAACAACAGACAGATGTTAGTTACAGTGGAACTTGGATAACTCAAATATCTTTAATTCAAAATCTTTTTTAATCTGAATATTTCCCGTGGTCCCTAGCCAACAAGGCTTACATCTCCTCTTTTGAAAAACCATAGATTGATTTTTATTATTACAGTAAAATGCAGTTTTTGTTAAGTTTCTTTTTCAGTACTCTATCGGACAAAACAGTGTTCAACATTTTCTACGCTTTGATTTATAGGTTTCCATTTCAGAATGTCACCATTATTTTTGTCTAGGTAATAATCACAAAAGTTCAAGTTAAGATTGCAATAATGCTGCCTGTAGCAGTTCAGATTTAATGGAGTACTTAGTCTACTGCCAAATTTACGACATTTGCCTTATTTTGTACCGGTTTTCGCATAACAAATTTACAATATATAATAAAATTGGTTTGTTCTTTTTTCAGAAATAATACATATTCTAGTGTATCTGGACATTTTTCAGTCAAAATGTTTTTTAACTCTGTGTAAAAAGATTTTTTTATTTGTTTTCCTATAAATATTAGATTTTTGGATAATCTGACCTTTGTCTCGGTCCCGAAGGTGACGGATTAGAGGGGTTCTACTGTACTGTCTAAGGAACATGTCAGCCTTTGTCAGTTACAAGACTACAAGATCACGCCACAATAATCTTACACTCTTTTCTCATGTATACTTGGTTTAAAATACTTACCTAAGTAGGTTGCCATTTCAGTTAAGAGTAAAAAAGGATTAAGACTAAGAGGTTTGAATTCCCCAAGTTCCAATGTAGTAACAAGACCATGGTTTGAACTGTTTCCCATCAAAACATTAAAAAAAAGATAAAATGCATGGAATAATTTTAAAAACACACAAAATAACCCATACCTTCATCTCTGGCTGGATGACAGGGTTACACCTCTCTCTAACCCAGACGCCTGGGTTGGAGGATACCAAGGCCAGAGGGGTGATTGGGTACTGGGCTACCTTGACAGGCTCTGCAGAGGGGTGGTCGATGGACTGCCGCCAGATGGAGGTATGAGTATGGTCCGCCCAGAACACCAGAGGTCCCGACACCGCCAGTGCAAAAGGTTCATGGTCAGACCCTGAAGGCAGCAGACTGTGCGATTACTAAACGAGCAATGCCCCACCTTGTGATTAATTACTTAAAGCTTGGTTAAAATTAAATACCGCCGTTGCAACAGACCTGCGTACTCAGCGAATTTCCAAATCAATAACATAATAATAATAATATATATGACTAGTTTGATCATTATCTGTCAATAAATATGAGTATAATTTGCCTACTCTCCATAGATTAACATGGGAAAGAGTATGCAGGTTTGCTGCTGTGAGGAACGCTGAAAGTAGGTGTTTCTAGCGTTAACAATTAATTTTTTGTGCATTTATATCAACTTTCATCAACATCTGTCCATAAATAAAGGAGTTTGCCTATTCACTATATTTCCCACGGATTCAGGGTCTACTGTACTGTCTAAGGAACATGTCAGCCTTTGTCAGTTTACAAGACTAAAAGATCACGCCACAATAATCTTACACTCTTTTCTCATGTATACATGGTTTAAAATACTTACCTAAGTAGGTTTGCCATTTCAGTTAAGAGTAATAAAGGATTAAGACTAAGAGGTTTGAATTCTAGATTAACAGTACCTGGTGAACGAGCTTTGCTCGGATAGAATAAGACATGTATTTTACAAGTTAGTTAGCAAAATTAAAACAAATTTACTGCTCAATGAAAACATTTATGTGGTTTAAATAAAACCGTTTTAATACCCCTTAATTAATATGGCATAAATACTGAACAAATATATAGCCCTCGGGTGGGGATCGATCACGCGACCTTGCATACGTGAGATCTAAGCGCTTAAGCTACGGCGTCAGCCGATTTCGCGTCGTCGTTTAAGAGTTTTTGGCCAACCTCAATTAATTGTTTTAGCTAACCTTATACTGAATTTAAATGTCCATACTGTTTGTTATTATTATCCTGTGATCAACTGATTTTGTTAGAAACGGAATGAGGATTGAAAAGCAAAAGATAAATTTAATTTACACCAATTATTTGGTTTGTTACAGTAGCTTCAAGCAATACAACGAATACGTTTTCTATCAAAACACGGAAGATTTTGGAAATACTCTTTCCTGCTTTTATTTCGCACAGTTATGTTACCCTAAAGTTTTTACAAATTGTTTAGTAACCTGATAATTTTACATTTATTACATACATAAAATAAATATTTATGAAAAACCTCTATTCACATATTGTTCTTTGCCGTCTTCAATCAAGAACTGTCAAACGTTTATAAACAGCTGTTTTGGTTTGCATTGTTTACATTTGATTCTCCATAAGCGTAATGTTAAATTTTTAGATTTTAAACTTAATATTACAGTAAAACACGAATTTTCCTGGACATTAGACCTATCTAGAACTTATTTTCTACTCGGAAATTAGTTATTTCCAAAATTTAAAGAAATTCCTCGTATTTTCGAGATCCGTGTGCAAAAATATTGATTAATATGGGAAATATTAATTTTTCCCTATCCTCCTTAAGATTAACATTGGAGCCCCACAATACAACATACTGTGTTTAGATTTTTTAATATCTCGGTAACCGTTGGAGATAGAGAAAAACTTTAAGGAACTTAATTGTGTAGTTTTTAAGCTGATTGCAATGGTGAAATATAAAATTAGAAATTTTTAAAAATTACACGTGAAAAACGTAAAAAAACCCATTTTGGGGTACAAAACCCCCCCAAACTACCCGTTCCCATTGACCGATATGTCTGGTTTACAAACTCGTCCAAGCATTTGTAGGAATACACGTCTCTACCAAATTTGGTCTCGATCGGACCATTTTTACGAGAGTTATCGTGTTCACAGACACACACATATATATATATATATATATATATATATATATATATATATATATATACATATATATATATATAAATTTTAACGACTATTGTTTTTGGACTCTGGGCACCTAAAGAAGAAAAAATAACATGGTCCCAGGCTTAAGTCTCGCCATGAGACCTACGGTAATAGCTTCTTCCCTATGGGAAATTCGCTAAAAGGTAATGGTTTGTGTAACCACCTTCTTGCCAACTTCCAGTGTCACAGGAAATTGACCATATGTGACTTCAGACGGGAAGAATACGTCCCACTCTTCACTATTGAGAAGTTTGACACGTCTGTTCTCTCGCTGAAGAACAAAAAGTCTCCTGGCCCAGATGGAATTTCCAGCATGGCCTTAAAGAAGACCATAATCAGTCCCAAGATATAGCTTGGTCGGAAGGATGTTCCCGTCTTCCTGGAAAATCGCCAGGCTTGTACTCATCAGCAAGGGAAAAGGTGACCCCAAGCTGCCATCGTCCCACAGACCTCTCTATAAGTTTGACACGGCTGGAAATCTTTTTGAAAAGTCGATTTGTTCCTGCCTGACCTCTGCCGTGGAAGCTGCTGGGACTTTGTGCCCCCTCAGTACTGCTTCAGAAAGGGAGGGTCAACAATCGATGCAATCACTGAAATCCAACTAGCTGTGAAGAGAGCCTCAACCATTTTTCCTGTTGAGTAGTGCGTCTTGTTACGCTTAATGTCAAGAATGCCTTAAACTCATATGGGTTGATATGTTGGATGCGCTTCGTAACACTTTCCACACTCTACTGTATAGGTTGCGGATCATCGAGGACTACCTCCATTCGAAGAAATGAATTTAGGACACCCGAGATGGAGTGCGATCGATAGAACTTACTTCCGGTGTTACGCAAGGTTCAATGCTCAGCCTGGATCTTTCGATTATTTCGACAGCCTTTTGAGAACCATTTTGGTTGGGTGCCGATGAAGTTGCAACTCGGCCGGTCTTGGAGCGATCTCCAAGGGCTTTAGCCAACTTTAGGCCTAGCCTGATGTAATATGATAATTAATTTCAGGCTAGAATTCAGAGACGCTAGAAGAGAAAAGAAGTTTTTTTAGTGGGTAGACCCGTTACTTTTTTTTTAATTTCCCACACAAGAGTCCCACTTTACAGGCTGGCCTACTGTGAGTGTAATACATTTTTCCTGCCTCACCTTGTTTACATTATAGGTTAAAAATCAAATTTTGAAATAAATTATTAAATACAGACAATAAAAATTACATTATTTGATTTGTTCAAAATGAATCAACTAGATAAACTATGTGAATACATGAAAAGTATCATTGATTTTTTATATATTTGTTAAATATTCTAAAGGATTAACCCTTATAAATATGGTTTACCATTTTTCCAGCATAATATAATGACAAAACACACCTTCGACAACTATTCTCCTATCCTTCCCATTGAGGTCAATTGACTCTATCCTGTACTGCATCCCTGGAACCTCCTCTATCCAGTACAGACGGTCAGTTTTCTGGTCCACAACGACACTGTAAGGCTTCGCCCTTTCGGTGTACACTATAGACTGTCTATCAGAACCATCAAGCAGCGATCTCTCTATGCTATAAGGGTAGCCACAATTCGTCCAATACAGGTACCTGTAACACAATCGGTTAATTATTAGCAACAAAGGTGCAATTAAAAATGGTGATTATTAATAATCTTCGAATATAATCTGAGGTTAGAGTCAAACCAAAATCTTGATTCAAAATCTTATGTGATGATTCAACAATGGACAAAGACCTAACGACCAAAGTACTGGAACTTTAAGTTACTGGAATGACTGAAATTCCAGTACTGTAGTCATTAGGTCATTGTTCATTATAGGCTATTATTAATTAATGATCCTTGCAAATAACAAAGACACATGCTATCAACTGCATAATGCTCATCACATTCACCATTCCTTTATATTCACTTTAAAATATCCAATAAGGGGTCAGGGTGATGTCTATTGCATATAAATATGAGTTATTTGTTTGGTAATATTGCTTCTCAACTTCGATGGTTCAAACCTAGTTATTTATCATATCGTAATACCAACATAGAGTGAGTTTTAGTGTGGAATAACAGTATAATCAAACCATAAACATAGTAGATTTTGGGTTTCAATCGTTTTGTATACTGTAGTTCTAAATAACAGGTTTGGTACATTTTGATTCTCTCAAAACTCGGTTCCATCAATTCATCTGATGAAAACCCTTTGAAAACCATTTCCTTCATTTGAAAACCTTTTCTGACCATAAACACATTGGTGATACTAAAAACCGATGAGAACTGCTACATTTATATCAAACAGAAACATGATGAAATCCACAGAAACAATTACAAAATTTTCCAAACTGCTAATATTTACCAATGTAATCCAGATATATGCATTATATAACAACAAAAAATAAATGGTACATTACATATTGCAAAATGACACCTCATCAGCATAACTGAGATAACTAAAGATAACTAAGATAACCTATGATAAGATTGTAGTATCTAATTATTCAATTTGATCTTCCCTAAGTAAACCAGTTATTTTGCAGTGATCTAAATAAAATTATCACATAAATATCTCCTAGTGTATTTTGTTTGATGCATTCAAATCTATAATCAATAATTTACTATGATAAAAATAGTAATAAAGTAGACACCAAATTAATCCGAGGTAATTAGTTCGAGGTAACCTTGGATGCGCGAAAAGTAGGATAGTACGGAGGTTATATACTATAAAAAAATGGGGAGAATACGCATCTTATGTGAAGTACAAAGGAAAACTTTAAATTGACAATTTTTCATGCCTTCAAACAAAAAAAAATTATATTTGGAAAAGGTTTGAAATAACTACTGTAGTTGAAATAAATAACGACAACTGAGTGGAATAATTGTGGATGTGAAAGCATTAAAGTATTATACAAATCCACAAAACACTTGAGTAAAGTTAAATTTAGTAATTTAATGTCCCAAGATAAAGTTTACTTGACCTTGGGACAAAGTGGTTTTGCGTACTATTTATACTTGAGTGCCTTCTGAATGAATAGAGTTGGCCAATAAATCATTAACTGATCTTAAGAACTTTAATTTGTTAATCCTGTTTTCTGTGGAGGGCACTGTTCGACTATATAAACTTCCGGTAACAGAGACATGTGCAGGTATATATCTACTATACAATGTAACTACTTTTCCCAAAAATCTATCTCCCGTATTGTGGTGTTTATCATTTTTAGGGTTTTTCGATGAAAATGTAACGTTCCACTCGATAAGATTACTGAAATCAGTTAAAGCAACTAAGTTAAAGCAATTTAAACTTGAGAGATGACAAAGAGCTTAAGATAACATGGAGTTAAAAAACTTCATAAGAAAAAAATTTTAAATAAGAATATAAGTTTGATCGAACTTGATCTAACAGCATTGATGCTGCGAAACTTTCCATATCACGCAACTTACGTAATGTTATGTTACATGACTTAAAGCACGAAAGCTATAACGATAGCGAAATTACAGTTGACTGTACCTTTTGCAGTTGTCTATAGCGAGACCCATTGGTATCTGTGACTCCACCATGACCAGAGGTTGTCCTGCCTGGGGTTGGTCGGTGACGCCTACCCGCACCCACATGATGGCGTGACCCTTGCCGTTGGTCCAGTACAAAATACCTGTCATGTCGTCGTACACCACACCCTTCACTTCGTGTTCTTGCTCTGGAACATAATTAAATTTAAGGTTGGTATGCAAAATTTGTTAAACCATCAAGTAGATTCTTGCTGTTTCTTTACCTTAGTGCCGAAGCATCACTCACAGTCTCTATAGCCTATGCATATGCAAGTGCCGGCAATACTTGGGACAGGGACTCTCTGGAAATTGGTTATAACTCAATTATTATTTGACTTTGACTTTGACTTTATTTAATGTACTCGCTTAATTTTTACATATTTTGCTAAAGCATGTAAAAATGTCCAGTAAACACAGCAGAAACAATAACCATGGTGAAGCTAATTTTTTTTTTATGTTTTAATTTCAAACAATAGTCATATACAGTGGAACTTGGTTATTGCAGCCTCGGCTTTAACGTCAACTCGGATATAACGTCATTTATTTTTAGGTCCAGCCAAACTATAGGTATTTACATAGGTAAAACCTCGGATATATCATCAGTAAATTTTAAAACCTCGTATATAACGTCAAGAAAATCGGGCCGAGATGAAGGCAACGTATAGCTAAATAGAGAAAGTTCGGTCGGTGGTGCAACGTGAGGGCTGCGGCTACTGTTTAGCTACATTCTATTTTTAGTAACGGCATTTTATTGCTGTCTTACCACTAACCACCTCAACCCCCTCCCCCTACCCTCTATCCGCTGTCGCCGTCATCAAGGTCAGTGGCAGTGACTCACGTCGCGTCAAAGCACTGTTATGCCGTTCGTACGTGCAGCTATCGTTAGTTCAGTGTACGTCTTTTACAGTTTGTTTTTCGTTATTTTAATTTACGAATACAGTCTTGAAAAATAACGGCAAGTGTTAGGAGAAAGGTTTTTCCAAAGAAAAGGTGTGAGTTATAAGAGCGTGTGAGGAGGGACGTAAGATAGCAGACATGTGTTTGGGCTTTTTTTTTAAATCGAACCAACAGTTGAATTCACCATGCCGAACTTCATTGCAATATTTTCAAATTCGATTTTTTATATAGTATAGTGTAGTTCAGTCAGTCATAAACATAAACTTTTATGTGTATTTCACATTACCTTCATTAAATGTCTTAATTTCATGTAAAAAATGTGTTTCTCTATTTTTCCTCGGTTTTAAATTAAAATTATGTAACCTCTTTTATAGTGTCACTCTTATATAGCGTCACTAATTGTGTGGTCCCTTCAATGACGTTATAACCAATAATAGTTCCACTGTATTATGCACAAATTTTACTTAAAATCTCTTGCTCTTTTTAACAACAGAAATGAAAAACATTTAAAATATTGTTTTATCCTACTTTTGGAGATAGAATTTTGGAGCTTCAAACGCAAATGGGGAATAAATTAGTTTCATAGTTTAACTTTATTTTAGGCAGGAAAGAATGATTTTTTCATAGTGTAATATAATACCTCTAGAAAGATAATTTAATTGTTTCCAATTAAACAAAATTTATTTCATTAATATTTATAATTAAATTTGTTAATGACCTAGGCGAACATTACATTTTTTTAAATGCCGCGACTCCTCATGGAAATGGCCATGGCAATCAAAGGGTTGAAAGTTGGTACAGTCATTTTTGAAAGTTGGTACAGTCAACACTTTTATTTTAAGTTAATCAAATCTAATGTGGGACTTATGTTTCACTATAGTTTGTTTTTTCACCTGTCTGAAAAATGAGTGTTATTGATGGTTTTTAGGATACAGTTTTAAGTAAGAGGAGATTAGTTGAATTAGTATTAAAACTAGAGATTTCTCTCAAATATAACTACAGATTTATTTACGTATGAATAGTGTTTTTTATAGATAGTTCAATTGATCATAATCTAGCAATTGCCATCCTTCGATAACAAACCACTTCTGACATACTGTCGAGAGAGTTCTTATTGTTTTGATTTAAAATCAAAGTATTTCTCTTTCATTGTCAAGCAAACTAGTTTTAAATTAATTTTTTTAGTTACTTGAAAACCGGTAATACTATATCTGGATACAGTAACACTAGCAATGAACTTCAACTGTGAGAAACTTGTGTTTGATCAATACTCAGACTCTTGTGTCATGAAGTGTTAACATTATCATCGCGTTTAGACCTTTGTTATTCAGCTTTTCCAAACAGGTGATCTGTTCTTGTTGATCACTGTTCTTGAGTGTTTTAAATACTTAACGTTTGCTAGTGAGTGAGCACACTTAAGCCTTTACTGGCATTGAGTAAAAAAACTGTTTTCTGATTGATGTCTGTCTGTCTGTGTGCAAACCCCACACTGATCATCCGATTTTTTATGAAATTTGGCACCCAGGTGCACTTTGGCCATATCTCCAGAATATTGTTTTAAATTTTTTATTTTTAAGGGTGGTTAACACTAAAACCTTTTCAAAATTATGAAAAACTCAAATTTCTTTAATTCCGCTCTAACGATTTTGATTACAATTTCATGTTCTATACGCATTAAGGACCCAAATAATATGAGACCACTTCAGAAGTAATGGGTCAAAATTTTTGGACAATGTAACAAAAATAATTTTTTTAATGTTTTGGCAAATCGATAATTCTATAAAATAATATGACTACAGTATAGATACATATGTAATAGTTTCCTTCTATTCTGTATGTGACTTTCCTATCATCCGTACTAGCTGTACAAAACATTGTTTGAATATGAAATCAGCAGCTGTATTAACTAGGTTATATAATATACGAGTATAATCATACACACACATTACATACAAACTCACACAGATTAACATGCTAACATACATTACATACTCACTTTTGACCACAACATTGACATTAACCGTGTGATTCCCTGCCTTCAAGTCCACAATGCTCGGCACATTCATGGAGAATATGCTGCCGTCCACTCTCTTATTATCACTGAAGTACATTTTCTTCAGTTCAGGGTTATAGGTTAACGATCCCAACTGAAATAAAAACTATTTTTAACTACTGTAATTTTTAAAAAATTTTAAATTTTCTAGACTTACTTTTATAATAGACAACTACAGTCCGTAAGTAAAAACGCCTTGTTCAACTTCAGTGGCAGATAACGCCTTTATATTTATAAATCACTCAGTTGAAGTTTATACATTTTTTAATTTAAATAAATGACCAACCTTCTCCATTCCCTCCGTAACGTTTCCCACCACAGCTCCTGAGTTTTCCATGAACAGGACCGTACCCCCAACAGCCACAGCCACATCTGTAAAAGAGGAATGTCTCAAGTTGTTGTATGTTAGTCCAAAGCTAGTCCAATATACTGTATTTAACAAACTAGAAGTACTAGAACTACAGTTACCATAGACCTCTAGCCATAGAGCCACTAAGTGTACTCCAGGGCTATTGAAGTTTCACAATATTGAAAGATAGATATATCTATATATATGAAACAAAGTCGTGTTAGTTACACCACCATTTATAACTCGTTAACAGCTGGACCGATTTTAATGATCTTTGATTTTTATCTTCTCCCCTTTACAATAGTATAAGGAGAAAGTATTTTTTCGTCAGAATTATCAAATTTGAGTTTCTGGTGGGTATATCCAGCGAATATTTTTGATTTTTTTTCAACCCACTTTTACTGGTTGATTTGTTTGCCCCAGTGTAATTATTAGTTGTGTTTTTGTTTGGTGTGAGTGTAATTATTGAATATTAGATTACACGAGTATTATTATATAAACAATGCCACGATTCAGAAGGTTTAATCTTTTCTAAAAAAAAAGTATTGCATTTAGGTTTGGTTTGGACATATGTTGGGTCGGAACATTGTGAATCAATCTAATTATATTTGTTTGTTTGTAAGAATTTTATTGATATATTTTATCGTGTCAGTATTGTTATTAACAACACCCCGACCAAGAAGATCTAATCTTTTCCAAAACAGCCGTAGACCTAATGCTATTTTATTTCGGAACTAGAAGAATCAATCTACTGTGGAAGAACGAGGAATCACACTAGAACACTACTGTTAGGTGGTACGAAGATCGCCGGAACACCTAGTAATGTATGAAATATAAATTTCAAAAGTATAAATTTCAGTCCACTGTCCACCCGTTCACCGTTGATCAACTATATATTATATTCCTAACTACCTACGGCACTCCTAAGTGACTGTTCACTGTTGAATTGACCTGAATGTTCAATGAATCCTATGGATTACAGATTCTTGTGTTACTGTTGACAAAATCGAAATTCTACGACGTACAAGCACAAACTTGAGTAATGGTTAATTCACATGTATGAGATGGTAACACAGTCACTTAACTTGCTGATAAGAGGTTTGATAACAACCCGACACTGACCTGATACAGTTCACTGTGTTGAAAGATACAAGTACCTTTACAAATAAGTTGCAATTTATTTCCTTTTCACTTTTACCAACATAACATTAGTAACATAATATAATTAGTATATACATAGTAAGTAACAGTAATTATTTTAAGTTACGTAAGGTATTAAATAATATTATTATATTAAATGTTAAATATTAACAGACCACATATTCAATTCAGTAAAACATAACAAGTCTGTTTAGAATTTTACTAAATCAGATATATGACAGTTCATTATTTATTGTAATAGCTCCTTATTATGTTATTTTAGTAGGTCGTGGATTAGTTTCAAGTACAGAAACCAATCTCCAAAATGTTAATAGAAATAAAAAAAGGTTGATCAAAATTGGTACTCTTATTTTACCAAAAAAGACTAAAATTAACCTCCGGTACATTGATCTTGGATAATTAAAAAAACAGAATTAGATAAGTTCTTGAATTATCGGTAAAACCACCATATAAGTGTGGTAAACCAAGAAGGGCGAGTTTTAGGGAGGAGAAAATAGGTTTTATCATACCAAAACATTAAACAGAAATATTTTTGGTAATTAATTAAAATAATTAATGCATTATTATTTTATTTGAAATGTTTTCTTAATTATTATAAGTGAAATATAATTCTTTGTTTGAAATTCATTATTGGTTATGGTGGATTTATGTTATTTAAATTTTTATTATGGACATTTCCATCACCAGTTAAAGATTTTCACGATTTTGTTTAACTTAAAAATCGTGATGAAAAATGTCCGAAATAAAACTCAAATAAAATGGTTAACATATTCAAAATTATATTTAAGTTGTTATAAATATAAAACGAATATGCGTCACAGCAAAAAAAATGAAGCGACCCTGCCAGGATTCGAACCTGGAATCTTCTGATCCGTAGTCAGACGCGTTATCCGTTGCGCCACAGGGCCCTTAAAGCATCTGCCGCTTACAACCAATTATATGCATTTTCCGCTTCAAATCTACCTATATATGAATCTAAATCTACCTATATATCTATGTTTAAAACTGTAGTATGATAAAATATATTTTAATATTCCTTTTACGGTTAAATAGTATTTTAGTTGAATCCACCTTTAAACAAAAATTCGGGTAACTTAAAAATAATACTGTTCAAGGAGAGTTAAATATTTAAAATTTATAATGGTGTTGGTCGTTAATTATTCAATATATTTTATTGGACTTTTCCAGCGCATTTGTGTTTTTAACTACATAACGTTTCTGGGAATGTAGAAACTCCTCAGTTTTCAAGTTATTACCTAATAATTTATTTTAAAAATTGAGGGTTTAAGTAACAGATATTAACTATACTATATTATTGTCAATAATTCTAAACTTATCTATCATGCACAATACAAAAAAAAAACAAAATTAATAACGCAAGAAATAACCTCAAAAGTGGCAGCACAAGATATATAGTGCGCTCATAACGACAGTTTTAGGCACTACAAGTCTCGCAGTATAAACACAGACGCGTTGGAAAAGTTCAATAAAATATATTGATTAGAGTTAAATAGTTACATACCGGTAAGTTATGGTAATATTCCTCTTCAGGAAAAAATCCTCAATGAGGAGAACTTGTAAAACCTGTTTTGAACCTGAATATCCACTTCGTAAAAAGCAAAATTCCTTCTGATACTATGAGAAATAGTGGCTTAGTTTTTATTTAGATACAGAGATAAACTTCATCCTTATAGTTTCACATTAAGTCAACCCTCGTGGAAACCAGTTCCAAGATTACATATTTTGATAAACAGAAAAGATACTTTTATACTTACTTCATATTTTTAACCGAAATTGCGACCTACCCAGGTAGGTATTTTAAGCCAAGTATGAATGAGGAATGAATGTAGGATGATTGTGGCGCGATCTTGTAGTCTGGTTACTGACTAAGGCTGACATGTTCCTTAGACAGGATTGTTAATTAATAGCCCAACAGCCGATGGCAACTAATGGACCTACAGTTTAACGTGGAATCCAAACCACGGCCTCTGAATTACGAATTGGTCTAAATTATGAGGATGATCTTTGTGGATTAATGTAGTATTCAATAGTGCGGACGTTAATCCACACAAGAAAATACTACATCCACCGAACATCTCTCACAACTATCCACAATTCGTGACCTCCAAGTAGCTGGATTACAGGACGTCGCCACAGTCCCGATAGTAAACACATTGTGAAAATTGTTAAAATTTAAATGACGAACTAATCACGTGATTTACTGTAATATCAATCGTGAGGGTCTGAACTTGACCCTGTGCCAACTGGCCTCTGTACGCTGTTTTGATTATGTTATTGCTGTTCGAAGAATTTTTGTGAATAGTAAAGATACATCGATCGTAAACATGTTTATGCATTTAGTGAAAAAGGTAGTTATGATATTAAAACACAAAAGTTTCAATGTCTATTAAAAATTTAAATACCCCCGTCGCAGCAGACCTGCGTACTCAGCGAATTTCCTAATCTACAATATAGTAATTATAATAAATGACAAGTTTTATCAATATCTGTCGATATATATGGAAGTTATTTGCCTATCCTCCATAAGATTATCATGGTAAATAGTATGCAGGTTTGCTGCAGTAATAATTTCTGAAAGAAAGTATTCATTTCTAACATAAACCATTTTTAATTTAACCATTTATACAAAGTCTAATCAACATCTGTCCATAAATAAAGGAGTATGGCTATTATCTATATGATAAATTATTAAGTATTATGATAAATACGTTAACTATGATTTTTAATTATAAATGAAAAGATCTAAAAACCACATAAAGGTCAATACCAAGTTCCAAAAAAATATAGATTAATAAGTGAAATATTATTATTCCTTACCCTCCATAAGGCTGTGTTCAGACTTTCGTTATATTTCGGTAACCGTTGGAGGTAGACCGATCTTTAAAATACTAAATTGTGTAGTTTTTTAGCTGATTGTAATGTTAAAAGAAAAAAAGGTTTTTTAATTACATATGAAAAACACAAAAACCATTTTTGGAATACAAAATCCCCCAAACTACCCGTTCCGATTAACATGGTCCCGGGCTTAAGTCTTGCCATGAGACATATGGTAATATATAGAATTCGCTGAAAGAGATTGTTATACCATTTCTTGAAAACAATACACAATATGTTCTGATATTATCCCCCAGTATCGTTATTATTCACGCTTTCAAAGAAATAAATTATCACAATTAATTATGAGGTTCATTTAAGTATTTAAGAAAGAAAAATGATAAATACAATAAAACTTAAATTCTTAATTCATTCTGATAATCATATAAAAATTGAATCCAATGTAAAAAATTTGAAAAAACTCTGTAATCTTAATCCTAGTTTACGTCGATCAATCAAAAGGTTAACAGTCGTTTAGTACCTCGTAGAGGTTATTTAAAATACAGTAGCCTATGTTCATCAAGTCAGCTGATCAGCTTATTCTAAATGTAGACGGGAAGACTATTGCCAACAGAACAAACAAACATTTGTTCACCTCCAATGACTCTGTGACCGGAAAGGTCATTCATTGATAAATTATTGATAGTCGTCGGGAATCCCGTGGGGGCAAAAATCTAAATTTCTTCACGCGGGGAAACGCCCGAAGGAAAGGAAGCGTTAAATATTAATACATGTCAAACAGATTCCGATTCCGACACGCGCAGATAAACAAAAAAACTTTTGGGCAGGGAAATTTAGATCGCCAGGAAAATCAGAAAATTAATATCATTGTCCTACGTAATTATGACGATGACTTTCTCAGTTTTTCAGCGAGTTTCCCATAGGATAGAAGCTATTACTGCAGGTCTCGTGGCAAGACTGAAGCCCGGGACCATGTTACTTTTTCGTTTCGAGTTGCGTAAAATGGTCCGAACGAGACCAAATTTGGTAGAGAGGTGTATTCCTACATTTACTCGGACGAGTTCGTAATCCAGACATAACGGACAATTTTAACGGGTATTTTGAGGGGTTTGTATCCCAAAAATGGGTTTTTTGCATTTTTCATAATATAATTTCTAAAAATTTTAAATTTTATTCCATTGACTCCATTTGAATCAGCTTTAAAAAGCTACTCAATTTAGTAATTTATAAAGACTATTATACAGAGCCTATAAAGACTAAATTAAAACAGAACTGGGGAATTTTTAAAATTAAAATTGCATCAAATTATACCAAAGTTCATAAAACCTTAGGAACACTGCCGGTGGGTTTTGTTAATACGCAATCTAGGTGGTTAGATTGTACAGAATCTTTAAAATTCACAAAGGCGTTGGTTATTAATTATTAAATATATTTTATTGGACTTTTCCAACGTGTCTGTGTTTTAACTACACAACGTTTCTGGAGGTGGAGAAACTTCTTCCGTTTTCAAGTGATTACCTAATAATTTACATTAAAAATTGAAGGTTTAAGTTACAGATAATAATTATATCATGTATTCAATAGCTATACCGTACTTATCTATCATGCACAAGCACAATACAAAAATATCATAGTGCTCCAACTCTCGTTCTGAGCGCACGCTATCTTGTGTCGCCACGCTAGCTCGGAGGCGGAGTGTTGTAGTCATTTGTTGCGTTATCAATAAAGTTTTTTTGTATTATGCATGATAGATAAATAAAGTATTATTGACAAAATTATCTAATTAATATCTGTAACTTACACTCTCAATTTTTAAGGTAAATTATTAGGTAATCACTTGAAAACGGGGGGAGTTTCTCCACCTCCTGAAACGTCGTGTGGTTATAAAAACACTGACGCTTTGGACGAGTCCAATAATTGAATAAATGGTACAACTACTTAACCGGACACCCTGCATACCAGGGCTTGCCCCGCAGACCGCTCCGGGCCCTGACCTCCGCCGTCCCATGCCCGATCTATTTGACAGATCAATAGGCCCGTGGGGAGACGTCCCGGGAGAGCGGGGAAGGGGTGGCTGGCCTACGTGACAGATCGCGCGTCTCCTTCTCTTGTGCCTATCACAGTAATTTTTTGGATTGCCAGCTTCGCATTCTTGTGTCGATGTCACGTGATCCGCTTTGCGCTCTCGGCAAGAATTCTGGCGAACCCGGTAATATAATACGTCGACTTTAATCGCATCGTTAGTACTCAAAAGTGTCAATTTGTTTCAAATTTTAATTCTTAAGACATTGCTTTTAATAATTTGTATAAAAATTACATGTCATAGTACAAAACATACCCAAAACCTTTTCTGTCGGGTATAGGCCTATTTGATTATATGAAGAAAATTTCAAAACCTAGATTTGGAGGTACAGTGCCTTACCAAACTCCCCCTATACCCAACCGCCGTCAGACAGACCTATACAGAGTGGTTATAAAGTCTCTTCCCCATATTATTATTTTTATTTGTAAGAATAAATAAATAGCCTTTGGGAAATCATACAAACTAAACCCAAAGTATCTTTTGAAGTTATCGAACATTTTGAGTGACCCCCAAAAATGGGGGATTTTGGGAGCAACTCAAAATTTTCAAATGTGAAGCCCCCGAGATGTACCTCATTTTAAAGGTTTTGAAATTTAAAGACGATTGGCGAAAATTGAGGGTCTCTACCTCAACCCAGTAAAAAATGGCGGCATTTTGAAAATTATGACCCTGGAGTTTTTTAAGTCCCTTCCCCCGTGGTTTTTGCTACAGTTTACATTTAAAGTGATTTTCGATGATGGGAAAATTGTAATAGATACATATTCTAACTGTTGTAGTAATTAAAAATGTTGGGAGGCACCTAAGGTCTAAGATGTAGAAGTCGACTTTCGAATTCCTTATGAGAAGCTAGTCATGTGACCTGAAGTAAATCTTAAATCCTCCCATTGTCGTATCGACATATCTATTTAATAAATCGTTTGAAAAACAAAAATACCCCGTTGCAGCAGAACTTCGTATTCAGCGAATTTCCAAATCAATAATAATAGCCTATAAAACAGGTTTGATCAATATTCGTAATAAATAAAAGAGTTTGCCTGCTCTCCGTATAAGATAAAATCGGGAAAGAGTATGCAGGTTTGCTGCTGCTAGGAACACTGAAATTAGGCATTTTCAGCATAAACTATTTTTTTGGACCATATACCAAGTTTGATCAATATCTGTTTATAAATAAGGGGTTTGCCTATTCTATAATAAAATTGACACGGAAAAGAGTATGCAGGTTTCCTGCTGTGAGGAACATTGAAAGTAAGCATTTTACCATAAATCATTTTTATTTTGACCATATAACACGTTTCATAAACATACGAACAACAAAAGAAAGAATAGATGTTCATCTGTTCGACCACATCTGGATAAAGAATTAATCCCAAACATGATCCCCGCAGAATCATCAGTAGGTTTTGTCAAAAAGGAGTATACAGTATCATCAACCATAGTCATCCGGCTTCTACCATGAGTGAGGACGAAAATGACCCAACCGATGAATCCCTTTTTCATTTTGACATGGATATTTCTTACCTCTGGGGGGGGAGGTTGGCGATTTGTAAGATGGAAAATATGTAACAGGTTTCCATAGAAACCACCAGAGCTATTGCATTGAATTTTTAATATAAAATAATAAACAGCTGTTTAGATGAAGTGAAAACATTCCCTTTATACATATCCTTTGTGATCTAAGCTATTTCCCACAGGAAAGTAAATAAATATAAACTTTTTTTAACACTTCAGCTGACTTAGCGGCACTTTCAGTCTCGTTTGACGATAAATAAATGATCTGTTGCTATAATTACTGTAATTCCAAACATGAAGGTCAAACCATCAATCAGTTTTATCGTCGTCGATTGAGAGTGAATTAACAAGCTGTATCAGAAATAGTTTCAACCTATGAGTCCCGCGAGATGCGATTATAATCCAACAGTGACCCTTGCCTCGAGGTTGAGATACGAGTAGTTGGTCAACAAACACTTCACTTGTCAGGCGTATGAGCGAGCACGCATGACGAAACGATGAAAAGACGCAGTTTGTTCCCGCCATCGATGAACAGGTATGGCCAGGTTCCGTGATGTGGAACGTGTCGCAGGACAGGTATGGCCGCGTTCCGTGATGTGGAACGTGTCGCAGGACAGGTATGGCCGCGTTCCGTGATGTGGAACGTGTCGCAGGACAGGTATGGCCGCGTTCCGTGATGTGGAACGTGTCGCAGGACAGGTATGGCCGCGTTCCGTGATGTGGAACGTGTCGCAGGACAGGTATGGCCGCGTTCCGTGATGTGGAACGTGTCGCAGGACAGGTTAGGACAGGTATGGCCGCGTTCCGTGAAGTGGAACGTGTCGCAGGACAGGTATGGCCGCGTTCCGTGATGTGGAACGTGTCGCAGAAAGAAAACTCTTCAAGGTTAGATGCATGTGATAAGGTAAAAATTCTGGGTGTGATGCTTGATAGCAACCTTACCTTTTCGGACCATGTCACACACGCTTCTCAGCGAGCGTTGGGTAGGATTAGGGGACTGTACAGGTTTAAAAGCTTGCTCCCAAAGTCTGCTTAGCTGCACCTCATGCAGTCACCAGTCCTGTTGGTCTTGACTTACTGAACAGCATTTCCGGAGAAGACATGAGCAGAAATCAAAAGCTCCATCACTCTACTATTCGTTTCATTTTCTGCTTGAAACGCTTTGACCATGTCTCTCCTTTTAGAGATGATTTTTGGATGTTGGTGGTGGATGCCGTTTGTAGGGTCATGACGTGCTGCGTGGTGCATAATATTCTACTTCGACCAGAACCTCAGTATCTTTGTGAGCGTCTCTCCTTCCGGGAGGAAGTCTCACAGCGTAGTACCCGCCATGGAAGGCTCCTTCACTTCCCTAAAGTTAGACGTGAAATGGGAGGGGGAGTTTCTCTTATTTTGGCCCGGAGTTGTACAATGACCTCCCCTCTGAACTTAAAGGTTATGCAGGCAAAACTTTCAAAAATAAGCTTATAGATTTATTAAGACTTGCATGACTGTTTTTCTTTTAGCTTTTATGGTTTTCATTTGTATTCCTCATTGTTATTAGTATGTTTTTATCGTTGAAATTGTATTGCTATATTTTTGTTCTACTGTAGATTAACAATAGGCAATGATATAATGCGAGAAAATATCGTATCACTTCCCCCCCCCATGAAAACATGAATATGAGAGTTGTTCTGTAAAGCAGTTGAAACTGAGAAACAAACTATAATAAAAGGCAATTTGATTTATTTATTATTTTATTATATTTATTCAAGATACTGTCGGAGAATATGCCTATACGTAGTCTATAGTATCGGTGCTATTGTGTAAGAGATACACGATACGTATCGGAGCATATCGTGTATACATATCGCCTGGAGTACAACTGCGGTACAGTGACAAGATACGTAAAGCAAGTTTATACGAGCGTGTTGTTATTTAAGTGGAGCTGATTGGATTAACTAGAACAATTAAGTATAAATGTTAAATTACACCACATTGGAATTTCTTCGGTCTACATTTCGACTGAAAGTCTAGCTATGAATATAAAATTAACGCGTACCAGATCAAAAAACTTATTCTAATTTCGATTAAAATGGCGTGCTAACCCAAGTAGGTAGCTGTATTGCTGACTTGAAGAAGCTAAGAAGACTATCGTAGCTGTTGTTCACGACTTTGAACGAATTTAAGTACTGTCACAGGGTATAAATAACCGTAGGTTGCTTTCACATACGACAGTGACGGTAGCCTATAAGCACTACTAGTAAACCACAGAATATTTTAGATTGTTATTTTGTCTGTGATAGAACACTAAAGATATAAATACAAAATCGTAAAATGTATATACATCTTGAACCTTTCGCACTGAATGGGCCTAGTTTTTTTAGTTGACTTTGCCTATTTCTGTTTTTTGTAATAATGGACCAATGGCAATAAAGATTCTTGATTCTAGTACATTCCTCAACATTGGAAATTAATTTGGTATTTGAAAGAGACTGAAACAGTGAAACGCGTAACTCGCTTGTTGTCCTTTAAGGAGGCCAGGTCGGTCACCTGAAAGAATCAAGAAGAAATCGAACATTAAAAAAATTTACCTGGTTTTACCAGCACGCGTCCTCCTCTATGTAAGTGAAAGAACTCTTGAAAGCTAAATTTCCTATGGACTTCCGGCTAAAAATAGCCCTCATTATTGAGAATTCTAGCCAGAGCACATTGTGGTTGCGACGTCCTGTAATCCAGCTAGAGGTCACGAATTGTGGATAGTTGTGAGCGATGGTCGGTGGGTGTAGTGTTCTCTTGTGTGGATTAACGTCCGCAGTTGAATACTGCGTTAATCCGCGAAGACCATCCTCATAATTAGACCAATTCGTAATTCAGAGGCCATGGTTCGAGTTCCACGTTAAACTGTAGGTCCCTTAGTTGCCAAAGGCAGTTGGGCTATGAATCAAGAGTTCTGTATAAGGAACATGTCAGCCTTAGTCAGTAACAAGACCACAATCATCTTACACTCAATCCTCATTCATACTTGGCTTAAAATGCCTACCTTGAAGTATCGTTGCGAATTTAATAATCTTATCTAATCTAATCTCGCGTAAGTTCGAGAAAGGGTTTATTTCGAGTCGTAAGGGGTTTAGGTCTTTCTATCGAGGAAAATTTAAGACTGATCCAAAATCAATCTGTTTTGCTCGAAGTAGGATTTTGAAAAGAGCTCACATTTCTATATGAACTCGCTGAGGCATTGCTCTTACTGTGTTTACACTTTTTCTAATCCACATTTGACTTAAAATCAGTAAGCTTAAAAGCCAATTCAGAAAAAAGTATCAAAAGTAAAAACAAATTGAAAAAAGAATACTCGACGGGTGTGCAACTACTGCACTAAAAATGCATTGAAAGAATCTCATAAGGTAATCCATTGTAGAGGGAAAAGAAAAATATTTCCAACCTTGTCTCACGCTCACTAGGGAAGGCTGTTTTCATGCAGCAACGCTAACATACCACAACTTCCGTCCTCTGATAAAAGTTGCACTTCTCCTAACAAAGACCAGGCGATAATGTACTGGAGGTAATAGCAGGAAATTAGCTGGACCAAGTCGAAGAAAAGGTTTGGCAACCTTGCTCTGCAACTTCGATTGGCTGGATGACCTTGAAGAAACGTCTACTAAAGAAGTAATACAGTTAATCAGCTGGTCCAAGAACCTTCCTCTCCTTCAAATTATCTCGTGACGTAACATGTGGATAAGGCATGTACCTTATGGTAAAAAAATGGTACAAAATCATAGTAAAAATTATAGTAAAAGACAACTGAGAGAAGACTGGTTCAAATCGCATTACCCATTCCAGAAACGGATTAAATTTATTAATCCATCTTCGTATCAATCCGAAGCGACCTTTCGAATTTGATCTCAAATCGTAAACCATTCTAATTTTAAAAAATACGAACAAAATTTTAAAAGGTTTTCAAATGGTTAAAAAGTTCTATTTGGTTCGTAGCTTTAATCCCCATACATTTTTAAAAATATTTTATTTAGTCACTTCAATGTTAGAAAGATGTGGTGATTCGAATTACTCGGACAAATTTTAAAAGTGCATTTTTATTACACAGTACTTTGAACTTTAAAAGTACGTTAAATTTAAATATGTCTCATCCAATTTGTTCATTCCAAGCTATATTTCAATTTTATATAAACTGTATACGTGAACCGACACATACTTTGCTTCCTTAAGTAAATCTAAAAAACTGTAGCCTTTGACAAAAGAATCATTTGCTTTAATGTTGATTTAATAAGTATTGTGGGTCCTTAATGTATAAACCCGTTAGAGCGGATTTTGAACAAATCCACTCCATCTTGTGTTTTTCACATTTTAACTGTTTTATGGGATAAACTACCCTAAATAAATTTTTTTTAAGTAAATACTGGTCTGGTAAGTAATCTAAGTCCACCCTTGTACATAATTTCATAAAAATCGGGCGATCTGTGTGGTCTCGGGGTTTGTATACAGACAGACATAAGTCCAAAACCAATTTTTTTGTTTCATGGAGCCTGTAAACAAATATATCCTCTCTCAACCCCAATTTGAAAATGTTGACGAAAGCAATACTTTCTCCATATACTATGTATAAGGGGAGAAACTTGAGAAGAACGGGAATTTTAACTGATCAAAATAAGAGACTGGATTCGTTTTTATATATTAGTTGGCAGCAATGCGACCGGAAGTATGAAGTTTATCATAAGTTCATAGTCAAGGAGCAGTAACACTATCACTTTACATAGTGTGGCTCGGTCCAAGGTTGTGACACCAGCAAAGATCGAGCAATTTGATTACCGTATAGCGGAATGTTAAGATGCACAATTGCACATACCTTCAGCGGAGTTGACGACATAGATAAACGGTATCATTGAACCGGTATATACTTTCTATCTTAAGTAAAACTAACACATTCATTAATGTTTATTTCAATATCATCTAAATTCGTTGTTTCTAAAATAATCATCCAATTTCTTAAAGTAATAATTTTAATTTTTTTGTTTCAAACATAACTATACAATTTCTGAAAATAACCTTTATTGTTTTTGCGGAAGAAATTAAAAAATGACCAAATTCGATGTCGATAAAAAAATTCTGAGTTGCCAACAAGATTTCTTTAAACACCTGCCGGTGAAATTCAACAATAATTAAATAAATCGGAAATTCAACTTAAAATTTAAAGTTCCCGTCGTATCTAAAAATGCACTCACATAGAATATATCATAGGCGCAAAAGGTTTCCCCCAAAAAATTCTAGATCTTCTCTGCTCGCTATATGTCAGACACATTGACAATTACAAATGTGGCTGGGATAATATTAGCAAAAAACAAAGTTGTCGACAAAAAGTTGCAAAACTAGAAGCCAACTTAACAACTGGATTGTCCTTCAATCGATTGTGAGATCGAAAAAAATCTGTCTGAAAATCTAAATGACCACAGTCATTAGGAATCAAGAACTATTTCCCAGTCAGAGACAGTTGTGCCACTCCTCTACACCAAGGCCCTACCTATTTAAATTACATTATCCGATTCAAGATCACTGGTCAGTTATCAATGTCGGCAATGGAGCCCAATGGCACAACATTGTTTGTAGTCGCATAGCACAATCGATCAGCTAGGAAGTGGTTCCGGTCACAAATCATCGTGTCCAACCAGTTCCATGCTGTTGCGTAATTAATCTTCGACCAGTTCCATGGAGCAAGTAGTCTAGGTCATGGCGACCTCCGCGGTTCAGCCTTATCAATGGTCATCTGTCCTTCGACTGTAAGGATATAGGCCGCGCATGGCGCTGTTCATTATCGTAAGGAGGAAACGCGAGCGACCTGTTGAGCGTGAAATGTTAATTGCTCCACGGTCGGTTGAGGATCAATTGCAGCGAATCGAGTCTCCGAGAGGTTAGGAAGATATATGCCGTCATGTAACATATAATTTAAGATTCAGATATTATTATTTATTTGCGTATTTTTCATCCAGGAAGAAATCTGTCAAACAGGAATGCGTCACGAGGACCGGCGAAAACAGAATGGCGCCGAGACTTCCCTCTTGTGGGACCCCGGAATACATACTCTGTCAACAATAAGATATCTCGCTGTAAATTTCCTAAGTAACTAAAAATGAACTGATTGCTACCCCTCCACGTTCTATCTCTTTTGGAACTGGGACGGTGGCGTCGTCCTGTAATCCAGCTCTTAGAGGTCAGGAATTTGTATAGTTATAAGCGATGGTCGGTGGATGTAGTGTTGTCTCGTACTATTAAGTACTAAGTTAATCCACAAAGACCATCTTCATAATTAGACACGTTCGTAATTGAGATGCAGTGGTTCGGACTCCACGTTAAACTGCATGTCCTTTAGGTATGTCATTGACTGTTCGACTATTAATTAACAGTTCTGTTCCTTAGTCAGTAACAAGTCTACATCTAATCGCGCCACAATCTTGCACTCAATCCTCATTCATACTTGGCTTAAAATACCTACCTTGTAGAAGGGTCGCCATTTCAATCATCTAAAGTAATCTAATCTACACAACATTCACCAAACCCACTCTAAAACAGTTTTCATTGACACTTAGACTCGATGAAGAAAGAAAAAGTTGTAAAATTACTTTTCAAAGTAAGCCTAAATAATGTATTATTAAGAACGTACTCGTATACTAAATTGAACCACAACCACAACTACAATAACCAAAATTCTATAAGTATATTCTTCTTCGTGCGTTTACACTGTATGGTATAAGGTTGCCTCAGCTGTTGAGCAAGCAGTATCAGATAGCGTCAACGCAGACACGATTTTCCCTGACACTCACCTACTCACTCAGTAGAAAGTGGTACACTACAATTTTTCTATCAAGCAATAAACCTGCGCGATTTCCCACAAGAGTAAATGCGTTTATATAATACTTGTTAAAATCCTTCAATGAATGAAACATATTTAAGTCACGTGAACATGACAATATCTTTGTTTATCTGCTCCGAGGTGATCGTGAACAAAAGTGATAATTAATCAAAGATAGGCCTATTTGATGTTTTACATGAAGCCTACAAGGAATGACGGAGAGGAATTTGTATAGTTATAAGCGATGGTCGGTGGATGTAGTGTTGTCTCGTACTATTAAGTATTAAGTTAATCCACAAAGACCATCTTCATAATTAGACGAGTTCGTAATTGAGATGCAGTGGTTCGGACTCCACGTTAAACTGCATGTCCTTTAGGTATGTCATTGACTGTTCGACTATTAATTAACAGTTCTGTTCCTTAGTCAGTAACAAGTCTACATCTAATCGCGCCACAATCTTGCACTCAATCCTCATTCATACTTGGCTTAAAATACCTACCTTGTAGAAGGGTCGCCATTTCAATCATCTAAAGTAATCTAATCTACACAACATTCACCAAACCCACTCTAAAACAGTTTTCATTGACACTTAGACTCGATGAAGAAAGAAAAAGTTGTAAAATTACTTTTCAAAGTAAGCCTAAATAATGTATTATTAATAACGTAATCGTATACTAAATTGAACCACAACCACCAAAACCAAATTTTTCTTCTTCGTGCGTTTACACTGTATGGTATAAGGTTGCCTCAGCTGTTGAGCAAGCAGTATCAGATAGCGTCAACGCAGACACGATTTTCCCTGACACTCACCTACTCACTCAGTAGAAAGTGGTACACTACAATTTTTCTATCAAGCAATAAACCTGCGCGATTTCCCACAAGAGTAAATGCGTTTATATAATACTTGTTAAAATCCTTCAATGAATGAAACATATTTAAGTCACGTGAACATGACAATATCTTTGTTTATCTGCTCCGAGGTGATCGTGAACAAAAGTGATAATTAATCAAAGATAGGCCTATTTGATGTTTTACATGAAGCCTACAATGAATGACGGAGACGGTTTTCTAGTCCTGTAATCCAGCTACTCGGGGGTCACGAATTGTGGATAGTTGTGAGTTATGGTTGGTGGATGTGGTATTCTCTTGTGTGGACGTCCGCACTATTGAATACTACCGTTAATCAGCAAAGACAATCCTCGAAGTTAGACCAGTTTGTAGTTCAAAGGCAGTGGTTCGGACTCCACGTTAACCTGCAGGTCCCTTAGATATACCTTCATCACACAATCATCTTACACTCATTCCTCATTCATACTTAAGATGAGGTAGGTATCTTAAGTATGAATGAGGAATGAGTGTCAGATGATTGTGTGATGTGGTAGAGTTACCATTTCAACAATCGAATCTAATCTAATAGTGAAATAACTGCAACTCAAAGGTATCCATGAAAGTTATAAATTACGTCAAACCTCTCTAAAAGAGTTCAACTGTAAACATATCCAGCTGGAATCAACTTCCGTCGATTTCGAGAGTATCGACTGCTATTGTATAAAATGTGTAGATATAATATCTCATTTAGTTTCAATGTGGTGACTGGAAGGATTTTCGAAAGCAACCAGCTCGTAACCGGCCATTCGCAGTCCTCGTTATTAAAAACTGGACCACCCCGACCTTAGCACTCTGGTCGAACGTAATATCGTGTTGGTATACGATGTAATTACGACAGTGTCGACCTCCACCTGTTCTCTCTATCTCTCTCACACACACTCTCTAACGCCCGCGGTAGTAGCGGGTGGGTCAGTGCCTAACTCATTAGTCGCCTAACTCAATCTCAATACTGTATTATTCACATTTAGTAAGCACCGTCCCAGTGTATACGCGAGACTCCCGCCGAGTGCAATACAGTACTATATGGTAGAGTGTGCGGCTTTGCTACAGACCTACGATAGGATCCTTAGATAAAACATGAAGTGGTTTTTGACACGGGGGTTGTTAGCAGATTTGTGGGACGCAAAAGGTGCGGCGGAAGTGCCGTCATGTTAAGAACAGCTGTTTAGATGAACTGAAAACATCCCCTTTAGACATATCCATGATCTAACCTATTACCCTAAGGGGAGTAAATATAATCATTTATGCAAACAATATTCTTCCTTCATGTAAGAGAATCTTTTAGGTGTCAAAGGAATCGTCCCAGTTTGTAATTTAGTAATAAGTATTTATATTTTCATGGTGGATCTTCTTCTGTGTGCAAGCTTCGTTAAGAGTTAATTTCCCCTCATAATAATGGAAAGAGATAGATTATTAATAGATGAGCTGGAGCAAAGCAACGAGAAAAGCATATTTCTATTGAAGATACTACATACTGCATGGTGTTGTGATTGACCGTATATTACAATTAGAATGAAATGGGGTAAATTTTATCACATAACTATTGTTTGAATTAAAAAGATATACAGTAATTGTGTCCCCCACCGTAGGATGGTTCCAGTTGACACATCACACGACGGTCAGATTCTGAGTTCTTAACACAACTCAATAATATGCAAAATCACATCACATTCTCAGCATCGAACCGGCGACCTTGAGTTGATGAAGTGGATACTAACATACCTCAGTACCGCACCCAACCAGTCTACCAGTCAACTGACAACAAATAAAGTTAACTCTGGGATTTCCATAAATGGAAACTTTGTCTTAAGACGAATTTTTTGAATGAATTGTTGATCACCATATTAATGATTTAATGAATTTATTAATGATAAATGGTTATTGGTTTACCTCAAAATATCACCTTCAACAGCACAAATTGGAAACATTCTTTCTTTCTTTAAACTTATTACAACTGTTTATTGTTTTCTCATTATTTGAGCGTTGAGTAGACATGTCCCCCAGATATTGAATACATTGCCTATAAAATTCATAGAGTTCTGATTTTTGTACTCACATGTTGTTTACATAATATATAAGCATGTGTATTGAGTGATAAGTGATGTCTTTATAGTTCATAATACACACTATAAAGATAGTAAAATGAAGCCCATTTACTGTTTAAAGGCCATAGAAAAATTGTATCTTTTCATTAAGATTTCAAAATGTATTTATTTAAGTAGAATTTTTAAGTTAGTAATTTCCCTATATAAATTTCCTTCTGTAATACAAATCTTTATATGATTTTAAAAACATTTATAACAACTTATACAGTACACAACTTAAATGTACGTTTTTAATATCATCAAAAACAACTGGAACTGGAAGTTGAAGTGTGAATAAAATATTCTATAAGATTTTGTATAAAATTACATTAAGATTTTAAAATAAGAGCAAAAGCTTTTGTTTAAAAAAATATTGGGTATTTTTAAGATTTAATTAAGTATTTTTACTTTAATATTAAATAATTCTTGTAATTCCATTTAATCACAAATTTCCTTGTAATACAAACCTCTTTATACAACTTGATTTAAAAAATTAAGTAAAATTATATAACAACTTAAGCAACTTATGTATGTTTTTAATATCATCAAAAACTGGAACTGAAGTTGATGAATGTCCAAAATTTATCTGATGAATGGCCACTTTATATAAATAATTAATAAGTATTAAGATTTTTAAAAAGAACTTGTAAAAACTAGCAATAAAAAAACCTATTGGGTATTTTGAAATTGTTATTGAATTAATTGTAATATTTTTTTGGCCAGTAATTTAGATTCATTTAATATTAAAATATTTTGTCAATTATGTTCATACATACAGGGACTGCAACCCCAAATCCATAGTTTTAGTTTATACAAAGGCTAGTTTATTATTTGTTTTACTTTCAAAAGGAGAAAGTCTATGTCAGTTCACTGATACCACATATTTACCTTGCAATGTTTTTCGATACTGTCATAGAAATAATAACCACAGATAGATTCCTTATGGCAGTGGCGTATATAAATAATATATAATGCGGATATAAATGATGGATAAATATTGTAAGATATAAGTATTGGGATGACCTTAGTACCCTGAACAGGGTCAACATTCAAAACTGTGCGAAATAGGTTAGATCATGGATATGTCTAAAGGGAATGTTTTCGGTTAATCTAAACAGCTGTTCTTATAACCATATGACGGCATTTCCGTAAAACACTTTTGCTGTTTTTTTGCGTTCCGCAGATCTGCTACCAGCCCCCCAGAGCTTAGACATATACTGTATACAAGTCAAAACTAAAACAACATAAAACTATCCAGTAAAAACCCTAAATAATTATCTCATCTTCTCTATCGAGACATTTAACTGGTGTTTCCGTTTCGGTAATAAAACGTTATCTTCACAGAACAATTAATTATGTTTATTATGTTAAGAGGAAATCTTTCTGTCACAAGCTGTAGTGCTGCGAACCTTTTGTGATTCCAAAATAAAATAATTTAAATTATAAACCGAGTTAGTTACTTCCTCTTTCGGAATAAAAGATTAAGGCGGTATACACTGCGAAAAATGTTTGTATTTACTTCCCTGTGGGAAATACGTTAGATCATTGATATGTCTGAATGGAATGTTTTCAGTTTACTAAACGGCTGTTAGCTGTAGTTATTTCTATGGAAACGGGATCTAAAACAAACACTTCTGCTGTATTTTTCGTTGCGTTACACAACGCCTACACATCCCCAGAGCTTAGACATATCCATGTCAAAAGAATAAACTACACAAGTAAATTATGGAAACCAAATGACTTTGTCCAGTCTAATTTAACCTTGCCTTCAAAAAACCACTCCCTTATTGCGTTGACCTTGTAAAGACGTCGTGTATTACGTAACTGCGGAAGTCTGAAATGCGACAGATCTCTTCGTAGGTCCACAGGGCTATTATAAAATAAATTCAAATGGTGGAAAAGTAATGGATTTGTTTCTTCGAAATTGTTCAACCCACACAAAACTACCGGTAATTTTCGACTGCAGCAGAATTATAATTCTCTTCGTGTGTAGAGAAGAGAATGAATTTTAAATTTCGCATATTCATTGGTTCAGACAATAACATTTGACGTGCTGAGTGACGTAATGTTTAATCAAGGGCAATGATAAAATTACGTTTTGGCAATGACATTGACGAATAGTGTGTACGTACTTGCAATTTTTAACTTGAATATCTTTCCTAACAACAGAAAACACTATCGTGATAAACTAAACGGATATTAGTATTAGATTGAGCATTTTGAGCGATAGACAAAAATACGAGATGCAGGTTGGGAATTTTATGGCCTCTTCACCAATAAAAAAGGCTAAATAATGTATATGAAATGTATTTATTCAATTTGAACATGGTTAACAACCATTATGACATTTTGAATACATTAACATAAGAGTCTATGAATAATTTGATACATTATTAATGTAAACAGAATCAGTAATTTAAACTATTACCGTGTTGACAAGTGCAGATAAAAAATACAGTACAGCATTTCATAAAAAAATTGGCATTAAATGTTTGGAATCAAATATAATTATAAAACATTAAAAAAACTAACTAGAATTAAACTAGGAAAATATACCATTTTAACGAGTTAACAAGCTAATATAATTAGAAAGCGGTTAATATATGTGTGCATAAACATCAATTGAACATTAACATGTTAACATAAATAAATGTCTGAAACTCAATACAGTAAGTTTAAACATAATGGGAGAGAGATACAATTTTCCCTCTTTAAGTGGGGAATTCGTAGGTCAGTTAGGTACCAATAACTTAAACCTACTTGTACTATTAGTCCCAAATTTTGCAAATTTTTGAATACTGTACATGACAAACAAATTGTACTAGGTTCAGGACAAAATATTAAAAACGAATGTATAAAAACTGTTTGAAAATTTAAAACGTGTTTTAATGTAATACAGATTATTTATTTCAAGGTTAAAATTTTGATCAATTGAAAAAATTATAGTACACTTTGAAGCTATTACTGTACCCAATAACCATAAAAAATTTCAGGGATTTTGGATGGATAGTTCAGAAGATAAATGTACCTATATCCCGAAAGATAAGGTTACCTAAATCGGACATTAAGTAGAACTATATAATTAATCAAATATGTGAATAAAACTATATTTCTAAATGAATATATTTCTAAGTGAATATTTCTTAATCCATCTAAAATGTAGAATATTTTTCTGCAATAATTTGCTCGATATTTTACCCCAAAAAGTGCATCTCTCCCCTTAACTGTACTGTACCGTAAGATATCGATCAAATGAGCAGAACATGACAGCTGTGTCGGCTAGGAGCTAAACTAATGCGTCAGAACGAGTGGGCTCAATGAGTTTGAGTGAAACAACTCAATCCTGACAACGGAGTACAACTATAACGTTGTCTTGCTGGCGCCTGATTCTTCGTGACGAGTGGACGTGTTTTGTTGCTTGTGTGCGTAAATGTTAGTGAATGGTATTGATAAGTCCGGATTATATACTCGTGTTGTGTTTTAGATACTAGCTCGCCTGAGGACGGGACCAGATTCCAGATGCCGAAACTTCGTGAAAGTTTGTATTACTAAAACTCGTGATGGAGAATGTCCGTGATAGAAATCTAAATAGTATAAATCCGCCACCGCCAATAATGAATTTCAAACGAATAAACTATAACGTGAACTTGTACTTGATGGCTAAGTTTAAAAACTCCACGAGTTGACATATTTATTTCCCAGGCTTTCAAGTCGCGGAGATGTGTTGTAAACGTAGGTAAAAAAAATTGGTCAAAGTTTTTTTTAACAAATTCGTAAATTAGGTTTTAAGACGAACTAAAAATCTACGATTGTTACGAATTTAATCATGAAAATACAAAAATTGTTCGTAAACCAAAATAAATTGCTTGGATATGCTTACGATACAATAGTATTTAAACATTTTAGGGAATATTTCATAACAATAAAAACTGTAAAATACCTATAAATGTTATTTGTTTCATAAGATCCAAAATTGCAGTTTGATTAATAAAACAAGACAATAGTATAGAAACAGAGTTTACTATGGGGTCTTACAAAATATAAATTTTAACAGTTATACTAGTTTAACATAAAATAACAGTATGGGTATCATTTTCAAGCCCTTTAATTTCAATTATGCAAAAATTGGTTTAATTGTCTCGTTGTAGATTTTATACTAATGCCTAAGTTTATAACTCTTAACTTATTGTTTTATATTTTGTGTTTATAAGATTCTAAAACAGACTTGTTATTTGTTTGGATCTTATGAATAGCCAACTTTACATAAAAATTTCCACAAAAAAGGTTTCCGAACTTCGTAGAGCACATAAGTTATATTCCATCAGTTTGATATATATTTTTGTAATTAAATACAATTTTCAGCTTGGTTAGAGACAATAGAGACGTTTTTTCAGATATTTAGTGCTCTCACATAAAAAATCATATAAAGGCACCAGCCCATGCATAAATAGCTTTAATATAATTGATTTAATGAAGGCATATCTACTTGATTAATTTTGTGGTAAAAACTGCATTGGTCGAGTGTGAACTATAAAAGTATTTTTGTTGGCCTGAGCAGTGGGTAGAACATATGACCTACATATTCCCCAACTTTCCCTGGACCACCCCAATTCTGTCATAGCTCTGTTTTTGCATAAACTCTTTAAAAGAGTATAAACCTCCACTCTTTTGACGATATTACCAAAAATATAAATTAAATAGGAAAAAACCACTTGTTTGATAATGAACTTGTGTTCCATGTCATTTTAAACCTTATACTGAAAAATTATACTTATGACTTATACTCATAACCAGTTTTCAAGATATGAGCCTTAAATTTATAAGAATGTGCAATAAACATACGTTAAAAAGCCAGCAATAGTTAAAATACATATCTGTTAAAAAGCCAGCAATAGTTAAAATACGTATCTGTACTAACAGGTACAGATTCCTTGCAGATTCTGATCTGCAAGCAAATTTGCTGTGGCTCAATATCAGAATAGCGACAAATGAGTTTAATTCTACCCCAATCGGTTTTGTAATTAGTTGTGATATTACCTATTCAAACACAGGTACTGTTAAGATCAGAGTTCAGAAAGATCTGTAATTAATTAACCATCAAGATGATTTACCAGTATAATGGAGTATTTTATAATAATACGCTAGAAAAACACAGGGCTTAGTTAAAAACATGTTTATAAAGATTTCCATTCACAGTTGTTGCTAATACTTCTTTTAACTGTGAAAAGGTTTAATAAAATACCACTTGGGTGGCCTAGTTTAATTTGTGAAAATAATTACATAAGGTACAAATTACCACTTACGTAATCTCTCTTATTAGACAGATAATATTCTGGGTTTCTAAATTCTAAAACTCATCAAAACACAGAGAAAAGTTATACACACAGTAAAAACAGTACAAGTGAAATAATCAGTTAAAAGTTTTTACTAGAGAAAATGTTTAGGGAGCTGGACAATCCTCAGAAAGTCACTTTTCCTTGCACTCAAGTTGAACTTAAATACAAATGAACATATACAATAATAAAATAATCTACCTTAGGTTTTATTCATTACAGCCCATTAATAAATGTAATTCTGTGTGGTTCAAACTAAAAGTTAGCCCTAAAAGATTGGGAATTTATTTAGATCGGAAAAAGTGTTTGTTAAAAAATTATAGGTAAGTAGCCTATACAAAACTGTGTAAAAATTTCAAAAGGCAGCAAATAAAAATATTGAGAG
This sequence comes from Nephotettix cincticeps, assembly GCA_023375725.1. NCBI lineage: Eukaryota > Metazoa > Arthropoda > Insecta > Hemiptera > Cicadellidae > Nephotettix > Nephotettix cincticeps. The sequence continues at coordinate 54,825,922 of CM041787.1, forward strand.
CATTTTTAACATGATTTTTTAATTGTAGTATAAGTAAGCCTATTAGATTCATATTATTCCATATAAATTTGTGAAAATGTTTAACACAGTTACTATAATATGTTAGTTACCATGAAGTTAGGACCCCATCTATTTTTATAACTTTAAAACCATTTTTCAGATGGATTTAAAAATAAAATTCAGATTTTTACGTTTTAATTTGGCTTTTTATATAACTATATAATTAATTTATACTGCAACTGCAATTTATTTATTAAACAATAAGGCCTACAAAAATCAACTTATCATTAGTAAAACTAAACTTTGTCTAAAAAAGTATGTTTCTTCAAAGGTTTGTGTGAAAGTTTAATTTTATGCAAGCATTAATTAATATTGTTTTGTATGCAAAACAAACTCAACCCCGCCAAGGCTGGGAAATTATAGACAGGAATTTAAAAAATTAGACCTAAGATTGATTCATCTCATGGGTTTGTGATAAGTGCTATGGTAATTCCTAAATTGGTTGCCAAAGTTCATTGGGCTATCTCAGCATAACTTAATAATTAGTCTCGAAGCATTTTTAACCTAATTAATTAAAAATAATATGCAGCCTAGTCATTTTAATGTTACTGTTAAATTACTCAAATAATGTCCAGAAATTCAGATTTTTTACTTTTAGGTAACAAATAAACATCAATAGGCCTATCTATACCTTATCAGTGTGTCACTGATTAAACTACTAGAAGTCGGTTTGGAAGAGTTACTATCATTAGCTCGAACGTGTAGCGCTAAGGTAGATAAAATAAAAATTAATGTTCGATTTCTTCACGCCGGTAAAACATAGAAATTGGCAAATACAATTTATGAGATATATGAACGGGCCTACGTGACTTTCGCATGCCGCGCGATGGTGGGTTGAAAATAGAAGCATCAGAAAAAAATTAAATAAAAATAGACTATACAGTAACTTACCCCATGCATCCGTGGAAATGGCACTCATACAAAAAACTAATATCATAAATAAATTCCGAGCTTTCATTTTCGATATTTTAATTCATAGAAAAGCTAAAAACACATTCATTCACCTACTATCAACGTACACCAAACCGACACTCCACGACCCCAACAGCTGAAATGAATGATTTTCGACTTTGCCGCAAGTGATTGGGACATGCGCTCAGGTTGGCATACCGGGACAGAGCGGGAAACAGTACTTCATATTGGTACCCCTGCTAAAAAGCGTCTGCGCCTTGTGTAACAGATTTCAAGGTTAGGTTTGTTTACATCACGTTCTTGGGCATTATTCTTATCAGAATAATTATTGAGCAATAGTACTCTAAAACTGAAAAAACAATGTCTGCAAATTGTATTAAAATAAAATACGGGACATATTTTTTACTGACCACTTGCTCTCTTACGCATTCCACAATCCCGTAAGAGACTACTAACTGTAACTCTACTACTACCGTAGCTGAACTACGATCCTTCGCTGAAGAGAATTGGGATTATTAATTGTTTGATACACTTTATATAAATTAAATTAGTAATAACCAAACTAAATTACATCTTCTCTCATGCAGAATCCATCACTACATGACTAATAATAATTAAGCACCAGAACAAAAATATGGGAAAACGTGAAATCAATCTGACACCTTTAGTTTTGGTTTCTTTAAAATATCTATCACACAAATAACACTCATCGTTATAATAACTTGAAATTGACAGCACAGTTACAGAGACATTGTTTCTGAACCAAACACTGAATGTGGACAGTGGTGTAAACAAACGTAGAAGCCATTACAGTATTGAATGAATTTACTGAGACGCGAGATGACGACACAGATACAGGAGTTGTCTAAAAGCATTCGTGTTGTTAGTTCTTTGAATCTCTACTTGGTGTCGCTAGTGCACGGTGTTAATAAATATCTATTTTGTATACATATTATTATATTCATTTGCAATACATGATAATACTGAAACCTAAAATTACTAATAAACTAAAAAATTACTAATAACTGAAACCCAGACTAATCTTAACAGTAAAGCAGTCCTAGTACAGAATATTAGTCCCCGGGACATAAAAGCCTGTTTAGGGATACAAAAATATATTAATATATCATAATGAGCTCTAAGAAACGTGTGTAAACTTTATTATATCACTAATGGTGCAAAACTATATAAATAAAAATTAGAGTTTTGTCTGTACATTTCTCAGAATTATACATTTTTTAGTTATTTGTACGTTTCATGCGTTAGAGAAGCCGAACAAGACTTATCTCAATTTGTGTCTGTTTGTCTGTGACGCCTCAGGAGGCATTTTACGCCGTCTTCTCTTAAAAATGGGAGAACTGATAACAATGAAACTTATTTCATACATTCTCTACATTCCAGAGAAGGTTTTTAAAGGCTTAAAATTGTTCGCCGACCCTTGAAAAGTAAATAACGAGCATTTAAAAACCCACTTTTTACGCGATATTGGTCGCATTTTACTTCAGTTTTCAAGGAAAAACCTACTACCTAACCTAGGTAATAATCAGCTGTCTTTGTTAGTTGAAAAGTGCTATGGTAATTCCTAAATTGGTTGCCAAAGTTCATTGGGCTATCTCAGCATAACTTAATAATTAGTCTCGAAGCATTTTTAACCTAATTAATTAAAAATAATATGCAGCCTAGTCATTTTAATGTTACTGTTAAATTACTCAAATAATGTCCAGAAATTCAGATTTTTTACTTTTAGGTAACAAATAAACATCAATAGGCCTATCTATACCTTATCAGTGTGTCACTGATTAAACTACTAGAAGTCGGTTTGGAAGAGTTACTATCATTAGCTCGAACGTGTAGCGCTAAGGTAGATAAAATAAAAATTAATGTTCGATTTCTTCACGCCGGTAAAACATAGAAATTGGCAAATACAATTTATGAGATATATGAACGGGCCTACGTGACTTTCGCATGCCGCGCGATGGTGGGTTGAAAATAGAAGCATCAGAAAAAAATTAAATAAAAATAGACTATACAGTAACTTACCCCATGCATCCGTGGAAATGGCACTCATACAAAAAACTAATATCATAAATAAATTCCGAGCTTTCATTTTCGATATTTTAATTCATAGAAAAGCTAAAAACACATTCATTCACCTACTATCAACGTACACCAAACCGACACTCCACGACCCCAACAGCTGAAATGAATGATTTTCGACTTTGCCGCAAGTGATTGGGACATGCGCTCAGGTTGGCATACCGGGACAGAGCGGGAAACAGTACTTCATATTGGTACCCCTGCTAAAAAGCGTCTGCGCCTTGTGTAACAGATTTCAAGGTTAGGTTTGTTTACATCACGTTCTTGGGCATTATTCTTATCAGAATAATAATTATTGAGCAATAGTACTCTAAAACTGAAAAAACAATGTCTGCAAATTGTATTAAAATAAAATACGGGACATATTTTTTACTGACCACTTGCTCTCTTACGCATTCCACAATCCCGTAAGAGACTACTAACTGTAACTCTACTACTACCGTAGCTGAACTACGATCCTTCGCTGAAGAGAATTGGGATTATTAATTGTTTGATACACTTTATATAAATTAAATTAGTAATAACCAAACTAAATTACATCTTCTCTCATGCAGAATCCATCACTACATGACTAATAATAATTAAGCACCAGAACAAAAATATGGGAAAACGTGAAATCAATCTGACACCTTTAGTTTTGGTTTCTTTAAAATATCTATCACACAAATAACACTCATCGTTATAATAACTTGAAATTGACAGCACAGTTACAGAGACATTGTTTCTGAACCAAACACTGAATGTGGACAGTGGTGTAAACAAACGTAGAAGCCATTACAGTATTGAATGAATTTACTGAGACGCGAGATGACGACACAGATACAGGAGTTGTCTAAAAGCATTCGTGTTGTTAGTTCTTTGAATCTCTACTTGGTGTCGCTAGTGCACGGTGTTAATAAATATCTATTTTGTATACATATTATTATATTCATTTGCAATACATGATAATACTGAAACCTAAAATTACTAATAAACTAAAAAATTACTAATAACTGAAACCCAGACTAATCTTAACAGTAAAGCAGTCCTAGTACAGAATATTAGTCCCCGGGACATAAAAGCCTGTTTAGGGATACAAAAATATATTAATATATCATAATGAGCTCTAAGAAACGTGTGTAAACTTTATTATATCACTAATGGTGCAAAACTATATAAATAAAAATTAGAGTTTTGTCTGTACATTTCTCAGAATTATACATTTTTTAGTTATTTGTACGTTTCATGCGTTAGAGAAGCCGAACAAGACTTATCTCAATTTGTGTCTGTTTGTCTGTGACGCCTCAGGAGGCATTTTACGCCGTCTTCTCTTAAAAATGGGAGAACTGATAACAATGAAACTTATTTCATACATTCTCTACATTCCAGAGAAGGTTTTTAAAGGCTTAAAATTGTTCGCCGACCCTTGAAAAGTAAATAACGAGCATTTAAAAACCCACTTTTTACGCGATATTGGTCGCATTTTACTTCAGTTTTCAAGGAAAAACCTACTACCTAACCTAGGTAATAATCAGCTGTCTTTGTAGTTGAAATATTTAATATAAGGAAAAACAAACAGATATTGAATCAATATTAGTTTGTTTATATTGGTCATTGATTTAAACTCAATTCGAAATCATAAGGTATTAAAAAGTTATTTTAACGTATAACTAATAAAGGTATAAATGTTCTAATCTATGTAATTGTAAAGTAATGCTAAATAATAAAGCTGGATATTGATTTATTTTCTTTGTATTGATTTGTTTAGGATTTCAGGTTTAAATTTTGGTATGATGATTTTTCTTCTTCAAACTGAATCCTACAACACATACAAAGGACGGGGTTACTGCTAGTATAAACATACAGGTAAAACTACTATAGTATATAAATATCTATAAAAACAGACATGACAACTGATAACAAGAATTACATTAAAATACAATACATGTTAACTACAAATAAACAAACATAAACCAATACCTAACTTAAACATAATGAGAATAATACTTATATGAATAGTCTACTAATAAAAAAATAGAACAGAGTTAAAGTTAAATAAACGTAATAATGATTTTCAATTCAATATTGAAATGCAAATAGTTACGTATATCAAACACATAAAATACACTTAATTATAAAACTAATTATCATTTAATAGCCAGTTAATATATTCAAAAAAAGGAAATACTACACTAAGTTTCTAAAATATAGCAGTTTGTAGTCAGTGTCATTTCTCAAACCATATGTAATCCAATCTTATTGAATTGTAATTCCATCCAACTTCTCAGACCAACATGAGAAAAACGACCAAAATTAATTGTTAAAAATGTTTTGGGGCATTACCCCCTCCCACAGGTAATACCAACGTTTTTAAGTGAGTTTTGTTGGGGTATGTGACCTTTTACTTCATAACAAATTTTATGGAAAACTGTTGAAAAATAAGGGACAAATTGATTTTTAAATATTCTCCACAAGAATAACATTGGGCGCTCTCAGACAACGTACTGCGTTAAATTTAACTTTTCTCTGGAACCATTGATCGTAGACTCATGATTAAAAATAATAATTAGTTAAGTTTTTTAGCCGGTTTCAATGGTGATAGTAAAATTATACTTAACTTTATTATTTTCGCGGAAAAACTTGAAAGGTGAAAACTTGACTTATTGACATTTAAAAGACACGTAAAAGGGAGGAAGTAAAAAATAAGTAACGGATGTGAGAATGTATTCAACACGCTCTATGTAGACAAAAGACGAAAAAGACTGTATATCTTTTGTCTACGTCAAAAGATATAACCAAAAACAATATAACCAAAAGAGAAATAACCACGCACTGGGAGCGCTCTGTTGGAGATGATGAGAACTACAGCAAAAAGTCAACTTAGTTTTTATTGCCGGTCTGACCAGACTAGTACTGGCATCTGTTAGAGATAGGCGAAACTAAAGTTAAAATCCGTCGTTATCTAATATAACTAATATTACGCTATTAATTATAATTACAGTACACTTTTAAAAAAGGCTAAAATAATACTGATACATTTCAGGTATTGTTAATTAATTCATCATTGTTTACAAAATTACAAAACAGGAGTGTCTACAACATTTCAAAGTAACATATGTCAAATATTGGGAGAGGATAATGATTAATGTAATAGAGACAGTCGTCGGAAAAAAACTTAAAATCTACCATTCCGCTATTTCAAATAATTCACTAATTTCGATCCAGCAGTTTATCTGAAAAATCAACTTTATTTCTTCTTCTTCCCGAACTGTCAAAATATAGTGCAAACGGATGTTGTCATTAGAAAATGTAAACATTAAAACCTAGGACGGTCACGGCAGCTCTTTCTTCTTCTTCTCCTTCTTCTCGAACTGTCAAATTTTAGTATTCACAGCTGTTGACATTCAAGTAATTTTATGTTTTCATTCTCTAAAAATGTAAACATTGAAACTTAGGACGTTCACAGGCGTAGGAAAATTTTAAGGAAAAATGAGTATGCCTATGTGTTGCATGAGTTTAAGATCTACCTGCCTAAAATTTCAAAATTCTTGTATTTTTGCATTCATTGCCACAACAAAACAAAAAAAAAAAACAAAAAAAATAATAACCAATTTTTTTATAATTAAATATAATTTACAAATTTTTAAATTATAATATGAAGGTATTAAACAAAAATGAAATTAGTAAAATTCAAAAAATTTACAAATACACCTACATTAATTTATATAGGAAAGAGACAAAATGAATTATTATACAATGTAATTGAGTGACACATATTTTCTCCGTTTTAAAGCAATGAATTAAGTAAATATTTATAATATGATAACGAAAAATATCAACTCGATTTTCCAAACTTGCAGAGTATTACCATGTTAAGCTGACGTAACCATATGCTTTGATTGAATAGGGATTTTGCAACTGACTCTCATTGTACTACTTTCGTGCGGTTTACTCTAGTTGTTATTCCCATATAAGTGAACGTTTCAATGCACATTTTGAACAGCTTAGTACTATGGTGCGATAAAACTATTGATAACTGTAGAAACAAAATATTATTTTGCATCTTGAACATTTACCCTCCACAGTAATTGTATAATTCTTGTATTGTGAGATTGCATATCATTAGAGGCAAAAAACAATGTAAATCTGAAAAAGTTGACTTATTCGCAACAAAACGCAAATGTAGATTTTGACCAAAAATATGGGTTGTCGCAATGATTATGGCCCTAGAATATAATTTACAAATTTCCTTGGAACAACGGTTAATAAATGGAACAGAAAGGACGAAAATACTGTTAAGTTAAAAAAATTAATTTTCTTACCTTAAATTCTTCTATAAAGCTTTCACCCTGAATGACTATAAAAACCTGCAGCAGAACGGAAATAAATTTCAAATTTACAGCACTGTTATCAGAATTTTATTCAATAAATGTGGAGTGATCCATTATGAAGAGTTTTTAAAAGAAAAACAGATAACTTTAAATCGATCAAAACAATGCATACAAACAGGTTATCTGTCTGTGCGAGGCCCGTCACTGACATTACTGCACTGGCAAGTGACAAAAGTGTCAGGAACCGGGAGCCGGGAAAGGGGAAACCCAGTCATAGTCACATTCGCGTGAGTCATATGCGCGCTTACTTCCTTCTGGCTGTTTCCATTGTCTTCGCGGGGACACAGCTGATGTGTGTGTTTGACTGAGAGCTGTCACTGTGTCAGCTACTAGTAACCTAACTACATTTACTACCCACTATTACTTTAATACATTATTGCTGTCCTCCCTGTAATAATTCATCTTAAAATTTTCGTTCGCAGTATTTATTTTGACATGATCATCCAATTAAAGTTAACAAATTATACAAGATCTATGATATAAGGCCGGGGTCAACCCAAGACGGAAACGAGATCAAAGGTAGAACGTATTTTCTAGTGAAAGTATGGTTAAGTTCTTTTGAAAAAAATAGGCAAATGTTAAGGGCAGAGGATTCTGATGGTCATCACAATAAATTGCAGTGATTTGGGGGAAATTGCAGCATAAAATTGTTAGGAAACGTTTTAGATAGTAAAAAATAATATTTACCAACAAACTGAAATTTACTCTGGAATTAATTCAACCACCGAATAACAGCTTTAATAACAGTGAAAAATAGCCGAGAGACTTGATAATTCGGATCGGGAACGCATAAAACTGACTACAATACCGAATAATTTATTTTGTTTATAGTGGTGAAATACGAAAATTAATTTTGATTGATTGTCATGTTAATTATTTATTTTACGTAACTAACCATAGCATCAATCATGTTGTCGCCATTAAATGGACAATAAAATTATAAATGTTTTGAACGTGGGACAGCACAGCACGGTCCAGTGTTATTAAAGAGTTCTACGAATTGAATGTGGGTCCACTGTTGAAGAGCTTTGATTATTTAAAACTCGTTTATAAAGAGATAAAGACAACAAAGATAAAGAGTGTAAGATTCAAAAATGGTAGTGGGATTTGATTGATTTCCTGCTGAGCTTGAGTCTTGGTCTGTGGCGTATCCTCCTTATTTACAGGAGGGGCGTCCTGTAGGAGGGATACAGTACTTACTTCGCATGCTCTTGTGGTTTGTTTGGCAGGGAGATATATTATGCTAGGGCGTGTACCCTCAAATGAAACCTTCGTGCAGGGCTCCCTGGAGTAAGCCCTTTCCTTGTCTAGGAGACTTGGGAATTGTTATTTTGAGTGAATTAATTCTTTTAGGGTATTAACGTGACCCTAACCCCGAATTTGGATTGGTTTGGATGCTCTTTTTAGCGAATTTCCCATAGGGAAGAATCTATTACCGTAGGTCTCATGGCAAGACTTAAGCCCGGGACCATGTTATTTTTTCTTCTTTAGGTGCCTAGAGACCAAAAACAATAGTCGTTAAAATTTAAAAATTTATATATATATGTGTGTGTGTGTGTGTATGTACCAAATTTGGTATAGACGTGTATTCCTACAAATGCTCGGACGAGTTCGTAAACCAGATATATCAGTCAATGGGAACGGGTAGTTTGGGGGGGTTTTGTACCCCAAAATGGGGGTTTTTGCGTTTTTCGTATGTAATTTAAATAATTTTTAGATTTAATATTTCACCATTAAAATCAGATTAAAAAACTACACAATTAAGTTCCTTAAAGTTTTTCTCTATCTCCAACGGTTACCGAGATATAAAAAAATCTAAACACAGTACGTTGTATTGTGGGGCTCCAATGTTAATCTTATGGAGGATAGGAAAAAATTAATATTTCCCATTTTAATTAATATTTTTTGATAAAACTTGATATTTAGCTTCATGTGGTTGAGATCTATCCATTTATGCTTAAAAATCATAGTTTATGTGTTTATCATGGCAGCAAACCTGCATACTCTTTTCCCATTTTAAATACATAGGGAATAGGCAAACTCTTTTATTTATGGACAGATGTTGATGAAAGTTGGTATAAATGTTAAAAATAAATGTTTTTGAAGGTATAAATGGCTACTCTCAGTGTTCCTCATAGCAGCAAACCTGCACACTCTTTCCCATGTTAATCTTATGGAGAATAGGCAAATAATTCTCATGTTTATCGACAGATTTTGACCACTTGACTTGACGTATATTGTTATTATTATATTATTGATTTGGAAATTCGCTGAGTACGCAGGTCTGCTGCGACGGGGGTATTTTACTTTTCTGAAAATTATGTGGGCAGACCATGTTTTTCCTTTCCCATCCGTACGGTAGTGATGGGGTAAACGATTGGGAATTGGGGTAATCGCTAGGTGGGACTGCCCAGTATTCCGTAGGAAGGCGTTCCTAGACGGCTCTCCTAATCCTTGAGAATTTTCCATATAGTATCGGCCTACCACATATACATTTTTACTGTTTGTATGATGAGATTGAATTAATTTTCCTTTTAATGGAGGCACTGGATGAACAATAAGAACAAAAACAAAACAATAAGAATAAGAACAAACATAACAAATCAAATAAAAATGGCGGACGCAAATGGTCGAGCTATTCTAGAACTTCTAAAGAAATCTGGTAATGACGTTTGTGCCGATTGTAATAGCAAAAGTAAGTAAATTTTTACGCAATAAATGAAATCACATACACACTGATTAATTTCAACTTTTTAAAATACGGTTTAGCTGGCCTAACCTTAATCCCAACCTCCTTATCTTTCAGATGACAGCATAATATACATACCTGTCATTTAAGCCTAGTTATTCTATAAAAGGTTGGTAGTTGTATTGAAAAATAAGAGATTACAATAATATAATGAAGTAAGACAATCATGCATATTATCAGGTTGATAGACTTTTTATTAGCCCTCAGGAGGTCTATTTATGAAAGAAGGATAATAATTTAACTGTGAAGACAGATTTAAGACCAGACAATTAGGTAAATTTGTATATGTGAATTTTTAAAAACTTTCTAATTCTAACAATTGCGATTTAGCTATTATGTTCTGATGTAACAGTCTTTTTTTGGAACCGTGTCCACAAATTCACCATTAATTATTATAATTGTGTTGGCAGTTGGGGTGGGGAGGTCTATTGTTTCGTGAGTCCATGACCTTGCACTTGCAGAGGCGCGCTACTAACTGGGATATCAAACATTGGCCTCTTAAAATGTTTTTAAACTTTGCATTATTTCAAAATTGTGTTCGGATATGAAAGGGTCCAGATGAGAGATTCGTATAAGAGAGTGGTTACTGTATTAAAATATCATATTCAAAAACTTTTTAGTCCAATAGATAAGAGCTGGGGTAAAAGGAGAGCAGAGAGTAACAGGGAAGTAGTAGGGCAGTTGATATGTCTAGTAGTGTAATGTCTGTGTAGCGTAGTGTAATTAATTTGTTGTAAGTTTTTGTATGGAGGCTTACCAGTGTTGTAGAAGCCAACGATTATGAAATTATGGTGCTAATAGTTTGTGCAGAATTATACATTACCGACATACAGAGTAAGTTAGTTTAGTCATCAATAAAATTTTTATTTGATCAAAGACCAAGATAACTAACTCTGTGAAGCGCTTGATATTGACAATGTTTAATATGATTCACAAAAATATCAATTCTATATTTTCATCATATGTAGGTTATCTCAGTAACATTGGCTAGTCTACATAAATTAGAACTGAATTAGGATGAGTGTAAATCAAAATGAACGATCTTACTTTGGTTAGTTGAGCTGAACTTTATGACAACAATTATGTTACATAAAACCTCCGTAATAGACTATAGTATAAAAATATTAAAAAATGAATTATTAAAGCAGTAATAAAACATTGTACGTTAGGGACTCTTCGTATTCTTTTAATATTATCTAGGGATCCCTTAGTCTGGATGGTTTCAAAATGTCTTATAATTTGTCGAGAAACTGGTTATAGAGAGCTTTATTCTTGTAGCTTATTTATTCATTACAAAGAATATATTTTAAAGCTGTTAAACTGATACTCAGTCCTCAGCTGCTATCTAACCAAAGGGCAGACTGTTTCATTGTGTTATTAGATTACCGCCAACGCTCCTAAAATAAGTTACTGTCAAATTAATTAATAAATTATAGTTCTTTCTACTATGTTTAATTTCAGATCCTGAGTGGGCGTCATATAACCTTGGTATTTTTATTTGCTCCCGTTGTTCTGCTGTTCATCGAGGACTAGGAGCACACATATCCAAGGTGAAACATGTTAAACTAGACCGTTGGGAGGACAGTCAACTGGAACGGATGCGAGAAATCGGGAACAGTGCTGCTAAGATGAAATATGAATCAAGAGTGCCCGCCTGCTACCGGCGGCCTGTTGAGGGTGATCCACAGTAAGTACAACTGGCACTTGTTGGTTGTATACGGAGTATTTATACAGTTAATGAAAACAAATTGAATGATTGAAACATAAATAAAATAGAGGTTTCCAAATAGTATAGTATAATAGTATAGCTTACTTTAATTGCCGGCATGGTTTCAAAAGTGTAACAAACTGGTTCAGAAGTCAAAGGTTGCTGGATCAAAACCAGTGGGCAGAAACTCCTATCAGATGATGATGGTATGACCTGTCACTTTAGTTAGTTCCTTAATTCGCTATACAGGACCTAGGCCCATAGTGATGCGTAGTTGAGGTTTAAATAAGAATTCAATTAAGGTAAAGTTTAATTAGAAGCCCAATGAAATCCCATTCAAAATAAAAGTTATTTTAATATGGCAGGGACCTTACCCTATGAAAATGTTAAAAATTTCTCTGGTCCGCAAAATAACCAACAAACATAAAATAACTAGGAAAATAAATAAGGTTGCTGATAACTTCATTCTACTAATTGTGTTCCAATTCATTCAATTCACAGACCTTTGTTGGAAGAATGGATTTGTGCAAAGTATTTGCGAGAGGAGTTTAGCAGAGTGGAGATCCCCAGCTTTATGTCTGGAAATCTGGAAGGATTTCTGATGAAGAGGGGGAAGGAGGATGACCGGTGTCATCCGAGGAAGTTTGTGTTAGACGATGACACCCTCAGCTACTATGTGAAAGAGGTATAGCCATATAATATCATTAGGCAGTTAATATTACAAATTTTGAGAATTTACTCAAATCCATAACAAATTGAAAGTCTCTGAGCATGTGAGGGCTTTGAAAGATAACAGCGTAATTATTATCCCAAAAATATTTGCTTAGAATGTGAAAAATAATATTCAGGTTCAAAAAGTCATGGGGTTTCTCCCCACATAAAACATTGGCATATACGACTTGTGAAAAAATATTTTCTCTTAAAATGCATCATTGAGGCCCCCCCATGTTGTATCTCTAAATCAGGTCATGCCTAGATGTTAGGATTTTACACATGGGATCAATTGTGGTGTTTTATTACTCATTTATGAAAAGACCACAATTCATGTATAAAATTAGCTTTTTGAATTTTTGTGCTGAATGTGAAAAATCCTAACTTTAAAATAACCACTTTAAAATATCCGTTACAGAATAAAGATCCAAAAGCAGTAATACGACTGAGTGATCTGAATGTGGCATTCATCTCTCACAAGTGGCCATACAGGAACAGTCTGCAGTTGACGTGGCTGCGCGACGGCACTACGCGACATGTCTTTGTTCATCATGACGATCCACAGACTATTGTTACTTGGTACCACGCCATCCGCTGCGCCAAACTGCGTAGACTCCAGGTGGCCTACCCAGGCGCACATGAGGATGAGGTCAGTGAAAATTACTGTAGAAACTGGCAAACAAATGGGCTAATGATGAATCTGGAACTTTGGTCCTGGTTTAGCCTCCATTTTGTTGCTTTTTTACATTTTTAATGATGAGTACTGTTCACTTAGTACAAGGGGTGTGCGGATATCCAAAGTCGGATCGGTATCGGATCGGATATCCGACTCCAATCCGAATGCAAAACAAGTATCCAGCAAAGTCCTATAAATATCCGAACTCTCAGATATACTGTATAAAATGAGGTTTAAACCAAAAGATAGAAACAAAACTTTCCGTTTGAGATTAAGTCAGCGATACGGATCATCTTTGATCAACAGAAATGTTTAAGCAGATGACGAAATTACGCAATTCATATCCTATTCAAATGTAAGAACGTCTTGGGCGGTCTGAGGAGGCGGCATGATTATTCGATTCTTCAACCACGTATTTAAGTAACCAATTAGTTCAACATGATATTGCATTTTGAAATACAAAGCATAGCGTCATCGATGGTTTGATATTATTCCGCATAACATGTGATTTCGGCTACGAAAAACCTTGAATTGTTGATTTAAAATTTGGTTTCAAAGCTCAAACATTGTAATAGCTCTGGTATTTGCAGCAAAAATATATAGGCCTACTACTAAATTTTGATCGTTTACGTAATTTGATCATCTGATCGAATTAAACTTTAACTATTTTGACATAATGGACTATTTTTAGTTATCGCATTTTCAAGTTCTCCGGGTTTGAGCAATAGGATAAAGTGGTTACAAATTTAAAATTTACATTTGGCCTATTTCGTCGTTCAGTGTTTAGGCTACATAACCAACAAATTTTCCACTCGTTTTCATTCTACATTTTCTCTTTGTTGAATGATTTTACGCGTCATTAGTTTTTAAATGGTACATTTTAGATTATTTTAAGATGAATAATTAACTAGATTACGACAACGTACCATAATTTCTCGGGTTTAAATATTTTTCTATCTACTCGATACTCCAACTGCACCTGTGCACAGTCCTTTGTTCAATAGTCAGCGGCAGCGCTGTCACTGCTATTCCTCGTTCCTTAGGACCAATATATCAGTGACAGATTCATATCGGTGACTTTGTCACCGGTACAAAAATATCGCATATCCCTACCGATACGCAGAAAGCAGATGGCAACGAGCCATCGTCGTCTGTCAAATCTTGGTTCTTTGTTTATGGCGATTTGTTTTTGTCATTGTAATAAATGAAATAGTTGAATCATGAAATAAAATTGAGAATTATTATTTATTAATCTATCCATGGTTTTTTATAACTAACTTTTAAGAATTGTTTATGTAATTTATTGGCGAATTATAAGGTTTCTATTGATTTCATTCCGTGAATAATATGGTGTAGGTACATTAAAATTTGTTACTTTTAAATGCAGTAAAGTAAAAATTTTAGTTTTGTTTTTCAGCCTATGACGAATTTATGATTTTTTATGTCCACTAAAATAACTTTGATAACATTTTATCGATTTTTTCTCATTTATTCTTAGATAAGTGTGATTCCACTGTGTTATTGCAAGTATAATTTTTATATAACTGAATAAAGGCATTTTGTATCTTGTATCCGAATCTGAAAATTATCCGATCCAAACTTGAGCTATGCGATCCGGAAAAAAAATTCACTATCCGCACACCTCTACTTAGAACTGTGAAGGCTCACATGAATGATTTATTTGATAGAATAAATTCTTGCTCAGATATATGTTGTCAATGTTGGTCAAAGCTATATGTTGTCAAAGCTTATGTGGGTAGTAGTTTGGGCTGCATCCTTTAAAAATTTTAAGGTTAAAAAAATTTTTAAGGACTAGGGAGTAATAACCTAATGCACTTTGTGAATTTTCCAGCTTGTAGGTCTGTTGACACAAGATTTCATCAAAGAGGGATGGTTATGGAAAACCGGACCTCGGTCAACCGACTCTTATAAGAAGAGATGGTTTACACTGGATGATCGGAAACTCATGTATCATGAGGACCCTCTGGTGAGCCAAACTGGTTAACCATTATTTAAAATACCTACAGATTTTTGGTTAAATTGTACTAAAAAATTAAAGTCTCGAAACGTCAAACTATTTAATAGTTATTAATTTTTAAGTGTCATTTTCTTCTTCTACCAAATCATTGTCATTTGACCCTTATTGAAATAATTCGCTATACTTGGTCCACCCGCTCTCCAATATCAGCCCATTACATCTAACCTAGTATCATAATGTCGACTTTGAAATTTCTGTCCAACATCCCCACAATTACAAATTAAATTGTTATTTGCAATTTTCAAATACAAATAGAGGTCTACGGATACCCAAAAATTTGGGTAATTGCGTGAACCCGTTTGGTTGGGCGTGATCGGAATGTCTCAGGGTTTATACCAAGGGGCTTTTGTTAGACTGAGATCAGGTGGGTACCAACTACCCAAAAGGAATCAGGTACCTCAAATACCCAACATGACATTGTAAACAAACCATAAAATATAAAATATCCACTGGGTTTTAGAACAATATTTCAGCTAAAATTCTGGCCCGGTAAATACGGGCGGTAACAATGGCAGTGTCAATCTTGAAAGCAATATTCACAGACTGACTTTTTATTACACAACTACACAGATGATAAAAATTTTGTGAAACTCAAAATGTCCAACTCAAACTCAACGTCCAAGGCCAATCTGAATTTTGACCCGAACATGACCCTAATTTTAACTTATTATTTCCGAATGATAGCGGTATAATAATATTTCTCAAAGCGCTGATATCACATTCAGTGACATCAAAGGTGGTACCTAGCTGCAGGGACTTGCTCAAAGAACTAGCAGTTAGCAACTATGTGCGACTAGCTTAGGTTCCAGAACACAGGAATGAAATAGCAGACGATCGCGGAGAAAAGCTCAAGGCCTACCTGGTTGGGCCGGGACCATTCTGTCCAATCTCCATCTGCTAGGGTCTTACCAAGATTTGTGGCTGGCAAAGACACTGATTGAACTGTTGAGGAAGGAGTGGGCGGAGCTGCTCAAGCTCTCTAAAGGAGATATCAGCCGGTTGGTGGGGCTTCTGACAGGACACGAACCACCGAGGAAGCATCTCAAAATTACCAGACCCAGATTACAGATTCTGTGAGGAGGACATAGTCTCCTACACATTTCTGGCTTGATTGCCCGGCTCTGAGCCAGAGAAGGTTAACATTTTTTGGAAGGGTCTTTCTAGCCCCCGAGGACTTTCAAGAGCTGGGTGTCGCACAGCTGTTGGGCTTTGTAAAAAGTCTTGAGCTGTGGGACTGATACAATTCAGGGTGCTACAAACGATCTACAGGTCGAGGTAGCTAAGGTTGGTCATACACGATCTGTTTTGATAAAAAAAATCAAACCTTACCCAACCCGAAAATTGATGGTATTCTACTACCTGACCCGACAAGAACAAGAAAAATCACTACCCACAGACCTCTAAATACAAAGCTTAGTATTTTGTAGTTTGAAGCAATGACAAGAAATATCAGTTTAGTGATATTTAACTAATAAAAAGTATTTATTATTAACTGTGTAACAAATTAACTTGGTGTTACTACTATATATATATATATATATATACATACATATCAATGTCCTTTTTTTGAAAATTGAAAATGTTATTTGGCCAATAAACAAATTTGGCCACTTGTCAACAAATAATTTCAACTTGCAGAGTGGTTCCTAAAAACAGCCTAGTCCTGGTTGGCGCTGCAACGATAGTATTTTTCACATACGTAAAATATACCTGGTCACTGCTGTTTTCAAGTGTCGGCTCATTAAGGATGAGCACATGTCAAAATATTATAGGTTTACGGTATATTGAACCAAGTCCATATAAGTGAGTTTGATATTTGTGTTGCCAGGACGCACACCCCAAGGGTGAGATATTTTTGGGGCACATGCTGGAAGGGTACAGCGTGAGGGTGGGTGTGCCGCCAGGTGCTCGAGACCAAGGCTTCTCGTTCACGCTGCGTACACCTGATCGGTGGTACAACCTGTCTGCCAACACAGCACCAGACCGAGATGCTTGGATCAGCGCAATAGAGAGTGTCACCGCCCGCCCTCTCAGTGTGCAGGACAAGAACAGTAAGTAGATGGACCAAGAAATCAGTTTTATCAAAAAGTTTAGATTAGATAATTAAGAATTGTACTAACTGCTGACAGCATAGCCTTCTTTGAATTTAATATGAAGACATGGGCACAAGATTTTTATGTCAATGAATGTTCCGGATTCACGTTCGCTGCTATATGACGCTCACTGGAACTATGTCGAGATGAGCATGCCATAGTGCACACTCGGTGGGAGCTTTCGGCAAAGCTAAATATTTGTGCCCTAGCACTTCAGTGAGGGCGTGGTTGTTAATGTCAGTATTAGGCTATATGATGTTGGCTGTCTAACTATGCAATCAGTTTTAGAACAACGCTTTTATTTTCGAGATACATTTTAGGGATTTGTGAGCTTATGTTTAATGTTTCCCTACTGAGGGAAATATAATGTTGTAATACTAACTTCCACAGTAAAAATGGTTTCTACAACAAGTGGTCGTCACCAGCGCAGACATGATAGTGACGATACAGACTCTCAATCATCATTCAAATCATCATCTTCACTTTGTGTTAGTGGTGAAATGGCTAGCACACAGTGTAAATTTAGTAAAATGTGGCTTGATACCAAACTATTTCCTAGTCTTAGTGGTTGGATAGACTTACATCATATCCAAGAATTTTGAATAAAGACATTTTTCATAAGAGTTTAAAAACATTATATAAAAATATAACTAATCCATTGTCATTATGATATTATTAAGCATCCAGATTGTTGAGAATAAATTAAATGGTTTAAATACCTCTCTATAACAATCTTAGTACTTGAAGTGGCGCAACTATAGTTTCAGCCTAATTAGGCCGAAACTATAGTTGCGCCACTTCAACTACTAAGATTGTTATAGAGAGGTATTTAAACCATTTAATTTAATCCATTGTAATTTATAATAAATGTTTCAGTGTTTTCGGTGATACGACTTAGGCATTAATGTTTTTTAATGCAGGTTATGAAATAATTTTCGAGTAAAGTTTGTGAGTCAGGGAAATTAATGACAAATTTTCTGTGGACACCCTGATGAACTTTATTGTTTTTTATTCTTTAAAGTAGGGGTCTTGTAATAAATTTTTTAGTTTTTATATCTTTGAGACATATCAAAAACAGGGACTGATATTAATTTTATATAGTTAGATATTTATTTCATTGTTTTAAACAGTACCCCAAAATATTCCTTTGATTTCAGTATGTGCAAGACTTATTCGTAAAAGAGGCATTCTTCACAAGAACAACAGAAGATAGTAGTTAACAAATGAATTAAGGTAAACATCAATGGTGGTAGGTTATTTATTGAATATTTTCCTTATCAGGAAATATTTTTTATGATTGAAAAAAGGACATTAGTATGGACATAAAACTATGTCAGTTGTCATTTGAGGATGTGAAATATTACATTTTTATGACAATCTGTATTATTTAGGATGAGTGGATATAAAACAATTTGTTCTACATTTTGCTTAAAAATGATAAAACTCACTGTTGAAACATTATTATAAACAAATTTACACTGTTTTTAAGTAGATACAGCAATGCAAGATGTTCTCTTTTTGTGTATTTCGAAGCAATTCTTTACTCTGAACCGATAAGGATTCAGTAATGAATTAAAAACCATAAACTTTTTTATTCCAATATCATGAAAAAATAATTATTTTTATATCTTATTTTTTATCTCATCTACGTTATTTTTTTGTTTCTTATTGTTTTTGTTTTTTTCTTAGGTTGGTTGGAGGAATGTTGAGGTCGTGTTTTCAGTGGTAAAGTTTATTCAATTGAATAATATAGAGGTTTCCTATAGAGTAGCTTAGTTTTTTCTATGTCAGTGGTATTTGTATGGTGAATATTATTTTTTAATAGTGGAAAAGTTGCTATTTAAACTTTAATTAAAGGTGAATACATTGTAATAGAGAGAATTCCAAGTATAAATTAAATCAGAGCTTTCTTACCAACAGGCCTGGAGAGTTAGGCTAAGTGAAGGTGCCAGTAGGGTGTCATGTTCAAAGTCAACCAATACAGAGAGAGACAATACAGAGGGGGAAACAATTGCAATGTTTTCCTAAATGATAATGACGATAAATTGTGATTGAAGAAATCCTTAAAAACTAATATTAGTAGAAAAGTCTTTGACTTGCCAAAAACAAATTTCTCTAAAGCCTGGATAGTTTGAACTAAAAAGATTTGAATAAAATCGGGCAATGCTCTTGCAAAGCGCAATGATTCTCAAAATTACTTAAGATTTCATTTTGAGGTTTGACAGCTAAAATAAATAGTCAATAGCAGCAGTTGATGAGAGGGACCACTGATAGGTATTAAAATGCTTACAAAAGGAAAGATGAGCAGTTGATCTGAAAAATTAGATATTTTACTGGATGTATGGCCACTATCTATATTGATAATCAATATCGATTTTACTAATTAAAAGATCTGATGAATTAGTTGCAACTAGATTTTATATTCATGGATCTCTATTCTGCTGATGTGAGATGCAGTCATTGAGTCAAATTTTGTTGCAAAAAATTAGCAATACATTAGTGAAGCAATTTCACTGATCATTGTACAAACTAATTTATTCCGTGTGTTATAGTGTGATAATTATTATCATTAAGCACGATATTGCAGTGTTAACAAGCATTATACTTGAAAATCTACGATAAAAGTTTCAATTGTTGAAGGATCAGTTTAAAATTGATTTAAATTCTTAATATTATGTTATTAAATTTTAATGCAAAATAAAGGTGACATGTTGATAAGATCATTTAAGGTCATAATAATAGTATGACCTTCAGTATTCAATCATTATATTATTCTGATTGAATATTTAGGGGCTGAAAAAAATAATTTGGTAAAATGTTTTTTCAAGAAGTAATAGATATGATAAAAAGAATATGGGCAAAATGAAGTAATTTCAAAAACAGATTGCAATAGAAAAGATGAATATTTAATAAAAATTCACTATCCGTAGTAACATACCATAATAAATAACATTATGCAGTAGAGCCTACACCTCTGTGTATCAGTACACCAATCTCTTTATCTCGATTGGAGGTATAAAGAAGTATCCTAAACAAAAACTACTTTGGCAACAGTAATATCAATTATCCCTGTGTTTATATGTTACTGAACCAATCATGATGTTTAAAATTATCACTGCAAAATACATTGAAATTTACACTTGTGTTTTGGAGCCGTAATATGTAATGCTATTTACATATAAAAACTAAAATGTCTCGATTGTCCATTATGTATTTTGCACATTTCATTGTGTTGCATGAAACTTTGTTAAGGTATTTTTCATATGTGTGTTTTGTTTTGTGGATTTGTCAAGTTTGGCTTTTCCTGAGACCTCTAAATATGATTTCCCAAAATGTACTTAACAATCAGTTATTTTTATTCCTTTCTGGTTCATTCTAAATGAGTCTTCAACCATACATAAAGTTCACATTGTGTCTGTAACTTTACTGGTGATCTTTGCTAAACTTTGAAAAAGTCCAGTTAGTTTTATTTTACTATAGATTAAAATAAATGTAATTTTTAGTCAGGATATGGCCAATACATGTAATTTTCAATAAATAAAGTACAAGGTGACTTTCAGGATTCCATTCGAATGCAAAGTTTTGTGCATTAAATGCAATAATATATTCACCACTTTTCATGTCATACTGCACAGGGGCTTAGAGGGTTAAGCCCCTGCTTATTGATGAGAAAAAGTTTAATTTTCTGATATGTATAATATTTGACAGCAAGTCTTCCTTAAAAATTCCAATTTGTATTCAACCTATAAACTATTTTTAGAAATCTAGCATTTCAATGGGGAAGGAAATGTATTGTGACAATATACTTCCTAGCTCATATCAGTATGGAATATTGATTTGTCATACGTGATTTAACTAAGCCTTCACTCATTTGGCTATTCCTACAGCTTTATTATTTTTTAATTTACACTATAGCAGAACCTCGCTCATCCTAATTGACCTAGTCCGATATAATAAACTTGAAAAATCAAAAAGAAAAACAATTCTAAATCTGCAAAGAGTATGTAATAATTACCCAGATGAGGGAGGGTCTGTTGTATATTGTTTAATGTATTTAATTATATTTAGTCTTATACTTAGGGTAGACTATTTATGTACAATGATTAATTCAGATTCTATATTGTTACCCAATCCTAGTTGCCTTTGTTACTATATCATGACTGTTATGTATTCATAAGGTTAAATATAATTTATTGGTCCTATATTTTGGCCCAGTTGTATTTTCTGGGACTTTACTGGGGATTTTCAACCTGTTTCTCTATAAAAAGACCTAAAAACCTTATTGCCTATTAACGGCAATTAATGAATGCCACATTATTTAAATTTTTAACAAACATGGTGCTAAAAATATTGCAACCTATTTATCAATATTTTTAAATAATAATCATATTTATTTATTTCTTGAAAAGTAATAATAATTTTAATCAACAGTGTCCCATGGTTAGGAATAAAATTATTCTGGTATGTTGCTTTAAAATCCCCTGAAAAGTCTTTTACGCTCAATATGACCATTGTTATGTAGATTTAGATTAGTTGTTTGAAATAATACTGTTAGTCCCATTTTTATGTATATTTATAAATATTTTTTCCAATTATATGCGTCTAAAGTTTTTTTAAAATTTTATTCTTTCCAACCTCCCATAACAGGTAGTTTAACTTCTATCTGTAGTTCTTAATCTTTTGCTTTAAAAACTTGAAAAACTGCTAATTTGTATTTTTGGTTAACATTAAAGCCACACATATATCCAAGCATGTCTGTCTGTAATAGGTCGCACAAGGTAAATTACATAACAGATCACGTGGCGTACAAAGTTTATCATACACTAATTTTGCCTCTAATTACATTTTTACTTTAAAATTTTAATCTAAAATTGTTTTTTAGTTGGCAAAATGGACAATGGCTTTATAACTAGCAATAAATATAATAATTAATTGTGGTCACTCTGCTGCAATTCATCTACAGACGATCCGATCCTTCCTATTCAATTGCATCTTCTTGAGTAGGTTCACTATTTTCATTTACATATTCGCTATTAGCGAATAATTGTCTTTTCAAGGTCCCTATACCAGATTTAGCAATTCGTTCCTCTTTTTGAATTCATTTTTTGACATTGTTGATCAAAGAAAGCTAACATTTTTATTCTTTACTTTCCATTGTAACAAAAATATAAGTAATACGAACTCAAAAAAAGACCTATTTAAGTATTGAAATAATTTCAATGTACAGTAATTATTATGATACATTACAATCACACAGCTACATAAAACAAGATGATTTTACTAAAATTACAGTGGAACTCGGTTATAACGTCATTGAAGGGACCACACAATTAATGACGCAGTATATCAGAGTGACACTATAAAAGAGGTTTCATAATTTTAATTTAAAACCGAGGAAAAATAGAGAAACACATTTTTTTACATGAAATTAACACTTTTAATGAAGGTAATAATTAATACACATAAAAGTTTATGTTTATGACTGACAAAACTACTCTATACTGTAGTTCAGTACTGAATGTGCATGTTTTGAATGTTGTATTCAAATGTAGATGTAAGGTTGGGTGCATGTATTTTGAATGTGCATGTGCAGAGAATGTAGATTGAATGAGATTGTCTGAATAATAGTGTGGATGTGATTGCGTGTTGCGCATGTACGTTTTCTGTAGCTCTTAAAGTACCTAGTTTTATTTCTATTATTAACTTATTTTATAATTTTGCCTTCATCTGCATGGTTAATGGTTCTTTTATTTTTGTTTTTACCATACATTTTTACACACTAACATATTTTTCCCTGCAGTCGCCATAAATTAGAGAGCGATAGTCGCTGGGGATCTGCCCCCGCGGGGACATTTCGTTATTATACAGTATAAATTGTTATGTTTGTTTGTCTGTAAAAGGAAAGAATAAAGAATTTATTACCCAGACTGT
Organism: Nephotettix cincticeps; assembly: GCA_023375725.1. NCBI lineage: Eukaryota > Metazoa > Arthropoda > Insecta > Hemiptera > Cicadellidae > Nephotettix > Nephotettix cincticeps. The sequence goes on from CM041787.1 coordinate 54,849,267, forward strand.
ATAAAAAATCGAGTTTAAAAATATCGCAATGAAGTCCGGCTTGGTGAATTCAACAGTTGGTTCGATTTAAAAAAAAATTCCGAACACATGTCTGCTATCTTACGTCCCTCCTCACACGCTCTTATAGCTCACACTTTGTCTTTAATCGGCAAAACCTTTCTCTTAACACTTGCCATTATTTTTCAATGCTGTATTCTAAATTAAAATAACGAAAAACAAACTGTAAAAGACGTACACTGAACTAACGATAGCTGCACGAACTGTAGGTACGTACGTACGGTATCACATTGCTTTTACGCGACGTGAGTCACTGCCACTGGCCTTGATGACGGCGATAGCGGATATAGGGGAGGGGGTTGGGGTGGTTAGCGGTAAGACAGCAATAAAATGCCGTTTATAGAAATAGAATGGGACGATACATCCAAGGTTTTACCTATGTAAATACCTATAGTTTGGCGGGACCTAAAAATAAATTACGTTATATCCGAGTTGACATTACGGCCGCAATAACCAAGTTGCACTGTACTACCTAAAAATATTTTAAAACACTACAAGTTGCCGCACAAAATACTGACACAATAGAGCACATGGCGTACAAAAATGGTTAACATTGACAATGGAATGCAGTTAACTGGTTCTCTCTCATGGTCGTTTAGGGGGGTAGAGAGGGGAAGATAAGGTGAGAGATGAGTGGCAAGGCTGCCGATTTTCTTCTTATACAATATTAAAAGCATTTTCTGCGGAGCTTTGTACACAGCACGACTTATTAAGGGTTAATGTTTTAGGTATTCGATTTCCCATCAATAATTAGCACTCTAAAATAAAGAAATTTTGTCAATGTACAAATTTTTTTAAATTAATTTCATTATTTAAAAACAGAATTTAATCATAAGTTAAACTAATATATATTCAACATACATAAACAATTGACAAAGTAGAAGAATGTTTCAAAAAGTACCTTCTACAGTTCACAATAGACAACACTGTTGTCACTACAGTTCTACATCTACTTGTTTGTACTGGTCTATTTGACCTCACTGATGAAGGTGAGGGTTACTTGATTGGAACCTCTCTAAAATGTTATACAATAAACGTCTTTGGCAATTATCTCCTCTCACATGGAGATGATGTCATTTTTTGAAGACGTCATCAGCTAGCCTGCTAGCAAGATTACCTGTCCTACAGCCTATTAAAAAAACTATGCCTTTAGGGTAATAAACTTTAAAAAAACATAAGAAAATAACTTTATTTTTCTTTGTTACATCCCTTTCCACAACAGCCATCTGGTTTATGGTTTGGTGTCCATGGGCCAAGGCTATTAGAGGCGTAGAAGTCCATGGGGTATTTCTGGCCCCACTGGATGTTGCCCATAACAACAGATGCCTCATAAGGGGTTAAAAGTGGTTTGGGGAATGCAGTACCCCAGTCAATAGACAGTCGTGGGCATGCTACTTGTATAAATGCTCCTACGCCTTTAAACAACTCTAGTTTACTTGGAAATATCTCTGAGAGTAGGATTATCACAGACTCTTTGGACGCTGTTTGTAGCCTCTCCTGAAACAATAAATCAATTGAAATTTTCTCATTTGACTTATGTGGATATAGCTCTAAAATTGGGATTGTAGGTAAAAAGTTCAAACTTTTGAATTTTTTTGTCATCTTTGTTCAGAAATGATGATTTCTTTTAAGCTACAAATCTGAATATAAGAAAATGGTGTTAAAAAGAAGTTAATACAGTACTAAAATCTATTTTTTAACACATTATTAAACTTACAGAGACAAGATGGGTCTGTTTTTATTTGGGGGGGGGGGTGTTGGGGTATTTTAATGGGAATATAATTTAAACTAAATATAATGTAAATCAAACATAATGGAAAAATTACAGTAGAAAATCCGAACCAATTGGGACCGTAGGTAGTTCGGATTATCGATTTGTCCGGATTTTCGAACATAACCTACAAATACTGTATTTCTTTTTTTAATAATGTCTGTAATGGTGGTCTTACTCACTCCATACTCTTTTGCAAGAGACAAACCACTTTCACCTTTTTGCAGCCTATTCAAAATTTCAATTTGTTTGAATAGGGAGAAATAAATGTTTCCTTTTCAGTGAACCCGATGAGGAGGCCATAATGTAAACAATCACACAGTAAACTAATCAAATTACAAGACGTAACTGAACGCTATTAACCGCACTGATAACTGAACACTACTGGCAGTGGCAGATGACGGAACAATAATATTGTGGGCGGAGGATAGTGGGTAAGGCCAAGTCAGTGAGTTAAAGACACGCTGAAGCCCTTGCTTGGCGCGACCCAAATCCCCCACCCCGCGCCCCTCATCACCCGCTCCACGCTGGCAGTTTCTCCCCAAAATTTTAAAAAATAGTGCTGTGGAGAAGTTTGGATTTTTGACGTTCTGCTGTATATTTTAACAGTTGTCAATGCTGTAACAATCCTTTAATGATTTTGAGGTAACATTGACTTAAGGTAATCAATATGCCAGTTAAAAAACACAATCTAATTGTTTAGGACAAATAGTAAAGCAACAAAGTTAAAACAGAATAGAATTGTTAAATCGGAAGAAAAAACTTAATTTTATATACCGTATTAAAACTAGTTCAGGAAAAAATAGAAGCAAATATACCTTTAATGTTGACAAAACTTTAGTGCTTCCTTGTCGTCCTAAGGTTCCCAGAATAAGTCCAAAGCAATCTTCTTCGCCAGCCTTTTTTATTGCAGACTCTCTATTAATTCTCATTGCTTCATGATCGTATGACTCTATTGAAAGAATTTTTTCATAGGGATCATATCTGCAAAGGGGGTCATTGGTACAGAGTATTTAAATTGGACAAAGTATTTTAATGCTAAGTAGTGAGAAGACATGCCTACAGGATTGTCTAGCAATGTTACTTTTTTTAATACTACTTTATTTTAGTTTTACTAGTTAAGTTTTCTTGGCGACTTTTATTAGAAAAATTACAGTGGCTTACCTGAAAAATTTAATATCTGGATTAGCAATCATTGCTGCCTCCAAGTGAAATCTCCCATCACCTAAATAAATTACACTATCTACATCCGTCATTGTTGGTGCTGTACAACCTAGAATTTCTCCAGGAGAAAGTGGCCTACTCTGAGGAATGGTAATAATATATCCATCTCTGCGAAGCTCATTTGCAGTCGCTTGGAGAGTAGCGACAAACTGAATTGTACTAACAAAGCCCAATTTTGAAGTAATAGAGAAGTTGGCTTTAATTGTCTCAATGAAGTGGAGAGAATCTATCTTAATGTCAACGAAAATGTATAACACTGTAATACCTGATGTTCGGTCAACTGGAATTAAACAACTATGACCATAATGAACAAGTAAATCTGCTCCTAAGGCTTTAGCTGTGAAATCATCCACACAGCAAGCTCCATAGGTTACGTCTCCCATTATTATAGTATCTGCATCAGTAAATTTTTCAATTATGTCACTGATTGTGATAGCAAACATCAACAAGCCCTCTGGCATTTGAAGTGCAACCCGCCTAGATTTGCTCTGCTTAATTCTCCAGATTGTTTTATGAATTTCAAAATTGTAGTTTGATGGTAACAGCTTAATGGCTGCATTTAGTTCAGCATTGTTTAAAATTTCTTCTGGAATCTTTGTTACCGTTTTGATTGGTCTAAACACTTTCCTTTCTGGTTTGGCTTTCACAATGGTAGCTTCACGTTCTAAAACAATTCTATTTTCTTCAGCCATTGGTAGTATACAATTTTATAAAAGTAAAATTCTTACTATTTTAATTATTAACTGGTATAAAGTAGTAAAGAGCGCGATTATGGTATCACAGTCAGGTCGAATGAAAAAATCTTCATACAGTAAATTCACTGAACTTATTCACTGAACTGAACTTGCTAAAAAATAAAATTATCACTTTATCTCAAATAAAATTTACTCAAACAAAATTTTCATTACCACCCTTCCTCAAATCAAACTATTTTACTCCTGGAGAGGAGCAACTTAAAGTTCAAGATTATTGGTTTGGTTAAGGAAATGTTTTGAGGTTAGTTTAAGTATCATGCACATAACAATATCAATTACTGTAATTATTTTACAACAGTTTCCATCGAGTATTGCTCCTCTGCAATGCGCATACGCGAACAAACTTGTTTCGTGAAACTATGACAAATATTTTACCTATTTTAACGTAATTGTATGAAATAGTTTCATTTTCATCACTGTTTCTCCATTTCGGGATAGAATCAGTTCTTTTCTCAAGAGATTTCTGTTTAATTATTGGGTTTTGAATGTTTGTCCTTTTGACATTGATATCTGTTAACTAAGGGGGGATTTGGGGGAAGGGGGGATTATTTACAATCCGCCAGACCAAAATTTGTATCGGAAACGACGATGCCGTCGAATGGATACTTACTTTGATATTTGGGGTCTTCATCCATGACCAACATAGTCGGATAGATTGCATTTTATTTAGATTTTTATTGCGGACATTTTCCATCACGATTTTATGTAAAACAAAATCGTGATGGAAAATGTCCGTAATAAAAATCTAAATAACATCAATCCACCATCACCAATAATGAATTTCAAACAAAGATTGCATTTCTTATGCTAAATAACACCCAATAAACATATACTTAAAAATCTTTCGCATGTGGCGGCCATGACAGCCAGGATTTATGAGGGGAAAGTGGTAGCTCATCCAGTTTATATAGGGGCCTATTTACTAGGAACTCGCGAATTGTCGACCTGAAACTCATTGTCTAAATCACGCACTTCAGCTGTCAGGGCGTTGAAGATTTTGATAGCCATGCGATGGTAACTTTTGAGTGTGTGGCTAAGACGACAACGTGGATGTCAAGAACTTTTGCACCCTGAGTGCAATAACCGTGAACCGCATCTCTCCGGCCAAACTGTTGTAGTTTTTCTTTGAGAAGCACTGGTATGTTTAGGACATATTGGCTAAAGATGGTCAGTATACCTAGCTCGATGGAGAGTGATCCTTATGTCCTGATGATGTAATAACTCTTACGGCTTTTTTGTAAGAGTAGAGCTTGCTGTGAAGCAGGGGAGTGAAAGACAGCATGTGCTATTTTACGTTTATTCTTTGTCGACATGGTGGTTGCATTCACTTTCTCCAAAATCTTTTACAAGTGCAGTATATGTCATGTCTCTTCCCACCCATGTCACGTTAAAACCAGTTATGGGCACCTGTTTCAATTAATGCTTCGACCTACTCAAGAGGTAACTAGAATTTATAGTTATCTTTTGGAACTATATACCATGGATGATATTATAAGAACTCCCGTTTCACTTCTTCCAGCTGTTCGATGGATCGCTCATCATAGCTCCACAGACACAGTTTTAAAAAGTCATGGGATAAAGGAAATATTTATCTCGTCTATGATTCATAAAAAGATTATGGTTCTGCTACGAAGTCAGACTATAGATTCTGTCTTCTGAGTAGTAGCAGTAGCATAGATTATTGAAGAAGAATGTTCTTCTATCATCTATAGTTGCCTTGACGTTTGGCTTTTACTTTCTCCCTTCTACATAGTAACTTTATATGGAGAAAGTATTGTTTTCGTCAAAATTTTCGAATTTGTGTTGAGAGTGGAGCCGTTTTGGGGTCTCCTGAATTCAAAAAAGTGGATTTCGAAGTGATGTCTGTCCGGCTGTGTGTGTGTGTGTGTGTGTGTGTGTGTGTGTGTGTGTGTGTGTGTGAGAGAGAGAGAGAGAGAGAGAGAGAGAGAGAGTCTGGATGTGTAACAAAGCCACAGTCTACCCCGATTTGGTCCGATTTAAATGAAATTTGGCATGTTTGTGTATATTCACCGTATCTCCAGGGGTTTTTTTTTAATTTTTAAGAGAAGTTCACCCTTAAAAACGTGAAAAATCCAAATTTCTCAAAAACCACTTTAACAATTATTTTTACTAAAATTTGATAGTTTATAATGCACAAAGTACTAAATAATATGACACCACCCGCATGTTTTTAAAAATTACGGTTCAAAAGTTATGGGCTTTTAAACGTAAAAACAATTAAATTTTCATAGAAAACAATAAAAGTAAAATATAATTTGACTGGCACAATTGAAACCAGCTTAAAAACTAAACAAATTAGTATTTTAAATTATTTTTCTACGACTAACGGTTCCAGAGAAAAGTTAAATTTACTGTCCATGATAAACGCAGTACGTTGTCTGAAAGTGTCCAATGTTATTCTTATGGAGAATATTTAAAAATCAATTTCTTCCTTATTTTTCAAAACGTTTTCCATGAAACTTCGTATGACACGTAAGATCAAATCACCAAAAAAACCAACTCAAAAACTTTGGAATTACCAGGGGGGGGATCCCCCCATACAATTCGAACAATGAATTCAACTTTGTTTCTCTTGTTTTTATTTTCAGAAATGGGATGATTATTTTTGAAACAATAACTTATTAAATGATATTTAGATAAACTTTGAAGAACCCAATAATTTTATTACAGGTTGTCTTTTTTAAATTTAACTAAGGGAGAAAGTATTTCAACAATCTAATATCTAATGGGTCAGTACACTGATACCTTATTATTTACTCAGTCAGATTCGATTCCTCACTCCGAGTCATTCCTCACCTCACTTACTTCAGACATCTTCAGAACATCAGCTCAGTCTAGTCAGTCACAGCATAGATGATAGAAGAACTTCTATTCATAATCAATGGTCACAGTCATAGCATTGATTATGAATAGAAGTTCTTCTATCATCTATGGTCATAGTCACAGTCTCACTCAGTCTCAGTCTGTTCAGTTCCACAGGAAAGAACAGAGAGAGAGAGTCATAAAGAGTTACCACCTGCCCAAAAAAAAGAAAAAAAAGGAAAGAACAGCTTATTCATGTCTATCAGTGTGTGTAAACATAACCTCAACTAGTTCTACACTCCACCAAGGTTTAAGTGATGCAAGACTATTGTAATAATTTGATAAATCTTTCATTTTTTATTTTGTTCAGTGAAGATGTAATTTTGGATAAACTATCCATCATACTAACTCATCGAAAGTACAAAATTAGATCCATCATCGGCAATTTACCATAAAGAATTCATATTGACATTGAACACATCAATTAATTAATGAAGTTAATGTTGACATCATTGTAGTGGGCATGCGATTATTTTTAAATATTTAATGATTCCTTCTGACAATGGTAGCTACAAATTACCATTCTGTTCTCTCAAAAGACAGAAAGCCATCGGTCAAAGTAACTGGAGTGGTATTCAAGAAACCAAATGTTTATTTTTGTTTTCTAATTATTGTTTCCTTATTAATTATATTGTTGTCACCACACACGAAGATTTATGAGGAAGAAGATGAGCCTCTCAGCAGAATTTCAGGTATTGGGGAGTTTTCAGACTTTCATGTGAATTCTCATATTCCACAACCTGAATCTTACAAAGAATTACCCAAAGCACAGTTGAATAAAAGTATATACACAAATTTACAAGACCAGTGTAGTGGATTCAAAGACAGTGACCGATTTGATTGTTTCCCTCAGCAAACTGTCTCTGAGGAATCTTGCAAAGCTAGAGGTTGTTGCTGGAATCCAGTGAATTCTTCTTCTGTAGGCGATGTTGGAGTGCCTTATTGCTTCTATCCTTCAAAGTTCAGGAGTTACAAGTACTTAAATATAACATCAACTAATTTGGGTGTGACTGCATTCCTAGAAAAAATATTGGATTCGCCTTACGGGGACGATATTAAACTAGTTAAAATTGACTTCAACTACCTGGATGAAAATATCTTACAAGTTAAGGTGAGTTGCTAGTTCAAATAAGGTTTATTTTATTTATTTTAGTAAAATAGTAGGACTGTGCTCTAAACATTTATCTTAATGATTAGGTCTATTATCTCGCCTTAACACAATAGTTATTATTGGCCCTTGGCCTAACTGTATTTTGCATTGAACAACAACAAAAAAAAACAAATTTACTAGTACAGTTTTTATTTGATATCTTTTATTCTTTTTGGTAGCCTTGTTCTGCGTTAGCCAAGTTTTAAGCTAACATGTTTTTACGAGCCACATCTACTGTAATGCTATTCAGTCCTTTTATTTAAGTTAACTGAATTAGACTATTTTGTTATATTTTATAGTAGGCCTATAGTATTTTCTTAAAATAATTCAACTTTCTTTTTATTCAATAATAATAAATTATTTAGTAATAAATCTGTAGTAATACATCAATAGTAATAAAATATTTAATTTGTGATTTTAGATTTACGATGCAACAAAAGCTAGATATGAAAGCCTCTTGCAGCCTAAAATATCATTGGCAGGCCAACAATCCTCAAAGAACACGTCCTATGAAGTAATCATCGACAAAGACAAATCAGGGTTCAATATAATCAGAAAAAGTAGCAACAAATCAATGTGAGTTAATGCATATTGTTATTATAATTGGTACTTTCGTATTCTACCGACCACATTCATACAATGTATTGTATATCCAACATCCAGCGCTCTGCGGAGTTATGTTAGGTCGGTTTTCTTTAGTAAAATAATAATATTTATATGTTAAAAATATCAATAATCCACCCAACTTAACTCCGCAGAGCGCTTGATGACAGAATATACAATCCAATGAATGTGGTCGGTATAATACGAAAGTACCTTAGGTATAATTTATAGCTAGGAAACTTATTATTGTTGTCGGGAGTGTTATTTGAAGTACTTTTCTTCACTTACTTACTTCACTTATATTGCCTCTCCTCCACAGTTCCCGGGAATTTATGATTATTTATTAACATAGCTCAAAAAACTGTTTATTAATTGGTAAAACCATTATTTATATTGATAAAACAAACTCTAAAACTAAAAAAAAGTTTAGTGTAAAATTTTAATTAAATAATGTTTCCGGGAATTTATAAATTTTAATGAAAAATTACCCAAATTAATAGGTCAAGTAGGTATTGGGGAATTTCAAAAAAGCACAAACACCCTTATATGTTAAAAAGTATTATAATATAATTGAATGGAAACATAAACAAATTACCAAAATGTAAAAATATTATAAAAATCAAACTAAAATTACTAGAAAGAAAACGTTTACAGGCTTGTAATGTATAGTATGTTTACATGTTCTTTTCTACACCTCACTTCCTAATGCCTCTCTCAAATGTTAAAAATATTATAATTGAATGGACTCATACAAAAAAATTACCAAAATGTAAAAATATTATAAAAATCAAACTAAAACTGCTAGAAAGAAAACGTTTTACAGGCTTGTAGTTTATAGTATGTTTACATGTTCTTTTCTACACCTTACTTCCTAATGCCTCTAATCACTGTCACTTTCCAAATCAATGTCCATCTCATCATTCTTCTCTTCTTCTACATTTCCAAATCCAAAAAAATCATCTTCATCGTAATCATGGTTTGACTCCTCATCATTATCAATTTCAAAGATTTCTTCACATTCTTCCTGCTCTGCTTCCCCTGTGTTGCCTTCTGCTTCCTTGCTTGCTTCTTTTTTCTCGTTTGGAGGTGGAGCATTCATTAGTTTCCAGTTGTAAGCAAGAAAAGTTAGCTTTGCCGCTCGCTCAGAAGTCAGACGATTTCTTTTCTTGGAATGTATCCAAGAAAACGTACTAAATGTACGTTCTGTCTGCTTTTCCAGGTAGCAGCACGAATCACAATAATGTCATTATCTAAGAAGTTCACTAAATTGACGACTTCTTATTTAATTTGCAAATTTGTATATGATCGAGACTATAGCGGTTCTAAGGTTAAAAGGAATCTATGCTATCTGTATATTCTTCAGAAATTTGAAACTGAAAACAAACTAACAATAATGAAATTTGATACTAAATGACATTATTGTGCTTTAGATTCAATGCAGAGGACATTGGAGGTTTTATTTTCGCCGATCAGCTGCTTCAGTTGTCAGTAAAGCTGCCATCACGAACAATCTACGGACTTGGGCAACAGCGCAATAAGTTTCTGCTTGACACAAACTGGCGTCTTATCACTTTGTTCAACCGAGACCAAGAGCCGGTAGATAAGGTTGGTGAGGGAAGGGGTCTTTAAGTTGGCAATGTAAGGGTCAATACCACAAAATGGGAAATGCTCAGGAAATTAAAAAAACAAACACATCAAACTGTTAATTTTATTGTAAAATTATATATACTATGTTTAACACATGTATTGAAGCAGTGGAGCTAAATTAAAAGCTTACTTATGGTTAAGTTGTTTAAGCTCATTAAAAATAACATTATCATCATATTACAAGTAAACCTCATATCCGGACTAATGTGGCGACGGCCGATCCGGATAGCAAAAAATCCGGATGTGAGAGGGGAATAAAACATCCGGATATCAAATAAAAAAAAAACACTTTACACAGTACACTTATACAGTACAAAGTGGTACATTACTAGAGTAATACAATTTTTCCTCCATCGTAATGACAACCCTTTTTCTTTTTCCGGCCATAATAACTTATTCCTACACGAAACTAAAACTAACCGTTACAAGAAAGACAAGGTCACTGAAGCAAAACAAAGACGACACTGACCGCAGAAGCGGGTGTTGTCACTACAGTACACGTGATGCGTTGGCTTGGCTAATGAGGTGGGTACGGACAGGTGGGGTTGGGAGGTTTATTGTTTCGTAAGTTCCTTGCACCAGATAGCACAGAATACAGACAGTAGCGCTAGAGACTCAGGCACTCGGGACTAGGGTGACTCATCATTTTCCGCTTTTGAACATTACCGCTGTCCACATGGCTTCAACCCCGCGTTCGGCGATCACCGTGCTACTAACCGGCCTACAAACATCGTTCGCGAGTACTGTTTTAACAAACATTGACCTCCTAGAGTAATTTTAAATTTTTGCATTCTTTCTAAATCACGTCCGGATATCGGAGGGTCCGGATATGAGAGATCCGGGTATGAGAGGGTTTACTGTACTTCAAATAAGTAATAATACAATTAAAATCAATAATTAACTTCTTACTTTTAGCGAATTTCCCATAGGGAAGAAGCTATTACCGTAGGTCTCATGGCGAGACTTAAGCCCGGGACCATGTTATTTTTTCTTCTTTAGGTGCCCAGAGTCCAAAAACAATAGTCGTTAGTATTATGTTATTCATTCATTCACTCATTCGAAGGGGCGGATTTCCCAAGGCGCTTCAGCCGTAGCGGCTTTTTGCGCACCCCTAAAAAAAAGTATTATGTTATTGATTTGAAAATTGGCTGAGTACGCAGGTCTGCTGCGAAGGGGGTATTTATTATTTTTCACTGAAAACAGTCAACATTTTAGTCTCAGTAGTAAATTTGTCATTTTCTACAGAAAGTTTGAGGTTATTCTTTGGAAAATATGTTTTTCGTATATAATTCTGGCTTGTCATACTGAAAAAGTTTTAAATCATTTACTTTACTTTACTTTTAAATTCCAATTTTTGGGTTAAACACACATTATAATTCATTACAGTTTTTTGGCATGAGACCAATTGGTATAGTCAGTGAACGTCTAATAAACTTATGAGACTGATAACGTTGATGCATCTAAAGGCTTTAGGATAAATAGTAAAGCTTTTATAATTATTATAAACGGTTTTATTTATACCATAAGTATGAGACAGGTCAGTCTGCTTAATATCACAAAATGCTATTTTCTAGGCTATTAGCTCAAAGTGTAGTAAAACGTAACTGTCAACAATCACTGTTAATATTCACTCCTGCACTCATAAACCCATTGTTACCGTTGTGTGCTATCAAACACTGTGGGTAAAGTGATTCACAGTACTATCATTGACTCATTATTTTTGTCATGTGTCTCTAATCATATCTTTTTTTCTTATCATCCATTTCCTTTGTGTGTGTTGTTGATTGTAGCGTATGTTGGGAGTACAGTGAATGTTCCCAAGAACAAAATGAATATTTTTCCAGTTTTTTGAACAATTTAATATTCTGTCAAATTGGACTTATTGAATTCCAAATTAAAAAGTATTTATTGTCTTTTAGTAAAAGTAATTGCAATTTCCAAAGTCATAAATATGTAATAAATTAAACTTTAGTCGTTAGTGGAACATTGAATTATTAAAAATAAGTAATAATAAGATCAATAAATAGTACCAATATGAATATTTAAATAACTTAACAAAATTGAAATTGTTTAATCAATTTAACAAAAAATGTCGCATGTAAATAAAAAATAACATAAGTTCAGATACATGAGGATGGATCCTTAGTATAAGATTAATTTCTTCAACTGATTTTGATAGACAATAGTCCTATGAGTAGAAATTTCATTAAGTACAGCAATCAATAAGGAGATAGTGGAGTGTCAAGCTTTCTACAAAAAAGTATTTATACTTCCTGGTGGGAAATAGGTTAGGTCATAGATATTTCTAAAGGGAATGTTTTCAGTTCCTCCAATCAACTTTTCTCATCACCATATGTCACTTCCATTAACTTTTGCTTTCCGCAAATGGCTAACACTTCACCGACATATCCATGTCAAAAAAGTTGTTGAATGAAAATATTTTACCACCATGGATATTCAACATGTGATTAAATACAATTATTGTGAATTACACTACAAAACAAGGAAATACAAGGCACTGGGAATATTGTTATAACAGTCGGCTGGAATGAGAGTATTTTAGGGATTGGGTTGATAGAAAAGGAAAATACAGGTCGTCCAACAGTAAGATAGAAGCTGAAGGAAAATGAAAATAAGTAAGCTATTATTTCTTAGAGTAGTTTTATTTAACCGAGTATTAAGGGTTGTATGTTCTAGTTCCTTTTAAATGTTTTTTATGTGTAAATTGAAAAATATATATTTTGATTTTTTTTGTTCGTGAATATTTGATATTGAAGTTGTAATAAGCTGTAAAAAACATTGGATTTACTACAGCAAAACTTGTAACCTTCCTGATTACGTTAGTTAATACTCAATGCTAAAGGGTTGTACAGAATAATGCAATTATAATTTGTATTGATGAAAGTAATTAATTACTCTTTGATTTCTTGTATTACCTCTTGTATATCTGATTTGTTACAGTCAAACTTGTATGGGTCACATCCGTTTTATCTGGCAATGGAAGATGAAGGTTTGGCCAATGGGGTTTTCCTCCTCAACACTAACGCCATGGGTAAATATTCCCCCGTAGTAATTCATATTTCAACTTGGTGAAATGATTATTTTAGTAGTTCTATTTAAAAGTATGGTAGAGCCTTAAAATATCATTGAGGATTTTGGACTTGGCATTGTGACCAGTCAATTTTTGGATAATAGTATACAAAGTCAAGAGTTCCATAGTAATGTATCAACTTAATCCTTAAAGCCCTAGTTAAGAATTCTTGTTTATGCTCATTTAATGTAAAAAAATCAAAATACTACTTTCTCAATTTTGTTATGATCTAGATAGATTAAATAAAGTATAAGAAAGAGAAGTTGCTATATTTATATTAAATGAAGATTTTAAAAACATTTTAGAGGTATTAAAAAAAGTAATTTATTTTCGTCTAGATGAGCCATTTCAGTTAATAAATGCAATACATTAAAAACACTCACACAATATACACTATTTACTGCTAAAAAACAAGAAAAACAAACACACATCAACAAAAATTTCAATAAACAAGGCTTGCTAGAGTGGAAACAGCTGGTCGTAATGACTCGTGTTTATAAGCGCAAATAAACGGTACCAGTGAACTGACACATACTTTCTCCCTTAAGTAAGTTCAAGAAAGACAATCCGTAATGAAACTATCATGTTCTTCAAAGTTGATCTAAATAAATACCATTTAATAATTTATTGTTTCAAAAATAACCATCCCATTTCTGAAAATAAAAACAAGAGAGACAAAGTTAAATTAATTGTTCGAACTGTGTGGTGGGAAACACACCTCCCCCTATCAAAAACAAAAATATTAATACACAATCATCCTTCGCCTTAGTGGGAGTGTTGAAGCAAGCCCTCCCGACATGCCTCTGTTGTTCGGTTGAGATATTAGTGTTTCATTCAACACCACTAATAATTAGTTTTGTTAATAAATGTTACTCTTAAGTTTTACCAATAGCAATTATTTTAACAATACCCTTTACCATTAAACCTTGAGATTTATATACACTCCTAGATATAGTTTTATGGAACGTCATAGCGGTATGGTTGCAACCATATGCTAAACTATTTGATAGAATGTGTCACTGAAGTTATAGCTTCCCAATTGCCTCAATGGCCTAGGTTAATCTCAACGTACATATTTTTACCAACTACTAAGGCATAACTCGAACTCAGGACTTCAAGCCCAATAGATGACTCCAATTCAGGTTGTTTTACCATCTAAATACTTTTACAGATATAGTTTTACAACCTACTCCAGCCATCACATACCGCACTATCGGTGGTATCCTGGACTTCTACTTCGTTCTTGGACCAACTCCGGCAGATGTCATCAGTCAGTATACAGGATTAATCGGTCGTCCGTTCATGCCACCCTACTGGAGTCTGGGTTTTCATCTTTGCAGGTATCTGACTGTTTTTGAAATGCATTTTTCTAACCCATTAATGTAGTAGTTGTATTGAGCATGAGCAGACCCTGAGGTAGCAATTAAGATGGCCTATTTTTATTAATTACAGAACAAAAAAATTCAAATTGTTTATATCTTGAACTTGGAAATGTGAACTGGACCAGGAAAGATTTGTTTAGTATAATATTAGAATTTTTAAAATTATTATTTTATGCTTATGTTGCTGCCATAAATGTTTTAGGGTATTGAGTGTGTTAGAGTTAGAGTTTAGTTAATGTGTAGTTAATTATCAATATGTTCAATATTCAGTTCTTGTCATTTACCTAGTTTGTGTTTTAGGCTAGTGTGTTCAGATCTTGTTGTTCTGGAAGACTCAAATTCTTATATTAATTGGTTGTTCATTTGCTACACAAGAATGGATTTTTAAGCTATATTTAAATTTCTTCCATTCAAAAATAAATCAGTTAGGCCTAAAACCTTTACACTTTCTCAATATCTCTATTTTTCTGTCTTAGGTTTGGGTACAAATCACTGAATGAAACCATAGAGGTATGGAATAGGACAAGAAATGCTGGAATACCATTGGTGAGTGGTCTTAATTTGATATTTATCAGTATTTTTTCTATTTATGCATGAAATATAGATGCATTTTTAAAAATTAAATTGTTTCAAAAACATAAATATGAATTATTCTTAAGCTGACATTCAATAATTGAAGATTGAATTCATTTTTGCTGCAATGCAATTCAAATGCATGCAATGCATGCAAAAAACATACATGCTAAAATGTTTTTCCGTTTTTACTCAGCATTTGATGTCTTTTGATGGAAAACAGCGAAGTAACACCAAAAGGACAAAAAAAACAGCACTTACAGCCATTTTTTTGCTCGTTTCCGCCTGCACCTGGGACGTTCTTTTACCGACCTGCACACTTTTTTGGTTGTAATATAAAAAAAAAACGCACTGTTATAAGTCAAAAACACATTGATTTAATTTTAAATCATAAAAATACTACACTAACATAAAAATATACCTACTATTTACAACACCGCCAGCTCACCCTGATCTGTTATATTCATTTGTGCCAGTCATAAAAATATTTATGATCGTGATGCACAATTCCGGCTGGTCCTCACACATGGCGCAATGCCAAACAACCCTTTTATGCATATTTCTCTTGCTGCATTCGTGGCACCTTTCATTTTTTTACCCTTTTGCCGTAACTTGCCTTTTCGATGATTCAACAAAACAGTATTTACTATTCACAAATACACAACGTTTACACAAACATGTGTTTTCATAGAAACGTGTGAATCAAAAACTGACTAAAAATGAAAAAAATGTAACCTCGCCGCACTCAGCCATCGTTCGCTGTGCCACTTGATTTCACAGATAATCGGGAGTTCACTGTACTCTCAAATAATATATGTATCCCCAGCTAGACACTATTTATATTTAAATTTAATATTTTAAGTTTATCAAATTGGCTCTTTCAATATGAAAAACATTTTGTTTTTCATAAGTAAAGTAATTTATGTAAGGCTACTGATTCAGCATGTGTATAGGTACTGAGCCCGTTTGTTTTTATTCTCAGTGTCTTACAATACAATAAATAAATACAATTTCTTAATGCTGAGATTGCTGCATCATTTAGAATTATTAATGCATGCTTCTCATGCTTACAGGATACTCAATGGAACGATATAGACTACATGGTTCGCCGCAATGACTTCACCTATGATCCTGTTGCATACAAAGGCTTGCCTGAGTTTGTAAACACGTTGCATAAGGTGAGTTTTGTATTTTAGATGATAAATAAATCTGTTTTTTAGTAATGTTTTCTTATGAATTTTTATTACTGGTGAAAAAAATTAAAAACGTAAATGAAACTATAAAGGTGTCAGTACTTTGTTTCTATCGTCAATACAATTTTGCCAAAAGACTAGTTTTTTAGTTCAAAGCCTCATTTTAAAATCCTCAAACAAGACATATTCTAAATCTGAACAATTTTCAGGTCTATCTATATTCATTGGTTTATATAAAATCATTAATAAAAACAACTACAAATTTATACCTAAAAACTCCTTCCTTGACACTCCCTGTTACAACCACTCCCTTCCTGTTTACCTGGTGGAATGCTTAACAAATTAATTTTATTTGATTAATCTATAATCTATAGTCATTTTAGTATGGTTAGGCCTAGTGGAAGCGGTTGTGTTATTTCATTCTTGGGTATTTTTTTCTATGTTTTATAACAATATATTCTTGAAGAAAATTGAATTCAAAGAATTAAGGTGAAAAAAACTTGTTTTGTAATATCCAGTATTGAGTATTATTAATAACTAATTTTTTCTCCTTTAACGTGTAAATTTGTAATTGTGTAAAAAATTTGAACATTAACGGTGCACAAATATGACTCAAATAAAAATTTTGATGTCGAAATGTGTATTCACATTTCCAGGAGGGTATGCACTACATGATCATCACGGACCCGGGTGTAAGTGCGGCAGAAGCCCCCGGAACGTACCCTCCGTACGACCAGGGACTGAAGGAGGGAGTGTTCATCATGGATCCCACTTTGGATAAACCCTTCGTCACCAAGGTAGGCAGAAAGAAGACTCTTGGACATTCAATAGTTAAAATATCAATCAAAATGATTTAAAAATGGAGTTGCTTTATTGTTCACCGAGACTATTGTAATGCCATATAATGTACAAAACAGGATGTAAAAACACTACAAAATGTTTGTACAAAATCTGTTTTTTAAAACGATTTCCCAATGAATCCAAATCTACAGAGTGAGTTTTATGTCCCGGCACACCTATATATAATTTAAGTCTGAGATATCATAATGAAATGTTAGCCTTAACTTATATAACACTTTTTATGTTGTTAAAAGTGTTGCCTCCCTTCTGCAAAGGAGGGCAAGGATGGGGTTAAGGATGCAACTAAATATTTTCAAATGGTGTAAATTAGAGGTCTCTATGTTGCCCCTAACAAAAATTACAACTATTTCAATAGAAGTAAGCTTTAAAAATTATAATGTTTTCAAACATAGTAGAAAAAGCTCATTTAACAAATCAAAGATTTACAATAGACAGTGGTTTGGACTCCACGTTGTTGTAGTTCCCTTAAATATGCTATGGGCTATTAATTATTAACAGTTCTGTCTAAGGAGCATGTCAGCCGTAGTCAGTAATAAGACTACAAGATTGCGCCAAAATCATCCTACACTCATTTCTCATTCATACTTGGCTTAAAATACCTAACTGGGTAGGTTGCCATTTCAATAATCTGATCTAACAGTATGAATCAGTATAATTATAGATAGAGTAAAATAAATGTTTGTTGAATGAAATTAAAGTTTCTTGCCCTAACATATTTTTTAAGCTTCAAAATTGATTCTATGTTTTATGATCCCAAAAAGCCGAAATGGGTCTTATCTCAATTAATATGTATGTCTAATTATAACGCTAAACAAGGCAAACGTCTAAAGTACACCCACTGTGAATTTGTTAAGGTTGAAATATCTCAGGAGGATTAATTTTCTTACGACATTGACCTTCAAATCCACCATATGAAACACTCCCAAAATATTTTTTTGATATTACTGTACTTTAATATTTTCGTAGGTTTGGAATTATGCCGGAACTGTGTTTCCTGACTTCTTCAACCCGAAGACCGCGCCGTACTGGACTGATCAGATTAAACATCTTCATGACAAATTTGCATTTGACGGTCTTTGGATTGTAAGTATTGCCTTAGTTTTGTAAAAAAATTCCAGTTTAACAATATAATGTGCAAAAATTACTGAACATTAAAATTGTTAAGAATATAGTTCAGACTGTGGTGCAAGTAAACTATTATTTAACAAATAAATTATTATAATTTCTTTTTAAACCTCAACTGCCCATCAACTCCCCGAGAGTGGTTAGATGGCCGTCGGATATGTACGTATTCAGCACGGTAGAAGCCAAAACTAAGGCATAGTGTGCGACACTGTCGGGCTGAATTCCCTCCCTCCCCCCACTCAGTCACGTGACCTAGCGCGCCGATTCTACGCTCTTCCTATCTATAAATCAACAACCAAGAAGCTCCTGCATTCTATCAGAACTTTGGCGAACTACAACTGTATGCTGACAGTGAAGAATGTTGCACACGGATATATTCTTATGCAGCGTTTGGGTCAAAGTCAGTAACACGAATATATATGCGTTGTCAGCGAGCGAGGGGTTAATTCCTAAATGATCAATTATCTGTTGACTGCTTGTGAGCACAAGCTCTCAAATTCGAAATGTCATGGCGGCACATTTCAGTTAAACCCGCTATCACAAAAAAACAAAGCCACAGTGAAACAACATCAGCAAAAAATGCCACTGCAGAAAAACAGAACGTTCCAAGTCAACGGCCCACACAGCAATGAACTGGTAAAGAGTTGTACTGCACTTCACAGGCATCAGGGGCAGAAAGCGGTAATACAAAACGTTCACCCACAGCAACGATATTCCGATTACTTTTGGGTACCCCCTCGTAGGATATTCATTAAAAATAATAGTGTTACAAGTAGTAATAATATTCATTATTGAATCTATAAAATTATGACGGAGATATTTTTTTAAATTGGAATGAATGAATGAATGAAAAGGATGTCTTGTTTGTTGACCATAAAATGTATGTTCTGTGTCAAATTGTTTGATAAACTTTTTGTAGTTTTGTTGAGGAGAGCAGAAAAAGACAAAAATTTAATTAAACAAAATTATTTTTACATTTTTAATTTTTTCAGTACCGTATTTTACCTAAGAAGTATAAATTTATATAGTATGTTATCAAAAAATAAGTAAACATAATAATTTAAGTAGCCATTTCACTCCCAGCGCTAGACATTTTTTCGCCCACCACATGTGTGATGATTTAGGTGATTTACCAAAAGTTTTTACCTTTACAAAGGTATATTTATATATTAGGTTTATTTAGGTCGAATGACTAACAGTTTATGAAAAGAGTGTACTCCAGCTGTACTCCAGGACAGCTTGTATGAGTGCCGAACACTATGGAGAGCTGCACTACGATGTTCACAACATATATTTGTGTAATTTAACATTGGCAACATTCTCCCTTCCCTTAAGGGATACAGGGAGAACACTCTTTTTGTAGCCAGTAGTTTTGTTTAAGAGCTAATACAGAAAAAACAAGTTTTAAAGAATCCTTTAAAATGTTGGACAAATCCAAATAAACACATCATTTTTTTTACCATAACCTGGTTTTTACTTCTAGGATATGAACGAACCTTCTACAGAATGGAATGGAGGCAAAGAAGGTTGTCCGTCCAATAAATATGAGAACCCTCCGTACCTTCCGAGGGTACAAGGTGATCAGCTGTACTCCAGGACGGCTTGTATGAGTGCCCGACACTATGGAGCGCTGCACTACGATGTTCACAACATATTTGGCACAGTTGAAGGCATCGTAACTGTTGGGTGAGTTTCGATGTGGAATTAAGATCCGATGGCCTTCGTGGAATATGAACCTGTGATCTTTTGCACTTTCCATAATGCACACTCTATGCTACACTGTCAATGTACAAGTACACGCAATGGACAGCTGCTATTAAGTCCATGTACACTGAGCTAGCGAGACACCCAAATAACACCAAAACAAACAAATTATAACAGAATAGTAGCAGTGACGAGTGACTTATTCCAGGGCACTGAAGACAGTGAGGAAAAAGCGAGCGTTTGTGATATCTCGAGCGTCGTACCCGAGCCAAGGTCACTGGACAGGAGTGTGGACCGGGGATATCAGCTCTTCCTGGGACGACATGGGCCACTCGATATCAGGTATTTGCATTACTTTGAACTTAAAGGTTATGCAGGCAAAACTTTGAAACGTAAGATTATATAACTATCAAGACCTGCATAGGCTAACTGTTTTTAGCTGTTATGGTTTTGATTTTTCATAACCTTTTCCTCATTATTATTAGTATTTTTTATTGATGCATTTGTTGCTTTGAACAAGCACGCGACTTGGTCCATGTACGAGGTGACCGGTGGTGACGGAATAGTGGTTGGGATTGGGGGTGGGTTAGGGGCGGTGATATCTGCAATTTTTATAAAATTTGTTTTAAATGATTTGTGATTAATAATGGAACAAGTTTCTGCAAAAAACAAGAAATCAACATTTTTGAGCTGGGCCAGGAAGTCATCCAGACTCTCCTTATATACTAAACATTCTTGGTCAAAATTTTTGCAAGATTTTACATTTTGTGATTGAGATGCTAACTGAAGTGTTTGATTGCAGATGTCTTGAGCTTCAGTCTGTTTGGTATTCCGATGTCGGGAGCAGATATCTGCGGCTTCAACCAGAACACGACCGTGGCTCTGTGCAAGAGATGGAGTCAGCTGGGGGCCTTCTACCCGTTCTCCCGCAACCACAACTCAATAGAGAACATTGTAAGTGGTCAATGGATTGATGTCTCATCGATAAACTCTTAAACCCAATGTTTACCCTGAGGACTTAAATAGTGCAAACTGCGTATAAAAAGTTATGGTTTAAGTAAGAGCTTACTTTCTTCTACATGTTTATTTACAGTTACCCCAAAAAGTAAGTCTTATTTGGAATGAATCTGAACAGGAACCTCACAAAGCCTGAATGATGAGACTGGATACTCAGGATAAGGTCTCACCAATACCGATAACTCTTCACGATTCTTTTTACTATCAGAGGCTACTACTACAGATAAATTGTGTACTGTATGTAGGCCTATAGCGTGTAAAATATGAATGGTGTGAAGTACACGTCTATGAACCTCATAAACAGTGTATCAAAATCTTAGCTGACCTAAGTTTGATTGATTTTCATCTTTATACAAGTAAAACAAGACTTAAATAAAGGTTAAACAAGCTTAAACAAAACTTAAATTTCTATCCATAATTTTAGATAGAAATGTAGATGAAATGTCAGAGTTTCATAATGAAGGTAATGGATTTTGGCTCTTGCACATCACAGTCTGTTAGTTCTGATGCTGACTATAAACACACAAGCTGAATTTGTAAATGAGGAAACAACTAATTTGACTATTGACAATACAAATTACTGATTTAAGTTAAGGTAAAACTCGGAAAATGTTAAAGTTATGTTATAACTACTCAAAATTCAAGTACCCTTCTTTCTAGAAGGCTTACCAAAGGCTCCTTCCTATTCAGGCACACTATACCAAGGGACTGTTGCTCATCCTGTGTTTCTAGGACCAGGACCCTGTATCCTTAGGACCTGAAGTTGTGGAAGCCGCTCGTGAGTCTCTCCTGACTCGGTACTCGCTCCTGCCATACTTGTACACTCTGTTCTGGCATGCGCACACCAAAGGCGAAACTGTTGCTCGTCCTATGTTTGTTGAGTAAGTCTTAAGTTTGTGTAGTTTTTTTGTGAACAGCGCTTAACTCATTCGCACACAATGACAGAAGTTCCACCCGCCATTACGTGAAGCGACAGCCACCATCCGTAAATATAAATAGATCGCGCCGAGTTAGTTCTTCAGAAATCCAATAGATCACATTTGCTTTTTTCTGTAAGCTTTAGACTTTATTTTGGTTATAAATATAATTTAATACTCTTTGGCCAGCCCTATCGCTAAAAACAGCTGATTGAAAACGACGTTTCATCAGCTGACATCGTCTCCTTTGTTGTTTTTCAAAGTATTAGTTAGATGTTTATGCATGCTGTTGTAAAATTGTAAAATGAGTGAATAAAATGAGTTTTAAAATGAGGGGAAATAACTTCATTTTTGTTGATGAGTGTGGGAATAAGTTAAAAGATCATGAAATTGAAAGAATAATTGGTGAATGTGATAGTGTTGATAGGTTTATAGGGGTGAATGTAATTAATATTGGCTTACAGGTTTATCCTGATAGTAAAATAACTATATATTCCTCAAAATTCCTCAAATTGATACATTGCTGAGATAAGAGGGATTTGGCTGGCTAAATTGTCATCTGACCTATTTTATGAGGGCTACTCTACTTTAAAAGCCCAAACATGTCATTAAAGATCATGTTGTATTTCTCAATCATTATTTTACTATAAGTTTTAATCTTTCACACTTTGAATTATGTTATATTATTGAATATATCTTGTAACAACGACTTTAAACCATAGTTTGAGGTGGAGGAGCTGGATTTGCGGACCCAATATGCACCAAATTGTAATCTATTAGTTTTCCCTATCATCTTGTAGGAATGTGCAAGTAGTGATTTTAAATTAGTTTTAGCTTTTCTCTGCAACGAAATTGATGTAACATTGATATTACATATTACATTACGAGGTCTAAGTAAGCTTAACTTATCAGTACTTCAACATAATAGATTTATATGATGATGGAATTTTTTTCTCTATTATTTATATGATTTATATTAGGACTGAGGATATTGTCAGAACGCAAAAATAGGTGTATTACCTTCAAAAGTTTTATACTTATTGCACCTAAAAAGAATTTAGATTTTTTAATGCTAAATAATTGCTATTTGCATCTAAAATATTCTATATTCATTAATTTTACTTTAAAAAGTGAGCGATAGGCAGTGAGTTATGAAGAAATCAGTGGATTGACTGGAGTGATGGACCAGCCAAGAGAGGTTCTAATGTAACATAGCTTTAGAATCTAGCTAGTGGAGAGAGTATTAGGTAGGCTGGTTTACCATTGGAAAATCTCTCCTCTGGCCTATTTTCCCTTATTACCTGATATCACAATGGGCGGAAATAGGTTCCTTCAGCACGTCAGCCATATGGCTTGTTGCTGATTACCCTGTTGCTGAGAGTCTTACAGATTTTTTTAAGCCTAAAAGAAAAAAAAACAACAGCCCTGGAAAACTGCTGTAATCTGCCGACCAGCTCCTCTCGGGAAAGGTGACTGCTCCTCTCCATGATGCCAAGAGGAGCAGCCCTCACCTCAGTAAGCCCAGTGCAGTCATACAGCAGATGATCATCTTGCTCGCATGGGAGCACTTCTTCACTGGAGACCCAGTCTGCAGGAAGTACTGGGCAGTCTGAGGAGACTGCTGATCAACAGCAGATGATCAGCAGTCTCCTCAGACTGCCCAGCACTTCCTGCAGACTGGGTCTCCAGTGAAGAAGTGCTCCCATGCGAGCTAGATGTTCCTCATGTGTCTGTGTCCCGTGATGGGACCTACAATGAGTCTGAGTTCTGACCTACCTAACCGAAGAAGGTCCTCTGCGAGCCTCGAGGAGGGAGAACTGAGGGACAGTTCACTGGCTCCCTGGAGGGGAAGCTCCGCCCACCTTCTGCGGTGACACTCGTAATGCTCACGTTTTGTTCTCTCAATCCACATGTGCCTGGAGACACCGCAAAAGGGTTGTGTGCCCATGATTCCGCTATTTCATTACCCATGATTCCTGAGTGTCCTGGAATCCAGCATAGGATAACATTGTTTAGACTACCAAGAGAAGACCAGTGCCTTGAGGGCACTGGACTCCAGGACTCCTCTCTGGCCTGTTATGGTAAGGTATAACTACTTGTTTTGATGCAGGTTTCCCAAAGATGATCACACATATGACCTCAATTCCCAGTTTCTGTGGGGTTCAGCTCTTCTGATCGCTCCCCTTCTTTCAGAGGTATGTAAAATTTATAATTTTCTAATTGGTCTAACTGTAATTTAGTTTTCAGTTCTCAAAAAAGTAACAGAATAGTGACTCAACTAGTTGGGGGTTTCTTGCTAACCCCCAACTTCTACTAAGTCAACTAAATGTATGTTGGACTTCAATTAAAATAATATTTTTTCTCTATTTTTAAAATGTGTAGAAAAAACCCATAACAAGGATCAATACTAACATAGTTTTTATGAATCAAAAATATTTTTCTAAAATAAATCAAACTTAAAGGTCTTAACCCAAGTGGATGGAGTTAAAATTTTTGTTTTACTCCCAGAATAAATATGCTATGTGAATACCAGTTATAACATGTTGAGGTGCTTGAGAAACCATTTTATGTTGAAAATGTTGTGCTTGGTTAGCTGATTAACATTGTTAGATGCATTTATGTTAAAAACATTATGTCGGTAGTAAACCATATCAGTCATTGTGACTGATCTACAGTTGTCATGTTATGTCATATCATGTTCACACCGATTACTGAAGTGTGGTGGTATTTCAGGAAATTGTCTATGCTAAAGCATATCTTCCGACTGGCCGTTGGTATAATTTTTACACCTTCAAGCAGATTAATAGCAAGGGTAGTAAATATTTACTGGAAAACCCTAACGATTCTGTCCCGCTTCTTCTACGGGGTGGCAGAATCATCCCTACACAGAAGCCAAGCACCACGACGACTGCCAGGTATGATGAATTATTAATCTTTTGACACAGTTAAGGGTGCATTTTGGAGTTCTCTTTTTCAATTTTTCTTTTTTTCCTACAATTTTTTTCTTGGGAATATTTTTTATATTAGTCAACACCAGGGTTATTTAGTAGAGATTATAATGAAGATGACTCTTCTTAACAAAAAATTCACAAAAAAATTAATTTTATCGTGGTCTTTTTAAATTTTGATACCTTTTAATATTAATATTATTGGCGATTTAACTTAAAAATTAAAACTAGTAAAGAAACTCTTTTTCCTTTATTACTATGTTGACCTTCTTCCTTTCTATCTCCATGCAATTAATATGTTTCAGTTTACCCATTACCCCATTTATGCTTAGACCCATTTATATTGTTCGAACAAAAATTGTAAAGAATAATTTTGCTGACGAGATTGAATTTTAAAATGGAAATCAAGTACAATTGTGGTTACTAATCCTGTTGAGTTCAGGCGATTATCGAGCTGGAGTTTTACTACAGAAATGTCAATTTCTGTGCAGTTATAGACTGAATAGTATATGTAGATTCTATAACAATGCGTCATGTCCATGTTTCAGCCGTGTGAACCCCGCAGGACTACTCGTTGCTCTTTGTGAGCACAACATGGCCCACGGAGACCTATACTGGGATGACGGTGATTCCTATGGTAATTTTGTTGTAAACTAAGCCAAATTTAGGCTCAATTTAGTTTTGTTACTATTAAACGTATTATAATGGTAGTCTGGTATACATATTTTTGTATTCTTGTCATCACATTTTACTAGAAAAATTCGTTAACTAAAATTAAATGTAATTCATTTATTTACTTAAATTTTTACTGAATCATTTTAAACTTAAGCAAAAAATAATAACCTCTTAAAAACACAATTGTATATTATATAAGAATAGCTTAAAAATTAATAATAACTTTTATGTCAGGAACAAGTTAACTTCGTTTTTATTTTTATTGTTCTTGGATTTTATACTTAGAAACTCCGTTCAGTTAATTTTTATCTACTTTATTAAACAGGTACTGTGTAAATAAATCAAACTTATCTTATAAAACAAGTAACCTAATGAAAAATTTATAATGTGTAATTTAACTCTCCAAAGCTCTTAAGAGTCTGCTATCACTAGATTAGTCATTCTTTAAATATTTCATGACAAAAGTTGTTATTTACACAGATAAACAATATTTCGTTATTGCCAGTCTAATTTAAGTTTCTGAACAAAATTTAAATCTATGCAGACTTTGAGAATGGCTTGTACAACTACATCAGCTTCAAGGCGACCGCAGTGAACGTGACTAGCGTGGTAGAGCAATGGAGGTACAAGACGAGTCTGACACTTGACGAGGTGAAGGTGGTGGGTGTGCCGGGCAATGTGGGCAAAGTCATAGTCAACGGAAAACCTGCTAACTTCACTTTCCAGCCGGAGCTGAGGGTAAGTGTGTTTTATTGCTACTTTTATGTATATTGTATATTGCTACAAATTTGGTAGAGACGTGTATTCTTAAATTTACTTGTATGAGTTCGTAATCCAGACATATCGGTCAGTCAAAAGGCGTAGTTTGAGGGAATTTAGTACCTCTAAAATGGGTTTTTGTGTATTTCATATGTAATTTTAAAAAATATAATCTTTCATCATCCCCAACCAAGATATTAAAAAATCTAAACGCAGTATGTTTTATTGTGTAACGGTACACAAGCTAAATTATTACTTATGTTAGAGAAATATGTATCCTATAAGATCAAAAATGAGAAAAATGTAAAAATTAATTTTTTCCATTATTATCTAATCGGTTATTTGTTTTGATTTAATTTCTAAATTAAGGAACCCCTCTAAACAGGCATTGCTTAAGGGGCTTAAGGGCATTATTATAGTACATGGTTTACATCTTTATTATCTTTTTCTGTTTTCTTACAAATTATATGTTTTTATGTTTTAAAAAAGATATGTAATTTATGTTGATGCCTCAGTCTAACTGTTGGTTTTGTCGTTGCAGTTCCTGAAGTTATCCAATTTGTCCTTGGATTTGAGTCAACCATTCTCCATTTCATGGTCTTAAAACGCTATGTATTAAAAACAGAGCTCACTTATGTTCATTCTTATATACATTAAGTGAAACAGGTAAATTATATCATTGCCAGAGGAAATATTTTTATATTCCAGTGTTAAAATGATGAACTCAAATTTGGTGTATATAAAATGACTAAATAAGAATTTAAAAAGCCGTAATGCCTAGTGTGTTTACATAAAGTCGTGCTACGGTTATGTCGACTATTTTTCAAATTTTATTTACATGTATTTTGTAAAGAAAATTCAACTATATTTAAGACTAAAATAGTCTTCCTGTATTCAAGGTATCTAAGTCATAGTTTACTTAACAAAATTTATCGTTAAGTCATAATTAATGAAATCAGATTATGTTATCGGTGGTATTCATATATTTTTTCAATAGATGTTTAAACATGTCTGATTGAATTCCAACTGTGTATAATTTTTTCCAATGTGTTTAAGGAATACATTTTTTCCTTTTTTTTGTAAAGATGACATTGGTGTGTAAATCTAGCTTTCAGGGGTATAATTCGTATAAATCGATAAATTTGCATAACATAATTCTTGTACCAATAAAATTCCTGACAAAATAAGGTTTTACAAAGTGCAGGTACATATGAAATAATTTTATGATTAACTATTAGAGGTAATTTTTTTAGGGATATGTGATTATAATTGACTTGTGTGAGTATCCAAATCTGAAAATTAATTGTCTGATCAGACCTTGAGCTGTCGGTTCCAAATTGAAATTAAACTATCACATTCCTAAAATTTTAAAACTTTTTTTAAGATAATACTTATGCTAAGTTCTTCTAATCTGGCAAAGACTTATTTTCACGTAGAAATCTCTAAATTACTACAAATAAGTTACAAATTTTCCTATGAACTACTTACAATGTTGAATTCAATGATATGTATTGATTTTTCATGACAAATGAGATATATCTATGAAAGTTATTTTTGTGCCTTACTTATTGATATTATTTAAATTAAGAAGTACTTTAAGCCTATTTCACGGAAAATATAAACATGTAAAATGGTTTCATTTTTACTCAATATAATTGTAGCTCCTTAATTGGCAATTTTTCATTTTATCCAGGTTTTTATTAGCTATTTTCATTAATCAAATTCTTATCGATTCATTATAAATAAAATGCTATTTTTACAATTTTAAAATATTAATTTAAAGGACTTTTTAAGGTTGAACATTCTCAGAATTGCCTAATTTTTAATTAAGAATGTGATCTAAGTAATTTAGTTAAGTTAGAATTGTTGATTAAATTAATTTAAAAATCAAGATTTGAGTTAAAACTATTTTAACTGTCTATAATTATGTAATTTAGTAGTTTTTTAAAAAGTCTGTGTACATAAAAAATATACTGTGATAACTCCTGAACAAATTTTTATTTAAGTAAGTGCTTCAGACCTTCGTCCAATTAGTATTTCAACTTGACT
Organism: Nephotettix cincticeps; assembly: GCA_023375725.1. Lineage (NCBI taxonomy): Eukaryota > Metazoa > Arthropoda > Insecta > Hemiptera > Cicadellidae > Nephotettix > Nephotettix cincticeps. Next base: position 54,877,651 of record CM041787.1, read on the forward strand.
AAAATACCGACAAAGTTATTATTCAAAACACATACGTCTTGGGAAGGGAAATAAAGAAAAATTGTTTTTAACATTGAGAAAAGGTTTCTGAAACGTTACAGCTAAGTAATAAATACCACATAGTTAGATTCTTCTTAGACTTTCTACTCACGGATAATTTTTCAGATGTTTTAAAAAAAGTATTTAAATAGCTGTCGGTTCCAAATTGAAATTAAACTATCACATTCCTAAAATTTTAAAACTTTTTTAAGATAATACTTATGCTAAGTTCTTCTAATCTGGCAAAGACTTATTTTCACGTAGAAATCTCTAAATTACTACAAATAAGTTACAAATTTTCCTATGAACTACTTACAATGTTGAATTCAATGATATGTATTGATTTTTCATGACAAATGAGATATATCTATGAAAGTTATTTTTGTGCCTTACTTATTGATATTATTTAAATTAAGAAGTACTTTAAGCCTATTTCACGGAAAATATAAACATGTAAAATGGTTTCATTTTTACTCAATATAATTGTAGCTCCTTAATTGGCAATTTTTCATTTTATCCAGGTTTTTATTAGCTATTTTCATTAATCAAATTCTTATCGATTCATTATAAATAAAATGCTATTTTTACAATTTTAAAATATTAATTTAAAGGACTTTTTAAGGTTGAACATTCTCAGAAAGGAACTGCCTAATTTTTAATTAAGAATGTGATCTAAGTAATTTAGTTAAGTTAGAATTGTTGATTAAATTAATTTAAAAATCAAGATTTGAGTTAAAACTATTTTAACTGTCTATAATTATGTAATTTAGTAGTTTTTTAAAAAGTCTGTGTACATAAAAAATATACTGTGATAACTCCTGAACAAATTTTTATTTAAGTAAGTGCTTCAGACCTTCGTCCAATTAGTATTTCAACTTGACTAAAATACCGACAAAGTTATTATTCAAAACACATACGTCTTGGGAAGGGAAATAAAGAAAAATTGTTTTTAACATTGAGAAAAGGTTTCTGAAACGTTACAGCTAAGTAATAAATACCACATAGTTAGATTCTTCTTAGACTTTCTACTCACGGATAATTTTTCAGATGTTTTAAAAAAAATATTTAAATATTTTACCGTAAAAAAAAACAAAATTTAACTTGTTTTCGACTGCAAATCAATACCTTAAGTCAATTGCGTGACCTCAGCATCAGCAACTCTTCCTAAAAAGTCTTATAAATAGTATAAACACATATTTTTTAACAAAAATTAGTTTTCCAATTGGGAGGGCGAAAAATAAATTCATAATCAGCTTATTCCAGCTTTATTTTTTATTTCTTTGGTGACTCTAAACATTGGACCATGTCCAGGGACTATGTAGTCGGCCAGACCTAATATCTTGTTCCTGTTAACCTCTTGGTTTTCCGGACACTGACTCCCAGCAATGGTCCTCCAAAGTTCCGGATCATCCAAATCTTCTTCACGCTCAAACAAGTCACCTGGTAAAAGGAAAAGAGCATTAATAGGATTGTTTAAATATATAGATATACACGTTGTGGATTTGAAGATATTCATATTTACAGTGGAACATGCATAATTTTATCTTGTGTGTTGATAAAAACTTGAAGATAGTAGAAAGATAATAATCAGTATAATGTTCTACAAAATGTTTTACTTACTCCAACATATATTATGAGTTTTTCAATATAAACATTTTGTTACAATCATATTTTTAGTATCAAACTTATACTGGAACTATGCTAAATGTACTCTCACCTACTACGGCTACAATTCCTTCGGCCTTGGTCTTTACAATGACTGAAACATCGTCATGTGTATGTCCTGGAGTGGGTATTATTGAAACATCGCTGTCTATTACAAATGGCTGACCTGTAACAGGTGATAACTAATATTTATGAGAATAAACCCCATCTGGTCTTTATAAGGGTTCAGCTGTACAAAATCTACATATCAAAATTTCAAACCATCATTTGAATGTCAAAATGACAAAACAGCGCACATGCTGTTTTGCCGGTAAATGACAAGAATTAGAACATTTTTAAAGCTGTATATATCTGTACATGTTGCACACATTTCAACTAATAGGCCTTATATAATAATTTTTTTTTAATTTTCCTCCCACCTAAGCGTATTAAATTCACCAGATATATTATAAAATAAATTAGATTGTTTTCTGAGATTCTGTATCGTGAGACTGCTTTTTAAAACTTTTATTGCCCCGGCTTCACGTGATGGTTATTCCTAGTATTCTAATTATACAGTCAAATCATTAACACGTTCACTGCGGCGCCATCGCCAGCATCCGCTTCGAGCCTGTTCCCAGATGCTGCGCGGTCGCTGGCACCCTCTCATCGCCTAGCTATTAAAACTTTTAGTGTAAGGCTAGGTCTTGCTGGGGTAGGACTATTGTCAGCGTTTTGATAAGTGACTATGTCATAACGTGGTGGTGCCAGTTTTCAGTTCGCTTGCTCTGATTTTTTTTTACTAGGGTTTGAGTATTTTTTCCTTCAAATTCAACCCCTTGCGTATTCTGTTTATACTTATTCTGTACTAAATAATTCCTATGATGTAAATAAACTATAGTTATAACTCTTCCTTGTTTTCAGGTTATGTACTGAATATTTTTGGTGCCAAATAGCCACCGCCACTGTTTTACGTGACCTTGCAGGGGTGACAGTATATTTTTATTCGTTCTGTGTCCTTTGTTATTAATTATACTGTGTTTTATGCTATTTATTTAGGTTATTTTATTATTATTATAATAATAGGTTATAATAACTATCATACCATCCCCGGATGCTGAGAGGCCAATAGCGACCGCTCAACAATGATGTCATTTTTGGTGAACCGGATGTTGATAATCAGGAACAGAGTTTTCATACTTTCTACTTCATATATAAGTAATTTCACTAGTACAATTTTTCAGCTTCGCTTAAAGTTTTATAATTTTTTCAGCAGTGAATCTGTTAAGTAGTGTAATTTTTAATAAAATTATATTTCTCAAATTTCAACAATTTCGAGTATAAATTGGCCTTCAAACATTAATTTTAAACAATTAGTATCTCTAAATGACTAATCTACCTTCATCAAATGGATGTATTATATATCTGTCCTTATAACTAATGCTGAATCCCACAACATGTTTAGCCTTGAGGAATAAGTTGTTGTTGCCCGTATGATCAGAATGTCCGTGAGTGCTCACAACATAGTCAATCTGGTCTGTACTCAACCCAAGCTTGTTCAAAGCTGAAAAAACAATACAATTACTGGCAGGAATTAATGTTCTAGTGATAAATTACATGAAGCTTTTTTAAAAGCTACTTTAAATTATGTTTTAACGAACACTTATTCTTTGTTTGAAATTTGTTATTGGCAATGGTCGATTGTTATTTAGATTTAATCTACAGATATTTTCAATCTGGTAGTACATATACATCACTCTACCAACAAATTTCTAAAATAAAACAAAATATTTATACATAAGGTCCTTTTCCAGTATAGTATTTCTTCTAGCACGAAGTACTGTAATACTTTTTACCAAATTGGCGACCAACCCAGGAAGGTATTTTAAGATAAGTATGTATGAGAAATGAGTGTTAGATGACTGTGGTGCGATATTGTAGTCTTGTTACTTACCGAGGTTGACATGTGCCTGAGAATTGTTAATTAATAGCCTAACAGCAGACAATAAAAATCTAAGAGACCTCTGTTTAACTTGGGATCTGAACTGTAATTTTCTGAATTAAGAACTGGTCTAACTATGAGGGTGATCTTTGCGGATGATCATAGTATTTGGTCTGGACCTCAACACGTTCGCCACCACAATGTTAAAATTGTAACTGCAGCCGCAGTTTTGCGCCGGACAAGTTCTACTCCAAGCTCATAGTCACAAATCTGTGGCGGCTTGGCTCATTAAAATAGACTGTGGCCACAGATCTGCGGCTATGGTTCCTTGAAACTAGATACAAAATTTCTTCTGGACAATATATTTTAAAGGTTAGATCATTTAGGCATGGTCTACAGGATTGTCAGTTGGCAACACTGCCAAGTATCAACAGATTACACCTGTTCATTTCAATTCATGGTCTGTGGCTTAGGTCACAACCACTAGTTTCGGTCTACAAGGAAGTTCATGATTTTGTGTGTGAGCTGAAGGAGCTGAAGTACAGCACAATCAATCACCACAGTCAAATCTGTTGATATATAGGCTAATGAGGAAGTTGCACCTAGTGTGTGCTTTCTTTATTCTCTTAAGTTTAATTGTGCTTCTAATTATCTAATACAAGTAAATACTTGTACAAATGTACTAACAAACCTCCATGTAATCTACTCAAAAAAATTGAACACTGCAAGAATAAGCTTAAATTTTTATTTTCAAATTTTAAAAATAATATGAGTTTTAAAAATTGAACCTATGTAAAAATATTCTTTTGTTGTACAAACCAGAAATAATAAGATCCTTATCCCATGGAGTCATAGTGTCTACGATAATACAGTGTTTGCCTTTAATCAATGTGCATGTGCAGTTTGCTTGCATTTCAGCCTCTCCCACCATCTTTGAGTAACCCTTATGTAGAACATGCACTGTGTACGGTGAATTTTGGGATTCACTTTGCATTTTTCCTTCACTCATATTGTCTTCAACGTGTTAGTAAGTTCAATCTTAAATTTAGGAGTATAAATAATAGCCTATCACTGGATTAACCTATGAGCCATTCAATCTCCAAAAAGAGGAAGACGGTGTCCGCCTTGATGAGCCAGATTCTGTAAAAGATATCAAAGGATTAATTGGATTTCAAGGTTAAGGATTTCATATAGGCCCCTAATGTGTCTTCGACCTTATAATCAGATAAACTTTTTCGGAAAACAGAGCTCCTAAGCATCCCTCATCTTTTGCCATGGAATTGTTCACACAAAGAGTAGTGTAATTCCACTCAGACAATCAGATCCACAATTATATCTAGAATCAACTCTAACTAGACAACTTCCCCTTCCTTCAGCAAAAGTCAGAACAAATAAGTGATGATCATCTTCTGAGCAGTTCAAAGATCGTAAGATTCTCCTTCCCAATCGGAGAAATACCCTTAAGTAATAATGGTCAGAAAATTCACAAAAGATTAATGCATTATAATGTGCATGAATTGTTATATAAATAAATCAATGACTCCTTACTCATTGAGAAATGATCATCTAAAAGTTTTTGTAACTTCAATTTACAAAGTTTGTGGATTTTGAGAACACCTATATATTTACCAAAAATTTTTCTAAATTTTCTCTATATTCATAGTTGAGATGTAAACCTAATATAGTATTTTTAATGTGCTGTTAAGAGAATACAAAAATCTTGGAATGATTGAGCTGAAATTGTGGATAAAATTGATAAAAGCTTATGACTGTGAGAAACAAAAAGGTTTATTTGTACCATCCTCAAAAATGGGGATTTTTCTAAGGGACTTAGAAAAATCATAAATTATTTCAAGTAAATAATAAAATCAAGGAATAATGATTAACTTAGGTTAGGTGGTACTAACCTAAACAAGAACAAAAACAAAAAAGAAACCAGTCCAAAACCTCTTCAAACCTGTTCTTGACCTCACTAGGAAAAAATAATTGAACATCATTAAACTAACATCGAAGAAATAATAATACTATTTTATTTGAATAAGAAAATTTAAATAAAGAACAGCCCTTACAGCAGACAAAAAGCAAAAACAGACGACGAAGAAGACAATGACAATAATAAAGCAAAGAGTTTAAATTTACCGGGCTGAAGATAGCGAACGAAAGAGTCGCCAGCGTAGATTCGTTAGATCAATTCATTAGCTAGGACGTTTCCGAAAATTCATATAATCAACCCCCGCAAACTACACCTTAGAGGATGTTAAATTTACTATATCAACATTTCATTTTATCACTTTGTATTTTCAAACTGTTATGAGATAAAAAGAGGCGACTAGTTTTTATGGTTTTACTGTATTTGTAAGTTTTTCTCTATAAATGTATAATAATTTAATCCTCCTCAGTAATTTACCAAAGATCATGGAAAAATATTTTATCCATTAGCATGATTATATTTTATCCATTTTCTTAGCTATTAGGTTTTGGTTATACTAATCACCCATCTGGTGTGACGTAAACTAAACAATATACAATCAAGTCCCAAGGTACAGTATATGAAATTGCGCCATCGAAACATCTGTTAGCTTGTCGGGTGAGAACAGAAACTCTTATTTCAAGGAATTGAATAGTCATCCTAGTCAAACTCAAAATCCACTTGGCCGTGTTATTTACGTCAAATCTTGTTTTCCTAACCTATTTAAAGTTAAACTTAAGCACTTCAGTTTCAGTATAACTCGTAATTGCATCCTTTAGGAGATTTTTGCTTAGTTTTTATAGATACCATGTTTTCAGTTGATACGAACTATGGAAAATTGAAAACAAATTTGCGTCTGGCTATCGAGAGATTAAAATTGATGGAGAAAAAGAAAACTGAATTGGCTCAAAAAGCAAGGAAGGAAATTGCAGATTACATTGCTAGTGGTAAAGCTGAAAGAGCAAAAATTAGAGTTGAGTACATAATAAGAGAAGACTACATGGTAGAAGCACTTGAACTCATAGAAATGTACTGTGATATACTGTTATCTAGATTTGGACTAATAACACAGACCAAGTAAGTGTAATTTAATGTTTGCCCAAATAGTCTAATTAGTATCTTCAATTCAGCAAATCTAATGTCACATAGGCCTATTAGCTAAATAGTTTGTCAATTGTGATGAAATAGTACTCAAACTATGGTTGTGGAACTGATCCTCTGCTATATAAAATAGACAATAAGTTTTATGATGTAACTTAAGATGCTACACGTTATAATAGCTTAGGGGCTTTTGCTCTTTAAAACATTATAACTATTTCTTGATTGATGCACAGTGTTGTTTTCTAAATGCTTCATCGTCATATTGCACTTCTGGCTATTAACACTCAAAAATTGATTTGAATAATAAAGAGTTTGGGTAGTCAGCTATACTGCATTATAGGCCCCTTCTTAATCCTTAATAATGGAGTTAACCTATAAGTGTAGGGCTGCATAACATCACAAAATTAGAGCAAGGTCCACGAGAAAGACCTGATTGTAGGGCCTTTATTAAATACTAAGATTTACATCCAGGCCTGAGCCTTTTTTAACATCCACCAACTGGAATTGATGAAATTGGTTTTTGTTTTTAGAGGTGTGGATCCAAGTTTAGCAGAAGCTATTTCCAGCTTACTTTGGGTAGCACCACATCTAACAAGTGATATCTCAGAAATGAAGGTCATCAGCGATCAACTTACAATAAAGTATGGTAAAAAATACACTGAGGTAAGTCCTAACTTTTGTTCAATTTCCTTTTTACGAGTTTACCTAAATAATTTAACTAGAGCTGGACCTCCAAGAGCTTTTAGAGGTTTACTAGTTCTTCAGAAATCCTTTAGGAGTCCATTTGAAACATTCTAATACATCTGTGATTTCTCATTGTGAAAGTTGAGCCTTTTTAAAACTAATATGGACAAGTGTGAGAATTCATTCAATAGAAACATTTGGGATAACTTGATTGTGTAAATAATAAATATTATTTCTTTTAATTTTTATGTCTCTTTAAGAAATGCCACTTTGTAAATAATATTATCTGACTACTATACACTACTGATAAAGGACTATGCTCATCTCTCGTATCTATGATTTTATTAATTCTTCCAAGAATAAAATCATTAAGTCTACCTTGAGTAAATCGTAAAAAAATTGTTGGTATTGATTTTAGGCATGCCGATTGGATGCAGTAGATTATAACTATTTCTTGATTGATGCACAGTGTTGTTTTCTAAATGCTTCATCGTCATATTGCACTTCTGGCTATTAACACTCAAAAATTGATTTGAATAATAAAGAGTTTGGGTAGTCAGCTATACTGCATTATAGGCCCCTTCTTAATCCTTAATAATGGAGTTAACCTATAAGTGTAGGGCTGCATAACATCACAAAATTAGAGCAAGGTCCACGAGAAAGACCTGATTGTAGGGCCTTTATTAAATACTAAGATTTACATCCAGGCCTGAGCCTTTTTTAACATCCACCAACTGGAATTGATGAAATTGGTTTTTGTTTTTAGAGGTGTGGATCCAAGTTTAGCAGAAGCTATTTCCAGCTTACTTTGGGTAGCACCACATCTAACAAGTGATATCTCAGAAATGAAGGTCATCAGCGATCAACTTACAATAAAGTATGGTAAAAAATACACTGAGGTAAGTCCTAACTTTTGTTCAATTTCCTTTTTACGAGTTTACCTAAATAATTTAACTAGAGCTGGACCTCCAAGAGCTTTTAGAGGTTTACTAGTTCTTCAGAAATCCTTTAGGAGTCCATTTGAAACATTCTAATACATCTGTGATTTCTCATTGTGAAAGTTGAGCCTTTTTAAAACTAATATGGACAAGTGTGAGAATTCATTCAATAGAAACATTTGGGATAACTTGATTGTGTAAATAATAAATATTATTTCTTTTAATTTTTATGTCTCTTTAAGAAATGCCACTTTGTAAATAATATTATCTGACTACTATACACTACTGATAAAGGACTATGCTCATCTCTCGTATCTATGATTTTATTAATTCTTCCAAGAATAAAATCATTAAGTCTACCTTGAGTAAATCGTAAAAAAATTGTTGGTATTGATTTTAGGCATGCCGATTGGATGCAGTAGAGACGATTTCTGAAAAATTGAAACATAAGATGAGTGTGCAAGCACCTCCAAAAATATTGGTAGAAAAGTACTTAATTGAAATTGCAAAAAATTACAATGTGCCTTATGAACCAGATCCTCAAGTAGGTATCCATTTATTACTCTATATTTGAAAATATTATTTATGTTAATAACAGTAATTTTACACCTAGCTTCTCTAATGAGCATTTATTAATTATTAATTGCACTTGCTATGAAAGTATTTTAAGAAAATCTGTTACTTTGATAACACCTAATCTAATCTAACACAAATTATCAGTAAAAAGTGAGGTGCCCCTCCCAGGATATGGTGCTGCAAAGGAATGACAGGGTTGGTAGATGGGGCGTTGGGCGGTGGCGTTGCGGTGTATATAAGGGAGGATCCAAAGTTCAAAACGCTTTGTTCTTCATCCTCTGAATACTCGGCTGAGCCAGAAGTCATTTTTATTGAGATCAGTATTGGAGCCGATGTGACTAAACCAACGGTGACTTGTCATACTCGACTTCGCAATTCAATCAAAGGATGTGGACTTTGACCACATCAATTCAATTACTGTTTGTGGCAATGCCCTTCCGTACGATAACAAAGTTAAATATCTTGGCGTGACTTTCAATTCAACACTCACATGGGATGAGGCAGTTACTGACATAAGCAAAAAGGTTTTTGCCTCCATACACTCACTGAAGAAATTACAGAACTTTCTGCCACAGCATATCACTGCACTTGATCAAATCACTTGTACTACCTCACTTAGTTACTGCAACTCCAGTGATCAGTGACATGACTGTGGCTCAGGCGGGTATGCTCGAGCGATCTCAAAACTATTCTTTAAGATTTTGTATACGTCTGAGACGTCACGCCATACTTCCGTGAGGCTAATGTCTTAAAACTAAATGATCAAAGAACAATCAAAATTCTGACATTAACTTTTTCAATATTAAAAACTGGCTTACCAAAATATTTTACATAAAATTTTAATTTTGTGTCTCAAGATAGTTCACGTTTTTCGCGTTCTGCCTCATCTACATTGCATATGCCTCATCATGTGACCACGGCTTACGTGAGGGCTTTTGTTTTGGCTGGCTGCCGTTTATGGAATAACCTACCCTTACGTATTCAATCCTTAGAAAAACGTTCCCTTTTTGAGGCGGCACTGAAAATTCATTTTTTCGAGCGTATGATCACAGCTGGTGTGCCTTAGGGTTTCTGTGTGCCTGAAGGCTGGTACATACCAGCCTTCACACTCACCTTCACTCAAGCACACACTTTCACCTTACTCGCCTTCATACAAGCACACACACGTGTGCTTGTATGTGTGGTTGCATAAAAATATATTTTTACTCATATACTTTTATATTTTTTGTTTTGTTTAAATGAATATATTATGTACAGTAGTTAATAAGTTGAATGTATATAGATTTTTTTTCATCCTGTTGTAAATTTTGAATTTTAAGTTTTCTACACCAGGTTAAGTGTAAGAAAGGGCCAAGTGGCCCTAACTTTGCCTGGATAAATAAACAATATTTCATTTAAAACAACCTTGATATTACAACCCTCGGTAAGACGCATTACTGTAGGTCGCATTCACCTCAATAAGATGACTTTTTTACGAATCCCCTTGATTATCGTCTTATTGAGGTTCCATTGTAAATATCATGTATTAGACAGGGTTTTTGGCATCTGCGGACCTCAAAATGAAGAAAAAACCTTGGTACCGGGACTAGGTTCATGACAACCACTGTAAATGTCAGTCTTAGTCAGTAACAAGACCACAAGATCGTGCCATAATAATCTTATATCTAAAAGGTAATTTAATCTAATAGATTTATATGGTATTAAAAATTTAGACGTTTAAAAAAAGGTTAAAGAATATTTGATCAGTATGAATGCCTTTGTAGTCATTTGACAAATTTTTTTTCCATAGGTTAAATATAACTTTGTAAGTGGGTATATGGTAACAAAAGATTAGTATAGTTTCAAGATTGTAAGTGTGATATATACAGTAGGCTAGTTTGACTCCATTCCAGGGTTGTATGTTTCACTTATGTACAATTTATGAATAAAGTTTGTTTTGACTTTGAATTTGTGGAAAAAGGTTTTACGTATTTCACTTTAATTTTACATGAAAATTATGTTAAGTAATAATTTACACAACATAAACTTATAGTGAAGGAGCCTTACCAATGCAGTAATAAAACGGTAATTGAAATATGTAGTATCAAAGTGCCAAAAGCCAATTGCTGGTTGTCTAATGAGACAGTGGCTCGCCATCTTCTATTGCCAAAATTTTAACCGTTTAACTGTAATATTGTATTGTAGGCTTATTTGTGCGTATATCTTAGGCGATGAATCAGTATATTATTATTTAGTGGGTTATTTTTTTCAAAAGTAGACTCAAATGTAGATTAATGTAAGATCATCCATCTTCGAATGCCTCTTGACACATCACTATCAGAATTGTGGCCCAAATTCTATTCGAGTGTGGTACTGCCTATATATGGGATGGTGGCGACATCCTGTAATCCAGCTACTTGGAGGTCACGAATTGTGGATAGTTGTGAGCGATGGTCGGTGGGTGTAGTGTTCTCTTGTGTGGATTAACGTCCGCACTATTGAATACTGCGTTAATCCGCAAATACCATCCTCATAATTAGACCAGTTCGTAATTCAGAGGTCGTGGTTCGGATTCCACGTTAAACTGTAGGTCCTTTAGTTGCCATCGGCTGTTGGGCTATTAATTAACAGTCCTGTCTAAGGAACATGTCAGCCTTAGTCAGTAACAAGACTACAAGATCGCGCCACAATCATCCCACAATCATTTCTCATTCATACTTGGCTTAAAATACCTACCTGGGTAGGTCGCCATTTCAAATGGTAATCTAATCTAATCTATGGTATTCCTCAGTCTCTGTTTCAAAACTTATTCATCTCTTTATTTTTCCAGGTAATGCGGGAAGAGGAACAGTCCAAAGGTGTGGATGCGTTGTTGTTCGGAGGTGATAACAACCTCAGCAGCGACACGTTGGGTCCACGGCCCCCTGGGTTCAAAGACTACCCTCCACCTCCCCTCGTCCCGAACAACTTCCAGCCCTTTGCCTATCCGGTTAGTCTGCTGGAACTATAAACTGTCTGGAATATGTTCTGAATGTAGTTTTATTCCCATACAGAATAACACACTTGGTGTTATCTTCACTGAATCTGGCTACTGAAAGATAACAGTATTCTTACAAAAATCTATTTATGAAGAAGACAAATTCATTTTGTCTTCTTATTAGCAAATATTAATTGCTTGTTTGAAAAATATCATAATATGGAACTAGAATTATAATTCTAACAGAAGAGCAAACGTGTTTGAGATGTAGTAATGAAAATACAAAAAATTCATTGAATTTGTTCCGGGTTGGCTCAACAATTTTGTAATTTTTTCAGAACTTGGGAGAGAAGTCTGTGAACTTACCACCAGCGCAGCCGTATGCTCCCCCACCGGCTGCACTCTCATACAACATTCCCCCTCAAGATGACTTCCTGCCTAGCTACGACTCGGCCATGAAGCCCTCCAATATACCACAGGTGAATGAAAGTAAAACCATGTACATGAAGATAATTGGGGAAGAGGACAATGAAAAATTCCATATAAAAAGATGTCCCTCGGTATGAATTTAAGTGAAAAGAATATAGGATCTTGAAGTGTACTAATTAGCGCAATGTTCACATTACATCGAGATTAGTTGGTTTTTAACTTCATGACAAGTTGACAAGACCAAGATCTGACTAGAAAACGACATAACAATGTGAATCTAGGTTAATCGATATATATGATCTGATATAGCTTTGGATTTATATTCATGGGTGATCCAAACCCACTCCGGCAGGTACTTTAAGGAGAATGTGACTTAAAGGGTAAGTGTGATGAGTGTCAAGGATTCGATGCCATATGTAGTTTTGCCACTGACAAAGACCAGCTGAATCATTTGTGAGAATCATTAATTTATAGGCCAATGACCAAGAGTATCGAGTCATTAAAATATAAAGAAAATTCCATTAGCATCTTTCTATAGTTTCATGATTATGGTTAATTGCCATCAAACCACAAATGTTATATCTTTATTTCAATCCATCTACTGTCCAATCCATTCTACTGTCTACCATGGAACTTTTTGAAGGAAAATATGTAGCCTACAGTAGTACAAACTAAAACTATTTTACTGTACATCTTCTGTTTCAGCACTTTCCTGTGATGCCACAACCAGGACTGCCCAGCCCCTATAGAGGCAACAATGCTCAGGTTTGTTGATATACAAATTTCGGTTCTTATTGTAAACTAGACTTGATTAGGAACTTGATTAGGGTGGTGTCATCAGTCATGAAATGAAACAGTCCTGTTGCTGGTTACTTACAAATTACCACCAAGAACTCTTTTCGCTTGTTATATTTTCAATAATTTATTAACTAGCCTTTAGTGCCAATTCAATATTTAGTATGAAATTAAAAAATAATTTTTTCCTAATTGTTTAACACATTGTGCCCTATACCCGAGTACAGCTCGGAGTACTGCATTTGCCGTTCCATACAAATCCTGATCTAAGCTTGGGCTCAGCCTTTTCCAAATGCTTTAGTTTTGTTATAATTATATATTTGAATGTATTAAAATGCTCCTCAATATATTCTTTATTATAAAATATGTTAATTATACATTTCTGAGCAGCTGTTTGGTTATAATCATAATGTAATAACATTATGATTATAACCAAACAGCTGCTTAATAATCAATAATCAGCTTAATGATCAGCTGTTTAATAATAATAATATTATTATTATTACGTAATGCACAATTGCACAGTATCAGCTGACTTGATTTGTTGTCTGTGTTGTGATTTACGGCGTCATTGTTTACGTTCTGTTATTAAATTTTCTGTGCTATTCGTTCACTAATAATGTACTGTATTTGTTAATTTTTTGTTCTTAGTATTGAAGTATATGTAAAAATACTTCTATAAAATACTACTGTAAAAATACTAAAAGTATATGTAAGTATATGTAAAAATAAATGATCATATAGACAAACATACACTTCGTAAGATTTGACGTTGAGTTGTCAGATGATGATGAAGACGATGAAGATATTTATTTATAATATATATAAAAATATACTTATTTCTTATTTTTATTTTATATTTTTGGTTTAAGAGTTTAAATAGGATTAAATATATTGATAAATGTGCAAATAAAAAGTAAGAATTAATATTTTGTGGATCATATATGAACTCTTTTATGATGTAGCTATTTTTATTTTGGCAATAATTATAGTTTTTACTATCCAAATTGCAAAAAAGAATTCCAAAATAGACCTGTTAAGTATTACATTTTCTTAAAGCTCTTGGTTTTATCTATAAAATGATGTATAACCTGTGAGGTTTAGTTAAAAAATAAAAATGTTACAAATTATTTACTCAATGTAAAATCCCCCAGTATCCAAGCAAAACAAGCCTATTCGGCCTCCAGGGTTCAATGTGTTAACAATGAAAATGAACAGCATAATTGCAGTTTAACAGCTAGAATAATTTTGACTGAAGATTGATTTTAACTCTCTTTTTACTTTCTCCCCTTATACATAGTATATGGGGAAAGTATTGTTTTCGTCAAAATTTTCGAATTTGAGTTGAGGGTGGATATATCCGTTTTGGGGTCCCCTGAATCCAAAAAAGTGGGTTTTGACGTGATATCTGTCCGTCCGTGTGTCTGTCTGTGTGTGTGTGTGTCTGGATGTGTACAGTGCCACAGCCTACCCCGTTTGTCCGATTTAGATGAAATTGGGCATGTATATATATAGTCACCGTATCTCGAGGCGTTTTTTTCATTTTTTTGAATTTTTGATTTTTAAGTGTAGTTCACCCCTAAAAACCCTTAAAAAGCGTAAAAAATCAAATTTTCTCGAAAACGGCTCTAACGATTTTGATTAAAATTCGATAGTTTATAGTGCACAGAGTACTAAATAATTTGACACCACCCGCATGTCTGTAAAAATGACGGTTCAAAAGTTATGGGCTTTTAAATGTCAAAAAAATCAAATTTTTAAATTTTCAGCGAAAACAATAAAAGTAAAGTATAACTTGACTGGTACCATTGAAACCAGCTTAAAAAACTAAACAAATTAGTATTTTGAATTGTTTGTCTACGACTAACGGTTCCAGAGAAAAGTTAAATTTACTGTCCACGATAAACGCAGTACATTGTCTGAAAGCGCCCAATGTTATTCTTATGGAAAATATAAAAAAATCAATTTCTTCCTTACTTTCCACCCGTTTTCCATGAAACTTGTTATGAAGTGTAAGGTCAAATCACCGAACAAAACCAGCTCAAAAAAGCTTGCTATTACCGGGGAGGGGGGGGGTTCCCCCATACAATTTGAACAATAAATTATTAAATGATATTTAGAATTACTTTGTAGAACATGATAGTTTTATTACAGATTGTCTTTTTTAAATTTACTTAAGGGAGAAAGTGTGTGTCAGTCCACTTATTTTAGTTTTAGTAAGGTTGCATCTAAAGGTTTCTGGGTAAATCAAGATCAATCTGTTAGTTACGATATTTCAAACCAATTGTTTTTATCTTTTATAGGAATTTCCACCCATGCCACAGCCAGGACCTGCCAGGCCTCCTTTACAGGTGAGGGCAATGAGAAAAAAAATAATCGGGAGTTTCTTGGGATGGGGTTCACATATTCACAAAAATATTTTATTTGACAGAAAATGATATATTACAAGATATCATTTACATCGAAACATCAGAGACCAATAAGCTATGCTTGCTACGTGGTACTTGTTCCGCTAACTTTGATGCGGTGTCTAGTAATCTAGTATCGTATAATGCCACGATAGTTTTAGCATATTTTTAGCAGACCAAAAAGTCCAATAAATGGGCCTAAATTATTAATAACCAACACCGTTATATACTTGATGTTTATTTTTTTCACAGAACTTGCCAACTGTCCCAAGTGGACAACACACCACTGACAGGAACAAACAAGTGAGTATTGTATTATACCGGTAGTAATGCTTTTCCTAAATTTACTGGATATGAATAGTCACAACTTTAAACATATACAAATATTCATGCTTATACATTTTGTATTTATATACAAGACAGTAAATGTGGAAAATCGTGTTACTTATTGGGCCAGCTGACGCCCAAAAAGTGTGATCGGGTGTAATCGTCACTTGAAATGCTACTCATTTCACCTTTGATTCAACCACGAGTCTTGACTCTTCAAGATTTTCAGGATTAGTTCTCTAACTGAGGTTGCTATAAAAAAAATTATCATACATTTTACTTCTAATATGTACTATTCAATATTATTTAAAAAAACATATTTTGTATATTTAACCCAAATACTCAAATCAAATCAAATCATTTTTATTTACCATTAAGTCAATAGACAATAGGTATAGTCAATACAATTTACATAATGCTACTTAAATATTTTGTCTAAAGCTATACAATATCCAGCTTAAAATAGTCTTCTAATGAATAAGGAGCATTTTTTAAAAGGAATGAAATTAAAAAGTTCTTGAAATTCTTAAGGGGCATCTCCTTTACATGGGTTGAGAGCTTGTTAAATAGTCTGATGCCAACAGCCTTATGACTACGTTGAACCTTCTCCAATCTAGTTGCATGTAAGGTTAAGTCTGCAATGTCTTGTTGCATAAGAATGGGAGTCACTCCTAAGCGCATAGCCATCAATATTATTTTTAACATGTATTAAATTGTTTAAAATTTATACACTTTTTAAAGTTAATATATTATACTTAATAAAAAAAAGTTTACACGACTCTGATTGCTTAATACCTGCAATTAATCTTATGGCTTTCTTTTGTACAATAAAAACGTCTGCTGCTCCAACACTATTGCCCCACAACAAAACCCCGTAGGATATGTGGCATTGAAAGAATGCATGATATGCCATGAGAAGAATTTTTTCCGATACACAATTTCTCAACTTTCGAAGGAGATATAAAACTATACTCAATTCGGTACTGGAGTAGTTTACACAATATTCCACTCAACACACGTGCAAATTAGGTAACGTGTTCCATAACTTCCATAACTTGCAGAGCAACCAGACTCCTAAACCATTGCCTAGAGCCAAGCTGTCGCCTCCGGACAACCTACCAGAACTTCCCAGTGTTCCGAGTGACACAATCGCTGGTGGTACGACTCACAACGACACCTCCGACGAGATTGACTTCGATGATTTAGCCCGCAGATTTGAAGAGCTCAAAAAGCGACAGTGAATAATTACTGTGTATTTTATTTTATATAACTTTCCAGCCCTGTATATTAGGAACAAAATCCAGTTAATTACTTGTGAAAATGTATGTACAGTTTTTATCTGATGATGTATTTTACGATGTAAATGGATAATTTTTATTAAGATCCTACAAGTAGACCATTAAATAGCAGTTAATCTAAAGTATATCAAGACATTTATTGAATCTTAACTATGCATTCACTCCATTATGGTGTAAGATTTTTTTAATTAATATATTAAATACTAATTACAACTCCAACAAAAATGTACAGCTTGGAATGTTATTGCTTTTTCTTAAACGGTACAGGTACTTTAATCGTGTTTGAAAAGTTAAAGATATTTTACTTATACTTATATATTTCTGCATGAATCAAAACTGTATTATGAATTATTTAGTTGTTTTTATTAAAATATATTATAAACTATATTATATATTATAAATGATAAATTATTTTATTGAAATAAAAATAAATTACTTTATACAAATGATTTTTAACTATAATGACGTATAATTTTTTTTAATTTCATAATTTTAACATGAGACAGATATTGTAAGGTATGTTGAATGATTGGCATGTTCAATCCAAGTGGATTCTCAGAAAATCTGGTGTGGGTATACCGGACACAACTTCTACATATCTTCATACTGAAGCTATCATCGTGTATACTGGAGCTCACTTCACTTCAGTATTTATTTTATGACTATGATCATTTATCTAAAGGCAGTAAATAAGATCCATGGCGGCATCTCTTTCATGAAACAGTCATCAAGATTGTCAAGTAGATTAAAAAATTATTGTGAAATCAAATACCAAATTTTTTGTTTTAATGAATCTAAATCTTGTAAATCCATTTCACTAATAATCACTTAATTTTCATTCTTCACTCATATCGACTCATGGTTCCCGAACTGTGAGACTGCTCATAGGTCTACCGTGAGAAAGGCCTTCTTTCTTTTCTCAGCCCTGCCTCTTTCTGGGCTATTCTTACCTATGTCTCTATTTCTTGCACTGAGGATTCGTGGAAGTGTCCCTGAGGTATTGTAGGGGCTGATGTGTGATTCCCAGCACTGCCAAAGGTGTGGTTCATGTGTCTTCAGAAACCAGCCACTTCGGTCCTTGGTCAGGGAGTATGACATGGATGTAGAGGTCGGGCTCTGTCTGCATTGCAACAAGTGTCCCTGGCCAAAAGGTTTGCAATGTTGCAAAACAGAGGATAGGCCTCAGGGTAAATGAAATGAAATGAGAATTCTTTATTTAAACAGGCAAAATTAGGGCCACATGGCTCTTTCTTACACTTAACCTGCATTAAAACAGAAAACAGGGTACTGGTGTAGGGGCAGTGTCTCTGAGGTGTGATCATGTGTGAGGCACTTGCCATTAAGCTTTTCTTCTGTCACAGTATGTCGGAAAATGGGGGTTGTACCTAACCTTGATCACTAAGGAGCACCACGACCAAGATAGTCCGGGATGGTTTAGTGGCTCCCTAAGAACGGCTGCTATCTGGATTTTGGATCCCCAGAGATTCCAGATTCTGTGTCATGGCGCATGCAAAGGCTATGTGTGGGTGAGGCGCAACAGGTTCACAATTGCTACCTCATTCCGAACGATCGGATTACTGCGTTCCAAGCCAAGCTAGACGCCCTTGAAGACTTCCTGGTAGAAACCGGTGGCTATTTTATTGTTGCTGTAAACTTCAATACCAGGGCGGTCTAATGGGACATGATGGAAAATGACTGGAGCTTGCGGCTAGAAATAGACTTGTACTTGTAAATGAACGCAACATCTCCACCTCCAGAAGACTCAGTCACAGGAAAACCATGCCCGACAGCCCTCCCTTGGCTAGACCATGTGTCTATGGAAAGAATAGTTGATGCTCTCTTTCCTGTACACCCGATCAGAGCAGAGAAGATTTACGCGAGAGCCTCTGTGATGTTCTCCTGTTCACCGCAGAAGAGCTGAGCAAAGCTGCAAGCTCTCCAGGCCCAGATATAATCCCAATAAGAGGTGGCGAAGGTAGTTGCCCACAATTGTTTTTCAATTCTGAACATGTATAATTGGTGTCTGCGCGAGGAAGTCTCCTCTAAACGAGTTAGAATTCTGATCGATATTGATTCACTTTCGCGTCAATGCAGATACAATTTGCTCAAAGCCAGCTGTAAAGTACTTGTGGGTGCAGCTTGATTTATTTTCAAGGAACAAATTCGGCTCACTACTGAAAAAGCAAGCACCGCTCCATAGTGGTGCTAAGGGCCATCCCTTAGCCAATTGATGGCAAACGTTAGCGGTCAGCCAACTGACAAGCTTAATAAGGCTCCTTCTGTCTATCAAGACCTCTATACTACTTTGTGGATGTGAGGTCTGGGCAGATGCACTAATTAAAGAAGGAATGAGGCCCGTCTAGAAAAGGGCGATCTCGTGGCCCAGGAAAAGTTCCTGGCAAGCGGCACTGGTGGTCAAGGAAACCACACTCTCTCTGGCAGGAGAGATTCAGGAGGCAGTATTGTCCAGGTAGGTCGAAAAAAATAAAAAAAATATACGGTAAGGTCAGTGCAACAAGGCATCTCATTTGCATAATTTGAGGACAGGATCTTGTATGGTCCTTGGAGTAATAAAAATTGGTTTTGGGCCATGTTAAACATCTTGTAGATTTAGATTTTTTGAGTGTTATTGATAGTTTGCTTATACTGTATAAAATGATACAATAATAATAGATATTTATTTCGTTCGTCTCTGGTTGGATTTCCTTGTCGGTGCAGTTCAGCAATTAATTACTTATATGATATTTTTACATTTGATCCAGTAATTAGAGTAGATTATTGAAATGGCGACCATACCACAAGGTATGTATTTTAAGCCAAGTATGAATGAGAGTTGATTGTAAGATGATTGTGGCGCGATCTTTTAGTCTTGTTACTGACTAAGGTTGACATGTTCCTTAGACAGGACTGTTAATTAATAGCCCAACAGCCGATGGCAACTAAGGGACCTACAGTTTAACGTGGAATCCCAACCACGACCTCTGAATTAAGAATTGGTCTAATTATGAGGATGGTCTTTGCGGATTAACGTAGCTTTCAATAGTGTGGACGTTAATCCACACAAGAGAACACTACACCCACCGACCATCACTCACAACTATACACAATTCGTGACCTCCAAGTAGCTGGATTACAGGATGACGCCACCATCCCAGTCAAATACATTGTAAGTAGTTTGTACAATTGGATACCGGTACGTCAAAAAATGCTTCTGCAGTCTTGTTCAGACTTAAAACTGCTTGCTGGTTTAATGAATCCTGGGTCCCTTTGGTGTGCTAAAAATCTAGTTAGGTAAGTCTACCTGTAGTATGTCAATTGAAAAAGATCAATATAAGTGAACTGTACCGACAACGTTTTTATTTGTTAGTTTTATATTATAATATTTGGTGATAGCAAACGGTAAGTAGTCCATTATGCCCTGAAACTGTTTTGATTAAAAATCCTAACGATGTAAAATATTTACATAAAGTCTAATAAATTAATTTAAACTGAGTCCATATTTATGGATATTCAAATTAAATGTGCCGTTTTATTTCAGATTTAAAAATTAATTGACACTTAAATGATAAAACTGCTTGACTATCGACAACTACACTGATGATAATATAAGTTACGTCATCTATTCCATCGGAAATCGTCACAAGCCCGCATACAAAATCCACATATCATGAACAATGCTTTGAACACTTCTGGCTAGAAGATAAGGAAGGGATAACCTTAAAATCTAGTTAACTGAAACGTTTTCCTATTTAAAAATTACATACTGTCTTCGTTATATTAATCTGAAAACGTGTATGATTATTAATCATCAGTTAATGATCAAGAAAGAAACAGCTAGTATACTCGTATTAGGGTAATTAGGAACAGC
Source organism: Nephotettix cincticeps (assembly GCA_023375725.1). NCBI lineage: Eukaryota > Metazoa > Arthropoda > Insecta > Hemiptera > Cicadellidae > Nephotettix > Nephotettix cincticeps. The sequence continues at coordinate 54,898,625 of CM041787.1, forward strand.
CCTATTATGTCGCAGCACAAGAACAATATTTTGGAATTTGGTAAGGACGCCAATAATTACATACAGTTGATAAATTTTAAAACATTAACTTTTGACTGAGTATATTTATTTATTTATTTAAAATTTTCAAGTATCAAACCTAGGGAAGGTGAGGTTTTCTCCTACATCACTTTGTAATAGCCGCTACTCTACTCTTTACTTGTTTGGTTCAATCTATTAGAACCTGAAAACTAAAAACCTTCACAGAATTAACAAACAAACAAACAAAAAGTTCACACGTCCACCGGTTGTCTATTACTCAAAATATTTCTCAGAGCATTTTGAGCTTGGGCGTAATTTTTGCCATGCTTAAGATTTTTACTAACAAAAAACCGGTAATCGATGTTGTAGCTGGTTCTGCCACTATATCCTGATAACTTGTATAGGCCTACAGTATTTTTTAACCACACCATATTTTTAAAAATGGTTTTGTCACGAATATTCAGCACCTAAAAAACAGAGAAAAATAGGACTGCTAAAGTAAATAAACAAATAGCCTACAAAACCAAGCAAGAGATAAAATTAATAGGCTAAAGTAAACTATACATACCAATCCTAATCATGATCCGTACCATGATCCCACCTGGAACCCCTGTTCCCTCGACTGCACAGAATACCAAACAAGCCGACCAGGAAAAAGTAGTGGAATGTGAGATTTGCAAAATAAACATATACCCAAATGATAAAGCTGTAGGCTGTGACTGTGGTAAATGGTATCACATAAGATGCGCCAAAATAACAGACCGACAGTATAAGTCCCTTGTGGCCCAAACTTTTCACCTGACTTTTGTCTGTAACACTTGTTTTAATCTAAGGCCTTTTCATTTTAATAAATCTGAGGATGGACCAACCACAGAAAATGACGAACACCCTGAGCGGGGTAACTTGAACGATGACTTTGAAACGGAACAGCAAATTAACCAGTATAATTCAATAATTGATATTCTGACTAATTACCTAAATGATCTCCACAAACAATTCTCAGAAGCTAAAAAAAGAAAACCTAAAATTAAATGAATCCTTGGCTATCAAGATGGAAGTTATAAATAAACTTGAATTAACCATAAACAATCTGTTGAAGAAACACTCGTTGCCTAGAACTGAGATCACCTTGAAAGATTGCCTTGAGCCTATCAGCCAAGAGCAAATACCCCCACTAGCACTAACATCAAAACCAGTGAAAGACACGATCAGCCCCCCACCAGGGCATTTGATAAGGAGCCAGAGGCGCTTATACTGGGAGATTCACTAATACGTGGCGCGGCAAGCATACTAATCGACAACCTTAGGACCAACATAAAAGCCAGGATAATACCAGGTGGTAGGGCACAGGACTTGAGTAGGCACTTATCCCAACTACAGGCCATCCCGAATAAAATTGTTGTTAATATAGGCTCTAACAGCATAGCCATCTCTATGACTCCTAACCATACTATGAGACCGATCTGGCTAATGGTCGAAGCAGGTCAAAAGGCTTTCGTGGGATCCAAGTGGTTCATCAACTCCATACCCTATAGAAGGGATGTTCGTGAAAAAATTATTGACGAAACCAATGAGGCGATTAAATTTTTGTGTTCCCAGCTTGGAGCTGAATATGTAGATATTAACCAATTATTCGACGACACGTGCTATGCTAGAGACGGTATACACCTCAATCGCAAAGGCTCAACTATCTTCGCACTTCACATGGCTAAAACTATTAATCTGTCTAATCTAAGGCACATCGAGGTGGACCTAAAACTTCAGGACATGAAAGATCAACCTCAGTCTCAGCGTATGTCACCCCGACCTACACTGCTATGCGAGACTCCACATATGAGACCATCTAAGGCTGAACTGCCTAATAACCATACTGGATGTGAACCCTCTGCTGGATGTAGCCTGGGAGGCTCGGCTGGCGGATTGAGGGAGACTGTGACTGGGCGGCAAAGCCTTGCTGATGATAACCCACCAAAAAACTCTTCCAATGCCACACTGAAATCATCCCGGATAGGACTCGCTCTCGCGATGAAGGAAAACTAATGAGGAGAAACCTCACTGCTTACCATCTTAACATCAATCGAGGCTTTTCAAAAAAAATAGACAGGCTAATAACGGAAATTCACACTATAGACCCTGACATTGTAATTGTTTCGGAGCACGGTTTAAATGATTGCCAGCTTAAATCTCTAAGTTTACCAGGTTATGACCTAAAAACTAGTCTTTCCAGGACTACCCACAGATGGGGTGGTATTGCCCTCTATACTAAGGAGCATTTGCACTATGAAATAAAAAATATAGTTACCGAAAATATTTCCCAAGAACTGATCCTAGAACTAGCTGCAATTGAAATTAGACACAAAACCAAAAAAATTGTTATTATAGGAGCATACCATTCCCCAGGGGAAGATATAGATGAAATGCTTAACATCCTTGATGGTCTGCTATCTGACTACAGTGGCACCAGAACAGACATTCTTATATTAGGCGATCTAAATATAAACATTCTCAATTCTACCGAATCCAAAGTGAAAAAACTTAATGATTTCTTACTTGAACACAGCCTAGGCATAATACGCTTACCCTATACCAGAATCACTCCTACCTCCATCTCCAGTATTGACCTCTGTGTCACAAACATAAACCCTGCTCTCATACAAGCAAAAACGCATAGAAATTTCATTTCTGACCACCTGGCTACTAGCTGCACCATAAAGAATTGGAAAAAAGGACACTAAATTCTATAACAAAAAAATACAGAACAATTAATAAAAGTAACCTGGAAACACTGAGGATTAATTTAAGCCGGATAGGCTGGCAAGAAGTATTAACAGCCACGGACATTGACATTAAATATAACACCTTTGTTGACACCCTTCAGTATGAAATAAATAACATCATGCCCATCACTACAAAAAAAATAACTAATACCCGATCAGTTTTTTGGAATGAAAACCTAGTCAAAATACGCAAAGCCTTGATGGTAGCACAAGATAAATATCTACTCACCAATAAAAATGAAGACAAAAACACTTACTCTAGACTCAAAAAAAATATACGATTGTGAAATACAAAATCAGAGATCCTCAAACCTTATCGCCAAAATAGAAGAGGCACCCAATAGGAGTAAAGAAATTTGGAACACTATAAAAAGAGAAAGAAATACTACACCTAAAAAGACAGAAAACATTATCCCAAAATCCGACAATATCACCCACTCATATCCAGAGATAATCTCAAACATTTTCAATGACTTTTTTGCACCACCATATAGTGCACCAAAATTTACAGTCCACACCATATGTGTTACCAGTTGCCGTGGAACCTAATGTCAATACTCTTAATAGCTTTAAAACCATAAATAGTACAGATTTAAATGACATTTTTAAGTCCCTACCTGCTAAGAATTCGTCAGGTATTGATGAAATTCCAAATAAAATCATAAAATTTTGCCAGAAAGAACTAACTCTTCCACTGCTAGACATAATAAATACCTCCATAAACCAAGCTACAGTACCAGAACGAATGAAAATAGCACTTGTTTACCCTAAATATAAAAAAGGCTGCCCCAACCTAAAAGAAAACTACCGTCCGATTTCGGTCTTGCCCTCACTGTCTAAATACCTAGAAAAGGCCATACACAAACAAATATTAACCTATCTCAACTCCGAAAAAATGATCTCCTATTGCCAGCATGGCTTCCTCGCAGGAAAATCAATAAATTCGGCACTGGATCAACTTTGTCAAAAAATCTCTGAACACTGGGAATCAAGAAAAGAAGTGGCAGGCACTTTCCTTGACATCAGGAAGGCATTCGACTCACTAGACCATAACATTCTTATTAAAAAACTTCTCCAACTTCGCATAAGCAACAGAGCTCTAGACTGGATAAAGAGTTACTTCCATAACCGACAACAAATTACTGAAATAGAACACTTAAACAATGGCTTGGAACTCAAGTACAGATCTGGAATAACCAACATATCACAGGGAATCCCACAAGGATCCGTTTTAGGCCCGCTTTATTTTTTAATCTACATAAATTCATTCCCTGAACATCTCTCAGAAGGCAGAACATGCATTATGTTCGCCGATGACACAACAATATTGGCTCCAATTGACAACTCTTCAAAATTTTGCTCCGAAACCGAACAAACCATCACAGAAGCATCAACCTTTTGTAGCACCATTAACCTACAAGTAAACAAAACAAAAACAGTTCATATAAATTTCTCTACCAACAATAGAACAACAAACTATTCCAAACAGCTCGCCCCACCTGATCAAAAAGACACCAAGTTCCTTGGCATACTGGTGGACAGCAACCTAACTTGGATTAATCACATTGAACTACTTCATAATAAACTTTCATCAGCTCTCTACGCTCTTAGAAAGCTGAGATTTATTACAGATAAAAAAACTACATTGATAGCTTATCATGCCTTGTTTGCTTCCCACATGGTTTGGTGGAACCTCCAGAAAAACAAAAACTTAAAAAACTTACTAAGAAAATACTTAAATTAAAAAAACACCCTAATACTCTCTGCACCTATCAAACTCTCATCTCTCAAATAAAAATATACAATAATATAAATAAAAAAAACAAACACAAAAAAATAACTAGAAATAAAACTACTTAAACTGCCACACCATAGATTAACTAAACTAAAATTATATGGTGACATGATGGAACTTGTGGCTAACAAACCTCAAAAATACTTAAAAAAAAAAATCAATAAAAAAAACTAAAACTACCTTCTAATCAAATCCTCACATAGCATCTAAACATATTAGACCATAAAATATGAAAAATAATCCTCACAAAAAGTAGGTCAAATGCCACAAATAAATCTAAAATAAAACTAACTTAAACCTGCCACACCATAGATTAACTAAAACTAGTAAAACCCCATCTTATATGGGTGCAAAACTATTCAAACTACTGCCTGAAAACCTCAAACAAATTAAAAATACATTTTTTAGACTTGAAAAACTACCTTCTAAATAATCTATAGCCTACAAATTTTTTAATTGAACAGATAGCCAATAAGCTCACAACAATTTTATATATATATATACATCCCTTAATTGAACTAGCTTACCCATTCACTTCAAAATTTTTGACATTTTAAGAGGACCTAAGTAAGTAAGTAAGTAAGAGAAGGAAACATATGGCTTGTTAGACTTGAACAATGGCAGGTAATCTAAGTGGGCCTACATTATTTTTTAATTTTACAAAACAGTTTGACAACCAATTTTATATATTACTTATTGGGCCTTAATTGAACTAGCTTACCCATTCACTTCAAAATTTTTGTGATGCCATTTTACAAAATAAGTTAGGAAGTAGGGAAGTTAGCAAAATAAGGATGGTTTCATTAAACTTGGTCCATGTGATGTGGTTCATCTCCTAATCATGTGAAAGGTACCTTCAAATAAGTTTTACAATTTACATTTGGTTTTACTTTTTCTAGATAATTTATGGATCAACAGTATACAAGTGGTTGATTCTGAAATAAACTCGAAAGTTGCAAATGCAAGTTTCACCAACAAAAGTACAATTAGTGAAAAAAGTACTGAAGACTTTCTGAAAAGGGCTCTTTCTTGTGTTGATTTATCATCTCTTGTCGGAAATGAAACACCAGAATCAATTCATAAACTATGTCAACAAGTAAGTTACAGCTTACAGTTTTTTAAGTCATGGCAGTATGATGAATATGAAATGTTTGAGTGTATTGATGTTTCTAGGCTTATAATAGGTGTGTTATTAGGTGGATCTAATAGGTATGAAAGCATAACCTCAACAGGAACATAAATTGTTGATGGCATATATGGGGATAACTTTTTAAGCATACGATGAAAGATGATAGAGATAAAGGGAAACATAAAAACATTAGAAGGGAAAATTATAAACATTTTACATTTTTATCATCTAAAAACTCATTGATGGAATAAAAGACCCCATCCACCAGGAAATGTCTTAATGAATTTTTAAATGAATAGGTCCCTTGGAAAACGTTCCAAGCGACAAAACCCTAGTTTTGAGTTTTCAAGCGTAAAAAGTTGAATTGACTATGGAGTCAGGGCTTCAAACTCAAATAGGAGGACCCATTCAAATAATGAATGGTTTTTAGGTTGTTTATTATATGGAGAGTTTATTATAGTTTTGGACCTAAATTTTAAGGAAGGGAAGCTGCTAGTACTGTTCTGTGGGATTTTTGTCAATGTTGGTTTCTATTTCGGGTATTATAATTATGCATATCTGCACCGGTTTGAATAGAATGAATGAATATGAATAGAATTTAACTTATATTTATAAACCATTGTATTAAAAATGAAGTGTGATGCTAATGTTAGAATATTCAAAGAAGGAAAAAGGTTCCGACAGGACGTTCGCCTATTTACTCCCGTCATATTAGCTCTTTTTTGAATTTTGAAATCGCATGAAAACATCACACCGGAAGCGAATTATTACTTATTTGCTCTTATTCTAGTTAATTTGTAACCAGTTTATTTACTAGAATATTCAATATATTTTTCATAAGAATCTACAATCCAATAACTCTTATGAACCAATCCAAAGTCGAACCATTAAACAAAATTATTACTAATATGGACTTTTCTAATGTGTCTGTGTTATTAACTACACAACGTTTCTGGAGATGGAGAAACTCCTCCCATTTTCAAGTGACTACCTAATAATTACACTTAAATTTAAAAGTTTTAGTTATAGATTTTCTATTACTATTGTAAACAAATAACTAGGATTCCCCTATACCAATTTAGTACCATAAGAGTGATTTATTTCTTATTTTCTTATGTATTGTCTAGGCTGCTTTCCCCGTCAAGGGCCTAAAGGATAAAATGGCTGCAGTGTGTGTATATCCATTAAGGATTCAAGATGCCAAATCATCTCTTTCTACTCTTGGAATGAATAAATCCATTCTTCTTGCTTCAGGTAAAGTTATAGTGGAACTCATTTATTTAATTTTACAATAAGCCCCTTAGCCCTGCTAAAATGGGTGTTCCATCATATCGTGTATGTGCGGGACCGTTCAGGTGTTGTCAATGATTGGGTTAACCTAAAAACTTTCAAGTTGGGATGAAGAATTTGTTTACATAATTAATTATAAATGAAATATTATGTAATTTATTGATAATACTATTAATAAATAAAGAACAGAACATTAATGGAAATTAACATGTTGGATTTCAGTGGCAGCCGGTTTTCCAACGGGTCAGTTTCCGTTGCACTCTCGTCTAGCAGAGATATACTATGCTGTTGCTGTAGGGGCTGAAGAGATAGATGTCGTGATAGACCGTAGTCTCGTACTAAGAGGCAAGTGGTCACAGTTGTATGACGAGCTGGTGCAAATGAGAGCAGCTTGTGGCGAGGCTACGCTCAAGGTCATCCTATCCGTCTCAGAGTGTGGATCCTGGAGCAATATCTACAAAGCTTCAGTCACAGCTATGTTGGCAGGCGCCGACTTCATTAAAACTTCTACAGGTATTATCATTATTTGTACGTGAGCAGGTTAATTCACTTCTGGCATTCAAAGGGTTAAGAAGAAAGTGTCAAACATCTGATTGTAATACAAACAAAATAAGTGTTCCACCCTGTTCATCTTCAAGCCTCCCCACAATAGCAAACCGTACAAGCAAAGTTAGCTGTATTTTCTTAGACTATTGAGTGAAACTTCAATATATTTAATTCTAGTTAACAGTAAACACGTTAAGGTACTCATTTACTGGATTACAACTAATGGTATAACCCATGAACTACAAATAAATAATAATTTTTTGTGTAACGTACTACAAAACACTAAAAAAATATATTAAATTATGTGGATACAATAAACAAAAATTTGACCGATGCTTAAAATGAAAATTTACTAGTTGAACAGTGGTCATTCACTAGAATCTATATTTTAACGGAAATAGTGTATGTTGTTGAAATTCAAGGTGTCCAGCTTCGACTCATTGCAGGCGAGTCTTTACGGAAAGCATTCAGAGAATCTTTTAGGAGAAAGGTGGGGGGTAATACAATTTAAACATGCAATGTAACGTTTGTTTTCTGTCTGTTTAACTTTGTTATAATTTTGTCTGTATAATTTTTGTACAGCTTTGAGTTCCCAAATAGTTGCGTAAAACCATTTTCAATGTTTAATCCTCGATTCAATGTTTTACAATAGTTTTTAAAAATTTTGGGATAAGGCTGATTTTGTCTTAATTTTCCTATTTTTTAACAATAAATCACTGGCATATTCATTCTAAATAGTCACTATTGTGGTACCAATAACTGGTTGTTAACTGTTAGGTGGTCTTCACTGGTGCAATGATTTATATACGATCAATTGTATTTTTCAATACTCTGTTACCAATAATACTCTGTTGTAACATAATATGTTAAGTTTTACCATCTACTTGATTTGGTTTCAATTAAAGTAAATTTTGCTGACAAAACTGTTTCTCAAAGTCCATGTTTCCAGGTAAAGAGGGTACTACGATGACAATCCATGATGGGCTGGTGATGTGCTACGCAATCAAGGAGTTCCATAAAAAGACTGGAGTGAAGGTAGACCATGGTTTAAACTATGTTATTTGTCATTAAATAAATAATGGCTTTGTCTCTTTCATAAAACTATAAACAGCTGATATGAGTAGCGCAGATTACTGCATCACCTAGCAGTCTGTACTAATTTAATTGATTTACTGTCAGGACAAAAAATGCTTCTAGATCATAAATATTTGTAAAGTTACTGTGGTATATATATTTCAAAAATTATTATTAATTATTTCATAAAATTATGTTATTATATTCATAGTAAGATGATCTCTTGCTCTATGGCAGGTCGGATTGAAGCCAGCTGGTGGTGTGAGAACAGCTGATCAGGCAATCAGCTGGATGTTGATGGTTCAAGAAGAACTGGGTGATGAGTGGATTGATCCAAAACTGTTCCGGATTGGAACGTCTGGAACATCCTCGTTAACAGGGGATATAGCCAGAGCTTTGAAAGCAGAAGTCAATATTATTAATTAAAACATACATTTATTTGGTAATGACACATATTGTTTAGTTTTATTGCATCTAATTTCTTTATATTCTCTTTACGTTTACTATTCCAAAGTTTTTATAATCAATTTGTCAATGTTATTCTTCTATAACAATTTGTATTGTATGTTTTTTACTGTTTAATATCTTAATGAATATCGTGCCCTAATGTTGGTTTAGCTGCTGGGTTCCATGTTAGTAGGACTAACACTTAAAATAATTTTATAATCCAAGCAGATGCCACTTACATTTAAAATTAACACAACTAAAATTGTACAATCTGGAGTCTTGGATAATAGAAAACTTACCTTCTACTGGTTCTAATGATTGCATTTTCTACAAAATAATTTATCACAAAGGACTTTTAAACATGTTTTCTAGTCGGGAACTAAACCTTAAACAGTACAGTTAGTCCTGTTTCATCTGAGCCCTGAGATGTGCTAGATTTTATATATTTTATTTTTTACAAACGTTCACATATGTTTATATTTAGATTTATATTATTTCCTGGTCAGCCGGTAAGTAAACAACCCCCGTTCCTCCCCACCACCATATTTGCGTCGTAGTCTACTGCGCATCCAGGACTCAGAGCTTGGACAAAACCTGACAAACTGTATATAATTGGAATAATATTTACTGATATTCAGACTAATTGTGAAACTTGAAGACTGATTAGGACCTATTACTTGTACCAAATCATATTTTATAGGTTAGGTAGATGTGTGATGTGTAATTTAAACATGAAATGTAAAAGATTAATGATTAATTATAAAAGAATATATTTTTCTAATATTTGCTGTGTGTTTGTGTCAAATGAAAAATTAAAACCCAGTAATCTAACCTATAAATATATGTATATAAATTTTTAAACTTCTAAATATATTTTAGAAATATTATTTAAAATTGTTAATACCTTACCAAAATAGTTTATTTATTTAACATTTTTTACCCAATACTAAAAGTCATAGCTTGAAAATAAGTGCCCAAAACAATGACAATTATTACACAAAAAAATTTTTTAGTTGCCTGAAACCACAGTCTGGCACGTTAAGCATTTTTGCACAAATACTCTTTCAGGGACTGATGAATAAATCATGGATATGTCTGTAAAAACAGCTTTTCTTCTAATCAAATCAAATCAAATGACTAATCAAATGACAATTTTTTATTTTGGTCACAGAAATTGAAGAAGGCTATGATACATCCCTTGTAAAATATATGATATGCATGTTAAAAAAGTTAATCAATATCAATGACTAGTGATATTAGATTTGTTATACAAGCAAATGAGTATGTATTTAAGCCAAGTTTAACAATTGATGTGGAGAAAGTCAATGAGATTGTATACTATTACCAAAATCACAAAAATTCAAATTTATTTGGATAATCAAAATTATTCCAACTGGACCAAGAGATGCTGCACGTATTACCATTCTGACCAAAAACATATTTTTGCAGTTTATTGTTCATAATGTTATATACATAACTGATTATTCCACCCACGGTTCTCTTGAGATGGGGAATTGAACAGGTCAGGTAATACTATGCTGGCAAAGAATAGTATGGTGATAAAAATTTACCTATTTAGGTGGGTGTCAATATCAAGCTGGAATCTACTAGATACCTTTTTACCTCCAATTTAAACTTTACAGAATTTTGAATACCTTGGTGAGACCATGTAGGAAAGTACCCTTATTTGGATAATCAGGAATTCAAAAATTAATTGTTTGTCAAAAGGGTACGCACAATTTTAAAATTACTTAAATGAACCATATTCAAACAATTATCTACTAATGAAAATACTTAAAAGCTCTCAGTTTTGTAATTTTTTATCAAACAAAAATACTAGATGCCTAATGTAGACGTGTGTTCCGTTCAAATAGCATGTAGGAGTTTAATTTCATGTTTGGAATTCAGGGTCAAAAATCTTACTGTCTTGTTGTGTATCCAAAAAATACAGAACACAAAAAATGAGATACGACTACACAATAAATTCTTATACAAACACGACGTAAATGCGTGACTTGTCTGTCTGGGCTTATAGAAGTAAGTCATATATTGTTTAACTATTTTGTGAGTTTGGTTTGTAGTGTTTGACAACCTGGACATTTTTCACAAACAGCTGTATTGGAACAGCTGTGTACTCCTGGGGTCTTTTCCTTTCGATTGCGCTTGCGCAGTTGCGCAGTGTTGCGGATTGTTTGGTGTTAGTTGTCCGGTAGGGTTATCTATCGTTCGTTACTGTCGGCTGCCATCAGACTCTTCGACACTGTCAATTGTCATTTTATTACATCAGTCGTCTATTGTTTCTTACGGATTCCTTACTTGTGCATTGTTTTAAAATACCATATCCTATTCTGTGTTGTGTTAATGTTCATTACAGTGTTAAATTTAATAGTGCAATTCTTCAATATTTAGTATAGAATTAGTGTAGCCTACATCAGTACTCCAGATATACTTCTACAAAGTAACCACCTGTTCCTGATTCTTACGGAAATATTGAAGTGAATCAAATATGTCCAATCAGCATTGTGTTATTATCTTTACGGGATAATAATATGTGGTCTTAAATAACGACTTAACAAGCACCATGCCTCAGTTGCAAGAAAATCCACTTCTTTCACCCCAGGTAAGACAGCCCTGGAATTCATAAGACTATCTATAACTTTAATATAGGCCTATATGCCTCCCACTAAATTGTGATTCATATTATTTTGAGGATGGCTTACCTATCAAGAAACATGTTATGCCTTTCAGCCCATGCAATTAAATTTGGTTGTTTTAGTAGTAACTTGTTTGCGGTTCACAGTTCAACTAAAAACATATTCTCCAGCGTTTCCCGCTCTATTGCTTGCTCAATAGTTGTTAACCATAAAAATAAACTATTAGAAAAGAAGTTTTTCCCGTCTGTAATCGTTGGCATTAAACAGTTAAGTGAAAATGTGAAAATCCAGAGTGCCTCTAAACGAATTCAAAGGAGAAAATTAAATGCAGAAGAATCTACATCTAGTGATAATAATTCATCTGGAGTTTGGCAAGTTTCAGCTTATGCAACTTGTGAGGAATACAATTTAGAGAGGATTAAGGAGGATTTGGTACATCAAAATTTGTATAAGCCTATCGAATCACTTGATGATCCTGTTTTGAAAGGTGGTGCTGATGTTCTGCATGCTGTTGCAAATTATCAAGTTTCTTCCGAGCCTCGTCACATATTCTTCTTTAGAGAAGGTTCTGTTGTTTTTTGGAACACTCCAGAGTTGGAGTGTCACAGTGTCTTGGACTTCTTGAAACGATATGAAATTGGATCTTATAAGAGAGATGTGATTCTAAATGAAAGGGAGGTCATGAACTATTCATATTTAATTACTTCCAAGAAGAGTCACGTGATTGGCAATAATTTCTGTCTAAGTTCGGGACAAGGACGAAGCGATAAGGAAATTGAACTTGATAAGTTTACGTTTTCAAATGCCATTTCACTGTCAGTGAAGCTTGCTATATGGGAAGCATCTTTGGGGAAATACATTGACTCAATTGAGTTTGTGGTTGAAGATTTAAAATGTGGCAAGTCTCTGAGAATTTCACGCAAAGAAGTCATGCGTAAAACTGGAGAATTGTTTGCCCTTCGCCACTCTATAAACCTCTCATCAGATCTCTTGGATGTGCCTGATTTCTACTGGGAGAGTGATGATCTTGAAACTCTTTACCTACAACTCTGCAGTTACTTCAGCATACCACGGCGAACCAGAGTAATGAATGAAAAACTCAACCATTGTATGGAACTTGTAGAACTTCTTACCTCCCATCTCAGCGATCGTCACCATGTGAGACTTGAATGGATGATAATAGTGCTTATTATGATCGAAGTTGTAATTGAAGTTCTTCATGCAAGACATTAAGTGACCATTGGTTCAATGTAAGCTAAGGTAGTGTATAATGTGTTTTTGGAAAATGGATGCAAACAGCATTCCAATGTTATCTCCTTTAACTTAATAGGGCGAAAAATACTATTCTAACTTCCTCTTTAGCTTAATGAAAAGAGTAAATCTAGGTTGGAAAACAATGTTTCCTGTTCCAAATGTTATTTTAAACTTAATATATTTCAAGAGTCAGGCCTGGTTGTTCCAGCTCTGGCATATAATCTCTCTTGAAAACTTAACTATATTTCTATACACCATTATTGGTGAGATTAAACAAAGAAAACAGAGGCGTGGAGCTGGTCCAGTAGTGCTTCAATGTTCTCAAATGATGCTTACATAAGTATGTAGACTGTATAAAAATTATTTCTTTGTAATAAGTATACTCTATGGCTGAATTTTTTAATGGATTTAATATTCAATAATAATATTTTATTCTAGTATCCTATAGTTACGTACACAGATCTTTTTTTAACTATTAAATAATAGGGTATTCAAGAGCATTTAAGTTGAAATTCTTAGCTTCACTAAATAATTGGCCTATACATAATTTTTTTATGTAAATTGCAGGTTTTAGTGAGTTCATCATAATATAAGGTAAAGGTTCAAGTATTCTGCAGAGGTAGAGAGCAAGTAGTAAGTTGTGTAAAAAATATTAAGCTGAGATTTAAATGTTACCTAGGATATTTACTGTACTCAAAAACCTCTTGAGAGACCATATGTATATTAAGTTACATCCATATTTCTAACCCCTTTTAGTATTTCTATGTAGATTGGTATAGGTACATTTTATGCTATTCTTTATCCAAAATGTGCTCAGATTACGAGGTGAGAGGTGAGCATGTTCGACATTCAACATTAAAAAATCAGTTTTGAACTGTTTTATTCTATACTGTAATATGTTTTAATTTATTAGGTTGTTGCATTCATCTTCAAAATAGTATATTTTAGAAATCATAGAATAACAAAAATTAGCATATTTTGTGACAATAATAACCAATGTTTCTTTAACATTACTATTTTTTCCTTTTTGTCATGTTGTTCTTTTACCAAGTATGAATAAAGCATAAGTGGTTAATGTTAAATATTGTTGATCATGTGAAAAGTACATACCGACAGGAACATGGGCGGAGTTAAGTGAAGGCACTGTCCCCAAGCCTTTTGGTAAATATGTATATTTTTATCGTTAATAGTTGTCTGAAATTGAGCTTTAAAGATCATAAGGGAACGCCCACTATATAGACTAAATACAAATTATATTAAGAGTTAAAATGCAAAAGAAATGTTTAAGTGCAATAATAAAGATTACGATTTTTGCCTCTTCAATACCAACCTCAGAATAATTATTATCTGACCCTAAATCATAATTTTATAAATCATAAATCTTCTTCTTTACATTTTGAAGGAAAATATTCTTACAATAAAAAACACTTTTTCGCTTGCATTGTTCAAACAATTTCTCTGCGGAGTGCCTCAGGCCCTCCTTAAAAAAGTGGATACCCCCAGACCCCTATACTGGATGTTATGTCCCCCAACAAATGGCCTCTAACTCCGCCCCTAGACAGAAAACTGCCTAGGAGGCCCTTGAAAATTTTATGAAAGTATCTTAATCAATCCAAAAGACAATTTGCTAAATAATTGTTTATAAATTTATTATTATAAAAGTTATGGGTCACCCCCTGAATAGTTTAAGTCAACACAATCTCTCCTAAAGTAGGCCTAAATATATTAATAAATATGTGGTACCATTTTCTGTAGTGTAGTAATATTTTACATTGATTCCTTGTATAGTTCAATGCTGTTTATTATCAGATAAATAGAAATTTGTCAAAATGTATGTTTCATTAATTGATTGAAATGAAATAAAATGCTCTGTTTAAGATCTCTTCATTTTATTTTTAACCATTAAAAACTATGTTATATGTAGTCTATTTGAACCATATTTGTTTTTTTTCAAATTCACAGTACTTTTTCCGGTTTAAATAACAGACCAAATGTCCTTCATTACATACTACTAAAAAATTTCATCCAGTACCAAAACCCAACGTTAAGCGCTGTTCTGTCTAGAATTAACAGCATGTACTTGATTGTGATTCTTTGGTCGGTTCTATGTAGTTTTGTTTACATAAAATTTGTTGTTCATATAATTTAATTTTGAAAGAGATTTTAGAGAATACAGGGGAATTAATTTCAGTCAGAGAGGATACAGGCAATATTGTAACAAGTATTATTTTTATATACATACTAAAAGCCGTTATGAAAATGAAAGTGTATTTGGATTATGTTTATCCAAAGTTTTTACATTTAGATTTTGTTCCGGTTATCGTAAAATAATGATTATTAATTAACTTTCGTCCATTATCACATCACTGGGGTGAACGTTTCTGATATTTCTCGCTAAGATATATATATATATATATATATAAGATATACTAAGACAGGGATGGTGGCGACATCCTGTAATCCAGCTACTTGGAGGTCACGAATTGTGGATAGTTGTGACAGATGGTCGGTGGATGTAGTGTTCTCTTGTGTGGATTAACGTCCGCACTATTGAATACTGCGTTAATCCGCAAAGACCATCCTCATAATTAGACCAATTCGTAATTCAGAGGTCGTGGTTCGGATTCCACGTTAAACTGTAGGTCCATTAGTTGCCATCGGCTGTTGGGCTATTAATTAACAGTCCTGTCTAAGGAACATGTCAGCCTTAGTCAGTAACAAGACTACAAGATCGCGCCACAGTCATCCTACATTCATTCCTCATTCATACTTGGCTTAAAATACCTACCAGGGTAGGTTGCCATTTCAGTTAAAAGTATAAAGTATAAGTATGGGAAACAGCTATGATTAGACTATTTGAGTTGCACTACTGCACATCGTATAGCATGATGTGAAACTTGAACTAATCCTCTGCCTAAAAAAGCGTGAACAAGTTTTGCTAAATGGAGCGGGATGGATGATTCTAAAGATCCGGATGATATACACATGTCCTAATATTTCTTACTCTATGGCTGATGTCTGACTGCTACCAGATGTGGTTGTGACGCATGCCGCCGCGCCAAAAAACGCATCTCAGTCATATCCGCCCACGGTCTAAATATGCACTATGTGCATCGTTTGTCGGAATTTCGATCCACGGAGCGTACTGTCTATAAATAGATAGATAGTATTTTATTAGTTTGGGTTTTGTATTACTAGAAAAATTTAAAGTAATACTTTTTTGTATTAAGTGTTGTCTTCTTATCTCACTCAATTGTCTGATGTAATGCTCATATAGCATTACAGCCTCAATTTGTTTTCAAGGCTTCATATATTGACTATATCAGTAATAAATATCGGTGGTGGCTAAGGTTCTCGATAGGGAAGCAGATTGAAAGTGGTAGTGGTAGTGTCGAGCCAGTCTTGCTGATGGCGTCAAACCGATTATTTGTGGTAACACAAAATTCAGACTCATTTTTCCAGATTTTCTTTGAGTTATGAGCGGTACTATATTAATTGATAGCGTTACTTCAGTCTTTACTGTTGTTGGTACTTGGTAGGCGTGAAGGTTTGCCACGCACATACATCTTACTCCACGGACATCAGCTGATGTTTTTGTTTCACTTCACTGTTTTCCAGGTTTACAACATAGAATACAAAAGCAAGACTTTAAGTAAGCAAAGTGTAGTAAGAGTATAGCCAAGCGAGGTCGTGTATGGGTGAAAACAAGTTGATAGCAATGGATGCCACTTTTACACATTCAGAAAATTATGTTTGTCTGAAAATATTTGTTCTAGTTTTTTTTACGTTATTTTAATTGATCCGTTTTATTTGGAAATGTTGACAGTGTTATGTTAAATTAGTAAAATTTAATGAAAAATGAGTGTTATTAAGTCTTTGAGTTTTGGATCAGATTACCTCTATTGCCTTGATAAATACAAAAAAAAATTGACTATTATTTTTTTTGTGAGATTCTTTTAGTGATTCTTTTGGGTTACACGTTAGTTGGGGTTACGAGTAATTTCCTATACTTAGAAATAGAGAAAGAAAAAGAAAAATATTACATAAAAATAAAAATTTATAAATGTTAAAAAAAAAATTAAAAAAAAATAAAAAAATTAAAAACCCCCCCCCCCATGCCCGCCTTACCGCCCACCCTCACCCACAATCCTGACACAACCTTGATAATCTCGTTATTGTCTATAGAATGATGCAATGGGAAAAGAAGCGATCTTGTAATTTGTCTGTCCCGCGGCATCCTTCTCGATATGAATATTATTGTCAATTAAAACCTTTAGAACACATTAATAAAGCAAAAAACCAAACACATCATAAAAATGAAAAACAATTTGTTTAAAAAAAATTACTAGAGTATTCAATTTATGTAATACACTTCAGTACCACAATTTTGTCAAGTTCTACTGAGTATTTTTATATGTTTAATCTTTTTACTCTCTCCACTTATACATAAGTATTGTTTTCGTCAAAATTTTCGAATTAGAGTTCAGAGTGTGTATGTCCGTTTTGCGGTCATCGGAATCAAAAAAGTGGGTTTCGACGTAATGTCTGTCACTGTGTGTGTGTGTGTAGGTGTGCCTAGTCGTGTACACAGTCACACCCTTGGTCCGATTTGGATGAAATTTGGTATATTTAAATATACTCACCGTATCTCCAGGCGTTTTTTAAATTTTAGATATTTAAGGGTAGTTCACCCCTAAAATCCCTTAAAACGTGAAAAATCCCAATTTCTGAACGCTTTAGATTACATTTTAAGGCCTACGGTTCCAGATAAAAGTTAAATTTACATCCCATGATAAACGCAGTACGTTGTCTGAGAACGCCCGATGTTATTCTTATGGAGAATATTAAAAAATCAATTGCTTCCTTATTTCCTTTTATCCTTTATCAAATACTGGTACTAGCACAATCCTCATACACACGCTCTAAAATTTGACTCTTCAAAACATTTATTTAGAACGCTAGGGCTAGAGTAAACCTTTAAGTTATGAAAAACATATTAATTTCAATATAGATTAAATTAGATTAGTTTATTGAAATGGCGACGATACCAAAAGGCAGGTAATTTTAAGCTAAGTATGAATGAGGATTGAGTGTAATATGATTGTGGCGCGATCTTGTAGTCTTGGACTAAGGCTGACATGTTCCTTAGACAGGAATGTTAATTAATAGTCCAACAGTCAATGGCATATCTAAGGGAACTACAGTTTAACATGGAGTCCGAACCATAGTTTCTGAGTCACGAATTGGTCTAATTATGAGGATTCTTTGCGGATTAACGAAGTATTCAATTGTGCGGACGTTAATCCACACAAGAGAACACTACACCCACCGACCATCGCTCATAACTATCCACAATTCGTAAACTCCAAGTAGCTGGATTGCATCCGTTGTATCAGCAGTCTAGACGATTGCGTCACAAATAGCAAGTGTCGCCGACAGTGCGTGTCCGAGAATAGCTCGTGGCTCGTGTTCCTTGAACCTGTCGCAGCGCAGGATGACGTCACGTGATGCCGACCTTCGCCGTGCCGTGCTGTGGTCCACTAGTCCATCAGACCCGACACCGCTGCATGCTGCACCCTGCCCGCGCCTCGGCTTTGGTGGACGTGTAAATGTAAAGGTTTAAAAATGATAACTTGATGACTTCTGTTCTGCGGTTTAATTTTCTTAGTGATCCACCTTATAGGTGTTGCAGAGATTTCGAAGGATGCTGTTTTGAACGTGTTAATTATGTTACAAACATCGCAGTGAACGGAAGTGAATAAACTTAGTTGAAAATTGCATTTTATGGTTTTATGGCTTGAGTCGTTTTGCAATCCAACTGTGTAGAAAACGCTTCAAAGAAAGACTATAATTATGATTATTATTACTGTAAAATGTTTATATGATTCAAAATCTATACTCTAATATTTGTGTCTGTCTGTCAAAAATAATAATATATTGTTTTATTTCATAACTAAACTACGTTTTGCAGAAAATGAAACCTTGCTTTGCTGAAAATTGGTAACCAGACCGAATCGTATGAATTATTATGATAGCCGTTTTCGCACGGGTTAAAAACTGAAAGTTGTATAATGATAATTAAGTTATTGTTAATGAATTCTTAATTGTTTACAAAATGACAAAACCAGTTGTTGTACAACATTTCAAAGAAAAATCACTGTCAATTGGGTGAGGAGAAGGATTAATGTAATAGAGACAGTCGTCGGAAAAAATAATTTAAAATCTACATTCCACTTTTTTCAAAATAATACACTAATTCGATAGCAGTTTATCTGAAAAAAAAATAAATTTATTATTGTTTGATGTAAAATATTGTGAAACGGATGTTGTTATTAGAATGAAACATTGAAACTTGGACGGTACGAGCTTTTCTTTTTTCTTCGTGAACTGTCAAATTTTAGTGATCACAAGATGTTGACATTCAAGTAATTTATGTTTTCATTTTTTAAAAATAAACATTGAAACTTAGGACGTTTGGGCGTAGCCGAGTGAGGATTTTATGATAAGTCGAACCTATGTGTTGCTATTTATCTATGTTATTTCACCGGTCGGTTCAGTATTTTCGCATTCATTCAAAAAAACCCTAAAATAAAAAACACCTCTTCTTTATAATATTATAGAAGATTATGATAGCTCAGTGACGTCATATGGCTATAACGACAGCCGTTTAGAGGAACTGAAAACATTCCCTGTGACATCCATGATCTAACCTATTTTTCAAAGGAAATTAAATAAATCCATTTTTATTTTGGGCATAGTTGTGAGCGATGGTCGATGAATGTAGTGTTCTCTTGTGTGGATTAACGTCCGCACTAGTGAAAACTACGTTAATTCGCTAAGACCATCTTAATAGACCAGTTCGTAATGCAGATGTTCGATATTTATTTGTTCCCTTAGACATTCCTACAGCATAATTGCCTTTTTCAGTTATAATAAAATAATTACTGTTAGAAGTGTTTGATAGATTTTATAAGAAATCTAATATTATTCCAGGAAGTCGGGCCACTCGAATGAATGAGTGATCCTGCGCTGACGTCATGCCTCCAGCTGTTGTGAATGAAACATCTGTTGGCGCCTAACACTTACTCATCGCGCCCTGATAGCGTACACTTTATCTGCAGTCGTAGACTGAAGTGTCTCCATTTCACTGGATTGGGGATTTCATAGCAAAATAAATTGTGGCGAAGTCTACAGGACTTCCAGCTACTTGGAGGTCACGAATTGTGGATAGTTGTGTGCTATGGTCGGTGGGTGTAGTGTTCTCTTGTGTGGATTAACCCCCGCACTTATTACCATTAATCCGTTAATCCATTAATTATTACGTTAATTCGCAAAAACCATCCTCATAATTAGACCAGTTCGTAATTCAGAGGCAGTGGTTCGGATTTCACGTTAAATTGTAGGTCCATTAGTTGCCATCGGCTGTTGGGCTATTAATTAACAGTTCTGTCTAAGGAACATGTCAGCCTTAGTCAGTAACAAGACTACAAGATCGTGCCACTCTCAATCCTTATTCATACTTGGCTTAAAATACCTACCTTATGGTGTATGGTGCCATTTCAATGACTTAATTTAATCTATCTAATCTGATAACTTAAAGGAACAACTTCCCAAGTAGTAACAATTTGGCAAAGTTATTCTTTAAATTTATTTTGCTATAAAATATAATATCAAGAAATTAAGAGTATTTCTGTACATTGCCTAGGATGTTTCGATATTTTTTGTTTTACACTCCAGAATAGCAACAATGAGCGCGAAATTATTTTTAAATTAAACTTTTTAACGTAGAGTCCTAACCACCTTTTCTGAATTACGAACTGGTCTAATTATTATGATGGTCTTTGCGGATTAACGTAGTATTCAATAGTGCGGACGTTAATCCACACGAGAGAACACTACACCCACCGACCATCGGTCACAACTATCCACAACTCGTGACCTCCAAGTAGCTGGATTACAGGACACGCCACGGTCACAGTCGTCTAGTGTTGTCCACAAGCAAGTCCTTTTTGTCGGCTTCATAATTCACAATTCTGAAATTTCATCGCACCGTTTTAGATTTGTTCGCGGGATGGAAAAAAGGCTCGGCTCACAGTATTGCACTCTCCATAGCCATTGTGGCAATTCCCATTATGTAATCAATACGTGGGGCGTGCGACCGAAAACAATAAACCTGCCCACACTGTCATCAGCATAATAAACAGTCTGGGGCCCAACATGCCCACTTGCGGACGGCCGACTTGCAAGCCGCAAGCCGCCCGCGCCCCCGTGTTGCTGTTGCGACAAACGAAACTCTGATGTAGAATAACATCTGTAGAAGTAACTCTAATTTAAAGTGAATCATGAAGATATTGAAGATACTTCTGCGTAAATTTCAAAAACAATCTAATATTCGATGGTTTTAACATTTCGTCATATACTACTTAAGCCTATTAAATCATTAGAAATGGAAAACGTCGTCAAAATGATTGTATTTACTTCCCCCTGTGAGAAATAGGTTAGATCATGGAGATGTCAAAGGGAATATTTTCAGTTTTCGTGAACAGCCGTATTTGACGTCACTGTTTCAAATTTTAGTCTCGCAAATTGACAACACCCCGCAGAGCTAAGAAATATCCATGTCAAAAGTCTATAAACTAACCTCTTTCCTTGTAAATATTTCGCTTGAACTTTATAAAAAATCGTAAATTATGTGTTCGTCGCGTCAATGAGTTTAAAATATTTATAGTTGCGGGCGGCTAAACACACCCATCTGTTTTCATTCCGTCAATCGTCAGGTCTGGAATGTTGGCGCCCCTGTTTATCCCTGTGACCCCTCACCCCAAGCCGCCGTGGGAATCTGGACAAAAACATCACAAGTGCCGCCTCACCGGATTCCAGCGTGCAAAAAACTGTCGTAAAACATCGCGAGTCCGGCCGAGCCGCTCTTGACACGTGCGGAGCCTGAGCATTATTTTGGAAAAATTGTGTTACATATGCTGGTGGAATTTTAGACATGGGTTTGTCTAAGCTCTGGGGGGTGTTAGCAGATTTGTGGAGTGCAAAAGAGGCAGCGGAAGTATTTGTGCCGTCATATGGTTATAAGAAAAGCTGTTTAGATGAACTGAAAACATTCTCTTTAGACATATCTATGATCTAACCTATTTCCCACAGGGAAGTAAATACAATTTTTGTCGAGTTGTCATCCGTGCGGAATATTTAGTTTAACCCAATTTTTAGAACAATATTCTTCTTTGTGTCAGGTATACAGGAGAAGCCTTAATTAAAAATTGACAGTTCATAATGAAAACATAACTATATTTATGGTGATGCACTGCCCATGTCTGAATAAATAAATAAACAATTAACAAATATTATCAGAAATAAATATAAATTAACAACCAACTGAGCCTATATATGTAAACAAAACCCATCGCATTACAGTACAAAATCACACAAATAGAATCTAAACTTTAATTTACGTAACTAAAATATCATTTTTAGGGAAAATTGATATTTTGAAAGACTTAACGATTACTAGTTAGTTAGTTACTAAAATGGCCACCTACCCAGGTAGGTATATGCCAAGTATGAATGATAAATGAGTGTAAGATAAATTGTGGTGCGATCTTGTAGTCTTGTTACTGACTAATGCTGACATTTTCCTTAAACAGAACTGTTAATTAATAGCCCAACAGTCGATGTCATATTTAAGGGACCTACAGTTTAACGTGTAGTTCGAACCACTGCCTCTGAATTAGGAATGGTCTTAGCGGTGCGGATTAACGTAGTATTCAATAGTGCGGACGTTAATCCACACGAGAACACTACAGCCACCGACCATCGCTTACAACTATCCACAATTCGTTACCTCCAAGTAGCTGGATTACAAGACGTCGCCACCGTCCCAGTATATTTGATAACCACAATGCTCTCAGCAGAGTAATAAGCTTCAGAGTAGAGACCTGATTTGCTTCAGCGCTGGTTCAACGAGGAAGTGGTACATAAACGCTACAGCTTGCGTAACTGTGGAGCAATTCACATCATTTCGCTGTTAGCCAGGATTGCCCAAGCGCTTTGCGGCCAAAGGGATCTCAGGGAGATTACCATTAACCTGTTACTGTATTTAGAAAGTAACAGTTTTTGTTAACCGTAATAGAATAAAGCTTGATTGCATTTAATATTTATTCTCCTCTGTGTTGTAACGAATCTAACCTAGAAGTAAGTCCAGTGTAATGTATTTTAAAATAATGTCGCTTAATGAAGAAAGATTTGCAAAACGTATCGTTATATTTCATCACTAGGACCAAAAGCGAGCGTTTTTGATGTAAGTACAAGTTTAACAGCCGAGACTGTTAAAACCTTGTGCGAGTATATATCAAAAAGCCCATTTTGGACCGTTTTATGAACTATGTTTTTCGTCATACTGCAAATAAAATGGAACAAACTCGTAAAACATAAATTATTACCTGGTTTAGTATCAATAGTTGTCGACCATTTTTGTCGCTTTAGACTAATATTTATATATATTTGTATGTATAACAGTAGTTATCATTTATTTTGTTAAAATTTAGATCAGTTTATTTTTCATTGTAGGTACCCATTGTTATGTTTGCTTGTTCTATGGTTTGTCATACTATTGGATTTGGTACAAGGGAATCTTTTTTCAACTTCATTTGCGGTTGTTTGTATTAACCCACAGCGCCGGCCCTTACCCCCACTATTGTTATTGTAAAAAATCCATTATTTTTATTGTTGGGTACTATTTTAATTGTAATTTTTCATTATCATATTATTGACAAGTTTTTCAAACTTGGGGTCAGATATAATTAAAAATTGTAACATTGATAAAAATATAAATAAATAACACACCGTGTGAGAATAATTTCGTATCATATATCAAATTACGATGTTTACTGCTATTGCTAATACAGGTACTACGTTTTAAAACATTATTATTTTGATCCTCGTTTTACGCTAACCAACCGGAGTGGACCATCTTCAGACACTTTTAACATTATTACCCGTAGTATCAGTTTTCCAGCAACTTGTGACAGTCATGCTCGAGACGGTCTCCGGACTTCAACGGGGTTCAAGGTCTCGTAACGACCTTCACAAATTGCCCGGTGATGCATACAGCTGAGCAAGCTGATTGCTGATCAGCTGATGATGACGCGTTCCCAGAGAAATCTCCAGTGCTAACACAGCCAAGTCACAGAATAGTGTACCCTTCAGGCTTGCTCGCTTGAAGCAATTACAATAGCATATTTATTCATCGCTAGGACCAAAAAAACGGGCGTTTATTATACGAGCACAAGTTTAAAAGCCGAGGCTCTCAATGTGCGAGTATACTGTATATAAAAAAGCCAAGTTAGGGCCGTGTGATGAACTATATTTTTCGTCATACTGCAAATAAAATGAAACAAACTCGTAAAACACAAATTTATTACCTGATTTATTATGAATTGTTGTCGCTTTAGACTAATCAGCTGTTAAGCTACTTTGTAGCAGTTTTTTTCTTGATTCCTGATCGATTGTTTAGGTTATGTCAGTGTTAGTTGTGCTGACCTCGAATCAAAAGTATCATTAACAATGATCTTTTGCGGCCTAGGATTTAAAAAAACAACGTCATAATAATAGATTTAGTCCTAAGAAGAAAAAAGAACTACTTTTGCCCTTCAACACATGTTTCTATAACAGCTGTTTTTGAAGCAGTATGACGAAAAATGTTTTGTATTTACTTCCCTGTGGGAAATAGGTTAGATCATGGATATGTCTAAAGGAAATGTTTTCAGTTCAGCTGTTCTTATAACCAAGCCATGACGTCACCAACCATATGACGTCTCTAACCAAATGACGTCACTCTTTCTAATTGTCGTCGCGCAAACTGCAAACACCCCCCAGAGCTAAGACATATCCATGTCAAAATGTATTAAAGGGTGTAACTTGTTACACGCTACCTGAATCAAACGTATTTACTGTAAAGTTTTGATTATATGTTTGTAGAATGTATTTAGACGAATCCTAAGTCTACTATAAGTTATAAGTTTGTTATATTACTAAACTGGTAGCGAGGCCGGAGTGATTAACAAGAAAAATAATAGCGTTCCATTGTGAGAACAGTTACACAGGTAATCAGTGACACAGGAGTATCAGTGACTTGTCAGGATACCTCATTTATTTACCGACCAAATCGGATCCGATCCCGTTATTGCCGTGACATTCCAGGGTGATGTATCCGGTCCTAGTCCAGCTTCCCTTATCTCGGGTGACGCACTCCGGGTCCGCTGTCCCTCTGAGGGGGAATTATATCAATACTGCTTTGGGCACAGGGGTTGACGTTTGTTTCAATTTTGTTAGAAGGGGATCGCGACATTGTAAATCAGCAATCTCCATCTATACGAGATTCTGTATCTATACGTGCGTAGAACAGTTAGTAAATTTCTTTCTGTAAATAGTTGAATGATTGCTAAAAATCAGCTTTAATCGACTATTCTTCTCTGATTAGTTAATTTAAATTTTGTTTTAATCGGCATAAACAAGGCTTCTGTAAATCTGCATACTCTTTTCCGTTTTAATCTTGTGATGAATGGGCAATCTCTCTTATTTATTGACAGATATTGATCAAACTTGTACAATACTGTATTGTCAAATTATTGAGTATAGTACTCAGGCCTGCTGCGACGGGGGTATTTTTAATACGTGAAGGCCATATCTTTTGGATGAAACTTCTCCATTACCAATACTGTATATTTTAATGGTTGAAGTGCCAAAAGAATGGTCTTCATGTATAATTGTAAATAGAGGTTTTCCTATTCCCGTATTTTTATTCTGGAAGACATGGAATGCTCTTAAAATATATTTCCCACGTGAAATGAATGTTCGTTCATTATTATCTGGTTAACAGGAGTAAACACAGATAGTTAGCAAAATCACTTGTTTCTATTAATTATATGTACATTTTGTATGATATTGGATTGTATATTATATTAGGAGTGGATGACGCATTTTCCCCTGAAAGGTGTGTTTTATTCAAAGTTTAATTTTAGTGAAATACAGTAATTAAAAACGACACTTTTATCTTACTTTTATACTTTTTTTAAATGAAATGGCAACCTACCCAGGTAGGTATTATAAGCCAAGTATGAATGAGAAATGAGTGTTGGATGATTGTGGCGCGATCATGTAGTCTTGTTACAGACTAAGGCTAACATGTTCCTTAGACATGGCTGTTAATTAATAGCCGAACAGTCAATGACATATCTAAGGGACCTACAGTTTAACGTGGAGTCTGAACTACTGTCTCGGAATTATGAACTGGTCTAATTATGTGGACGGCATCTGCGGATGGACTTAGTGTGCAATAGTGCGGACTTAAATCCACACCAGAGAATATCCCATCCATCGCTATCCTCAATTCGTGACCGCCAAGTAGCAGAATTACACGACACGCCACGCCACCGTCCCAGTCTGTGCTGTTTCAGTAATCTTTTGTATGCCAAAGTCGTAGTCAGGACTCTGGAGAAAGCGGGTGTTGGTTTGATGGTTCAAGATCCTTCATACCAAGTGGCCCGCGCTAATCTCCCGCCATATATGGCGCGTTTCCCGCCTTGACACGGTTACGCTGTTCCGCCTCACGCTAATCGCCGTTTCCGCCCTTCCAGGCTCGCGGGAATGAGGAACGGACCCTTCTCATGGCAAGTGCTTAGTCGGGGCGATCTGAGTCATCCGATACTAATGGGTCTCGTGTCTTTTGACCCTCCATTCCTGGTTCGTGCCGAATTGAATTACGATGTCTGATTGGGGCAAAAACTAAAACTCCGAACGTAGAAATCGTGTGTATGACATCGAGTCCTCACAAAGAAATATATGTTGTTCAATAATTTGATTGGGTTATCCACAAAATTGAACCCTCTAGTTATTTCGCATTGTAATTCGTAAAAACTTTTGGCAATCGCTAATTTAGAACCCGTACTTTACAAGATTACACCGGTAACTAGACGGTTTAGAGTAAAATTACGCTCAAATTAGGAGGTAACAAGAATCCAATTATCGTCAAAATATAGTTTAGAGGCTTCATCGTCTGGAAAGTAATTCGATTCGATCGGAAACCGGTTCAAATAACAGTGAAAACAACAAATCGAGTTCAAATATCGATTTCAACATCAGATCATGACTACTAATTTGGCGTAACTGTTCCAGCCTAATTTACTGCTAGAATTCTGAGTTGTGTCAACTCAATTTGACCTTGATGTCGCTGCAGTTATGTGTTTTTATATTCATACCAATCCTTTTTTACGACGCCACATCAGCCACAAAAATCATTATAGACCATGAAACATTTTTAACCTATGTTGCGTACTTATTCATCTGCGTTTGTATCTCTTTCTGAAAATAAAATTCTTATATAAACGTGAATTTGTTGGCCAAATTTTCAATTATGCAAAATATTTTTAGATGTTACATGATTTTTTATACTAATCTTAATATAAATTGTTTATTTTTACTTTTATAAATATAAAAGTAAAAAATAAATAGCAGCAGAATCCACTGTAACTTATCTCTCACACATCCTGTGTGGGAGATAACACAATACTGCATTATATAGGATTATAAGGTATCGGTAGAGGATTAAAATTACTTAATCCCTCCACTTTGACACGTGAAAAGTCAAATATAATTCATATTATACAATTTAACAGCCGTGTATAAGTTCTGTACTTATACGAACTTATAAATTCTACTATATTGGTACTGAAGTAGTGGCAATCAATCGATTAAAGGGCCCATAACAATCGCCAGCTGATAAGCACGCGCGCGCCTTATGTCAGTCCCACAAATGTCACATTGAATGCTCTGATAACAACGATAACCAGTTATTGTTATCGTAGTCAGCTGTTGCATTATTGGGTTCGAGTGCAATAGCATAGTTCAATAGTTTATATAAGAAGCTGTATTAAATATTCTGTGGTCTGCTATGATCTATGGAAAGGTATTTTTTTGTTTCATTAGTATGTTTTTACTTTTAAGTTGTATTTTGATTTTAAAATATGTAAAATAGTGTTGAGTGTACCTTACTTAATACTTACCTACTTAGTACTTAAGTAAGTATCAATCACACTGGTAACGTAAAACTACGCCGTGGTCGTCACAGTAATACTTCTCTCAGCCAGATTCAGACAAGTACTCTTCAACCCTGTGTAGATTATTTTTCAGTATATTCTTGAATGATTCAAGTATTTTTTGATCAAGGATGACTTCGGTAACTTGTAAATTTTCACGGAGGTGTGCTGGGGTCCCTGCCTTATCAGCGTTGTGTTTATGCTGTTGAAATGGATTTTGTTCGCTTGGAGGGCTCCATATGGATGGACCTGGTTATTTTTTATAAAGACTGAATTGTGTTTCTTTACTGTGATGGCGACCTCCAGAATATACAAGCTTGGTAGTGTTAAAATTTCTAATTCTTTAAAAATCTGCCATCAATGTTCTCGATGTTGTGCTTTAGTTATGACTCTGACAATTATTTTTTGTCATAAAACTCTATAGGCATCTGGAGTGTTCCGCCAAAACAGCAAAACAGCCAAAGTACATCTTCAGAAAGACTTACAGGTCAAGGAAATTTCTTATTTTTTCATCAGGTAACAGTCAGCTTTGTCATTATATTTTCAATATGTTTGGAGCGAACTTCATGCTCGCGCTGGTCCTTCGAGACGGATATTTCAGACATGTTGTTTGTGCAAAATGTTGAGGGCGAGCGATGGAAATGTTGTGCATAACGATCATACTAGAATTAACAATAAAGCGCATCGCGTAACTTTCAATCCGTTCTGAGATGACGAAACATCTCGGAATCATCCCATTGTTGCATATTTTCAATTGCATTAGGAGGCATTATTTAGGCATTTTATATTGTAAAAATTTGTACAACTTAACAAGTACATGGCAATAGTGGGTTCGTCCCTATTGGAAATTACAGTTTAAAATATTGTGTTTACTTCCCTGTGGGAAATAGTTTAGATCATGGCTATGTCAAAAGGGATGTTTTCAGTTTCTCTAAACAGCTGACGTTATAGCTATATGATGTCACTAAGCATGTGACATCACTGTTTCAAACTTTGGTCTCGCGAATTTCCAACACCCCCACCCAGAGCTAAGACATATCTATGTCAAAAATTACGGGAAAGGTTAGCAAATAGTTGGCCATGTTCACGTTGGAGCAAAAATCACGATTTTTAGTATTATTATATTTTTTCAGTACTTATTTTGGGAAAAGAATATCCGCTAACTATTTTTAACATATGCCCTATCGGACAGTTCCAAAGGAGTTATTAGACATTTTTAATTCAGCATTTTATAATTTTTAGATTGGTTCTAAGTCCCACATTGCGATAGGGTCTCTGACATATTGTTTTGAGCAGTATAATACATAGTACAATACTTCAGGTACAACCACTGTGCCAGTGACGACGTGATTAAAAGATTTCTTGAATATATTGAAGAGATTCTCCTATTACAAAGCTTTTGTCGTCTGCGGTAATTTTAGTAATCTTCAGTTGCGACGTGGTAGAGGGACTTAAAGAAGACAAACAAAAAGAAAGGTTCAGTAATGAAATGAGGGTGAAAAGCCTAGCAAATGACGTACTCTCATTACGCCTCCGTGTATTGTGGTCGACGAGAGTTTTCATTATTGTGCTCTTTGTGTCGGACAGAAGGCTAGCAATTAAACGCACCTCACGCAGATCTGAACATCGTTCTCAGTAATACATGTGTGTTTTACCAAACAAATTAAATTTCGACGAGTCTTAGAATAATTATCCTCCGTCTACCTTTTAATTAGTATTATTTTACCATGTATCTTTACCAAGAAAGTACCTAGCAATTTTTATTGTTCCAAATACAAATTTATGATCCATCTTTTGACATGGACATGTCTTAGCTCTTGGGAGGGTATTGGTAATTTGCGCGACCAAAATTTTGAAACGTCATAGTTTGGTTATAAGAACAGCTGTTTAGATGAACTGAAAACATTCCCTTTACACATACCCATGATCTAACCTATTTCCCACAGGGTAGTAACATATCTACTTTCCTATAATTTAACCAACTTACTTTTTCAATCTAATCGTTTCATGAAGAGGACACTTTAAGACTTTAGACACAGAGAATAGTCTCTGTGTCTAAAGTCTTAAAGTGTCTTCTGGGGAAAGTCTTAAAGGGACTTGTGTCTATACAGAAGTCCCTTTCAATGTTGCGCTGATTGTGTGTCGAGCGATGCTTTAAAGACAGAATCTTTAGCGGCTGTTGGGCAGGCTGCGAATAATGGTCGAACTGGGTTCTGTACGCATTTCGTATTTTATTCAATGTCGGTGGTTCGGACTCCACGTTAAACTCTAGGGCCCTTTGATATGCCATTGAATGTTGGGCTATTAATTAACAGTTCTGTCTAAGGAACATGCCAGCCTTAGTCTGTAACAAGACAACAAGATCGCGCCACAATCATCTTACAATTCAGGATTTTTTGAATACGTAAGAATAATTATGTAAAGGTCTGCAGAACACAGTGTGTTGAGCGATGTGAGCGTACGTCAACCTCAGTTTTTTATTATTCCTGTCCTGGGTAATCTTCAGCTTCTGATCACCCTAAGGTTTAAAATATTGTACGTTTTTCTGCTGGACTACAAAGGGAAATGTGTTGGTTGTTGCAGAACTGCGTGGCCCGTGCGCTGTATGACAACATCGCCGAGTCACCGGACGAGCTGGCGTTCCGGCGCGGCGACCTGTTGACAGTGCTGGAGCAGAACACGTCGGGCATCGAGGGCTGGTGGATGTGCGCGCTGAGGGGGCGCCAGGGCATCTGTCCGGGCAACAGGCTGAGGCTACTGCCGGGGGTGTACGACGCGCCGGCCGAGCTGAACACACTGCAACGCCAGGGCAAGCGGCGCAGCTGGCACGTGCAACCCAACAAGGTACAGAGTTCAAATATAGTAGACGTAGCCTGCACATTTTAAGGAATGTATACAGTAAAATGGCATAGCAAACGTCAATAATATAAGATAGAAGCACATTTTCAAAAATAAAGATAATTTAAAAGCGAAAGTTAACATTAAAAATAATAATGTAATCTCTTGAGTGGACATTAAAGGACATCCCCAGGAAAACTGCCTCTACCATGAGTGAGCCATAAACTCACCCACAAAGTAAAATTCACTGCAAATGAGTATCTCCCTCCCCCATATCTCCTCAGAAGGTGGTTCAGGAATCTAACACCAGCTTGGGAAGGAAGATTCAAAGCAGTCCTATACCTGTTTTGTGTCAACATGTACGATTCTCAACCCCTTCTGGGATAGTCATGAACTTGTACACCTTGAAGAGGTGCACTTTCGAATTTGCAAAAGAGCAAAGGCACCTCTCTGAAGATATTCCTGCAAGACTCTCTAAACTGCAGCTTTGCCACTATCCGAATGGCTTTCTTTTGTCGGAATAACCCGAGGAAGTCCGCTTCTGAACATCCACCCCAAATTGCGATGCTATAAGTCAGGTGGGGATGAACCAGACAGAAATATGCCATTCTACGCACGTGATCTGGACAATGCTGTGATAAGATTCTCAATGCATAAACTCCAGACGATGCCCTGCCACAGATTGCATCTAGGTGGGGGTGCCAAGTGAGGCTACGATCGAGAATAATTCCAAGAAATTTCGTGGAATCAACTTGTTCAATGACTGAATGTACAGGGGTTTTATTTCCATTCGTGTATTAATGTTTCCCGCACAAACTATGGAATACAATGTCTCCCGAAATGCTTCTGAGTCATTTTGTATCCTTAATTGAAAACGCTGTTGAAGTAGATAAAAACAACAGTGGTACAGAGTTATACTTGGTTATACTTATCTCGGTATCGCTGTTGAAGTAGATAAAAACAACAGTGGTACAGAGTTATACTTGGTTATACTTATCTCGGTATCGGACTGGAAGTGGGCTGGAAGTTTTATTTCCGATCATGGTATAGAATTTTCTACAATACAAAGTGTAAGTCCCCTCGCTTAAGTTCGGTATTTAAAGACGATCGTTGTATAGGGCATAGCAAGTAGTTAAAAAATAACATTGATCCGAATACAAATCCCTGTGGTACTCCGTGTTAAAATGTTTATCGTCACGATAAACGTATTTGTAAACTGGTTTTATTGCGTTACATTTCAGATGTACAATTTCTGTCAGATTTCAATATTCAGTAGTATCGTGGAACCTACATTTATTATTTAACTAACATTGGATCAGGTTCGTGTATGTGACATGTTCAAGGGTCTTTTTGAGTACCGCAACCAGCTTTCCACGGTATCACGGTTGGTTTACATAGCCCTGCAATAACCTGCTAAATATACCGTCACTATACAGGGCATTCTCAGTTAGTACTCCCGAGTCCTCTCCTCACGCGAGATAACCATCGGAAGCGGATCTGCAAAGTCGTGATGCTGTTCTGCAGTAGCAGAGGTGGTCAGGTGGTGGCGACGTGTATAGCCGCATCCTCGGGCGTCGGTACACACGGGCACACACACACGGGCGTCGTCGGACACGACACAGAGCCGCAGAACAATGGACTCGTCTTCTCCTTTTGTGCAACCGCGCCTCCCACTGTGCGATGGTCTTCGTTACACCTACTGCCACTGGTACTTGGTTTCTCTACTGAAGCCTAACGGTTAGTTCGTTAGTCATCCACTGGGGAGCGCAGTAGGCGTTATCTTCCATCCGCAACAGCGTCTTAGCGTCGAAGCTGAATAACTGTCAGGGGATGCTTAACGCTGCTAAGATAACCGTTAAGCTTTTCTACCCAGTCGAATCTAATTTTCATACAGTTTTGTTTTTTTATTACCGAAGAAAATGCGATTTACAATGGTTAGGAAACACTCAGATAAAACCACAAGGTAGGTGGGGTCAGTAGGCATACGAAAATCTTCATCTGTTCTGTTTTGGACGTAGGTGACAACTTTGTCATTATTTTTCAATAACCATAATACATGATTCAGCAAAGATGTCGCAAAATGTATTATTCTCAGAATAAATAGCTCTTAGAAACAACTTGGGGAGTTGTGTGTCAAGCGTGACCGGCAAACCAGTCGACCAATTGAACTCAACACTTGTTTCAATTGTTGGTGAGAGCCTATTTGAAATACTTGGTAAGAAGTTCTTGGAAAAAATTACTTATCCAAATGCTACAATGTAATTAGATTGTATAGGTACCTAATCTGTTTTGTAGCATTAAATAACTCAATGAATTCATTGAAGAGACACGGAAATACTCTGGTTGGTATTTAAAGTGAAAATCATAAGTGACGGGTGAGTTTGATGAGTGTTATGGATTTGGAGATACATTTCGTTTTGTTATCGCCAATAAACCACCTTGTGCATATGCTAGGATCATTATAGCTGTACAGTGTACAAAGACAGCAAGACCAGTACCGAAACAATACAGAAAAAAGACAACTGAGCCAGTACCGAACCATCACAGAACAAAGACAACTGTACCAGTACCGAACCATTACAGAACAAAGACAACTGAGCCAGTACCGAACCATCACAGAACAAAACACAATTGGGCCAGTACCGAACCATCACAGAACAAAGACAACTGTACCAGTACCAAACCATTACAGAACAAAGACAACTGGACCAGTACCGAACCAATGCAGAACAAAGACACCTGAGCCAGTACCGAACGATCACAGGATCGATCCGGTGACCTTCAGATCACGAAGCGGGAACTATAACATAACCACCAAACCACCCAGCCAGTCAATGCTGAACCTCCGAGTATTCAAACGGTAGAACCTACACCTGACACCAGCTCCATATATAGTTGTGGCTATGGTGCACATTCTGGCACGGAATAGACAATTTCCAGGAACCGCGTCCATTGTCCCAGCCGGATGTCGGATGTCGTGGTTCGCTACCTCCCTGTGTGGAACCACTGTAATCAGAACACCCCTCTTATCCGAAACCACCGATTTTGGTGAACATTGCCACCTGTAATTTGCATATGATGATTGAATAGCACTCCAGAGATTTGTTGTTTTTAAGGCCAGGGTTTTGTAAATATGACGAGGATTTGACATAGAACCTTGTTAGATGTAAGTGTAAAAGCAGCGTTTAAATGAACGACATCCTCTGGAGGTAAAAGGATGTACAAATAAACTGTAGATAAGATGATTCCATCATTCACTACTGAGTTGTGGTGAATAGTGTAACTGTTCACTATTTATGCTTACTGTCGTTCTCCAAACCAATGATCATGCTACAAAGTGCGACTTTACAAAGGCATTGATTTGTAGATTAATGTTTCAGTATTTGTCCTTACGTTTCGCATGATTTTTGGTGTGTGTAGCAGACTAATTTTCCTGTAATATTAAAAGAATACTAATAATGTTTATTTGTCTAACTTCAAATTAGTGTTTACTTTTTCAAATTGAATTATTTTCTTAATTAAACTATTACCTGTTTACGGTCAAATAATAATGTATCCCCGTTATTGCATGCAGAAATGCTAATATATTCTGTGTAAATAGCATATAACCTTATATGTATCAACCAGTAGCTAGCCACTTTGCAGTAGTTTTTCCGACCAGATGGTCAGTCAGACGCCGGACATTCCAGCTGTTCCAAGGTCAGCTGTTCGCCGCCACCCCGCGACGATGTCGATTCCTAATTCGGCAATCCGTGTCCTTTTTCATTAGATCTTCCAATCAAAATGTCCTTTGGTTGGGATTAAAAATAACCTAACATATGTTGGAATCAGCTGGTGTTTTGTAAATAATAAAACATTTTTGTGCATGATCTCATTCTCTAAAATCGATACCGGAAGTCAGCAAACTTTATTTCACAAACTAGGTGGTTCGTTCAGTGTTTATAGAATAAATTCTCCCTTCCCTTATGAACAAAATACTAGCACATGTTTCAATACTGTATCCCGTTGCCTTTGATAACTTTGGGCTATTAATTATTTATCCAGGAAAATGAACCAGGAACTGATCTGTGGCTGGAAACGGAATTATTGTAAAAATACAATATTTTTTAGTAAGTTATATATTCGAAGGTATAAGCAGTATTTATTTAGTTTTTCTCAAATAATTAATTTCCTTGTATATTTAGTTGAAAAATGTACTAAACCCCAATTCTAGAAAAAATAAATGTCGTTTATAACTACCAAACAAACGCTATTAATATAAAAATCGGGACTGAAACAGGTTTGTATCACGAGCTGGAGAACTGCAGGCTTAACTGTAGCGAGACTGAATTTTGCATAACAAAGAGAACACGGGTTAAAAGTTAAACATTTTTTCATCTCGGCTATTCAATCTTTTGAATGTTTATGAAAAGAACCCTCATTATAGTTTAAACAGCACAGAAATACGACTCAAATTAGAATATTTCAGTGTCTATGGTTCGTGTTGTAAATTGGAATAAAACAGCTTTGAGATTAAATACACTTCTCTTTCAAGAAATCTTGGCGGGATATGAAGTCTGTGTGATTGTTGTTCTTTAAATTTATGAAAAGAAGAAACCCGGATTAGAACTGTTCTAACCAGTGGGAGGATAGATATTACAGTAATTAATTGTAGTTCCATGTGATAAACTTTCTGGCTCCTAAAAGTGATAACTATGTGATATGTTGTTAGCAAAATATGTATTGAAACCTATGTGCAAAATATATTAATTACGAAGATTTTTTCGATACTTTTTTAACCTTCTGATTCATAAAAATAAAAAAAACCATAATGTGGTCCATGATCCTTTAAAAAGTGCCATACTCTTTGCCTTTGTTGTTTTTCTTACGTAACTCAGTGGCATAACTGGTTGAAACAGGAGAAATTCCAAAATGGTCATCTGAACTTTCAGCGAGTTTGGTTTTCCAAAAAGGGTTTACCGACTGAGTAAAGTTCCTGTTGTGGAAATACTAGCCAAAGAGATTGTAATACATGAACCATAGCTTTCTGCTGTTATAATTTTTTGTTTGAATAAAATTAGCGAAGAAAAAATCTTTATCCTTGTGCCATTCCCTTGATAAGTTCTCACAAATTGAACAGTTCCTAGTAATCCTAGATAAATCTTTATCACTTGTTACAAACATAGATAAGGGAGTGAGATATTATGTATAAAGACAAGGAAGGATTGTCTTTATGTGCACTTGACAATATAGCTATGTTTAGTCTAGGACCCACTCCAGCCTTTGAAGAGATTAGTTATCTTTCTTAAGAGATGAATCATGAAATTTTCAATATAAATAAAAGGTGTCAGTTGACAGAGATATACTCTCTCTCTAAATTAAATTAAAAAAAACTATAACCTTTAATATAATTATCACTTTCTATGTTTATCCTAATATTATCATTTAAAAACTTTTATTTTTCATGAATAATCATCCAATTTCCTAGACTAACAATAAGAGAAAACAAAATAAAAGAGATTAACACAAATTAAAAGAATTTTTGATCTTTTGGGGTCTTAACCACCCTCCCCCCAGGTAATACCAAACTGTGTTGTATGACTACACTTCATACCAAGTTTCATGGAAAACGGTTGATAAATATTAACGTTCGTAATGTAACCTGGGATTCAAGAGGTTTTGAAGGGGTATTTTAGTTGCAATTATTGGTAGAATGGAGAGAAGGCGCTTACTTCATCTGAATATTAATTTTCTTGTGCAAACCTACCCAGTTTATTAACATGATACTAGAACCGGTTTAGAATGTAATTTCATTTAAGTGCTATAACCAACTCACATACTCTGTTACCCTTGTAGTAATAATTTTGTAACAATTAGAAATACATTGATGAAGATTTATGAGATGGTATATATTTCAATACGGCACCACGGTTATACAAATACATTTACATTCATAGTGGTTTTGACTTCCAGTCAATCTACGCTTTTCTTGATTTTTTGAATGATAGTAAAATTTTCTTTGTAATTAGACCTTCCAGTTTCTGAAACTAATATGGTACTCTGTTAGACCTATACAGTCTGGTGTAAGCTACTTTGTAGGTCTATGGTATTAAAAATTAGTTCTTTAGGGTATCTCGTTTTGTGGTGACACACTTTCAACTCACCCACATTCTTTATTTTTCGTCTTTTGGCATTTTTTAACAATTTAATGGGGAACGGTGGAAACCCCGGTCTTGATACTACCTAATGACAACCTGTTGTTATGAAGTATAATTAATTAATAGCCCTATGACGAAATGGCAACTGGGTCCAGATTTGACCCTTGCGGGATTCTATGCAGCATCCTTCAGTTTTGAAGGCTGGCAATATAACCACTCTGCTACTCAGATTATTCAATGCAAGTTTAACTCCTGACTAAGCCTAATTCAGTTTCCTGACAGTCCTCCTGTTCTTCTAGGAGGAAGTATCCTCATTTAATATACTCAGGATTGGGTTGTTTTTTCTGGGATTGGGTCGTCTTTTCTGTGATTGGGTCGTCTTTTCTGGG
Organism: Nephotettix cincticeps; assembly: GCA_023375725.1. NCBI lineage: Eukaryota > Metazoa > Arthropoda > Insecta > Hemiptera > Cicadellidae > Nephotettix > Nephotettix cincticeps. Next base: position 54,936,077 of record CM041787.1, read on the forward strand.
ATTGGGTTGGGTTGGTTTGGGAAGGATAGTGCTAATTTCGGACAAGAACTGTTGAGGGAAATCATACTAAATAACTCCAACAAATGGGTAGGTTCATGGGATGCTAAATGAATGAAGAGGGCAAACTATAATCTATTTCCTGTGCGTTTTCTTCCATTCTGGAAGCTGAACAAAATAGTTGAGATCAAATCTTGAAACCATTCTGTATGCAGGTGCTGACTCCGCAGAAATTTGGTGACGTGTACTTGTACGACCTCCCAGCCAAAAGACAGTCACAGTCGCCCGCGGGACAACCCCGGTACGACATTCCCCCCACCACCCACACTCTGGCACCCACCCCGGAAAACCAGGGTAAGGAAGTAGAGTAGGTGACTTGAAAATGTAATAAATAAAGCAGAAAAATGGAAGGGGAGAGTATGGTACTGTTATACATTAAATCTCCCAAATCTAATACAATGTGAACCTTAAGAATATAAGAAGTCTAGATGTGGTTTACGAGACGACACCCTCATAATTGTGTAAACAGACTTTATTCCATTATCTTCCTAAAATTTGTTTTGAACTTAATTAACTTGATTTATTCATAGTTAAAAAAATATTGGGCAATATCCCTTGATGGAGCTTACAGAATTCAAGATTTTATCATATTTATAAAATGATAGATATTTAGTGGAAATTCTTGGATATTTAAAGCTTTAGTCTTCACAGGATTAAATGTTATACTCTCACAGGCAGACTATCTCGGACGGACAGCCGAGGCAGTGACAGCTACGACATCCCACCACAGCCGACACCGGTGTCAATGCTTGGAATGGGAGGGGAGAGCTACGACGTTCCCCGCTCACTGATGCCTCCTCTCACCCCCTCCTCGTCCCTGTCCTCCCTCACCACGGACTCGCTAAGCGCTGGCAGCAACAGATCTAGTCTGGCTCAAGAGTACGATGTCCCAAGGCCCCGCCCAGGACCTCAGCCCCTCCTGCAGCAACAGGTAGTTGGGAATACATATATAGTGTAAAATATTCTGGGGTTTAGCATCATGCACTTTGGATTTAAAAAGCTAGTTTTTTAACTTTATCCAAGGTTTCAACACAGTTTGCGTCATGATAACATAGCCCAGAATGAATCAATTATCAATTAATTAAGAATGAATCAATCTCTTGGACTTAGTCAGGGTGTCCAAGAGGCTTAACCACTCAAAACAATGGTAACGAATATTAATTTTAAGGTTTTATAGGTTGTTGCGATAGAGGTTTAGCTTGTTTCTGTTAGAGTGTTTAGTTTTAGTTTCCATTGACTATGTCCCCTGTTTTCTTTGACAAGTGTACTGTAATTGGAAAAAGTTTTCTGATAATGAAGTGATTCGATTTGAGAAGAAATTCTGTTTTGGTCTGGAGATTCAACAGTATTTTTTTATCTTGAGGTGTTCCCTCCATCTTGGCTTCCTCCCTTAGCTACCAGTGTGTAATGAGCGGTTACGTTGCAGGTTTACGATGTCCCACCGCCCAACCCTGTGCCTCGTGAGCTACCTTTGGAGCTGTCCTCTGCCCTGGACTGCCTGGAGAGGCTGGAAGGTGAAGCGGCCACGGCCGTGTCTCGTCTGTTGGCCTTTGTGCTGCCAGGGTGGCGAACAAGGGAAAATCTAGAACCTAGGTGAGACTGGAGGCTGAAACTTTTTCCTCAATTTAGAAACACATGGGTTATCCTGTACTAAACTTTTTTACTAGGAATTCAATTTATAAAGCTTCATTGATGCTGACGTTGATTCTCCCTTATTTGTTAGTATAATACAGTATTGTGTTCGTGTAATTGTGATTGTGTAACATAGCTTGGAAAACAGGACTTACTTACAATTAATGGGTAGGATTTTAACATAGGTCTTTGTACAGTGGTCTATTCGACTAGGACTGTGGCATGTCCTGTAATCCAGCTTCTTGAAGGTCACGAACTATGGATAGTTGTGAGCGATGGTCGGTGGGTGTGGTATTCTCTTGTGTGGATAATGTCCGCACTATTGAATTCTAAATTATCCCGCAAATACCATCCTCATAACTAGACCAGTTCCTAATTTAGAGACAGTGGTTTAGACGGCATATTTAAATATGCCATTGACTGTGGGGCTATTAATTAACAGTTCTGTCTAAGGAACATGTCAGCCTTAGTCAGTAGCAAGACTACAAGATCGCGCCACAATCATCCTAGACTCATTTCTTATTTGTTCTTGGCTTAAAATACCTACCTGTGTTGATTGCTATTTCAGTTAAAAGTATAGTTAAAGTAGCTTAAAGTACCAACGCGGCTTAGATACTGGTATTGCATCACTTGTGTATCCAGCTCAGCTTCCCCTGTTGGGAAATTTGTTAACCTTCCTCCGCAGATTCAAACGTTCTTTTGATTTATACACTATCGGTCTATAAATTGACAGTTTAGGATCCCACTGCGATAAGCAATGTCATTAAATTTTTTGTGCGATGTAATTAAATTTGTTCTGTACTTATTACATTTTAGTGCTTTTATCTGTTTTGGACATTTCTCAGGCATACCGTTATGATGATTACGTGATCATTACTCTGTATAAAATTCAAATAAAGAATTAGAAACATTCCCAATTAAGTAAATGATATACTTAAAAATTGAAGAACGTGACCGAAACTGTTTTGTCCTCAGGTTGCTTGACATTAAGCTGGCCGTGGTACGACTGAGGACATCCCTCCATGACTTGGCGCAGTTCACCGAAGCGGCCCTTGGAAATGCTGCTAAAGCTCCAGACAAAGGTAATGTTCAGTTACAAAAAAAATTTGATTCATTTAGTCAAAATTGAATATACTATTCACAGATAATTAATATTTTAATTATTATGATTCAAACCTATAATCATAACAAGACAGTTTAGGCGAAGAAAAAAAATTAAGGAAATACTTGTAAGCTTTAAGTTTTACTTAACTTACAAACTTTAAGTTAAGACAGTAGCTATAATTTGCAGGGGAGAGGATGGATGTATAAAATATGTTTTAAATTTCACTTGTTGTGGTTGCTAATTTTTTGTTTGCCGTAATGCGGATTAGCCGCAATGCTGTTGATAATCCGGAGTCTTCTGTATATTGAATAATGTTGGTGAGAAAATTCTATGGTGTATTAAACCACATGTCTGATTGTAACTACTACTTCAAATAGTCTGCCCCATTTAGGCTTTTGCAAATCAAGCTGTACTTTTCTTACAACATTATTTTTTTCTGTCAGAACCATAAACTGGAATTTTGGATAAGCGAGTAATGTATAAACCAGGTTTTAGTTTACTATACTATATACTAATAATAATAATAATAATAATAATACAGTAAATTAATTCCGCCTCTACCAATACAGGTCTAGTATTGAAGCTACGCCCCCTGGTCACCGCCTTACGCCAGTCCGACAGCCTGGTATGTGAAGGTTCTCAGTCATTGGACTCAACACAGTGGTCGCTGGAGGCGTTGTGTCGCCCTGATGACACCGGAGTCTCGCCCACTCCACCTGACGCCTTGGACCAACTGGTGGCTTGTGCTAGAGCTCTCACTGATGATGTGCGTCAAGCCACCTCTTTCATACAGGTACAGTGACACAATATTTTTCAAATCTGATGTTTTAGCTAGATGTAGACTGAATAAAGAAACCTGTAGAGCTCTTTGTTGTTCTGGATTTGCAAGAGTCGTCAATTTTACTCAATAAAAATCTTATATTTTGATAAAATTAGAAAATGTACTCCTCCCATTGGGTTTTGTTTCTTTCTACACCTCTCAACATTTTTTTACGTTTTGGTGGGGAGCGATCCAAACCCCGGTCTTGTTAAGTGATAATAAGTATATTTAGCAAGAATAAACTTTGATGAATGTTAATGCATTGTGTAATTTGAAATTGACTTTTTTAATTGTGTGTTCCAGTATTCTTACAAAACCCCGCTGTCTCATTAGAATTAATGTGAGACATCAGCTCAAAATTTTAACTTATTTTTGAGAAGCCTATTAATATTATGTATAAATAAATATAAACCTGTTACTCATAGGGCAACGCCACCTTGTTGTTCAAACGAGGCCCGTCGCCGAGTGGGGAATGGATGGAAGACTACGACTACGTGAACCTGGATAGCAAAGAGACTGTGGCACGGCAACATGCCGAGATACGGGAGTCTCTGCCCGAAGAGTTGCAGAAGTCATACGATGCGCTGGTACAGGAGGCGGAGAAAATGGCCATCTCCAACGATAAGAAACTGGACGATGGCCTGGACCCTTCAGATGTTCAGGTAATTACTGTTTTGTATCAGAAAATAAATCAAATATTTTTAGTCTTGACACTTATATTCATCATCTGGTGAAGTAATAGGAAAATCATTATAGAAGTATTATAGTTCCATTTTAACCCTCCATCACACACGCCGCACGCTGTGACACCGTCCCACTCGCATGGAGTCTCACTCCGCACATGTATTTTTAGCTTAAAACTTGACCATTCATTTCAGTTTTTGCATAACTTTACTGAAAATTTATTTAGAATTAATAGATTACTTATTTATAACCATTTAGTCTATTTTAAAATTTGTAAAGTTGTTTATAGTATTAAGGATAAAAGTAATAAATAGTATAGTTATACCAAGATATATATTGAAAATAAGTACGAACAAAATTACATTAGGTATAAAATTATATTGTGACAATAGTCAATAAAATATATAACATACAAAATAGTGTGTTATTAAAAAGCTGCTTTCATATAAGGTTGCTGTTCAGAATCTAGCTCCATTTCTTCTTCTTCCACCACCATGCATCCGTGGGTCACACTCAGCATAAACGTAATTGGCCATATTACCATATAACTTGTTTATTTGAATTAGGTGTCATGAAAATAATGTTTCAGCCCTTAAAGATTAGTGGGAGGAATAAATCTTTATTATGAATCAGAGGTGGATTGAATGGTGCTTGGGAAGACAGAGCCCCAAAATACTAATACAGTTGTACGCTTTGTCTCTTACATTTTACCACAAACCCCCAGTCTAATGGTCTATTTACTGTTAAGCCCTCAAAAATATTAACACTGCAAAACCCTTGTCCAATTTGTTTCATACTTTTCCAAATTTTTTAGTAGATATATAACAATACTATGAAAAAAGTAGCTGTCAACTTTTATCACCATTTATGATTCTTAAATACAAATTAATGTACCGGTAAACATTATTTCACTTTTTGGCAGTTAACTTCATAGATATCTTAGCCAGTTTTTGCAAGTATTTGGGGAATAATATAGAAGCAGACATAGTACTTGGTATTGGTTGTTTTTACTTCCCTTTGATCACCCGAAAAGAAAAATTTTTGCTTGGCATTCTTTGAAGTGTGTTTCTAGTGTAAAGGTATAGTGGTCTCTGGGATTTTCTTCTGTTTTATTTATCAGACTGTAGAGGTTGTTGGTTTAGAAAGCCTAACAATAGCCTACTTTGACCCAAACCAGGAGCAGCATTTTATTTTTATTGGATAATTTTCCTCTTACTTACTACATGAGGTAGAGGGTATATGTTCTACAGTACATCCCACTTCTTTATAACCCCCTTCTTTACAATTTCACACTATTGCCTAGTCACTAACAGCTGTGCTGTATAATTTCCAGAAATCTTTTTAAAAAGTTAAGTTTTACTAAAATCCAAATGCATTTCAGGTTCTGGCGTTCTACTCAGCCCAGTGTTCTACTCACGCTGCTCACCTAACCCATGCCATCGATGCGTTCCTGCAGACAGTGGAACACAATCAGCCCCCCAAGGTGTTCCTGGCGCATGGAAAGTTTGTGGTGCTGAGTGCACACAAGCTGGTGCATATAGGAGATACAGTACACCGCAATGTAACACGTTCCGATGTTCGTGCACGCGTCCTGGCATGTGCTAACGCGCTTAGTGAAGCGCTTGCCGCTACTGTGCACAAGACCAAGCGAGCGGCACAGCAGTTTCCTAGCGTCACAGCTGTACAGGAGATGGTCGACTCGGTCGTTGATATTTCTCATCTTGCTCGAGACTTGAAGATGAGTTTAAAGTTTGCAACACATTGAATTTCACATGCTTTCAAGTATATACTAGTGAACTCTTCTACTCAAGTGGGTTACGAGTATATAACACTCCATATGAGATATTATGTATGTTTTATTGATGTCCAACATTTGTTGGGTGAGGAATTAATACATTTTTAATTTTGTTAAGGTTTGAAGTAATAAAAATATATTGGAATGCAAGGAGTTATTTCTAAGATAGAGTAGTTTGTATTAGAGAATTTGTTCTGTTTACATGAGATATTTATTGTAGCTTCTTCCTTTTCAAAATTCTTTGGCAATTTCAAAATTCTACTGATGTGTTTGGAACAAATAATAAACCTTATGCCTTTTTAACCCTTTGAGGACCGACCAACCATATATCGTCAGTACTGCGAAAAACCCCACTGACGAAATATCGTCAGCTAGTAGTTTTTCATAAATCATTTCATTTTAGATGTCTTTGGTTTTCTTTTCTTCTGTCTGGAATGTTTTTTTGTAGCTACAGCCAGAAATAAATAATACGTTTGTTTGATGGTCTGTTTGTTTACTAATGGACGTAATTAACGTAGTTTTCAACAGCGCGGACGTTAATCCACACAAGAGAACACTACATCCACCGGTCGGTGGATGTGAGAGATGGTCATCTCTCACAACTATCCACAATTCGTGACCTCCAAGTAGCTGGATTACAGGACGTCGCCACCGTCCCTAACAATTATAAACATTTTATTAAGATATCTCAACCCTCAATGGGCGGCTAGCACCTTTACATGCAGCACAGTGGGGTCACATGACGCGGCTAACACCTTTAGACGCAACCAGTCATTTAGCCACATTTATTGCGCAGTTGTTCGCAAAACAACCGATAGAGTGCATGTTGATGTTGCTTTTGCCTCAACACACTCACAAAAACAATATGGTGGCTTTTTTTAAATATTTATTGACTGAAATCAGTTGTTAGGCGACTTTGGCCATTATTCGTCTGCTCCCACTCTGCTTTTTACGCTTATAAACGTAAGTCATTATGGCCAGCTGTTTTCACTTTCCCAAGGCTTAGTAACGTACATATATCCCTTTATAGTTTATTTACATATAAATGCTCTGACAGCATTTATATTTAGAATTAGTCCTTTTGCCTTGATTCAACCGTTTTTGTAATACAATTTTTATAAGCGCTTTGTATTTTTGCAAAAATCATTTTTTGAATATCTTAAAAATAGTCTTAAAATCTTCAATAAATGAAAAAAAGTAAATGTCTTTTGTCTACTTTACTCAAGATACCTTAATTAAAAAAGAACATTGATAAAATATTTTGATTTTGAACTAAATGAGCAGAGAATGTGATTTTCAGTAGCGCTTCAAGGGCTATTAGGTCTCAGTGCAAAGCTTTAAAACTTTTTTTAAACATAATTACAAAAATTTTAATATTACAAATATTTTATTACAAAAATGCTGATTTCAAATGCTCTTTTTCGCATAGCGTACCTAAAACGGCTCTGGTCCTCAAAGAGTTAATCATACGTTCACTAAACAATGGTATGCTAAAAGCTTTTTTGAAGTCATTTTTACCTTTTTTGATACAATTAACATGGTAGAGAATTGTTACTAATATAAAACATTAAACTTATCATGATGTTAAATTATTCATACATTTATTTATTAGGGTAGTTTCTTAAGATTGTGTGCCCTGTACTAAGTTAGTTGTAAAGAAAAGTTTTAATATATTTAAAATGTGCCTCATTTGCTTTAAAAAAAGTACTTATAATGTGAATGATCCTTCAATTAATTTCATCGATAGTCTTGCTATTTATTCACCCCGGTTATGCTTATTGTGATTTCCTTTATTGTGCCATTCTTATACTTTACACTGTCAGAGTAGGGATCTAGCTTAGTGTTATTAGCTTTAAATAATAATTAAAAGGTTCAAAGGCATAAGTAGTAATTTTATAGCAACTTTTTGACTTTTCGAGTGTGTTACATAGATTTTGTTGTAAAATATTTTTACATAAATCATTATGATAAAAGTATTTTCATGTAAATAGTGTAAATATTTTTTTAATGTACCATAACAATATAAATTAAAGAGTAATTAGTATTATTTGATAAATATTCGTATTAGTAATAGAATGAGGCAGCTAGTTTAATTTCTTTTAAGTAAAGCATAATATAGTCTTCCTTAACTGCATTTTTGTTGGTTGTGAGTAGTTTAAGATAGCTTAAGATGCTAGAGAGATTTTATAAATTCTCTGTGAATGTTTGTGTTTCAACTTTCAACTATGTAGATATGTATTGATGGGTCAAAATTGTGATCAATTTTGAGTTTTCGGGATCAATTTTGAAATTGATATCTCAAAACCAAATTTTAACTCTTAATACCTATACCATTGATAAATTATCTGTTTGTGAATCAAAGAGAATACAGTGTATAGTATAAAAAATAATCTAGGCATATTGTATAAATCTTTTCTCAAAACAAAATAGTAAAAGTATCTGAACCGACACCGATGGGACTGGACCACGGTTGGTTAACAATAAAGGCAATTTAACTGAATAATAGTGGAAATAGGTAGTAAAATCCAGACAAGAAAAAAATCAAACGTTAAAAAAAGTTTTTTATTTACTTCCCTTTGTAAAATAGGTTAGATCATGGATATGTCTAAAGGGAGTGTTTTCATTTCATCTAAACAGCTGTTCTTATAACAAAAAATTGAATTTAATAGTTCTGGTAGTTTCTATGGAACAGGATCTAAACACTTCCACTGCATTTTTTGCGTGCACAAATCTGCTAGCTCACCCCCAGAGTTTAGAATATAAGTGGAATAAATTTTTATTCCACTTATACTTTTTCTGGTAATATATCCAGTTTTAAGTTTTCGTAAATTGTTTTTTCTATCCAATGAACTTGAATGTTAAAATATGGTATCAAATTATTTCATGGAACTAGGTTGCTTTAAACTTAAGTTTACATTAGTTAGACATTCTGTTTGAGTATAAATTTCAATGTATCATTTTTGTGAGTGTTCAAAGAATATTAGATATTAATTCAATCATGTTGTTTTTTATTTCATATGCCACCTTAGTTCCAAATCTATTCAGTTATAAAAGTAAATTCCCATATGTGTTATAAATGTTCCTAAAATAGGCCTTAAAACACATTCATATAAAAAAAATTCTACTCAGTTACAACTCGTAAATAATTATTCAACTAGGGTGAACTGAAAACCTTTTATAGGTACTTGAGTTTCAAGTAACTAGTCGATTCATTTTCAAAGACCATTAATGAATATAGGTAACTGGATCTTTAATAAAATTACCAAATGTCTAATTCTATGTAAAAAGATTAGGACAAATTTATTGTCTTTACTTCCGTATGGGAAATAGGTCAGATCATGGATATATCAAAGGGAGTGTTTTCAGTTCCTCTAAGTAGATGTCGTTATGACCATATGACGTCACTATCACTAAGCAGATGATGACCCTGTTTTTAATTTCAGTCTTGTTAAATGCCAACACCCCGCATAGAGCTAAGACATATGCATGTCAAAATGATAATAGATTATTTGGTTTAATAAGTTAAAGAAAATATATCTGAGGAATTTGTGGCTAATTTCAACAAATATTTGAGAATATAATTAAACATTATAAATAAATGTACCGGTAGTACCATATTGAAGTTTAAAAATGTTTACAATATGTTAATTGAGTTAATTACTTTTTCTTGAACAGTTGAACTTGGTAAAACTGCCCACCAAAACCAGCTGAGCCAGCAAATAACATTTTCATGTTATCTATAATATTATAAAGAAGAGGTGGTTTCTGTATGTTTGTTTGTGGGTTTGTTGTGGCAAGTAAATGCGAAAAATACTAAACCGACCGGTTTGAAATTTTACAGAAAGGTAGATCTTAAACTCATGCAACACATAGGCATACTCATTTCCTTAAAATCGTCTCGGGCTACGCTCTGTGAACGTCCTAAGTTTCAATGTTTACATTTTTAGAGAATGAAAACATAAAATTACTTGAATGTCAACAGCTGTGAATACTAAAATTTGACAGTTCGAGAAGGAGAAGAAGAAAGAGCTGCCGTGACCGTCCTAGGTTTCAATGTTTACTTTTTCTAATGACAACATCCGTTTGCACTATATTTTGACAGTTCGGGAAGAAGAAGAAATAAAGTTGATTTTTCAGATAAACTGCTGGATCGAAATTAGTGAATTACGTATTTGAAATAGTGGAAGAATGGTAGATTTTAAGTTTTTTTCCGACGACTGTCTCTATTACATTAATCCTTATCCTCTCCCAATATTTCACAGATGTTACTTTGAAATGTTGTAGACACTCGTGTTTTGTCATTTTGTAAACAATGAAGAATTAATTAACAATAACTTAAATGTATGAATAGAGCCTACACCTTTCAGCCTTTTTTTAACCCGTGCGAAGAACGGGTACTTTGGCTAGTTTGTTAATAATTGCTTGTTAATTGCCATGTTTTTTGCACTTATTTACTTGTATATATAATTTACTTATTTACTTGTAAATATAATTACTTCCTTTCGGAAGTAATTATATTTTCCCTTAACTCTTGGAACCTACAGGAATATTACTGTAGGTTAGAGATGGTGGTACTTAGCATCTTCTCTTTGTGGGAGCTTCCCTAAAAAAGGTTGTGTCAATTGAATTGAGTCCCCCGGAAAACGTTCTAAGCGACATTTCTAAAATGGAGATATTTATAAAAAAAGGTTTAAGACGCCACAAACTATACTGTGGTATACTTGGTTTTGAAGGCATTTGTTTCAGCCTTGATTTTGTTTGTCAGATTCGGCATGCTTCGTAAGACTACACAATGAATTCAACTTTCTACGCTTGATAACTCGAAACTAGGTTTTTATCGCTTGGAACTTTTTCTGAAGACTCATTCAATAGCACAAATTGTTAATAATTCTTTGATGTAGAGCAAATATATTATTATTAATATAAACTAAAACAGGATTGGTATTGAAATCAAGTCTATTGGGAGTTTTCTATTGTAATTTTTATCTATTTGAGAAATGTTTTTATGACCTTATAAACTGGAAAGGGTTAATAATTTTTTGCTACACTCTGAGACATATGAAGCGAAGATAAGAGTGTGCTGACGCAGTACTGATAAAAATTCATTGGCAACTCCAGGATCCAAACCAGGGTCTTCCGCTGTAGTACCAACACGCCACACTCAGTCAACCCTAGTCACCAGTCAAATTCCTTACTGTTCCAAAGTGATCAATAATGAAGTATCATCCAGTATACCATGTAATAAAATTCCTTATAAAACTTAAAAGAATTTTTTTCACATCCGCTCGTGGAATGAAACAGTTGTTTTGTCTTAGTACAAACATACAGAACAAATATTGTTTGTAGAAAAAAATTAGGCAAAACCACTTTTAAAACTCAATAATTTAATAACAGTAGTATAAAACTGAATAGGCTATTGAAAACACTTAAACACTCATACTGTCCCAAAGTCTTTCATATTCAGCTATAAATGGTGATACAATTTGAGGCTGAGAAGTTATGATTAAGTTGTCCCAATTACCACATATCGCTTGCATAGTCCAATTGAGAGACCCAGTCATCACTAACTGTCTATCTATGATCACAAATTTGTGATGCATCAGAGTAGTGCACTTGCGTGTGAACCTCACAGGCACACCTGGAACAAAATAAGTACTGGATTAAAACTAAATAAGACTAATTAATTATCGGTACATCCACCAGCTAAGGTCACTGCCCTTTTGAACACTTAGTTACCTTGCCTGTATTCTCCAATCGCTGTTCCTGTCGCTTACCGCAAATACAGTGATGAAATAAGTCACTGTATTATTAAGTGGCTTAAGTATTGCTATAAGATCAATGGTAATATCTTCTTCCATATGGGAAAGTTTCTAAAACATAGTTTCATCTAAAGTAACTTCAGTAGATTTTTGACAAATATATAATAATTCTTTAATAATCAAAAAAAGTATACAATACAGTACATTACAGTAGTAATCTTATGAAATTTACATTTTAATAAATTACTCAAAAGTTAACTAAACACATAAATCCAAATATGCATTTCAAAATAAATTATAAGAAAAATTAAATTGGAAACTGTCCGCTACTACCCTTTTAGTAAATTTCCCACAGGAAAGAAGCTGTTACCGTAGGTCTCATGGCAAGACTTAAGCCCGGGATCATGTTATTTTTTTTTATTTAGGTGCCTAGAGGCCAAAAACAATAGTCGTTAAAGTTTGTATGTATATATATATGTATATATGTATGTGTCTGTTAGCACGATAACTCGCGTAAAAATGGTCCAATCGAGACCAAATTTGGTTGAAAGATGTATTCCTACATTTGCTTGGACGAGATCGTAATTTAGACATATCAGTCAATCGGAATGGTTTTGTACACCAAAAATGGACTCTTGAATTTTTACCATGTAATTTTAAAATTTTATCTTTCACCATTAGAATCAGCTCAAAAAACTACACAATTTAGTTCCTTAAAATTTAACTCTATCTCCAACGGTTACTGATATATTAAAAAATCGAAACACAGTACATTGTATTTACAGGCTCCAATGCTAATCTTATGGAGGATAAGGAAAAATTAATATTTCCCTTATATGTATATGTATGTTGTTGGGATCCATACGTTTATGCTAAAAAATCATTGTTATGTATTCCTCACAGCAGCAAACCTGCATACCCTTTCCCATGTTAATCTTATACAGAATAGGCAAATTCCTTTATTTATGATAAAACTTGGTATATGGTCAAAATAAAGATAGTTTATGGTAATAAATGCCTACTTTCAGTGTTCCTCAAAGCAGCAAACCTGCATACTCTTTACGGAGAATAGGCAAAATACTCTTCGACAGGTAACTTATTGATTGATCAATCTTGTCATATACTTGTATTATTATTATTGCCATACTTTTGAGGTGAAAATTCGTTGAGTACGCAGGTGTGCTGCGACAGGGGTATTTTTCTTCACTACCAGCTTCAGAGCTACTTAACCCTAGCCAGGTTGTTCTAAAGCTCCATTTAAGTAACACTAGTTGCTAATCCTCAAATTACCATTTTGGAAGAAAGTGTGAATTTGTGATCCAGATCCATTAGCCATGTCTTCATCAGTGATGACTCTTACTTTGATTCCTCTCTTGTGAAGTCTTACAATTACTTGACATAGATCTGATACTGTAATTAGATACAAGCAGAGATCCAAGGTTCTTTCCGTCTTGTTTAAGTAGTAAGTTATACGTCTGAAATTTGAAAGAAGTTACTGTGATTACAGTGGTGGTTTTAAAAACTTCGGCTTTGGCTTAATTCTTGTTCTTTTAGTTAACTAGGCTATCTAGAATAAAGTTTTTACTTTTAAGGTTAATGTTCTATGTAACTGGAAGTTATGTTCATTCTATTTTATTTTGCTTTACTTTAATCAACAAATATTATGGTATCATTTTCTGGGGTAGCTCCCACAGAATAACCGACATTTTACTTTAACAAAAAAACCTATAAGAATTATTGGTAAAGCTGAGAGAAATAATACCTGTAAACCTTCATTTATCATGATACGAATTTTAACAATCGTCAACCTATTTATGTTTGAAATCTTGTTGTTCACTTTAGGTCCAAACATAATTATCAATATAGAATAAACTTTCATTATATTAACACTAGACATAGGTCCTAGGCATGATCTTCCTTAACATAAGGAAGACAAATTTAGCAATAGGAATTCGCCTGTTTAAAAAGTTGACAACCCATTTAAAGGACTAGCTTTAATGAATTCAAATAAAGAAATTTAAATAACTAATTTATAATCCATCTTATCATGTTGATGGATTTTTGGGAATTACTTTTTGTAAACTGTAAATCTGACTACCTGTGATGTCTATGTTCTTCTTATTTTATATTAGGCCCTATTTCTTTGTCCCCCCTCCATATCTAGTTTTATGACCAATTTTGTTTTCTGCTATGTTACCATTAAATTAATAAGCATGTGTATAATTATTTGTAACAAACACAAAAATTATGATATCAATTGCTTGCTGCTGATGAATAAAGAGTAACATTAGACAATACGGTATGTTTAGTGTGTAGGCTTATGTAAAGTGTGTGTGTCTGCAGGATTTTTTAAACCATTTGTGATAAACTTCCTCAAGAAATCTACGTAAAAAAATCTATGTAAAAAACAGTTTATGTTTTGTCTTCATAAAGTTTGTAACAAATCGACCAGTTTTACACTGGAATTGTGCATGACACCACCTTTAACATTATACATAATTACCTATGGAGATTAATGTTCCACCCAACTTAAAATTTGTTCAATAGCTCTTAACTTCTTTATTAATTTATAAATAAAGATTTAAGTTAACACCAATTACTTCAAGGCCTAACCTTTCCATGCTTGCAGATTGGAAAAATGTGTGGATGCTAGGCCTATATTGGTAGTGTTTGAATAGTAAATGCCACTCAGCAAACTAGGCCTAGTGTTGTCATTCACTTGTAAGCAAGCATTACAAGAATTAGCCATGACAAGAATATAAAGGTGTCAAGTAAGAATCAACCTCTCCTAAGGTTATTAATGAGTTAATAAGTATAATTATCTCAACAGACCTATTAATTAAGATGGTAATAATTATTATTTATATGATTATGTATATTTAAATAAAGTATATTAGCAGTCATACAAACCTCAGGTTAAAATAAGAACAATTCTTTAAACTACAAGACTTCTTTGTAAGCTCTTTACTAAAATGTTCTCTGCATGCAACACCTTGGTTGCTAAAAAACAACACTTCATTCACCAAGTCCTCATTTATTTCACCGAAGCAGTATTTTTTTAGAATAAATCCCACTAGGGTTATACCACCCAAGAAAGGTAATCCATATCTTATAATGGAGTTATTAGCCATTTAGAAGATATAAATAGATTGCCGGACCAACCTTCAGTCCAGTTGTATTGAACTCATAATGAAATCAAAATTAATGTACAGTATATAAATTTAAAAAATAATACCTGACCACATTTTGTTTGTTTACATACAAGGGGTCATTATGGGGTGTATGCATTCAGTGTAACCACTCAACAAAAATAATAATACCGTGCGTCGGGCCGAATTATCCCGTTTTCTCACCACCCTGAAGTTAGCGGTCGTTTTCTCCTTGAAAAATCCCGTCTTAATATGCTTTTTAACTTGACTTCTTAAAATTTTCCCACATCTCTGACATTCGCATTTCACTTTCACTTCACACACCACCAAAATGACAACAATCTCGTATTTATTACAAGCGTCTATTAACAGCACACGCTGCGAGCCCTCAAGTCATCGTTGTAAAATGACGTACGGTACTTCTTGTTCTTTTAGATAAGTTACTTCATGTTTTAGATAAGTTAGGCAGGTAGATTAAAACATATTTATTATGTACTCATTGTAAACAAAACTTATTTGGTTTATATAAACGTGTTTTATACACCTCAATAAATAAAGATGATTTACTTTTCAACTTCCATGCCAATCGGTTAGTTACATGATAGCATTTTAGGATCATTATATTCATTGTTTAAAACTGCTTTTCATACTTGCAACTGTGAGTAGGATTTGTTTGCTGTCAAACCACTTTCAGAACGTTTCTGTTTCATTTTTAATCCTAATTTTTAATTCTCAATCCACTTATCTTACAGCTTACAGTATTTGAGTTTGTTTTGTCTTAAACGGTATCAAACAAAATAATAGTTTGAAGGAAATCGACGGGATTGAGCTGCAGTACTGACTGCCTAGTGCCTTTAGGCAACTTTTGGTTAATATTCTAATGAGTTTTTTGATGGAGTTTCTTTCTAACCGTCAATATTACAAGAGAGGAACGGATGATAAAGTTTTCACTATCCGTTTATCTCTGCTATTACTTACTAAAACATAAATAACGAGGTCAAAACACTTCAAAGACCTTTCAGTGTAAGCGTAAACAAGGACATGGTTTGAATTCTATCATTATTTATTTTGAGTGAGCAGTTATCTATTACTTCACTGAGTTGATGACAGAATGATTGCTTAGTTGTATCTGGGCCTAATTAACCTATAATATACTTGTATGTTATTCGTGGTTGAACTTCATAACTAGTTCTGATAAAGATAATGAGTAGCGAATGCAAAAGAATAAATTAAGAATACTTAAAATACTCGTATAACACATAAAGGAAAAATAAATTAGGTAGATGACATTCAAAAGAGCCTTACATAAAAATCCTCGTAATAGTCGTAATGTAACAATTTTTTCCATTATGAAGAAATCTCAAAAATAACTTATCAATTTTTACAGTCAATCTTTTGAATGAAATAAAATTCATGACTAATGCAATGCTTGGTCTGGTTTGATAATTTTACGAACCAATCACATTCTACTTGAAAGCAGTTAAGAAAGAAGGAAATTCAATTTTCTGACTAGCGACATGTACTTCTATTTATAATCAACTAGCTGACCCGGCGAACTTCGTAACGCCTCACAGTAAACACATGTTAACTTTAAGATTGGCCATGTTCTAAAATCCAATAGCATTACGGCTTCATTGTGAAAGGTTATTCTGGGTCGCGGCATAGTGAATAACAATACTGAAACGACAAAACATATTAATATCATTCCCACAAAACAAATAAATCTGAGTGGATTAATTCACAATTTTCAAATCCAATCCAAACCCAAACGAAACCTAACTGTAATACGGCTTTTATAGGAAAGATATACAACAGCTGATTATTATAATAAACGTAATAATATAAACATTGTAATTAATTATCATATAAACACATGACTTTAATTAATCAGACAGAAAATAAAAATATAAATACATAATCCCCTAAAACCGTTAACTATTAACGTGGTGATTAAAGCTGTTCATTTTTTACAGTACACATTTACTTCATAGTTTAACATTAATGAATGATCCAGATGGCATTGGATAGTAAAGCATACGGTATTGCTAATGGAAAGTAAACCAATCAGCTGTAGCTAAGAAATCAAATGTTTTCATTGTAGACAATTTGTAAACAAACTTACTCTCCATAAGGTTAACATTAGAAATTTAAAACGCCATAAAATGGAAACTTATGGGGTTTTCGAAAAATTTTTTTCACTAAAACCTTCCCGGACACATATAGAGCAACTTCCTAAAATTTCATGGCGATCGGATGAGTGCAGACGACAGATCAGTAATTTTTTCATTTTTAGTCGGTTTACGGTCTTGACAATTGGACCAGATTGACTCAATCCATGACGTCACTACTCGCAACGTGTGCTGTCCCTATACTCTCGTGTATTTATTTAGCTTTGCTCATGAGATTAGATTGAGATGTGGAAGTGGGAGAATTTTTCAATCTATATTGTCAAAGACAGACTCAGCTCGAGCTATGTAGTTTCAAAGTACACTATTTTTATGAATATTCCATTTAAATTTTGTGGACATCCCGAGTATCAAACCAGTCACCTTTTGCGCCGAAGTCCAAGACGCTACCATTAGGCTAGCAGTTGTCTTTGAGTGAGGGAGTAATTCGTAACGGGGAGTTGGGAGGAAATTAATTATGTGAACATGAACATGCTCCTGGTGGTGCTGCTGATACTATCTGCACGAAATAAAAAATCCTGCACCAGTGTTCTTGAAAAAGCGGGAGCCTGTTTAGTAAAAATATATAAGCTTGTAATACAATTATTTAACTGATATTATTAGATTACAATACTAGTAATGTTTCATAAAAATATAAGCTTGGGAAAAAAGTTATAAGTTTACTACTCCAAAATACTAGTTATACACTAGTACTTTTACACAAATGTTATTTCAACAACAATAGAAAGTAATATTACAACCCAAAAATTTAGAGTAACATAATAAGCCTTTTTCGACTCATAGAATTTAACTGGCTCGGTAGTGTTAGTGATGCTCATATTCTGAAAAATAAGTGGCTTTATAAGGGACAGAATTGGGGTCCTTTTCCAGGCGCTGTGTTGCTTTGGAATTCTATCTACCCTCCTAAGTCCTGGTTAATATCAGCCGTTCTTTAAAACGTTGATGACCTTGCACAAACACGTTTCCTTAGAGCAGACAAGAAAGCTAGAAGGGTAGTTGAATGCAATCATTCGGCAGGAAAAATTCTTCTGTCTTAACTACTTGCGAGTATAAACCTCATCAATACATGCAACATTTTCAAGTGTGTTGTTGCTCTTTCTAATTTGGTAATGAAGGAGGAATTTTCCTTAATAATCACGAAGCCAATACTCATAGTTTAGGGGGTACACGACGAGTATGTGGAAGGACCGGAAGAAAAATTGCACTTCTTCTAAAGCCACTTCCGAAATTAGCTGCGAGGCTAAGACTATAATTTGATTTTTAAGATTTTGATTTTACCTGTATATATTTTTTATTTTCTTCATAAATAGCTCAATTAATGGTTTATAAAGTTAAGGTTTAATTTATGAAGTTATTTTTGTTATTGTTTACTCCAACCTTCTTCATAATTAATTTTCCATTTGATAGTCAAAACAAATTTGAACATATTACGATTATAATAATTATTTTATCAATTTTCCCTGAATTTAATGGTCATGATATTTTCAGTTTTTTAACTATTTTCCATTAATCATAGTTTATGGTTTTAATCATGTTTCATGTTTTTTATCATGTTTTAAATTTTTTCATAAATTTTCTATAAATTATATCAAGGTGTTTTTAATTTTTTTTTAAATTTTACATTTACCACAATTTACATTATACACATACATACAATTTAAAATTTTTTTACAATTTACATTTTTTTTATCAATTTTCAATTAATAATAATCCGACTGAGATGGTGGCGTCATCCTGTGATCCAGCTACTGGAGGTCACAAATATTGGATAGTTGTGAGCGATGGTCGGTGGGTGTTGTGTTCTGTTGTGTGGATTAACATCCACACTATTAAATACTACATTAATCCGCAATTCCATTTTCTATGAATATGATTCATAGAAAATGGAGTTTAAAGTTTTTTATAAATTTTCTATGAAATACAGTAGAACTCCAATTATCCGAACTCCAACCATCCGAATCACCGATTATCCGAATCACTTTCAGAAAAAAAATTTATCCAAAAAAAGTCTAAGTGCGCTATTATTCTTCCCTCCGCGAAGTCAGTGTAGGCACAAGTAAGTACATTCTATTTATATTTAAAACATGTGAAAATATAATGTTTCTTACATTTAATTCAATAAAAAAATAGTGCAATATCAAAACGTAGTTTTTTTCTCTCTAATGGCAATTTTTTTATAAAAACTCCGATTATCCGAATATTTGATAATCCGAATGGGCCCTGATCCCCATTAATTCGGATAATTGGAGTTCTACTGTATAAGGTCTTTTTAAGGTGTTTTTACGTACTCATCAATAAACCATAAATTAAATTTCAAGGTATTTTTAATTTTTTTTATAAATTTTACATTTATTATGATTCATGGTGTTTTAAAGTTGTATACCTAATTTTCCATGAATTAATTCATATAGTGTTATTAAGTTTTATTATTATTTTCTATGCATTATAGTTCTTGGAGTTTCCAGTTTTTCATCAATTTTCGAAAATTTGACACACCGTCTTTTTAAATTAAAAGGTTTTAACCACCGCCATTTTGGAAATATAAAAGCAGACTAAATGATACTTTAAGAATATTTTCCTCTTCATCCAATTAAGATGTGTGCAAAGTTTGGTTTCTGTAGTTTAAATAGCTCTTAACATATAATGATATTTGTAAAAATATGGCGGCTAGCGGGTAAACAAAGGATTTTTTACATATATTTATAGGACATTTTTTGTTTATTTTGATAAGTACTATCAGCACTCGAGGTTTGTCCTGGACTTTAATGAACACCCTGAATATATAGTATTCAATAATCTTACCCAATTTTCCAAAACAATTTTCTATTTTGTATATTTTATTTTTTATTAAGTATATATTGTTTGTAATCTATTATAAGTTTATTTGTATGACCATATTTTTATGTTTAGATGCAGGTTAAATGTAAAAAAGAGCCATGTGGCTTTGTTTAAATAAAGAATTTTTCATTTCATTTACTTCCGGATGACTTCTGTATAACAGAAGCGGATAACCTAAACCTATTATTAGGTAGTTTATGTCAATAAGTGCTTCAACAGGTTTATCTTTATAAATAAAACACCAAGTTACAAATTCACATTAAAATTTAATATCATTTCTAATCTGGCTTCAAGTAATATAAATAACCAGATGATATTTACAGATGCATTACATTACAAATGTATCTAAATACCAGTGTGCATTCTGGAACAACAGATTGTGGCACAATCACAAGAAAGACTAACAGAGATCAAAACTTATATTAGCCTAAGCATGAAAAATCTCTAAGATGTCCAAATGCAACAATTGTTTGCCAACAGAGAACAGTGCTATAATTCTTTATAACAATTATTTTATTTCAATTTTATGTTATTTGACAATGTGGGAAAAAATCAATCAGGCAAACACTAATGTCCTCTTTGAGTATACATAGATCGGTATAATAAATTAAAAAGTTCTAATTGGGAAATAAATAATCAATGAACATGGAGTAAATTACCCTTGCCTATTCTCTTTCTACAGTACAGTGAAAGTATAAATTCTTACGTTTGCTCAGAGTATACAATCTACAAATTTTACAACTATGTACAGTGCAAACAGCTGATATTCAATACAATCAAAACTGATTCAGAATGCACACCGGCAATGACCGAGCGAGGTGGAACGAAGAGGGACGGTGCAATGAAGTGTACTTCCCTCGTAAGACCTTTGGTCGCCAGCTCTCTGCCGACTCTCTTGAATTTATCAGCATTATCGGGAATTTCAAATAACGTAACATTCAATTCATGAATTACGTTTGACCTTGCATTGAGTTTGATTTCCAAAGTTATTCTTTAATATAACTAGCAGATTTAACATTTTGTTACAGAACTGGTTAAAACAAGCACTATCCATTAAACATTTTCTGAAATAAAATTTAGATTTATTATGTCGACCTGGTTTATCAAAAAATTACATTTTAATCACTATGTCTGTGTTGTGAATTGCACAGTACTATAAGTTAACTATTCACTATTTTTGTACAAGTTAATTTTTCGTAATTGAAATATTACAATATTCTTCAGTTCTATCCTAAAGAGATAAAAAATGACCGCTGAAATATTTTTTGTTATAATGACGAGACACTAATCCAGGGGCCATAGTAAACTATTTTTCCATTGGCATTAACTTTTCCACTTGGAATGTACAATCGAAACATTGTAACGACCAACAGTTTTTTACAGGAGCAATAACAATAATTGTTGCTTATTGCCTGTCGCCTGTTGGTTAGCAATATCTCAGAGGTTCCCTTATCTCTTGTGGACAGCACAAATACTTTTAAATTTTTTAAACATATTTACAAAAAACAATTACTGGTATACAACAACAGAAATAATATCATAGTAAAAGATAAAGTACAAAAGTAAAAAAAGTTTTTAAATGCCCACATGCATAATGGATTTAAAAATTGTTAAGCCCACTATAACTAGGCTCGTTGACTCATTGCTTGTAAGGATAACCTGCATCACATGTTGATTTGATTTAACAATACAAATCAACTTTAGGTTTTTTATTCATCTGTAATCTAGGCCAGAAATAATGGACTTAATTTAATTAATGGAATTTGGATTAATTCAAAATAACTTATTAATTTTCCGATCTCACGTAGCTTCCACTAGATGTGTAAACCAGCTGCTTTCAACTAAAACCTCTGGTAGGTAAATAATTACTGGCACTGAGTTGATTCTCACTATTGTTAGTACTAAATTTATGTAACATTACACTACAATTAAGCTGTAACCTGAATGCTATGTAATTTATCTATAAAAATAAACTGCACAACGGTAAAATTATTTTTTAACTATTACGTGGATTACCTTACTGCATAAAAAAGAGCCAAGTAATGATTCATATACTTCAGGAATAATTTCAGGCTTTGATATGTTAATCACTAAATTTTTTAGAACCAAAATGTTTTATGGTAATGGGATATATCAGAATGGCTCTGTAAAAAAACACACACAGAACTAATGAGCTTATTCAACATCAAAATCAAAGTTTACTTAAGAGTCAGTGGTAATGTTTTTTTTTTCAAAGCAGACATTGTCAAACACATACAGGTTAGCTAAATGATGTTGATTTTTTTACAATACTGGCCATGTAGATGAAGCAAATGAATCAGGGTGAAGTCATAAATAAATAGAAAACTAAATTGCCAAATAAATAAATACTATTTGATCTCACTACACTTCAGACTTGAAATGTCTGCGAGTAGTAGATCGGGCTTTTACCTTGTTTGCTCCTCTTTCCCCAATCATTGTGAAACTCAAGCGAAAAAATAAAATTATAAAATGAACTAATCGCTTAAATTCACAAAAACTTTTTTGACACATTACTCAAAATACAGTGGTGTTAACATTTTGCTAATTAATTTTAAATGCCATTTTCATAAGATATTTTTAAATGGATATGATCATTCAAAATAGTTAAAGAAAACAAGAAATAAATAATAATTTTAAAGGTACCAATAACAATTTGATATTTGGTGTGATTCAAGAAAGCAAACTCACCATAACATTTTCAGGGTAGCTTTAAATGAAGTTTAGTAACATGTTCATTTATTCGAGAGTCTCTTATAATTCACAAACAAATTTCTGCCTTCATTATTTTCTGGAAGTGCAATACAACAGAAAATTACAAAAAATTAGCAAATTACAACAAAAAAAACCTTGAAACAATAAGGTAAATACGAAGAAAATTGAGAAGACAAGTTTGGCACATGTTAAAAGGCAAGCCGTATGGAGTAAGTAAAACATGACACGTAAACTTTCGTAATAATTATTTAAACAGGTGAAGAAAAAAACAACCGTAAAATCGTATAAAACCAATGATGACACAAGTCCATTGATTGAGCACAATCGATTCGAGGAATGCTTCTCCTATACTAACCACCCTATATCACACTCTATTCTACATCTATTAAGGTTAAGAGTTTGGCAATACATTCCTCGTGGAATGATGAGACTATTTAGACTTTGAAATGCTATCAATCACAATATACATTCCACTGTCTTGCCAGAGGCGCAAAACTCCTGACGATTTGCTTACGGTTGAAAAATATATATCGCCTTAGTCGTAACTCTATTAGGAAGTAATACTTGCAGACTGCAGCAACTAACTATTGTAAATATAGAAAAAAATCATTTATTAGTCATTTTATTATCGGACGTCGACCGATCATTGTCATGTTCTCTGCTTCACGAGTTCAACCCTGTTATCAGTTCAGTTCAACACTTACAGTAAAAAAACACAGATATAAAAGACGATGTGAAGTTATATATAACAATTTGAGCTAGTGGTGGTAGCGAGATATGCGGAGAAAGTTCAAGTCTTGAGACCAGGCGCACGGCCCTCTGGGAGCAGGTAGACACCGTGTACGCTGAATATCGACGTTTCTGCAACAAGAGTACAGGCTTTATGTAACTACGGCAGCAAATTAATCAAAATACTAATTAGGATGGAAACAACAACGGTTACATGCTGTAACTCTTAGATTAGCCATCATATCATATTATATCCGAAATATCTGCACACAATAATAGTTAACAAACTGTAGCAAGGTACACAAATTAAACATATCAATTATATTAACCACATTTATATAATTGGTGTTGGAATAAATAATAATAAAAATAATTACAAAAGACCAGAAGGGGTTTGGCCATGATGTATTTTATGATAAAATTAAACAACATACTCCAGCCAAATAAATAGAATTAATTTGATTTGGTATAAAAAGGAAATACATATATATTCCAAAATAGAATAATCCAAGAATTACTTTTTGATTTTCATCACAGGAAACAAAATTATTACCTGTGCTATAAATTCCATCATTTTACTAAGCCAGTTCCGCATCTTAGATTTGCAATTGAAATCTGCACGTTCTGATTTAATACTTAAGTCTGTCATAGAAAACTATATGTTTTGTTATGCAAATGGGATTCGTCTGATTCTTAGTATAAGTGAAGAAGGACATGACAGATCCAAAGTCACCAAACTCTTAATAGTTATTCTAGTATATAAACTAGGGGTAAAATTTAAGCAGTTTAAGTCCATTGTGGTATTTAAAGAGAAACTAACCATCAGGCAACTCATAAAGTTTTTCAGGAAGATTGAAGAAGTATCGATGTCTTAACGCCTCCTCAGCGCCTATCCTGTTGTCTGGATTGAGCTGAAAATAGAACACAACGAATTTTAAACTGACTTTCAGCCAAAAACATAAATAAGCTTAAGTTAATTATGATGGTTATTGATACTCCATGTTTTATACTCTAAAATACATTCTGATTGACCATTCCAAAGTGAAATAAATCTCAATAAATACAAGTATTTGGACGTATCAGAACAGATTAAATTTTTACATACATATTTAATGGTTTAAAGATGAAAACGAAAGAAGTGATTAAAAATACTTATGCGTGTTCACATTCTTTTTCTGTTGCACCCTTGTATACAATATATGTTCTCTTGTTACAAGGATACAGTCAGAGCAACCAAAATTTGACTTGATGTTCTTTTTATAACAACGGGTAGACCATCACATGCTTAGTTGGATGAATCAACCAGATTCAACATCTGACATTGTATCATTTCTCTGACAACATGTCCCATATATAATGTTAGAATGTGGACACTACTGTGTGAAAAAAATAATAGATTAGATTAGATCATTGAAATGGCAACCATACTACAATGTAGGTATTTTAAGCCAAGTATGAATGAGGATTGAGTGTAAGATGATTGTGGCGTGATCTTGTAGTCTTGTTACTGACTAAGGCTGACATGTTCCTTAGACAGGACTGTTAATTAATAGCCCAACAACCGATGGCAACTAATGGACCTAGAGTTTAACAAGAAATCCGAACCACGATCTCTGAATTACGAATTGGTCTAATTATGAGGATGGTCTTTGCAGATTAACGTAGTATTCAATAGTGCGGACGTTAATCCACACAAGAGAACACAACACCTACAGACCATCGCTCACAACTATCTACAATTCGTGACCTTCAAGTAGCTGGATTACAGGACGATGCCACCGTCCCAGTCATAAGACTGTTCCTAATGAAGAGTGATTAATAAATCTGTTTCAACTACCTGAAGAAGAGCACTAGCCATGCTTTCCCCCTCCACAATGTCGTACAGCCGAGGGAACGAGAGTCCCAGCTTTTGGCCCCTGTAGAACACCAACTTGTGTGGCTTGTACCCTGGTAGCTGACTAACATCCTCCCAGTCTTCTTCCGTTGGCGTTCCCAAAATCTGAAATATACATATTGTCATCATATCTTCCCAGCGCAATTTTAGTGAAATAATTTGTTTCTTGATAATTTATGCCAACTTGGATTATTGTGCCAGTACTATGTAACATGTAAATTTTTAAGGAAAACAATTTTACACAATTATTGGTATCCGAGAGAACCTATAAACCAGCTGGGGTGCAAAAGCGAGGGTTTTGAATGCACCTACCCAGGTACAGTAATGTCCGGTTTGAATCATACGGATTCCAACTCATCCGGATCAGGTAAAACAGCAAAACAGTAGTAAAAGTACAAATGTGAGTTTCATCTTCAAAATTTCAGACGCAAACATACAGTACTTGTAGTTCCCGGCAAGGATCATTAATGTTAATTGCGTAACATGTGCCTCAAATAAGTTTTCTTTTTTATTTGGAGTATTTTTACTTCTTACTTAAAACTAATGAAAAGTACTGATTTGTTTTTTCCAGGCTGGAATTTTTTAACTTGTAAATCAACTGTGAAATTTTGCAGCTATTCACTGTACTTTAGTCATATGCAGTTTGCAGCTAATATTGCAGGCACTATTCAAGATCATTGTCTACTCGTCGTGGGCGTCTGTATCCTATTATATATTCTGATTATCTGGGTTTTAGGCTATCCGGATAAACCGGAGTTTATTATACATGTAGATGTTGCGTTCAGACTCGTCAGTCCTAAAAGCTGTCATAGCTTTAAGAAATAAACTAAATCTTACAAAAAATTTCCACAATAGATTTTTGTAAAAAGTATTTAACAATTGTTAAGCCAGAGATTTTAAAACTTCGCTACAAGAGTGGCATCCTCTCTGCTGAAGCCATTTAGCAGCATTTTACTTGTAAAGTTCTTTCATTAGAGAAAAAACACCTCCACCATAGAGTTCTTAGGCATCCTCTCTGCTGAAGCCATTTAGCAGCATTTTACTTGTAAAGTTCTTTCATTAGAGAAAAAACACCTCCACCATAGAGTTCTTAGGTGCCACTAGGGTCTGGAATTATTATAATGCTTCGGACAGTTTATAATCTATACGTCATGATCAATAACTAAGCGAAATTTGTCACCACATTCACTGAACAAACTTTTCCCCTCAATAATCATATACACTGTAAGATTTAGAAGATGAAGGTTATTGGTGACAGGAGACTAGAGGGTAAACCCTCGAAGACTGGCTGGGAAATTTATGTTACCACTATCAGTGGGTGCCACTATAGAGTTTACCAGCACATTATCAGAAGATTTTAGTGGGGTTTTATTTAATATCCCAAGACTGTCCAAGCCATTACTCAGAACTATTTTACACATTACTTCAGACTATAGATAAAGGCTAATACCATTTAGAGAGCAAAAACCTTTGGTGAATAATTGTGGAATTTGTAGGAAATCAATAACTGTGATATCCAGCATACCTCCTACCAAATCCTGCACACCTACCAAATCACCCAAACCCAACCAATATCAACTTCACCTGACAGCGTGGGGCATTACTGTCCAACGCTCACCAACTCACAACTTACCTTGAATATCTTATCCAATTGGTCGTAGGTCTCGCGGACGCCGGGGAAGGTAGGGACGCCGGTGATCATCTCGACAAAGATGCAGCCGACTCCCCACATGTCCAGCGAGGTGGAATAGTGTGTGGAGCCCAGCAGCACGTCGGGCGGTCGGTACCACAGGGTCACCACCTCGTGAGAGTAGGTGTGTGACGGCACCGACTTGGCTCTGGCGAGGCCTGCAAAAACACAACAATCGTGTCTTTGTGTGAGTTTTTCTACATACATGAATTAAATTAAACAACCTTTCAAATTTGGAAAACAAAATAGCCAGCTGTCTCATGCTTGGAGAAGTCAAAAAACTATTCTAAAAAATTATTATATATCTATTATTAAAAAAAATCCTAGATCTGGGCTTGGGCCACAGACAGATAAAGAGGATTCAAACTCCAACACAAAAAACCCCAGAGAACACTGAACAAGGCATTAGTTTTCCCCAGGGAGGGAGTTCCCTAGGAACTAGGATAATATAGCTCTCCACCCAGCATAAAACCTCAGACAACGTCAATCACTGTTTCGTCTGGGCGTAATTTGTGGATGGGAATTCATACAGCAGGAGTGAAGCCTCCAGGAGAGACAATTATGAATCTAGGTAAAAAGAAAACTTGGATCGCTAAAAGACAAGTAAAATGACAACATCTAAATTGTATCGTATTTCAACAAATTAGGTACCAAAAATCTGGGCAGCAAGTTGCGTAGGGGTAAGTAGACAGAATATAATAAAGTGTAATTTTTAATATATGCTAAAAAAGATGATGGATTTCAATTATATTTGAATTACGTCGAAGAGAAGAACTTGGGATATCACATCCTAAATATATTCATCAAGAATGCTAGAGAATATAAACTTTGATGCAGCATGAACTATGCAATAGTTCATACACTTTGTGGCTGAAGTGGACCACCATCCCAATAACATCCACTGAAAAGAACCAGCATCTAAGAGAAACAGATGTTTTTCCTGAATCCATACCATTTGAACTAAAAACAGTTTTTGCTGGTTATTTTTACTCATTTACAGTATATGAAACTGTCCATTGTCATATGTAGTTTTTTAGATTAATAATTTTCTATATATGATTACAAACAACAATCCGTACCAAAGTCAGCCAGCTTGAGCTCTCCCATCTCGCTGATAAGCAGGTTCTGAGGCTTGACGTCGCGATGCAGCACGCGACGCTGGTGACAGTAGGCCAGCCCACGCAGCAGTTGGAACAGGAACAGCTTGATGTTGGAGTGGTTCAGGCCGCCAGGGTGTCTCTCCATGTATTGTGACAGGTCCGTGTGCTGAAACAACCCACGGTTCAGCGTTTACAAGCAGTTGTTTGGGGCAGCACTGGCTCGCCGCCATGGGAAGTCTTCCCTCATTGGCGAAATGAGCTATTTTTTTTAATTCCATTTTGTTTTCAAATCTATATAAATAAAATTAGAGTTTTGTCCGTACACTACTTGGAATTATAATATTTAGATGTTATGTATGTATGTTATTGTTTACTTTAAACTGACACACACATTATGAAAATAAAAAAAACAGCTCTCAAAAGCCCAGTTTTGAGCTATTTCATACATAAAAGGTGTCTGTTAAGTATGTCACCAAACTTTATGATGTGGTTCAGGGGCTAAAAATAAGCAAAAAAGGTCATATGGGGGTAGCGTTAATCCGCAAATACCATCCTCATAATCAGACCAATTCGTAATTCAGAGGCTGTGGTTCGGATTCCACGTTAAACTGTAGGTCCCTTGGTTGCCATCGGCTGTTGGGCTATTAATTAACAGTCCTGTCTAAGGAACATGTCAGCCTTAGTCAGTAACAAGACTACAAGATCGCGCCACAATCATCCTACATTTATTCCTCATTCATACTTGGCTTAAAATACCTACCTGGGTAGGTCGCCATTTCAAATGGTAATCTAATCTATGTTCTAAAATGCATAATTAGCCAGATATCCGTCATTTTGTATATAAAATATATTTTTCTGAGTAAGAAAATGAACATTTTCTCCACTCACCACATACTCGAAGACAAATGTAAGAGTTTCTCGTGTGTGTACAATGTCATGGAGTGTGACAATGTTATTATGTTTCAGCTCCTTGAGTAGCGAAGCCTCACGTATCGCTGTGAACGGAGCTCCTTCCTCCTCCTGGAGCCGAATCTCTTTTAAGGCCACCACTTGGTTTGTAAGACTGAAAATGACATAATGTGAATTAACATTTAAAATTTTATCAAAACTTGTAATTTGTTAATATTAGAACTAATAGGTCAAACTACACCTCACTATGATCCTTTTGTCCAGAACTCTTTAAACTTCTTTCTTATGTTTTATCTTCTTTCTATTGGTTCAACACAGAAGACCATTTTTTATTTAAGCCTTTAAATGTAAATGTATTATAAATAAGAGATGCCCTAATGTATATCTAGTATTTATAAATTTTTTGAATACTGATGAACTTCACCTATACATTACTTACATTACTCACAATTTGTTACAGTTTATGTTGACACAGAGAAACACTTCTGGTGCAAACAAAGCCAACAAAAAGAGCTATCGGTAAATAAACTGTAGTAGCTTTATTATAATATGTATTAAACATATTTTTCTGTAAGCTGAAAACGTCCCAAGTCTAGTTTTCTATAGTACATCATAAAATTGGCCATTGAGCCCTAGAAGATGCTCAACGGTACCAGCAGTAAAATACTCACTTGCTATAACCCTTGAATACAGTTGCATAGGAGCCCTCGCCAAGTTGCTCAAGCTTGATATAGGCTTCTGTCTTGCCGAAGGGGGAGTCTCCCTGATAACATACAAATACAATTTTTTTTGAAATTGTAGAAGTTAAGATTCTGGAGAGTTAGGATTTTAGGTGTTCTTTAAGAATATTTTACAGTCTCTAGAAGGAAAGGATTCATAAGGATGGAAAAGGTAGAACATGGACAGACTAACTTATTTCTGAAAGGAGTATCTAATTTGAGATAAAACCATTAGAAACATCCTAAGAGGCTTCATAGTGCACCTCAACATATCTTTAAAATCTCTTTAAACTAGTAAAGGATCTACTCGAGGGAACTCTCAACTTTTCATTTGAGAGTACACGCTCTAGGGCGGTACATTCTCTCTGGTCCGGCAAACCTCAAAAGCTCGTCAAGTAGATCCTGCCTCCAGGGTCCAGGGCTCCTCCCCCAGGGTGAGCAGTGAGGAGACCATTCCCTGATAGCTCAGGTCAGACTGGATGTTCAGACTTAGTCAAGAGTCAATCAACTCCACAGGAGAGAAAAGAATGAATCGAGGAAAGCCTAGCACTGGATACCCTAAAGATTCACACCTAAGCTTCTTTTTAATTAATCTCAGAACTAAAAAAACAGCCAGGGAGCTGATTAGGGCCATATCACACATTTTAAAAACATTAATGTCCTACTACACCACTCCAGTATATGGATCTCTGATAAAACTAAACTGAATTTAGGGGGCCTGTCTATCATATCAAACAAGATTTTGAATGTATCCTGTTTTAGAATGTATTACCAGTGATTGATAAATAGAACAACAAAATAGTAATGGAATGCGCAAACAGAATTTTATAGAGCGCAGGAAATTTTACCTATGCTGATATGATATACTCTGAAAATATGAACTTAAAAATAATCTGTTGTTATTGACAAAAAAGAGGCTATTTATTTGACCTTGTTGGCTGAACTCAAATATCT
Organism: Nephotettix cincticeps; assembly: GCA_023375725.1. Classification (NCBI taxonomy): domain Eukaryota; kingdom Metazoa; phylum Arthropoda; class Insecta; order Hemiptera; family Cicadellidae; genus Nephotettix; species Nephotettix cincticeps. Next base: position 54,966,830 of record CM041787.1, read on the forward strand.
GAATGAAATCCACTACTTTACACTAATTTTATGATGACACATTCATTATTCATCGCAATAATCATCATTGTATTCAAGTTACTCCGTTGGTTCATAACTGAGTTAATTCGTTTGACATTAAGAAGCACCGGTCCATTCATGATGACAAATTACACACAAAATCTTTTCCTATCTGTTTTAGTTATCAGTAACTTTCAGAATATTTGAGGACAAGCTTTGCCTTTTAACGTTAAGTTGTCTCTATAAATCTAACCAAATATATTCATGGTAAGAGTTTTTAAGGCTAGGTTCTGTAACATATGAAGGAGGCCAAGTACAGTAGTGGTCTTTATTAAGGAGGTTGTCTTTGAAAGTCATAGAAATTGATTTTAACAGTGTCACTGAACGAAAAGAAGTGATTTGTTATCATAGTATACATACAAAGACGCTACATACAGTGTGTCACATAACTGATGACAGATCACTGATGATACCATTACGACAGAGGTTATCATCTCTCTGGTTATCAACTCGCTTGTGGGTGCTCCAAAAATTGTGATACAGAATATCTCTGAGCTAGACATCTTGGCTAATTTCTAACTTACGAAAATTGTCTAGGAAATAATTTTATTAAAGAAATTTCAAAATATTTAGCTGGAAAACTTCTAAATTTTAGTTCGTGTTCTACTCTAAATTGTTTTATTGGAATATGTACATGTCCTTTTACCTAACTTTTAAGATTTCCATGGAAAATGATCACGACAAGCAGCAAAAACAATACTTCCTTTTTAAATACTTAATTAATGAGAATCAAAAGTTTTTCCTGAGATCCCTTTATCATTTTCAATCAATAAATTAATCTAAGAAAAAGGAGCATGTAATATCTCTACATTCTTCATGAAACAGACTAAAAAATATGTCCTGGACATATAATATGGAAATATAATATGTCCTGGAGCATATTGATTTTAGCATGGATATGTCTTAGCTCTGGGGAGGGGAGGGGGGTGTTAGCAATTTGAAAGACCAAAATTTTAAACAAGAGCAGCTGTTTAGTTGAACTGAAAACATTCCCTTTAGACATATCCATGATCTAACCTATTTCCCACAGCGAAGTAAATAAAAACATTTTTAAAGAGAAATAAGGAAGAAAACCTCCTGAAAATTCTTTTGACTCCATTATTTGATTTCTTTCCACTCAGAAACAAAATTAGATTTACAGTTTTCAACATAACTAGTTGAAATGTTGGCGAAAGCCCAACAAAGAGTTGACAAAGTCTATGCAAACAAGTGACTGACAGAATTAATCACTCGGCAAACGTTGAGAGATGGCAATCACCACACCACTCACACCAGCGACCAGCCCCTCACGTACAATGGCGCTGTGTATAAACTAATTACCGCAGATTTGTATAATGAAACGTCACTCGTAATTTGATGAAAAACGTTGTTCATTGAATATAATTACCCGTGATGCGGAACTCTATTTGATAAATACCACAAAAGCTTTTCTTTCAAATGTTGTTTAATTTAGGATCTCATTAAATACATTCACATTTTTATTTACCTTACTGCGTGAAAAAATCTTGAAGTTTATAGATTTAAATCTAGTAATATTTAAGATTCCACAGTTATTTTTCGAGACGTGAGTCATATAAAGACAAAAATTAATTGTACCTACGATTTATTGATATTGAAAAATTCTAATTTTCAAAATGAGCTGGAGTGACTACCGATCAAATTTTTTATTTTTTGGATTTTTCAGCTGAAACACTGTAATAATTTATTCTTACATTCACTTAAAATCGAGAAAATAATATGAAATATTTTACTAGCCTATAATCAGTACACAATTAGCAAGAAAATATGTCTTTAATTTCCTTTGGGAAATTAGGGTTGGATCATGGATATGTTTAACAGGAATGTTTTAAACAGCTGTCCTTATGGTTATAAAAGTGACGTCATGTGGTTCATGACGTCACTTTCGTTTCAAATTTTGGTCTTACGGATTGCCAATACCCCCACAGGTAAGACATATCCATCCATGTCAATAATAATTTTTTCTAATTATATAACTTTCACTTAAATTGATTTTAACTCTCAAATATCCATTGGAGATGTTGACTAAGAAACATTTATATATAATTTAGTGTAGTACTAATTATTATAAAGACAGAGATGCAGTATAAATAATAAAACAATAAATATAAATAAATAAATTCAATAACTATTTGAAAGATATTGTACAATCTAGATAAACTGTTTAACAGATGACTTAAAGGGTTTATTGTCCTGATTTAAGTATATAAATTTACTAATCTTGTTAAAAATTGTGATTGATCTAAAATGAAACTCATTTCTAATAGTTTGTTTGAAAAATGGCACATATAATTGTATTTTATCTGAACTTCTTGTGATTCTAATGTTGATTTTGACTGAAAAATGTGGAAATGTGCTTTAAAATAATTTAAAATACATAGCAAGTACAATTAAGTTGGTTTTTGAAATATCATTTTTGACTCCTCACTATGTCCTCAGGGCCATTTTCTGTGAAACTATCGGCTGTAAAATAGTGGGATATGTTCCACCCCAGTGAACGTTTGTAGATACAAGTTTTCAACCTAACGAGAAAGTTTAGCGTCAGTAATTTTTGGAGGATTATGTCTGTATATTGCGGCTGAACTCACTCTGGCGGCGCGGCGGCACCGCGGGCACTTCCGGTTCCGCAGCAAGTGGTGAGGACCTCGCGTGAGACAGACGCACAGCCACATCATGACGCACTACAAGCACTGTCGCTACTGATAACGGATAACGCGTCCACAGCCCGCTCCTTCAAGTCTCTTATCAGCCGGTGTCAACGTTCGATGGACTATCAGTGTCACACACCAAACAGAACGAGTTTACACACATCAAGTGTAAACAGAAGCACGACACTCAAATTTGTCAGTTATACCAATTTAAAATCTGCAGCTGTCACTGAACCCAAAATACATTCACAAAGAAGATGAAACATGCGAATTATTCGTTGGTGCACGCTCAGAAGGAACAACTACGCGTTATTGTTTATTCCAAAATAATGTCTTTATTACCATTCTGAAATTAAGACCGATTTAGTTACTGTATGTAAATACCTAAATTCTGGCGTTTATGAAATTTAAAACGCCATAAAATTGAAACTTGTGGAGTTTTCGAATTTTTTCACTAAGACCTTCCCGGACACATATTATAGAGCAACTTCCTAAAATTTAATGGCGATCTGATGAGTAGTTTGATAACGCTGTAAAGGACATACATACATTTTTTATATATAGAGATAATACCACAGTATGCAGCAAACAACTATCGTATCGACGCTATGTTAAGTACTAGATATGACTTTTCACCATAACGTGTTCTCTTGAATCCTCCGGCTTGCCCTAAGCACTAAGGCTTTAATACACAAATCTAGCATGATTTTTATAATAATGTCCATGAGGAATTCCACATCGGCACTTTTCCTTATTCCGTTTGTAAAATGTATGAAACATCTGGTAAAAATAAATGCCATAACATACCCGTTCCCCCGATGAAAGTAATAGAAAAAAGTCATAAATGGTTTGTATTAATTTTTTAAGACAATTTGTTCAAAGTAACAAAAATATTAATATGAAATCTCCTTCTAATCCTGATTTCGGTGGCGCGACGGGGTCGACCGAACTCATAAAACTCTTAATGAGAAACTAATAAAGTGACAAAAACATAAATCGATTACAAACACGAACCTGAATGGGAGAGATTAATTTGATCACGGCGTGAGTTATTATAAATAAAAAGACAGATTACATTCTTGCTTTAGCGCTAAAGGTGATTAAGAAAGTAGAGCAGGCGTCGAGTCATTGAAGGGCTTAGCTGCGAGGCGTGTGGGAGGAGTGAACCACCTTAATTGAAACTTCAAAAGCAGCGCTGTGAAACCCATACAATAGTTCATGAAGGATCAAATAAGGGGGCTAACATTTCCTGTCGTGATTTATAAAATATAATACAGTAATAAAAATAATTAACGCCTTTATTGTTCAAGCGATTTTCTGTAAATACATCGTATTTTCAAAATAACTTTCGTCAACACAATTAAAAACAAAAAATACAAGTTTGGTCTTAATCTAGTCATTCAAAATACATTTTATTTTAAAAGACGAAACACAAAGCTTTTAAGACGACGTTTATTATTTTAAACTTATTTATTCTGAATTACACATCTTATTCGGACTACATAAACGAAACGACGAGACAAAATAACAAATTTTCAATATGACGAAAATCCCTCTCGCCCTCCTAAAATTACAAGGGATGATTACAGATTAAGGGTCCTTAGGGCAGTCAGTGTCGTCAGGGCGGAAGGGGTGGGATAAGAGGGATCGATTTTTTCAAACATCAAAGGGAAATATCCCGCGTTATAATATTGTTGGTAAACTACTAATGAATGAACAACAAATAACAAACAATACCATTATAACACATACGTATGAATTAGAAACCCAAGGAACGAAATGTTGACGTAATATAAATAATTGATATAAAAAACTATTGATGAACCTGTTATTTTTAGAAATACAGTACCAATATTCGCTTTATAATCTAAATTCCGTTTGGCTGAAAATGTGCTGTAACCACAGAAACGTGTTGAAAAATTGACGCGTAAGGGAGATAACAATTTTGAAAGAGATTGCAGAAAACGAATAAAACCCACGAATAAGATACGTTCGATTTTACAATAATGTGCTATTATGAAACATTCACAATTTTACAAAGTTGTGGCCATGGTTAAAAAAAAACCAACCGAATCTACGAGTTCCAAGGTAAGATAAAAAGAAGACTTACTCGACGCTTGATATCTGTGACGCTTGATGTGTCAGGCTTGGTTATGGTTACAGAACTCTGCGAGCGTGTTGCGACTATCCACTGGAATTTCTGCATAATTTGATTAAACATCGTCGATAATGTTTTCAATGTTCGTATCCGAGAGACAAGATGAAACCAATTCGAAAGAAAAATATTCAAGTGTGTGTGTAAACAGTTTCTCAAAAATATTTCAAAATGGTTAGAGAATCATTAGAGAATGATTAAACATGTTTTAATAGGTTGTAATAATACCTACCATTACCAACAGTTTTATCAGGTAAAAACTAACAACTAGCAGTTAGTTTTTGACGCTTTCATTGCTCAAACGCCTAGATTAGATTAATTATTGAAATGGCGACCATACCACAAGGTAGGTATTTTAAGCCAAGTATGAATGAGGGTTGAGTGTAAGATGATTGTGGCGCGATCTTGTAGTCTTGTTACTGACTAAGGCTGACATGTTCCTTAGACAGGACTGACAACCCCAACAGCCGATGGCAACTAAGGAACCTACAGTTTATCGTGGAGTCCGAACCACGGCCTCTGAATTATTACGAACAGATCCAATTATGAGGACGGTGTTTGCGGATTAACGTAGTATTCAATAGTGCGGACGTTAATCCACACAAGAGAACACTACACCCACCGACCATCTCTCACAACTATCCACAATTCGTGACCTCCAAGTAGCTGGATTACAGGACGTCACCACCGTCCCTACTATAACTATAATATGAATTCTGCCGTGGTTAAATTATTGTATTTTGATAGAACGTAGTCTAGTTGTAAATTTACAGCTAGTAGAAAATATCTAATTTATGATATTCGTTCTAAAAAATAAGCCCGCGTCTCGATTTTGAAATTTGTTTAATTTGTTGTTTGTAATGGATATGTCTTAGCTCTGGAGGGGGGGTTCGGCAATTTAAACGACCAAAATTTGAAACAATGACGACATATGGCTATAACGACAGCTGTAGAGGAATTGGAAACATTCCTTTTGACATATCAATTGTCTAACCTATTTCCCACATGGAAGTAAATACAATCATTTTTGTAATATTTGTTCTCTACGAAAAAACTAACGAAATTATTATTTTAGAAACAAATAATTAGGGAAACGTATTAAAAGGGCGAAAAGAACATTCGCATTTTTCCAATTTTAAGACTGAAAATTGAAAACAATATTCCGAGCGTTTTCACTAGGGAACCGAAGATAAAGCGGAGTATTAAAGTTCACCGTGAAATAATACCGCAATATTACAAGTGTAACAGTCCAGGTCGGAAGTAAATGATTCAAAAAACAATCGGCAGAAGCGCGAGCCCCTTGCTCCCCGGGGTCAAAAACGAAGCACATCCATCCCGGAAATGACTTTGATACTTCACCGAACGACTCGAGCGAGTAAAAACGTTTGAACTGGCCTCTCTAAATGCAAAACACTTAACGCAGTAAGGCAGTATCTAAGAATGTTTAATATTCATTGAGGCGTAATAAAAATAAAATAAATTAGTTGGCCTAATAGGAGACAAGTAATCTCAAACTCTCGCACTGATGCAAACATCGAAAAATAATATTAATGATACGGATTAACGTTATTCCTTCACGAGTCAACAAATAATATGAATTAGTTAAATTTTTACGAGTGCAAAGCGATTGGTGTGTAGAGGCCTACCTGGGTATGAGATGGGGTACGGTGAGAAGAAACAGCATTGTTGGTGATACAACGATGAAAACAAGAGGGAACAACGGTCACTAGGTCCATGACAGAACTTTAATGTGACGCGACACAGACACACGGACTTGCCTTGCTAAACGTGAATACATAGAAATGTCGCACGACTCAAAAGTATGAACTAGCTAGATATAATATAGAGCCAAGACGGTTCAAGATCTTGGACTGGTGACCAGGAACGACCGGATAGGACTGGAGAACTGGAGGGCGAGATGTAGATCGATGCAATGATCGCGTGAGCCAGCAACAAGTCAGGAACACGCTACGGAACCATAGCAAACACAGGGTTAGTCTACATACGTCATACGCTACGGTGACACCGCGGGCCTGGTTGGAGGGTTTACCGAGTACAAGGTTCACTTTAGTGACTCATCTGGTTCGTTATGGCACGCGGTCGAGCGGAACACCGTCGAGGAGACGTGGATACTGACATGTCACTCGGCCAAGTAGCCTCCTCCAGGGTGCCGGTGACACCGCGGGCCTGGTTGGAGGGTTTACCGAGTACAAGGTTCACTTTAGTGACTCATCTGGTTCGTTATGGCACGCGGTCGAGCGGAACACCGTCGAGGAGACGTGGATACTGACATGTCACTCGGCCAAGTAGCCTCCCCCAGGGTGCCGGTGACACCGCGGGCCTGGTTGGGGGGTTTACCGAGTTCAAGGTTCCCTTTAGTGAATCATCTGGTTCGTTATGGCACGCGGTCGAGCGGAACACCGTCGAGGAGACGTGGATACTGACATGTCACTCGGCCAAGTAGCCTCCCCCAGGGTGCCGGTGACACCGCGGGCCTGGTTGGGGGGTTTACCGAGTACAAGGTTCACTTTAGTGACTCATCTGGTTCGTTATGGCACGCGGTCGAGCGGAACACCGACAAGGAGACGTGGATACTGACATGTCACTCGGCCAAGTAGCCTCCCACAGGGTGCCGGTGACACCGCGGGCCTGGTTGGAGGGTTTACCGAGTACAAGGTTCACTTTAGTGACTCATCTGGTTCGTTATGGCACGCGGTCGAGCGGAACACCGTCGAGGAGACGTGGATACTGACATGTCACTCGGCCAAGTAGCCTCCTCCAGGGTGCCGGTGACACCGCGGGCCTGGTTGGAGGGTTTACCGAGTACAAGGTTCACTTTAGTGACTCATCTGGTTCGTTATGGCACGCGGTCGAGCGGAACACCGTCGAGGAGACGTGGATACTGACATGTCACTCGGCCAAGTAGCCTCCCCCAGGGTGCCGGTGACACCGCGGGCCTGGTTGGGGGGTTTACCGAGTACAAGGTTCCCTTTAGTGACTCATCTGGTTCGTTATGGCACGCGGTCGAGCGGAACACCGTCGAGGAGACGTGGATACTGACATGTCACTCGGCCAAGTAGCCTTCCCATAGGGTGCCGGTGACACCGCGGGCCTGGTTGGGGGGTTTACCGAGTTCAAGGTTCCCTTTAGTGAATCATCTGGTTCGTTATGGCACGCGGTCGAGCGGAACACCGTCGAGGAGACGTGGATACTGACATGTCACTCGGCCAAGTAGCCTCCCACAGGGTGCCGGTGACACCGCGGGCCTGGTTGGGGGGTTTACCGAGTTCAAGGTTCACTTTAGTGACTCATCTGGTTCGTTATGGCACGCGGTCGAGCGGAACACCGTCGAGGAGACGTGGATACTGACATGTCACTCGGCCAAGTAGCCTCCCCCAGGGTGCCGGTGACACCGCGGGCCTGGTTGGAGGGTTTACCGAGTACAAGGTTCCCTTTAGTGAATCATCTGGTTCGTTATGGCACGCGGTCGAGCGGAACACCGTCGAGGAGACGTGGATACTGACATGTCACTCGGCCAAGTAGCCTCCCCCAGGGTGCCGGTGACACCGCGGGCCTGGTTGGGGTGTTTACCGAGTACAAGGTTCCCTTTAGTGACTCATCTGGTTCGTTATGGCACGCGGTCGAGCGGAACACCGTCGAGGAGACGTGGATACTGACATGTCACTCGGCCAAGTAGCCTCCCCCAGGGTGCCGGTGACACCGCGGGCCTGGTTGGAGGGTTTACCGAGTACAAGGTTCACTTTAGTGACTCATCTGGTTCGTTATGGCACGCGGTCGAGCGGAACAACGTCGAGGAGACGTGGATACTGACATGTCACTCGGCCAAGTAGCCTCCTCCAGGGTGCCGGTGACACCGCGGGCCTGGTTGGAGGGTTTACCGAGTTCAAGGTTCCCTTTAGAGAATCATCTGGTTCGTTATGGCACGCGGTCGAGCGGAACACCGTCGAGGAGACGTGGATACTGACATGTCACTCGGCCAAGTAGCCTCCCCCAGGGTGCCGGTGACACCGCGGGCCTGGTTGGGGGGTTTACCGAGTACAAGGTTCCCTTTAGTGACTCATCTGGTTCGTTATGGCACGCGGTCGAGCGGAACACCGTCGAGGAGACGTGGATACTGACATGTCACTCGGCCAAGTAGCCTTCCCATAGGGTGCCGGTGACACCGCGGGCCTGGTTGGAGGGTTTACCGAGTTCAAGGTTCCCTTTAGAGAATCATCTGGTTCGTTATGGCACGCGGTCGAGCGGAACAACGTCGAGGAGACGTGGATACTGACATGTCACTCGGCCAAGTAGCCTCCCCCAGGGTGCCGGTGACACCGCGGGCCTGGTTGGAGGGTTTACCGAGTACAAGGTTCACTTTAGTGACTCATCTGGTTCGTTATGGCACGCGGTCGAGCGGAACACCGTCGAGGAGACGTGGATACTGACATGTCACTCGGCCAAGTAGCCTCCCACAGGGTGCCGGTGACACCGCGGGCCTGGTTGGAGGGTTTACCGAGTACAAGGTTCACTTTAGTAACTCATCTGGTTCGTTATGGCACGCGGTCGAGCGGAACACCGTCAAGGAGACGTGGATACTGACATGTCACTCGGCCAAGTAGCCTCCCACAGGGTGCCGGTGACACCGCGGGCCTGGTTGGAGGGTTTACCGAGTACAAGGTTCACTTTAGTGACTCATCTGGTTCGTTATGGCACGCGGTCGAGCGGAACACCGTCGAGGAGACGTGGATACTGACATGTCACTCGGCCAAGTAGCCTCCCACAGGGTGCCGGTGACACCGCGGGCCTGGTTGGAGGGTTTACCGAGTACAAGGTTCCCTTTAGAGAATCATCTGGTTCGTTATGGCACGCGGTCGAGCGGAACACCGTCGAGGAGACGTGGATACTGACATGTCACTCGGCCAAGTAGCCTCCCCTAGGGTGCCGGTGACACCGCGGGCCTGGTTGGAGGGTTTACCGAGTACAAGGTTCACTTTAGTGACTCATCTGGTTCGTTATGGCACGCGGTCGAGCGGAACACCGTCGAGGAGACGTGGATACTGACATGTCACTCGGCCAAGTAGCCTCCCCCAGGGTGCCGGTGACACCGCGGGCCTGGTTGGAGGGTTTACCGAGTACAAGGTTCACTTTAGTGACTCATCTGGTTCGTTATGGCACGCGGTCGAGCGGAACACCGTCGAGGAGACGTGGATACTGACATGTCACTCGGCCAAGTAGCCTTCCCAGGGTGCCGGTGACACCGCGGGCCTGGTTGGAGGGTTTACCGAGTACAAGGTTCCCTTTAGTGACTCATCTGGTTCGTTATGGCACGCGGTCGAGCGGAACACCGTCGAGGAGACGTGGATACTGACATGTCACTCGGCCAAGTAGCCTCCTCCAGGGTGCCGGTGACACCGCGGGCCTGGTTGGAGGGTTTACCGAGTTCAAGGTTCCCTTTAGAGAATCATCTGGTTCGTTATGGCACGCGGTCGAGCGGAACACCGTCGAGGAGACGTGGATACTGACATGTCACTCGGCCAAGTAGCCTCCTCCAGGGTGCCGGTGACACCGCGGGCCTGGTTGGAGGGTTTACCCAGTACAAGGTTCCCTTTAGAGAATAATCTGGTTCGTTATGGCACGCGGTCGAGCGGAACAACGTCAAGGAGACGTGGATACTGACATGTCACTCGGCCAAGTAGCCTTCCCATAGGGTGCCGGTGACACCGCGGGCCTGGTTGGAGGGTTTACCGAGTACAAGGTTCCCTTTAGTGACTCATCTGGTTCGTTATGGCACGCGGTCGAGCGGAACACCGTCGAGGAGACGTGGATACTGACATGTCACTCGGCCAAGTAGCCTCCCCCAGGGTGCCGGTGACACCGCGGGCCTGGTTGGAGGGTTTACCGAGTACAAGGTTCCCTTTAGAGAATCATCTGGTTCGTTATGGCACGCGGTCGAGCGGAACACCGTCGAGGAGACGTGGATACTGACATGTCACTCGGCCAAGTAGCCTCCTCCAGGGTGCCGGTGACACCGCGGGCCTGGTTGGAGGGTTTACCGAGTACAAGGTTCCCTTTAGTGAATCATCTGGTTCGTTATGGCACGCGGTCGAGCGGAACACCGTCGAGGAGACGTGGATACTGACATGTCACTCGGCCAAGTAGCCTCCCCCAGGGTGCCGGTGACACCGCGGGCCTGGTTGGAGGGTTTACCGAGTACAAGGTTCACTTTAGTGACTCATCTGGTTCGTTATGGCACGCGGTCGAGCGGAACACCGTCGAGGAGACGTGGATACTGACATGTCACTCGGCCAAGTAGCCTTCCCATAGGGTGCCGGTGACACCGCGGGCCTGGTTGGGGGGTTTACCGAGTTCAAGGTTCCCTTTAGAGAATCATCTGGTTCGTTATGGCACGCGGTCGAGCGGAACACCGTCGAGGAGACGTGGATACTGACATGTCACTCGGCCAAGTAGCCTCCTCCAGGGTGCCGGTGACACCGCGGGCCTGGTTGGAGGGTTTACCGAGTTCAAGGTTCCCTTTAGAGAATCATCTGGTTCGTTATGGCACGCGGTCGAGCGGAACACCGTCGAGGAGACGTGGATACTGACATGTCACTCGGCCAAGTAGCCTCCCCCAGGGTGCCGGTGACACCGCGGGCCTGGTTGGAGGGTTTACCGAGTTCAAGGTTCCCTTTAGAGAATCATCTGGTTCGTTATGGCACGCGGTCGAGCGGAACACCGTCGAGGAGACGTGGATACTGACATGTCACTCGGCCAAGTAGCCTCCCCCAGGGTGCCGGTGACACCGCGGGCCTGGTTGGGGGGTTTACCGAGTTCAAGGTTCCCTTTAGAGAATCATCTGGTTCGTTATGGCACGCGGTCGAGCGGAACACCGTCGAGGAGACGTGGATACTGACATGTCACTCGGCCAAGTAGCCTCCCCCAGGGTGCCGGTGACACCGCGGGCCTGGTTGGGGGGTTTACCGAGTTCAAGGTTCCCTTTAGAGAATCATCTGGTTCGTTATGGCACGCGGTCGAGCGGAACACGAGGTCGGGGGTCGGGCTATTGTGGACATATCCAACCTCTTCAGCTTTCCTGTCAAATCTTCTCTTTGCTGAACCAGCCCTAGACAGTACATCGGGCACCTTCGTGTCAGTTATAATAAGAGCATGAAATGCTCTAGTACAAGTCTTTCCCCATTACTCATATATTATTGAAGACAGCGACACGTCCTGATGAAAGAGAATAGGAATAAATGGAAGGTTAATGACTTTACATTAAATTAAGGTAAAAAGGTTTTAGTATTATTTTTTTCACCCATCAACCTACAGTACCTAAGTATGTGGTTTCATCAGATTTATGACATTTCAAAAGTTAACGTATCAATGTTTAGAGCGTTATTTACGACAAAGAAACGTTAAATATTATTAAATTAAATCACGGTAATAAATCTCCAAAATACGGTTATACGATTTGTTTTGACGACTGAAAGGTATTTTAAAATGATTTTTGGTGTTCATTTCCAATCGCGAAGCAAAACGTAACAAATGTTAAAATACGTAAAGATTTTTAAATAGGATGGAAAAATCTTGGGAAAAATTAGAATAGTTATTATATACGTGTCATGGCCAATGCAAGGAAACTGTTAGTATCACCAAGCAAAAAGTATATACAGCAAAAGAAATAAATATGTTTTTTACTCAAAATACTGTACTGAGCCTACACTACAAATTTGCGATTGTAAAAAAATCCTCACAGAAGTAAATCGTTCATGTTTTGGGGGTTGTGAAAATTTCCGTCGGACCGCGAGCCCCGCCCCCTCAATAACGACAATGAAGCGGATGTCAATAGTTGTACGGAACAAGTTTGGCCAATTACCGTCACGGAACAGAGCCGGACGATCTGTCTTCTCTCTTCTCGTCTTGCCTCCGAGATCTCGCGATTCTGCAATCGCCCACCACGTTGTTTACTCAAATCAAAAACGTCAGAGAGAACTTCAAAGACAATCAACGTCTAATGAATCAAAGAAACTAAATTGTTGTTATAGAGACAAAACCTCGTCTTCATATTACCGTCAATTTTGTAGACGAGATGAAAGATTTTCAGAATAGGAACATTTTATCCGAACGTAATGAAAAAGACAGGTATTTTTTTATATTTTACGTTCGTTAACGCCAGTGGTGTTTTTTAATATTTTGATAAGACACTGTCTATATCACTACCAATATATTCATCTAAAATCCTATTAAAGTTGACTTTTTGACACGTGAACAATGATTAGTACAACACACTGTACAACATGGGAAACAAAAATGATATCGAACGGTATTCCATATTACTATTACAAAAATGTTTCCATTTCAAATTAACGATCAAACACAAAATGAATTCAATATTGTTTTAACAGATACGATAAAATCTTCTCTTTACAGGAAACTCAAGTCGAAAAGAGGCACAATACTAACGCACGTATATAGTAACTCTCTTGCTTGTAACGGTATGGGGATAGAAGCTAGAAGCTCTTGTGTATCGTATAATAGCTCAGAACTGACCCTAAACTATCAGATCAACAAGAAGCCGTAAAACACATTCTGTTACTAAAAATATAAACATCATTAATACTTATAGCTTATACGTTTCATCTAATTGTGTACCTAATCATCGAATTTTTCATTAAAATCTATATATTAAATTAAGAGTTTTAACTTTACATGTGGCAGTCATAGCTGAGTGGGTAGAGTACTGGCCTACCACCCAAAAAACCCGGGTTCAATTCCCGTTCATGACACATGAAATTTAATTTCTCAGACTGCCACCGTGCTTCGGAAGGCACGTTAAGCCGTTGGTCCCGGCTACATAAGTAGTCGTTAGGTCACGTTAGAGGCAGTAGTGCGACCTGAAAACTCTAACATTAGTCCTTGGCCAGAAGGTTACACGGAACTTTACTTTACTTTGACTTTACATTATGACATTCGTTTTAGGAAAATTGAAATCGGTCTCGTCTAAATTTCTGTCAGTTCCTGTGTCTGTAGCGTTACAATAGGTATATTTGTTCGTGTTTTCCATGAAAACGAGTTGAGAAGGGAGTGAAAAGGGTTTTGTATGCTTGAAATTCACTCACGGAAAATAAGTAAATGGATTCAAAGTTATAAAACGTCGATAAATTAATGTTATGGGACACAATGTTTGTGTGTATTTGCTTTTCATGAACGATAAAACTGCTAGCGTTGGACAACTAAAGCGGAATCAGTTGAATGGAAATGATATATTTCAGTTTTATTGACAAGTACAAAATTAATCAACTCTTTCAATGCCACAGCACTTCGCTGTGTAAAAACTGTTTTCGAATAGGGACAAATTTCTTCTCCATAAACTGGATGGTTTGTTTGTAGAGTTTATAAGATTCTTTTATTTATTAATTTTTAATAGAATTGTTGTTTTAATAGTAGTTTATGCAACGATTGTATTATGAAGGCCATAAAACCAAGAGTGAGATGTAATTTAGAACACGAGAGAAGCGAGCGTTCTAAATATCTCACAAGAAAAATTATTGGTGTGTATTTCATTCTTGGAGTAATCAGCTGATGTGCGAATTACGTTGTTCTTATTCTGTGAACGGTTCAAAACTCACATTTCAGGTTAGCCACTAAAATGCACTATCTTAATGGATACATCAGCTGATTTTGTTTTTTATTATATCCATAATGACATTACTTTTGTCAAATGCTGAGCTCTGATTGGTCTAGAACCTGTATCGTTATGAACCCATAATGCAAAGGTTTTCAATTTCCGTTTAGTAATGAGGTTACTATCAGTATCTTTAGTGGTACTTTTTCCAATGGTCGTAGATAAAATATATTAAGTAATTCTTTTTTTCCTGAATTCTTTTTCTATGAAAATTGTTTCTAAATTCATGTTTGTGTGAATAAATGATATGACCTACACATATAAGATTATTCGAATGCTAGTGGACTTCGAACAAGAAATGTCTTCATTGAGCTCCTTATTTGTTTACGCCACTTCTGAGGAGCATTAGGAGAGAGTCGTATTTTGTAACGAAATAAAATGACCAGTATTTTGAGAGAAAAGCGAGAAAAAGATTTAAACAACGATTACTGGCGGTTGGCCAGCCTGCACTGCAGCCAGCGACGTTAATCAAATGTAATGCCTCTTAATTTAAAGTACTTAAGCTATTTATAGCGAGCACAGTGGTCCAATAAACAATAATTCATCAAAATGGATTTGTGGTTTGAAGAAGACGCACAATTTAAATGTTTTAAAACTAAAGTGTTGAAATCGTGTCATATTTTACTCGTGTTGGATTTGCGAAAAAATCGTGACAACATTTTTGCCAGACTGGACGGATGTAGCACACTTCAGGATACGGAAGCGGCGAAGCGCGACACTGGCGCTCCTAGTGGTGAATTACAGAGCTCACTGGTTAGGAAAATGACCACAGCGCGGCAACGCGATCACAGTTATTTCCAAAAAATGTTTCACAAGATTGGATTATATCATGGTAAAAATATATAATAAAAAAATGTTTTCACCGCTTCACCATAGTAAATTTACTCTACATTTTATATTTGGTTACCTAAACAACACCTATGTAAATTTTGACTGGTCTTTCGTTCAGGTTTACAGTTTTCACACCGATACATAAATAGGGTTCGTAAAATGGTATAAAAATATAATATAATAAAGTTATTAAAACATATCTTTAAAAAAATAAAACCCTATAAAAATTTTGGGATACTAATTTTTGTAGAAAATTTCATGTATGATAGCACAGAACCAAAGTATACTAAAAATAGATTTTTAAATTCGTCAAAAGAGAAATAAATTGTACGAAACCCAAAACCCCGTGACACTACAGAATAGGATAGCACAGATTTATTCAATCGTCATAATGCAATGTTCAGCGATCTGTTAACCATACCGCGAGGAAAGGAACACTGAAACAGCGAGAGGTATATGTGCTTTATACATGATAAACCTAGTGATCTTTTTCATTTATTGTACTTCTACTTGTATTGCATTATTATTAACACCAATAAATAATCATAATCAAAATCATCATTTTATGATAATACCTTCTTCTTATGATACCATACTCGTGGCGAAATATGTATTAAGACAAATAACCAAGAACTAAAGGCACAAATAGAAGGTAAAATATATTGAATACAAAAGTTATTGAAACTGGGTAAAACTAAACATAATTAATAATAAAACCATAGATAATAAACTGGGAACAATACAATAAACGTAAAAACATCTACACCCGATAATAGACAGGAAATATTGGGGGCGCCAGCGAGATAGATTGGCAGCACTGGTTCCGTGACGGTAATTGGCACAACTGCTTCCGCCCCCATTACTACAAGACTACGATCCTAATGGTCGCTCATTGTCGTGTACATCGACATACGTCATACATATATCACTGAGGCTAGATTGCAAGATATAAATAATTATAATTGAATGTTACATTTTAAAAATATATACCTTACAGTTTGAGTGTATTACAGTATTTCTTAAGTTATTTTTATCTAGATAATTGACTTTAATTTAGGTTTAAAAAGAGTATACAAATATACTCATATACATGTATACATGAGTAAAGAGAAGACTTTAGGTTACGTAACTGCTGAGAATTTCTAATGATCAAACCTTTTTATTTAATAAGAGAGTAATTTAAAGAAGTGATGGCATATTTTATCATAAGCTTATTATTAAGTATTATTGCTGTACGAACATTTTCCTGCCAGAAACATTATACACTTTACACTGTTAACATACACAATGGTCTGTATATAAAGTACTTGACTCAAATTCAAGAAAGTCGTGGGTTTGTGTCAGTATCGAGCACGATAGGGTCCATTTGGTTTTCGATCGCTATCTCACAAAGCGCTCGTGACATTATCTAAATACACCCGTAGCAGCAAACCTGCATATTAAGCGAATTTGGTTTGACTTCGAAATGAATTGTGATGAATCGTAGGTTAGTTAAGAAAGTTATATCAATTTACGAATTCTCCCTAATCATAATATGGGAAAAGAGTAAGTAGGTTTGCTGACACGAGGAACAAAAAATTTAGAATTTTCAATAACTAGAGTAAGCTGTATACCACGTTTTATCACAATATATTTCATATAATTAAAAAGTTATAAAATTATGAATACTGTATTTAAGAATAACATGGGATATAAGTAAGAAGATTTTTTTGAGGAAATATATCAAGCTGTATAGCATACGTATCCACTATATGTAGTCCCCATAAGATTAACATTGGTGTTCCAAAATACAACGTACTGTGTTTACCAGTTTCTATATCTCAGTAGCCGCTTGACAAAGAGCAAAGACAGAACACTTAATTGTTTTTTGCCTGATTTTAATGGTAGTAGTAACGGTGGTTGAATTTTTAATAAATAATGTGTACAAAACCACCATTTTGGGAGTACAAAACCCTCTCCAGATAGACCGATTTGCCTTTTTTCGAGCTCATCTGAATACATGTAGGAATCAAATCTCAGCAGAATTTGGACTAGATTGGACCGTTATCACAAGAGTTATTCTGTGTACTTATAGATTACTTCATAACAAAAAAAGGATTTGACAATCTCTAGCTTTCTTACTGATAGATGTATTACATCACGCATATGTCTAAATGGATTATTTCCATTTCCTCTGGACACCTGTCCTTATACCCATATGACGTCACTTCCGTTTAAAATTTTACTCTGATGGATTGGCAATACCCCCTTCTAGAAAAAAAGCAAATCCAAGTCAAAATACCAGCTGATTCGTTTCCCAGGATTAAGTGCGTTTAAGAGTCTGCATCAGTTGTATTTGTATTCATCTTGAATTTTAGTCCCGTAAGGGCAATGTTAAATTCTGGCGGAACATACCTTCACTTTGGCGTGTGTAGTGGCGTTAATTATCAAAGTATCAATGTAAAACATTGGAAGTGCATTGATGAGATGTGGCTCAAGGGCATGACCTTTTCAATTTGTTCAATATATTCAAAAATTTAACTTGATATAAAAACAAAACAAACAAACAAAATATTCAAAAACAAAATATTCCTGGATTTTTGTTTTTATATCAAGTTAAATTTTTGAACATACTGAACATATTGAAAAGGTCATGCCCTTGAGCCACATCTCATCAATGTACTTCCAAAGTTTTACATCGATACTTTGATAATTAACGCCACTACAGACGCCAAAGTGAAGGTATGTTCCGCCAGAATTTAACATTGCTCTTACGGGACTAAAATCCAAGATGGCTACCACTGATGCAGACTCTTAAGGCCAAATGATAAGATTTCCCTCACAAAGGTGGACTCACCCCGAATGCGGAAAAGCGTTTGGTCCTGCGCCGGTTGGAGTTCTGCTGGTCCTTGTTGAGGAAGACTTCCGACTTGGGTCTGGGCGGCTTCTTGGGCCTCAGGATGACGCGGGTCTCCTCGCAGATCACCTCGTCCAGCAGCTTGGAGTCGCTGGACACGGAGAGTTGTCGCTTGACGCGGTCATGGTCCCCCAAGCCGTCCCAGTCTGCGGACACACAGCAATATTCGCTATAGCAACTGCAGTACAATCTACAATTAAGGACATCCTTTAAATTTTATATAACAGCCCCGAAACTATTATTGAAACTACCAATTTTTCAGATGACAGCTTAGTACAACTATTTATATGTACGCCATCAAGACAACCTCAAGTACGGTATAGACAACCATTAAAATTCAGACCGCTTCCAAGCCTATTAAAAATGACCCCCAGTTCCAGGTAACACCCCTTCGTCTTACATTAGAAGGCCGAATTTCGTCTACCAGCTTCTTGGAGGTCACGAATTGTGGATAGTCGTGAGCGATGGTCGGTGGGTGTAGTGTTCTCTTGTGTGGATTAACATCTGCACTATTGAATACTACGTTAATCCGCGCAGTTCATCCTAATAATTAGACCTGTTCGTATTTCAGAGACAGTGGTTCGGACTCCACGTTAAACTGTAGGTACATTAGTTGTCATCGGCTGTTGGGCTATTAATTAACAGTCCTGTCTAAGGAACATGTCAGCCTTAGTCAGTAACAAGACTACAAAATCACGCCACAATCATCTTACACTCAATCCTCATTCATACTTGGCTTAAAATACCTCTCTACCTTGTGGTATGGTTGCCTTTTCAATAATAATCTAATATAATATATGACCACGCTTCATTTTGTGTTAATTTAAATGAATTAAAACCGATTGGAATTTACTCAGACCATTTGAACACCATATTCATAATTAAACCAGTTCGTAATTAAGAGGCAGTGGTTCGAACTCCACGTTAAACTGCAGGCAAAAATGTAGTGCATCAGTAAAATCACTTCACATAAAAAACCCGGGAAAGCCAGCAGAAGTGGAGAGGGGGAGAGGGGAGGTGAGATGTTGCCCCAGCAAGTGTTGTGTAGAATCATATTTACGAGACGGCAACACGGCCGAATAACAATTGGCCTTCCTCCCTCAACCCTTGCCGGTATCACGGGCACGGGGTGGTTCACGTTACTGTGACTAATCGCCCCCCCCTCCCCACCATCCCTTAAACCTCGCCTCTCGCCACATCTCGCTGGCTAACATTCAATTACTTCGTCTACAGCATTACGTTTACATTTCTTAACACTAATTAGATAATAGTTAACTAGTATTTTCCGCACCTTTCGTAATTTTTTAACGCTTTGATGGGGAACGGTATAAAACCCCGATTTTATTACTACCCAACGTTGACGTGTTGTTAGAAAGCAGTTATTTGCCCAATGACAAAATGGCAACTGGGTCCGGATTTGATATCGCGACCTTAAATCTTGAAGGCGATCACTAAACCATTTTAACCACCGCCAATTAATAGTATCAATTATAGTTCTGAGTCGGGATTTTATAAAAATAATAATACTAGCGTGGTTTTATTGAAGTGCTTGACACCTAAAGTTTAAAACTGATAATGTGACGTACTTAATAGAAATATCCGGATTCTCAGTAAATTTAACGGATAGCTGTTTAAATAGTGAATATTTCACATAAATTATAACAAGTAATGTAAAATTGAAAAACGTAAATGTTGTGTCTTGAGTATATAAAACTTAACTAAGGTTTAAGACATTCCCTTAAACCTTAGTTAATCATTTAGAAAATATTTGCCTAAGTAACTATAAGGTAGGCTATTACAGGCAACCTTGTATATGTATAACCTAGGCTGTAAGACATAATGAGCCGCAAAAATTAAATCTAGTTACAGTAAATAACCAAATTAATTAATTTTGTGGATTGAAATGCTAGAATATTTCTTTACAAAAATGCTGGAAAAATCATTAGTATCAATACTTATTAGATCTACTAAACACAAGCGTAGGTCGGAGAGATCTTTAGCCGTGAGAAGAAAAAGTCATTTTTTACAACGTGTCATTTCGGAAACATCGGTAAGTTCAAAACATCAACTTTCGGTATTCCAGTAAAAGAACACCACAATCTGGTGACTTACGGCGTTTCTGAAATCAACCAAAATTTAGGATCGTATTCTAACCCTAAAAGAACAAATATTTCTGGAATAATCATCGTTCTCTCTCAAAGAACTCGTTCTTAGAACAAGCTGCAGATGAAACACAGACCAAAGTGCGAGCATGCTATTAACCATGGCAAACGAAATAAAGACCGGCGAGCAACGCTTTGCGTCAAAGACCGCCAAACAATGCGAGTGCGGTCCCGCCCGAACCTTTAAAGCTGCGGTCGTTTTGACCGGCGATTCTCTTGTTCAGCCGAGCAATTTCATTAAAGACGACTTGAAACACGAGAAGTGGTCACCTTCAAAGGGAATAAATACTATACGTATACGCAGTTGTGCAGGTGAAACTTTAGAATAGCGACAAACTCGTACACGGCAAATAGTTCTTGGCTTGAGAATAATTATTGTACGGCTTTATAAAGACGGGATTTAGGAAGTAAACAATTCGCAAACAAGTTTAATAAATAAATAACGCAGTACATCGGAGTACAAGTAGAACTAAAGTCAGGAATCCTACTCTTGTTGTTATCTAAAGGAATATGAAAAGAGAGAATATTACCTCTCTTAAAAGGCGACCTACCCAGGTAGTTAATTTAAGTATGAATGAGAAATGAGTGTAAAATGATTGTGTCACGATCTTTTAGTTTTGTTACTGACTAAGGCTGACATGTTCCTTAGAGAGGATTATTAATTAATAACGCCACAGTTAATGACATACCTAAGGGACATACAGTTTAACGTGGTGTTAGAACCACTGCCTCTGAATTACGAATGGGTCTAATTAGATTAGACTATTGAAATGGCGACCATACCACAAGGTAGGTATTTTAAGCCAAGTATGAATGAAAATTGAGTGTAAGATGATTGTGGCGCGATCTTGTAGTCTTGTTACTAACTAAGTCTGACGTGTTTCTTAGACAGGATTGTTAATTAATAGCCCAACAGTCGATTGCAACTAAGAGACCTACAGTTTAGCGTGAAATCCGAACTACGGCCTCTGAATTACGAATTGGTCTAATTATGTGAATGGTCTTTGCGGATTAACGCAGTATTCAATAATGCGTACGTTAATCCACACAAGAGAACACTACACCCACCGACCATAACTCACAAACATCCACAATTCGTGACCTCCAAGTAGCTGGATTACAGGATGTCGCCACCATCCCAGTAATTATGAGGATGGCATTAACGGATGAACGAAGTATTAAATAGTGTGAACGTAACATACACAAGAGAATATCACATCCACCGACCATCGCTTACGCCAACTTCTCATTTCATACATACGCATTAAAACAAAACGTGGTAAAAAATAACATTTACAGTTTCAAACAAGATTCAAAGTTGCTCTATTCTTTACTTGTCAGTAAAAAATAACTTACTTGCACACTATAGCAATAATAAAGGAATGATCACTGTACAATAGACAAATGGTCAATAGTAGTTTATCGGAATGATGCAGGTTTCGTTAGTTTGTTGACAGTACATTTATGCGACACACGACTAGGAATAATGCTTGTAACGGAGTTGGCACCGGTGCCAGGACCCGAGGGACGGTGGGTCAGTGTCAGTGTCAGAGTCAGGGTTAGGATCGTATTCTAACCCTAAAAGAACAAATATTTCTGGAATAATCATCGTTCTCTCTCAAAGAACTCGTTCTTAGAACAAGTTGCAGATGAAACACAGACCAAAGTGCGAGCATGCTATTAACCATGGCAAACGAAATAAAGACCGGCGAGCAACGCTTTGCGTCAAAGACCGCCAAACAATGCGAGTGCGGTCCCGCCCGAACCTTTAAAGCTGCGGTCGTTTTGACCGGCGATTCTCTTGTTCAGCCGAGCAATTTCATTAAAGACGACTTGAAACACGAGAAGTGGTCACCTTCAAAGGGAATAAATACTATACGTATACGCAGTTGTGCAGGTGAAACTTTAGAATAGCGACAAACTCGTACACGGCAAATAGTTCTTGGCTTGAGAATAATTATTGTACGGCTTTATAAAGACGGGATTTAGGAAGTAAACAATTCGCAAACAAGTTTAATAAATAAATAACGCAGTACATCGGAGTACAAGTAGAACTAAAGTCAGGAATCCTACTCTTGTTGTTATCTAAAGGAATATGAAAAGAGAGAATATTACCTCTCTTAAAAGGCGACCTACCCAGGTAGTTAATTTAAGTATGAATGAGAAATGAGTGTAAAATGATTGTGTCACGATCTTTTAGTTTTGTTACTGACTAAGGCTGACATGTTCCTTAGAGAGGACTATTAATTAATAACGCCACAGTTAATGACATACCTAAGGGACATACAGTTTAACGTGGTGTTAGAACCACTGCCTCTGAATTACGAATGGGTCTAATTAGATTAGACTATTGAAATGGCGACCATACCACAAGGTAGGTATTTTAAGCCAAGTATGAATGAAAATTGAGTGTAAGATGATTGTGGCGCGATCTTGTAGTCTTGTTACTAACTAAGTCTGACGTGTTTCTTAGACAGGATTGTTAATTAATAGCCCAACAGTCGATTGCAACTAAGAGACCTACAGTTTAGCGTGAAATCCGAACTACGGCCTCTGAATTACGAATTGGTCTAATTATGTGAATGGTCTTTGCGGATTAACGCAGTATTCAATAATGCGTACGTTAATCCACACAAGAGAACACTACACCCACCGACCATAACTCACAAACATCCACAATTCGTGACCTCCAAGTAGCTGGATTACAGGATGTCGCCACCATCCCAGTAATTATGAGGATGGCATTAACGGATGAACGAAGTATTAAATAGTGTGAACGTAACATACACAAGAGAATATCACATCCACCGACCATCGCTTACGCCAACTTCTCATTTCATACATACGCATTAAAACAAAACGTGGTAAAAAATAACATTTACAGTTTCAAACAAGATTCAAAGTTGCTCTATTCTTTACTTGTCAGTAAAAAATAACTTACTTGCACACTATAGCAATAATAAAGGAATGATCACTGTACAATAGACAAATGGTCAATAGTAGTTTATCGGAATGATGCAGGTTTCGTTAGTTTGTTGACAGTACATTTATGCGACACACGACTAGGAATAATGCTTGTAACGGAGTTGGCACCGGTGCCAGGACCCGAGGGACGGTGGGTCAGTGTCAGAGTCAAGAGTCAGGGGCGAGAATGCAGTGTTGTTGCGCCCTGCCGCCACCATTGTTACTATCACCTGGCACGAAAATAACAGTGATCCAAAACTTTAAAGCGTTGCTTCTTGTTATGTTCGTAGTTATTTTCCGAGTAAACTAGAGTGTAAACATGGATAAAATTACCATCAGAGATATTTCTAATAGACTACAAATTAACGCAGTGGCACAGTATGTCAATGGTTGCTGGATCGAAAACAGTGGCCGGCGACTACAGTCAGATCATGAACGGTCACCTCTGGTAAGCCTAACCCATCTGTGATGACCAGTTGAGGCTTGCAAATATTCAACTGCAGTCGACCTTTTGGGATATGTAAATAAAGTTTTACTCAGGGAAGATCCACGACATACATCATTTGAAAAATACCTATCCGTCACTACCCCCCAAACAATAATAAACCCATGTAATGCATCAATGATAAACATTTTTAGAAGACATAAATAGTGATTTGTATTACTATATTTTAAAATGGTGCAGCAAATGCTCATTCAATCCTTTTGTTTTTATTTCTCAGAGGTCTTCTCGGTACCTGTTACTACTATATACTACAGTTCTCTAGTTATAACCTGTCATTCGCTTCTGAGTTTCGAGTCGATCTGACACCGCCAACGTCGCAACGCATGTTGGTCACTCGGGGTTTCTTCATGCAGATTTTCTTTCTTAATTACATGATTCAATTTATGCTTTGAATATTTGACGTAAATGACGCCATATGGTTATGAGAACAGCTGTTTAGATGAACTGAAAACATTTCCTTCAGACATATCCGTGATCTAACCTATTCTATTCTCTATCCCTGCAGGGAAGTAAATACTGTACAATTTTACAACGCTGCTGAATAAACGTCGTAGTCAGAGCTAATGGTTCTCATATATAACTTTGTTCGGTTTCAAAAACATATAACTTTGTACAAATTGAACTTTAATTAAAGATATATTGGTAATAAACAAAAGGTTACCTTGCTACATGAGATTTTTTTTCAATTTTCGTAAACTTATTATTTACTTATTTCCTTCCTTATTTAACTGAGATCCACTTACATTTCGAGTAATTGAGGAAACACACGTAGAACACACGAGTAACAAAGTCAAGGAAGGTGGCCACGAGGCGGGAGATGGTCGAGAACATGACGGAGACGACCACGGGGATCACGGGCATTCGTGGGAGTCGACGGTGGAGCCACCTGGCGGCCAGCACAGCATGACCTTTGGTAGTGTAACGACAAGCCGAGCGAGATAACAGAGCTGATAACAGAGGGAATATTTACACTGGCAAGGTGATGCTGCCAAGTATCATATTTACGTCGGAGGCCGTCGTTTTGACAGAGGAAAGGAATCAATTAAAAATCAGAAATTCAATACTATCCAATAAAAACCCAATAAAACAGCAATACAATAGCAAAAAGGAAAAATGATCAAACCCAACAGTATGAATTTCTACGTCACACGCGAACTTTATTTCCATCTCTCTACGAATACAGAAGAAAATATTATAAAAATTATTATATTTACTTACTTACTTTTCAGAGACTGTCTTTCAGAGAATACATTAAGTGATATCATTAATGGAAGATCAAGTATTTCTTGGTATGAGTATGTTTACTATTCAGAATGTAAATATTATGGAGATATTATTATTATGACACAGCACACGCAGACCGTGACCTTCGCACGCATGACACGTCAACGCGACTATTTGCTTTAAACGCGAATGTCAACATGACAACTTTAGCACGTAAAACATTTTTGAATCAACTATCATAAATTAAAACATGTGTATAGTGAAAAAAACACACTAAAGTCATACTTTCTGAACAAAACCAATTACGAGTATTTCCAACTAAATTATTTTATTTTTCGAAAAATAATGAAGAATGAAATTGATGAAATCAGATCTAGGTAATTTAGTTTCATTGATTGCGCAAATATTAAGTTTTTCGATTAAACGTTAGAAATTATTTTACCAAGATCATAAAGGTTGAGATTTGCATGATGCCGAGTTATCGATTTAAAACTTTATCAATTACACACAGTTACCGATACGTTGTTCCAAATATGCAGCCTACTCGCATACCTTTTTCTAGTATATGTATGAATAATGTTTGACTTATTAATGAAAAGTCTCTTGAAATCACTGGTATGTGATGTAATAAATAATAACGTATGTCTATCGTATAAACTAAATTTATTTATTTCAATTTGAGAGCACTTACTTTTGGGTTATAACGGAATTTATTGTTGTAATGAATTTGCATTCACAAATGTGGAATAAGTTTAAGAGAAAAGGTACCGGGGATGCAAGAGTGATTAAAGTCACAAAGGGATGAAAAGTGGACTTGGGATCGCGTCTAGACATTCCACTCATTCCAGAACATTTCTGCAAGATATTACAACAGTACAACTTTTCTCGTTAGCCTGAAAACTTTGCGCGATTACAAAGAGATGTAACTTGTTAATACCTTGTCCTGCCAGGCTGGAAGGGTCCCTCTACCTGTACCAACACGCAGGTGAACCTCACGTCAATGCAATTCTTTGTCCTCGTAGATTTACTTGTCAAATACGTCAGTTTGGTCTCTATTTACTGTACAGACGTTTTGTCTTAAATACCGGGACCTTTTTACACTTATAATAATAAATAATGAATAATTTGTAGAAAGGGTGATGTACCAAAACTAATTTTTACTTAATACACTTCAAAGCAAAATTACCCAATAACAATCCTAACTTATCTCATCCTGTCACACTCGTAGATACCTCCTATCTGTTGTGGATAGTAATTTATTTTTTCAAGTTTTAGAATTGACCTAACACGTTAGCAGTAAGATTTCAGATGTGCAATAACGAATCCAAACGAATCTTAACAAAATTAAACTTCAACCTATATCTTACGTGGTTTGGCGTTCAGCCCGTGTGCGTGAGGTGCGTGTGACACATAACCTACTCCGTGAGGAAGCAGGATGTTTCTTTTGGTCCTGCGAAACGTAGGAGGATTCCTGGGGAGCTTTAGGTATTTTTAGTGACAATGCCCGTTGGAAAAAAAACTATAAAACAAGATGAAAGAACCCTAATAATTTTTATCACAATTTCCACCTCACTATAAAGAAAAACATGCCTTTCAAAAGTAAACCTATATCTTAGTTTCCAAACTAGCGAGATAATTTGCAATCACGGTTCAATATGTAGTTAATCGCCGCCAAACGATGCAGTTCCACATAATTCAGTCACAAAGTTTGATGAGCACGCGAGCCTAGGTAATGAGGTTCATCACTAGTTGCTTCAGACGCCAGACACTGTATTTCCAACCTCGTTATCGTGTCTGATCAGTCAGATATCAGATTCCGTCTGTAACGAACTATATTCTGATAACAAATTGAACTGTATTTCTTTAACTTTCAACTTATTTAAGTGACACTGCACTAACCCAATTGGTTAATCAGCACTGTGCAGTTTAAGATTTCCTCTGAAGATGTTGAGCGTGGGCTAAAAATCACACACGCTACGGGCCGGGACCTTAATCGAACGACTTCATGTTAGTCCGTGTCTTCGGTCGTCTAAAAACATAAATATTTTATAATACTTAAATGTCACTGAAACATTCATTCGCTATTTTTCCTGGGTAGCTTTCCACACAAAAAGTGTGATTCAGAAGCATCCATTCTTCCTCTGACTGGGATCACGGTGTGTCCTGTAATCCAGCTACTTGGAGGTCACGAATTGTGGATAGTTGTAAGCGATGGTCGGCGAGTGTAGTGTTCCCTTGTGTGTATTAACGTCCGCACTATTGAATACTACTTTAATCCAAAAAGACCATCCTCATAATTAGACCGATTCGTAATTCAGAGGCCGTGGTTCGAAATCCACGTTAAACTGGTTGAAACCACACCATTATATTACAATTCCAAATGCTTTTATTCAGTGTATTTTACATGATATATTTTGATCTATCAACGATTTTGTTTTGTTATTTTTTATTTAATATCTTTATTAAACGTACTTTACTACTGGACTACTCCTTTACAACTGTTTTTGGTTCTGTGTACTATTTTTTACTTAGTTTTAGGTTAAAGACTTCCAGGCGATTTGGCTCTACTTTCATTATATCAAACCCAAACTAGTATTGGAATCACGATGCTCATTATTATTATAGTGACATTAGTATTAAGTAGTTAATCATGACCATGGAAGGTTTATGTAAGGTTGAGTTGCCTCGTTTGACACCTAGAGGCATAGGTCCACCCTTATCTTAAATATCTATTATCTTAAATAGAACCATTTTAACTGTATCGACAACTATTGGTTATTAAAATTGATTTTTTGACTTTAAAAGAAAAATTTAATAACAACAATAATTATTAACAATAACAATATATACATGTTAATTATTGAACAATAATTTTATTTATTCAAAATCGATATACTATTGACTTTTTATATTTCTACTTACATATTTGAAAAAATCCAAAACCGAGTGTGTGTTAAAAATCGATGATTCAAAACATAGTTTAAATAAATTTAAGAGTAGGAAAATCTCGGTTTCGACCAAGGTAAAACCGGTTGTAGAAACTCAAAAGTGAAGAAACAGATAATTAAGAAAAAATATAACTTGGTGATAGTGTCAAAATTCACTGTTCCGGGATTGTTGATTTTAAATTTAAAAAATTAAAGGTGTGAAATATAAGTTTGTTAAAAACTATCCCGGAAACAAGGCGAAAACTAAAGCCATTTGCATAAGTAATGTTCAGGAAACGGAAATGGGTCGCGACCCCGAGCGGGGACGGTCGGAGTTATGTACATAACCGGGAAGGGAACGTGCAAGTTTTTGCATATTTAATACCAATGGGTTTTCCCTATTTCACCTTACGTTGTTGCTCATGAGTATTACAAATAGAAAACCCCCACCAAAATACCATACCCATTGATCAGGTGTGTTTATTATTTGTTTATTATTATTATTATTAGTCATGTTATGCCTTTGAAGAGCCCATTTAGACTAAACTTCATGCCCATTTTCTGTTGCTTTCTCTACGTCAGCCCAAACCTCCCTCATGTAATGTTTTAAGAAAACAACATTGGAAAACTGTTTTTATTTGATAAAATTCAGAATAAATTAATTGAGAAGGAACGTATTTACTTGTAAAATAACAAAACATATACAGCACAACTAAATGTCCAAAAAATATTTTTTTTCTTATTTAAAAGAAACACTCAGATTAACAACAAAGATCTTCGACTGGGTTGGCACAAGGAAAGACAACAAATCACAAACGAAGTGAGAAACGATATGGAACAACTCAGCGTCTAACTGGAAATACCACAATAGTGAACACTCCTCAGGAATATGATCAAGAAGAACAAACTACAATCAGTACCATACAAAAATGAACTATAAGGACCGAACAAAGACGACAATAACACAGTCAGAGGATGAAGGCACATTTGGCGAACAAAAGGAAAAAGCCCCCGAAAGAAATATAACATCGAAAATGAACAGAAGAACAAAAACATGAACATAGCACCAAGCATAAGGGAGGTTTGGGCTGACGTAGAGAAAGCAACTGAAAATGGGAATGAAGTTTAGTCTAAATGGGCTCTTCAAGGGCATAACATGACTAATAATAATAATAAATGAACAAATTATAAACACACCTGATCAATGGGTATGTTATTTTGGTGGGGGTTAGTGTCAAAACGTATCCCTTTAATTATTTTTATATAATAAGTTTGGATTTTTAATTTAAAATTTTAATAGGTATACCTATACTGTATCCTCACTCAAGAATTTTATCATTGATTCGCATTCCTAGAATAGATGTGGTTGGGACGATGTCTCAAGAATAAATAAATATGAATACACCGATCAGCGGTATTAATTTCATTCTCGCCGGATCAGAACAAGGAGCTCGAAGATTCGCGTCGCGACGGCAAGTTTCTCGACTTCGCGAGTCCTTTAATGAGGAAACTTGTGTTAATATTTTTCGCGAGAACTTTTGCACGACGTGTCTATTGGGTGTAACTTCGCCGCCACATTTCATCCAGACGAAAACACCGCTGCCGCTACCGCACACCAGGCGTCGCCTCCTGAATTATCATAATTTAGAATACGTTTCACAGATATACGACTACTAACTACTTTGAACAGTTTATCCAACTTATCAGAAATTTTAAATCTATTATTAAGTCGATTTGCCACTTACGATTTCCTGTATAAACATAATAATTTTAGTATGTAAACCCCTTATATAATTCCTTCTACAAATAGTTAACTTACGTATTGCGGATGTCTATGAAAAAGCATTTAGGTAATGGCATCTTCAAGAAACTTTGAGATTTTTAAAAAAATCTGCATAAACATGAGAATTATTTGCCTATTCTCCATAAGATTAACATGGGAAAGAGTGTGAAGGTTAGCTGCTGTGAGGAACACTGAAAGTAGTTATTTATACCATAAACAATTTTTATCTTAACATTTATACCAACTTTCATCAATATCTGTCAATGAATAAAGGAGTTTGCCTATTCCCTATATGATTAATATGGGTAAAGAGTATGCAGGTTTGCTGCCATGACAAACGCATAAAATATGATTTTTAAGCATAAATGGATAGATCTTAACCACATGAAACTAAATATCAAGTTTTATCCAAAAATATTGATTAATAGGGGAAATATTAATTTTTCACTATCCTCCATAAGATTAACATTGGAGCCCCACAATACAACGTACTGTGTTTAGATTTTTTTAATATCTCGGTACCCGTTGGAGATAGAGAAAAACTTTAAGGAACTTAATTGTGTAGTTTTTTAAGCTGATTCCAATGGTGAAATATAAAATTAGACATTTTTAAAAATTACAATGTGAAAAACGCAAAAAACCCCATTTTGGGGTACAAAACCCCCTCAAACTACCCGTTCCCATAGACCCATGTGTCTGATTTAGGAACTCGTAGCATTTGTAGGAATACACGTCTCTACCAAATTTGGTCTCGATTGCACCATTTTTACGAGAGTTATCGTGTTCACAGACACACACACACACACACACACACACACACACACACACACACACACACACACACACACACACACACACACACACACACATATATATATATATATACATGGGCCTATATATAAATAAAAAAATTTTAACCACTATTGTTTTTGGTTTCAAGGCACTTAAAGAAGAAAAATAACATGGTCCCGGGCTTAAGTCTCGCCATGAGACCTACGGTAATAGCTCCTTCCCTATGGGAAATTCGCTAAAAGAGTTTTGAAGTGGACAAAATATGGTTGAATGTGTTGACATGGTTTATCAAACAAGCTATGATTGAACTTCCCAAACTTGGAATCCCAGGAAATGTCATAAGTCAAAGTATCTTTGTAAATAAAAAATCAAACGTGAACAGATAATAACCAAATACATTTTCCACTGAAGTGTAAACACTCATACGGTAATTGCTATATGTTGGCGTGGTTTTGTCTCTTTTACACGAAGAACGCATTTATTTATTTTTATTACGGTTCAATGCAAGAGACTAGATTTAGGAGTCGTCCGAGACATTCTGATATAAATGTATCAGCAATCATTTGCAGTAATTTTGTAATGAACCCCTATCCAGTCCCACTTCATCATATGCGAGTATATCCTTCATCACTTATAAAACTGATGTTAAATAAAAACCACCTTACAGAATTGACTATTGACAAAAAGTAAAACAAATATGCAAGTGAAATTGCATGTCAGATAATATACAATTATTCTACTTCAATTACATAAAAT
Organism: Nephotettix cincticeps; assembly: GCA_023375725.1. Classification (NCBI taxonomy): domain Eukaryota; kingdom Metazoa; phylum Arthropoda; class Insecta; order Hemiptera; family Cicadellidae; genus Nephotettix; species Nephotettix cincticeps. Next base: position 54,998,236 of record CM041787.1, read on the forward strand.
GTGTTAAATTCTTTCATAAGATAGAAAAGAGACAAACAAAGAAGATTAGCGAGAAACATTCTATAGAGACAACACGATTTCATAGTTGGGCGACGCGCACGTGACCTGGCGGCGGGCGTGACAACGCCGCTTTGCGCATTTCCATTACTGATTTTCTATTTCTCTTTAATACGTTTTCCCAATTTGAATCGTGAGAATAATTAGTTGTTTGCTTCTACCCAACCATATGTTATTTAAAGGGCCGGTGTACCCCATCCGCACTATCGTAAGAGTTTGAAGATTCATTTTGATATGATACGTTCTGACAATAGTCGAAACAGTTCAAATACACGGTTGTAACTGACGAAATTTTGGTTAGTTATTTTAACTTTTAGGCTCAACTCCAATTTTGATTCCAACGGAACATACCAGCTAGAACACAATTTTCTATTCGTTATCAAATTCCATTTATTGCGTATTGAGAGCAGTACGGATAAGAGAGTCTGAGTTCAGTACTTGTGAATTTTCTCTCATACTTCCCACATGTATAAAGGGAAATCCAAACAATCTTTAAAACTTTGTTTTGTACCATAACAACTTATTCTAACTGTTTAGAATATAAATTTCCTCACAAACTCAGTGGATACTTAGTACACTTTTGCCTCAAATATTACGTAAAACATTTTATTGACATACACCAAAAAGCTTTACAAACATTTTATGATACAGAAAACTGAAAAATATTTACCATATTCTAGTATAAAGCTAATCCAATGAATCTTCATTTTGACTTTCGTGTTTGACGCGAGGCATATTTGAGAGATTTTAACATTGCTCTTAGAGGAGTAAATATCCAAAATGGCGGCGGTACTACAGACTCGTACGGAATTTACTGATTTCATTTTAAGATTAATTATTATTTTTAATTTTTCCTTAAAAAACCCCTAACGTCCATCACCATGGGTCTCGGTCGTGGTCTTAGGATGTTAGTTAAGATTATATAAAAATAGTATGTAACAAAAAATTCGAAAGAGGTTTTTAGTGGATGAAAAATGCACGATCCCTTCCGGATGAGATTTGCAAAAAGCAGAGCGGAAATAATGCATCCGGCTTCACGATACAAATAAGCTATTTACAGGTAGAGGAGCTTATAATTTTCTTTCTTTCGCTGAACACAATTACATTTACTTGTAGCTATTCGTAGTTCCACAGGCATTACTGAGTAAGCATGAAGAATAAAATAATCCCACAGCAACAGACCTGCGTACTCAATGAATTTCCGTTCATTTACGAACTATTTGAGATTTTACGACCTTCATCAAAGGTTAAACTATATAACAAATGTTATTATGGTATGTTTAACATATGTTGGTAAACCTTAACTAGATGAAAACCTCTTTTGGAGGCCACAAATTAAAAAAAATATTTCATGGCCTAGTTCTCTTTGTCATGACGAGCACGGTGGTAGTCGAATTGGCACACATTTTCTGAGTTCTGGCGAATGGTTCAACTGGCACACTCATTATGAGGATTAAGAAGGGTCAACTGGCACAGCCGTTCGGCCAGGTAGACCAAATCGGGTTGTATCCTTTTGGGAAGGATGGGATGGAGAGGATTTTTTCGTTTCAAGTTTTGGTCAGTTAGTTGACAAGCGGTTTATGTTAACTGTTCAATATATAACGATAATTTGGATTCTCAATTTATCTGGTAAATAGTTTTATAAAATGATTTAAAGTAGTCTGAGGTTAGAGTTATTTTGTTAATAATACATGTCTAGGTCTAGTCCCTATACATTTTGCCGAGCAACGCTCAGTCACCAGGTACTAATAATATATACTGTAGATTCATTTTGTATATTTTTAAAACAATTATGAGTGGCTCATAAATCTTTTGTATCTTACAAATCCATAACATCATATTTACTAAAATCTTATACACGAGGATCGGCTGAGAATTCAAAATTACCTTTATACATAATTTTGAAGCCGCTAACTGGGCGGCTGCGCCACTTGTCACTTCTCGGAAGCTCATAGTTGACCCTTCTTAATCCTCACTAACGAGGTTTCCAGTTGAACCCTTCGCCAGATCTCACAAAACGTGTGCCAATTCGACCGCCCCGCTCTAACTTCCTACAGGACATTCGCTAAAAGCCACTAGTTTGACACTTTAAAAAGTCGCGGTACAAAAAAACTCAGTGGCGGGACACTTTTTCACTGATTTCTTAAATAAATATTAAGAAATAAATTATATAATTGATATTGAATTATAAATCAACAATCGGAAAAAATTGTGTTGAGTAAACTTCAAAACCCATTAGTGTAATTGACTCATAAATGTATTCTCTCTCGGTGGCAGTGTTAATAACCTCAGCACACAAGTGCACTCAGTGGTGGTGGTCGTACAGTGGTGGTTGGGTGGATGATGGGGGGGGGCCTCTGTGAAACATAACGCTAACGTCGTTGCCCGCACACTCTACCTGCACCTCTCAACGCCACATTACCCCGTGGTAACAAACTAAACAATCTCTCAGTAGCTACACTATATAGTAAGGAGTATGTTTAAATACAAGGTTCAAAAATTATGGTTTTCGTACGGGTTCAAATTTTCAATTTAAGAGTAATGATAGTGCACTTTAGACCAGTGTAATAAACTATATTTTTCACAAAACTGCACAAAATGTTAAGCTTACAATTTATGCAATCCCATTACATTATACAGACGAATGTGTTGCTTCCATTGCTTCCATCGTGTTCTTTCATTTAATTGTTAACAATCAGCTGCTTTTCTGTCTGCACTAATCGGTAACTTGCAATTATTGACAAGCGCTGTTTTACCATCTGTTCTATATTGTAATAACGAACAACTGATGACCTTGATACAAGTCAACATAGTCCAGCTGAATCTTTAAAATTCATCATTTCACATCGTTCACGAGCGCACTATCTGGTGACGCCGCTAGCTCGGAGGCGGAGTGTGTTATCAATATAGTTTTTATGTTGTGCATAATGGATAAGTATAGTATTATTGACAACATGATATAATTAATATTTCTAACTTAAAACATTAAAATTTTTTTAAACATTGAAAACGGGAGGAGTTTCTCCATCTCTAGAAACGTTGTGTAGTTGGAAAAGTCCAATAAATGATATTGAATAATGAACCAGCTGTTGAATAAATATTTTGGACGGAATATATAAAATATCTTTTCCATACAAATAAATAGTACAACATTGAAATTCTTCCTCTCAAAATATTTCTTAATCAGTAGATGTTTTATCGAATAAAACACGAAAATATATTCAAGTATATAAGAAACATTGAGCTTTTAACACTTATACTTAGTATTCTCTTGGTAAAATTTTTTACAATATTTTAATATATAGTACATTTAAGTTTCTATACATCTTAAATAAGTTTGGCGTATACAAAAAAAACAACCATAGACAAAATAAAAAAATTATAATGTTTGTTTTGTGTGTGGTAAAAACTAAAGCTATTAGAATAAAAAGCCTACTTTCATGTACACGTGTTCATTAAATTACGTAATACATATTGACTGACTTATCAGAAATGCTATTCGGCTGGATGATGATAATTTAATGTGAATCCAATGACACGGTGTGAGAACCAACTGCAGGAGCAAGAGTATATCTCAGCTTTTTCTTTTTTCTGTTAGGGAGACACTCCCGGTCGCGAACTTATCACTTATCCGGTAGGGATGGCCTGCTCCCTGGCGGTGGCGGTGGGAAGCTGCCATCTGTCAAGGACGGAGGGTGGACCGGTAAAAACCCTTATGTGCGAGGTTATCGCCATGAGGCGGTACAACTCACGGGACTAAGACGCAATAACAATACAGACATACTCTGTAATTAAGCTACGTGTCGTTAGAAAAACGAAAAAACAGCTGTTTTACATACATGTGTTGAAGTGCAAAAGTCGTCCTTTTTCTTCCTGGTGGCGACGTCCTGTAATCCAGCTACTTGGAGGTCACGAATTGTGGATAGTTGTGAGAGATGGTCAGTGGTTGTAGTGTTCTCTTGTGTGGATCAACGTCCGCACTATTGAATACTACGTAAATCCACAAAGACCATCCTCATAATTAGACCAATTCGTAATTCAGAGGCCGTGGTTCGGATTCCACGTTAAACTGTAGGTCCATTAGTTGCCATCGGCTGTTGGGCTATTAATTAACAGTCCTGTCTAAGGAACATGTCAGCCTTAGTCAGTAACAAGACTACAAGATTGCGCCACAATAATCCTACATTTATTTCTCATTCATACTTGGCTTAAAATACCTACCTGGGTAGGTCGCCATTTCAGTTAAAAGTTAAGGTTCCTAGGACTAAACCTATTATTACGATGATGTTTAGTCCTAGGCCGCAAAAGATCATTGGTGACGATACTTTTGATCTCAGCATTAAATTTTAAATAATCGATAACGTAACTTCAACAGTCACTATCGATTTTGTGCATTTCGTAGTGTACGAATATCGATTGCGAAATTGGTATTCAACTATTAATTTGAACTGTCGAAAGGTTGTGATTGAACTATCGACAATAATAACTAACAGTGACGTATCCTAAACAACGTAAGTAACATAACAGCTGATTAGTCTAATGTGACAAAAATGGTCGACAACTATTGATACTAAATTAGGCAATAATTTAAGTTTTTATGTGTTTTATTTCATTGTATTTGTAGTATGACGAAAAATATAGTTCATCACACGGTTTTGTATATATACACGCACATTTAACAGCCTCAGCTGTTAAAAAACGCCAGTTTTTGGTACCGGAAACAGTAGTCTTCAGTGCGACTTCTGACCTATCATAAGGCGTCACCTTAAATACATCAATAAATTATGGAAACCATTGTGAGTGACTGCCACTACAACTCTTAAATTTTGGCCAATCAGATAAGAGTCTGACAGCGGGTCAGCGCTGCAGCACAATCCTGGGCGCGTGACGTCACCGCACTAGAGATCTATTCTGATATTAACGAGGGAGACCGTTGTAGTGGTGATGGTGGGTGGTGGGGAGGGGCGGGGGAGGGGGGAGGGGGTATTTAGCATTCAATTACCGCGTTACCACCGGCACTTTACTATTTTACTTCTGATTACTGACAGCTTACAACCTGCTGAATACGTAATGCACAATCTCTGCCGTAGAAAATATCTTCGATTGTAATGAAATTAAAAAAAAGACAAATTAGACTTTCCTAAAGTGAAGTATTGCAAAGAATTTTAAGACTTTTGGGAACAATTAGGAGACTTATGGTAACATAAATATTGTATAGCATTTAAACATTGTGTTTACAAATTTTGAGGGTTACCTACTAAAAGACTAAAACTTTAAACTGTTGAGTTAAGATACATACAGCTTGCCTATTGTTAAAACTGTGTCTGGAATGAGGTTGAAGGAATGCCAACTTCATAAAAACACTAGAATAATACTGTCGTTTACATAAACAACGGCGGAAAACGGATATGGAGGCCATATCCCCACCGGAGAGCGTTGTTTTCGAGCGGCGATTCTCCCTTTGTCGTCCAAGCTGTTGCAATTCTCATTTCATCGTATACCGACAAAAATAGTCATTTTATTTTGTGGATGACTGAAAAACTAAACGTGTGTATTCGTTTCTTATCATACGGTACGCTTAATAACTGTGGTTAGTTTTGTGAAAGGTCTATTAAACTGAAATTAGAATACTGGAAATCGAATTTTAATTTTTCCAACACAATTCGTGACGAATGAAAATTTGCAATTAATTGACACGATGCTTGTAGATAGGAAAATTAGACAAGGGAGGCATAAGACTTGTGGAAATTACAATTCTAGTGTATCAGCTGTTTGAAAGTAAAACTGGTAAAATAAACATGAAAGTAAAACAAAGTTTCACGACGTTTCGGGATGTGGAATCTCCTCCACCTGTGAAATCGTAGTGGGAAAACTCCAATGAAACTTTAAATAACATAAACCCATCATCGCCAACAATGAATCTCAACAAAGGAATGAAAGTCAACTTATTTATTATAGTAGTTAATCACTGGCCGCAAAGGTTTTTACCAAATACGAAAACCTTAGCTCTCGGTGATATAAACTAATATTATAAACCATATATTCGAAAGCTTTTCAAAATATTGGATTCCAAGAAAACATAAAAACGAGTGAAGGTATTGCGAACAATCAGTAATAATTAGATGATTGACTATGACGATGATTTATTATAGCTAACGTTTAAATTCTGACATGACTCAGGGTGGGGGCTGTTGGCATTTAGAGTCACGCAAAAATTGTAACGCAAGTGACAAAGCGGTAATAAGGACAGCAGTTTAGAGAACCCTAAAAAATTCCCTTTAGAGATGTTCATGACCTAAGGAATTTATGAAAGGGAAGTAAATATATTTTTCATGACTACCTGCTAAACACACCAACTGGAAAATGCTGGTAATGACACTGCTGAAAAAATTAATATATTAATGGAAAGTAAAGCTACATCCGAACTTCTTCATGTTCAAGCAACGTCCACGTATGCAGACTTCATGAAGTCTAGTGTTACAGGCTAAACACGCAACAGTCAAATCAAATATCATGTTCGAAGGGTGTATTGGACGCGAAGGCCGAGTGATAAGCAAGGGAAGGTGCGAACAATAATGGTAATGGGTTAGGCGCCAGGGGCGTCCCTCTGGTGGCGCGATGTAGCGGCGCGGCGGCGAAACATACCACGACACACACACACGCAGTGAACAGTAAGCATACATCACATGAGAGCCTACTATCTATAAATAAAGTTCAGTGATATTCACATCATCGTCGTTATATTTGTAAAAAAACGGGTACCGTGTTAAACTACTTGGTAAGAATCCAAAAACTTTTACTATTTTCTATTTATTTGTGACTGCAATACGGGCGGTCAACCCTTATGAAAAATTCGCCAGGTACAGACTTAATAACAACAAATAAAATATGCTTTATTTTTAAAATACATCAACTATTGAAATTGCGTCTGCTGGATGGTTAAAAAAATGTTTATTGTCTTCTTTCCATGAACTCGGTCAATGTATAGAATGGATTGTTGATCAGCCATTCTGTTAAAGCAGTCTTCAGTCTTCTCCCGGTGTGGCATATCAGTTCTTCTGGCAGTACGTTATGCAGCTTCATGCCCATGTAGGAGGGTTTCTTTTCATATTGGGTGAGATGGTGAGCTGGGAGGCAGTATCTTGTACCATGTAGAGTGTTAAATCCATGGAACTGTTTATTTTGCGTAAACGTTTTTCCATTGGCATACAGGATGACTTCTTTTATATAGAGATTTACTAATGTCATTCTATTCAGAGTCTTGAAAGCTTCTCCACAACTTTCTCTGAAATTTAGCTTAGCTAAGGCTCTTACAGCCCTCTTTTGCAGTATAAAAACTCTTTGAATATTTCTTGCCGAAGTTCCTCCCCAAACAATGAGGCCGTACCTGAGATGTGTTTCAATCAGAGAATGGTAGGCTATTTTTGCAGTCAAAGGGTTGCTAATGGATTTTGTACGTTTAATCACATAAATTGATGAGTTGAGTTTAGGAAGGAGGTTATCTATATGTTGTGACCAGGTAAGACCTTCATCTACTAGGACTCCTAGATACTTAGCCTGGGTATTTCTTTCTACATGAGATATTGTTGGTACATCTTCACATCTTCTCCCATAAGCCAGTTGGCTTGTTTTCTCTGGATTTAACGTCAAACGTTGACGTCGTAACGTCAACGTCAAAATAGGAAAAAATCTGAGGTTTCAAATAATCCTGTTTTTAATAGCATTAATTAAGTAACTAAATTAGTAATGCACGGTTGAAGGGATTTTATCAAGAATAGTAAACCGTGAATTTTGTTAGGCCTAAACGTTAAAATAAATATCCACTATTTCATTATTTAACAAACGAGTATTTGAAAACGTTTCGTCCAAAGTATCAGATTGTTACATGCCAGCCAGTATAAGTACGATCTTATATATCCTATCAAATCCTCTGCATTGCGATTTTCTAATTCAGTTAATAAGTTATAACACAGGAATATTCAAAATCTTGTTTTACACTATCGCAACTGTAGGAGAACGGTTCCCCAATAACTCCACACAAAACTCCACGATGAATAGGTCCTGACAAAATACATAACATGGCGGTATTACATAACATGGCACTGTATTATACAGTATCATATTCGAGGGTTGTCCTTTAAGAAAACGAAACAACCTCGATCGTTGGAGTTAGCAGTTCACACTGTAATCAATTAACAGGTTTATTACTAGATAAGTTTACAATAGTTTGAAAAAGCACGTAAGGTTAATTAAAAAGGGTTAGAATTTAATGATGTACATTATTACAAGAGTTTTAAAAATATTGTCTTCTGGCTCTTCCAATCAACCTAATAATACATATTACTTGCAAATATTCAGAAAAATGGTCTTACAGAAAATCGGAAAACCCCACCAAACCACAGTTCTGATTTGAAGATATACCTAGATTACACAGTGAATGCACAGAGCAATACACATCTCTACCGAATTTGGACTCGATCGGACCTTTTTTACGAGAGTTATCGTGTTCACGGACACACGCAAATTTTAACGACTATTGTTTTTGGTCTCTTGGCAACTCAAAACGAAAAAGTAATAAGGTCCCGGGCTTAGGTCTTACCATGAGACCTGTTGAACCGTTATATGGAATTGTATAACAATACGAAATGTTACAGAAAGTTTAACAGTAATTTACAATTTTATTAAATTAAACACTTTTAACGTTATACTATACCATGTATAAAAGATAAGTATATTATTTAAGAAAATTTCCTTTACGCAGCAGACAAAACAACGGAGCGTTATTGTGTATACAAGAAACGTCCGAGTCTAAACTGTTTTGTTGGTTTAGGTGTTTAAAAGTTTCATCATGAAAGTAAAAGTTGAACAAAAACTTGTACGCCCGGATTGAGCTCAACTTTGAAAAATAACAACGTGTTGGCTCGTTCCTATCAATATTTATTCTCATTGTAAACAAAAGGAGTAAAATTTTACTAATTTACTTATTTTATTTTAAATTTTATTTTTGTTTACGGGATCTTTTGACGATCTTCAAGTAAACTAATACATATTTCCTAATTTACAACCATATGTTTATTATTATTGTTCAACGTCATGTTAGTGTTTACATACAGTTCTTTTTCATAATAAAATTGCTGTTGGAATTACTGTGGGAAATAGGTTAGATCATGGTGTGTCTAAGGAAATGTTTTCAGTTCATCTTAACAGCTGTTCGTATAATCAAACTATTACGTCACTAACCACATGACGTCAATGTTTCAAATGTTGGTCTCGAAAACTGCCAACACCCCACCCACAACTAAAATATATCCATGTCAAAAATAACTTACATTTTGTGAAAAACAAAAATAATACCGCCTCCGGACTAGTGTTAGCATAACATGATGGGGATAAGTTTACGTGTAGTTATAAATAAACAAATATTACGGATGAGAGATATTAGGGTGATTGTGTTATCAATTATCAGATCACTATAATCAAAATACGTTAATACCCAGCGATAGCCGTACGCGTTACGTGAACAGGATTTACGGACAGCGTTATATGACGGGGGACTACTGGATTATCCCCTAATACTCTCCAGAAGGACCCAAGACAGGGATCACCGGCTCGTGACAAATACAAGACCGTCCGCCAGAGGGGTGACGTATTGTCAAGATGCCAAGACAGGGAGACCACCGGGCCACCCCCTCGCATCCCCGGGGTCGCTTAACATGGAATTACCCGACCCTTGATTAATACTTGCTCACAGACACGCGTGTACGCCGACAACATTGAACACCGTGTCTAATTAAACGTAAAATGCAACAATTTTGTGTTTACTCGTAACAAAATAATACAGTACTTTGCTGTGTTAGAATTTAGTTACATAAAAACTATCGTAGTTTTGAGATACCATTACTGATCTTGGGGGTGATAAATCAAAGGTGGAGTGGTTAACGTAATATATAAAAATCTATATTAATTACGTACGTGTTCGTAATTAATCAAAGACCTTCTAAACGACTGGACCGATTCTGACGACATTTTGTGTGTATTCAAGGGGCTTTGGGAATGGTTTAGATTCACAATTGGTGAAAGGGCTCCGACCCATAGAGATAAGGATGCAGTGCCAGGTTTTATAAATTTCTTGTTTACAAAATAAACAGCTGTTAAATAATTTGATATTTGCTTTAAACAGCCATTAGTTCAAATGTAAACAGCACAATGTAATAAACAAATTTATTGTAGTGTAATGTTTCTATAGTTGATTTAGGCTACTAGAATTGAATTTAAATGGAATGAATATCCGAAGGGCTTCGACCCAGAGGGCATAAAAGGGTGTAAAGTCCGGTTTTATAAATTTAGTGTTTACAAAATTAACAGTCGTGATTAAATAATTTGAAAGATCTTTAAACTGTATATATTCACCAGGGAACGCTAGAATAGTAGTAAATTACTAAGTTAATTTAGTTACTCCGAAAAAATATAATTACTGAAACGCAATTATGACTACCCGATGATTGAAACCTTACACGATAGAAATAAACAAATTAACCTTTAGTTTTACAACTATCTAGTGCAGTAATTCTTAGGGGCCTGAAATACTATAATGTAGATTCTTAAAATCTTTAACAGAATACTTGCTTGACAACTGAGAGTGACAAAAAGACGATTGATGTATTAAAATACAAAGGTATTTTCCCCCACCTTTAGGTGGGGAAAAATATTTATTATTTTCTAACCAGATCATGAAGATTATATGAATTCGTTCGAATAATAAAATGAAAAAAAAAATAATTTTGTCTTCCTTTACATTTATCACGACTATTTTTATGACGAAAATTGTTCCTAACAAGTTATTATTCTTATTCACGAGACACCAAACGAAATAGCCAAGTATTTTTACTATCAGTATGTTGTTCTATGAATAACATTCAACATATAAAATCGGTTAATGTATAACCTCTTTATTTAACTATTGTTTAAAATGTGATCAGTTAAACATCCTTTCGTCAAGTTTTGTTTCCCTTGTTGTTTTATGACACGTTGAAAACAGGATTGCGGTTGCAGAAGTCTATCAGAAACTTTTTTATTTTTTTTATATTTTTTATTCAGAAAAACCCGTAAGAAACTGGATCAGCATTAGTTAAAATCATTGACCGTATTTAGTACTAGGTACAATACCGTAGCACTAAAATAAAATCTATTTCGTTTCTGTCATGTTAACAACATACTTTAAAATTATTTACGACTTTACACGATACAGTAGTTAAATTACGAACGAAACATCGACCGCCGAAAACTAACTATCTTTCAAAACCAGTAATTGAGTGAATCACTCCAATGTTGTACTCGGCGATCAGGGAAACCCTGGTTATACCTAAAAAACAGTTTATGATGAAAAACATAAAACTACTTGTATTAGGTGATTTTAATATTTTTCACAGTTAAATAAATATTATACATACACTAATTTGGAAAACGGAATAAAAAACCCTCCTGAGGGGAAAGTTGAAAGTGCGTTACGACGGGGTATGTGACACCTTAGAAACTTATTGGAGCCGGGGCGGTGGCAATGGAAGGGACAAATGGACATGTCGGCATCTTCAATATGGCCGGCTGACTCCGCGGGACAAATGAGGAGGGGATGTCGATGACGTCATTACTGGACGGCGAGCTGACCGTGTCGCCCCTCGCCCTTGGCGTTGTTAACTGTTAAAAAGCGACTTGGGGTTCTGGTTGAAGGAAAACGCGAATACTTGGAGAAACTGATGAAGACTGAAGTGGCGATCGAACGGGTTTTGATACGCTTTGGAATGTTCGAGTCACAAAAAGTGAGCCACTGAATACTTTTACCCAACATTTACTTGGCAGATTTAAGGGAGACTAAGACAAGTGTGGTACTTATTCATTATTTTCTGGTGAAGTATCAAAATAATAACGTTTACACAAATTTATTCGTTTTCTTAAAGGGTATTATAAGATTTATATGGTGCTAAATGACCGTATTTAGAGAAGAAAGAAGTCACCGTCCTGTAATCCAGCTACTTGGAGGTCACGAATTGTGGATAGTTGTAAGCGATGGTTTATGGGTGTAGTGTTCTCTTATGTAGATTAACGTCCACACTATTGAATATACTACGTTAATCCGCAAATACCATCCTCAAAATTAGACCAGTTCATAATTCAGAGGCAGTGGTTCGGATTCCACGTTAAACTGTAGGTCACTTAGTTGCAATTGACTGTTGGGCTACTAATTACCAGTCCTGTCTAAGGAACATGTCAGCCTTAGTCACTAACAAGACTACAAGATCGCGCCACAATCATCTTACACACGTATCTCATTCATACTTGGCTTAAAATCCAAGTATGGCGAATTTGTAGTACGGTCGCCAGGCCTAAGATGAACTTATTAGACTCACATGATCGGACCATTTTAAGTTTTTATATATGTTCAAACCTAATTTCTACAATGTACTACTGAGGGCATATAATATGTAATGTTAATTATATATTTTACAATTTATTTAGTCCCGATCGGATATTTCAAGGGCAAGTTAAATTTTGAAAACCCTGTTGACAAAAACAAACACAGCTCCACAGTCCAATATCGGCTGTCACATGTACGAATAGTAACGGGTATAGGTATATGCAACAACGTTAAACAGAGGCTGGATACGCAACACGCCTGGGATGACGTGGGAGGGGGGAGGGGGTCATGTAATTATTGACGACAATGTCACCGCGGTTACACTCTCACCAGACCGCATATGTCACAGCCATAGACTCCACTCTACCCATATGTTATGTATGTATTTGCATTTAAAGCCAACCCTAAATGACACAAGCCTAGGAAGTTTTCTGCAAGAAAGGACAACACGAATCTGTGTGATGATTAATATAACGTGTTTCCATGGTAAATCATTACTGGAATAAAATAATTGTTATTTGACTTTGGAAAATCGTAGCATTTTTAATTTTTTCAATATTGTCATGGTAATTACATTAAATTTTTTAAATTCTCACCACAAGAATAATACTACATATAAAGTAATGAGCAAAGTTTGATTATTCTATGTAGTATTATTCTTGGACCTAATCGTCGCCTTTAGTGCAGGTAAAATTTTAGGGTTTGTAACATCTATGAATATTAATTTATCGTCTGAAAAAGTATTAGAACGAACAGGGATCGCTAATAATGTAAAATGCAAAAGCAAGAAAATGACGAGAAAACTACACGAAGAATGTGTCCACTAGGAAGACATTGTCCAAGGAGTGAATTTAAGGACCTAATAATCACATGACAGAGCACAGAGGAATTGAGGAGGCTTGCCGATTCCACAGAGAAATATCCTTCTTCTCTGAGTTCACCAGAGTTCCGGAAATAAGAACAGAATCAGGGTAAATATAATCTGTCAACACTTTAAGGCATATATAATTTAGATTCTGACCTAAGTTTAGAACTATCTTTTACGAACAAATACCGCTTTACATTACTAAAGACATTATGCGTAATCAATTTTAAAAACCTTTACGCGTATATTCTTAGCCGCACGAAGAGAATAACATAAGGATTTTTATTGTAAATGAATTTTTTTAACGCTCGAGGTAAAATATATTTTACTTAAAATACACTATAATAACTAAAATTAAAATATCCGAGGTGAATGAAGAGTTAAATATAGAAATAGCAATCGAGACTAGACAGGGATGGAAAACTGAGTAAAAGTGTTGACAGAGATAAAACAAAGGTCTGTTGAAATACGTCCGATCCAATATTTGACGACGCCCGCTTCATTTCACCTTTTATTTTTTCCATTTTGATAACATGACATTCAATCCCTTGCCGCCGTTTACAAATACGTCTATCGTTATGTTTCTATACATTTTTTACGTTTACCAGCCATGTGAAGTAATGTTTTAAACAATAAGTTTTTCGTAACAATTATTAAATTTGATTTTTTTATTGTTGTCGATGTAAAGGTGCGAAAAAGCAATAAGGTGGAATATACCATGACCATTAAAATAAATATTAAAATTTAGATTTTATGATGTTGCATTACTAGTTTACATGTACTAATTCATTTTTTCAATCTGTAACTAATCAGGAATAAAAAAATACTTAGGGAACACCCCCAAATTGTAATCCAAAAGTTTCAGGTTTTAATCCAGACCTAGTTTCAATTTGCAGTCAGGCTATCAATTAGTTACTCATACAACAACGGCGAGACTCTAATTGACTACTAGATCAGAATTCGTACCGTTCTCTGTAAAAAAATTATAATTTACGCTAATGGCGTTAAAAGCCGACTAATTCAAAAGAATATTGACTTGTTTAGTATGAAGGTTGAAGATGTCTTCTTTGTATTTGATCTACCAAGAAAATAACGTTTTCCTACAACCGCGCGATAACAGTCACATTTAGCACATTTGGCAGAACGTTTAAGCAGTACATATTCACCCTAGGGTGGACTATCCATCCTAGGACGGATATGTAACCGGCCAATCACATGCGCGGAACGCTCCAAATCGATATGAAACTAACCAATATCATGTGCTAAGCACTGACTCAGCTGATAGGCGGTCGCCGTTCCTACAACACTAACTTCCGGTTTTCGGCAATGAAACTGCGGTTACCGGAAACGTTTGAATTAATCTGTCACTATTAGTTAGTAGTTATGACAAAATCAAACATAAACTAAATTAAATTTTTCAAACTTTTATCCCCCTCGAAGTTCTATGAACCTCTCGTGCTATATGACATCATTTGCCCTCTCGAAGCACACAATAGCTATTGAATTTCTTGAAAGCAGAAATTTTAAACTTAAATACGAGGATTACCGGAGGATTTTTTAAATTAGGCAAATATTGAGGCCTCCGTTATTACGACTTAAAATAGACCGAATTCGGATTTTTGACCACTAACTAGTATTTTGGTCACGTTTTCTACGCGATCGAAATCCTACCAAGACTACCAAGAGCAGGGCCAGGTAGGAGTGGAGGTACGTACACTGACCGTATCTGAGGTCCTTGTCGGCCGGGATGTTGCCGTTGGGTTCGAGTCTGTCCAGGAACTCGTCGCTGTACCCGTTGAATGGTAGTTTGGTCACTCTGTTCCTGTCCTCGGGCTCGTCCTTGGATATCGCTGCAACACAACACAACACACGCATCACACTTTGTCCACATTGGAGATGTTAGCAACGCATCACTCAACGCCATACTCCCCTAGACAAGGAAAAGGTCTAATCCAGGGTGCCCTTAACCTTTCACTTGAAGGTACACGCCATCAGACAGTGCATCGCCTGGAATAAGAATATGTAATTTTGTGGCAATCTGACTATGTTTAGATAATAAAATAAATTTAAAAGAAACATTTTGCGATTCTCAATTTTTGCCATTTTTTCTACAAAAAAATGTTTTTGAAACACACAAGAAGCTCATGAAAGTGCAGAGCTGAGAGAGGATGAGCAAAAAAAAAGAGCTAGAAGGAAAAACAGGGTTTTCTTGTTCCAATATCTTTATTTATTAGGTTACCATGGTTTACATCCACCAAAATGTTTTTGAAATACACCTATAATTTTGATTTTTTAACACATAACTTTTCACATATTAAATACTTCCATTAGCCTAGTAAACTATTAGACATCTCTCAATCATTTACTTGGATTTAAGTACGAGACAAAAACCTGCAACAAAAATGTTAGTTTTGTACGTATTTTTTGATTGTTGCATTTTACGCAGAAAAACAGAGATTTATCAACTATTTCTACCAAAATAAAAAGTGTGAATATATTGGACCATTGTATAGAGTATTTAGACATTTAACCAGCTGATTTATAATTAGTTAAGGTCAATTTTTGGAGGCTGTTAATCGATTGATGTTGCACGATTTCAGTTCGCATCAGTAATTATCAGGGAAGAAGAAGGATAAAGGATTCTTTAACAGAAGCGTGAGATACATCAAATGACGAATCATAGTATATTAGTACAAGAGATAATAATGTTTTTACTTCCCTACGCGAAATAGTTTATATCACGGATATGTCTAAAGGAAATGTTTTCAGTTTATCTAAAAAGCTGATCTTATAACCAGGCTATGACGTCACTAACCATACGACGTAACTAACCAAACGACGTCACTGTTTCAAATTTTTGTCGCGCAAATAACTAACACTCCCCCAGAGCTCTTTTTCATACCCTTGTTTATTCTCCTAGCATATTATGCATCAGCGGATACTTGAATACTGGTGAGGAAAATTCAAACTATCGTAACTAACTGCACTTAAAACCTGTAATTTATAAGAAATACGACTTGAAGACTAGACGTATTTTACACCAAAAATATATTTATCATTAGAAAAAGAATGAAAAATTTCTTTCCTAAACATGCACAAAACTTAATATTGTTTGTTGCTTTAGATGCAATTACTGTATTAAAATGGAACAAATCATTCCTTGACTAATGTATTTAACAACATTTATTAGCTTATTAAACAGTTCTATAGAAAATATTTGAATATTCAATGAGTAAAATATTTACGTCACAGCGATATTTATCATACCAGCAAAATGAAAATTGAATGTCTCTCATGCCTCGCA
This sequence comes from Nephotettix cincticeps, assembly GCA_023375725.1. Lineage (NCBI taxonomy): Eukaryota > Metazoa > Arthropoda > Insecta > Hemiptera > Cicadellidae > Nephotettix > Nephotettix cincticeps. Next base: position 55,014,874 of record CM041787.1, read on the forward strand.
GCATAACAGAATAAATGAGCGTAGCTTGATGAATTTTAACAGTGACGTTTACCGAGGAAAGTATCTTTTCATATTTACAATCCTCTTCCACAGTGGTTTGGGGACATTAAATGCGAATAAAAACAGATAAATCCTATTTTCGATAAACCAATAATAACATTGTTTTCGGCTGTTTAAATTAAATTCGCTTTTTTAGAGCACACTGAAGACTGTCCCCTGGGTAAATCAACAGAGCTCCATTCTCTTTGAGTTGCTTGTTACCGACTAACCCAATTTCTGAATTTGAATATTTACACAGGGAACATAATTCTATTATTTAAAAAGCCTTGCGGAATAGATAGACGTTTGATTAGGGAGTCTTAAGTTTAAAATCGTGACAGAAATGGCACGTGATTACCAATGATAAAACTATAAACTGATTTCAACATTTAAACTACCCAGTGAGAATGTTTTAAGTTTTTCTAAAAAGTTGTTCTTATTGTTATATAAAACAATTCAATACAATAGCTGTGGTAGTTTCTGTGGAAACCTGATGCAAATTTTCATCTTACAAATTACCAACCCCCCCCACAGAGATAAGACATATCCATGTCAAAACTTGAAGAGAATATTCTATCATCAATACTGTGACACGACAACCATAGGTAGATATATCCAACAAATAGTATGTTAGATGTTCTATCTATTATTAGATTGGAAAAAGTGTGATTGGTTAAAACGACGACTATTTGTACTACATCTTTTTGTATAAGCCTACAAATTTAGTAAACGTGAAAGGACATTTGCGATGTAGGATTTCGATTAATACTACACAAATGACTTACACATTTTGCTCACATTAAATAGCGTTATTGTTTGAAAATAATAACTATCGTAATTTAAAATTGTCCGTACCTATTAGACCCCAAATATTCTCCGGGGTAAAAGGTTTACATTACCACAAAGTAGAAATTATAATTACAGAGGAACGGTTACTATAATATAGAGGAACGAGTATGATAGCAAAGAGGAACAAGTGCTGTAACATATAGGAAAAAATACAAAAAAACATATACGAACGAGTGCGACAACAGAGGAACCAGTACGATAACATAGAGGAAGGAGTTCAATAACATAGATGAATGCGTAAGATAATACAGAGGAACGAGTATGCCAACCTAGACCAACGAGTAATATAACATAGAGGAACGAGTATGACAACAAAGAGGAACGAGTACGATAACATAGAGGAAGGAGTTCAATAACATAGATGAATGCATAAGATAATACAGAGGAACGAGTATGCCAACCTATACCAACGAGTAATATAACATAGAGGAACGAGTATGACAACAAAGAGGAACGAGTACGATAACATAGAGGAAGGAGTTCAATAACATAGATGAATGCATAAGATAATACAGAGGAACGAGTATGCCAACCTATACCAACGAGTAATATAACATAGAGGAACGAAGTGTAACAACAAAAATACAAAAAAAAACATATACGAACGAGTGCGACAACAGAGGAACGAGTACGATAACATAGAGGAAGGAGTTCAATAACATAGATGAATGCGTAAGATAATACAGAGGAACGAGTATGCCAACCTATACCAACGAGTAATATAACATAGAGGAACGAGTATGACAACAAAGAGGAACGAGTACGATAACATAGAGGAAGGAGTTCAATAACATAGATGAATGCATAAGATAATACAGAGGAACGAGTATGCCAACCTATACCAACGAGTAATATAACATAGAGGAACGAGTATGACAACAAAGAGGAACGAGTACGATAACATAGAGGAACGAGTACGATAACATAGAGGAACGAGTACGATAACATAGAGGAACGAGTACGATAACATAGATAATACAGAGGAACGAGTATGCCAACCTATACCAACGAGTAATATAACATAGAGGAACGAGTATGACAACAAAGAGGAACGAGTACGATAACATAGAGGAACGAGTACGATAACATAGAGGAACGAGTACGATAACATAGAGGAAGGGGTTCAATAACATTTATGAATGAGTACGATAAAATAGAGTAACAAGTGTGACAGCAAAGAGGAACGAATAAGGTGACATAGAGGAATTATTATAAAATATCGAGGAATGAGTACTATAACATCGAAAATGAGTATTCAGCATACAGGAACAAGTACGATAACGTAGAGAATGATTATGACAACATAGAGAAACGAGTATTATCATACTCGTTCCTTTATGTGATCGTAGAGGAACGTAGATAACGTAGAGAAACGAGTACGCCTAAGCAGCTCAACTATCAAAGTGACGTCTCTGCTTTTAGTCTGTGTTATAAGGATTAATGAAAGAGCTTTTGGCTGTTCCCCCACGTCGCACATCGGTTCAAATTGCACTTGATTATACATCTGGCGAATAAGCTGCTTTTGTGGCATCCGCTTCGTTCGTTTCGACTAAGTAAAAAGGCTAATTTGCCTTTTTGTCCTTCCCCTACAATACTTAAACGACATCAATACCCAACAGAATTCAGTGAATAATGAGGGGATGAATAAGTTTACCCTGTGGATACGAACAGTAGGCCTACTATTCACTTCATTAATATGTTTATAAAAAAAACTTAAGTGGAAAAAATAGTATCTTTAAAAAGTAATAAACGTTTACTGTATATGTGACAATCATAGTTTGAGGATTTATCAAAGAAAATTGAAATTAATACATAATTACAATGTATTATCACACAGGGATACAAATTTATCATAAATGAATTTATAAAAGAAATCTTTGATGAACTTTTTGCGTAGCCTATCGTTAACGCAATTTCATAAAAAACCAAAAACTTAAAAGTTGATATAATAAATTATGTGGGAATACAGTTTAATACACTTAGCTTTCTTCTATAACCACAAATACAACCTGTAGAAACTCTGTAGAGCCGAATATATTTATACGTACAAACCGAGCTCGTAATATAGTATTTTGGATTTGTTTAATATAGTTAAAATGACATAGAACCGAAGTGCATTCTCGCAAAATGATTTCCAACGTTCATTTAAATTGTAATGTTAATATTTTTACCATCGTGAAGATAGAATATAGATCAACATTAGTGTACTGATGCCACCACCTACAGTACTACACAGACCCCTGACGAATTCATTTCCACCGCAGAATGGGAAACAACACGCAAAAAATGGCGGACATGGAATATAAATTGTCAAATAAGCGGTAAATGTGGCGGGAAAGTAGCACTCGCGCGGCGTGGTTTACAGGAGCAGTCGAACGTCGCATAAAACGAGACAGAAACAGCTGACTGGACGGGTTTTACGACTTTACCGTCGCGCGGTATATATTAGAGAGGCTCATGGCCTCATACACGTTCATTTTCTGTGTGGTCAATGTGAGCCGATTTACTAATGCTATTACACTACTGTAACAATACTACTTACTGGTACTAGTTTGTAGAACTAACTTAAACAACACATTTTAAAAGGAAAAACGTTATGGGATTGAATTTAATTCAAAACACAACCTACTATAAATCTAGTCAATATTCGCCTAGAAAGTAACCCCCCTATTTTAGCTAGAAAAAAGGTTTGGAGTAAATTTCAAAATAATGCAGGAAATTCTTGGTTTAAAATTCATTAGTGGTGACGGTGGATTTATCTAATTTAGATTTTTATTGCGGACATTTTCCATTACGATTTTAAGTAAAACAAAGTTTCACTTAGTTTGGAAATATGAGTGATTTTAAATCATAAACAATTAGCTTTATACGTTAGATTATGTATTTGTGTTATGAAAATTGATACTAGTACTTGTTCCGCCTAAACAATGATAAATATATGGTAGTGTGTAATGTTTAATAAATGGCTTGTTTGTAATGACTGCTTTAAACTAAAAACGTTTTTGACATTTTAATATGTTTTAGATCACTAAACTGTTTTAATAAAATCTGAAAATGTCTATAATTGTAAACTCACCATCACCAACAATGAATTTCAAACTAAAACTCAATCGCTAGTAATATTCTAGGGTGATGATATTAATATTTTAAATTATCAATAGGCATACAAATCACGTATATATTAATTTAAACGATTTAAATTGAAAATCGACCCAAATAAAAGAAGCTCTTCAAACCCACTGGAAGCGAGAAAAGAAACAATAGATAGCGCGCGGAACAAAAACAGTGAATTATAACTCCATTTCGGCACAATCTTAAGAGTCATTTATGGTAACGTCTAGCTTCATGTTCTCGTTTCGTGACGATGGCATCAACTCAGTCGTTCCTTTCTCGAACGTCACAGTGGAAATAAGATACGATAATAGCTTTAAGAATCTGTGACAATTACCAACCAGTTGCATCAAACTTTAATTGAAACTTTCAATGATGTTAGAAAAAAGGTTAAACGAATTAGGTATTTATAATGATTTCAACTAGTTTTAAGATATATCTAAGCAAAATTCAGTTTATAATCTTAATTAAGGCTATAACATTAGTTAAAACTCATGAAAATAAAAATTTAGAATGAATTTAGGTTAAGATTCTGCAGTGCCTTCTCCATCTTGGATTTTCGTCCCATAAAAATAGTGTTAATTTATGGAAGTAAAATCATAAAAACATAATTACTTGTAATTGTGTGATAAGTATACTTGTCGATAAAATGAAATAAACAAATAATGATAATCTTTACTTAAATTCGACACCGAAACTTTTTTTGCTCCAATCGTGTAACCCAGTAGTGTTGCCAAAAAATTAACATTGTTCTTATGGGAGTAAAACAAAATATTTTGCCTGTAATGCAAACAATAAAGAGAGCTTATTTTATGAAAATTTCCATAGTCTTTATTTAAAGATATATTGTAAAATACCCAGCATCGAACCAGGACAGAGGCGTGTACTGTAAAAATCAGCTACGTGGAGGTCACGAATTGTGGAGAGTTATGAGGGATGGTCGTTAGATGGGATATTCTCTGGTGTGGATAAACATCCGCAATACTGTATATTACATTCACCCGCAAAATACCGTCCTCGTTAGTAAACCATTTCATAATTCGTGGTTCGGAACCCACAGTTTAACCCACGTTTAAAAGTGGGTACCCTTAGAATGCCATTTGACTGACTGTTGGGCTATTAATTAATAGTTCTGCCTAAGGAACATGTCAGCCTGTCACAATCATCCAACACTCATTCCTCTGGGTAGGTCACCATTTGAAATGCTAATCTAATCTAACCCATCTGTCGGTCTACATTCAAACTGAACCTGTTATCCCACGCGGTACTATAATAACTTACTCACCGATAGCTGTGGCTCGATAATGTTGCTATTGAGGAGAAAATACATCACTATAATCATTTATAGTTGTAGTTATGTAAACAATCTACTTCAATTTTATCCTTACACGTAGATTTCATTTAAATATAAAACACACTTTCTATATGTATTTCAGTGAAATAAAATTAAGTTGTAAAAAAGTTTCGCAGACAGCTATGATAAAACTTGTTAAAAACAAAATTTTAATCATTTTCGGAAACAAAATTGATAAAATCTTAATAAAACTATTTATAGAGTCAACTCAATTATGAAAAATTAATTACAATTCTGGATGAAGATCTTTTTATACTACATATAAAAAGGGTTAATAAGAGGGAGAAGTGTTCCAACAGAGCGCAGTAACCATCGTAACGGACGGCCGCGCCGGTGCTCGGTATTACTGGACTGAATTTATAACTCCATTCCGGACTGACTGTCGCTCCACAGTTCTTCCTTTCATCTTCTTATTGCTACTGCTTACCGTATCTAGTTCAATTTAGCTTAAATATAATTACATCTAGAACCTAAAGACACCAAAATTATTTATCTATAATACGCCTACACGAAAGAATAAAGGCTTACAGTAATTGTTTATTCTTTCGATTACGAGCTCAAAGTAGAACGTGAGATGTTATTGTTTTAGTTTTTTTGTACATATTTAAAATTAAAATATCTAATTACTAATTTAAAACATTTTCATTTGTAAATTACTTTATACGTAAAGTTATGATTAGTTGTCTAGAACATACGTAAATCACGAAAAATGTTTTATATTTTTTATTTATGTCAGTACTTATTATAAAATTTGGTTAGTAAACTAATTTTAATTTTCAAACGAAAAAATTATTACCGAACGCCAAAAATATTTATTCGTTGAATAGATTTTTTTTCGCGAAATTAAAAATAAATGTTATTGTATGTTTTAAGTTATGTAATGTTTGTCTAGAGAAGTAATTATTGCAAAATATATTTTATGAACATCAAGAAAATAAAGAGTAAATTATGCAAAAAACGATCAAAATCGCAAGTGCGGAAAGCAAGGCGCTACTAGGCAATATAAGTACACATGATGTATGGCGGGAATTGCATAGTCACCGTTTGAAGGCACTGGCCAATGTGAACATTATTTAAACTTATGATTGAATGTTAATAGTATTTTTATTATTTTGTCCCACCTTCTCATTCCAGGACTTTTTTGAACTAGGTCATTGCCCGGGACTGTTTTAAACATTACTTCAGGCTAGACCTAGTGGGTTGCGGCATTATCACATAGCGAAAAGCCATTGACAATTGGCGGAATTTGAACCCCGGACCTTGGGCACCAAAGCCCCGCGCTCTACCCCTAGACCAGCGCGCTCCCCGAATGTTACTAGTATACGTATCAATCCTACGTATACTATTGTATTAAACTGGTTATTACAAAAGCAATTCCAACAATAAAGTGACACAGAAATGTCGTGTCCCACTCTGGGGACTTAGCAGAGACGAACGACCCAAGTTATTAGGAGTTAGTGGAGAAACAAACTATGCGACAGGTAATGCCGCTGGCTTTGTTGGTTTGGCCCTAATATGCCCATAAATACCGAGCTGAGAGACGTTATTAACCTAAGTACACTACGAGTCGGCTCTGTGTTCTCGGCGCGTCAACGTGAAATGTACCGCTCTGAGGTGGAACATTACATTCATTACCTGCTGTACGTCATGGTTAAAACAGTAGCGACCTCTTATCACATAGATTTGATTAGATTATTGAAATGGCGACCATACCACAAGGTAGATATTTTAAGCCAAGTATGAGTGAGGGTTGAGTGTAGTTTTGTTACTGACTAAAATCTCGGCTGATTAGTCAACTCACTAAACTGACAGAGTGATCTGGCTGTAAAATCGAACCTTGCGAAATATAAACTGTTTTATATCGACATATTAGTTTAATAAAAACCAAAAAGCATACAAAAACATTCTCAAATTTTCATAGAAAAATTTATGATTTTTTCTTTCGTTTACGCGAGGAAGACAACCACAAATGCTTCTTTTAGGCGTTAGAGGCAGACATACATACAAAAAATTAACAGACAAATTTTGAGACAAGGTCATTTTTTCTATCCTGGGGTATAAAATGAAAAATATCGAAACAGACCAGGCAATGTACAGAAAAACTCTTAAGGCTACATAAATACTACATAAATTTTATATCAAAATAAATTACATAAAAGAATAACTTAGTCAAATTGTTACTACTTGAGGATTTGTTCCTTTAATTTATCAGATTAGATTAGAAGAATGAGGATTGAATGTAAGATGATTGTGGCGCGATCATGTAGTCTTGATACTGACTAAGGCTGACATGTTCATTAGACAGGACAGTTAATTAATAGCCCAACAAACAATGGCATATCTAAGGGACTTCATGTGCGGACGTCAATCCGCACAAGAGAACACTACACTCACCGACCATCGCTCACAAATATCACTTCAAATCTAACAGGTTGATGTTAGGTAGTAACGAAATAAAAGGTTTATACTGAATAATGCAATTACAGCAAGATAAAAACAGCGATTAGTGTAAGATAATTATTAGAGCTAATGAAGGTGTTAAGTAAGTCTTTGGGCTACTCAGTTTGACTCGTATGTGTAGGAGCTTCTGTTTGGGCTACACTGGGTTATTGTACAGAAACCTTTTGGAGAAAATGGTTGATAACCTGTGGTAGGGTACTGATTGTTAAAAAATCGAATTAAAAACTATCATTGGAGAAACGAAGTGGGGACATATATGTTTCGTGTTGGTCGTGTTAGCGGAGTTTTTGTACTTTTGTATGTACTTTTATTGTACTTTTTGTATTGTGTGTTGTATTTTTTTGTTTTAGTTTTTTTGTTTTTTTTTATATTCCTCTAGAACATTTTTAGAGCCATAAATGACACTTTTTACTCCTAGTGGTTATGTAAAGCAAAACTATGTTTTAACTACACCAGAAGCACACTAAAATATTCGCATAATGGGATATTTAATTTCCTCTAAGTTTATAGTCTACGTTAGTCTAATTACGCTCATTACTTGGCTCTAACGTTCAAGTATCCGACTGTGCACTGGGAAGTATAAAACGTAAATGTGTGCACCTTTAACACACAGAGAAATGGAACGTCTGTCAGTTCTACTTGCACAGCTGTAATGTGAGCGTCGTCTGATGGAACGACGAGACAAAGATAACACTGTCATCCTGGACGATATTACGTCGTCACATGACGACAATCGCTAAACCAGCAAGATGTGACAACAGCGTCATCTGGACCAGCGTCATAACCGTTCAGCTCTTCCTCTTCCTGCACATTACACCTTCCACTACTATCGGCGGTCTCGTCATTCTAATTACGAAGTATATTGCTAGTGGTTAAGACCTATCATGCAAAATGCTTGTAGTATTTGCATGTTCTACAAATACTTACAATTTTTTAACTCGATCAATTTGAATTTATTTGAATATTAAATACATTATTAACAAAGTCACATCATTTTAATAGGTTAATATGTTTAAAATAACACCAAACAAAGTTATTTAATACTTTACGTAGACTACAGATCTGTGCGTGGTCTTCAGGCTCGAACTGAATGGCAACAATCAATGACATTTCTGCATCAGGCTCGAACTGAATGGCAACAATCAATGCATTTCTGCATCAGTCTCGAACTGAATGGCAACAATCAATGACATTTCTGCATCAGACTCGAACTCCATTACGTTATCAACGGGACCACCGACCCAGCTGTCAAAAAATATTTTAACAAAAGCATTTTTTTGGATAAGAAATTTTAGTTACAAACATGAAATTTATTGCGATCATTTTTAGGTAAATGAAACGACTAAAGTAAATCACATAGATATTTCATATCGTAAAATATACTTTTGAAAAAAGTCCTTGGGTAGGCCTGAAATAAAGACTAACCCCTCCATAATACTAAAGCGTAAAGCCTCAATAAGCCTAGTCGGTAAATATTGAGTTGGAAAGAGTCGTAGTCGCAAGAAGGTATTTGGGAACAGGAGAGCAGGAACGACCCAACCTGGTCCAGTGGGATGGGGAGGGGGAGTAGGAGGGTGGTGACCCCTTTACACACTGACTCCCATCCGGTCGACCCGGCTGAGACGATCAGGGCAAACCCTCTCTACTTGGCGGGACAAGTTAACGATAATGTTCATGTGCTGTTGGTGCACTTGGAACCTAGATATAGACAGGTATAACGGTCTATACGACAACAGCGAAGTTTCAAACAAAGTGTACTTTTAGATCATGTGAAATACGATCTTGTGTAATACGACGTATACAATTATTTCTGAGCGTTATTAGTTTAACAAAAAATAATAGGATCTAAACTTTAATTTTTTTCTGCGACAGTAAAATCCATCCAGTTAGAATTATAATTGACATATTAAATAATTCAACACATAATTTAACTAAATAAGAATCCAGAGAAATGGATAACCTATTAAAATACCGTGTTAAGTAGTGTATCAATTTAACTCCCGGTCTGTTAACAATATTTATGCCTGTTGACTTTAAATACTTTCACGGTATTACACAGCATATGGTGAAAGCACCTGCAGCGAAAATAGTTGAAAACACAATTATTTAATACAGTAAGTGTATTTTTAAATCGAAAGAAAACAAACAACGGTATATTTGTACCGTAACAAGAATTTGCATTTATGCAAACCGGCGAGTAGAGCAGAGACAGGTGGCAACTGGTAGAAAGGTCGAGTTAAAGGGTTGCCGAGCAACTATATGACGTCACGTACGGTGAATCATGCCCAGCCTAGCAGACTGACGACTTTAGTCTCATACGACTACTAAATACACGATAGTATTGAGAGAAAATATAGGTACTATGAAACAAAATGCCCTCGTAGCAGTAGACCTGCGAAATCAGAGAATTTACATCTTTTAATTACTGCAGATGGTACAAATCACGCTAAATACAGCCACATAGGTATAGCGCTAGGTATATAGGTTAAGCCATAAACCAAAATTTTATCTCAGTATGTTTATAAATCAGATAGTTAAGCTCACAACAATAGTTAATTTAGTAGTTTTTTACAACAAACATTCCCTAAGAAGGATTACAAGAAAAGGTAAAATTTACTTCATTTTAAGCATGCGCTATTAAATCGCATTACCTAATAATTGGGTATTTTTATTTGAGTATTTAAAAAAATAAAAAATACTCAAAATCTTTTTAGTAAAAAAAATCAAACTAGTAGAAATAGAGTGTAAGGTGAAATAGTCTGGCTTATATTTTAAGAATGTATTTGTATGATATCCAAAAGGTGAATGAAATATGAGAGTAAATTACACTTAGGCTTACAACGGAGTTATAAATATGTATGTTACTTTCGAATAAGAAACGAAACAACTTTAAAATATGCATCTTTCATATATTATTCCACATCGAAATACAGAAGTATTAAACAGTATGGCTATTTTTAGTAGCTAGGGTGGGACGGATTAGGTGGATTTTAAATGTTTGAAGCTCCGAGGCAAATTCTTAGTATGAAACCTATATTAAAGTGACCCGTAATATTGTTATACTACCACCATAATATACAGACAAATTCAAATGTATCAATTTATTTATCAGCTAGTAAGGAATTTTAAATTGAAGTGGCGGGGAGGAATTCAACGCTTGAGTACGTTAATTTTTGAGTTTTTTTATCTATTTAATAACATAAAACAAAACTAATTCTGCTAAAATTATAAAAAAAAATTAAAACTGGCAGACAAAAGTTATATAAATCCCGATCACAGCCGAACTGAACTTAATTAACATCAACAACGAAAGCTCTCCTGTTTTGTCCAGCGATACGCCGTATCAATTTACCTTTTCATTAAGGTTCCTATTTTCAACTTGTTTTCGTAACTTGTTATTTTTGTTTGTTTTTACATTTTTGTAGCAGTAAGCCCGTCCTCTGTACAGGTTATGTGATTCAGTGTTAGGAAGAAAGATACCTAAAATTATGAAAAAATATTAACCTAAAATCTTAAAAAAATAAATTTACATAGTTTAAAATTATATTAATTTGATTTTATCTGGAGTTTTATATCATTATTGAAATGTTAGATAGAAGTAAATTTTAGTGTGAGCCAGTTTTAATAAAAGAATCACAATATAATAGACTGACTACGGCTTTAAACTCTTTGTTTTCAGCTTTACACCAGCTTAGTCCGGATTATGTACTAATCGTGTTATGTTTTAGGTTCTAGTTCGTCTGAGGACGGGATTAGATTCCAGATCCCGAAACGTCTTAAAATATTTTCAACTTAAAATCGTGGTGGAACATATCCGTAGTGAAAACTCATTTAAAATAAATAAACCATCACTAGTAATGAATTTCAAAACAAACAATTTTGCTATCACTATCGAGACGTAACACGGGGAAGTATTTCCTCCGATGAAAGGCGATTTAGAAGGCTCAAGCCAGGTCGATGCAATCCGCCTTGAGCTCGCCAGCTGGATGGAGTTAAAGGCAACCAGGGACTGCTATTGGTTAAAAACAAACCACTAGTCAGTGACGAGCGATATCACACTACGAGACGTAGCTTCGTCTGACGCAATTCAACTATGCGTCTCATAGCAAAAGAGATGTCAACGACATATCGTATACATCGATAGATTGGTTACGATATATCGGTATCCAATACATCGGGATAGATTACTTATGTTTTGTACGTTTAATTTCAAAGAACTTTGTTTTCTTGTTTTTATATCGTAATTCACATCAAGTACAATGCAGTGGGGGTTGTGGCAAAGCTGCGTTGTTTACGTTTAAAACAATTGTCTTTATGGTTTCGATTAATGGTAGTGACTCTTTGCTCTCAGCACTAGGCACTTGGCCGATGATTTTGTCACTTTTTTATATTTACAATTATTTGAGTAACACACTCGGTTTTAGATAGCTAGTCAGTCAAATTAAAAAAAATAATATTCTTAAAACGCGATGTATCGAATCCCCAATATATCGAAAGAATCTACAATTTCTGACCAAAATGTTGGTGTCATCGATATGTTGATAAATTTTGCCATCACTATACAGCAGCAATAATCATTTTCGAGAGCAAAAATTACACGCTCTGGCAATAAACATATTCTAATCAAGATGTTTTGCAATTTATTAAAGATTTAACTATCAATTAATTTATAGTTTCATTCTGAACATAAAAATTCAGATAATTCCAAAACCAGCAGCATAGCAAATTATTTTCTAAATTAATGTCAAACCTTTGAATTATAAAAAAGCAATAATAGAACTCTATGAAAGAAACAAGACTAATTGGTTTGGATATTAGAGAAACAGCCAAAAATTAATATATATAATACATCGTAAACCGATATTAAACTAAATATACAAATGTAAATACACCAATCTAGTATGTAATGAAGGTAGTGTTTAGTTTTAAAATAGCACAGAACACAACAACACTTTTACACCACTTTTAATCGAATTGGACACGGAGATTTGATTTGTAAGTAAATTGCACTTGACAATCCAGCCACTTCAGCGACCGAACGAAATGAAGACCTGTTTTAGATCAGGGTTGTAACCAGATTAAAGTTAATTAACAATGGAACCGGAGCCAACTTGCCAACTCCGTCCCGTCCGCAAACTTCCTACTCGCGCTCATTGTTACAAGTGATTGCCATGACTTTGTTTACAACACACTCTACATTGGTTCCTGTCATTGGTTTCCCAATTATATTGAAAAAAATAATAAATCTCAGTCCGTTCTATAAAACCAGTAGGCTTTCCTACAAGCGAGTTATTACGTTAAAACATTACACTTATACAAGCGCACACACCTCATAAATAAAGTAACGATAGCTGTGCTATAGTTCCACGAGTTTCCAATGCCATAGGGCTGAGTATTGATGCCATCTCATTAACCAAATCTAATTAGTCGAAACGGTTTAGGTGTCTAGCAAATTTAGCGAATAAGTTCTTCCGAAACTGGTACAAGAGAGGTCACGGAAACGGTACAAAAGAGGTCACGGAAACGGTACAAAAGAGGTCACGGAAACGGTACAAAAAGAGGTCAAGGAACCGGTACAAGATAGGTCAAGGAAACTGTACAAGAGAGGTCACGGAAACGGTAAGGTCGCGGAAACGGTACAAGAGAGGTCACGGAATCGGTACAAGAGAGGTCACCGAAACTTTACGAGAGAGGTCGCGGAAACGGTACAAGATAGGTCACGGAAACGGTACAAGAGAGTTCACGGAAACGGTACAAGAGATATCACGGAATCGGTACAAGAGAGGTCACCGAAACTTTACGAGAGAGGTTGCGGAAACGGTACAAGATAGGTCACGACAACGGTACAAGAGATATCACGGAATCGGTACAATGTGAGGTCACCAAGCCAGTACAAGAGAGGTCACGAATACGGTATAAGAGAGATTTATATCCCACGTTCGCACGGTTGTTTCTGAATATTAACTATTCAAGTAGCCTAATTAAAATAAACAAACTTTGAACTTCTTTTATGGAAAAGAGTACAAATACATAGGTAACTCTTCGAGGTTATCAAGTTGATGCATGCATCGTTAACGGTAATGATAATGCTCGAGTAACAGGAGAAGACACCGATGTTAATAAAGAGTGACGAGGATATAGTTCCAAGTAATCCAATTACGTAACAAGGAAAGATGCTCCGAGGCGCCGCGGCACAGCGCCACCGGCGCGGCGCAGTTCATCGGCCAGGTAATTGTCAAGAGACTTCCCACTAACGACGGATGTACTTGTCAAAACTTTTATCTGAACCGAGTTTAACAAAAGTGGGCTGTTTCAGCTCACTACGCGGAAAATCTATTTAATATACGTGTTTATAGGATTTCACGAGAAATGCTTTTGTTATCGGATCGGTTACTGGAACTATTATCTTCTTTAAGATAACCTATAAGGATCATTCACTACTAATGAAATAGTTGATATCACGATATTATTTGAAATAAAATCATTTATCGTAACACAAAAATCAAATATATCTTTATCTTTTCATATATTTTTTAATTGTTTCATAAATTTCAATGTTGGCCTCTTTTATTTAAACTTTAAAAAAATAATATTATTAACTTTTTAAAGGGGCTAAAATGATTGTTATCAATACAGTCGGTCATGGTTTTTCTTTTTTTATGGTTTCTTTAGAAGAATTGGTGTTAAAAGATACCCTAAAAAGTCTTTTAAAGGCCATTCCGAACTTTTTACGTAAATTTTGAATTATTATACATTTATATAACACCTGATTTCGGTAAACACGCCTCCCTCCACCCCATCTCATCTCCTTGGATATACCCCCTCCCATTCAACCCTCGGAGGGAGGCAGTCTGTCATTAATTTGAACTCCCTGAACTCGCCACTTACACTAATTAATAGTAATTAAGGGTGTTTGTAGAAGGCGCCATCTTAATGTTTGAAAAGCTTTGCCCGCCTACTGGGACTTGGAAAGCTGGGATTTTCCTCTTTTTCACCGTACCTTTCTATTTTTACGGTGATAAGCGTTTAGGTTATGATAGATATAGAAATTTTTATTTTTACAACTTAAATTTAGATGAAGAAAGTATGTGTCATTTCACGATACTCTTTATAATATTTTAAAACGTTTGAAGTGTAATAAGTTGTATTAATTCGAAGGTAAATTAAAAATAATTATAATACGTATACATTAGCATAACTTTATAACATTAAAGTGCCTCATTTTAAATCTCAACTCAATCTCAACTACTAACGAATACACGAATCACGTGTAACGACATAATACGACAGTAATAATGGCTAAGTAAACCAAACACACTGGTACAGTAAACCAAGTTTAGCTCAACTTTAAAGTTTAAATAGTTAAAAACAGAAAGAATGTATTTTAAAGGCTATGGGATCAAAACTGGGATCTGCCTCATTCATAGTCACGATTCATGTATCTAAATCCTAAAATAGGCTATAAATTAACTTTCGTCCAAATTTCATTTACTTCTCCCCAAATAAGACGTTCATTTGTGGAAGATAGCGGTGTATCTCCCCATCTCTCCCAGGGAGTCGAGGGGTTTGGTTGTCACAAGGTAAGCAAGCACGGATTACTTGATTGCTGCTTTGTCTCGGAGTAATTAATCAAGACGGCCGAGGGTCAGCTCCAACAATGCCATTGGATCAGCTGATTATAAGGCGACCAGACGACTTGAGACGGCAGCTGTGCTGTGTGTTACGAAATGCGATTAAAACTGTTTGAAAATCTGAGAGATGTGTAACACACTAATGGAAACAACAAACTATAATTAATTAGTTTGATTAGATAATTGATAGCAAATACGCCGATCAAGTAAAGAGAAACTTTTAGGAGAAGGTAAATACGAACAACAATTAGCAGTCTAAAACCAGCGTTCGCAAGTACCTTTTAAGCTATGGAGAGGAGTTTTAATCATTCGCATTTCAGTGAGAGAAGACTAAGGTAAATCTATATTTCTCACTAGTAATTTGGGTTTCCTCTGATTTCTTAATCAAGGGGCAATACATACAACTACTCGTGTAGTTCCCTGTTCTGACGCTTAAGTTCGCACCACTCATAGACAACGTACTGCGTTTACCATAGACTTTAAATAAATTGAACGACGTGAGTAAACCGAAAAGTCGATAAATTCAACCGTATGACTTGCAATCAATTACAGGTAAAAATAAATTTTCTGAAACAGTTACACGTGACATCATGAAGCACAGGATTGTATAAAAACCAAAATCTTAAACACTGGAGCGAATGCTTTTGAAACAGTACTATGCCATTGAATTAATTTAAACACCGGTAAGTAAACATAATCTAGGTCCAGTAGTACTATAAAGAAGAGATAGTTTCTTTATGTTCGTTTGTTTGTTTATTGTGGGAAGTAAACGGGAAAAATACTGAACCGACCGGTTTGAAATTTTACAAAAAGGTATCTCCCGCAGCTCATAGGGGCTGTGCTCCGAACATCCTATGTTTCAATATTTACATTTTCAAAGGATATCAACATAAAACAACATCAATGTCAACAGGTGTGGACACTAAAACTTGACATTTCGGTAAGAAGAAGAAAGCTGCTAAGACCGTCCTAGGTTTTAATGTTTACATTTTCTAATGTCAACATTTGTTTACACTACATTTTCACAATTGAACTGCTAGATCGAGGTTAGTGATCGAAAAAGTGGAATGGTAAATTTTAAGTTTTCTCCCGATGCCTGCCACTATCACATTAATCCTTATCCTTTCCCAATATTACTTAACAGGCGTTACTTTGTCATGTTGTAGACACTCGTGTTTTGTCATTTTGTGAACAATAAAACATTAATTAACAATTTAAATGTATCTGTACACGTCTAATCTTTTTCACCCGAGCGAAGAACGGGTAGTTTTGCTAGTATTGAGTAAAAACGGGAATTAATAAATACCTGAGTTATTAGTAAAGTTGCATAAGTGTGTTTGATAACTGGGAGGTTCTCCCCTCGCCTCTCCACACGAGAGGGTTTGACAGTTGTTTTTGCCACTTGAGCTAAAGTTGTCGCCGAGTGAGTTGTTTTGTGCCTTCCGTCTTTAATTATGGACCCATCAGCTGCAATCATCGCATAAGCCGTGTTCCATCACGCTCTGCGCGCTGCCAGCGATCGACTCATTAATCAACCAATCAGCTGTTCACTTTCCTGATAGACTGGGGTATTTTTCATCTCAGTTGCTGCTCGTTTGCTATTTACAAAAACATTCCTTGAAGGTAAACTAATAAGTAAACAATACGTTACCTTCAACGTAAACTTTCTTTACATTTCAGGGAGCACGGTTTTAAATATTTTTGAAAAATTTTAGACCCATCTCCAGGGAAACTGGTAATTTGTGGAAGAGTTTAAAGAAAAACGTTTTTTCCTTCCCTTTGGGGAATAACTCAGATCATGGACGTGTCTAAATAGAATATTCTCAGTTCCTATAAACAACTGTCTTTATAACCACATAGACATCTCTGGTCTTTATAACCAGAGCTAAGACATATCAATGTCAAAAAATCTCCAATATAAAAGGGTTTTAAATTTAAAATCTATGATGATACGTTAGCATTGTAACAATTTAAAACTAGCTAATAAAGTCTAATATATGAGGTTTTAAAACTTGAATTACAATAATAAATAACGGTGAAAACATAAAAAGTAGGAAGAACGTGTTTTATTGAACAATTATCGTCTCTGAATCGTCCGGTTTTATGAAAGACTCTTGCCTTTTTGCAGTAGATCATAATAAAACCTAGCAGACATCTTCTAATAAATGTTTCAAATCAATGGAAATCAGTCAATAAACAAAAATCAAAATATATCTGTTTAAATATGGTTACAAATCTCCAAAAAAAAGGTCAAAATCATAAAACAGAATGAGAGACAACTGTAGCGGAAATATACATCTAATTGTCAAATGTGAAATTAAATAAGTAATGATAATTAATTCCTCCTGGTTGTTTACGGTTGATAATGTATTGTGCGTTGGAATTGTTTATTACAATGATTGTTTTAAAAGTCAACAGTTTTATATTATTATATTAAAATTTGTTTGTGAAATGAAACTAGAAGTAGGTTTAAACTAGTGATCACGGAAAGGACTGTTGGATTACAATGAACAGTTTAATGTATTTGATTTTATGAATTTATTAAAGCATGTAATTAATTAAATAAATATAACAGGCTACCCCTTTTTGTATTAAAAAAACCTGCAAATATAAAATATACAGAAAGTGACTAAGTATAGGTTAAATGTTGTTATACTCACGGATGAACTGTCACTATGTAGGAACTTACCTAGAAAAATAAAATTGTACATTATTAAAAATTATATAATACACATTATAAGGAACTTAATATCCTGAAAGTACTAATAATCGTACATATCAATTTTCTCAAAAGATTATTTTATACTTAGAATAGAAATTGAAAAAGATTTTTTGACGATTTAGGAATCCATAATTCATTAAAAAAGTCAAAATATGATACGACGCGAATTTGTGCAATGAAAGTTCTATTAGACAATATGCCTACGTATTGCGTTTGTTTACCGCAGCCAAACTATCAAACATCGAAAGCTAACGTAACATTGTGCTGGATCCTATTGTTAGATACTGACCTTGCAAACACACTAGACATACTTATTGACTGCAAATAAAATCCGGCAGTAAGGGGTTCCGACAGCATGAATCATAGATAAAAAAAAATTGTTTAAAACTGACTTTCAGTTATCGTTGGACTAAAAATCAATAACACTTGAATTTTAATTTTCCGTAGTGCATAATATTTTATTGCATATTTGAGGTATTTGCTAAAGAAAACGTTAAAAGCTAAGTTGATGGTAAGTTTACCATCAAACGAAACACTAAATATTAGGGCCTATATGAAGTTCAAGCAGAGAAATACGATATGAAAACTGTTATTAATTACAGCTAAATCCAGTTGAACTCTCAATAATATTTCGTTTCGATAAACCCTCAGACTGGTAAAAAATAGATTAAAAATAGTTAATTGTAATTGTAGAGAGTAAAAAAGTGATTTCTCAACTGTCTAATGTTTTCCAAATATTAAAATTAGATAAACCGAGGTGGTTAGACCGCGAAGACTGCTCGAGACTTCATTCGGTCTACAAACTTCAGTAACAAGATAATTTATGTTGGTTCTTGAAATTAGTTTAACTTTGAATCTGTTCAACTGCATCTGTTAACGTTGCTGCGAACAGTCTGCGCTGAAACTTAATATCGTGCATGTGAGTTGAAAACATTAACTGTAGCACACCTCTGCTTTATATATCAAATATCTGCACCTGTAGCTGCTGAAATCTAACCGATAATGACGCGTTTAATCTTTTTTTCGCAGGCGTATTTTGAGCTAAGTAAGAATGAGAAATGAGTAAGATGATTGTGGCGCGATCTTGTTTTGTTGGCTGACATGTTCCTCAGACAGTACTGTTAATTAACAGCCCGACATCCAATGTCATTAAAGGGACCTACAGTTTAACGTGTGTTCCGAACCAAAGCCTCTGAATTACGAAGTGGTCTAATTATGAGGATGGTCTTAGCGGATTAACGTAGTGTTCAATAGTGCTGACATTAATCCACACAAGAGAACATCACCCCCACCGACCACAACTATCCTTTAATTGGTGACCTCCAAGTAGCTGGATTACAGTACGTCGCCACCATCCAGTCTTATCAATAGACTACTGAGTAAACGCAGCTGGGTTCAGATTAAAAATAAAATAATTTTATGGATCAATAGTCATTGAAGCAATGAAAATTAGATTAGTGTCAATTCTGATAACTTATCTTTCCTATACGTAATTTGCTAGATAGAAATACGAAAAGGAAATACTATACCGGAAACTAATAACCAAATGTTAACCACCGGAATCCAGCCAGTTGGCGTAGACCGGAACTAGTAAAATTTACATATCCACTTAGCTAGAGCTAAGACATATTAATGTCAAAATGTCTAAGCTAGGTTGTAAGAACACCACGGTTAGGACCGATCCTTTTCAAAAAGCTAAAAAAAATAAACTAGCAAACAAAACTAAAAAAATAAACGCTTTCTTACCTCCGACAGAGGACTCAACTTGTGAAACGTTACGGCGTCATAAAGGGTGAATCTAAGGGTAGCTGAGATTAAGCAAAGGTTCATTAAGGGAACCTGGCTTAACGTCGTCTGATATTGGCCGCGAGGACACGGTACAAGAGTTTATGGCCAGAGGGCGCCGAGATCGCCACACGACTGTCATGGCGGCGAATAATAGAGAGACACGCCACAATAAAGCCGCCGAGGACGAATAAAACCTCAAGTGATTGGGACTTACGGCAGTCTCGCGGAGCGTCCATATGAGACGCTTAAGGCGAATATCTCTTACGTTTATACCTTGAGTAAAAATTTACCTCTACAATTTAACGTCGTCCAAAGCAATGGTCGGTGGATGTAGTGTTCTCTTGTGAGGATTAATGTCCGCACTATTGATTACTACGTTAATCCACAAAGACCATCCTCATAAGACCAGTTCGTAATGCAGAAGCAGTGGTTCGGACTCTAGGTTAAACTACAGATTCCTTAGATATGTCATTGACTGTTGGGCTATTAATTAACAGTCCTGTCTAAGGAACGTGTGTCAGCCTTAGTCAGTAACAAGACTAAAAGTTCGCGCCACAATCATCTGACACTCAATCCTCATTCGTACTTGGCTTAAAAACACCTACCTTACGGTATAGCCGCCATTTCAATAATTTAATCTAATCTATGTGTTTATCGTAAAATATATTGTAAGCAAAAAAAACTCACACTTTACCAGTCATCTAGTACTGAAAATATATTTATGGCGTTAACTGTTCATATTTAAAATGATTTGAAATAAATAATACTTTTTGTTGTTAAAAATCTAAAACTTAAAAACTAATGGTAATAGTGAACTGAAAAAAATATAATTTTTTCCTACGTGAAATAATACACTACAAATTGATAATACGTACCTATATTAAAAATTTTACATTTCATGCTTATTGAAATAGCATTTAACAAATATCTTAAACCTAAAAAAAATAAAATTTCTTTCAGGTACACTATCACTTTAAGATGAAATACTTTTGAGTATTCGTCATTCACATTCAGTAATAACAACGGGCTTGAGCGGGTTTTATTGGGTTATGTGACCTCACGATGTATACCACGTTTTATTAAAATCGAATGATAAAAAAGGAAGATCTAGTTTGTTAGTATCCTCCATAAGTATAGTATTCGTACTGTGTTAACTGCGGAACGAGAACTTAACTTTTCTTTATAACCGCTAGTCGTAGACTAGTAATTCAAAATACTAATTTATCCTAGTTTTTAGGACCGTCGCTGAGGTTCCGTTGTCTTTATATACACAGATCGACAGACCGACCCACATTTTTGGATTCAGGGATACTCAAAACGGATATTTACAATCTCAGCTCAATAAAAAAAACACTACCCATATACTATGTATAGGAGGAACACGTCAAAAAGAATTACCATCCAATAACAACGTAACATTGCTAAAGCGTGTCTATGTGATAAGTTTTAACACACGACTTTGACGAACTAAAATCAATTGGTCTGGGATTTCCATATGTGCGTTTTAATGTTTAATGCGAACAGAGTGAATTTCCCATTTCTGTGTTATCAATATTCATAAAGTTGCCAATACCTGTGTGGTTTCAGAACTGTGACATGTTGAAGTTACAAACTGTTCCGTAGGTATTGCGTTTATGTTAATAGACTTATGATTCTAAGTAGCTACTGGTTAAAACCAAAGTGTTTATCGTTTTAACATTTTTTATCTAAGCGTTTCATTTAGGCCGTTTGAAAACAGATTTTTTGTGAATTAATTTACATCACATTGGGGTTTTTTAATCAGTCTACACATCTCAAAAAGAACTTAATTGGATTTTGAACCCTTGACCTCTTACGCCCAAAACTAAGCTTTTCGCCACCAAAAGACACCCCGAAAAATTAAAACCATGGGCGAAGATTAAGGGGCACATGATGGGGCATTGTCCCTCAAGCCTTTTAGTAAATACGTATATTTTTATCTTTAATAGATGTCAAAAAATAAGCTCAACAATTCGTAAGGTATACAAAGCTAGCATGTCTTATATACAAACTAAATATAAATTATATTAAGAGTTAAACCAACTTTGGTGAAATAAAAAGGATTAAGACCTAAATCGTAATTTTTAAATCTTAATTTGTTTCTTTCCCTCTAAGAAAAAATGTGCTTCCGATAACATAAAAAGACTTTTTTGCTTGTATTTTTCAAAAGTTTTCCGGGCCCCCTCCAATAAAGGAATATTTAATACCCCCAGGATGTTAAGCCCCCCCAACAAAAGACCTCTAACTGCGCTCATGGTTACAGCCCTTAAAATGCACCCTTTTTTGCAACATCCCGGACCTATGAAGTATCAGCTTTGTTGAACAGAACAGCACCACTGTCATGACATTTGCAGGTGAGTAACCGTATCAAATGTTTCCTCCAAAACGTATTTACGTATTCATTTAAAAATGCAGTCTGAATGTATTAAATACACGAAAAATGATAGCAAACCGTGTTAGCAGTGTAGTAACTAGGTTGTGGCGTCGAAATGGTAATACAGGGTCATTGGGTTATGTGGTATCGGACGCCGCACATTTGAATACGTATATAGAGGAATGCCGATAACCCAATATTCGCTCACCAGGACCACCCTGGATACTAACAGAACCGTGTAAACCACCACTTTTACCGTAAAATAAAACAATGAAAACGGCTAAAATCTAAAGCACAAGTTAATCTTTGAACTTTCCCTACGAATGTAAAGTTTGAAACTTAAAGGAGTTTAATTCGTAAAAGCGTCGGAAGCGAGGTTGAAAGTTATAAAGTTATAACTAGATGTTGGTTTTACAGAGGGTGGAAAGGTAAAACAATGAACGGAAAGAATTATGAAAGTTTTAATGTTAAACTTTATCTTTAGTGTTATGTAATAGGCCTAGGGCCTAGTATATTTTATAGTCTAATAAAAATATGTATTATACAAAATGAAAATAAGAATTAATTTGCAATCCAATGAAACCGCGCGAGAAAGCGTAAAACTCGTGAATTACTAAAAAATAGGTATTTTCGAATCATTAAAGTAAATCTGAAAGTCAAAAGAAGGCGAAGTCACGAAAATGGTCACTAAACGTAAAAAAAGGATTTATTACTTCTAAAATGACTTTGAACGGCAAGGATTGAAAATATTACAACGTACTAGAACAAACGTAATATTAAAGTCACAGCATAAAAAGTAACAGAAAAAAATTTGAAAAAACGAATTGAAATTAGATAAAACTAGAAATAAAACTAGAATACCATCAACGGATTATTGTAATTATTAAAAATTTCAACCGATATTTCCAATAAGACTCGTTAGGAAACAAAATCTAGAATAAGTGGCGCCTCCCCTGCATCCTTCAATACCCCCCCACCCCACAAGTCATGTCTTGTTCAGTTATGTCCTCTCACGGCCCCCGGTGACACTCAAAACTCGGCCCTCAATTATAAACTCATCACCGACTCGTCACGGCACTTCCCGGCGAAGGGAACCATTTCACACCTCACCCCTCTTCCGATCCGGTGAAATCGCGCGGAAGAGCAATAAATCAGTCCAGACGTGTTTTGCGATCATTAAAACAAATTTCAAGTTATGAGAGGTTGGCAATTGAAAACCGGCAGTAATTACGTTGAAAAAATAAGAGAACCTAAAGATTCTTGAACAAAGGGTAACACAGTCGACAAAACTGTTCTAGCTATCATCAGTTGGTCCAATACTTAACTTCACGTTTTTAACACAGTCCCCTCACTTATTTTGGTACAATAGAAATTTGCCCTAGCTGGCCAAAACATTAATGACACTGTATGATTGAGTGACGACGGTTTATTTTACTCCCATAGATTATTAAAAAGTAAAAAACTATTTTATTTTTAAATGGATATGCCTTAGCTTTGGGGGGGAGGTGTTTGTGATTGTTAAGATGGAAGATATGTAACAGGTTTCCATAGAACCTACAGCTGTTTAGATGAACTGAAAACATTCCCTTTAGACATATCCATGATCTAACCTATTTCCCACAGGGAAGTAAATACTTATAACGGTTTCGTATAGTTGGTTGGTTTGACTTAGAAGATTAGGTGATGATTTGGATTTCCTAATTTTAGTGGTATTTTAAAATTGTTACGGTAATGCCAGTTAAAAGACATTAAATCAAAACAATTGAGTATGTTACAGATTTAGTAATTAACGGTTAACTCAATCGAAAAACTATTGTGGCAATTATATTGTGCAATTTATTCCACGTATGTTGGTTGTTTTAGTCTTTCAAGCGTTTGTTCAATGACTCCAAAGCAATCCAAACGCATAGAGAAAACAAATATTTTTATTAGCTTTTTTGGCCTCCAACAGAAATAATTTACACCATTACACTATGTCATTTTACGATGTTTTGTGTGGCGGAATTTACGACCGATAATGATCTAAAAGTGTAAAGAATCGTGTAAAGTATATGAAGAAGGTTGGAAATGTTAGGTCGGTATTCGTAGCAGCGAGGACGAGATGTGTTCGACTGAAGCGCATTCACATGCTAATGTTGCTCGACTCGCTAATAGATACATCGGTCGCCGCAAGATCAATGCGCGCTTACCTTTATGCTCTATCAAACGCGCCATTACAGCTAAACCGCGTAACATAAACTCTATTCTTATATATGCTGTAGTTTTAACTCTTTAAAATTTTAAGGTGACAAATAAATTTTGATATTTTCTCACATTGGGGAAGATTTTTGAGCGTATTATTTATCACACTTTAATTTAAGATATGTTTATATTTGAACACTGTAAAATAGTTTGTAGCACATATATAAACTGCATTGTTTACGGATGTTTTCTTCAGTTTACCTGAGTGCAAAGCTGCTATAAGCACGAGGGCTCGGAGGGGTCGCCGTCAAAGTGCCAATCCGACAGATCGCCGACATATGTTCAAAAACCATCGGCGATCTGTCAGGCGCGTTTCCGTCAAGCTGCCGATACTTTTATTTTCCGAATCGGCGGTTTGACTGGAGCGTGCCCGTCAAACCGCAGATGTTTCAAAATCGGCAATCTGTCGGGACCGACCGAATAGGCGAACTGTCGTATCGGCACTTTGACGCACTCCCTCAAGGTAACGCGCTGAGCCAGGAAGTGAAAGGTTGCTGGGTCGAAACTCGAAACTAGTTGCCGGCTTCTGTTGGATCATAAGCGGTCACCTCTGGCTAGTCCATGTGACTGATGCCGCTAAGATACCGCACAGGACCTAGGTACATGGTGATGGACATTTGAGGTTTAAAAATATGTTATCTTTCAACCATACTGGTTGTGAAAGATTTACATTTGTTTTACAATTTTACACAAACTCGAAATGAACGCACATATCTCTGTACAACTCTGTTGGTTCGTTTTTAAAACGTATACACAAATAAGAGTCATAAGGTGGCAACATGATGACTTCAAAATATTGTTCAACATCGCATAGAAATTGATTATTTGAGATTTGTTTCTTACAGTATTTCAACTGTGGCTCTCTCCTAACAACACACGTTCCAATGCAGATGATAAGTGTTTTAGAAGCTACTGGTCATGCATGGTCTACTGGTATGACCGAGACCAAAGATAACAACATAAATATCTAGTCCAAAAGGAACAATGAGAATACATTCTTACAATCAAACAACTCATAGTAGACTAAATTATTCCAATCGCGTAAAGAAAAAACTTCCAAGGTGAAGAAAAATGTCGAAAAATGCTTAAACCATTTTACAAGTTAAAATAATGACTATGGCTGACTTATAGACTGTATATTAAGTTAATGAATGGAGGAGTAATGGAGGTGATATGTGACAAGGCGACGATGTTACCGTGTTACATAGAAGGCATGCTGCCAAGGCAACATGTAACATTGTTGCGCCCAAGCCAAACCGCCACCTGCTACACGCCTGCTTAACGTTACCGTGTGTGCAAACATATCACGATTTTTTTGTTATCAGAACAAAGAAATGAGTAAAAAAGAGTAATAAATTATACGTGTATCTAATATTGACAAGAAAGTTGTTAGAAACCCCATTTCTATAAACTTTTGAACTATCTAAAAATAAACGTTTTTATTTTAAAATTATATATAAATATTAATTTTCATCAACCGACTAAAAAAAATAGCATACGGTAAAATTTCAGCTAAATCATCAACAAATTTATTCAACAATTCAAAATATAAAATCATTATTTACTAAAAACAAACTTGGTGGAAACAAAAACATGTACACAAATTTGATTCAATTTCCGAACGAAGTCTGTCAATGCGGATCTGGCAACAATCAAACCACTTGATTCAATAAACCTTTGTTTTTTCACAAAACTGGAGGGATTTTAATATGTTTTAGGTTCTATACGTTTTAATATTCAAAATATTTGTATAGCGGTGTACTTTGCTGAATAAATTAATTATGAAACGACAGTTTACAGGATGATAATTTATAAAGGTGACGTGTCCTGTAATCCAGCAGCTTGGACGTCACGAATTATAAACCATACCAGCTGTAAGCGATGACTTGGATGCGATAGTGCGATATTTACGTCAGCACTATTTAATATTACGTTAATCCGCAAAGAAACCCCTCATAATTTGATCAGTCCTTAATTCGGAGGCAAAATTTGGTTCGTTCCTTGGACGCCACTGGCTTTTAGGCTATTAACTAACGATCCTGTATAAGGAGAATGTCAGCCTTAGTCCAGTAACAAGAGTACAAGATCGCGACACAATCATATTACATTCATTTTTCCTTCATACTTGGCAAGGGAAGTCCAACGCCCAATAACGTAATCTTTGGTCCTTTCACAATAAAGACCAAAAATAGTAAGTTTTCATGAATTTAAGCGGTATATATTAATTTTTTTAACTGATTTGCACCGATTATTCCCAAAATCTCTTCTTTTTATAAAATAGGTTGTACACATAACTTCGAAACATTTTGATGACCTTTTTGTCACAATATGTTCGTTGCATATTTCAGCTTTGGAACTCAAATTATTATGTTTGGTTCACAATTGAGGTCTTAGGTAGGAGGGGAACCCCGTTAAAAATTTACGAACAGGATATGTTTTGGAGAAAAATTCCTAAACATATACGAACGAACTATAATTTTATAATTCTAAAACCAATGAACAGATGTGAACAGTAGTCTAGGAGATATGTGTACCTAAAATATGACAATTTAACAGGGGGCGTTATGGAGGAGCGTCGGACTCCAGTATATCTACTTGGTTAGTTCGCCATTTCAATGAAAAGTAAATCATTAATATTTCATTAGACATAATATTAAACAAAAAGTCAGTAAACAACTCCAAACGGATGATTTGAAGAAAGTTAAATTTTTGAGCCTGATTATTTATACTATTCCTTAAAAGTCACGATTCAGAATCCTACAGTTGACTTATGGCGTGCTGCGCTTTTGCAGGGGCGCCAACACACCAAAGCCTAATTCACTCGACAAGGGTTACAAATACGCCCGAGCCGTGCATTCATATGGTAATGCGAACCTCGCGGTAATGGCAACCGCTCACAACACACGTGCGCGCCGCCGCTGCTGCACTCTGTGTGTACGGTAATGGAACTACAACAGTTGCAACACGTGGCGATTGAACAGTGATCAAAATAATGTGTAATCATTAAACATTAGGAATTTGTACAGTTTACTGTGAAAACTAAAAACTCAAATATTTATTAACGTTTAAACTAGTTCATATAAAACAATCACAAATAGCTTCACAATTTCTTCTGACATAGATTCTTTATTGAACATATGATTAAATATATACTCTTTTCATCACTCACTATATACACATAAATTGTATACTATTTGCTCATATACTAGATAGTCTTTGACAGTTAAAAACCATCTATGTTTTCTACAACCCTATGTTAAATACTAAATTAACTGTTGCTTTCATATATTGCTTTAAATACGCCTTTCTGTACTTGGAACTATTTAAATAAAAAATAAAAAACATAAAAAATTTACGAAATATTTACTTCCTTGTGGAAAATTACTTAGATCATGGATACGTCAGAAAAGAATGTTTTCAGTTCCTCTAAACAGCTCAGAAACCATATGCGATATTGGTGTAGATCTACGTTAGCACTATTTAGTATTACGTTAATCCGCAAAGACAAACTTTATAATTTGACCAGTTCTTAATTCGGAGGCAAAATTTGGTTCGTTCCTTGGACGCCACTGGCGTTTAGGATCACAAACCATATGACGTCCGTTTCAAGGCCAACGCACACAGAAACAGACGCACGTGTGCACGTGCGTCCGTTGCTGTGTGCGTTGGCATTTACTTTTGCGTCCCATGTAAAAATGCTGAAACCAGAGTCTTGACGTGACAAACATTCAAGCATTGTAGTATAAAAGACCCTAGCTCAAAATATGATTATTTAAGCAAGTTTAGCGTAAAACCCCTATAAATCCCACACAGCTGTGTCTATAAACAGTAACCTTTCTACGAGTTACAAATATAAAAAAGTATGGGGGAGGTCCAGAAGCTTGGCCGGGAACATAAACGGGTTTATGTCGGTTTTTATCGCATCCGTCATGTTCGCGAAGTGACCCCGGGCATTAAACCGCTGATGAAAGTAAGTTACGCGCGTACATCAAAGCTTATGGTGTAATGAAGCAATATTTTAGCGATAAGAGGTCTCGAACACGCTCCTAGCGAGGGGTGGAGGGGTGGGGGTGATCGGGGATCGCTCAGGGTTGAGAATAACTTAGGAGCCTAGCCTCCATCCCTCGCGCATATTGCTTCCCGGATGGCTTATATGATGAATCTGTGGTAGCCGGGCTGAACCTTGGAACATATTAGGTTCACGTACTTGTAGAATTCAAAGTAAATATATATACATAGGTCGAAGCATAATTTCTTGATATTGAGAGTTGATCATATCCTACTATCATGCAGTCTAACAAACGGCGACATCGCCTCAAAGCGGTTATATAACATTGCTAAGATCGGTAAATGGACATAGTAGAAGTTTCGAATAATACTGTTTTTGATCGCAATATTTTTGAATATATTTTCGAAACTTGTTTTAATTTATCGCAGCTGGGTTGACCGTTTCCCAAAGCTATGAGGAATAAAACTTCTCATTCTATAAAAAACAAGATTTAAAACTAAAAATTTTCACAGAAAAATACGAAGGCTTAAAAAAATATAATAGTGAAGCCAGTAGGACACAAAATAAATTATATTTTATTCTGTGTCCTATTTGTCGGTTACTTTGAAGTAACTACATTATTTCTAAAAATTAAAATTAATTTTGCGCATAAAAAATTGTGTACGGAGTATCAAAAATACCTGAAAAGGGTGAAAACCCCGGAGTAGTGAAATCCGTTTCCAAAACTAAGTATTCGTCTCACAAAAGTGAATACATTTAAAGGAAAGATCAACAGAGGCTGACACTTGAATCCTGTTCAAAATCAGCTGGTACGTGATGCGAAAACGGTGAGGCAATATGAAAATGACGGGAAGGGGGATAGCTGGAGGGATAACAAGGGAAGGGCCTTGGAGCACCTTGCAGATTATACAGCATTTCTTTACTTAGAGAAGATATTCAAATCCAAGCACATACACCGCGTCAGTTTGTCATGCCATAAAACTTAAATAAGTCTACAAAGAGGATTATAGGGCATGGAAAATTACTTCAGTTTTTTTTCTGTAACAGAAAATCCTTAGAACTGACCCCAGGTTACAATTGAAAATATTTAAAGTAGTAAAAAACGTTTAATAATCCAGTAATGTGATGTGAGTTTAATTTTAAATAATTTCAATTAATAATTTTCCTTAATTTGTCTTCAGTATTTCTCTAATGTTTCTTATTTATCTAGATATCATTAGATGCTGTGTGAACACGACATGGTCTCAATGAGGAAACAATTATCTATTCATAATTTAAATGACGTAATTATGAAGTGTAAT
This sequence comes from Nephotettix cincticeps, assembly GCA_023375725.1. NCBI lineage: Eukaryota > Metazoa > Arthropoda > Insecta > Hemiptera > Cicadellidae > Nephotettix > Nephotettix cincticeps. The sequence continues at coordinate 55,044,771 of CM041787.1, forward strand.
TTGAATAATCAATCATAATTTTAATCAAATTTAAAAACTAACGAATCGTGTAGAGATTAAGTTGGGAATGGGGAATGAGTTTTAAAGATTAACACAGTATAAAAAATATTATAAAACAAAAATTAAGAATATTTATTTAGGAAATTTCATAAATAATTTCAGTTTGAATTTCTCCGGGAAGATGCTTGTAAAGTTTCTGGCGGAGTTAATAAATAACTTTCACTTCTATTTTAATTACAGCTCTCGGCGGGAATGTAACGGACGAATAATGAAAATATAATCTGAAATCTAAAGTTTTCCCCCAGAGTCTTCTACTTAAGGTATGATTCAATTCCAATTTAAATGACGGAAATCAGAATCACATCATTTTTATAGAATTCGAACGTCAAAAATAATAGGCTATTTTGGGCAACGAAGGTAAAAATTATTAAGTTTGCGAAACATAAAAATAGCGACGTAAGAAAATAATGAGAAATAACTTAGAATTATTTGTTATAATAAAAAATCAGATTAGTAAAAAAACTCCAACCACAGAAACAAAGTGAAAAGACGACGATATGCGCGCGATCTGGTGACCACTCGCTGTAAACACGTCCATCTGTATAAAGGACTCCTTTACGGTCCAAGGCAATATGTATTTTTGAGAAAAATCGTTTTGAAAACTTAATTTACACAATGAAAGACAAAACACAATCGTAAATTACAAGATCAAAGTTTTTAAACTACTTAAACATCGTCGTTACCATTCTGTTTTAGCTTTACCTCTCTTACACAATTCTACACACTACTATTATTTTCTTAAGAAAGATATAGTATATTTGTTTCCATGTTAATGAAAATCTGCTAGCCTAACGGTTAGCGTCTTGGACTTCGGTGCAGGAGGTGACGGGTTCGATCCCGGGATGGCCAAAAAATTTAGATGGGAATTCCATGAAATATAGTGTACTTCGAGGCTGCATAGCTCAAGCTGAGCCTGCCATTGGCAAAACCGAAAAAACCTTCTTTTAATTTTCATACTAATATTTTTAGTTTATTTTTTCTCATTATTTGATTCGGCTGAAAAATTCGATACCGAGCACCTGTTCTGTTGTGACTCAAATTTGAAAAACATTAATAGTAGAAATCCCTTTTCGACTATGAATTCCGTGTGTTTCTGTTTAAGTTTTATTACTTTATAAAAGTGTAAACCTCTGACTGGGACGGTGGCGTCGTCCTGTAACCCAGCTACTTGGAGGTCACGAATTGTGGATAGTTGTGAGCGATGGTCGGTGGGTGTAGTGTTCTCTTGTGTGGATTAACGTCCGCACTATTGAATACTACAGTAATATGCAAAGGCCATCCTCATAATTAGACCAGTTCGTAATTCAGGGGCAGTGGTTCGGACTCCACGTTTAACTGTAGGTCCCTTAGTTGCCATCGGCTGTTGACAACAAGATTGCGCCACAATCATCTTAAACTCAATCCTCATTCATACTTGGCTTAAAAAACATACCTTGTGTTATGGTCACTATTTCAATAATCTAAAATAATCTAAGCAAACATGCGAAATTTTATAATGTAAAATTACAAGGAAAGTGTGATCTTATGATCAACTTATAAAAACAAAAAAAACATTAAACGAATAAAGCAACGAATCATTTCGCTCAGGAAATTTGTGAGATTCGCGAACAAAAGCAATAATTCATAGAGTTTGCTTACGGGTGGGGACAATAAACAACTTGCCTTTCACTTTAATTACCGGCTTGGAGATAAATTTGGCAAAACAAATACTCCGAAAATATAATTCAGATTGTACATCACCAACGGTTCTTTCCCTCACGTTAGTTTATTCTTGGACGGATTAAGTGTTAAGTGTTAAGTCTATTTCCTAACAAGGAAAAGTTTGATTTCATCGGTTAACTTTTACAAAATTAAAAACATTTATTTTTATGTATGCCTATTAAGAAAATAAATAAATACATGACTCTTGGTAACTATTAAGTAAGTCATATTTAATAATTAATTCGTAATTCAGAGGCCGTGAATCGGATTCCACGTTAAACTGTAGGTCCATTAGTTTCCATCGGCTGTTGGGCTATTGATTAACAGTCCTGTCTAAGGAACATGTCAGCCTTAGATAGTAACAAGACTACAAGATCGCGCCACAATCATTTTACACTCAATCCTCATTCATACTTGGCTTAAAATACCTACATTGTAGTATGGTTGCCATTTCAATTATCTAATCTAATCTAATCTAATGCGCACGCTATTCTTTTTAAAAGCTATGCCCAAAAGCGTTCAAAGAATACAAATTTCTAAAAAAATAAAAGAGATGAAAACACTAAGTACATCGTTTTGATAACAAACCATGAGTCATTTAGCAGCAATCATGACCAAAATGAATACGTTTCCAATTGTTAATATATACTGCAACAAAAGAATTGTCATCATTCCTGTAGAATGATATAGTGTGTCTGAAAAACGGAGAAAGATGAAAAAGGAAAGCTTAAATGAGACAAAATAAAATATTAACTTTGAAAACAAATAAGCCAAGAGAAGTCAAGCAGAATATTTAATCATGGAACTTTTTGTATGAATCGTGGACTTAACAATATGAGATGTCAAAGGATACATTCCATGAAACGTTTTATTTATTTGGACTTGAAAGTAAATTATGAATTAAAAAATGGTTATTCCGTTACAATATACGCAAAGATCAAATCTTTATTCAATTTTTTTTAATATAGGGACAGTAACATACACATAATCTTTCTATTCTGCCAATAACTCATTCGTAGGCCAGTAGTACAGAATTTGAAGAGGTCCTTTCCAGTTTAGAATCAGTAAAAAACATATTCATTTAAATATTGTTTCGAAAAATAGCAAAGCCACGTTGTAATGATTGTTGGATGCTACTGAAAGGCTTTTGCTTCAGGGCGATAAACTGATTTGATTTAATTTTTAACTATCAATAATTCAAACCCGCAGGCGGTCTCCGTCACACTGTCTGTGCGCCAACAATGATTCTAATATTTCAAAATAAAAAAGCATAACTTCACGTAAATGATGTTTAAGGTGCGCCTACAAATAATTAAGAGGCTATCCATAACAAGAATTCCAGGTATTTTTTACCAATGCCTTACGACTAGTTTTTTTTCTTTGTAGGTCCTTAAAATGTGAGAGGATTCAGTTTATATGCCTTTTTTTGACATATTTACCATTAAAACAGTGCTGAATTCTAAGTCTCAGTGCGAAGTTTTGTAGATACAAAACGTCGCTAAGTACAAGGTTTTTAGATGAAAACCTTGTACTTAGCGTTATATAACAATTATTAGAATTTCATTATTTGTTTATTTACTCCTTGGATAGATGATAAAGTATTGCTAAAATCTGCTCCAAAAACGTTTCCCAACTCCAACAGAGGTTCCTTTCAGTTTTAATCCCATAAATTGGAAATAAAATATATTTATGTTAGATATATTCTGAGTTCACATTCACCTGATGTAATCTATTTTAAAAATGAATGATTGAAGAGAGGTATAGACTGGGACCGTGGCGTGTCCTGTAATCCAGCTACTTGGAGATCACGAATTGTGAATAGTTGTGAGCTATGGTCGGTGGGTGTGGTGTTCTCTTACGTAGATTAACGTCCGCACTACTGAATGATACGTTAATCCGCAAAGACCACCCCTCATAACTAAACCAGTTTGTAATTCAGAGGCTGTGGTTCGGACTCCACGTTAAACTGTAGACCCCTTAGATATGCCATGGAATTTTGGGCTATTAATTCATAGTTCTGTCTAAGGAACACGTAGCCTTAAGTAAAAAGACCACAAAATCCGCCATAATCATCCTACACTCATTTTTCACGCATACTTGGCACACAATATCTACCTGGATAGGTTGTCATTTCAGTTAAAAGTATATTTTAGAGTTTTACCATCACTCTTAAAGGGCTAAAAATCTAAAATGTCGGAGGTGCTGCAAGACTATTGCCCCTTTGTGGAAATGTGAAGTAAAACTCACGTTTTTACAGTGCCGATAACACTGAACCTGTGTTCAATGAGGGCGCGGTTCGTTACCCTCAGAGTACGTGTGCAGCTTGGATCATGGGGCTCCACCACGCCGGGGAACACTCTAGGACCTTGCGAGGGCGCAGACGAGGGAGGATCACCTAGGGTGTAGACTGCGGAGTGTACGAACGCTGTTGTAAAAAAATCCAAACTTATTGACGAGAAAAAAAATATACACTTACAAAACAGTTGTAAGAGTCTTCAGTGACCTCCGACGTCTCCGATGTTTAACAACTCTGAAATAGGCTTCGCTTCAAACACGATTGATACGTTGAATTATTTGTAAATCGGAAACTGTTCATCCTAATTATATTTATCAGCGAACTATCAATTGAAAACTTTAATGCTTTTTCAATGAGTGAATAATATTTTTGTAGAGCTAATCCTAATTTGTAGAGTTTAACTTTGTTCTTATGGAAAGTGAGTGAAACAGTGTACGTACTGCAGACCAACCGATAAAGGTAGATTGTAAACAGACGAGGGACGTGGGAGTGGTATAGTATCAGCTGTGTTTGACAAATCAGCATCAGAAACCTGTGTTAATTGCTCATTAACACCTTGATTGGGCGATCGGCGCTGTTGGAGATAGCCGTGATGTAATGTTCGTTCAAATATTGGTTCAGTCCTACACATATTCGTGAACAATGAACACGCTTGTATTTGACACTAAACCTGACATTTTGAATGACCTTTATACTTTATACATTTACTGAAATGTAGACTTACCCAAATAGGTATTTTAAGCCAAGTATGAATGAGAAATGATTGTAGGATGACTAAGGCTGACATGTTCCTTAGACAGAACTGTTCATTAATAGCCAAACAGCCGATGGCAACTAAAGGAACCTACAGTTTAACGTGGAGTCCGAACCACTGCCTCTGAATTACGAAGTGGTCTAATTATGAAGATGGTTTTAGTGGATTAACTTAGTATTCAATAGTGTGGACGTTAATCCACACAATATAACACTACACCCACCGACCCTCGCTCACAACTATCCACAATTCGTGACCTCCAAGTGGATTACAGGACGACGCCACCGTCCCAGTCAGTACCTACTATACCATAAATACTTGATACGATTAAGCTTGAACGATAAGTGATTCATGTTTTTTTTAAGTTGACTTCCGGTTCATTTCCGAAATTTGAGGCACCCATACTGGGGCTTATAACGACTTCCGTAATAACAATGATATAATATTGAAAATCGAATTATTTATAATTCATAGATTGGAAATTCGTTAAAAGCTGATCAAACGTGTACTAATACACGTTTGTTACATGTTGAGAACTAGTTTATTGCTATTATTGATCGTTTTTACCGCTCTGTTATCCAACGTATCTCAACGCTAATCTCGGCGTATTCCCTATCTAATGCCTGACAGTCATGTTTTCTACTGAGGCATACCATTAACGGAAGGAACTTCATTGATTTAAACGACACAAACTGTAGTCATAGTTTTTTTCTGGGTAAGAACATTATTATCAGTCCACAAAAATAAGCCTAACATAAACTAATATGATTTATTCTAAACTTATATATATTTTAAATGGTACACACAGTATGGTGTCTAAAGAAAATCTCATGGAAAATAACTAAATACCAGTAACTCACTTATTTACCTCCAAATTTAATGTTTCTTACGGCAGAAAACCAACGTACCGTATTCATTGTCCATGTAATTCTTATGAAAAGATAAATTGGTCCAAACCGTTCTATATGTTTTTACTTAGTTAACAGACAAAATATAAGTACATTACCATATAAAACAACCCTTATTGCAGCAAACCTGCATACTCAGTACTATTCGAATACTATCATGGGAATAATATAAAATCTATGAAATTCGCTCTACTCACGCCAGCGTGCTGCGTGCGTTCTTGTTCTCATTTTTCACTCATGCACAACATCACACATTCACACATGTAACTTTCCATCGTTATTTTTTTAAGAATACGTCGCGTTAGTCGTGTTTTAAATGTATATAATACTACATTATACACGGATTCGCTAAGCTACGGTTTTAGAATCTTTCAAACAACTAGTAAAAACTACATGTTGAAATAATATTTTTTAATTAAATACAAAACTCTAATATTAGTAATTAATTACATTGTATCGCTACTGTAAAAGATTGTAACTAAAGCTTAAATTTCAAGACACGTAAATATTGAACTCCTAGTTCGATTCCATTGTAATAATAAAACACTGTTACAGCCATTACCTGCCGCTATGACTGTAAATTGCTCATTACCACCGTAATGGAATAGTTAACCCTGGAACAGGATGCAGTAGTACCACCACAATACCGCATTCACGTTAAATATCCCTCTTCATTGTGATGTTTGCCCTACTCGACAATGATACAATGTATTGTTTTGAACTGTTGCAATAGTCCTGAAATATATGTTTGAACAGCAATAGCAACAACACTGTAAATTTGTTCATTTAAAATTTCTTTAATTTTCTTGTAGTATATTGAAATAAGGTTGTAAGATCTTGTATTTGTATTTTAAATACATTAACTCGAGCTTGAATGAATTTTACAATCGTGCTTATATGGAAAATTTATTATTACTTAGTCATGTAGATTAAGAATTTAGAACGATTTTACAATGTGATAAAATTAATAAGTAAAATAAGAAGTGATTAAACTTTTCATTTAAGAAAAATGTCTTGATATAATTTTTCATTTCTGAAAATTATCTTGAAGGGGACTCTGCAGGGATGATAACCTAGAAGATCAGAGATCAGACGCTGGACCAGGGCATGAGAAGCATGTGGAGGAGAGCAAGTTGAGAAATGGTAATGGCAGGAAGTACTGCAATAAGTAAAATTAAAGGGGCCATGAAACAAAATTAAATTTTTCCCATTCTTGAATTTAACAGAATGAGAATAAATTACTACAGTTTTCATATTCCAGTTAATTTTCCCAACTTATTTTCTGGTATAGTGATTCAGTGGCATTATGTGTTTGTATTATAACCACATTACATGAAATACGTTATACAGGTGAATGTAGGTTTCACGTAATGTTCTTTACTTTAGACTAAACCAATTGTCGCATTTCTAAAGAACTTTGAAGACTGTATCACGAAATGAAAGAAGTCCCGAGAAAACAAAACATTTGGCTATGAAGCGACTAATTTACGAAATTGACTTTCAGAGAGTAGCTTACAGTTTACCACATCAAGCGGAAGAGCAAAGGGCCGAACAAAACACCTATCAACCGGCAGTGAATAAATAATAAGCGAAGGGCATAATAAAACGGGGAGCTCGGGAAGGCAGACCAGCGCTTGGTCGAAGGCGGCCGGAAGGAGGGGGGGAGATAAGACAAAGTGCGATTGATTTCCGGCGTTAGGGGTGACAAAGTGGTGAAGATTTCTGGAAAAGGGAAAGAAAATACTCACGCCACTTGACACTATCTGCTTCAATACGGCGAGAGACTGAGTGAGTGAGTGAGGGGGGTGAAGGGGGGGGCCGCGGCGAAATGGCCACTATAAATGTATATTGTGTCTCGACAGTCATTCCCCGTAATCGACTGGCTCAACTTTCTCTGTTACACTTCCAAACTGTTTCGCACGGTGACTCACATGGTAAAAAGTAAAACTTGCAAAAACTAACTGTGATACTGTTCCGAACTTGCAAAATAGCATACACGAGAAACCGGTTATAAAACATACTCAAGTATACAAGTTACAGGGATCCAAGCAATAGATCGATCCGACAAACGATCGACATTAATGTGTTCGTTATTCCGTCATGTTTCTTTCTGTAAATACCGCCCAAAATATATTTATATATTTATACCTAACCTAACTCCGCAAAGCGCGGTCTTGTGGCCAGTCCTTGCCTCACCATCATTCTGTCGAGATCGAGATCCTATCGAATTAAAATAACTAAACAAAACTTGAGAACTAAGACTGATACAGCAGCACGACCAAATTTAAGTAAAATAATATAAAATGGAAATCAATAGGCCTCATAAAATTGGAACTTAATATTACTGTATTAAATTATTTAATCATATAGATATATAATTACAGTAATATAATAAATAATAAAACAATTAGTACCCTTTTTTTAAACTTTAATGGCAACATGTTTCGGCATTTATGCCATTTTCAAGCCATATTTAACCTAACCTATATTTAAATTACAAATTTTTTATCAAATGTGTTCATAATGTTAAGTTGATAAGATGTGATTTGTATCATATGTTAACTTTGGACAGACTAGTGGGTGGTGCTTTCAAATTGTGTGATTTTTTCAAATATAGGATTGTTCATGTTTATATGGTTATTTAATATGTCCTGTGGGTGTTCTTTATGTCCTTTGTAGATAAGGTATTCTTCTGTAGAGTCCATTATTAGTCCTTTGTTCATGGGTTTCAATATATTTAAGTTTTCATGTATGCCTTTAAAACTGTGATCTATGTTTTATTATTTATTATATTACTAAAAGTAGCCCTACATTGTGAATTGTTAAATAATTTAATAATTACAGTAATATGTAAATGTATTATTAAAATATAAAATTTGTATTACACAACCACCACACATAATAAAAATAAACACATTTTTAAACGATAAATTACAAAAACACCATACTTTCTACAAATAATTTAGACTTCTTACACACTATTCCATAGTAAAATATTTACTGTGGTCAGAATGCAAATGAATCGGAGAGCAAATGCAAATTTTAAAACGTAAAGTAAATTCTAATCGAGTAGACTGAACGTGGAGAGAGTTTAGTGAAAGGATTCATTATATTATTCTTCAGTTTAAACCGTGAAAACAGTCCGGGTGGATATATGTTAAAAGTATATTATAAATCTATACTAGCCCCATTTATAGGTTTATCCCGGAAACAGTGTAAATCTGTATCTGCGGCGGAATCTCATTGTAAAACAGTTTTTTATTTCCTCGTAAAAACGCCCCGTTTATCCCGAAAACAGTGTAAATCCGCAGCCGTGGGGTGGAGAGTATTTTGTTTGGTCGTGACGTGACGGGATAACAAATGTGAGACGTGTCCGATACGCCCCGAACACGACGTTCGGGGCGGTTGGCTACCCTGCATCCTACACGTTGCACGCTGCAACCGGCGCGGCGGGAAGCGGAAATTTGAGGAAACGAATAGGGAAGCGAGAAGTAAATGGGGCCCGTTGGCTTGTGTCATAAGATGTTTGCTAACACATATTAGCATATTCCCAGATAAAAGTCCAACCTACTTTACCAAAATCATTTGCGAATATGAAATTACATTATTGCGAACATAGGGAACATATGTTTAGGTAAGTGACACGCAGAAACAATCAGTAGACCTGAAGGAAGGATAAGGGTAAAAGCGCACAGAAACATTTAGCAAGGATAACGTGGAATTACATGGAGCAACGTGAACTAGTCACGCCCTCAGCTGTTCACTCTGGCCGTACAGATCAGGCGCCTGAACCACATATACATCTACTGTCTTGATCTTGATCGAGGGTCTGGTCGTACTAGTGCTCATTTACCTAAGACTTACCCCTGAAATGAAGTCCATTTTAAAGATAATCTATATATTTATAAAACTTACGAAAGATTGGTAATGCCGAAAGGTGTCAAACGTTTATATTTCTTTTTGGAGAATAATAGAAAGGTATAGAGATAGTACTTGTCAGAGTTTTACACAGCAAACAAACACTGAGATACATCAGGTAATTTTCTGGAACTGAATTATAGTCTTGTCCGCAAACAAAACCGTAAACCTGGACGTAAAACTCAAGTGGATGCAAAGTGATAGCCGCAAATGCGATTGTACGAAAGTGAGGAAATCGTAAGCCATCCAGGAATAATAAACTGTTCGATCCCACCCTGGCTCGAGGCGGGGGATGTTGGGGAGGTTTAGCACCCGAGGGGAGGAAACGGTGTGAATATGCTCGGCACATGATGTATCAAGAGGATGTCTTGGGGGTCTTGGAGGGGGTCAGTGTGAGTCGGTGTCGGAGACTACATTACAACTCACATGTAAAAAAATAAAGAATCAATTTGATCTGGGTAACTCTTGAAACAGTTCAAAAAATCTCACACTGAACAGAAATCTTATTAAACATTGATCAGGATTTCTGAAGATTCAAAGTTGAAATCATACTTTAGCGTAATCACCTGATGTCGTTTACCACTCTGTTATAGTTTATGAAACCTGTAATCCAGCTACTAGAGGTCACGAATTGTGGATAGTTGTGAGCGATGGTCGGTGGGTGTAGTGTATTGATTAACGTCCGCACTATTGAATACTACGTTAATCCGCAAAGACCATCCTTATAACTAGACCAATTGGTAACTTTAGAGGCCGTGTTTCGGATTCCACGTTAAAGTGTAGGTGCCTTAGTTACCATCGACTGTTTGTCAATTAATTAACAGCCCTGACAAAGAAACATGACAGCCTTAGTCGGTAACACGACTACAAGATCGCGCCACAATCATCTTACACTCATTTCTCATTCATACTTGGCTTAAAATACTTTGTGGTATGGTCGCCATTTCAATAATCCAATCTAATCTATTAATAAAACATATTTTCGCCTGCAATATGAATCTTATGTAAAAGAATTATCTGGCTTAAAAAAGTTCAAATAATTTTTAAAACCTTGAAAACCTTTTATGATGAATAAAAATTACTAAAATATAGTGATACTTGGGTTTTAAACTGGAACATATATGTGAAATAAATTAATCAACATTACATAAAAACTAAAATATTTATTATCTGAAGATAATGGTTTATTTATGATTCCCTTCCATTAGATGTAAGCATAGGGAAAAATGTTAACTAAATGAATTTCTATTTTATAATAAGCATCTCGAGTGGAAAATGTAATAACAAAATGTTTTGTAACAGCATCTTAAAATCGTGTTATTTAATTTTGTTCTTGTCTTATTGTTATATTAAAATGTTGTAATTGTATAACAAAGAACCAAATGGACGTTTTAAAACGAAATACTTTGCTTCCACAAGTACGAGAAATCAAACACGACCAAGTATCCTTTTAACTAGTCCGGCGAGAACGCGAATTCCCTTTGCCACTTGAACGTCGAAAGACGAAGTGACGCACGACTGAGCCCATCAAGTGATTGGGACATCAAACGGAAAACGAGGAAGAATAAAATAAACCGGATGATTTCCCCTTGGAGAGAAATGAAAATTAAGAACAATGGGGATATAAATCCGATCCCGAGGATGATCCAAGGATCAAAGGACTTGGCACGGTCCCAGATGCAGAGGAGGGCGGCGATAAGGGATTACTGGGGAGAGAAAGGGAGAGAGGTGGAAGTAAGGGAGAGTCTTGTACAAGTGCGAGTGCGGGGATCATGATTGGGGAGATCTGACAGTAGTAAAACTACAATAATTGATTACATCTAAGATCCAGGTATTTTTGAACTGAGAGAGATTTTATCGCTCTTACAGTAGTTAAACAGATTAAAAACACACAGTTAACAACATATCATGTGACATGACAAAATCGTAAAATACTCAAATTTATTTTCACAAACCTTGAATGCGTGTTGGTAAATGTGTTTTACTGGGTGATACAACCATAAGCTATATTAAAAGTCTCCTTCTTTGGAACATTTCAATCAATTTTTGAGACCCTAATAACTAGAAACCGTGATATGTGAATGAAAACTGTTGTGACTATTTATTTTACGACTGACCTAAAAGCACGCCTAAGTACTTTTATTAAAAATACTACTAACATTGCTGTTTTCTTTTTGTGACAAAATTAAACTCGTTATCCTACCAGGTTCGTAATCTAATGGCGAACACATAAAAACCATCCAGCTAATAAGCAGATGCAAACAGAAAATTTAAACAATAGGTAAAGACCTTCCGCTGTATCCAGCTGATTAACGCGTTATTACAGAGGATAATGTACACAAAAGGACTTCATGAGTAGATGAATGCTAAACTCTCTATGTCCTGATGGATGAAAACAATAAACCGAACGACAACAACACGACCGGCAGCGAGTTTAATATCGGACAACAAACGAGACGAAAGTTTATCGGCGATGAGCAACCTTTATTGCGCGGCAGCCTAACGGCCCATTAATGGAACCGTCTGTCAAATTGAATCACGATATTAATGGACATTGCGAGAGTTTAATACATTGTTTTATTTCCTACATCACTTCCATCCTCATGCACTCACTATTCGCCTACCGTTTAACACTGTGAAGGTTTCAACGGAAGTGAATGGTGTAAATTTGTAAAGAAATCTTTAGTAAAATAACGTAATAAGCGGCAAGTAAGAATATATAGATTTGGTGTTGAGTTTTGGTAAAGTAAAATTTATTAGTTATTATATAAATTTTGAGATGTCTCAAAACTATTTAAGAAAAATAAACTACTTTTTATAAATCAGCAGATACTCGTACAATTCAGTGAAACCAGTTACAAAAAAATTGTCACTGGCCAAAACATAAAAGCTCCTTTGTATAAACATTTTCTTTCAGTGTTAGTGCAAACCTCTGTTTTATCCTTTATTACCTTTGTGTCTATATAATTGAAGTTGACAACCACGTATAAAAACTTTATATAATTATTTTAAGAGGAAAAACGTTGTTAGAGCGAAATACAGAATAAACCTGGCACATTTAATATGAATTACAAATTTTTAAAATACACATTTATCTTCCAGGTAGGATTACGAGAATTGAAAATAAATGGATGTAGAGTGATATACCATTATTTTAAAAAAAGAGGACGTATTTCCAGGACACTGAGCACCATACATAAAACAAAAAGTTGGGTAGCGATGCGGTTGGCAGTGACGGCTCGTCTGACAAAGCGGTGTTTAAAATGCGAAGTGATCTGTCTCCTGACGGTCTGGCTCTAGCTGCGGGAGCGTTGGCGGGAATACCAAACTACCGAACTGTATACTCTACCTCATCACTACGTCAGATAAGACACAGGCTGACGTGCGACAAGCGTGTCACACTTATACACTTGTAACATGTCGTTTACTGTCAAAATTACAAGTGCGATATAGTAGGTTAACAGCTAAGAATCAGTTACTTCAAGACGTCACGAATTGTAGATAGTTGTGAGCAACGATCGGTGGATGGGATATTTTCTGGTTTGGATTAACGTCTGTTCTACTGAATTAAACACCTAGTACAAATTTCATCCTTATCAGACCAGTCGGAAGTAATTGTTCGAACTCCACGTTAAACTGCAGGACCATTGACTGTTGGGCTATTAATTAACAGTTTTGACTAAGGAACATGTCAGTTACAAGTATACAATCATCTTACACTAATTTCTCATTCATACTTGTCTTAAAATACCTTGCCATGGACATGTTGCAATTTCAGTAACCCACTAACTTAAATCATACCTGTGGGTGTTTCATAGCCAATATGTGTGAAAAAATCAATTGATATAATACCATCACACAGTAATCGTAGTTTCAGCAATGGGATTTTGATAAAAAAAATTAAATTATTGTCCAGCTTTATCTTAGAACCTGAATCATAAGATACGAAACCCGTAAATTAAAGGCTTAACAAATAATCGTAGGTCACAATCGTTTTGGAAAAATGATCCGACCAAAGGTGTTTCTTGACTAAGAACGGGGGCGCCTCGGTGTTGATTATTAACACCCTCCTCGACGTACGGCCTCCGGTCGCAGTAACGCAAGCAGCTGACGACCCCCTGGCCCAGGGGTGGAAGGAGCATCCCCCGCGCAGGGTGGGTGGGGCGAGACGCGTTAATTCAACGGTTAACGCCGCAGGCAAACACGGTCTATTGAACACGGCTGATTCTATTACCGGGCGGCAAGGGGTGTAGTAAATAGTGACTTGACGCGAGGCTTTACGTCTTTCAATATTCAATACATAAAGTAACGGGACAACGAAAACGTCATTCCCCCGACCACGTGTATAATTATACCATAACCGAGGTCGTAAAACTTTAAAATTTGTAGAAAATGTAAGGTTTATTTAACTATCTACCAAAGGCAAAGTGTGGGATGAACGTAATATGATAAAATATAGGATTTTACTGCCATCTATCTCTGGTAATATGTACCTAAAGCCTCGGTGATATTTGTAAAGCAACGGTACAGCACGACAGATGTAGATTAGATTAGATTATTGAAATGGCAACAATACTACAACGTAGGTATGTTAAGCCAAGTATGAGTGAGGATTGAGTGTAACATGATTGTGGCGCGACTAGCTCGCCTCTTGTTCTGATTAAGGTTGACATGTTACTTACACAGGATTGTTAATTAATAGCCCAACAGCCAATAGCATGTTCTGATTAAGGTTGACATGTTACTTACACAGGATTGTTAATTAATAGCCCAACAGCCAAAAGCATATCTAATGGATCTACAGTTTAACGTTGAATCCGAATCACGGCCTCTGAATCACGAATTTGTCAAATTATCAGGATGGTCTTAGTGAGGATTAATGTAGTATTCAATAGTGCGGATGTTAATCCACACAAGAGAACACAACACCCACCGACCATCGCTCACAACTATCCACAATTCGTGACCTCCAAGTAGCTGGATTACAGAACGTCGCCACCGTCCCAGTCAGGTTGTACGTCCACACCAATCGAGTAAAAATATAAGAAATCGTACTCATTCATTACAATTCAATGGAATGTCTACATCCATGGTACAAAGTTGACAGTACAAAAAAAACTGATTGGCTTTTCACTGGATCAAAACCAGGCCATCGTGAGTTTCAGAACATTACAAATTTTATGAAAAACCGAACATTACTTATGTTTCAAAGGATAATATGGAGTGAGATTTTTTACAGTGACGTTTGAATTTGCTCTAGAACTCGGTGACAGCCAACACAAGTGACAATATGTATGCAAATGAGGCATGTATGCATATGTCCCGGTACAAGACCGCGGTCATCGCTCATGTAACGGAGCCAATCTGACAAATAACTCTCCCGGGGGCCGCCGATACATCACACCCGCGCCTCAACAGTGAACAAGGGAAGATAAACTAACTGGCGAGGAGGGAAACTTAATTTGAATATTTCCAGCGACTTAGAGTGAGAGAAAAATGATACCCGATAAAAGAGAAGTTCTTGAACGAGAATTCAATTTAAATAATCCCCATTACATTTTTATTTCTGGACCAGTCTGCAGTCAGCAGAAAATTTTTCTTGTGGGTTTTGTCGGAATCAGAATCATTATCAGTGATGCCATTATGAAAATGTATCGAATATAACCTCGATCATACCTTTTCTATAGATTATCGATATTATTAAGTATTATAGTTGAAAGGAAATTTAAGTGTAAAAAACGATTATCACAGTCATTATACTTAGGCCGTTATCACGCACAGAGTCCTATAGCGCGAGTGAGACGAACAAAGCAAAGATAAGAGTGGACAGTGCTGATAAAACCCAAAACCAGAACCATCGTTGCCTCAGGTGGAGTCCGTCACGCTACCTACTGCGTCACCGTCCGGCTGAACGCGTCAAATTGTACAAACATGATGAAGGTTTCTCCGTTACTAGTCAGTACTAAGTGTAAGTGACCCAAATGAACTTTTACTTCACGAAAGGCTCAGATTTTACTACACCCTTTTTGTAGATTTCAATCGGGTTTAGATTCCTAATATTATAAATGAAAACACTTTTCCAAAAGCAAAAATTGTGATTTAAGTTTTAATTAAATAATGTATTAGTTTAGGATTCGCACGTATTTGTATCGAAGCGTCACGTAACAAAGATGCGTAAGATTCCTCACTTTGGTATTAGTATAATGTGTAACTTACACCGACAATTAAAAGAAACAATAATTTTGTAATTTTCCCTGGGTTAAAAATGCATAATATTTGGGTTTTACTGATCCATTGGAGTGGATAACTAATCTATCCGATTCCAGTGGGAGACAACGCCATGAGATGCCCGCAGGCGATAGTTGAGAGAGGGACTCGATTGATAAGAGGAAATTGGTCAATTCCTGCCACAACTGGAGCGTGCTCTGGACAACCTGCATCTCCATGACCAGCGAGCCGGGACAACATACGTGTGTATGCCTACTTACTCATTCACCAGGACTAGCCGAGAGTGTGCTTACCTGAAACAATTACAAGTTACTATTAGTTTAGCGTGTCAAAATGAAAAACAAAATTGTTAGAAATAAAATAGTTAATGTAAATACATTTTAGTGATATATACACAGGTATATAATAACACGGGTAAAATAATTGATGAATGTATGGTATGTGATTGAATTAATTACACATTCGGCCCACTCAAAGGGGGCAAAGGACCATCCAAGTACTCAAACTTGAAAATGTTATAGGCAATATAGGATTAGCGTATTTTGAAATGCTTAAAATTATGATATTTTTGGTAATATTTTTGTTTTATACCCCAAAAAAGCCGAAATAGCTCTTCTAAATCTTAATTTCCGCTCTCATTTAAATGCTCTCTCTTAAATTCGCTCTCAGACAACGTACTGCGTTTAACATACATGGGTACTAAATTTAACTTTTCAGTGGAACCGCTAGTTGTAAATAATGATTCAAAACACTGATTGTTTAGTAGTTTGTTACTACTATTGTTCGATTGTTTGTTTTTATAAGCTGGTGGTCAAAGTAATAAAAAAATGTTGTTTCCCAAGAAAATTGAAAAATGATCTTTACATTTATACAAGGGTTGTGTCATATTATTTGGACCTTAATACTCAGCTTAGCTTAACATAGCTACAAAGCATGAAAATTTAATCTAAATCGTTCAATGGGATTTTGATAAATTTGTATTTTTCGCATTTTTAAAAAGTTTTTAGGTGTAAACTACCATTAAAAATTTAGAAACATAAAGCAATGGCCTGGAGATATGGCGAAAGTGCACCCGTGTACCAGATTTCGTACATATTGGACGATCGGTATGGTCTTGAGGCTTGTTCACAGATAACTGACATACATTCGAAAACAATTTTTTTGGATTGAAGGAGCCTAAAAAATAACAAGATATAAACGTAAAAGATCTTAAACTTTAGAGTAGAAAGTTATATTTTTTGTTCCTCCCACTCGCATATGATCCTCGTAGAGGAAGGCGTGCGGCATTTTTCATACGCGAGACGGGACAACTCCCTCCAACTGAAGCAGTGACTTATGTCTTGTGATATGACGCTTCATCAGTCAACTAACAGACAACTTCATCCGTCACGGACAACTGAGGGCAACACACTCAAACCGTATCCATCCGACCCCTTTATTATTGTAAATAGTTCCTCCTCTCTAATCGAAAAAACGTCTCCCCTCAACTGAGCAAATACGGAAATTACCTAGCTTGCCAAAAGCTTTATATCGGTAGACGAATAGGCCAGATATTCTTATCCTAATTCGAGGTAAAAATGCTGGGAAAAATCACTTGACTTGTACGATAAATTCACTTTACTTCCATGTTCTGCGAAAAGATGATGGATGCTCAAAGCCAATTGGACGATAAAATACACAGTTTAAAAAAGAGATTAGATTATATTTTAATAATCTAATCTAATGGACCATACCACAAGGTAGGTAGGTATTTTAAACAAAGTATGGATGAGGATTGAGTGTAAGATGATTGTGGCGCGATCTTGTTGTCTTGATACTGACTAAGGCTGAAATGTTCCTTAGATAGGATAGTTAATTAATAGCCCAACAGCCGATGACAATTAAGGGACCTGCAATTTAACGTGGAATCTGAACCACGGCCTCTGAATTACGAACTGGTCTAATTATCATGAAGGTCTTTGCGGATTAACGTAGTATTCAATAAATAGTGCGGACGTTAATTCGCACAAGAGAACACTACACCCACCGACCATCACTCACAACTATCCACAATTCGTGACCTCCAATAGCTGGATTACAGGATGTCGCCACCGTCCCAGTCAGAGGTATACACTTTAATAAAGCAATAAAACTTAAACAGACACACACGGAATTCATAGTCGAAAAGGGATTTTACTATTAATTTTTTAAATTATATTTTGATTTCATCAATGTAGTAGAAATATCAAGTATTTCATCTGTCTATTAGTTAACCGTTTATCGCTGGCATTTATGAGATGCAAATCAAACCTGTCGTGTGCGCCGAGTATAAAGCATTTACCAGCTAATAATGCACAATAGAGAGCAGATGGAAGGGGGGAACACAATTAGACATCCTCATCCCACGCGTGTGCGCCAACAATACGTCTACCTGTCAAAGACGACAAATCATGGCAAACTGTCTTCGGCCTCCAAATGGTTCGGGATATCGCTAAAAACTTCACGGTTCATTTTGAAGAGGCTGAGGATTCTAAAAATATTTTAACGACGCTTAAAAATATTTTTTCCAATAATTTTTAGTTAATTTAACACTGCTACTACGATACAAAAAATCCAAGATTACTCTCGGAGGATAACGTGTAGGTAGACCAATCCCGTGTCTACTGCAACAAGTAGGGCTATAAAAATACACGTTCCATCAAAACTTCACAGATTTATTTAAGTTGAATTTTTTTATTCAATAAAACGGATAGTGACGGTTTCTATGTTTTTTAAACAACGATCAATAAAAAAAATACTGAACTGATATTGAAACAATGTGAATACAATGTATAACTTTGTTGAAGGTCTTTGACCAAATGGCACTTTACCGAACAGCTTTTTGACAATGTGGGTAGATCATGCTAGAACGATGAATTTTACATATCATCACAAAGCCAAAATTCGGCAGGGATCATTAGCCCATAACGTTGTTTGGAAAAGAGCGCTTGCTATAAGTCAGTCACAAAACTACTCGAAAGAGTCGACGTTTTAGCGTTTCATTCCCTTTACGGCTTCATATCGCCACTTCAGCTAGGAAGGTTTGTCAGACGACACTAGATTCCAAGTGTATCCAACTTATTCTAGGATAAGTGTGTGGAAATGTGTTACAATAATTGTTTTAGCAATACAATGTAGATAATATATTTTTACACCCGTACTATAAAATATCTTATTTTTCTATTTTAAGAAAATATGTTACTATGATTTTTGTAAACATTCCTAAAAAAACGTTATATCGAAAGCCAATAAAAGTCCTATTTGTCCAGCCCCATGCACCGTAGAACTGTGATGGAAGGGAAATATCCAGCGCTTTAATTATAATCTACTTAGATTGTCTTATGTTCCCGTAGCAAAAGGTGTAAGTTTATATTAAGATTGAGAATCTTAAGTTAGAATTAAAACTTCCAATAGTATTTTTAAAATCACCCGTTGTGTATTAACAACGAAAAAATCTTAAATTTACTAATAATTTAACTAAATTTACTAATTTATAAATGTACTCGGATATGTATTATCTACAATGTTCAAAAGTTTTATTAGTATCGGTGCATTAAGATTTCCGTAAATTCCGTAAGATTCCGTAAAGTAACTATTTAAGTCAGTCGTTGTCTGAAAAAACGGCAATGTTCTTAATATACCCGTGTTAAGTACAGTAAACATTTAAAAATTGAGCTGACACATACAAAGATTTATATTTGAGAATTTTTATTTCACTAAAATTTTATTAACCTCACTGGTTGAAGTACAGTTAGAGCGCTAACTCGGTATGTAAACATTTTACACCGTGAGTAAAAAATGCATTCGACATCATGTAAGCAATTATTATACAAACATAAAGCATTAAAATTAAAGTTAAAATCTTATTCTATTAAATAATTAAATCTGTTACAATTAATTATTTAAACTAACAATTAAACGCAACTGTCTCAAAATAATAGGATAATTTCTAAATGTTCGCATAAACTTTACAAATAATTTCACATGCGTAGACACAATACACGATATTTTTCTTAAGTTTTATCGTCGTTTGGCGTATGTAACAAAATATATTAGCAATGATCTGTTACAGTATTTAATATGGAATAAACGAGTGTAAAAATATGTTCCGTACTATCTACAGTAAAAATATGTTTACACATCTGAATAGGACACAATTCATAATGCACACAGAACATTTTTCTTTGCAAAAACAACCCTCAACTGAATCCACCCCTGTGCTTGAGGTTTAATCAAAAAGGAAGTACATTAGGGAGGAAACACAATGTATTGTAAATTAAAACATAAATTCCCGGGAAACGACTCCTATAAAATAATATCGTATGTTTCAACAAGAAATACAAACCATACATTTTTTACAATCTTAATTTAATGTAGAGATATGAAAGATATAAGATAAGACATAATCAAATCTAGCAGACATGTGGCAATATGTATGGAAATGCGTCACATCTGTCCACGACCATCGCTCATCTAAGGGAGCCAATCTGACAAATTACTCTCTCAGGGGCGGCCGATACATCATAGCCTAGTGGTGCAGAGAGAGGGGGTCAGTCAAAGTTGTGAGGGTCAGTTACCACAGGTAAATTCAACAATGGTGACCTATCAGCTTATCAGGTTTCAACTCAGTGTCGCCAACTTAAATCCATAGAATTACCAAACTTTCTCTAGATTAGATTATTGAAATTGCGACCATACTACAATCGCACGCGATCTTATAGTCTTATTACAGACTAAGACTGACATATTCCTTAGACAGGACTGTTAATTAAAAGCCCCAACAGTCGATGGCAATTAATAGATCTACAGTTTAACGTGGAATCCTAACCACGGCCTCTGAATTACGAATTGGTCTAATTAAGAGTATGGTCTTCGCAGATTACCGTAGTATTCAATAGTGCGGACGTTAATCCACACAAGAGAACACTACATCCACCGACCATCGCTCACAACTATCCACAATTCGCGATCTTCAAGTAACTGGATTACAGGACGTCGCAACCGTTCCAGTCCCTAATCAAATTTACAAGTCTTAAGTACATATATTATGAGTCTAGTTTATAATGAGGATAATCTGAATGACCTTCAGACTATATATAAATCACTTAATCGATTTTCAACTGTTCTTCATCAGCTCTTGATGCAATCTCAGAAAGGACTAAAAAGTTATCATTGCAAGAATATAAACACATGGTAAGCAACAAAACGCAAAACTCCTAGCCCCTTCTTAGCCAGTCAGAGGTACCATTGCCATTTACATCACAAATATATCAGGAATTGGGACAGAAAAGAGTTGACGGATTGTTTTAATAATTTCAGTAAACAATAAATCCATTAAAGACGGTTCGGTAGTTTTAAATGGTATGTTGTGGTTACGGTGAATAGCAGGTAAGGTTCAATAAATAAATAACCAATAACTAACCCTCCAGAATTAAGAAGCTGACTATTAATAGGTTATTTACCTTATGTCTGCCTTGTGATTCTCGTACAGAAGTGCTATGCGTTTTGACGAGTCATTCCATCTTCAAATAAAACTAATATTGACCAGTATTGGTCACGTTGGTGAATGCATAGCACTAGTATAAATACTGCACGAGAACCACAAGGCAGACAAAAGGTCAAAGTTACTACATGTGATTCAGTAATACCGAAAATCCAAAATGAAGCTGAACTGGTCGAACGAAATTCCAGAAAAGACTTATGAGTCATTTCTAACGGAACTACGGATCGTTAAAACAGGGTTTTACCATATCGAAAGCTGCGACAAAGCACGAGTTTAAATAGAAATGATTATAAAAACATCATTTAGTATAACTGATATGAACAGCGATGTCTGAAGTATAAATAGGATGGTAAAGTTTAAAGCAACCGCGGGCTACTCAAAGGGCAACCCAGAATTGAATCTAATTTATAATTTAAATTAATTTGATTTTTTATGTTTGAAAAGATACCTTATCTGCCCTTTTAGAAAAACCAAATGTTAAATTAAAGGAGCAATAACTATTTATAAAAGTCACGAGAGTATTAGAAAATATTAAATAATAAATAAATAATTAATGATTAATTGAATAAATAAATCTTATATTAGTAATCAACACTTTCTTGACGGATTCACACTTTTTATTGTGGTTTAATCGATCAATCTCTGTATTTTTGAACAAATAATAACAAAATAACTTGAAAACATCAATTCTCTAATTTAGGATTACAACAAACCTATTCCGTTCAGAGAAGGTTGTCTGTATTCAAGCGGTAAATGCAAGGACAACACACCAACAGTAATTACATTAGGTGATCAATTTGATTGTTCCAGGCACCCACATACTAGCGCTACACTGGGTATAACATTACTGATTATAACGTTAATCGCAAATAACTCCCACGTGATCCAATGGGACTTAAGTTAACATTTGCATCATATAGAACGCCATAGGTGAGGATAAATTTGTTACAGATAATATTAGTGCCAACAAAACCCTAAATCGCAACTATATTGGATTTTTATTTTACTTTTGTTCCCCACAATCTACAGAGTTGAATTTTTTTACATACACACTTTTACCGTAAAAAAGTCTTTTTTAAAAGATTGCAGTTCATCCTTTGATTTTAGTCCCGTAAGAAAAATGTTAATTTTGTGACAACATTACTTGATCATTTCTTTGAAATTTTTAATTTTTTAATTCTTTAAATTTCAAAGACTGGGACTGTGGTGTGTCCTGTAATCCAGCTACTTGAATGTCACGTATTGTGGATAGTTGTGAGCGATGGTCGGTGGGTGTAGTGTTCTCTTGTGTGGATTAACGTCCGGGCTATGGAATACCACATTAATCCGTAAAGACCATCATAAATTAGACTATTCATAATATTCAGAGGCAGTGGTTCGGACTCCACGTTAAACTATAGGTCCATTGACCTACAGTTTAACATTATCGCATATCCATAGATATGCCATTGACTGTTGGGCTATTATTTAACAGTCCTGTCTAAGAAACGTGTCATCCTTTGGCAGTAACAAGGCTACAAGATTGCGCCACAATCATCTTACACTCATTCTCGTTCATACTTGGCTTAAAATACCTACCTGAGTAGGTCAACATTTCACAAACGAACTAACTAACCATCGGATACGATTACGTGATAACCACTTTACCTATAATTTTATACCTCGACCATCTTCTTGCGATTATCTTGTAGCTGTAATACTGTCACAAAACTAACAGTGTTCTTATAGGACACATGAAATAATACACTACTGCTGACTCTTGAGAAAGTTTCGTTTTCCTCGATTTACAAAACCAATACATTATATGAATAATAGTCAAAATTTAAGAAAATTCTTAAGTATTAAGATCTTGCATCGAAACGGAAAATGTCAAACTGACCGAAGTATGTATTCCACAGGTCAAAGTTGACGTCACAACAGCAAACGAGATACGTTAACATCACCTGTTCAGACAGATGCAAATTCAGACACCCCGCTAAGAAGCTTCCACAAACCTGAGGTATTAGAGTTTGCCAAGCAGCCAGTGCCAGCCCTCCCCGACATCCCGGTCGCTCCCCCGGGATTAACAGGATTAACATGTCATATTTACAGCTAATTAATTCACGATGGAATACCGCTTTGGGGAGGGGGTTGGTGACTTCGCCGTGTGAATCGTGTCGAGAACCGTCCACATTGTATCTGTTACGTTTACAGTAACTACTATAATGAAATTAATCATACGACTGGAATGGTAAACTCCAGGTATCAGGATACAAATTGTTTTTGCGTTGTGTAAGTGTAAAGTACAATTCATTACAAGAATTACTTTTTTCTTACTTCTACACTGGAAGGGGACGCGATAAACAGTGTTACGACAGTTGAAAATAAAAATATATACGTAAGTAAGTCCACGCAGAAGTATTAAAAATGTCAGTTTTATACACAAGCCCCAAGTTCCTAAAAAACTGCAACTACCCCTCACCCTACCAAATAATAAAGGTTGAACAAACCATGCACGAAATGAGGAACAAAACATGCACAATATGAGGTTCAAAACATGCATAGTGGAGAAAAAGCATGCATAATGTGAGGAAGGGAACGTGCTCGATATGACGAACCAAACATGCACAGTGAGGAACAAAAAATGCACGATATGAAGAACAAACCATTCACAGTGAGGAACAAAACATGCACAATATGAAGAACCAAACATGCACAGTGAGGAACAAAACATGCACAATATGAGGAACAAAACATGCACAGTGAGGAACAAAACATGCACAATATGAGGAACAAAACATGCACAGTAAGGAAAAAACATGCATTGTGAGAAACAAAACATGCACAATATGAGGAACAAAACATGCACGATATGAGGAGAGTTTCTTTGGAAAGGTCGCGTCGATAAATCAGATTTGCAGTTCCGGCTGTCGCCATGTATCACAATGCTCGTGTCACTGATTACACACTTGTGATATTTCTCTCTACTCGGTCCAGTTACATTGCGTCACAAACACTCGATATTACTCTTTGTATGACTTGTAAAACTTGCGCCCGTTACCGTGCATAACTGTTTTTAACTATGGCTATTCTGAGAAAGCTTCTCGTTCCAGCAGGTATGTATAGTAAAGATGCTGGAGAGACGGTTGAGCTGACAACAGAAGAATTTAAATTTGATTGACGCTTTTAAAGAAACATATAGACTACCAACATCTAAGATTATACTTCAAAAGGAAATATAGAGCCTTTAAAAGCCTCTAATTAAATTACTTATATAGCTACAGAGTGTTACAGAATCTTTGTATGATATTCAATTGACTTTCACCCCTTCTAAGGTATAATAATAGTTAAGCCAGATCCTTGTGACATTTGACATTTTTTTCTCTTAATTACTCCTAGATCAATAAGGCTTTTACTGTAGGAATTTTGTGTTTGCATTTTGTGAATCGGTCACTTTATAAGATAGATATTTTAGAAAATTAATTTTTAAAAGTTGTGCAGGATTACTACGTCAACTAGTTAATATTATAATATTATCCGTGTTATAAGTCAGCGGCACTATAACTAATAACAGACCATGGGAAAATAGTTAAGTACGGATCATGGAAAATACTAAACAAGTGTCGAGCATTCAAATATAAACTTTTGCTATTCACTGGAGAACACGACTATTACAAGTATTACAGTATCTAGCATTACACGCATCATTAACTCATATTCATCCTAGAGAAACTCACCTAGGAGCCTCGTCACGAATAAGAAAAAACAAAAACATATTAACAAGTCATAATGAAAATTACAATAAACAAATAAGTAACAATTAATTAGATTAGATTATTGAAATGGCAGCTCTACCACAAAGTAGGTATTTTAAGCCAATTATGAATAGGAAATGAGTGTAAAATGATTGTGGCACGATTTTGTAGTCTTTTGTAGGCTGAGATGTTCTTTAGACATTACTGTTAATTAATTAATAGCCCAGCAGCCGATGGCAACTAAGGGCCTTACAGTTTAACGTTGAATCCGAACCACTGCCTCTGAATTACGAACTGGTCTAATTATGAGGATATTTTTTGCGGATTTACGTAGTATTCAATAGTGTGGACGTTAATACACACAAGAAAACAACACTATATCCACAGACCATCACTCACAACTATCCACAATTCGTGACCAAGTAAGTAGCTGGATTACAAGACGTCGCCACCGTCCCAGTCAGAGGTATACACTTTTATAAACACTTTTTTCGTTGTACAATGTCAGAGGTGATAAGTTTGTTGTAATATTTATAAGGAACTCTTCACCGACGTGACTGATATACAAGCGTGAACATTCCACGCTTCTTGTTGAAATAATTAGTCCAATACTGATTGATTCCCACGTGCGTATCTCGATGCTTCATTCGCGTATTGTGCCAAGTTACATGTCAATAATCACGTATTTGCCGACAACACGTGACTAGCAACATTCTATCTTCAGTTACTGTATCATAATCTTAAGTAGATATAAAGTACATATAAATATTATTTTAGGTACATAAAAAGGATTTAAAAAAACTCCAACCAGTGAAAACAGTAAATGTTGTAAACAGAGCATTATATTTTAATCTTTAAAAATATAAAACTAACAAATTAAAATTAAATTACGGCAACAAATCAACTATGAAATTAGTATTTGCACGTGTAAATAATTGGGGTTTTGGTTTAACAAATTGTTTGTGTTATATATTTGGTAAACTGAAATTAGTGGGCGAGGAATTGCCCTTGACTTAATACATAAATGGTAAAATTTAATTGTAAATGCTTGATCTGCAATAGTACAATTTTTACAAAGCCTAATTAACAATTAATGCTAACTAATTTTCGGACAAATTTATTTTGGAAATAAATTTTAGAGTTTTATGTTTCTTTAAAAAATGTTACTTCAACTTTTGAGCCTACTGAGCAAACCTAAACCAGATCAAAGAAAGAAAAAAAGTCCTTTATAAACGTTGATATTTTCAAAGAAAAAAAGTCCTTTATAAACGTTGATATTTTCACAAACATTATACACGCATTTAACGCTTCTTCACGTTGTTATATGTGAGTTAAGAATAAACATCTGGATTTAAAAAAATTAATTATTTAGTAAAACCAGTTGGTGTAATTAAGTAAAAACTTAAAAGGAAATCCAATAACAATATATTACAAAAAAATATTTTGTCGTTACGTGGTTTATATTCAAAGCACGTTTGAAATTCGGAACCGATTATCGTGGTCAAAGTTAAAAACCGAGAAACGAATTAAGTCGCAGACTTGAGTAACCGCTATAAGTTTCCCTCTTTGCAGACAGTTGTGAATTTATCATTCTTATCTCAGCTATTTATCTTTCCACTAAATAATATCCCGCTTTACCGCTGAGCCCCTAAAAGTATATATGATTAATGTACACTTTAGTTACAACGGTATAAAATTGTATACATAGACAATAATATTATATTTTATCACTAGGACCAAAATCGAGCGTTTTTGGTACGGGCACAAGTATAACAGCCGAGGCTGTTAAATGTGGGAGTATGTATCACCGTGTGATGAACTATGTTTTTCTTCATACTGCAAATAAAACGAAACAAACTCGTAAAACATAAAGTATTACCTTATTTGTCAATTTTTGTCGCTTTAGACTAATCAGCTGTTAAGTTACTTAGGTTGTAGCAGTAGTTTTTGATTCCAGATTGGTTGTTTAGGTTATGTCAGTGTTAGTTATGCCGTCCTTGAATCAAAAGTATCATCAACAATCTTTTGCGGTCTAGGACGCAAAACATCACCATAATAAAAGGCTTTTGCTCTTCAACACATGCATCTAAAACAGCTGTTTTTGAAGCAGTATAGCGAAAAATATATTAAGCTAGAGCAAACATGTGGTGAATTAAGTATCAATTAATTAATTAATAAATAAAAATAAACTGATAACTTTTGAAACCTAAGTTTTTTAACATTTTGATAGGGAATGGTCCAAACCCCAGTCTTACGTTGACCTGATTTTAGGAGGCATCATTAATTAATAGACCGATGACGAGATGGGAACTAGGTCCAGATTCGACGTTTGCGGGATTCGATCCGGTGAACTTCAGTTTTTAAGGCGGGCGATATAACCACTCAGCCACCATACAATTTGTTGTATTTGTATCTTGGTTTGTTGTGTACCTACCATTAATTAAAAAAAATAATTCTAAGTTTAATCTATCGTAGGAAAGACACGACTGCTGTGTTATAGTTAAAGGTTTCACGTTGTAAACATTGAAAATAAAATAATTGTTGTAAAAAAACAGAGCATAACTAACCTTCAGTAACATTAAAATAGTGTAAGTTAATTTTAGTCGTTTAACAAATGTTAGTGATACATATTATTATATGTACTCCTATTATATGTATTATATAAGAACACCTGAGGAACAAGTTCATAATCTTAAAATTGTTAGTTTTGTTCGAAATTTGTTATTTCTTTCAAAGCTACAGGCGAATCAACTTTATTGAGGAGTCTGAAATTCTGTTAATATACGGTATATATTTTATGCCGTGCATTACAACCGAATACGATGTTGCGTTGTTAATTTTTCATAGTTTTATGAACGGGACTATTTTTACATACATTCCATTCGAAAATTCTCCATAACAACAACTGAAATAGTAATAACACTGAAGTAAAGTAATGTTTTTAATTCAAATATGCACGATGTAAGGCCTAAGGCTCCTTTCATAAATGAATCGAACACGCCAATATGGCGCGTCGCAGATGTAGACAGAGCGAAGGGCCTACAAAGCCGATATTGAGCTGCTATTACAATGCCACGACGTCCTATATTAAATTTTCACAACAGGAAATGCCCTTTGATGTTTGCATGAAGTTCTCAGCAAAATTACGTTCGTTTATAATGGTAAATTTATTTTATTAATACAATTCATCGCGTGTAAACTTTTCCGAGTAGTACAATATTGACGTCACAAAAATACATATTAAAAAGCTTACAAGGTTTATTCTGTGTGGATATTATAATAGTATAAGCTCATAAAGTGTAAAGTAAAACTGAAAATACAGAGTGAGTTAATTGTTTTCTTTCAGATGAAATTAAATGTTTCGGTCGAGTGATCTTCCACACTGTGGGTCGCAAACGGCCACTGCTTTCATAACGATAAAGTTCAGTCAAGCGTGGAGACCAGAAAAAGTCACACATTTCAGGGCTTAGTTCAGGCTTCCGCGCTAAAGCTATCGAATTTTGCTTCCCTATTGGAGATGGAGACATTTTACTTGAACATATTCCGCTTCGTGGTCAGTCAACAACAAAACAGAGGATATATACAATAATAAATGAATAGATAAAATAAATAAATTACTTAAATGTTATAAAATATAACATTCAAGAGACATCTACATGCACAAAAACCGTATCATAATAACTGATGGCTACTTTGTTAATGAAAATAATCACACTAATGAAACACACACTAAATGAAAAAGGAGAAGGCTTTGGTCGGAGTAAAATAAGGTTACAACATTAATTACAGGGTCTGAGCAAATTTAGGTTGTAAACCACGAATGGAAAATTAATGTACATGCATGGACAAATTGGCACACATTTTTAGCCGGAAAAATGTATTTACTTCCTTTTGAGAAATAGGTTAGATTATGCATATGTCTAAAGGGAATGTTCTCAGTTCATCTAAACAGCTAGCTGTTCTTATAACCAAACTATGACAACACTACCCATATGACGTCACTGTTATGTAACCATGTCAAGAAGAAAAAGGAAGAGTAGTAAAAATGGAAAGAAATATACAGTAAAATTAGGTGGACTCTCTGACTGTAAAATAATTAGGCTCCTGCCCTTGAAAACTGGAAAATATAATTAACTTTAACTTATAAATTAACTGTTTAAAGTACAATTGGACCCTGAAGACAATTTTAAAAACCTGGAGGGTTCATGACTGTAAAATTACGAGGAAAATATTTGTATTTGGCCAAAGTTAGGTTGTAAAACAATGAAGGGCATGCGCATAGCTTTAGTGGAAGCGTAAAGTTGAGTTGCAACACTGATGAACGTGGACAAAGCTTGAGATTGAGAAAACAGAGGTTCCAGGCTCTGGAATTAGAAATCAATAAAATTGAAATGAAAGAAATAAAAGACACACATAATAACCAATGGGGCAAAGAAGAGCGCTTTGACTAAGCACTTTGAGCAATTTTTATGTTGAAGAAGCAGTGCATGTGTTTGTTTAAAATTTATGATACCGATGGATTTTTAATTATTTATTTTACAATTAGCTGGACTTTTTCTATCGCTCTTGTGTTTTAAACTACACAACGTTTCTGGAGGTGGAGAAACTCCTCCCGTGATTACCTAATAATTTACATTAAAAATTGAATGAAATAGCTACAGATTTTGATTATATTATGTTGTCAATAATACTACACTTACCTATCATAAACAACACAAAAACTATATTGATAAAGCAACAAATAACACGACACTCCGCCTCAGAGCGTGACGACACAAGATGGAGCACGACTACAAGGTAATCACTTGAAAACGGGAGGAGTTTCTCCAACTCCAGAAACGTTGTGTAGTTTAGAACACAAGAGCGATAGGAAACGTGCAATTAATTGTAACATAAATAAGCAGTAAATGTTAATACTCAATTAATGATGGTTTAAGTATCATTGAAATTCTCCAGAGTTCTAAGTGCGTTTCACACAAGAGGACGGTTGTTGGAACGTGTCCATACACCACTCGACGACAAGACGCGTCGTAAAACAAGCAATATACCTGAGACGTCTGAGCGGCCGCATAACTTGAGTAGTAAACCTACATAAAACGTCCGCCATTTGTTCACTCGATTTTAAAATTATTCCCTCTAAAAATAGCGTAAGTCAGCAGTTTCGATAAACTGGTGTAGGTAAAACACATAAGGTATCGCGGGAGATAAATTGTATTGTTACGTGCATGAGTATTTATTAAACACTAAGACATCGATCGCATTAAAAAAATTTTAAGAAATTTTACTGTTAAACAGGTTTTAATGCCGTAATTATGAATTTTTCAATTTATTTACGTAAATATTTAAAAATGTATATTACGGTATGCTTGGTACAATGTAAAACGAAATGAAATTATAATATTCAATTTGTTTCATTTATGTATACTATTATTTAACAAAATGAATTCAATATAATACAAACAGTTCCAACAAACTACTATGGTGGTATTGAGTTTGCTAACCACATCAACAATGGCCGACGTAAATTTTGATAAAACGTTATGGAACATGTTTGATGATAACCAATGTTGAGATTAAAAGTGAAAAACAAAAACCTTATAAGAAATAGAAATATAACAGCTCGTAACACAAGGATTCTTAGCGCAAAACCCATAACTCGAATTCAATTATAGTTGTAAATAATGGCATATAAGTTTAAAATTTCGTACAATTTTAATCACCGACCTTAAATACGTTCAGGGGCAACCCTTAATCAGGACATAAAACTATTCAAGAAATTTCTTGATTTTTTATCAAAAATCAAACATAAAATATTTAATTACATTAACATTAGAGTCACAGGCTCTACTATGTGTGATAGGATATACTAGTGTAAATTATTTAGAACACTTGTGTTTATTGTGCGCGATTGTAACCAGCGCAGACTGTACCGGATGTCACTACCCCTCCCTTTGTTCTACGTCATCAAAGTTGTAAATCATCTTTTGTCCGACATTGCCCCCATTTCAGTCGAGAAATTTATGCTCATTCACGGCTTAACGAAGATTTATTGTGCTGGAACGTTTCTCCTTACAACGCCCTGATTGTACTGTTTAATGTTCATTATTATTTTTAGATAAAACACTTAGACATGATTTTAAATTTATTTAGTTTTAGTAAAATTTATATAGAGTATTTTATTAAGTTCAAAACAAACACAACAGGACTTTATAAAACACAGTATAGCATTTAATATGTTTAGTGACTTAATAATTCAGTTTTAATTTATGTATTTACAAAAGTTATTAGAATACTCCAGCACTTACAGACTTATCACTTCCGCTCATTAAAATAAACATTATTACAATCTTTTCAATTGTCAAACAATAGATCCAACAAACTACTATGGTGGTATTGAGTTTGCTAACCACATCAACAATGGCCGACGTAAATTTTGATAAAACGTTATGGAACATGTTTGATGATAACCAATGTTTAAATTAAAAGTGAAAAACAAAAACCTTATAAGAAATAGAAATATAACAGCTCGTAACGCAAGGATTCTTAGCGCAAAACCCATAACTCGAATTCAATGATAGTTGTAAATAATGGCATATAAGTTTAAAATTTCGTACAATTTTAATCACCGACCTTAAATACGTTCAGGGGCAACCCTTAATCAGGACATAAAACTATTCAAGAAATTTCCTGATTTTTGATCAAAAATCAAACATAAAATATTTAATTACATTAACATTAGAGTCACAGGCTCTACTATGTGTGATAGGATATACTAGTGTAAATTATTTAGAACACTTGTGTTTATTGTGCGCGATTGTAACCAGCGCAGACTGTACCGGATGTCACTACCCCTCCCTTTGTTCTACGTCATCAAAGTTGTAAATCATCTTTTGTCCGACATTGCCCCCATTTCAGTCGAGAAATTTATGCTCATTCACGGCTTAACGAAGATTTATTGTGCTGGAACGTTTCTCCTTACAACGCCCTGATTGTACTGTTTAATGTTCATTATTATTTTTAGATAAAACACTTAGACATGATTTTAAATTTATTTAGTTTTAGTAAAATTTATATAGAGTATTTTATTAAGTTCAAAACAAACACAACAGGACTTTATAAAACACAGTATAGCATTTAATATGTTTAGTGACTTAATAATTCAGTTTTAATTTATGTATTTACAAAAGTTATTAGAATACTCCAGCACTTACAGACTTATCACTTCCGCTCATTAAAATAAACATTATTACAATCTTTTTCAATTGAAGACCCTGACGAGTTTATGCATGCCTAGATATATAGTTCCAAATACTGGGGAAATTTCATTTCAGATAGTGGCAGCACTGTCAAAAGTGTCTCTACGGTCTGCACAGCATCAGCTAATTTAGATGACAAATGGAGTTATCTGGTTTTGCGATTAATATAAATTAGCGTAAAGAAATGTGTTCTGCGTACAGATGAAACAACATATGTCAACGGCTATGCTGTAGTTGACGTGGAACTATTAAATAGAGTTCAATACTTGTTTGAACATATAACATCATCGTAAGTTTCTAAGTAAAATAAAATAGAACACGTTGAGACATTAAAGAACATTAAAAACTTTACAACAAGGTTGATAAAACGTAACCGAACGTAGCATAGATAATACCTAAAGCTGACGATGGTATTTCCTATGGTCTTTTAACGCCAACACAATTGAATGCTCTAAAAATTGAATTCTATAAGACCTGACTGGCGGAATTTTACGTAAATAATATTTGTAGAGTTTTACACTATGCACAATTATTAATTATAAATAAATAGTTTTGCGCTATAGTAGAATTATTTATTAATTTGACCGGTTTTTCTTTATTTGTGTATAGTAGCCGACTAAATTATAGAATATTTTATTTTAATTGTATTTGAATACAGTACAAAATAAATTGGCAATGCAGGTTGCGGCCCGAACAAAGAATGACGGAAGAGACAGTCTATTTCTACACCGGGAACAAAGACTCGGGTTAATTGGTCCCTTGTCGGCCTTCGGGACATCTCACCTGTAATGTGGAGGTTTACATATTACTCGTATGAAAAGAAAACAAAGCAGCAGAAACAGTTGCTGGGTACGTCACAGTACGTATTCACAGTGCTTTAAAAATGTAATCACTTTTCCAGAAAAAGCAATATTTTTTGAAGACGCACGATTTAGGTGGATTTCTTATGACTATTTAATTGATAAGGGTTTAAATTATTTTGTAAAACTATAGTTAGTTTTAGTTACATTCAGACTTATTAATTACATCGAACTTTTCGATGCATCAATATGATAATAGTGTGTTTAAAAATATATTTTTAAGTATATAAACAAACTATGAAAAGGAACTACTATCATACGTGCCTAATATACTACCCCCGTCACAGCAGACCTGCGTACTTAGCGAATTCCCCAATATAAGAGTCATTCGCATATTTTTCATAAGCTTAACACGGGAAAGACTATGCAGGTTTGCTGCTGTGAGGAACACTAAAAGAAAGTGTAAATTTTTTTTATTTAGACCATTTATGCCAAGTTTCATCAACATCTGTCCATAGATAAAAGTATGCCTCTTCTCTATATGATTAACACGGGAAACAAGTATGAAGGTTAGCTGCCATGAAAAACACATAAACTATGATTTTTAAACATAAATGGATCAAGTTTCATCCAAAAACATATGTGATACCTATATTAATTTGTCATTATCCTCTATGATCAACATAGAAGTCCCAAAATACAACGCACTGAGTTTCGATTTTTTTATTTCGGTAACCGTTGGAGATAGAGCAAAACTTTAAAGAGCTAAATTGTGTAAAGATAAACATTAAAAAATCTTTTAAATTACAAATGAAAAACCCAAACCCCCCCAAACTACCAGTTTCGATTGACCGATATGTATCTTATGACTAAAAAAGAACAAGTTTCAAAGAATGGTGATTTATATATTATGCTGGGACATAATACCATAACTCCGATTTGTTAATACAATTATAAAATGTATTAATCTTACATACATTAGGACCTACAACAGTTTTAACTTTTAAAAGTCTAAAAGTCAAATGACTGCCTATGACTCTGCATACAAACTAGTAATTTAAGTTGGATACCTGTGGAAAGGAAATATCGAGATGGTTTATCAAACACGTAGCAGAAGCTTTTCAAGCCACGCCTTCCAAGGCGCGAACGTGATATGACTACATTGGTGCGTTGCGGGTATTGCAGCCCAGAGCTTTCACGGCGCTCCCGTAAAATGTTCACCGTATTCTAAAGAAACGTGAAATTTAAACCCGTTAATTTTTATTTATAAGTATAATAAAATATTTCTTTTCTTTGGTAAACATTGCTTTCGACTTATTTCTAATTCGAATTGCGTATTAAATCGAAATAATACTTTGTATTAACGTTCAACCGATATTATTATTATGTTATTAAAGGCATAGTTTCATACTAAAAGAACCGTGGTTACTAAATAGCCTGCGTTAAAATCAATGAACAAATGTAAACCTAAAAATACTTATTGAACCGCTACTTATCGAACAGTTAAAAATGTTAACGTACTTCGTGAGATAACGTTTTAATAGTAATAATAATATCATTTTTATTGCCATCAAAACAAAAACTTGCCTTTAGCAATGTTAAAACTACAAAAACATTTTTAACTCAAAAAATATATTAGGAGGATTGCTAAGAAAGTAATTTAAGTAGATTTCGAATCGAATATCACAAACCCTTCAATAAAGCCAATAGTCCTCGTTCGGATAGAAATTCTCAAACGACAGAAATTGAGAGCTCCAGAACCCATGCTGACTGCGGCGGAATATTAAATCCGGCAATAAGGTCAAAGGATCGCACGTCAGGGCAGATCTCGCAGCATTCTTCCATGCCACTTGTGTGTTGTTATATCGTTTGGTTGTTTATTCTAAAATCAGAAATTTCATATTTTCATTTTTAAATTTACTAATATTTTAGTATAAAGCAGTTTTGAACTTCAATATTTTAGTTTTATAAGATACTTCTTCACCTTTGGCAGTAGTGCAGTAGCTTACCGTCAACTTTTAAGACGAAACATACTAATTTGTCCCGTTTCGGACGTCGTTTTTCATTAGATTTTTTCTAAACTTGGTAACACTGTAGGTGAATAGATATAATAGAACCCTCATACCTAAAAAACATGAAAATGAGAAAAACAATAGTTTCAGCTACGTTCAAAAGTAACTCAATTTTCGTTACTTTTAAGATCTATTTGTACTAAAACAAGTTATTTTATCGGATATATCAGGTATAAGGACCCTAGAATCAACATTTATCAGACAAGATAAAAAAGTTTTTAGCAATATATCTTTACTCGTTTCATCCATAAATGAGGAAGACTTATTATTTTTTGTTTATAGTTTTTTTAAATAGTTTAGGATTAACTTTTACTTTTTTATCGAGGTATATTAGTGAAATTCTCTGTTTCAATATGATTATTTCGTTATAGAAATATAATAGTTTCCGCCTACAAAGTATCGCTTAAAAATCTACAACTTTTCCATACAAAGGAAAACGTAAAGCATTATTTACGCTAAACGGTTAGAGTCAAATAACAGGGGTTAGAAATTTTTAATTAAAAGCAAGTTGTGCGAATGTTTTCCGGGCGGGCTCGGAGACAACAGGGCGCAATCGAGCCTAACCTGCGGCCGAGACGACAACGTATTGCTCCCACGGGCCGCTGCTGATGAAGCGCCCTCCAGCGTCCGGACCGGCAACTACTTCCGGTCCGCGAGACACAACTGTACTGGACCTATAAGTGCTCCTATATGTAATTGTTTTGTATTTTCCATTGCCTAATATTAAAATATAATCACATGATTTATGACATCTCAATTGGTTTAGTTTACTTTTCGGTCTAACGAATTTGATTAATTAACATAATAACTCCATACTGTACTCGTATGAATGCGTTTTTCCGAACGGACGATACAAGCAAACATGTTTAAACACATTCAAACGAATGAGCTCATTTATATACTGTCGTTCGTCTATAACAGCTGCTCCATTGTTGTCCGTTTGTAAAACGCGTCGCAATGTTTTAGAAACGGACGAAAATCATAGTGTTCTAAGTACACGGTAGAATTAGGACGCATTTAAGGGACGCTCGACAAACGCACTATTCAAATCCATGTACTGTATCAGTGCAGCAAACCTCCCGCATTCGTTCTCCTTGACTGACACGCGATCACGTTGTCTTGTGTAGCTCACGTTGAAGCAGATTAATACTGAACTATTAATATGTGAGGATATAAAAATAGAAGCCATTTTGGGTATTTCCACGAAGACCTATAAGTTCCACATACTGACGAATTACTAATTTGGGTTGACTACCACGCGCACTCTCCGTCCTTTGCAAACGCACGATACAAAACTGTACGGTTAATTTTTATCGTACTTTTTTAAATGAAAAAAATTTAAAAACGTTCGTTCGAAATGAACTCTAATTTGTTCATTGGTTCATATTTTCCTCAAGGGTCATCCTTAATTTAGTGATACCTCCTTAAAAGATAAATTGCCAACGAAAACAAACGTAAAACCATAAACTTTAAACTTTCTTGTAACCTCCTAGCCGAGGTCTAGTGTTAAGAGTTTTCGGGTCGCACAAATAACTCTTGTTGCCGGAACCAACGTGCCTTCCGAAGCACGGTGACATTGTGAGATATTAAATTTCATGTGTGTCTTAATCGGGAATCTAACCCGAGTCTATTCGGTGGTAGGTCAGTACTTCACTCAATCACCAATGGCTGCTACAAGAGACAAACAAACAAATCCATTATTTTAATTGAGAATCAGTTTTCATAAGCTAATGAGGTATCAAGACAATAACAGATAATTAGAACCAAATCAAAACCTCAATGATAGTGGGGCCTAATGAGAGATTAACTATATCAGGGGGTAACCTCAACCTTTTTCCAGTTAAATAAATATTTCCATCTCTACATTGCATGGGGAGTAAAAACCTTGAACATCTTAAACTGTTTTATGTCCTAACACAGCAAACTTATGTTTATTATTTAATAACTTCACTCGTAAGCTAACACAATATTGGACATTTCACACAACTGTATAACTTTTACGGTAATAATATTCAGTGTATACGGATTTCAAGGCATGACTATTGTAATGAACACAGACTGTACCAGTTGACAACAATCGTGTCCAATTGTAATGCGCACCAACTGTACAGAATGACACCAACCCCCACTCACAGCATCAAAGCTGTATATCATCCTTTGTTTAACTTTCTCTCTCATTGTTTCGGACAGATTTACGCGATTGTAGGACAACTTGGAATTAGGATTATTCCCTCGCAGCCTGTCAATTCATGGACATTCGATAATATAGAGGAATGATATCCGTTGATTTGTGAGGGGCCGGGACATTTGTAATGTTTTAGTGCGTAAAATTTGTTAGCAAACACTTTACCATTTAGCAAAGTGCAGTGTAATTGATTAATGAAAAATATGTCGAATTATGTGCATCACTTTTAAGTCACGATTTTCATATTCTGAAATCCAAACCCTCATCATGATATTAGATAAAGATTTCCTCTCTTGGAAACACGCTTGGTATGTTCGATAAATTATATTAAAGTTATTTTCGTTACGTTCAAATATTATTTCACATTTCGTTGAATGCAAAATATTTATGAAGACAATGAATAAAAATTTCAATTCATGAGATGATATTACAGTAGGCCTACATACAATTATTTTATTAAGTATTTATAAGCTATTTTGTAAATTTTGTTGTTTTTTATCTTTTTTTGAGAATATTGACACGAGTTGTTTTGAAAACCATTTTATTAAATTATGAAAACAGAAAATTATAAATAAGACAATTTTATTTATAATTGATTACTGTACAATTTTAAAAATCTTGAAAAACAAATGCTCAAAAATTAAACAGAGAACTGTCGTCAGTCAAACAATATGAATAAATAGTTTCGAGAAACAAAGAAACTACCCGACAGTACGAGGGTGGCTGCATGTGTGAATACTGTAAATGGCTGCATGTGTAACATATTCATGTCACTGTAAATGGCTGCATATGTGAAGTAAATACTGTAAATGGCTGCATGTGTGAAATATACTGTAAATGGCTGCATATGTGAAGTAAATACTGTAAATGGCTGCATGTGAAGTAAATACTGTAAATGACCGCATGTGTGAAGTAAATACTGAAAATGACAGCATTTGTGAAGTGAATACTGTAAATGGCTGCATGTGTGAAGTAAATACTGTAAATGGCCGCATGTATGAAGTGAAAACTGTAAATGGCTGCGTGTGTGAAGTAAATACTGTAAATGACCGCATTTGTGAAGTAAATACTGTAAATGTCTGCATGTGTTAAGTGAATACTGTAAATGGCTGCATGTGTGAAGTAAATACTGTAAATGGCTGCATATGTGAAGTAAATACTGTAAATGTCTGCATATGTGAAGTAAATACTGTAAATGGCTGCATGTGTGAAGTAAATACTGTAAATGTCTGCATGTGTGAAGTAAAAACTGTAAATGGCTGCATATGTGAAGTAAATACTGAAAATGACAGCATTTGTGAAGTGAATACTGTAAATGGCTGCATGTGTGAAGTGAATACTGTAAATGGCTGCATGTGTGAAGTGAATACTGTAAATGGCTGCATGTGTGAAGTGAATACTGTAAATGGCTGCATGTGTGAAGTGAATACTGTAAATGGCTGCATGTGTGAAGTGAATACTGTAAATGGCTGCATGTGTGAAGTGAATACTGTAAATGACCGCATGTGTGAAGTGAACACTGTAAATGACCGCATGTGTGAAGTGAATACTGTAAATGACCGCATGTGTGAAGTGAATACTGTAAATGACCGCATGTGTGAAGTGAATACTGTAAATGACCGCATGTGTGAAGTGAATACTGTAAATGACCGCATGTGTGAAGTGAATACTGTAAATGACCGCATGTGTGAAGTGAATACTGTAAATGACCGCATGTGTGAAGTGAATACTGTAAATGACCGCATGTGTGAAGTGAATACTGTAAATGACCGCATGTGTGAAGTGAATACTGTAAATGACCGCATGTGTGAAGTGAATACTGTAAATGACCGCATGTGTGAAGTGAATATTGTAAATGACCGCATGTGTGAAGTGAATACTGTAAATGACAGCATGTGTGAAGTGAACACTGTAAATGACCGCATGTGTGAAGTGAATACTGTAACTACCACGACAACTAATGTACAAAGTTAGATTGGCTCTGTCGAACCGTTCCAAACTCTGCTCTGTTCAGCTACCGTCCTTGTTCCACGTACACGTCACCCGGCAGATACCTGCAGTTTTGCAATTCACAACTTCATCCAATCTCTGGAGTCAATAAATTTCATTGGTCATTTTCCTCCTAAACGTCACCGTTCTTGATGTAATTTATTGAAAACTCTTATATGCACCTTTTTCCTACGAAACATTCACAGTTTTTACTACGAACAACAAACGATCCAAAAATTTCAAAAAAGATCATAATACATACGGTTTTTAACTGAAATGGTAACCTACCCAGGTAGGTATTTTAAGCCAAGTATGAATGAAAAACGAGCGTAGGATGATTGTGGCGCGATCTTGTAGTCTTGTTACTGATTAAGGCTGACATGTTCCTTAGACAGAACTGTTAATTATCAGCCCAACAGCCAATGGCAACTAAGAGACCTACAGTTTAACGTTTAATCCAAACCACGGCCTTTGAATTACGAATTAGTCTAATTATGAGGATGGTCTTTGCGGATTAACGTAGTATTCAATAGTGCGGACGTTAATCCATACAATAGACCACTACACCCACCGACCACCGCTCACAACTATCCACAATTCGACCTCCAACTAGCTGGATTACAGGACAACGCCACCGTCCCAGTCTAGTTAGGCAGACTGTTCAGTTTCGTATTGCGATTCCCAGTGTGATCAACAAGGCCACTAACCGACGTACAATCAGTTAGAGTACGTACCAACACGCTCATGGACGCCCAACATGTTTACCTAATATCCCAAAGTTGCATAACCGTTCGTGCGAGCAACACAAGGCTAATGCCCGGAATGATATGTGACGGTAATATG
Source organism: Nephotettix cincticeps (assembly GCA_023375725.1). NCBI lineage: Eukaryota > Metazoa > Arthropoda > Insecta > Hemiptera > Cicadellidae > Nephotettix > Nephotettix cincticeps. The sequence goes on from CM041787.1 coordinate 55,085,036, forward strand.
CATGCAGATTACATAACCGATCCATTCTAATCACGATGGAACAGCTTTTTTATGCGCACTTCGAGATCAGTTGCGATTAGATATAACTGCTGAATAGTTTAAGCCGATTAATAGGTAACTTATTATATGAACTCAGAGACTTAATGTAAACGAAGTATGATTGCTCAGACTTTTATAATAATATTTACGTCTCCTAACTTATAATTCAAGAGCAGTACATTAGCTATAACCTAATCGAGAATTATATTTATATATTTGACTGCATTTTAATTTGACGTAATCGAACATTCGATTTCTAAACCCTGAGTTTAATCTGTCAACAATTAGCTAGTGACCAAGCCGATGCTCAACTGAACTGTCCACTATGTAGGCTTTGTGTCATTTATCCAGCGATAGTGCTTAATACAGGCTATTTATGTGACTGATAACTTAGTCCTGTAGTAATTAAAAAACTGATCGGTGGATTTAAATTGATATTCATAATTACGACCTGATGGCCTCATCACGGAACCACAATTGTCACTGGATTAAATACATTGAAATTTCAACATATCCTGTATAGATTAGATTAGATTAGATTATTTGAAATGGCGACTATACTACAAGGTAGGTATTTTAAGCCAAGTATGAATGAGGATTGAGTGTAAGATAATTGTGGCGCGATCTTGTATTCTTGTTACTGAATAAGGCTGACATGTTCCTTAGACAGGACAGTTAATTAATAGCCCAACAGCCGATGGCAATTAATGGACCTACAGTTTAACGTGGAATCCGAACCACGGCCTCTGAATTTACGAATTGGTCTAATTATAAGGATGTTCTTTGCGTATTAACGGAGTATTCAATAGTGCGGACGTTAATCCACACAAGAGAACACTACACCCACCGACCATCACTCACAACTATACACAATTTGTTACCTCCAAGTAGCTGGATTACAGGATGACGCCACCATCCCAGTCACCTTAATTAACCTTTAAGTAGCCTGTATGTTGATTCCACCAAGTCAGCACGTTGCGAATTTCGGTAACCTTTTCACGTCACCAAAAGCTTTCACGGTTACAGAACATTTCTCCATCACCCAAGATCTATTCTTCTTACGAACCTTTCCGTTTGCTGAGGTCTTTCTTTGCTCTCTAGACTTTCTCAGGTTATTCACACCTTTTTCAGCTATACCAAAACCTTTTCCGGCCAACAAGAACTTTAGCGGAGCTCGGAATAGACGACAATCGATGCAACATGTAACTGCTGCAACAGAACAATTACACAGGGCGCGGCGTTGTATAACATTGACAACAGCCGCAGTTGCAAGGTTGTTATTAGCTACAGCGCAGCCTCTTCCTCAACACTTTCACTACTATCCCTGTTCTCACAAGAAGCCAACTATGAGTTGCGTCATTCTACTGGCAGTGTTACGTGAAAGTGTTCTAATTCTATTCAAAATAGTAGTATAACACAGAAAACATTTCATTACGAGTACAAATAACTTAGCTATCGTACATTAAGCAAGTAACATTTTGTTGCAATTGTTGTTGTGCAAATTTCGTTAGTTGCTACATGAGTGACCAGGTTTCATCTCAGATAAGGTTAGAAGCTAAATTTAAGAATAGCTTCACTTTACTAGCAACAAATTGAAAACCTCAGGTTATTATTAAATTTACTTTTTTCAGGAATTTAACCTCACGAAGAAATTCAACTCAAGTAAAATAAAAAAAATTATATTGTGGTTAGAACAGTGGCCCCAAATTGGCGGACCGCCAATCTTCTTTTACAGAACGCGAAATCAAATTAACAAACTATATTTTCATATATTTACAGTTTGTTGTGCATTTAAACTTTATAAAAATGATATGGTAACTGACCATACAACAAACTATTACTTCACAATAAAATAAATTTCTAACGAAACTGATAACGACATTTCTCGTATTTCCGACACATGCCAATCATATTTATATGTCTCCATGTGACAACCAGAAGCTCATTCGGGGATTCGGTCCGTGACAGTTTCATAGGTTTTATTGAAATGGACCTTCATAAAATGAAATTGTGATAACTATCTTATCCTATGACTAGCGGAGAAAGGAGTTATTAGTTCAATTCTCCGGTTTTGAACAAAACATTGAAAGTTTAGGCAAAATCACCATTAAATTCTGGGTGAAGTGTTTTATTTGTAAAACTATTTTATCGCGTAATCCAGGTAGGTATTTTGAGACAAGTATGAATAAGAAATGAGTGTAAGATGATTGTGGCGCGATGTTCCTTAGACATGACTGTTAATTAATAGCCCAACAGCTAACGGACATCTAAAGAACCCACAGTTTAGTGGAGTCATGAGGATAGTCTTTGCGGATGAACGTAGCATTTAATAATACGAACGTTAATCCGTACTAGAGAATATCACTCCGCAATCCTACAATTCGTGACCGTCCCATAGTGTGTATGACACAAATGGGATGGAAATCACCAACCTAGGTGTCTACCCAGGTCGACACCTGTGACTAGATCGCCCGCAACGTGAGAGCGACTGTAGCGTGTAGCGGAAGCGTGACGGCGGGGAGCCTTCGCCCTGACCTTGTGCTTCCACATCCACATGCGGGCCACGTTACTCGCACACCGCACACCACGACCTTACAAAACACATCAACTCCCCCTCATACCGGTGACACGGCACATCTTCAACAGATCCATAAATAATCCCCGTTTCAAAATGCTTGTACTATTTAACCAGACCGTACTTTTGGATCTTAAATAAAACATACATATTCATAACTTACAGTAGATGTTATGAAGCATTCAAATAGGTTTATAATCTTACTGCAATCCTGATCCCGTATATAGCTCAGGTAAGACCCAAACTACATTTTTTTTACTGAGTAATTTCTCAGTTTCCTTGGTAAACGGTATTGAAACTGTAACGACCCTCTCGGAGTTAATCTGTTGTTAAGACTCTTAGAGTCATTTTGTGTTGCAATTTAACAAATCACAGGTAATTTCATTTACTTCCTAACCCCTAAGGTCACAACCGTCACTTCCCCTTGTGACTACAACGTTCACTCACTATTTTAAAACACCCAGAGGGGTTCTAGCTGTTATTTTCTAGAATTCAAGATACGGGACGGTGGAATGTCCTGTAATCCAGCGAATTGGAGGTCACGATTTGTGTATTGTTATGAGCAGTAGTCAGTGGAAGTGATATTCACTACTGTGGATTAACCTTTGCACTAGTGAATACTATGTTCATCCGCAACAATTATCCTCATAATTAGACCAGTTCGTAATTTAGAGGCAAAAGTGATTCGGATCCCACGTTAACCTGTGGATCCCTTACATGTCATTGGCTGTTGGGTTATTAACAGTCAATGTAATACTTATAATACCTTATAATACCTAGATAGGTAGTCATTTCAAAAGGCAATAATAATAACAAAGTACTGGGGTACATTAAAGAGTATTATCGTATTCAGGTATATAGCTGTGCTCCTGGTCAACAATATTGTTACCCACCAAGGATGATTATTGCAGGAGAGCTAAAATCGTGTGGTTGGGTATCGGGGCCTAGGTAGAGACCCTAGGATCTCTAGAAATTCCAGGGGCCTGCCTACCACTCTAGGGCGGAGGCCTGCCTACCTCTCCACTTTGGTATGCTCAGCCGACCAAGCCCGTCCTCACCCACTAAAACCATCCCATTTCTTTTACCACAACTCCTGTTATCATACACACACTGGAAGCATGGCGATAAAGGGGATGCTCACTTTGCTTCCGTTCGTTGCAAGCATCGATTGACGTACGTCCGCACGATTTTTCCCGTGATCTATGAAATGAACACAGCCTATAAATTCCCCTAATCAACAACAACTCATTTGAGGGTGATAGCTCGGGTAACCCCAAACAATTACTCAGTTAGGCAGGATGTGCGTGTAGCCGTGCAGCCCAGAGTTCCACAGGTGGATGATCAGTGCTCGTTGCTCAGTACTGGGGAAACCTCTGCACGCGACCATGACCGATCAACAAGCTTGATGTACACGGTGACGTATGCTATTTCACTAACACCACTGAGAGCTCCAGGACCAAGCAACGGGATCTAAACTTCCAATAGTCCACCCAAAATAAAATGTTCCCAAAGTATCCCACAAAAACATCTCAGTTGATTTCCTGACCTTTCCTGGCCACTACGTAAATTACTCCACAATTTATTTACATATATTTTTAATAATTTCATCTTCCATCCCCATACCCTCCCTTGCGCCTCCTTTCATTATTTTTTCGTTTTTCCAACGCCACAGACACGTCAACAAAGTGAGAGTGCTTACAAACAAGTAATTTTTTGGAAAGCGGTTCAAACGCAAATGGACGTCCAAGCATTTGATCCTGTGATCTCTTGCAATACGTTCACAAGACTAACAAATATTCAACTAAAAAGGTTTCGTTGGCTTTTATTGGCCAAATATCAAACAACAAGATATAATAAGAACCCTTATATTAAAAGATTCAGTGACTAAATTTCCATTCTAAATCAAAACTAGGCTAATAAATTCATTTACGTTAAACAAGAACCTCGATACGTTTTTAATTTGTCAGTAATTACGTCAGTTGCAAGTACCTCTTTTTCTTTGTGACGTAAGTAAAAATACTTTTTTATTCTTGTTTCATATTTGATCACATTCAATGAAACCTGAGTAGCTATTTTCTACCACCATAAAGACATTACGTCTGTATTAAAAATATCAGCTGCATTTATATTCCTTTGGACTCTTGAGGTTTCTTCTTTAAAAGTCATGCATTTTTGCTTATCCGTAGACACACATTTCCTACCGGAAACTCTATCGTAACCCTGAACCAAACGAGAACGGGAGTGTTCGAGAATTTCGAACTCATGATCTTGTGAGGCCAAAGGCTAAACACAATACTAGTAATGAGACACTAAAAAAATTTAATATACTTTAATTCTAGTGAAATATTCGTATTGAGTAGATTTCCCACGAAAAGCGAACATACATATATAGCTGATCGTTTCAAACACAAAACTAAAGGTGGGCTTACAAGTTGGGCAGTAAAAGGTTACATAATTCAGCGAGGATTAGCCGAGCCGGTTATCAAATGTCGGGTGAAGGGGTGTAGGGGTTGATAACTACATAACTCTCGCCGACCGCCCCTCCGAGTGTAACCTAACTCTGAATAATTGTTAAGCTCAACCTCCAAACCCCCCTCCCAACCCACCACTCCTGGTTAAATCAACACCCTCACAATCATGAGTTAACAATTCCAACTATACGAGAATGGGTTTAAGCAGTTGAATAAGCCAACAGAGGAGAGATAAGACAGTTTGGGAAATTAAAACTATCAATTAAATAATTATATTACTGGTTAAAAATTATATTATTGAAACCCCATATTGGTTATACATGAAGCACAATCAATTCACTTGACCAACCAAGTGGATTTCAACATTTAGCTATATATGAATATTTATAATCGAATATAAATAAAATAAATGAAATCACATGACATACCTACTCCACATAGTACTTATTGCGTAGTTTAAAAAGCAATTTGAATTGCAATTCAAATACATTCCTCTAAAGAAGCAATCACAGAGTTCGAGGCGTAGAAGATTACTTTTATTCTACATGAGATGAAAGCCGGAGGTGGCGCGACGTTTTCATCTGATTCATTCTCGCTTCATCTATTTCAAAACCCACAGTCACGTTAGATAAGATTAGATTAGATTATAGAAATAGCGACCATACTACAAGGTAGATATTTTAAGCCAAGTATGAATGAGAAATGAGTGTAGGATTATTGTGGCGCGATCTTGTAGTCTTGTTACTGACTAAGGCTGACATGTTCCTTAGACAGGACTGTTAATTAATAGACCAACAGCCGATGGCAACTAAGGGACCTACGGTTTAACGTGGAATCCGAACCACGGCCTCTGAATTACGAATTGGTCTAATTAGAGGATGGTCTCTGTGGATTAACGTAGTATTTAATTGGGGACTTAATCCACGCAAGAGAACACAATACAAACTAGGTAATATCGCTACGTCGTGGAGCGTTGGACGTATTATCTTATCCGCGACGTTCCTCTAGTTGGTCCGTGACCACGAGGAGATTGACCTTTGTCAGCTTCAGGACATATCTTCATGGGAATGGGGATTTTGTAGATACCTAGATTCTCGTTCTGTCCGGAGAATGATGATAATGCTATTCACTTGTTTGAGAGCAAGCGCCTATTAAAAAGACTACAGCTCTGCTGTCGACCTGTAACTGCAGATCTGGCTCTTTGGACGAAGAGAGAAGAGGGGTGACATCTAGGCGTTTCCATGAGTTTCACGCAAGATATACAGTCCAGACATGAAGTTCATGCGATATGGGTTCCAGTCTGGGTTCCCGTGGCCCGAAGATGGTTTAGTGGCAGTGAGTCAATCACTGTTCGCGTATTGTTTCGAGCACGCATTCCCCGTACGTAAAAACAGAAAAAACATCTGTCTCACCACATCTGCCACCGACTCACTTGACTGGACCAGTCACAAGAGTGAATTTCCATGTCTCCAAAGGTGACACAACACTTACATACACCACTACGACGCGTTAGTAGGTCGTTTATCAAGTGACGAGTGAGTCAGTCAGTGTAGACACGCGACACGCAACTGTACGTGAGAACAGCTGACTCACCGCACGTGCGTGTGATGTCTCACGAGAACAAAGCAGCCCAATATGAGACATACACTGCTTGATCACTTTCCATAGTTTACCTTGTTTAAAGTAGTGCAGTATTTCGATTATACAACACAACAGCAGTCGGACATTTTCATGTGGACATTTATAAACAAATATACGAATATGTACCACAAATTTAAATTAATCTTTTCACATTGAAATTGGTTTTAAAGTGTTTTTACGAGCATCTATGACAAGTGAATGTCAAACTTCATTAATAACATTCTGGTAACATTGTGGCGTTCACTTAATACCAGTTGCTCACCAAGTCCCAACTGGATTAGTTGTCATGACCCTTGATTGATAGCCAATATAATTAATATATTGTCTAATGGACTAATTGATTATACAACTAACTATGGATCGATACCGGACCGTCCTCTTTACATACGTCTGACACGATTTATTTATATTCAGTATTTTTATTATGTCAAAGGAACTATTTGCCAGTTGATGCCTAAGACGAGACAAGTAACGAAAAAGCCAACTCGTCTTAATATGAAAAATAATACTGAATGCTCGAAACGAGGTACAGGTAACCGATTTCAAAATATGCTAAAATATACCTTACTGGTTATTAATACGATCAAACTTGTAGAAATATCTACTCACGAAATATTTAACGCGTGGAGAGATGTTTTGTGATTAGCACCGATATATTATCACCTGAAAGTGTTCCTGTTGCTTGTCTGGTTACGTCCACCTATATTACGCCTTGTTACATACTGCTAAAACAATGCTTCGGTAATGGTTCTGTCGATGTACCCGTTATATGTTGCCTTGTTATAGCATACATTACCATTAACTTTAAAACATTATAGTAAGCACACTCTATGACTAAGCATGACTAGAATGTAATTTGCTATTTACAATGGCTTGTTAGGAATCCTAAACCAGCATCGTTAGAGAACGTAATTTCCGGGACAAATTGAATTTGCGGAACTAACCGGTACAATGATAAGGGGGTTATAGGAGCTGTAACGGTAGCGAGATTGATGCAAGTGAGACGGAGATTGCAGTTCTGCGGTAACGCTGGAGAAACCGGTTTGGGCTGCACGACACTTCCTGCAGTCCTGCAGTCACAGTTGGGAGACTGGGAGACTGCGTCTACGTAAACTGCGGTAGCGCAAACAGCGGTAAGCGGAGTTGTCAAGGTTATTGGGTATATTTTGAGGGGGTGCAGTAAACATATAAAATATTTAAATGGTTTTACACAATGATGTCTTCGAATTTTTGTTATGTATAAAATGTCTTGAATTCATCAAATGTTTTGTGACATAATAGGTAATTTCACATAAACATTTTTTTACCCACATCACTTACATACACTTTCCACAATCCATCAAAACGATTGGACACGATTCCCCCACGCATGCGACCATTTACCGCGGCGTGCGTCCACTTTTGCGTTCCTGCAATAATCAACAGTGACAGTTTGATGATGGCAAAAAAGGAGCTGATATCTAGATCAAACTGGAGACGGTACAACGGTTTGCAAAACTAACTTCATTGTTAGATGCAACGCAAGGGCAAACGACACAGTCTGAGATATCTAAACCGTATAGCATAGGTGCGATTTATACAAACCGCAAGAGTACGTGATATATTTATCGAGAAATACTTTAGGACATTACACCCCACTCCGTTAAAATACGTATATGGAATGGTACAAAATTCGAGTTAGTTGACCTGTTGTATATAAATATTAAATCAGTTAGGTGTCACATAGTTAACTGATTTTGAGGATTTTATATTATTATTTATATTCCATAGAACATTTTTGTTCTTGTCCTGAACTTGGGGAGAGTCTGACTATATTATTAAATAATAAAACACAAGATTTATAATGTAACAAGAAACCAGTTCTGAAATCATACAAAGGCGTGTAGAAAGATTAACCTCAAGAGGATAAAAATAACACGTCTAATACGTATAAAAATGTAAAAAAACTAAATATTTTATATCAGTCAAACTACAACCAAAATATAAAGTTAATCAGATAACAGTGCGACAGCACATAGGCTTGTACATGTTTGAGCGCCCTTTGAAAGTTGATAGGAATATGTCTTAGCTCTGAGGGGGGGGGAAGGAGATTGACAATCCGTCAGAACAAAATTTGAAACGATGACGTCAATTGCTTAGTGACGTCATATGATTATAGGGAAAGCTGTTTAGTGGAACTGAAAACATTACTTTTGTCATATTTAGACATATCTATGAACCTATTTCCCACAGGGAAGTAACATTAATTTTTCTCTAATATGATTATTTTAAAATTTTATGACCATCGAAAGACGATTTCAGATTCATAACCCTTGATTTCCATATCGTGAAAATTATATTGAATTTACTGATGCTGCAAACAATACAGTAGGAAAACACCAAAAAAATTATTCACCGGTAATAAACATTATAGCTTCCTAATAATATTTTATCATAATATTACAATTTTCAAATAAGTCATTATATATTGAATATAATATGCACACGACAAAACAAGTTTTAGATTATTAAATAATAATATGCAGTAAAACAGGGTAAATAGATAAATATAAAGTGAATAGACTGAACATTTAAAGAGAAACTTGTCTCACAAAAACGAGGATGTCTTTCTTGACTAATCCCTGCGTTCGTTCTGGGGATTACTGTTCGGACCACTTTGTTGGCGCTGGCAAGTTTCGGCTGATACATTGCAATACTGTTCAGTACAGAAATTGAATTCTTCACACTTCTATTCTGACTAGCTAGTCAGACAGAATAAAAGTGTGAAGAAGAAAAAAATTAAAAAAAATTAAAAATAATTAAAATTAAATTTAAAAAAATGGGAAATTAAATTAGGTCTTACAGCTGTAAGACCTAATTTACTGGTTATACGCCTCAGTTTTAAGCAGCAATACACGTTAATATCATGATAAATAGTTAGTTCGAAACGTAAACAATTAAAAAAGGTCTCATCGAAATTATTCAGCATTGTTTGTATGATTCATTTTGGAATTTATTAAAATAGAATATTTGTATTAATATAGTATAATTTTGAAACAGGTTCAAAATAAAATGATCATATAATAATCTATGTTTGAAATTCATTATTGGTGATGGTGGATTGATATTATTTAGATTTTTATTGCGGACATTTTCCATCACGATTTTATGTAAAACAAAGTTTCACGACGTTTCGGGATCTGGAATCTGATCCCGTCCTCAGGTGAACTAATATCTAAAACATAGCACAATTAATTAACATATAATCCGGACCAAACCGGTATAAAGCTGAAAACATAAAAGTTTAAAGCAGTCAAAAAAACTTACAAACAAACCATTCACTAAACATTACACACAAAAGAAACCAAACACGTCCACTCGTCACGGAGACTCAAAGACAACTGTTGTCTTTGAGTCTCTGTGACGGATTATATGTTAATTAATTGTGCTATGTTTTAGATATTAGTTCACCTGAGGACGGGATCAGATTCCAGATCCCGAAACGTCGTGAAACTTTGTTTTACATAGGATCGTGATGGAAAATGTCCGCAATAAAAATCTAAATAATATATATAATCAAATTCGTATTAATATAAATTTTATAGCGGATTATTTTATACCTGTCGAATCTCTTCGACAGACCATGTGCAACCAATACACAAATAATTTGAAGATGAAAAGTCTAATATTAAAACCCCGTTTTGAGATTTAAATGTCCGTTTAAAGTAAACAAAAACCTTCTTCAAAATGTATAGAATAGTAGAAAAAAAGTTTCATTATAGTGGGTTTTCTCATTTACACGGAGAAAACGAACACAAAAGGTTTGTTTAACGTTACAGAAATACAGACAGAAATTGAGATAAGTTTTGTTTTGTCTTTCCTGAGAAATACTCTGTAAAAATAACCAAAAATAAATTTATTCCAAGCCAGATAGAGACAAAATTCTTAGTTAATTTATGTGGATTAGATTTTTTCTATTGTATTGACTTCATCTTTTCTACAAAAAAATTAAACGTTTCGATTTATTCTTTATATTTGTTACGATGCGAAAAAACGAAGGATAGATTTATGACGTGTAGGATTTGAGATTAAGATCTCTTGTAAGATTGATGCATTATTCAATGGTACAAATATTTTCAAAAGTTAAGCTTCTTTAAAAACCAGGAACTAGCAGGTTCGACCTTGACGAAACCGGTTGATAAGGATGACTCATCGTATACACACGGAGTGGCCGTGGCACAGAATTAACAGGCGATTAACTGTAGGTTGGGCCGCCGCTGATAAGAGCGGTAGCCAAGCTGATCGGGGTTAGTGGAGCCAGTTGAACAGCTTACAAGCGCAATTCGACGATCCTTGAAGATAAAACCGACACGATGTCATTACAGTTGTTATTGATCTTGCATCACCATTGGCATGGCTAACCTACTAAGGGAACTAGACTAGGAGAAAAACTACTGTACTGTGTAACAGTTTTGCAGACCAAACTTTGTAAATATTGGGTGGCGTGGTGGCGTCATCCTGTAATCCAGCTATAGGATCCATGGTCGGTGGAAGTAGTGTTCTCCTGCGTGGATTAACTATTGAATACTACGTTAATCCGTGAACATCATCCTCATGATTAGACCAATTCGTTATTCAGAGGCAGTGGTTCGGATTCCACGTTAAACTGTACGTCCCTTAGTTGCCATCGGCTGTTGGGCTATTAATTAACAGTCCTGTCTAAGGAACATGTCAGCCTTAATCTGTAACAAGACTACAAGATCGCGCCACAATCATCATACACTCAATCCTCATTTAACTTTGCATAAAATACCTACCTTGATGTATGGTCACCATTTCAATAATCTAATGTATTTGTCAGCAACTTCTGATTATGAAATGAAAATTTATATACAACTAATATTAAGTTACTATTCATCTTAAAATATTTACATGATGTTTCAAACAAACGCGAGAATCATTTGGTTATAATAGAGCGTAAAATATTTTTAACTTTTCAGATACTATCCGGGATACATATTATCGCGTACAAATAGTTAAATTATGCATGAACTATGATTTTATTTATTAAAATCAAGATATATTTTGAAGAGCCTGCGTGGCTTATAGGATACAAAAAAAACATTTGACAAAACAGATTCTTTGTAAAAAATCGAAGTAGATAAAAATACCGTCACTGAAATTTCTTCCATAAAGGATTCTAAAAAAATATCTGGACAAAAATAGATTCAATGACGATACTAATTAATACACGTCTAGGAAATAGAAACTCAATATAGAGTTTCTCGTACCTTTTCCTAACTGCAGTTACGTATAATTCGCTTCACCTGACCGGTTCAATACTTGATAATAGGTATCGAAGAAGCCTGAGGCCAATTCCGTTATTAACCCCCAAAGTTCCACCCAACAGCCGCCAATCCAATTGTCCCTCACTCCCACGTCCCGCGTCCTGGCCGCCTCCCAACTCTCCTGGAATCACTGACAATCCCGGCGATTCCCGACGGGAGCCAATTGGATAAAAACTCTCCTCAGATTGGAGTGCTTCCTCGTGTCTGCTGCAGTTTCTTACCTGCGCTTTGGCATAGTGAAGGGCTACCTGCCTTAATTCTTTAACTTATACTTCTGTTCTACAGCTGTTTGTCCAGTTTGCTTCTTCTTCTCTCTAGCTTACGCTTTCAGGACACTCGAGTTGTTTTTATGACGTCACTGTGGATGCAAATCTGAATACAACTAGTTTAAATAAATGCAGTTTTTTTGTTTTGAAAATGTTACATTTTATTCAATTTTCTTTTATCGACTGTCTCATTTAAATTGGCTCAACGCCTACTTACTCTATGTATAGATAAACAGATTATAACGGTAAAGCAATTGGAACAACTTTCACTATCATAAACACTCCGAAAATGATGATTTGAAAAGCCTGCAATCGTATTGAAACTATCAAGAGAAATACGTGATTTTGTTCTGAACATTTTAGCAATGAACATAGTTTTACAACACTCAAACACCAAATTTACCTGAATTACCACTCACTAAACTTAATACAGTTAAACCGAATGATACAATTGTAATTATTTGAATATGCGAACAAAGTTATTTGATGTGAAAAGGGAAAGAAGGCTTCTGAAGGGGATAAATTAGTGATTGAATCGGGAAAGAAATTCTACCGTATAGTTAACCGACAATAGTTTCTTCGAAATTAACCTGACCGTATTGGTTCATTTGCTTGTTGAGTTAGATAAGACCCATCTCGGTTACTAGGCCATGAGACCCATAAATACAAAACTTGTTACGTTTTAAACATTTCGTGATATACATTTCTTTATTAACACACGAAGATTGACGGCTTAATGAAGTTTGCATCCAGCATGACGTCAGAGTTTAACTGTAATAGCGCATCTATCTCTTTATTTCCACTATGTTTAAAGCGAACGCTTAGTTAAGTTATTTTTTAAGCCATCAGAATTTATCATGACCTAAACAATATAAAATCCTCGTAATGGATCTTCACTGTACCGACGATTAGCAATTATCTATCTTAAAAAACCGATATTTCATAAAAACTATCCACTTTCAATTCATATGACATTCAAATAATTAGAAAACATGTAGTAGATATTATGAATAATTAACATGTTCGTGCTAAACAAAACTACTACAATCGACCCTTTTGGAATGAAAAATTCCAAGACTACGCGGGGAACTTTAATAAGTTAAAATTATATAATTTTCCTAAAATTTATTATTTAAAACGGAAATCATACGATCACGATTTTAAAATATTTAACATATAAAAAAATACTATCTGAAGATAAGCTTTGGTAAGGAAAACTCGTGGTGCTGTTGGAAAATAATCTACAGTACTCATATTGTGCAAAACGACAACGTGGTTTACCAAGTTACCAATCAGATAGAGAGAGAGGGTGGAAGGAGGGAGGGGAGACATTTTTACTTAATTGGAAACATCCTCTGAATTTACGATAATTAAACGTGGGGACTGCATAGCAGTCATCCAGTCTCACTGGCCACGGTCGGAACACACCACATTACCTAAATTGGTCACGAGTTTGTTTTATGGTTGGCAAATGTTATGACATAAAATAGTTTAGGATTAAAAATAGCCAATTGTTTCATTCACATACCTCTTATACTTATAAGTACAACACATAGTTAATATTTCATATGCAATAATTTCTCTTTAAGATAACAATCGAAGGGAATGTCTTAGGCTTCATTACAATGATATCATTAAATATCCATAGGTTAGCATTAACTGCAATTTTCAATTTGAGAACGTCTAATTCTAAGGAGATAAAAATAGATTAAACATGACTTGAGGGCTACAAAATTATACGATTTCCAAATCTGTAACAACATTGGATTATGCTACTGTGTTCGTTTGGAGATTTCAGGTAGTTCTAATAGTTCTAATAATTACTCAAACTTGTCGGAGATAAAAGGTTGGAACGGGATAAATAAGTTTTGTGGCGAGCACGCGGAGCTGTAAAACCAAGCAACTGACAGTTTACAGGAGAGGGAACATCTCACTTCTCTTCTCTAAGAAAACTGGTGGAAAATCGCAACACTAAAGACTTAGTGACTACAGAAAACTATATATTAATACGGACATTAATATATTCCAGAGTGGGACGATGGCGTCATCCTGTAATCCAGCTACTTGGAGGTCACGAATTGTGTATAGTTGTGAGCGATGGTCGGTAGGTGTAGTGTTCTCTTGTGTGTATTAACGTCCGCACTATTGAATACTACGTTAATCCGCAAAGACTATCCTCATTAGACCAATTCGTAATTCAGAGGTAGTGCTTTGGATTTCACGTTAAACTGTAGGTTCTTTAATTGCCATCAGCTGTTGAGCTATTAATTTTAACAGTCCTGTCTAAGGTATATGTCAGCCTTAGTCAGTATCAAGACAACTAGTTCGCGCCACAATCATCATACATCCATACTAGGCTTAAATACCTACCTTGTGGTATGGTCGCCATTTCAATCATCTAATACAAACTTAACCCATTAACACATATCAGCCATAACCCATCTTAATTAAACAGCATAACCACACTACCATCACCATATCAACCATACAAAAATACCTATGGTCGCCATTTCAATCATCTAATACATTGTAACCAGTTTATTTTCAAGAAAAAAACCCGCTCACTAGTCAGAGAAAAATAATTTTAGTACAGCTTATAATGATAAATTAGAGGTGCAAGGATTATTAAGTGATTATGAAGTCGAGCTGTTTCATCGCCAGTAACATAACCCTACTAAGTTCTCTTTGATCACAGAGCTAATAATTTAATGACTATGGAAATTGAATCAGCTTATCTTTGTCAGTAATAAAGCCAGATGTCATAAATTCATTACATTCATTACGCCCAATCGTTTCTCTGATAATAGCTTCGTAGTTTGAGTCTGTGTCTCAAATATAAAAATAAGTATGAAAATAATATAAATAGACGCCACTCCATGAGTCCATGAAACGTGATTAATTAAATACTATAAAATTATAATTAATATTTAATACACTAAACTTAAATAAAAGTATTGTACTTACATTCCTGTGGGAAATAGGTTAGACCATGGATATGTATAATGGTAAAGTTTTCAGTTTATCCTAACAGCTGTTCTTATAACCAAATACAATATTCAAATTCAATACAGTAGCTCTGGTAGTTTTACTGGGGCTTAGACATCCATGTCAAAACTTTAGTGCACTAAACGAATTGAGATACTGCCAGTTTTGACATGCCTATGTCTAAGTTCTGTGGGGGGAGGGGTTGCAGATTTGAGTAACAAACAAAAGTTTATAACGCAAAAAGTGCAGCCGTAGTGTTTAGATACCTTTTCCATAGAGAATACCAAGGCTAGTGTATTGAATTTCACTATTGTATTGAATTTGAATATTGTATTTGGCTATAAGAACAGCTGTTTGGATAAACTGAAAAATCCCCCTTTAGACAAGTCCATGATCTAACCTATTTCCCACAGGGAAGTAAATACAATCATTTTACATGTGTTGCTCGTACAATATCGGTTTTTTTATAACAAGCTAAGTCTTACTGAAGAATATGGACCACTAATTGCCATTATATTATTTAATATATAATCTTTCACGGGAAATATGAATAACCAAACTTAAACGTCGTAAAATTCAAGAGCATGGCGTTTAAGATTGATGGAAGCTCCTGACAGTCATCGACGTGATTGAATCCCTCGTCGAGACAGGAATGCCATTTATACTGGAATACTGGAGGCGGATCTCGTGTGAATCAATGCAGCACTAGTTATTGAACATCTATCTAAAAACAGTAGAAATATTCCTGGACCTTAGCAGAGCGTTTTATAATGTTTCCAATAATATTCTATTGGATAAACTCAAAAGCCTGGGTGTCAATGGTATTCTTGGAATTGGCTAAGTTTGTAATTAATTGATAGAAAACAATTTGTTGTAATAAAGAAATATATAAAAAATCATATTCTAGCAAATCTCCTTTAACTCAGATTCTGCATGGTGTACCCCAAGGCTCAATGCTTGGCCCATTATTAGTTCTATGTTATATTAAAGGTATGCCTCTTTCTTTTCCCAATAGCTCTTCCGCAAATATTTGTCTTTATGCAGATGACGCTAGTCTAAAGATCAGCGATAATCTACTTCAGAACTTAGAAAACAATATCAATCAAAGTATATCAGATGTATACAAATTTTTAAATAATTACAATAATTAACAACCTTTAGTAATTACAAGTAAGACTAATTTCATCACATTTAAAGCAGGTAAGATTAAAACTTCCACTGATCCTGTAATAAATTTAAATAATCAAATTTTGAAAAAAGTCAGTTTTACAAAATTATAAGATAGGATGAACATTTAACATGGAATCTGCATGTTGATCATGCTGCAAATAAAGTCACTTCAGGAATTTATGCCTTATATAGAATGTCAAAATTTTGTTCTGTTGATATTTTAAAGACTCTTTATTTTGCTTTTGTCGATTCCTCGATAAATTTCGGTAGGCCTATAGCTATATAAGGCGGCACATCCAAACAAAAAATTTGGATAGAATTCTCATTCTCCAGAAAAGAGCTATCCGCACCATGCTCAATCTGAAATTTGATATTTCTGTCCGTCACCATTTCACTGACCTAGGCATAATGACTGTTTACAATCATTATGTTTTCCAAACAATTCTTTATGTAAAACGACTCCTTGTAAAAAATTTCATTCCAAGGCTAGATGACAATCATAAATAAATGACTAGAAACCGAAGTAGAATCGCCATTCACTCTCACAAGCTCGCATTTTTTAATAAAAAAACTCTTGTGCAGGTGCAAGATTTTATCATATCTACCTGAGGTGGAATTACGTACCGTAGCATTGATAATTTTTTTGAAGTAAATTGAAAATGTATTTGATTAGAAAGCCTCTTTATAATTTCACTGAACTGTAATAAAAAGGTTGTTTTCAAAAGTTTTTTTAAAAGTAAAAAATTTAAATTATAATTGTAGATTTAGTTCTAAACACTTAGATAGTATTAATGACGCCATTCGATGTATACAATGTATATTTTTTTGAATAAAGAGGTTTTCAATTCAATTCAATTCAATATCCCGAATGTAACACAACAGTGACATTAAGGTAAAGAAAATATTAAGTTCATTGATTAAACATAAATATAAACAAAAGTGGTAATTTGTATTCTGTATATATATACACGTTAAAACCACCACTCATCACAAATTCTCCCATATCCCGACTAGCTAGAGAGCTGAAACTTTTGATATATATATATATATATATCTTTTACACAAAAAATATAAAAGTGTGAAAGTTTTTTAATGAATTTATCCATATACTTATACCCTACACGTCTTTTAAGTTGTCATATTAATCTTACGAGGAAATAATTTGGTTTTGGATTTCAACATAAAATGTTGACTTGAGGTAATCAAGGAAAACAGGTGTTTTTATTTGATCATTGAAAATAAACATGCATTCAAAGGTAAATAAAACAGATTATGACCATTATACCGTAATTTCTTTAACTAGCTCAAAATCCAATCTAATTTTATTTTAAAACTAAAAAGTTAAATTATTGTTACTAATGTATTACTATTATTAATTAAATAAATTTATAGTCTATTCATATAGTACTTAGATATACGTATAAATTATAGTATAGGGATTTATAAATATACGACCCAGAAAATAATTACAATTGTTTTCTAAATATTTGGACGAGTACTTGACGTCTCGTAGGAAATAAGTGTACGATTTGCCGGTAAATGTATCAAAACACGGAGAGCGGAGAGCAAGGAGACGCCGCAGCTCCCCCGGGGCCCGGGCTGTCACGTGTGATAAGATTTTTCCCCAATTCCGAGGCCGCCGGCGCCACACGAGTACATCTCCGGAGGAAAACTGTTGTAAAAGATTTCGACTCCCGCGACGTCACGGCAGCTTGGTTTTCCAGTAATTGTGATTCTGCGGAACGGAACATGGGCGAAAATGTTTTACTTCCTGCTCGTTTACTAGGCTTATATCTACACCGAGACCTATTATGTAGGCTACTATATTCACTCATAACATACCCCTGAATATCACTCACGGAATTAATTCTTGCACCAATCATAAAAAGTTAAATTTGCCCGTCATATATAACTATCGCCATTAGAACCAGCGAAAAAACAATAAGTAGTAGTATTAAAAAAATAGTAGTTCGAATCATTAGTCTACGTCCAACCCCAATGCTATAGTTAAGAGTCTGCATCAGTGGTAGCCATCTTGAATTTTAGTCCCGTAAGAGCAATGTTAAATTCTGGCGGAACATACCTTCTCTTTGGCGTTAATTTTAAAAGTATCAATGTAAAACTTTGGAAGTACATTGATGAGATGTGGCTCAAGGGCATGACCTTTTAATATGTTCAAAAATTTAACTTGATATAAAAACAAAAACCCAGGAATATTTTACAAAATAAATCATTATTATTATTTATTTATTGAGAGCGAAAATAAGAAGTTCTGTAAGGTGGTGCCCTGGAGCACTGTAATATCTTTAATTTGACACCTCTTCCGTTAATTTATGACAATAGGTCAAGGAGATATAGGCGCCAGAAATTAACATTGCTCTTACGGGACTAAAATTCAAGATGGCTACCACTGATGCAGACTCTTAAGGAGAATATTACAAAATCCATTTTTTCTATATTTCTTAAACGTTATCCGTTGGGTCTCATTACAGATCAAAACCCACTCAAAACATTCTAACAAATATTTTAACTAGTTTTCTCTTGTTTATTAAGACCTGCTGTCTTCTTGTAAATAGTATTTTTTACTTAGTTTTAGAAGATCTGACACAAAATATCCGGTAATCATAGGTCAACGACCAAGCCATGAAGGCCTCTGGTCCTGTGTGCTGGCTCAGAGTGATTCTCACGGTAAACAAATTAATAGCTCTGTAGCTAAGAGGCGCTCACCTTGTAACCCGAAGGTCCGGTCCTGTTCCGGAACTAGACGCCATTTGTAATTGGGTTAATTATTAATTATCTACCTAACAAGCGGTCAACGTTTCAGTGTACAAGGCCAGGGTTTGAATCTTTCACTATCAAAACGTAAAAATATTAATATTGCGCACTTACAGTACAACAGGTCGTACGAGGACTCCACACTTACCTGGAAAATAAAATTAGAAGTAAATATGGATAATAAACACGTAGAAATGCCTACAAGTGACAAACTGTCAACAGGGAAAGATTAACTACATTAATGGAAGCATAAATTAAAATTAAGCATACTTATTAAAGATAAACATAGATTAGATTATTGAAATAGCGACCCTGCCATAAGGTAAGTATTTTAATTTAGAATTTGATTTTAGTGAGGTTAATTGGTCACATAAATACATAAAAAAAATTCGAAATCAAACCATAAATTTGCTGCATTATTGCAACATTAAACTATTATTTACTAAGTTTCACGACGTTTTGGAATCTGGAATCTAATTTTGTCCTTAGAATCGGGACTAAGCCACTATAAAGCTGAAAACTAATATTTTTAAAGCAATTAAAAACTTTAAAAAATACCAAGCCAAAGCCACACAACGTTGGATCAAAATAATCCGTGCACAGACAAGCCCAAGAGCACAGGAAGCACTGATCAGCGCTTGCCCTCTGGTGTTGTGCCCGTGATTTATTGTTTTACATTTTTTTACTGCTTTTAACCTAGATATTATTATGTTTTATGTTCCAGCTCACTTGAGGACGGGATCCGATTCCAGAACCCGAAACGTCATGAAACCTCGTTTTACTCTTGACAGAAAACGTCCTATAGCAATCCAAATACTCGTAACATAAACCCACCGTCAACAACAATGGATTTCAAACGAATAATTAAACTACTGTAGAAGAGTTTGTAATGGGCAAAGGATAAAAAATGTCTTCGACCACGCTAGGAATAACTACTGAAAACCTCATGAATCTTGGACACAACGGAAGGGTGTAAAACAATGAGACGATAAAAACGATATCTGTGAAAACACTAATTGAAAGCCATTGTAGGACGGTTTCTCCAGTCGAAGCACGCTAGGCCATAAACTAAAGTGACATCTGGACAAAAGACAATCAAAATTGGAATGTAAAAGAGAGAGAAGAGCCGCACCGCACGGACGAGCGTCTCCGTCTCCCTACACAATGGTTCATTGTCGACGCGTCGGACTGCGGACATATAGGTTACGAGTCACATAGATTACTAATTTGAATTAGTTTCAAGATAAATAATACAAAAACATGCATGTGAAAAGATACGTCTACAACAAATCAGTTCTTGAGAATATTTTATCATATAGTCACATAAATAAGGGGGAAAAGTATTCCTGATTGATGCTCAAGAAAATTCCCAATGAAGACGTGTAGGCCAATAAACCTGTCCTGGCCTATACTAAAAAGACATAATGGTAAAGATAATGACAGGTAGGTAATAACATATTGGATAACTGGTCAGGCTCAAGTTTTTTTTTTTTTTTTGGAACTCCTTCCAATTCTTCAGATTACATCTATAATATTATAAAGAAGAGGTGGTTTCTGTATGTTTGTTTGTGGGTTTGTGTGTTTGTGGGTTTGTTGTGGCAAGTAAATGCGAAAAATACTGAACCGACCGGTTTGAAATTTTACAGAAAGGTATATCTTAAACTCATGCAACACATAGGCATACTCATTTCCTTAAAATCCTCTCGGGCTACGCCCTGTGAACGTCCTAAGTTTCAATGTTTACATTTTTAGAGAATGAAATCATAAAATTACTTGAATGTCAACAGCTGTGAATACTAAATTAAAGTTCGAGAAGAAGAGAAGAAGAAAAAAGAGCTGCGTGACCGTCCTAGGTTTAAATGTTTACTTTTTCTAATGACAACATCCGTTTGCACTATATTTTGACAGTTCGGGAAGAAGAAGAAATAAAGTTGATTTTTCAGATAAACTGCTGGATCGAAATTAGTGAATTACGTGTTTGAAATAGTGGAATGGTAGATTTCGACTACTGTCTATTACATTAATCCTTATCCTCTCCCAATATTTGACAGATGTTACTTTGAAATGTTGTAGACACTCGTGTTTTGTCATTTTGTAAACAATGAAGAATTAATTAACAATAACTTAAATGTATGAGTAGAGCCTACACCTTTCAGCCTTTTTTGACCCGTGCGAAGAACGGGTACTTTGGCTAGTTACTTATATTAGGTCAGTTATGTGTATGCATACTAATCGTTTAAAACCATCATTTTTACAATTTTTCACAATTAATTTTTTAGCCTTATTAATAATTTATTAAACATTATTTTTAAGAGCTGAAACGAATTATGGGACAGAGACTCTTTCTCCACTCACAGGTATTGAAGAAATACTTCAGTGATTTTTTATTTATTTTTGTAATGTTGCATTTGTTAACATACTGAATCAAGTTATTTCATTTCAGGAAAGTTCAAAAGAAAATGGGTCCATTGAAAATGCTATTCTAGTCCAGTTTCGCCTCTAAGCTACAAAGATTCGCCCC
Source organism: Nephotettix cincticeps (assembly GCA_023375725.1). Lineage (NCBI taxonomy): Eukaryota > Metazoa > Arthropoda > Insecta > Hemiptera > Cicadellidae > Nephotettix > Nephotettix cincticeps. The sequence goes on from CM041787.1 coordinate 55,106,806, forward strand.
CTTTCTCCTCATAGGTGAACAAGCTAGATTTCTCCATGATTTCGAGGACTACCAACCGAAATAAATTTAAATCTATAGATCTAATGTAATTTTTGGTATGGATATGTCTTAGCTCTGGGAGGGGGTGTTGGCAATTTGTAAGATGAAAATTTGAAACAGGTTTCAATAGAAACTACTAGAGCTATTGTATTGAATATATATGAATAAGAACTGCTATTTAGAAGAACTGAAAACATTCCCGTTAGACGTATCCATGATCTAAACTTTTTCCCACAGGGAAGTAAATACAAACATTTTTTAAGTTGTTACATCAGAAAAATATATTTACAATATTTTAATGCTCGTACATCCTTATTTAAAACTTTACGTTATGCGTGGAAAGTAAACACACTCATACCATGCATAAAATATTTGAGAAACTGAATACAGAAAGGTTTCTGAAGGGTTAGTGTCTTTCAGCATTGTCACGGATAGCTTCGAGATGGTCATTTAGGTTAGTAGCCTTTTCCTAAAAGTTTTTAAGAAGTAACTTTTAATGTTGCACTATTTTTGTGTGAAGGCCGCCGCAGGAGCGGGGTAAGGTGTCGATCTTGACAAATTATCCATTCGTTATTTAAATCTTTAATGATAAACCACAGCAAAATAACGATCAGTAAATCTGTAGATCATAATGTTTTTGTGATTCGAATAGTTTGTATCGAACTTTTTAAGCAAAAGCCTCTATCATTTTAAAAAGACCTAGTTATCTCCTTTCTTTGGCCACATTCATAAATTGACATGGAAAATCCTGACAAGCAAAAAAGAACGAAAATTGCAAAAATGTTATCTTGAGACAAACGCAACACGGTAAACGAGGAAGAAAATAACGAGGTGTCAGCCAGAATAATGACGGCAAGATGTAAACATTGCTGGCACCGTGCAAGCTGACGCCGTGGGTAACAGGTGGTAGGACTAGGGTGGATGAGGGGGGAAAGGGGGGTGGAACACACAGACACAAACACGTCGGCGACACATCGTGGGTCGCGCTGGGGAACATGTTTACTAACTGAGTAGCCTGCTATGGTTGTTACAAGCGATGGTTGGTGGACGTCATATTCTCTGGTGCGCATTACTGAATACTAAGTTCATCCGCAAAGACCATCATCATAATTAGACAATTCGTAATTCAGAGGCCGTGGTTCGGATTCAACGTTAAACTGTAAGTCCATTAGATGCCGCCGGCTGTTGGGCTATAAATTAACAGTCCTGTATAAGTATCATGTCAGCCTTAGTCAGGAACAAGGCTACAAGATCGCGCCACAATCATCTTACACTCAATCCTCATTCATACTTGGCTTAAAATTGTAGTATGGTTGCCATTTCAATGATCTAATCTAATCTAATTAGACCAGTTTGTAGCTTAGAGGAAAAAATTAGTGTTCGGATCCCACATTAAGCTGTTAACTTCTTAGATTCCATTTGCTTTTGGGCTATTGACAGTCCTGTCTAAGCAACAGACCAGCCTTAAGTCTGTGACAAGACAAGATGGCGTCACAATCACCTTACACTCATTTCTCAAGCATTCTTGGCTTAAAATACCTAACTGGGCAAGTTGCATTTTTAGAGAGTATATAATAATAAAGGTTGTGGTCTTGATATTACCAACAGCGTGAAACAACAGGTGACATCTCTACAAAGTAATATACTGCTAAAATGGGACACTGAACACGCCCACGATGAATTAGGGCATTTTAATCCGTTTCAAACATCGACACGAATGTAAACGATATGTCAATCTTTATTATTATCACAACAGACTACAGAGATTTCTTAAGATAATGGTGCCGGTTTGTAAGCTTATAATAAACATTTCAGCCATATTAGTTCGGTTAATGTCTTGGATACATTTTTCTGTTAAACAAGAATGTGTTGTGTTGCAATGTAAGTAATCATGATTGAAAATAAGATAAAAAATAGAAAAAGTATTTTCTGTTAAAAGAATGAATTATGAAGCTATATAATTTGTAACATAAGAAACACTTTTTATCGGTCAAAAAACCTAATTCAAGATTAGACACAATATATGTGGACATGTCAATGTTTAACAGCTGGAAATTATTAGTAACTCTGCTTTAAAATTAGGGGTTTTAAAAGATTCTCTTTATCTTATGTTGAATCCGCGAAACCTTCATTTATTGAGTTACAAAAACATATTTTCAAATCTCTCGGTAATTACAAGAGGAGTTGATTTACTTCATATGTGCATTGATTTTCTTCACCTAGAAAATATGAATTTAGAAATAAACAAAAAAATACAATTAGGATTAGTCAGGTTTATGCTTAGGGCCCGAAATAATATGACAACATCCGCGTGTCTGTAAAAATGACGGTTCATAAGTTAAAGGCTACTCATATTAAATATAAGAAAAAACATTTTTAAATATTCCGGTAAAACGATTTAAACAATTTAACCATTGTGAAAAAAACGGCATAACAAAATTATAATTCCATGACAAATAATTGCAAAGCTAAACTAATTTTATAGATCACGGTAAACACAGTACGCTGTCAATGTTATTCTAATGGAGTGTACTACAGAAGAATTTATTTATTCATTATTTACCAATTGTTTATGATGAAACTTGAAAAGCATTAAGATTAGATTAGATAATTTATATGACAACAATACAAATGTAGGTATTATAAGCCAAGTATGAATGAGAATTGAGTGTATGATGATTGTGGCGCGATCTTGTAGTCTTGTTACTGACTAAGGCTTAACATGTTGGATAGACAGGTCTGTTGATTAATAGCCCAACAGCCGATACCAACTAAATGACCTACAGTTTAACGTGGAATCCGAACCACGGCCTCTGAATTACGAATTGGTCTAATTATCAGGATGGTCTTTGTGGATTAACGCAGTATTCAATAGTGCGGACGTTAATCCACACAAGAGAACACTACATCCACCGACCATCGCTCACAACTATCCACAGTTCGTGACCTCCAATTAGCTCGGTTACAGGATGTTGCCACCGTCCCAGCCAAATGTAAGGCTACATCATTTTTTCAGTTTATTTAAAATAAGTCACTTTCACTAGTTCGCTTAAATAACTTGGAAATATGTTTAGGAAAAAGTGTATAAAACAAACAATTTTGCGAAACTGGTAAAAAATTCAGAGTATTACTGCACAGTAATATTTCTTGCGGATAAAGTTTTAATCTCAAAGAGAACGAAAGAGCCGCACAGCAAAAACACTGACAGGAGTTTATTGACACTGACAGCGGTCGAATTACCTTTCCTCTGTTAGAAATTCTCATTTTATGTTTGCTTTGCAATTCATACACACGCGCATATCTGAACACCCGGTCTGTGTTACTGAAACATACAGTACGAGTGGTTTATTCAAAGCAACGGATTTACACAATTTTCCACCTACCTAATTACGTTAAATAATCTAATTAAGAAGTGTATTATGTTTGTTTTACCTTTGTGAATCATAATAGGTAAAAAATTCACTTTTTATATGTTCACCATAAAAAATTAAAAATAAATCTTTGATTATCCTTCTAATGTAAATAAACATATTGTTTAGAAATACTAAATACACTACAGTTATGAACAACACATAAACCTAGGATTTGTAAGAATTATACCACAACCAGACGCATACAACTAAACAACTGTTCATAAAAATACATACACATTTGTTTAATGAATTGCGATCTTTATAATTTATTCTTGATTACGGGTCTTCATCAAATGTACCATTCTGGAAAAAGATTTAACGAGGAAAATGTTAAAATGTGTAATGTGACTGGGACGGTGGCGACGTCCTGTGATCCAGCTACTTGGAGGTCACGAATTGTGGATAGTTATGAGCGATGGTCGGTGGGTGTAGTGTTCTCTTGTGTGGATTAACGTCCGCACTATTGAATACTACGTTAATCCGCAAATACTATCATCATAATTAGACCAGTTCGTAACTAAGAGGCCGTGGTTCGGATTCCACGTTAAACTGTAAGTCCCTTAGTAGCCATCGGCTGTTGGGATATTAATTAACAGTCCTGTCTACGGAAAATGACAGCCTTAGTCAGTACCAAGACTACAAGATCGCGCCACAATCATCCCACAATCATTTCTCATCCATACTTGGCTTAAAATACCTACCTGGGTAGGTCGCCATTTCAAATGGTAATCTAATCTAATCTAATCTAGGTACTGCTCGACTCGTGAAATGTTAGATGAGGTGTAAATTAAGTTATAGTAATTATCTAGAGAAATGAAAGATTAACAAGTTATCGTACAACAAATAGTTTTCTTGTTAAAATCATTCCCATAACCACTTTAACTTTAGTTTAACACTTCAACTAACCTTATATGACGACCGCCAGAAATTTAGTGAAACAACTAATTTAGTTCTGAAAGGCCTAAACTAAACATGCATTTTATTATGGTCCAGTACTGGATCCAATTGCCTTTATCGGTTATTAATGAATTATTCTGAAACACAAATCACTGACCATTGTCCGGTCGCAAAGCTGCATACTCGTACGACATGAAATCCATTGCCCTCATCCTCCAAGCTAAAATAATCATTAAAAATACGCATGAAAAGTATTAACTAAAAACGAGTCCCCACGCAGCACGCTGGCGTGAGTAGAGTAAGTTTCACAGAACGTAAATTATTCCCATCATAATAGTCGAATAGTACAGAGTGTCACAAGTAAAAACACATTCTATACAATTTGTCAATAACTAAGCGAGTTATACCAATTTGGCTCTTATCAAAGTGGGCAATGAATACGTAGGTTTGCTGTGATAAGAAACATTACATTGGTTGATAAAACTTCTAAGCTAGGTTAACTTAGGCAGAAAATTTTGGAATAATATTTAAGTAAATAAATGAGTTAGTTTTAGACATTTTCCATAAGATTTATCTTGCCAATATACTGTGTTTCCCAATTTGAATTATCTCAGTAACCAATTGACCAGAAGTTATAATTCAAAATACTAAATTGTGTTTTTTTAGCTGAATCCAATAGTAAAAAAGGAAATTTGATTTTTTAATTATATTTAAATAAATTGAAACCCCCATTTCGGGGGGTACGAAACCCCACATATATTACAGATAGGAACAACTCTATAGAATATTATTACTGTATAATCAGACAATAATTGCGGCCGATGATCCAATAATAGTGTCGATACATATACGCTTTTATATATACAATTTTGAATGAACCCCCAAAACGGGGTTGAGTTATGAACTTCTATCACGGTCCCGGACTTAATTTTCACCATACGGGTCAGGTGGATAGCTCACTTTTCCATAGGAAATCTGCTAATAAAATACAACGTTGCTACAGTTATTGGCGCAATTTTAAAGTTAGAGGAACCAAAGCGGCAAACAACGTTGTAAAGAAAGTTCGCCATTGTACCAAGATTGAATTTAACGGTAAAGGGGAAATTATAGGTAATAAAACTTGAGTATAAAAGCGAAGAAAGTTGCCGATCTTTATCTCAATCTCTATTCTTCCCAAAACAAAGTCTGGAACGATGTAGCGCCTCTGTGTTTACGTTCGGAAGTACAGTAGTCAAAATATTTACGAAAAGCCTGTAATTTGGAACATCTACTTTAGATTGAAAGATAAATCATGAGGGTAAACTGATTTTAATACATTAAATTAAACCACTTACTTAACTTATTGGTTTTAATTGAACCAATAAGGTTTCCTATTATATATTTTAAAGTATTTAAAATTTTCTCAATTACTTATTTATAATTACGTTCAATGATTTTCAATAAATATCAACTAATAAAAACACATTCTATATTACGTCCGTCCATTGTACGGGTGGTATGAGTGTTATGAGGAAAGATACGGTATTATGAATATATATTTACCTGAAATCAAAAAAAGTAGTAAAAAATGATTAAATACAAAGGTAAAATATATTCTCAACTGACGTATTTAGTATTGATTTTAAAGTAGACAAATTAAATTTCTAAAGGCACAATGTGTACATTTTATTTATAGCTGTAAGATGCTACATATACATGGGTAAAAAAGTTATCATACAGTATATTTACCGTCAATATATTGTTGCAACTTACTACTTATCTTATTTAAATTAGTAAATATGTATAGTTAGTAAAGTAAGTTAGTTGATTTACATAAGATAAAGTTTTCATATGGTATAACTTTAAAAAAGATAAATGACTAATGCAAATAGCTGACAGCTGGTTATTTCTTTACAGAACTTTAAAACAATATTTTGACATGGATATGTCTTAGCTCTGGGGGGTGTTAGTGATTTTTAAGATGGATAATAGGTAACAGGTTTCCATAGAAACCTGGTCTATTGTATTTAATTTGTAATACAAGAGAATAAGAACAGCTGTTAAGATGAATTGAAAACATTCCCTTTAGACATATCCATGATCTAACCTATTTCCCATAGGTAGGTAAATACAAACATTTTTTAAATCTGGTTTCCTAGAGTTCATTATTTTATGTTAATAGGTTGAGGGATATTTTAAAGTAAATCCTTCTCAAAAAGTTATAAAATTATGATAATATGTTTTATCATAGCGTGCGCTTCTCCGTTTACAAGTACTTGTTCAGCGTTACTGAGCGTTAAGAGATCAGACCCATTTCGGATACGTAAAAAGACCAAAAATACCATAATTTTAAGCAGCGTACATACAAAACTCAAATTTTATTTGTAAAGATATAATTTTCTAGTAATAAAACAAAAAGGTACGAAATAGTATATTTCATCACTAGGACCAAAAACGAACGTTTACGAGCACAAGTTCAACAGGCGATGCTGTTAAAATGTGCCGTGTAATGAACTATTTCGTCATACTGCAAATAAAATGAACAACTCTTAGAACATAACTAATTATTACCTGACTTAATATCAATAGTTGTTGATTATTTTTTGGCTTTAGACTAATCAGCTGTTATGTTACTTACGTTGTAGCAGTACTTGATTCCAGATTGGTTGTTTAGGTTATGTCAATCATTACTATCGATAGTTCGATTTAATAGTCGATTACAATATTCACAATCGAATGCTACCTCGAATTAAAAAGTATCATCAACAACGATCCTTTGAGGCCTTGTACTCAAAACATTATCACAATAATAGGTATATTCCAAGGAAGAAAAAGATCACGTTTTCATCTTAAACCCACGTACCTAAAACAGCTGTTTTTGAAGCAGTATGGCGAGAATATACATAAAGACATAAATGGCAGGTGAGGTACCGCGTATTTTGTGAGGAAATATGACGACACACAGCCGATAAATCTACTATGACTGACAGGAAACTCAATAAAATGCACCGATCCATCAGCCGGAACTCGAGTATTGCACGCTTCCTGGTATTAAGTAAGCGACAACCCCATCACTCCTATCACAAACCCTTTGAATAATGAATATTACCAGTCAGTCTCATTAAATATGCCATTTGCAATATTCGGGTACATGTTTCTTTAGCCAAGCAAGCAGGATGTTTTGGCCAGGACAGTCCTGTTAGCACCTCCTATGTTAACGAAACCTATCCTTCGTTCTACTCCTCGATATCCCATCTCGCAATGTATTAAGGTTCTTTCTTGTGGAATAAGGCAAATGAAAGCACCAAAAGTCCACAAGGAGTTCATCTCCGAGTTGTACAGGTTGGGAACAGCATCCTACTTCTACAGATGGAAAACTCACCGTTTTATAAATGCTGAAACAATAATAAAACGTATTTGTATACCTGTCGTGTTTCTTTGGCTAATTAATTAATTGAGGGGGCGCAGATCGAAACATCGCCCCGGGAGCCTGATAATCTCGTGTTCGGTCCTGAGATGGAGTCTTAACACTTCCGGTGTAAAGAGTCTGCAATTCTTCCGCCCTCTTGGATTTTAGTCCCATAAGATCAATGTTAATTTTGTGAGCATCACTAACCACTCTATAGTCGTAAAAAGGTGATTTTAGTGTCAAATTAAAAATTAATTTATTTTACCGCAATAAAAAAAGAAATTATCTATTACTTATCAGTTATCATAGTGTGGTAATTACATTTTTCCGGAAAAAATTAATTATGTTTGCTAATTCCTTAGATAACTGCTGTACATTTGACTTGGAACATCAAAAATCTTTTACGACTTTCGTGTAACCAGTAATACTGTGACAAAATAAAAATTGCTTTTATGGGGCTAAAAACAGAATATTTCGCCTGTCGGGGAGACCCCTAAGAGTTTTCTTCACCTTTATTAGCAGTGTAGTGTAGTAGATCCCATTAAACAGCTGTACTTTGAGACGAAACGTGCAATTTTTGTCCCCCTTCGGAAGCAGATTTTCATAAGATTTTCTTGAAACTTGGTAACGATGTAGTTAAATAGTTATATTAGAGCCTTCATACCTAAAAAAATTAGCGATATTTACAAGTAACGCAATTTCCGTTACTTTAATTTAAATGTATTTAAACTTACACAATTGATTTTCGGATATATATCAGGTATGACGACCCTAGAACTAACATTTATCCATAAGAAAAAAAAGGTTTAGACATTAGATCTTAACTCATTTTCTTGAGGAAGACTCACCAGGGACCTGTAGCCCAGCCACGTTATAGTTGTGGACAACTGTTTCCGTGACACGGCTAGAGCTCCACAAACGACTCATTTAAGTGCGTGTGGGATGAGGGATGGGACTTTGGAGATATACGGTATGATATAAATTGAAAGATTTGTGTGTAATTTGGAATCAAATTGCTAGATATTTCTAGAGTAATTACAAATCGTTATTGTTTCAATAATAGTGAAATTATTCGTCGTAACTGCGCCCCGTGTTACAACTGTGAGAGAGTTCAGCGGGTCGGGAATAATTTGGGACCTGTCGCCACAACGGCGAATAACAGGCTATTTAGGACGCGGTACCGACAGTAAATAAGATGATTAAAAATATAATCTTCTCCTTTTCTATTTATTAGTTTACACCAGATTAATGATAGGTACTGACCACGGTTTGTGTCCGTCCCTAAACACGTTACTGAACGACCAATGGGTCATTTAAAATTATCATTTGATATAGTTAACTAGGTCAACAACATAAATCATATTAAGGATACATCATTTTAAGCGAAAACCGTGATTTATTGGGTTTGGTATAACTATAGAATTTAACTGCCAGTCAAGATTAAGTAATGGAGGAGTATTGATTAAACCAAAAATAATAACATTGTGAAGTATAGTTGTGTAAAATCGTAACCTACGTGGTCTTCCATGTTTAGATAGAACACGCGACAGTGTAATGTCACCAAGTGAATGTGATAAGGAAACACAGAAACGACAATTTAGCGTATCTACGATTGCACGTACAAACTGCTTTGCTTGCAATGCAGCAGCGTTAGAGCTGGGAGAGGGATGGGGGGAATCACGTAGTGACGTCAGCAAGACGTCTGTGCCCTCTGGGTGACACACGCGAGACTGACAACAATAGCCTGCCAGATGGAAGTTAACATTCCATCAAATCAAGAGTTTGCTGAAAATTAACAATAATTTAAGTTAGTCATAATATAAAACACTGATCACGACAGGTTAAGTCGAGAAAAGAGTTTTAAACACTTAACACTATATATAGTGTTAAGTGTTAAAAACTTTTTTCTCGACTTAACCTGTCGTAATCAGTGTTTTATATTATGACTAAATTATATATATTGAAATAATTCGACCAGCCGACTTGGTAAGGGTACTTGGTCGAATTATTTCAATATAATAATATTAGTAGCCCTGTTTGATGAAATAAACAGTAATATATATATATATATATATATATATATATATATATATATCAGTCAGATAATATTTAAACTAAAAAAACAGTTTACTGCAGGAGAACTTCTGCCCTGCAGTGGCGTATCACGAGATGCACTGCTGCGCTGCAGTCGCAGACTGATGCAGACGACAGTATTCGCGACACGAATGCTGATTGGTTAATTGGTCGACCAATCGTCTTTATTGGATCCAACTCCCCGGCGGCGCGCCGCTGCCGCCCGGTGCTCTGACAAATTGGAAACGTCGGCTGAATTCGAACAGGACATTGTAAATTTAAGCTTTGTAGTTCGTAATTAGAACAATCAACTTAGTAACAGTTCCGGGAGAACAGATTCGTCAAAAACTACAGCGGCACTGGATACAAAGCTGTATAGATACATTCTGCACCCCCATATAGAAAATCAAACACGTTTCTGTATTTTTCATACTAAAAAATGAGAATTTAAAAACTTTAATGGGTAAAACTTGCCTACTTACTTTCAGTGTCCGGCGACTAACTTTATTCCAGAGAGTATTACCAGTATGTCTCTGTCAAGCAAATGGCTAGGATGCTGCACCGCACCACACCCACAAGATTTTTTTCATCGCCTCCAAGAAAGCTACATATTTGCAAATATATTTCTTTTGAATTTTGTACCTCCACCCATACACAAGTCAGGGTCTTCTACACCGTGTATTGGAGATCTACACCAGGTGATAATCCTCATGGCTGGCATGGGGAAGTTGATCACCGATCAGCGTTGTCTCCCACCTTGCAATACTATTGGCTGAGAGTGAAACCTCTACAACTCGAGTTCGTGACAAAAAGCTCATTCGGTTGTTGAAGATTGCTACCAGCTAGCCAAGGGGTAACGCGCTGGTCCGGTGAGAAAAATGTCGCTGAATCTAACACAGTTCAGTGTATCTGAGTGGACAGTACAAAATCAAACACTACTTGGATAATTAGTTTGTATTGCATGATTAATATTCACGCTCGGATAGAAAACGTTACACCTAAATTAACATTTATAATAGGTGAAACAATTTGGAGTTAGTGAGCGATGATTAGACCAATTCGTAATTCAGAGGCAGTGGTTCGGATTCCACAAACTGTAGGTCCCTTAGTTGTTTCCATCGGTTGTTGGGCTATGAATTAACAGTCCTGTCTAAAGAACATGTCAGTAACAAGACTACAAGATCGCGCCACAATCATTCTACACTCAATCCTCATTCATACTTGGCTTAAAATACCTGGTAGTATGGTCGCCATTTCAATAATCTAATCTAATCTTAAACAGTTAAATTGCTTAAGGGATGTTTTGTTTTGTTCGAACGACTATAAGTTTGTAGTGTTGGCATATGATTTTTACACTTACAAATCATAATCAAACGATTTTGTAGTTTAAAGTAGGTCAAGGCACTCTTACCTCATACTCGTATGTTCAACTGTTCAACAGTGTTGTGAAAGTTTACAGACAATGGTGGGAGGTGGTGGTAAACATAGGCAATCTAAATAGTTAACATATTATCAAAACGACCTCGGACGCTAACTATGTCATTTCCTATTTCGATGCACATAAAACTTAAGTAAAACTACAGTTTAAACCTGACAATACAGGTATTTTGTACTGTTGGTACCCTAATTAATTGAGAATAATTGATATTGAATACATTTACTACAAGATTTTAAAAAATTAATTTTTCACATTATATTGAATTTAAATATCGATATTCTCTCGGGTTTCAAGATCATTCAACTAATACAGTATTTATTTTGTAAAATTGCACTCAAATTTTACCAGAAATGGGGGATAAGTGTAGAAAATCCAATGGAAAAAGTCTAGAAACAACTTCACGCCAGTAATGAAAAATTGATTTCCATATTGACGGTTAAATTGGAAACAAAAGCTAATCAAGTTTATCGACCTGCGCCGCCGGGTGGCCGATGAGTTCAGATCAATCAATTATGCATTCCAAAAACATCTTAGTGAATCGGATATCGGTTCGCTTCAGCGTTACCGTTCTTGTTCGTTGCTTCAGTACAGTTTATGGTAAAATGTAAATGTTGTGTGTCATAGTTTTAAATATGCGTTAGTGGAGGTGCGTATTTTTTGTAAACCAAATACAAATTTACGGGAAATATACACTAGGTAAATAAGAAAAATCGGAGAGTCCGCTAAAGATTATATTTCAGTTCTAGTACAAGGTTTAATGGCAAAAAAACGCAATGAAGATTTTTTAAGTTTTAACATTGCTCTTTTGGGAGGTGAGTAAAAAAGATGCTGATGCTCCAGTGTCGTAACATTGAAACAGGGATGAACGGAACAGCGGTCAGATGTAGAGGAGGAAGGACAATGTGTCATGGTGGCAGTGGTGCACGATCGGGGAAAATAAGCTTCCTATCATAAAAACAACTATCCGCCATCTTACAAAAAAAGGTCAAGGGTTTAATAATGAAGAGTATTAAGAATATGCATCAGTGGTAGCCACCTTGGATCTTAGTCTCTTAAGAGCAATGTTAAATTCTGGCGCCTATATCTCCTTGACCTATTGTCATAAATTAACGGAAGAGGTGTCAAATTAAAGGTATTTCAGTCCTCCAGGGCACCACCTTACAGAACATCTTATTTTCGCTCTCAATAAAAAAATAATAATGATTTATTTTGTAAAATATTCCTGGGTTTTTGTTTTTATATCGAGTCTAATTCTTGAACATATTAAAAGGTCATGCCCTTGAGCCACATCTCATCAATGTACTTCCAAAGTTTTAAATTCATACTTTGATAATTAACGCCAATACAGACGCCAAAGTGAAGGTATGTTCCGCCAGAATTTAACATTGCTCTTACGGGACTAAAATTCAAGATGGCTACAACTGATGCAGACTCTTAAGCGATATGTTTTTAAAGCTTATCAAATTTTAATTACTAGTTAAAAAGCTTGAACGTAAAAGGATTCCCCGTACAGTACTCCCCCTTATTCTGTACACCCGCATGTTCTATGTGGATAAGGGTGATAAGAGGTGTGTTGAGGGAGGTCCCATTCATCTTACTTCCAACGACAGCTGCGGGATGGAGGCTGATCTCCGACAAGGAGCGTCTCGAAGCTGGGACGATCATCGTACAACACGCAGACACGTCGATACATGACGTCACTGCGGCACACGTGTACATGAACACATATGTCAATCAAAGATTGAAACAGATTTAAAGCGTAAGTTGTAGATGAAAACCTTTAAAGTTTCACCTCCTTAATTACAAATACACCCGGACACTTTTCATTATCACTCGTATAACTTTGCCACTTAACCGCTTCAAGTACGTCGGATGATGGTGAGAGCTACCAACAGCTGGCGTTCTCATGCTATGACGTCATTTCATTAACAAGTCCGGGCCCCAGCGCGGCGGATTCGATAAATAAACTCTTTCTTCCAGCTTTGTTGTGAGACGCTCATCTCATTAAACTTCAGACGAGAGATTCGTTATGAAACAAACGACCGTTATTTACGATGATGAAAACACTTGTTCGGGCGTGACACCAGTTAAATATATTTATACTACTCACAATTCCAAATTGTCCCTCCTTGTGAAACCATTCCACTGACGACCTGAATCTTCTGTGTACTACTAACCAAATTGGAAGTAGAACAAATATTTAATGTTAACCTTAAGTTTAGGTTGAATTTAAATACGTATTTCTTATACCTTATACCGAAAATTTCAAGTACCGTAGTGAACAATGCGTATCAAACGATTTATTATGTTGAACTAGTAGAGAACTTGTCATGAAAGTTATGAAACTATATCTATGCGATTACCTCCATAAAGAGAAAATGGTGTGAACCAATTTCCTTTCTAATGAAACGATCTTTTGGAAAATGTATTCAGATCAAAGCGACGAGATTCGATTCACTAAGATGTTCGGAATGCATAATTAATTGGTCTGAACTCATCAGGACGGTAGCTCCGAGTCGATAAACTCGATTAGCTTTTGATTTTAAACTTTCAACACTCGGTTAGAATATTGATTTATTAATTAAGATTCTGGTTGAAAGTTCTATTTATCAGAAAATATTTCTATTGTATTCGATAAAGAAAGGATTGTCTGTGAATTCTTTTGTGTTAAATTAAAAGTAATGGGGTTTTCTTTATCTTCTGGCGACCGAGTCACCGGCACACTACAACCAAGCGGATCTATCTGTATTGCTTAGAAATGATGTGATAAACTTTGAATCATGAAGCCAAAATATAATCCCATGTCCTTCCATGGAATACTGACCATCCATGAATGGGAAGTCTTTGGGTATGGGACAAGATTGTGGGAGAGCATTCCTTTAGAGGGCCACCTCGAAATCCATCCAAGACTTTAAGGCATTCTACAATTATCATGCTGAGGATAACAAGATTATCACTTTGTTGTTCAGGAAGTATTCGTCCCACCATTTATAGAACTAAACGTATTCGTATTTGTTCATATCTAGGTTTAGAGGCTACACAAAATGTAATGATTTAAAATATTATGCAGCTTAATAAAATTACTGGGGTACTTATTTAGTCCGTTCCAGGGGTTTAAAAACTTAATGACAGTTTTACATATAAAGTTAAACTATTATTGAATAACACATTTTTTACATCACATATTCATAAAATATAATGATAGACTTTAATCAAATATTTATAAATACAATATGTATAAATTTAATTTCAGAGACTTTTACAATCTCTCCATTGATAACATTAAAAATACTAAAATGCAAACTTAGCAAAATATACTATTACACATTAGAATTAAAATATGTGATAGCAAATATACATAATATTTAGTTTACTTTTATTTAATGATTTATAACACTAAATAAACACTGTTCAACAACATACATTTTATCGGTGAATAAACTATTATTAATTCCAACTGACACGACGTCATACGAGGGTATAGCAGTTTGTAGCGCAATACCTAAAGTAACAACAGTATATGAATAAACGAAAACACCAAAATATATTTCGGTTTAGACTTGGACAAGACCGCAAATTAATCTTCCAAACAGCTGGGGGTTGGTAGCGTGCAGATTAAAAGTATCAATAACTCCACCTGATGAAATATCGTCGACGAGGTGAAGAAAACCAATCTATCATCGTCGCGGTTCGAACAGGAAAAAGCTGGAGGTGGTAATTATACACGTAATGTAATGGCCGAGGTGTGAACTGAAGAAACAACTGAATGTCTGCTGTTTTGGTCGGACACTAACCTTATTTATAAACTTATGTGCATTAAAATTATTACTACACTAAAATAAATAAATGCATTTGGGTTACAATTTGCACGTTGCTTTCGTGTTACCTTAATCGCATTCTACAAATTAATAGAAAATACTAAAACTAATTGTGAAATTGCAAGGTGTGGGGCCTTCGATCCATCGAAACATACTATATTAGATTAGATGATCGAAATGACAACCATACTACAAAGTAGGTATTTTAAGCCAAGTATGAATGAGGATTGAGTGTAAGGTGATTGTGGCGCGATCTTGTAGTCTTGTTACTGACTAAGGCTGACATGTTCCTAGACAGGACTGTTAATTAATAGCCCAACAGCCGATGGCAACTAATGGACCTACAGTTTAACGTGGAATCCGAACCACGGCCTCTGAATTACGAATTGGTCTAATTATGAGGTTAGGCTTTGCGGATTAACGTAGTATTCAATAGTGCGGACGTTAATCCACACAAGAGAACACTACACCCACCGACCATCGCTCACAACTGTCCACAATTCGGGACCTCCAAGTAGCTGGATTACATGACGTCGCCACCGAGACCAGCCAGTCTCGTTTACTGAACGAGATATTAAATAAATAAATATAATAAAGCTTCTGCTTACAGTTAAAATAGGTCACATCAGTTTGCTTTATTTAATAGAGTAAATTTAAATTTGACTAAAGATAAGTGAATTAGCAAAGATAGGGCTTCTACCATTTATACAAGTGTACTACTGTTAACTAGCTTGTCTGTCTACTAGTGGCTCCCCTACTCTAGTAGTCTCTCATATGAGTATTTACAAAAAGTGGGTTTTATAAACTAACTTATAGACTACTAGGCCCAGATGATACACCTACACTCCAGGACGGCAACCTTTATGTAAATTACAAGCGGGAAAACGAATGTTAAACGAGAAAAATGGCCAGAAACGTATGAAAAAATGTGTATGTAATATTTAATGAATAGGCCTAACCATGTTTCATTTTGAGTTTTATGCGCCTTTCGGAATATTTTTACGTTTTGATGGGAAACGGTCGAACCAAATGGCAAACTCCAGAATCAGCCCTTGCGGCATTCAATCCGGCAAGCTTCAGTTTTCTGCCAGTTATTGTGTAGGTTACATCGACGCTTAACTTTAAATTGCTACAGTAAAATTATACTAGTAGTCTTTTGTCGGCTACTGCAGTTTCAACTCCTAAATTAAATCATCGTCAGCCACTTGGATGTCTTGTTTTCGTGTAAGAAATAACATGAGGAGATTTCTAAAATGATTCTAACTGTGAATAAAAACTGCAGTCGCCTACAAAAATCGCTTTGACAGTTAGGTGCTTAAACCATTTATTCATTTATCGAAAAAAACGATTCAGTGGCTGATAACACGAAATTTAACTTACCTTGAGAAATCGTCCGCCTCTACACTTACTTAATGATACAGGTTACAGAGCTAAGTAATATGAATATTTGAGACTTACAAAGTCCTCTCACAACTTCTCCTCTTCATCAAGCTTAAATTAGAATTCCTACTTGTACAAAAATGTTTCAAAGTTGCTGCATGCAATAGTTAACAATGGTTATTCTGTAGGAATTGTATAAAAATTATGTTTGAAAAAGGGAAAATGCATTATTTGTACTTGTTTATCTGAGTATATCACTTTTACATTTACGTTTACGGGCGATATTTTACAAACAAAACAAATTATGAAAAACAATATTGAAATTATAGAATATTTCTAATGATGACATTAGAGAAAACTATGCACTTGCCATTTTTAACCATACAAAAGGCTGATGGCCAACAGAAATAACAAAGGCAATTACTTGAGTCTTTGCCAAACATGAACATAAAACTTCTCGATGAAATATATAGTTTAAAACCAATATAAGTCTAGTCTCTTACTCCCAAGGAAAAAAAACTCACCGTAAGACGAGAGGAGACGAGAAAGTGCTAAACTGACGCTAAGCATTCCACAAATGAACACACAAGTATGGACCAACATTGGTGGGGGAGGGGAGGTTAGAGGCAAGGAACACAGCCAACAATGACGTTGACGTGCAAGCTGGGACGTGTGTTTCCAACACGTAGGCGGCAGAGACCGACACCGGCCAGCAAGTGCCATTCCGAGGACGGTTCACGGCAAATAACGACCTCAGCATTTCGTCACAAAAAGTAAACGAACTCTCGATTAGATGTATTTCCGAACTCCACGAACTGGTTTTATATATTGACTCGTAGTTTTAAAACAGTACCTGGTGACCGAGCTTTGCTCGGATAGAATAAGACATGTTTTTACAAGTTAATTAGCAAAATTAAAACAAATTTACTGCCCAATGAAAACATTTATGTGGTTGAAATAAAACCGATTTAATACACCATAATTAATATAGCACTGAAGAAAAAGTATCGCCCCTGGTGGGAATGGAACTCGCGGCCTATAGTTCTTGAGGCCGACACGCTACAACTCGGCTACGACGTTAGTCAATTGAGCGATGCCGTTTAATGTCTTATAGCCAAAGCCGATCATTTACTGTCTAATTATCCATACCGTTATTATTAGCCTGTGATCAACTGATTTTGTTATAAACGGAATGAGGATTGAAAAGCAAAAGAGAAATTTAATTTACATCAATTAATTGGTTTGTTACAGTGGCTTCAAGCAATACAACGAATACGTTTTCTATCAAAACACGGAAGATTTTGGAAATACTTTTTTCTGCTTTTGTTTCGCACAGCTATGTTATCCTTAAGTTTTTACAAATTGTTTAGTAACCTGATAATTTTGCATTTATTTAATTCATAAAATAATAATATTAATGTATAACCTCTATATTGTTCCCCGCAGTCTTCAATCAAGAACTGTCAAACGGTTATAAACAGCTGTTTTGGTTTGTATTGTTTACATTTTATTCTCCATAAGCGTAATGTTAAATTTTTAGATTTTAAATTTAATATTACAGTAAAACACGAATTTTCCTGGACATTAGACCTATCTAGAACTTATTTTCTACTCGGAAATTAGTTATTTCCAAAATTTAAAGAAATTCCTCGGTGCCGTTTTCGAGATCCGTGTGCAAATATATATATATATACAAACCTTGCTCGTATTATAGTATTGGATAACCTGAAAATGTGCTTGATATTACGAGGGTATAATGAACAAATAAACCTACTTGTATAACAAGTACTGACTCAACAATATCACATTTAGGCAGTCCTAATGCATGGCCCTAAGTCTAATCCCCAAAACCTCGGTTAAAAATTGTATAATCATTTGCCAGATAATATTAAGACCGCAAAGTCATCCAGACTATTCAAATCAAAATTGAAAAAAAACTTCTAGTTTTTACTCAGTTGGTAAGTTCTTGAATACTTAATCTTTACCACTGTACCACCTTTTTTGTAGTTTGTCTGATAAATAGTTTATTTTTTATATATGCACGAATTTCATAATTATTAGGATATTGTAATAGGTTTGCACTGCTGAAGGATATAATTTTTTGTATGTTGACGCTTGTAATACAATTCGTTCAGTTGTCGTTTACAATAAAGAAATTTGAATTTGAATTAATGCTACATAAATTTCATAGACATATCGCTACTTCAAACATCGGAATACTGGTAGATATCGATTATTAGAGGAAAATGATTATTTACGACACTAAAGTCTTGAAAAACTTTCAAAAATACGTGTGGATGTACTGCTACTCTGTCTCATTTGTAGATTAATTAATTACTAATTGTTTTATAGCAGCAATCGTTGTACTAAAAGCTTCCCATAAACCGCACGTATTCATAAAAACGACCGTCTTTTAAAGCATGTCGTTCTAAAAATAGCGGAGATCAAGAGAGGAATAAACAGTGCAGTTTGAGAGGACGAGGTTGCATAAATAAAAGCGGAACAAGTAGAGAGACTTGTGTGTCTCCGGAGATACAGCGAGGAGCTTTTCATTACAATACATTGTTGTAGCGCAAACACTTAACGGCCTTCATTGGCTGGACGCGAAAATTGAATATTCTCTTCCGGGATCGTAGAGGACTTTAAATTTACCTATAGACGGTAAAAAACGCTATTTTCCCCAGTGTTTTTATTCTTATTGACAAGTCACTGACCCATTTATTGGTGTGGGTTGAGTGAGTGGTGGGCGCCATTATTGTAATGGATTCGATGACGTGCAGCTCTGTAGCTGATGAAGACCTGCTGATTAATATGCACGAACAATTTATTGATAGTCCAATATATTCAAGTGTCACTGATTCCTATCAACGATTTGCTCAAGATTGTAAACAAAAATACATATTTACGACCAAAAACATTGTGAGGAAGATTCTAGTTTTTAAGGGGATTCGCTACGCGTAAAACAATTGTTTTTAATTTTTTTGGTCTCTGAAAACTTTTGTCACTTGTGTAGAGACCTACCAGCGATAAAAAAATATTTTGATTTTTTTTACAAATATATATGTATTTCCCCCCCAAAATTTTGAAAAA
This sequence comes from Nephotettix cincticeps, assembly GCA_023375725.1. Lineage (NCBI taxonomy): Eukaryota > Metazoa > Arthropoda > Insecta > Hemiptera > Cicadellidae > Nephotettix > Nephotettix cincticeps. Next base: position 55,126,342 of record CM041787.1, read on the forward strand.
TTTATTTTTTGTTAAAACTACTCACCTAAAATTAATCATTTTGGTATCAAATTGTAAGTATTTAGGTAAACTACTAATTGGTGTACTTTCATCATTGTGTTTTTAAAGAAAGTAAACAATAAATCATTTGAAAATTTATTAAAAACAAAAAATTTGCTTTTTTAATATATAATTTTCAAAAAAGAAAACCAACAGTCCAATGACATTCAAAATACATATCTTTTAATATACCCCTGTTAATAAGCCCCAATAGTCTCATCCCCTAACCTCAACGGTACTCTCGGAATATCAATTTGAAGTCCTGTAAACAAAGAAAAAATCAACTTTCGTCGTAAAAGCTTATAATTCCACAGTTCCTAAAACAACAGCTTTAGTTTTTTCAACAATTTTATTATTTATTATACCCAATTTCACAAAGGTTAAAAACTAATGTACAATTTAAAATTGTTTACATCGCTTCTCATAACGCATAACAAAAAAAGGCAGAAGGCAAAGAACATAACTATAAATTTAAACTTTATTTTATTTATCTAAAATAATTTATAATTAATGTATAACTAAATAATTTTAATTCAATAAGTACTCTGATAAATATTAATAAAAGCACAATTTCATAAGTTTACAAAAGAATTTTAAACATCACTAGGCAGACTGGAGTCAAGCTGATTTAATAAGTTGATCTGAATGCATAATTAATAAGTTAAACCCCTTCAGAGCCCTCTCTAAAACCTTTTAGTGATAGCTTTCCCTGTTCGCTTATTTTACTTAACTCGATGCAATTTATTATCCAACAAAGTTCTCTCGCCTTTTGTGTGCGTGAACGTTCAACATTTTGTTTCCCATTCAAACACGAATTGTTAAGGGATTGAGTGGAGTTTAGAGGATTTAATGTAGTTTGTAGAAATTTACATTGTTCTAGGTAATAGAACAATGTGAATTTCAGTTTCATCATATGTAGTCGTTAAAAGTACAATACAAACTTACAATACAGACCTTTTGCGTTTTACGTAAAATATAATCCAAACTAGGTTTTATATAAAACGAAGCTGGTGTTATTGGGGCATACGATACTTTGCGCTATTCTGCAGCATGCAACAAAGGTTTACGAATCCAAATTTCACCCCCTGCATTAAATGTGAAAATAAAATTCATACCGGACTTGTTTTTAAATTGAAAAAAAACTAAGTTTATTGACCAAAATCGTTACAAGTGTAGGTTACCATGGACTAACTGAATTAAATGGGACAGCCCATTATCCCATTATGAGGAATATGGATTTTTGTACTCCACCGGCCGGTATAGATTTAAAATATACCTCGCTACAATCTCCTGAAATTTTCCTTTTTGAAATTCTCCTGTAAAACTGTAGGTACCTTAGCGGCACAAAAACGGAGGTATGTATTACCAGAGATAAAATAAAATCAGATACTTTGTTTCAAATTCATTATTGGTGATGGTGGATTTATGATACTGTATTTAGATTTGTACTGCGGACATTTTCCATTACGATTTTAAGTAAAACTAAATTTCACGAAGTTTAGAAACATAAAATTAGCATATAAATCGAACTTAGTCGGTATATAGCTGAAAACAAAAAATGTCAAATTTAGTCCGGATTATGTACTAATTGTTAGGTTCTAGCTCGCCTGAGGACATGATCAGATTCCAGATCCCGAAACGTCGTGAAACTTTGTTTGACTTAAAACTGTAATGGGAAATATCCATTGTAAAAATAAAAAATAAGATAGTTTATGACATAATGTACAAAACCCCGTAACTCTGTAGTCATATAATAGATTGTTGAAATGGCGACCGTACCATAAGGTAGATATTAGAAGCCAAGTATGAATGAGAATCGAGTGTAAGATGATTGTGGCCCGATCTTGTAATCTTGTTACTGACTCAGGCTGACATGTTCCTCAGACAATCCGAACCACTGCCTCAGAATTACGAACTGGTCTACTTATGAGGATGGACTTTGCGGATTATAGTAATATTCAATAGTGTGGACGTTAATCCACACAAGAGAACACTACACTCACCGACCATCGCTCACAGCTATACACAATTCACGACCTCCGAGTAGCTGGACTACAGAACGACGCCACCGTCCCAAACTGCAATGTACCGACTACGTGTACTTTATGCTACAAATTTCCATCACATTGGACAACTGACACACGCATTGTTGTACTCGCTGTAAAATAAACCATTGTTTCGATTGAAAAGAGGCACGGGATCAGGTGTCGCGTCCCTAGACAACACAGTGTTAAGTGTGCGCGCGTGTGTACTTGTGGTCGCTGGACCGCAGCACTCAGCAACACTAGTCAGTCATCGGCCACAGCCGCACAGAATGCGTCACGTCGTCTTATAAGGCAACGCCATCAACCATCAGTGACTCACGAGACGGCTGTTGAAGCTGTACACTGTACAGGGTTAGGCTGTGAAGATGCTGATCACTCAATCTATGCAGTGGCTCAAGTCTACTCACCAGTCTCAAAACAAACTTGTTGTATCCAAAATATAATTAATTTCTATGAGATTTGCATATCAAATTTTACACGTAGCTATCCATTTTAATTACTTCATTGTGAATAATATCCAATGTACACGATCTGAGAAAAACAGAACGTATTATATAATATATTTGAAATTTGATTATTCTCTATAGAGAACTTAAAACTCTCAATTAGAAAATAATGATAGCTTAATTATTCATTAACATATTCATAATCATATACGGAAGTTTCCAACCCAGTCTGCGAGGTATTTTCAGATATTGAATGATATTGAATTCGAGTCTTTGAAGTTTTTACCTTTATGGAAAAAACCAGCTGATTAATTTTCCAAGAACATAAATTAATAGCCCAATGTTTTAGAGGTTTTCTATTCACTACTTATTTTAAGGAATGAAAACGACCGGTGTAAAATGTACCTCGAACGTTGCTAAAAATACTATCTAGGTCTGAGGTACACACCACTTGTGATAAATTACAGTAAAATTCCAAAACTTACGATATTACAACCACATTTGCCTAATGGAGGTGCAAAACGACGTCTTCATTTATTGCAATAGCAATGGAAACGTACGCTCACCATAGCATGGTCTCACTCAGAGTCAAACCGGCGACATTCACATGATGAAGCGGGCACAATAACCACCTCGCCACCAAGCCAGACAAACACAATCCAGTTATGAAGACGCTGACCTATCAGTCAGACGGTTACACGTGACGTGAATGAACAGTAAAGCCACGTTCTTCACAAGTGTAGGTGTAAAATGTCCTGGATGCGATGCAGTCTTCAAACTCCAAAAAGCTGTTCTGAGGGTATTAACATCAAGCACCAGGCTGGCACACTGTAAGCCAATTTTCACGCGTCTGGTTGTCCTCACTGTATACGGACAGTACTTTCCTCACGTGTATATGTGAAGAAAATATATGGGTCTTAACAACTAGAGTCAAAGTCCATGAACATGTGACCAGAAATCAAAGCAAAAAAATATATATCCCAAGGCGCCGGTTTACAGTCACACAGAAATGCTACCTAACTATGGCTTGGAGGATGTTCAATAGGCTACCCGAAAGAATGAGAAGTCTGGGCCTGATAGTTAGAGAGAGATAAAGGAAATACTACCTGGAGCAGCCTATTACACCATAAAAGAGTATATGGAAAGACCTCTGACACCTCTCCACATAACCACTTGATCACGTCATCTAGAAGTATTTTTGTGTATGTAAATATACGTTTACGTTTTATCTCGTCATTTTTCAATGCAACCAAGACGCAGTTTATCCGGTTATCTAGTCTAGAACGATGTATTTCACGCGTTCATGTCACAACAGGAGTGTATGGTATATTCTTCACCAAGCCTGCAGCTCACAATTGATTGTGATTGGTCGTCGTCGAGACAAAGGACCCTGTTAGCGAGCTCGGTTTAATCGGACGGTACTCAGATCAATGTTGAAGCACTGAGAGAGACAGAGATAGAGAGCGGTCTATTGTAGACATTGAGATTACATCAGGTTCGAGGACGCATACATGGTCCGCTCGATGATTTACACTTTACTGTACTTTCAGGCTATTTTAGTTTTCAAAATCTATTAACCATGACGTTTTGTAAATTTACACTTTACAATTTACATCATGAGTACAAATGATTTTTTTAAAATCAATTGTAGGTTGAAATGTTAACCCTCTTGTAAAGGCTAGGTCAATATGTAAATTATATTGTTTGTCATTATTACTCGATAGTATCTAGTTTTATATTAGTTATTTTAACTTTTCTTAAAATCAAGACAGTTTTATGTTGTTGAAAATCATGTAATATATAAAAAAGAAAGTCATTTTATACGAAATAAGGATTTAACCCGTCAGGAGACAGAGATTTACATGAATTTAACGTTTGGTAAAGACATTTTCTACAAATCGTGAGAATATAATATTGCTAATAATGAACAATATAGTGACTATAAAAAACTGGGAGGTGAGTCTTTTCTCGTTGAATTTTGAGCGGTACGAATGAATCCATTTATTCCAGTAATATTGCCGTTTGCACAATTACGAGACCTATACTAAAATAATCAATTGAAATAAAAAAATAATATCTGTAACACATGCATGGGGTTGTCTTTGAGTCTCCGTGACGAGCGGACGTGTTTTAGTCTTAGCTATCAGCAGACATAGTACCATAGGCATTGTCTGTGCGTCTACAAAATCGATTAATTTTAATGAGCTAATTGGTATATGAGCTGATATTCGACACGTTAGTAGGACAATTTATTCTCCATAGGTGGTTCGATTATTGCAATCAGGTTAAAAAATTATGCCAAACCTAACTGCATGACAGAATACCTCAGTTGGCCTCCGCAGAACTGATCATCACTAATACGTCCTTGCTTTTCCGGAATGTCCCGCGTAGTTTTTGGCGCATGTATCGCGGTGTTCCTCGAGTCTCGACGTTTCGCCCACCTTGTGTCGGGCGTTTTCAGGAGGTCCACTATTAAAGGTGTACGATAGCGCGCACTTTCGCGTAGTGAAGAGTCGGAGTGAAACAGCAAGTAAGTGTTAGTGATGCACGACAGAAATTTTGAAAAGCGGTTTTGTTCGCTGGATGTCATTCAAAGCTACTACATATTATGTAGTAGCTGTTATATCGACTATTTTCGAGGCGAAACATTGACAATACACATCATTACTGGGTGGACACACTATAAAACAAGAACCTAAGGTACGTGGCATTATTGACCGAATCGACTTTTACAAATTCCTTTTTAAGACGACAAATTTTATGTGATATTTTCAGTTAACACAATACAAAGCCGTCTGCTTTAAAACAATCAGGAAACATCACACGGTGCTAAACAGCAGAATATTCAACGGTACATATTTATCATTAGATTCATAATCATGCGTTGAATAGAACACCGTTACAAGTGGGTATCGGACGGCCGATCAATATGGGAAGCGGATTTGAATACAAACGCTGGGTGTAAAGAGGAACGTCCGCGTCTGGCAACAATGACAACAGCTGATGCGATCAGCTGTTGTGATCAGCTGATGCGACCACTGATTACCTTCCACCACTAAACGACCCGTCCGTCAGTATTTAAATCACGTACAATTAAAAGCCAACGATTTCAACGAATTTGCGTTGTTAGTTTGAATGAGAATTTAATGTATCGCCTATAGAGTTCAATTTATATAAATGGAGGAAAACGTAAATTTTCTATATTAACAGTTGATAGTTACAATTTACCGATCTTCTGAACAATTTTGAATTGATCAGAAACAAATCTCCAGATAGAATATTTATGATCCATAATCATAATCCCATGACATTTTATTGTCAACTTATGAGGCCTACATATTATTCTAATACTTAACTAAACAATTGTTTGTTTTGATTACTTAATTTATTATTATTAAGTTCCACTACTCAGCGTGTTACAGTAGTTCAGTTCACATCAAAGGTAGTGAATGTGAGGTAGTGATGTTATACTCTCGTTATGATTGCGATGTGAATAATATTTATTACAATAATTACTTTTCCCTTGTTTGACTAAAACAGCTTATTAACGCCGCAAAGGACATCTAAAAATTATACTATGGAATCGACACAATAGAACAAAATTCTAAATAAAACAATCCGGTTTTAGTATGAGTGCAACTTTGTACGGAGCCTGGAGAAATAATAACGAGTCGGTCTTTGATCTGGCCACAGTGACGTCACAGCCACAGCTACTGCCACTGTCATGATACAATACTTCACCAGCAGATTACTGCAATGGCTAAAACTTCAGCCGAAAATATTTAGTTTACTGCAACAAACACTAATGTGTTCAAACATTTTTGTTGGTGATCCATATAAAATTCGTTCTGTATCCCATATTAATCCCTAAAGTATTCCATTTTTATTTAATTACTTATCAATTTGGAGCCTGGAGCCACTAACACTGGTTTAATACTAGGGCCTGCGGGTTTTAGGGTAATAAAACAAAAAACGTTGTTAGAACAAATTTAATATAACATATACCTATAAATATTAAATATTTTTGGAAACAGAAAGAACCCCCCTTGAAGGAAACACAAAATACTTGTCATTTGTAAAAATTGCAATTTTCACATGTATATATTAAGATTAGGGAAACATTTATGAAAACAAATATAGCTACGAGGGTTTATATGTACAGTATGAGCCTTTGTATGATATATCTTATAACATTCAAGGGCATATAGTGCAACAGATTTTTGATAAAATAGCTACGGAGTTTCATAGACAGCTCATGGGAGGTTAGACGGTTTCGGGAAACGTGCTTGCCAAAAAATCAATCCCACTAGGTACGAAACCAGTGGGGGCTGTGACTCCTGTCAGATCATGGACATGGTAATCTAACTTAAAAGACTCACGTTGCAAACATCGTTGTCGTAAATTGCATCAGAAAAGGAAAAATAAAAGATATACAACTACTTACACGTCAACACAAAGGAAATAGGAAGTTCAAAACACGTTCTAACAGTTTGCGAATGTTTTACAGCTAAAAATAACCCGTATATTCGCTAAACGAATTTACGTTAAACGAAGTGTTTCTCAGAATCACCGATACAGCTGACTTTCTGTCACAGTCGCACGTGTTGCGCATTACCGCGCCGGAAGTTCCGGCCGCGCGTTGACGAGGGAAGTAATTCCAGCAAGGATCAAAGACAAAACAATCCCAAGAATTATATAAGGCTCCGTGGAGCGAGGCGAATCGTAAGAAGAGTGCTAAGGCACGCCCCACGACCCACGACCCACGAACTAGTAGTGGTGGCAGCTCTGTCCGGACGGCGAATAGCAGAAGGAGGGGACTGTGACAACCCGAAACATGAGTTATAAGACATTTGGTCTCCACACGAAGCAACAAAAGCCATCAATTTCGTAACTTTATTTTGTAACGTAACTGGGACGGTGGCGACGTCCTGTAATCCAGCTACTTGGAGGTCACGAATTGTGGATAGTTGTGAGCGATGGTCGGTGGGTGTAGTGTACCCTTGTGTGGACTAACGTCCGCACTATTGAATACTACGTTATTCCGCAAAGACCATCCTCATAATTAGACCAGTTCGACGTTCAGAGGCAGTGGTTCAGACTCCACGTTAAACTGTAGATCCCTTAGATATGCCATTGACTGTTGGGCTATTAATTAACAGTTATGTCTAAGCAATATGTCATCCTTAGTCAGTAACAAGACTACAAGATCGCGTCAAAATCATCCTACACTCAATTCTATTCATAACTCATTTTTATATTGTGAATAGTTATAACCGATGGTCGGTGGATGTGACATTCTCTGGTCTGGATTGACGTTTGCATTAATGAACGCTACATTAATCCACAAGAACATATTTAATTCCCTGACGTTGTTTAGAGCTTAGTAATACCGTTAAAATTCAGTGATTATGTTGAAACACTGAAGCCAATAAAACTATTTTAATGAAAATATGCTATTTCTTTATTATCCCGCCATTTTGTCCTAATGTGTCAGAATAACTGATACTACGGGGGTATTTCTTTTGCACATGTTTATGTTAGGACTGTCGAGTCCCAGGTCCATAGCGCGATCCACACGTCTGTCACACCAACTCAAAAACAGGGACCCTCTTCGTGGGACACCCGGTATATGTTTTAGTACGCTTGATGATGACGACTCGTAGAAAAGCGTGGCCATAATGAGTGACTACAAGACTCACGAGGCGGACCTGAAGCAAATGACCCATTCACATAACCCACTCATGACCTACCAACATAGCCGATGACGTCACGCACTATTTATTGCTATAAAATAGAAAATGCACTTACATAATCTGCCGAAACTGTGGCTGAGTCGTTTCTTGATTTTCTGCACCCTGCTCAGCGCCCCGCTTTTCTTTTCCCTCATGGTAACTCCTGCAACATAAGACATAATTTAGACTTACAAATTGTTTTATGAAATGAAGAACTTTTAGAGTTATTATTTAAATAATAAATGATTATTTAACATCTCATCGCTAAGTATTACAGAACATGTAAGGTTAACGTTGACACAGGAACGGAAAGGAAGAGAATGTGTGGAAGAAGCAAATCACATACGTGTCAATAACACGCCTAAATACGGCCATATTTCCAGAATTAGGACGATTTTTAGCATAGTACTCATATTACACAGTAAGATAGTACTGTTTTGGTGTTAGAATAGTATTATTCTGAAATTCTAAATCGAACTAGTTAGCAAAATACTGATAAGACGCAACATGAAAATGAACCCATCAGCGTGTCAAAGTTATGTAAGGTTCTCAGCTTCTACGGTAGTTGCAAATTGTCTTAGGTCAAGGGTCAAGTGGCCAACAGACTCGTCATTGACTTCAACCGTGACAGTGACGGCTTCGGTGACCTTGGTGTCGTTGTTCTCTGTCTTCTCCTCTCTCGCGCCAGACTGGAACAGCTTGCAGAACTACTGTAAGTGAACGCGATCACATTTCTTATGTACCAGATATTACACACATTGCACACAAAACACGAGTACAATTTTATCCCCCTGTCAAATTCCGCGTATTACGCATTACTAACACCATTGCATTGTTATTTTTAAAAAAAAATTTTTAACTCACTCTAAACATAAATTACCATAGTAATTTATCTTTCGTCTCGAACATTGCTAACAAACCTACTCAGCGCTTAGACACATCCAAGGCAAAATATTCATCGAAACCTTAACAACGCTCGATTTTCTTATCTGCAATGCATGAACTGACGCGAATATGAGTGTAGGATGAGTCTGATGAATTTGATGACATATGTAGCTTAATTACGACCAGCAGATTCACTTGCTATCATTAATAATTAAAACTTAATAAACAAAGACAGCTGAGTTCAAGAATCTAATCATCACAAAAAGTCATTAGATTTGACTTAATATCGAACCGGAGAACTCCAGATTACGAAGTGGGTGTGCTAAACACTGAACCACACGGCTGGTCGTTCGAGATTTTATACGATATATCGGTGAAGAAGTGGTCCAGAGACCTGTACCCTGTACCTGGCTGACATGATCTACTGGGGCTGCAGATGCTGTAATGACTCCAGCTGCCGGTCCGGCCAGTCTGGCGAGTTTCGGCGAACTGTTCGTATCCTTCTTGTACGAAGCGTTCCACTTGTACAGCAGCTCACTGACCTAACTCACATTTACCACACACTGAGCTGCTACGTACCTGGCCATGGATACATCTGTTTATTGTTATCCATATCAATAAAATTTGAGTTTTGACTGTGCATTGCTTGGACTTAATGGTTATAGACTGGGACCGTGGCGTGTCCTGTAATCCAGCTACTTGGAGGTCACGAATTGTGGATAGTTGTGAGAGATGGTCGGTGGGTGTAGTGTTCTCTTATATGTGTCCGCACTATTGGATACTACGTTAATCCGCAAAAACCATCCTCCCAACGGACCAACCAGACGAACGTCGCGGATAAGATAATACGTCCAACGCTCCACGACGTTAGCGATGTTGTGAGCTATGTTTGGTGGATCTAGTGTTCTCTTGTGTGGATTAATGTCCGCACTATTGAATACTACGTTAATCCGAAAAATATCATCCTCATAGTTAGACCAATTCGTAGGTTAGAGGCAGTGTTTCGGACTCCACGCCAAACTTGAGGTCCCTTAGGTATACCATTAGGTACAGTTCTGTCTAAGGAACATGTCAGCCTTAGTTAGTAACAAGACTACAAGATCGCGCCACAATATCCTAAATTTAATGTATTATAAAGAAAATTGATAAACGTAAATAATATTTACGCAATTTAAGCATTCATGAGAGTAGCCATATATGTTGTACCTCTCAAATAGGCGCGTAAGAGTAACGAAGTCGTAAAAAATGAAATCCGATTGTAAATTGAGGTAAAATTGAGGATCATTATTTTGAGCTTTAACAAGAGGTAAAACTTCACGGAGTTCGTGGACTGAATTCAAATAATTGCATAAACAACCGTGATTGTGAAGCGGTTCGTTGCACAAAACGCCGGGATCCGGGCTAATAATATTCATTAGAGGAGGTTCATTAAGTAGAATGGTATTCATTGTTTATATCCGCAATGCACATTTCATTTCGCTGGAATAGAGATAGAGCCTAATTTTAAAAATCTGCCAAAGTTTGGGAATTAAAAAATTAAACTAGTTTTATGAAACTATGTAAACTTTCTGTTAAATTTTCTAATTTATTAATGACATAAACTTGTTATCCGGAGCTATACGTGGCACGCGAATGAAAGATAGCCATTTAGTGTATTGCCTTTTGTGTACTTATTACAATAACACGAAGAATATTAGAGGTCGTAATTAGACCATGATCATTTTAAGAAGCTATGAGTTCTTGGTGATTGACATGTATTTTAAAATTTTAAAAAAATATTACTAGATATTTGATAAAATTTATTTACAATTTACAAAATATTATTATTTAAATAACGGTAGTTATACAATTTAAAAAAAATATAATAGGTAATTGAATACGACCATTATTTTAGCTTTAAGGGAAAAACATTACCGTAGTTCATGTAAGATTAAGAATTTATTTTAGCATTAAAAATTCCGAGTTCGTTGGTAAATTAAAGGACCATGTTATTTTAAGCGATTTAAAAGAAGCTATTCCTATGTTATTAAAGGATGTTATTTTAGATTCACAGGGAAGAAGTATTAGTATTTGGGTAATTAAGCCACATGTTATGGGAATTAAAAAAAACTAGTATTTATGTAAATTAATGTAATTTATTTTAGCGAATTTCCCACAGAATGAAGCTATTACCGTAGGTCTCATGGTAAGACTTAAGCCCCGGACCATGTTATTTTAGCGAATTTCCCACAGGGAAGAAGCTATTACCGTAGGTCTCATGGTAAGACTTAAGCCCCGGACCATGTTATTTTAGCGAATTTCCCACAGGGAAGAAGCTATTACCGTAGGTCTCATGGTAAGACTTAACCGGACCACGTTATTTTAGCGAATTTCCCACAGGGAAGAAGCTATTACCGTAGGTCTCATGGTAGACTTAAGCCCGGGACCATGTTATTTTAGCGATTTCCCACAGGGAAGAAGCTATTACCGTAGGTCTCGTGGTAAGACTTAAGCCCGGGACCATGTTATTTTAGCGATTTCCCACAGGGAAGAATATTGTGTGTTATGGTGTTGTGTGTGTGTGTTGTTGTGTGTGTGTGTGTGTGTGTGGGTGCGTGTTTGTTGTTGTGTGTGGTGTGGTGTGGGTGACTGTTATTTGTGGTTTGAAGGATTGTAATGTGGTATTTGGAGATGTTATTTTTGAGTGTTTTGGGAAATTGATATAATGGTATATGTAATAATAAGTTATTTTCATTTCCCATAAGATTTTACTATCTCATGGTAAATAGAATGTTATTTTTTCTCAGATATAAACTAAAAAATACAATATCTTAATATTTTTTTTTATTTTTTTTCTGCTGACAGATATTGTAAAAATTACAGAAAAATTTTTAAAGTGTATTTATTGCTTATATATTTGTTTTGTAACACACCAAATATATATATGTTACTATAAGTAACATAAAGATTTCGGCAAAAACATTTACAGTGTTATTATAATGTAATTTTGATAACTATTTTATAGTCTTCATGAAAATTACGTTAAGTTTACATTTAAATCAATAAAACCCATTCCACTAAATTTCAAAATTTTTCCGACCCTTTCAGTTATTGTATTTCAAAGAAAACTTGTCACATAGAAGCCACATCGCGGTTCCAGAGAGGAACCAGCACGGAACGTATATCCGGGACAAAACCTGGGACAAAACCCAGCGCTTATTTTGTGATGACAACTGGGCCGTGAACCTGGGACTAACTACCCTCGTAAAGAATACGAGGGTAGTTTGTCCCCCAATTAATACCCCCAAAAAGATTTGAAAACTGGGATTCATGAGCCTAGGACCTTCTCAACATTTCATAATTTCTATCAAGCCTGGGTCATAAGAAAAGTGGGACCAATGTGCTGCTACCCAATGGATTAAGCTGAGCATTATGTCAATACTCATATATCGCTTAGCTCATATATCAACTGAAAGCTCAAATTTGACTTGGTGCAATAGTAATTTTCTTTCACAATCACTTTGTTAGGATAAAGTAAAAAAAAAACAATATTTTTGAGGAGGAAAATATGTGATTTATTAAAATTTGAATTTAACATTAAAAATTGTGACTCTCTGTGGCGATACAAAAGTGGTTGATAAATGAATGCAATATATTTGTCCTTTCTTGATATATTTGATATATTGATATATTTGACTTCTTGATTTTGAGCTGGTTGTCGTGATGGAACTCACTACACACGACCACTTCTTAATTTTGCCCTGGTTGTCGTGATGGAACTCACTACACACGACCACTTCTTAATTTTGCCCTGGTTGTCGTGATGGAACTCACTACACACGACCACTTCTTGATTTTGATCCGGTTGTCGAACATTTCTGCACCCACGAAAGGCTGTCGATTTATAATTAATAGTCAAACGTCCCCTCTGCACTCATCACGAGATGTGATTAATTCATAATTTTGCATCGCCACAGAATTGGATTTACCGTGATTTAATTTTGAATTTAAGTGTTACGTAATAATTTTGAAATAGTTTGAAAATGAAATGAATTTTTACTTTTGGTTGTCATGGTTTTTATTTTCAAATCAGTGATCTAAATTTTGTTTAAAGTTACCATAGCAATACGTTTAACAAATTTGTGTTTCAAAATAAATTAGTTATACTGTCACACATTCTTTTACTAGTTTAAAAAAATTTTGGAGGGAGGGCACATTCCACTCTTACGGTGCCCTCATAATACAAATCCTCGTAACATTACTATTATTTTAAGTTTTAAAACGACCGATTAGTTAAATTGAGAAAATAACGCAATTATTGTGGGGATGTTTGATGTTTCTATTACCTACATGTGAAGTTGAATTAAAAACTGTAATTAGTTTACAGGGAATCAATAATTCATTTTTCATTATCTCACCTACATCCAACACTGAAAATAAATATGAATAACAAAAAATTCTATGCAGCATGTTATTGTATTGAGTCATTAGTTACTAAGATATTATCCTTATCAATTCTTTTCAATGGAGATAACTTAACACGAACGTACAACAGACCACACTTAATAAAAACTTCCACATCCTAGGAAAAAATAATACCCTGTGAAAAACCTTGAGGAAAACAATTAATTATCCAGGGCATCAATCGAGCCGGCCGTCCGCCGCGATGTCGGCGTTGCTTGTTTTTGTCACGTTTCGTCTTGGTTATGCCAAGTGGCTATTAGTTTTGGGTATGATTTATGTGCGATAGAAGAAATATCAAGCCTGGGTCATAAGAAAAGTGGGACCAATGTGCTGCTCCCCAATGGATTAAGCTGTGCATTATGTCAATACTCATATATCGCTTAGCTCATATATCCACTGAAAGCTCAAATTTGACTTGGTACAATAGTAATTTTCTTTCACAATCACTTTGTTAGGATAAAGTAAAACCAAAAACAATATTTTTGAGGAGGAAAATATGAGATTTATTAAACATTTGAATTTAACATTAAAAATTGTGACTCACTGTGGCGATACAAAAGTGGTTGATAAATGAATGCAATATATTTTTCCTTTCGATGACCACTTCTTAATCTTGCCCTGGTTGTCGTGATGGAACTCACTACACACGACCACTTCTTAATTTTGCCCTGGTTGTCGTGATGGAACTCACTACACACGACCACTTCTTAATTTTGCCCTGGTTGTCGTGATGGAACTCACTACACACGACCACTTCTTAATTTTGCCCTGGTTGTCGTGATGGAACTCACTACACACGACCACTTCTTAATTTTGCCCTGGTTGTCGTGATGGAACTCACTACACACGACCACTTCTTGATTTTGATCCGGTTGTCGAACATTTCTGCACCCACGAAAGGCTGTCGATTTATAATTAATAGTCAAACGTCCCCTCTGCACTCATCACGAGATGTGATTAATTCATAATTTTGCATCGCCACAGAATTGGATTTACCGTGATTTAATTTTGAATTTAAGTGTTACGTAATAATTTTGAAATAGTTTGAAAATGAATTTTTACTTTTGGTTGTCATGGTTTTTATTTTCAAATCAGTGATCTAAATTTTGTTTAAAGTTACCATAGCAATACGTTTAAAAAAATTGTGTTTCAAAATAAATTAGTTATACTGTCACACATTCTTTTACTAGTTAAAAAATTTTGGAGGGAGGGCACATTCCACTCTTACGGTGCCCTCATAATACAAATCCTCGTAACATTACTATTATTTTAAGTTTTTAAAACGACCGATTAGTTAAATTGAGAAAATAACGCAATTATTGTGGGGATTTTTGATGTTTCTATTACCTACATGTGAAGTTGAATTAAAAACTGTAATTAGTTTACAGGGAATCAATAATTCATTTTTCATTATCTCACCTATTTTCAACACTGAAAATAAATATGAATAACAAAAAATTCTATGCAGCATGTTATTGTATTGAGTCATTAGCTACTAAGATATTATCCTTATCAATTCTTTTCAATGGAGACAACTTAACACGAACGTACAACAGACCACACTTAATAAAAACTTCCACATCCTAGGAAAAAATAATACCCTGTGAAGAACCTTGAGGAAAACAATTAATTATCCAGGGATCAATCGAGCCGGCCGTCCGCCGCGATGTCGGCGTTGCTTGTTTTTGTCACGTTTCGTCTTGGTTATGCCAAGTGGCTATTAGTTTTGGGTATGATTTATGTGCGATAGAAGAAATATTTCTTTAGATTTATCTCACAAACAAATCACTTACCTAACAACAGGACGTTACCTTAAGTAAATATTTATTTTTATTATTATTAGGCTCATTAAATTAAAACACAAGTAACATCAGTATTTCAACATTTTGGGGTATTTCTTTTGTTTTAATTGGTTTTGACGTGTCTTCACTGCAGCAATTTGACATATGTCAAATATATGATCATGACCTGATGATGAAGTTTTTTAACTTCGAAACACGCATAATCGTATAAATTAGAATTAACTGCTTGAACGGATACAGTTAGTAACCTAGTTAATTCTCAAGTAACAGTTGAGGAGGCAACAATATAAAATAAAAATGAGCTATCCATACCACGTTTGTATTAGAGATGCAAGGATTGTTATCAAGGCGAAATTAAACTGAAATTTACATCCTTATTAAAAATTTGCAGGAAATCCTTTGAACTTCCTTTACTGGATTGAACCATGAGGAAAACCATTTATGGTTTCGAACTAGCACAGTCCCTAATGGACAGCGCCTTGGACTTGATACTAGAGGATATGGGTTCAAATTCCGGGATGCCCATTAGCCCATTTTAAATTTGGATTGCTTTCCTAAAAAGCATTTAAGTATATACTCTAGCTAACTTTGTCAAAATGGTCTGCGTAGAAAGAACAAAAAAAAGAGTCTGAGACTTATGATACGGGGAGAAAGACAATTTCCAAAAACTAAAATACATACGTTTTCCAATATACATTCTTTGAGACAACCTTGGCACATTTTTTTAATCGTCCTTTTTACACGTTTATAATCTTGTAGTAGAAACGAATCTACAGAAAATCTTCCAATCCGACTCGCTTCCATTTGCTTGTAGTGTAGAGGACAACGCACGTGGCCGCGGAAGCGTGCTCCGAAGTGGCTCACCGTTTACCCGGAGCATTGGACCAGACGCCCTGCTTACTCCGCGTGCGTGCTGCCTCAGCCTCTCACCAGACGCCGTCCGAGAAATCAGCGATTGTGGCACACACTGTATAGTATTATGCTCAGCAATATACAGCTTTACGTTTTCGTGTTTAATCAAAGGAGGAATCAATGTTCCGGACTGAGGATTAGACTCGTTAATCCAATACTATAATACGAGCAAGGTTTGTATATATATTACCACGTTGAATATACCGGTTCTCGTCCGATCACCGAAGTCAAGCAACGTCGGGCGTACGAGCAAGGTTTGTATATATATATATATATATATATATATATATATATATATATATATATTTGCACACGGATCTCGAAAACGGCACCGAGGAATTTCTTTAAATTTTGGAAATAACTAATTTCCGAGTTGAAAATAAGTTCTAGATAGGTCTAATGTCCAGGAAAATTCGTGTTTTACTGTAATATTAAGTTTAAAATCTAAAAATTTAACATTACGCTTATGGAGAATAAAATGTAAACAATGCAAACCAAAACAGCTGTTTATAACCGTTTGACAGTTCTTGATTGAAGACTGCGGGGAACAATATAGAGGTTATGCATTAATATTTATTTTATGAATTAAATAAATGCAAAATTATCAGGTTACTAAACAATTTGTAAAAACTTAAGGATAACATAGCTGTGCGAAATAAAAGCAGAAAAAAGTATATCCAAAATCTTCCGTGTTTTGATAGAAAACGTATTCGTTGTATTGCTTGAAGCCACTGTAACAAACCAATTAATTGATGTAAATTAAATTTCTCTTTTGTTTTTCAATCCTCATTCCGTTTATAACAAAATCAGTTGATCACAGGCTAATAATAACGGTATGGATAATTAAACAGTAAATGATCGGCTTTGGCTAAAAGACGTTAAACGGCATCGCTCAATTGACTAACGTCGTAGCCGAGTTGTAGCGTGTCGGCCTCAAGAACTATAGGCCGCGAGTTCCTTCCCCACCAGGGGCGATACTTTTTGTTCAGTGCTATATTAATTATGGTGTATTAAATCGGTTTTATTTCAACCACATAAATGTTTTCATTGAGCAGTAAATTTGTTTTAATTGTGCTAATTAACTTGTAAAAACATGTCTTATTCTATCCGAGCAAAGCTCGGTCACCAGGTACTGATTTTAAAGAGACCATTAACAGAGTACCATAACAATCCCGATAAAACTCCCCCCACAAAG
Organism: Nephotettix cincticeps; assembly: GCA_023375725.1. Lineage (NCBI taxonomy): Eukaryota > Metazoa > Arthropoda > Insecta > Hemiptera > Cicadellidae > Nephotettix > Nephotettix cincticeps. The sequence continues at coordinate 55,143,841 of CM041787.1, forward strand.
ACAAGACGAGGAGAGTGTAGAAACAGTTTGTTCCTCCCGTTTTGTGAGTGAGTTTCCTTGGGCAACCGAACACCACAGGCCCTCCGAGGCTGGCTAGTACGAATCTCCCCGGTCCTGCAAGACAACTAAGGACATACTATACTTAACCTTTTTATTGGTTCGTATCAGACTGGGATACGAAGTATTTGTTTGCACACATAACAAGCATAGTCTTGATTTTGAAGTTAACTGACCGTTTTATTACTTGTACAACTGTCACCTGTTTGATCCTAAGTAAAATTGTATAATGGTTTGGTACTGAGCCCAGTTTTTGTTCATTGCGTCATTAATTAATGATCATAGCAAAATATGTAGCTCAATGACAAACAAACTTTTTCACCGTAGAATATATTCACCGGCCCAACATTCCAATATGTAGTGTAAATTTAATATTTTTTGTTTAATATTAAATTTCATTACGATTTTTATGAAGTAACTGATAAGGGCTTGGGCATGGAAGTTTAACGTTCTGAAACTAGTCACCTGATGAGTAAACGAATAATTATTAAAAACGAAGGTACCGTAACCTATTTTGATCAATAACAAAGCTAAATGTTTCCTCAAATCCATTAATGTTATCATACACACACTTTACCAATTAACACCTAATAATAACCACCAATGCAGGTCGATGTTACAACGACAAAACTGTGATCAGTGTCTCTAAACTTACCAGTAAAGTTTTATCAGTCCACTACAAAAGTTGAGTTCAAATCACTACCTGAGACTATTCCGGATAAATACTTAAAAATGTGCTTAGTTTCTTCCTCGTCTTAGAAAGGGAACTGTACTACCGTGTAAAATAATTAGTTTTTGAAAATTACATAATCACAATTCAGTCGTTTATCAAGTTTAGAAGGTTCATACAACTTAGAAAATTCATAAATCCTGGAATGCAGATAGTAAAAGGATCATATCGGTTTAGATCGCTTGAAATTCAAATCGAACTTATGAAAATCAAATCTTGTAGAGACTGCTACCACTGCTCGTCTGCGGCTGGTCGAACAGTCTCCTTTTCCTTTCTCCGACAGTTCAGAGGACGAACGGCATCAGCTGTGTTACGTCATTAAGCGATTCTGGACGAGGAATTTTCGATTACGTAAGATAAAAGTAGAAGGTTAATGTGTGCATTGCTATACGATATCATCAGTCTAAATTTGTAACTAAAATTGTAAGCGGTATTGGGACCAAAGCATCTAAGAGTAAAAACGCAAATATTTGTGTTGATTAGGATATTAACTATGTATATTACATGTGTAAACCAAAAATCACAAACTCTGGCAAATGCTGACACATTGCCGAAAAAGCATTTGGTAATGTATTTTCGTCTTTTCCGCCATTCATAAAGTAAAATGGCTACTTTTATAGATCCATAAAATTTCATAGTTACTTATATGGACTGGTCTAGCTCCAAAGTGAAATTTACGGGTTCATTAAGTTCCTTGGCTACTTCTGTGGATCCATAAAATTCAATGGCTATGTTTTTACTTTTAAAACGCATTTTCAACGGAAAACAACAGTTTCCAAAGAATGTTGGTTGAGTTTCTTAGTTTGTTCATAGTTTCAGGCCTAAATGTACCTATATGAATATTTCTTCAACCAATGTTATTTTGTAGAAAACTATTTTCAACCAAACCACAGAACGACTATACGTTTTAAGAGGACCATGTGATCGATTCTCCGTTTTTCCACGTTATTCCCCCATGCTTTCTTTCTGTAAATACCACCCTAAATATAATGTTAGTTACCAATGGAAATGAAGTAGGTGGAGTAAATAAATAAAATGTATTTCGGATCATTTTTGACCAATGGCCTTCAGAAAAACCGTGTCTTGGCGGGAGGAAGCAATAGGAGGGGACGGAGACTATCCGACCTACATTTATATATTTATACTATCAACAACCAACCTAATTCAACTCCACAGAGCACTGTCTGGGGCGTCTCCCCCTCACCCAGCCACATTAGACAACAGTGGGGATATGGTGGACCGAAAAATACAATATTGATCCAATGTAATATGTTGGGATATGACTTTGGGGATAAGTTTTGTCAACAAAAACTATATAGTACTAGACAAACTATCACTGCTGTATAGGAGTAGTAGTTTTCACGTAGGCCTATAACGTTTTCTTCAAATTATTACTTTATACTATTATTTATACACCCATGATTAAATGGTCGGGCATGGTGTATTTTCAACAAAACTGTTGCAAGTTGAACGTGATATAACCACGTTGGTGGCCTGTGATAGTGAGGGTGGTACGGGCACCCGGATCACAACTACCTCCTCCCTTCACAATTTTTTGTATTCGGAACATTTCAAAATAAACTCCACTTAAACGTTCTGGCTACCAAAATATAAATACACATAGTTACACTATTAAAAAATAAAATAGGTAAGTAATAATTTTAATAACTGTATCTTTAAGCTTTAGAATAACAAAAATCTATAGCCAGTCAAAGATTTACTTTGTACATATTCACAAAATTACTGTTGTGATCTTATGTTGTGTGAAACGCAATTATTATTAGTTATAAATGCTACAAACAACTTAAAATAAAATGAACAAAATTATACGAGTCGTTTCAAAATCTCAACAAGTCCCAACGTTATCTCAACTTTTGTTTAATAATGAAAACGCTAGTTTAATATTTATTACGTTTACCAAAGAACAATTCAACCCAACTTTAAGAACAAGACCCTAGTTCCAGACCCTAGTTGAGTACCCTGATAGAACCAGGTATGAAACAATAATTGTTTTATTAAAGAATTTCTCAAAACGTCAGGAACTTGATTTATCAATCTTGATGGATTAGATTAGATTCGATTTGAATAGATAGTTGAAATGGTGACCGTACTACAAGGTTGGTATTTTAAGCAAGTATGGATGTGAAACGAGTGTAGAATGATTGTGGTACGATCTTGTAGTCTTGTTACTGACTAAGGCTGACATGTTCCTTAGACAGGACTGTTAATAAATAGCCCAACAGTCAATGACATATCTAAGGCATGTTAAACCGTATAATATGGAATCCGAACCACTGCCTCCGAATTGCGAATTGGTCTAATTATGAGGATGGTGTTTGCGGATTAACATAGTATTCAACAATGCGCACGTCAATCTACACAAGAGAACACTACATCCACGGACCATCGCTCACAACTATCCACAATTCAAGACCTCTAAGTAGCTGAATTACAGGGTCCGCAATAATAATATCAATACTGTAACAACTATTCTAATAGTAACTAATGATTGTTATGAACTAATATTTTGTATGATATTCAAAGTTTTAATACATAAAAATTGGCCTTCAGGAGCTCTTTATTATCCTAGATAACAGTAAAAAATGCCACTAACAACGTAGAGACATTAGGGAACACACGACGTCAACTGGGATATTACTGGAAGGTTATATAGAACAACAAAATAAAATTTGTTAGTATACAGTACGTACCTAAATGCAGCACGCTTAAGTATACGCCAATAAAAACGTTTTATTTATACAAGTTAGAACTATGACGCGAATTTGGAATACTCCGCATAGTTCTAACAATGAAATGATTCGACAATAAGAAGGTACTACTTTCCGATATATATTTTGATCTTCACACCATCACATCAATCGAATCCAAATTAAATGCAACTTAAAAACGAAACTACTGAATTAAACACGATAGATGCAGAGAATTACAAATTTGTTTTCATAAAAACTTTAGTTGAATAAAGCGGAGAAAGATTATACTTCCATTGGGCACAACCAACTAGATGGATTATTTAGAAGGATATAGATTATTTTCATAAAATCTACTTCCATTGTACACAACTATCTAATCGGACATTAGAGGTCTTCGTATAACTGGGCGCGTCTCAGAATCGTATTGATAAACTTTCGAAGCGTTCAAATATCAACAATGAACATCCAATCAATGATAAAGTGACGCAAAGGTAGCAATTGGCAGGTGATTGGAACACGGCCAAACCTCCCGGGTGTATGAGAGAGCTAGCGACTCGTGCACTAGTGATGAACAATTTTATTAAAGTATATTACAGGTGATTGAACTCGGTGTATAGTTATTTATCAAGTACAGGATATTCTAAAGCAAGAAATTAAATTTCATGGTTCAAATTTATCTATACTTAAGCTTATGGCCGTGTAATTTGCGATACAATATATGTTGTACGCTTCAAAGCAGTCTATTAGCCAATTGCAGCACATACATTTGGTCACAAAAACTGTTCTTAATTACACGCGATGATGTACATGCAACAAAACCCCATAATATATATTAAAAGCAAAAAATGATTATTCCATCTTAATAGGGTCGTACCATGTATTTTAGTTAGTTAGTTTGAAATGGCAACTTGTCCAGGTATTTAAAGCCAATTATGAATGAGAAACGAGTGTAAGATGATTGTGGAGTTAGTTACTGAAATGGCAACTTGTCCAGGTATTTAAAGCCAATTATGAATGAGAAACGAGTGTAAGATGATTGTGGCACGATATTGTAGTATTATTGACTAAGGCTGACATGTTCCTTAGGCAGAACTGTTGATTAATAGCCCATCAGTCAATGACATATCTAAGAGACCTACAGTTTAATTTGTAGTCCGAACCACTGCCTCTGAATTAAAAACTGATCTAATTATGAAGATGGTATTTGCGGACGGACATAGCATTTTATAGTGCGGACGTCAATCCACACCAGAGAATATTCCATCCACCGACCATCACTCAAAACTATCCACAATTCGTGACCTCCAAGTAGCTGGATTACAGGACAGGCCTGGATTGAGACGGGAAGCTACGAAAAAAACACCACAGACCGATGAATCCAATGATCCAAATTAATTCTATGATGATATTCTGAAACGGTTTACAATTTGGAAATGCATTGGTTCAGTTAGTGTCTTGATTACCAAATGTGTGTCCCGGGATTTGAACCGGTGACTTCTTGCACCGAAGTCCAAGGCTAGCAAGACATCCACCTCGTAATCCAAGGGTTTCCGGTTCAATTTCGAACCCATTCACCATTTTACATTGGGCTATTACCTAGTAACCTATCTAGAAACAGTAAATGTTCGGTAGTAACAAAACTAGAGTTGTATCGTTTTCTACCACTGGTAGGCCAATACAAAACATAAGAAATATCTCGACATTTAAATCTTGTGTGTCAGCTGCTGGCGATCCAATGACAACAAACACTGTTATCAAACAGTCGATGAAGGGATCGCAATTCGTATTTGATTCGTCAAATGTAATATTACCGTCGGATGGGGAAGGAACGTAGAGGGGTTGCTGGAGACAGCTAGCGTCGTGATTGGATTCAAATGGATTTACTCAACTTGTAATCAGTTGCGATCAAACTCGGGTTGAGGGGGAGCCGGATTAGGGGCCTAATAAAGATGAGCGATTTTAATCCACCAATTAATAGGAGGGAGCGTCACTACCACGGCCGACGTCGGAGCAGTATGAAAACTGAGGGACTTGCGTTGCAATACCGATATGAAATATATCTGAAAATACTTACAGGGTGTTACAGAACCAACATTTCAGAATTAAAATTATTTCGTTAAACTTGTTCAAAATCTTAAGGTATTACGTTCAATAGTTTTTGAGGAAGAAATATTTAAAAAAACAAAATGGCGACTATGTAAGTAAACTGAGAACTTCCGGACGGTGAAAAGGCGGTGTTTACTTTTACTCACCCGGGTACATTAACTGTTACTGAACAAAGATTGTTAGAGAGTTATAAAACACCTTGTATACCAGTGTATATATGGGTGATAAAAACGTTTGTTTTTATTCAATCACCGAACACTTGAGCAATCTGAACACTTTTCAGCTTCTATATGTTCTACTGGAATATAAAAATTGTATTTAAATCCATCGCACGTAAACTTTATCGTTTATTTTTCCAATCGAAAAATTCTTTACTATCTTTAACAGAGAATTTTAGTATAAAAGGTTTACAAAACATTGATGACGATTACTCGCACATGTATAACTACATATTAGGATGTAGCTACCCTGTTTACTTTATACTCCAAATTACTACGAATTTTAAAATATAAAAAAACTTAAACCAAACTTCGTGCTGATTTAAGTGAATTTATTTCTCAAATTCAATCAACGGGCAATATTCAACAACAGATTTCTTTAAAACTTGATATGGAAAGTTAGACGGTAATAAATTGCGAGGATCCGAATATTTTCACAGACAGTTCACGAGTGGTTGTTGAAATATCGCCCCTGGCGGGAACACTGGCTGGGGAATGTTCAACAAAGAATGCGCCATAAGAAGCTGATTTAATTCAGTCGGTTTAAAACCTGCGGCGGACTTAGCGGACTTATCAAGCGTTCTGTTCAAACTTCTCCAGCTCTTTTATCAACATCGCGAGTTTACTTAGAAGGGAGCTCTTTTCCCGGAAAATGCGTATAGAGACAGAAATAATACACTAAAACGCTTTTATTCGGTCCTAAAAAGCATTAATAAATTAGTGATTTAAATCTAGTCGTTTTTTAAATTTAAAAAATGTTGTGACCTTTATATTCAAGTCTCTCATTCAATCTACTGTAACACTCTCAGTAATGCATAGTGATTTCAAAACTGAATAAAAATTATTTGGCCTTTATTTTCGATTTTTTATATATACAAAATACAATGGCGGACAAGATGCCTTTTTAATTCTGTTATTTGTTGATTACCAATCTAAAATGTTTATATTTACATCCCTGTGGGAAATAGGTTAGATCATGGATATGTCTAAAGGGAATGTTTTCAGTTCATCTAAGCTTATCTTAAGTTATAACCAAAATATTAAAAATTCAATAGAACAGCACTGGTAGTTTTTATGGAAATGGGATCTAACCACTTCCACTGCAATTTCTATGTTCCATAAATCTGTCAACACACCCCAGAGCTACGAAATATCCAATCCATGTCAAGAAGGTTGAGGTTGAATAGTAAAAAACCTACAGTTTGTATATGTCCGTGATAAAACGTTGAAAATACGCCAACTGTTTAGTATTTAAGTACTTGAGTATTCTCTGATTACTGTTTATTATCAACGAGCAACATTCTCACAATATCATTTTCCTTGAAAAAAAATTGACAATTGTTCATATACTGTTCTTAAACATACACAAATGAAATATTTACATAACATCAAAGCTTTAACATGCAATAAGTTGACAGGTCTTCTGATATCCTTTCATTATCCATTACAAAATCACCCAACCACCTAATTTCGTGTTTTTTTTGTAAACATATTTCCGTTAGTTCCAGTGATTTTGGTTTGAGCTTTAAAACCATATTTTTGCTACAATTGGTCATTTGGTAGATGAAACATGTTAAACTATTTGTGAAAAGTGTAAATACTAAATACGTAGGTGACGTCATACTTCATGTGTTACAGGATCGGTCTTTACAGAAGAGGTGGAGCATGATGAACTCCTCGGGGCACGACCAGTATGTGACTCAGCGGCTAATGACCAACCAATGACGCGGTCGGTCGCTCAGCCAACCTGATCTGCGATCTGTCCTAACCTCACTTTCACCTCTCGTTATTGTTACGTGTCTCCGCGCCACGCAGATCACATTTTGACATCCTTCGGAGGTCATTTAACCTCTTCTGCTGGATGAATTCATCCTGTGTATTTGAATATTGCTCATTATCAACGCTTGTGTATTTGCTTATCGTTTTGATATTGAACTAGCCAACATTTAGTTTTTAAGTTTGGGTGTTTACCTGAGTACTTACCCCGAGTTTTAAACACCCGGGGACGTATCCGACCAACACAGTACGAGGAGGACGGATCTGGTTGGCAACACAACAGCCTCAAGTTCGGAGTCCTTCGCACTACCAACTGAGCCACTGTATCCTAATATTAGCCGAGGGTTTACACACTCGAGGTGTACAGTTCGCCGTGAGTCACCTTGTCCAGTGTACCCAGCCGATGGTTACCCGTTCACCCACGCGACGCGGCCTTGCCACGACCCACGTTCACCGGCCCGGCAGCTACTCTACCACTCTAAGGCGAGACAAAAAGTTGTGATATTCATCTTACTTTATACTTTTTTACGAAATGGCAAACTACCTAGGTAGGTATTTTAAGCCAAGTGTGCATTAGAAATTAGTGTAAGATGATTGTGGTACGATCTTGTAGTCTTGTTACTGACACGAGACAGAACTGTTAATTAATAACCCAATAGTCAATGGCATATATAAGGGACCTACAGTTTAAAATGGTTTCCGAACTACTGCCTCTGAATTACGAACTGGTCTAATCACGAAGATGGTCTTCATGGATTAAGGTAGTATTCAATAGTGCGGAAGTTAATCCACACAAGAGAACACTAAACCCACCTTACAACTATCCACAATTCGAGACCTCCAAGTAGCTAGGTTTCAGAACCCGCCACGGGCCTCATTCATTTTAAAATACCTACCTGCTAATGTTTATTTCATAAAAATTGCCATTGAAATTTCAAAAAATTGGTAATCTAATCGAAATCCCATTTCATTCATAAATACGCGAGCGTTTGTCAAAAAAGCTTGCCAACTTGCAGTACTTCCTTGGATTCGCCCCGTCACAGCCATTAGATTCCTTTTTTTGTCCTGCACCTGAACGTCTACCCCTGACTTATACTTTACTTTATACTTTGAACTGGTACGACTTACTCAGGTAGGTATTTTAAGCCAAGAATAAATGAGAAATGATTGTAGGATCATTGTGGATGATGATGTTGTAGTCTTGCTACTGACAAAAGTTGATTTCTTTCTTGGACAGGACTGCTAATTAATAGCCCATCATCTAGTTCTAGTCATCTAACGGACCTACAGTTAAAATAACTTAAAATAAGCCTCCCTCCACGTGTCACATCCTTATATTTCCTTCCCTTCTCAGTTTTCTTTAACTTTTTCAGCTTTTATGTCTTTCTAACTTTTTAAACTTTTAGTCAAAGACTTGCCTACACTATTCTTCTTTTTATTGGATTTTAAATTGTTCCTAGTATTAAGGCTAGTAATTGTTGTTCTGTTTACAACATTTTTTTCTCTGAACGGAATAATTAATTACACTCACTCATTCAACAGGCACTACTCACGAACGTCAGGTGAGATCATGAACCAATGCCACATTTTAATGAACGAGTGAATAATGTAAATAGAAACATTTATTGATATATGAGATACCAAAAATATCTGTCCCAATTAGTAGGCCCTACAATGTGTTGCTTGAAGGAAACAAATATTGTTTCTAACCACAACGCATTTTATATATAAGTACCTGGTGACCGAGCTTTGCTCGTATAGAATAAGACATGTATTATAAAAATTAATTAGAAAAATTAAAACACATTTATTACTCAATGAAAACATTTATGTGGTTGAAATAAAACCGATTTAATACATCATAATTAATATAGCACTGAAGAAAAATTATCGCCCCTGGTGGGGATGGAACTCGCGGCCTATAGTTCTTGAGGCCGACACGCTACAACTCGGCTACGACGTTAGTCAATTGAGCGATGCCGTTTAACGTCTTTTAGCCAAAGCCGATCATTTACTGTTTAATTATCCATACCGTTATTATTAGCCTGTGATCAACTGATTTTATTATAAACGGAATGAGGATTGAAAAGCAAAAGAGAAATTTAATTTACATCAATTAATTGGTTTGTTACAGTGGCTTCAAGCAATACAACGAATACGTTTTCTATCAAAACACGGAAGATTTTGGATATACTTTTTTCTGCTTTTATTTCGCACAGCTATGTTATCCTTAAGTTTTTACAAATTGTTTAGTAAACTGATAATTTTGCATTTATTTAATTCATAAAATAAATATTAATGCATAACCTCTATATTGTTCCCCGCAGTCTTCAATCAAGAACTGTCAAACGGTTATAAACAGCTGTTTTGGTTTGTATTGTTTACATTTTATTCTCCATAAGCGTAATGTTAAATTTTTAGATTTTAAACTTAATATTACAGTAAAACACGAATTTTCCTGGACATTAGACCTATCTAGAACTTATTTTCTACTCGGAAATTAGTTATTTCCAAAATTTAAAGAAATTCCTCGGTGCCGTTTTCGAGATCCGTGTGCAAATATATATATATATATATATATATATATATACAAACCTTGCTCGTATTATAGTATTGGATTGGATAACAACAATGCTTATGGTCTGCAACACTGCTGGACACACCATTGAAAAAGAGAAAAAAATTAGCTGTTACATTAGTAATATAGAAAATAAAGATATTTTTCCTAAATACTACAGCATGGTGCCGATACTACAAATAATGGCGCCACAGAAGAAGACTCTCGTTGATATTTATATCACGTGTAATATAAACAATGAAGACGGGTAGAATAATCAGCTGATCATGGGCTCTCAGCCAGAAGGCCTACACGACACAGGAAGCCAGGAATAGATACTTAACAGAACAAAGTGAAGCATAGACGATACAACTGTGCCATGAATAATTGGGAACGGAACATTAACTGTCTTATCACCTCGGACTCTTCATTCTTAGCCGGACCATCTCTTGGTATCACTAGTCCACGTAACGAGCTAGAATTGCAAGCTTACCTTGAGGATTCAAAACTATTATTTTTAACAAATTTATCTATGCAATGTCGAAATTAATTGTTGATACAACATAATTATACTGAAAAATGCTGTATAGTTTGAAAGCAAAGTTAGATATCGTTTAATGATTTTGGTTTACAGTCAAAAGAACATTATCACTATCAAACAATCTTGGAGTTTAAACTGATAAAGTGATAACGGACGATTAGCATTATTTTGAATGCCAAAGCAACATTTTAAGTAGTGAATTCGTTCCTGGCGAAGAGTGGGAAGTGACACCCTAAATATTGAGAATTAACAAGCTGAAATTTGGAATCTGGAAACTATTTTCTCGTCATTTCTAACATTCAATCCTCATTCATACTTGGCTTAAAATACCTGCATTGTAGTATGGTTGCCATTTCAATTATCTAATCTAATCTGATCTAATCTAATCGTCAGGTAAAAGAAATCGGGTTGCGGAAGCGATGGATATAATTTTTCCCCGAGCCTTATCTCCAACTCGGTGCAGAACTTTTTGTCGATCTGATTTATTTGTCAGTAATTGCGATCCCGATCCAAGAGGTTTTTCATCAATTTATTTTAACGATACAGAATTCTTAAGAACACCATTGTAAGTACAATGACCGATTTTTCACCTCCTAAAATAATATCGCTGTAATCCCTTTTAACATAATGCATTCTAATTAGTTCAAGAAACACACTGATCACAATATTTCATATGTTTATATTGATTTTCTAATACAATTCCAGTGTTAGTAGGCCTACACCATTCAATACTGTAGTGTTTCAACGTAAATTCAATATAAGTCGACTGTTCTTACGTAACACATTTAATTTATTTACGCACATATCTACTAGTATTTTTTATAAGTACGACTTTGATGCCTATATTTTTCATAACTTCTTTCAATTTAATAGTTCATAATTATTTATCATTTTAGTTTATAACGTGCTACAGTTATTTTGTTCATGCTTGATGGACTAAAACTCGCCATTTTATGTAGTTTTTTAACTAACTATAAAAACAGACGTTTCTTAAATAATCATTGGATCAAATACGCATATTTCTGCACACTCGTCCGTCATCAACAGCTGTTTCATTGTTGTCCAATGTACATTTATATGTACATTGTGTTTAAAAATGTCTGTCTTTTTATCGCTCATTCGAAAACACATTCATAAAAGGTTTTAAAATTCAATATTGATGATTACAACTGAACGAGACTGAACAAGCTGTCACATTTAACTACCGGTGAGGAATGTAAAACAAACTCTGTTGGACACGAAATAAAAAAAATTATAATCCAATCAGTAAAATTATAGTGATCAAAAGACAGGTGGGCGCGCGGAGGCGGTTATGTTATTTCCAGTCAACAGTAGCGACAACAGTTACGGAGAAACAGCTGGTGTGAGCTGCACTTCCGGTGACGTCACCGCCGCCCAACCGCCCACCGCCCATGGGTGTCGCTGCTCGTGCCAGGTACCAGGAGCAGGACTTGTTGCGGATTGTTGTGCAACGGACCAGGACGACATATCACACGCGTCCAGGACTCGTGCACGTAGGTAGAGGAACACAGCATTAACCAACTGCATAACCTACTCATACCTACAGGCTAACAAGAAATGACGTTTTAAATCAATAAAAATTTATGAAAAAGGTTTTAATTTGAGATATAAATTAATGAATATAGGTTAATTTTTATACAATTAATAGCAGTAGGGCTAAATACGAGTATATTTTTGAACTAGCATACGTTGCCCAGGTTCAAGCTGCACATTTGATCGTTCCCACTAGCCCAGATGTTGCTGTGCACTGTGCAGCGAATGTGTGTGTACTGTTACAGGGGAAAGTGAACGTGGATCAGGACTGGAGGAATGCTGGGACGTGGACCGTGTACCGTGTACAGGAACGGGGACGGGCTCATTGAACCTGGTTTCTGGGCCGCGACACGGCTGTCGCACTCTGGTGTCGCCAGACGGTACAAAACTCGTCAACAACTGCTCTCTGGTGTCCACAAGACTGTACTATGACTGATTACAGTATTGTGAAGTCTTAAAATGTACACTAATCATCAAATACCTCACACTAACATCACCAGACGGTACAAAATTAGTCTACAATCGAATTACAGTGTCGCCAGAATATATAATAATTGTCAAACACTAATCTTAGGTGTCACCAGACCGTGCAACACTCTTCAAGCCCCACACTCTAGTGTCGCCAGACAGAAAACAGCTGTAAACAACCACACTCGTTAACAATGTCAACAGCAATAATGTCAAAAAGGTGCTCGCTCACTACGCCGACCCAATGATCCCCAAACATACGCCTAGTTGATACGGTGATACGTCGATTCCAAACGGCATAGAGTGATACCTAAAAAGCTTACAATAAGCTAGTTCTTAAAAGCAAAACAATGCCCTAACAATTGTTCGTACTTCGATAAAGGCATCGGCGAACGCATGTGCATATGCTAAGAATGCATTTGAACAGCGTATAGAATTAGAACAAGGAATGTTTGACTTTTCAGCAGTTTCTTAGCAAATTTCCTGGACACTAACTATTGCACTCAATAGTTAGCTATGCAAATAACGTACCTAGAAAAAAATCAAACTACATTTCTAATTCCGGAAGAGTGTAACGTGTAACCAAGGTCAGGAACGCCGGTGAATTCGCATAATGGCTAAAGCGCTCAAGACCGAAGAGTGGTTTGTTCTTGAGGCAATTTAGCCAAACAAGTCCCTAATTTAATCGCAGTAACTATCTGCAATTAGCGGAGTTAAATAGTTTCGCCTCGTTCCCGGAACCTCGACTCCAAGCGCCAATGGACGGCGGCGCGCCCCGTGGCTGAACTACTAACTAAGTTACAACTACTAACAAGATAGGTCATGCAGTTGCACTATCTTCTATTGATTATCTCGTATTGGATAAAGTCACTTTACTACACTTGGGACGAGTCCCATTTTACAGAAAGGTATCCCTACAGTCTAATACAGGGTGTTATTTTAAAACGCAATCCTTGTTTAAGATTAAAGTACCTGGTGACCGAGCTTTGCTCGGATAGAATAAGACATGTTTTTACAAGTTAATTAGCAAAATTAAACAAATTTACTGCCCAATGAAAACATTTATGTGGTTGAAATAAAACCGATTTAATACACCATAATTAATATAGCACTGAAGAAAAAGTATCGCCCCTGGTGGGAATGGAACTCGCGGCCTATAGTTCTTGAGGCCGACACGCTACAACTCGGCTACGACGTTAGTCAATTGAGCGATGCCGTTTAACGTCTTTTAGCCAAAGCCGATCATTTACTGTCTAATTATCCATACCGTTATTATTAGCCTGTGATCAACTGATTTTGTTATAAACGGAATGAGGATTGAAAAGCAAAAGAGAAATTTAATTTACATAAATTAATTGGTTTGTTACAGTGGCTTCAAGCAATACAACGAATACGTTTTCTTAATTCTTCATTTATTTAATTCATAAAATAAATATTAATGCATAAACTCTATATTGTTCCCCGCAGTCTTCAATCAAGAACTGTCAAACGGTTATAAACAGCTGTTTTGGTTTGTATTGTTTACATTTTATTCTCCATAAGCGTAATGTAAAATTTTTAGATTTTAAACCTAATTTTACAGTAAAACACGAATTTTCCTGGACATTAGACCTATCTAGAACTTATTTTCTACTCGGAAATTAGTTATTTCCAAAATTTAAAGAAATTCCTCGGCGCCGTTTTCGAGATCCGTGTGCAAATATATATATATACAAACCTTGCTCGTATTATAGTATTGGATAATACACATGTATGGAAAAAATTGAAATTTGGATTTTATAAAACCTACTATTTCAGTTTAAAGGAACATTGGCTTACAGTATTCAAGTTTTCAAACGATCCGCCATTGGCATTTAAACTAAGTTGTGCTCTCTTTATCATATTTCTGGATAGTTTTGCAATGTATCTCTCAGTTCCTAGTATTAAATTTGTAATGTTGGTTTTCAGCTGCTGAATAATCTGTAGCTTGTTTACGAGGGCCTTAATTTTTATTTATCCCCAAAGAAAATAATCCAGTGAGATCTCAAAGGGTGTACTATATTACGAATTAATCTGCCTCCCAAAATCAACTGTAGTTTGTTTTGATGTGCAACATGTTTCTCCATCCTACTGTAACCAACAGTACCTTTCATTTTCTTCCAATGAAGCCCAAACCAACGCTTTCATAGCGGTCACAATTCAATGTACAGTATAGTAAAAAATATAGGACAATAGGACAAATTATTCGTTTTCGAGAAATTTGGAAGACACCGTACTGAGTCTATTCACAATAAATGTCAAATATCACTGCGCATTGACATAACAATGCAACATTGCATATCAGCTGATTGGTAATGGAGTAAAGGAAGCAGGGCTGCCAACTTATGATGTACAAAAACCTCATCATGAAGTTTATTTAAAAATTTCTAATTAACAGTCGACACGGAGAATACTTTAGTCCAGAGACTGATAAACCCTGAACTAGGTGTTAAGTAGTCCTGTGGAAAGTGGCTTCTAGCCTGTGGAAGGCCATTCAACCCCAGACCGAGGACGAGGCGGCCATCATACCGTGACGATACATGGAACACCACATATCCATGATCCTACTGAGTAGGCCCACTGGGGGCCCGTGAAGAGGTCCAAAAGCGTCGTTCATCAGTCAGCGCGAGTACGAAAACAATCGTCCATTTGTTTAGTTAAATCAGTGTATGCGTTTCTCGCATCCGTATATGTTTAAAGTAATAAAAATATATTACAAAATAAGAATTTTTGCAGTTAGTCACCTGCCTAAATTATTAATAACTACCTACAAGTTTAAAGGAGTGAGATCTCAAAGGGTGTACTATATTACGAATTAATCTGCCTCCCAAAATCAACTGTAGTTTGTTTTGATGTGCAACATGTTTCTCCATCCTACTGTAACCAACAGTACCTTTCATTTTCATCCAATGAAGTCCAAACCAATGTTTGCATAGCGGTCACAATTCAATGTACAGTATAGTAGGACAATAGGACAAATTATTCGTTTTCGAGAAATTTGGAAGACACCGTACTGAGTCTATTCACAATAAATGTCAAATATCACTGCGCATTGACATAACAATGCAACATTGCATATCAGCTGATTGGTAATGGAGTAAAGGAAGCAGGGCTGCCAGCTTATGAGCTTGATTAGCTTTGTGTTGCGTTAAAAATATGATGTACAAAAACCTCATCATGAAGTTTATTTAAAAATTTCTAATTAACAGTCGACACGGAGAATACTTTAGTCCAGAGACTGATAAACCCTGAACTAGGTGTTAAGTAGTCCTGTGGAAAGTGCCTTCTAGCCTGTGGAAGGCCATTCAACCCCAGACCGAGGACGAGGCGGCCATCATACCGTGACGATACATGGAACACCACATATCCATGATCCTACTGAGTAGGCCCACTGGGAGCCCGTGAAGAGGTCCAAAAGCGTCGTTCATCAGTCAGCGCGAGTACGAAAACAATCGTCCATTTGTTTAGTTAAATCAGTGTATGCGTTTCTCGCATCCGTATATGTTTAAAGTAATAAAAATATATTTACAAAATAGAAGTTAGATTTTTGCCAAGTTATTCACCTGCCTAAATTATTAATAACTACCTACAAGTTTAAAGGCCTTATTCGTGCTTCAAGTCCAAAACGATCAACATGCACAGTGCAGAAAGACGATTTGCGCCAAATTGGGTCGGCTCTCTCACTATATATACACTTAATTTTGTTCCCGTGTTCCTCGATAGCTTAACTATTATTTTAACGTAAACAATTCATTAATTTCATAAGACCCTTTTCAATATTAACAAAAGTCCTAGTTCGATTGTCCTTAACTATATTTCTCCTCATTCTTCGACTATTTTGTGTTTTCCATGTGTATGAATTTTTTATAAATACTGTATAACAAATAAATACTCGTTCAAATTAATTACCAAATAAATATAATTAACTCCAGGATACCTATTTCCAGGAGTTTATTTGTTATAATCTAATTATAATAACCTAAAATTAAGGCATACAATACAATGGTTGTTAATGTTTTGTTGAAAAAATAAATATTGTTGTGCGATAAAATGAAATCACACACTAAAAAGATATCAGCTTATGTCCACAAAGACCATCCTCATAATTAGACAATTCGTAATTCAGAGGACGTGGTCCGGATTCCACGTTAAACTGTACGTCTTTTAGTTGCCATCGGCTGTTGGGCTATTAATTAACAGTCCTGTCTAAGGACCATGACAGCCTTAGTCAGTAACAAGAGAACGAGATCGCGCCACAATCATCTTACACTCAATCCTCATTCATACTTGGCTTAAAATACCTGCATTGTAGTATAGTTGTCATTTCAATGATGTAATCTAATCTAATTTTAATCAAAGATTAGCCATTTATTTACGAGGCTCGTACGGTTTATCCGCAACTGTATTGTATCCACACACTAAACTGCGTCTCTAAACACGACCGGACTCTTTTTCCGGAGGTTTTCGTACCCTGGAACGAGGCCAAGGCCTGACATTCGGCGAATCACAAGGCCAGCTGGAGAAATGACTACTGTTTCACATCTACGAGTGTAGTGTCATGTACTACGTACATCAAAGGCAGCCCAGATAACGTTCATAGTTGGTAAGCACCAGAACTTTCCAAACTGGAAGGTTGGAGGTAGTGCTGGCAATACTTCAGCTTCTTAACGACCAGTTCGAGCTTCTTAGCTGACTTATGAATGGAAAACAATAATTTACAACCATAATAACGTAAAGTATCACAAGTATAGACTGTTATGTGTCTTAGAACTTTCTAACAAAACTACCCAAATATGGTGTATTTCGCAAGGCTCCTATCTATTTTGTCCGTACACAATTTCTTCCTGCATTTTCGCTATTTTGTACAATGCTCAAAAACCCATATTATTAATGCATCTGACATATAGTCGTTATTATAAACATTTCTAATATTATAAAGGTAATATATAATGCTGCCAACTCCACTATCTTTATGTATAAAAATGAATGTACATATGTATATGCTTTATGCTTTGCCAAACTACTCATCCGATTGCTATACAATTTTAGGAAGTTGCTATTTATATCTCTGGGAAGGTTTTAGTAAGACAAAATTTTGATAACACTATAACTTTCCATTTTATGGCGTTTTAAATGCCTAATGTTAACCTTATGGAGACTAGGTTTGTTTACAAATTTTCTACAATCAAAACATTTGATTTCTTAAACTGCAGCTGTTGGTTTACTTGCCATTAGCAATATAATTTACTATCCAATGCCATCTGAATCATTCACTAATGTAAAATTATGAAGTAAATATGTGCTGAACAAAATGAACAGCTTTATTCGCCTTTACGTTTAATATGCTAATCAGCTGTTGCATATCCTTCCTATAAAAGCCGTATTACAGTTAGGTTTGGTTTGAGTTTAGGTTGGATTGTAAAATTGTGAATCAATATACTCAGATCGATTTGTTTTGTGGTAATGTTATTAATATGTCTTGTCGTTTCAGTATTTTTATTAACTATGCCGCGTCCCAGAATATCCAGTCTTTCACAACGAAGCCGTAACGCTATTCGATTTTAGAACATGGCCAATCTATTATCAATTAACATGTATTTACTGTTAGGCGTTACGAACTTCGCCGGGTCAGCTAGTTACTTATAAATTATTACTGTTTCGTATTATAACTCACAATGTTATTTTTTGTCTCTGTTCATAACTATGTTTTACTTAACAGAGCTTTCGTATGAACATTTTGACAACTAATACACTAAGTCCTAAGTTCCCTTCGGTTGAGAAACAACTTAGTTTTCTCTGCCTTCTTGGCTTTCTCCGTGTATCGGCATTGCTCAATGAGTATCCGCTATTTCAAGGATACAATAAATCTTCACAATCATCAGCGAAAGTTTCAATGACCTTCAAAGACGATCCTGAATTTTCATCGTTCAACTGTTAAGTCTCAAAAATATCCTTGACAATCCCAAGTATTTTTCACATTATATATATTCAGTATCTTCCCCAAGTTTATTCACTTCTTATGTAATGTTACTGATTACTATTTTGATTTAAAATAAAGCGGAACAAAACACCTCTTGGAATACAAAAAAGAAGACTACAACTATTCTAAGATGCTTTCCCTTAAATGTAACAAGTACTCTATAAAATGCAATAAGTAGGTGTAAAAAATAATTAAAATTAAAAGACAGAAAACTAAAACTTTATTTTGGTTTATGTACGCAATTATGGGTTCATTTAATCGTTTTTATTCAACAGTAACAATTTGATATCAGCTTACCCAAGCTTATGTAAATCTAGGCAGCCTTTTGAAAGGTAAATTCCTTCTAGGATTGTGATAGAATTACAGATATTTATGTATTCATATTACGTTTTACAGTCACCTCTTGGGATTATATGTCTTGTTTTAACAATGTAAAATTAGCTTTATTTAATTTCATTAATTTGCGTGACCAAACAAGAACGAACCCCAATTTAAGATACACAGGAGTGACACTAATTTCAATTAGTGATAGCTTTAATAAAGTTAAGGTGATTAGGACTAATTAGGGGATTACATTATAATTTTTTTCTGGGAAAGTATTATAACCACAAAATTATATCTGATGATGTACCAGGTATTTGTTTTTTTTATAATAGAAACGAATACAAAAAATGGGAAAATTTTTCCCTAGATATCGACTATTTTTTAATTTGACACGTCAACTATATTGTTACAAAAATCTAGCGATCAGTATTTTTTCCATTGGAATAGTAATGTAACATTGTTCCAGCAGGACTAAAATCCAAAATGGCGTAAGTACTGTATACTCTAATGCGATTCCGGTATGAGGACACATTCTAGGATGTGATTCTAGGAAAACTCTCCCCGGAGGCGTGGAAGAGATGAGTCACCTTGAGAAGGCTATCTGCCAACCGGACTCGCGTGGTTGACTGGCAGAATGGCAGTTGACTTATGGTTGAACTTGGATTACGATTGAATAGGCCAATAAAAGGGCATTGCACTTTAACATACGTGATACTGCTGATAAACGTCTCTTGGCGTATAAAAACACCGTCCGTTTCTTTAAGCTTCCGTTTAGCAGTAAACGTAAACTTAACGTTTAAGTAAATATGACTATTATTATATCTACAACCAGACAACACTTCCCACCGATGATTTGTACTGTACTAGCTGACCCTGCGAACTTCGTAACGCCTAACAGTAAATACGTGATAACTTTAAGATTTACTATGTTCTGAAATCGAATAGCATCACGGTTTCGATGTGAAAGATTGGATGTTTTGGGTGAATGACAATACTGAATCGATGAGACTTATTAATAAAATTCCCACAAAACAAATAAATCCTAGTGGATTTATTCGTAACATTATAATTATTTTTTATTTGTCCAACATATAAACACTTTTAATCAGACAGAAAATAAAAAATATAGATATATAATTCCCAGAAACCGTAAGCTATTAACGTAAAAAATAAAGCTGTCCATTTTGTACAGCACATATTTACTTCATAGTTTTATATTAGTTAATGATTTAGATGCATTGGGTAGTAAAGCATATTGCTAATGGAAAGTAAACCAACAGTTGTAGCTTAAGAAACCAAATGTTATGATTGTAGAAAATTTGTAAACAAACGTAGTTCCCATAAGGTTAACATTACAAACATAAAAATGGAAACTTAGGGAGTGTTCGAACAATTTTTATTTTCACTAAATCCTTCTCGGACATATACAGAGCAACTTCTTCAAATTGAACAGCAATCGGAAGCGTTGTTTGGCAACGCATTAAGGACTTAAATACATGCATTCATTTTCATAAATAGAGATCAACAACTTTCACAAAGTAAACAATTGCAACTTCAACTGTCAATAAATCAAAAGTATTTAAAAAATGTGATACAGTATTACAATTATTGTGCAATATACTGTAATCCCCGCAATGCCAGTGCCTTATAATATACAAACACACACTCTTTTTTCATACTTTGTTCATGTCGAGTTTTTCCTAAACCCGTTCTTTATGTGTTCCTTTTTGTATGTACAGGTGTGTTACTTCAGATTGTGTAAGAGATCACACAATCAAAATTAATGTTCAAATAATTGTATTGCTCAATATTTTGACTAAATAATTTTAACTAAAAAAATCGCAATTGGCTGATTTAGTCACAATGTTTATTGGTACTTGACTTGCCCCAAACTCTGCTAATATCTATATAAACTATATTTTTGAACGTAAGATATTAAAATGACTCATAAATTACAAATAAATTTTAGTAGGCCAAAAAGATTTTAAGTAGTAAATTATTTTACTGATTTTCAACTTTCGGGCCCAAAAGAAAGCTGTTTGAAAGCTAAAATCTTGCTAGAAAACTCTAAAAGTCTTACTTGTACTTCAGATACGGTATTATACAAAAGCTGTAAGACATAATGCAACATGTTATAACGTAACGTAGTCTAACCTAAAACTACGTAACAAACCTTTGGAAAAAATTGTCACGGCTAAACCACAAACACACTAATAACTACACTCACATACGCGAAAGCAGAACACTCGGCACAAAAACTGAGATTCAATTAAGATAAATTCTAATTTCCACAAGTCGATAGATACACAAGAAAGTTGGCCGCGTTCAACCACGACGCGCTCTACCGGACCGACAAGGAAACACTGACTGCACAATCAGCTGTTTGGGTTCGGCTGCAGACGGCGGCGTCACGTGACCTCACTACAGGCCGTCTGCTGGAGGATGAACGTGACCAGCTGATCGCCAACGGCTACTCTATCTCCTGCCGTGGCAGTAACGAAATTTACTGTATTCAATAACGGCAATAATGTAACTGTACATTTAATAATAATAATAATTAAATAATACATTTAATTAAATAACTACTAGAATTGTGTTAAAATACCAGAAAAATCAACCTTTAAGAAGAGAAATTGAAACAAATATAACGGTAAATAAATTAAATGTAAAATATCCGTTGTTTAACTAATTTGAGTAAACTATTTTATATTCTAATTTATCTAATTTTACTCATTCTTAATGACTGACCAATGTTGTGGGCAGAAAGTTTGGTAGGTGGCTAAAAATTCGCAGTTGGCATTTTAAACACCAAAACTCTCTCCATTTTTACACACAGTTTATTAAGTGAACACAAAATACACTTATGGTATTTCATAAAACTTGTTAAAGTTTATGCAAGAAGATCTGAAATTATTTGAATAACTGAATTAATTCATTTATCCCTTTAATATTATAGTCATTTGCACAATTACAATATTGAAATAATTAATTGAGAAATGTCATAAAAATAACTGTAATATTTGAGCAATAGATACAAACTTGACGGTAAAAACTGTTTCGAATTGACAATATTTGTCCGGACGCTTGTAGCTTTTTAAAAGACATTTTATATAAAACGCCATCGGGGGTTTAAAAGGAAATTCGGTCGGCTTTGCTGGGAAAATGACGTCACGCTCTGTCGTTTAGAGAAATGTCATATTGGAGGGATCGATCTGGAAAAAAGGCCATGTTTGTGATTTCTAAAGGAAGCTTTGGAATTTGCAGCAGTTTATGTAGCTTATATTTCTATGAGAAGTAAAGAAATTGTGGGGAAACGTACGGTTTATGGGCCCAAGAAAACTTTATAAGTTACGGTATATAATAAATGTTGCTCACTTTGAACCTAAAATGTATTAGATTAATATCACGTGGTAACCTTGCATAGTCATAGAAGATATGTAGACGTCACTATCTAGCTGGCCTTCGGCGGATTTTTGACCTTATTATGACCCAATCAATGTTCCAAATGTTCTCAACCTCCCACCTACAAACAAACAAGAATACGAAACAAAAATACTTCTTAATTTACTGCAGATATTTTAGAGTCCGTTCATTTACGGAAGTGACTCATTGACGGATCTCCACTAAAAGGCGAATGAATTGGAAAAACGCCCACGCGAACGCCGAACAAAAGCCCCGCTGATTGAGAATAGCCCGTGAAAAGCGGAATTCAACCGATTAACGCACAATTACGGCGCGATTGGATTCAAAATTGAAGCATTTGTTTCGACGAATACTCCTCACACACTCGGTGGCTCTACCTCGCGGATAGCCAAACCAACTATATGACCTTTGTTGTTACTTGCTATTACCGTCCACCGGTGAGATGGGTATTGGCGCCACTGTCGCTTCACAACAGGTGCCTAACGACTTATTATAGGAGACTAGCTAACACGAGTGGTTGACGGAAATGAGAGATGCTATTGAGTAGGTCGTCAACAGTTCTGCATACATACTATGTTCAATATTGTGTTCTACTAATTAACAATATACAAATGAAACTTGTCATAAGACCAGCTACAATTAAAATGCTATTCGGCATAGCATTTCACTCATATGATTTAACCAAATTCTGCACAACTATAAAAAGTATTTCGCTTCAATGTCATATTAACCATATTATAACCATGATCTTGTAACTAACCATGACTGGGACGGTGGCGACCTCTGTAATCCAGCTACTTGGAGGTCACGAATTGTGGATAGTTGTGAGAGATGGTCGGTGGGTGTAGTGTTCCCTTGTGTGGATTAACGTCCGCACTATTGAATACTACGTTAATCGGCAAATGCCATCCTCATAATTAGACCAGTTCGACGTTCAGAGGCAGTGGTTCAAAATTCACGTTACACTGTAGGTCCCTTAGATATGCCATTGACTGTTGGGCTAGTGCTTAAAAGTCCTGTCTAAGGAACAATATGTCAGCCTTAGTCAGTAACAAGACTACAAGATCGCGCAATAATCTTACACTTAATCCTCATTCATAGTTGGCTTAAAGTACATACCCTGTGGTGTGGTCGCTATTTCAATAATCTAATCTAATCTAAATAGTAAACAAGTAAACAGTGAAGCGCCGTGTAGCTGAAATTGAACTAAATTTATTTAATAGTTTCGGGCCCACAGTCTGAGAAACGACCCAAACCCAAATGGGCATCCCGAGATTTGAACCCGTGACCTCTTGCTCCGATAACCACTAGGCTAGCAAGACAACCAGTCTTGCCAGGAGACCTACGGTTATAGCTTCTTTCTCCAAGGGAATTCACTAAAATGCCACTTATTTCATTTACATTTGTAAACCATAACTTACAAAGTATGCGATTCTTTAGGTTGATAATCAGTGTTCAATCCACAAGAGTTTAATGGATGTATAATGTTCAACACGGTGTTATGGGTTTTCACATCAACGTCTTTAACCCAGTAGAGGAAACGGATGTGAAAGTACCATTGACATTGACATTTGCTACGGACTGCGCCTGTTCAATATCGTACCCGAGGGCAGTGCTAGGTATAACGGTAATAACAGATTGTGCTTCCATGACGGATGGAGTCCGTGGTCAATGCTGGGCTGGGTTGCTGGCGGCGAGGCCGTCCACACGACAGCTAGAGACTGCTGCACTCTAGTGGCGAATACCTTACAACAGCAGTTGATTACACCAAAGGCCTTACACTACGTAAGGAAGAAATATCTCCTATCCCCTCAATTTTTGTTCCGAAAACCTATACTAATTAGATTAGATTACATTTTTGAAATAGCGACCCTACCACAAGGCAGGTATTTTAAGCCAAGTATGAATGAGAAACGAGTGTAAAATGATTGTGGCGCGATCTTGTAGTCTAGTTACTGACTAAGGCTGACAGATCTATTAATTAATAGCCCAACAGTCAATGACATATCTAAGGGACCTACAGTTTAACGTGGAGTCCGAACTACTGCATCTGAATTACGAACTGGTATAATTATAAGGATGATCTTTGCGGATTAAAGTAATATTCAACAGTGTGGGAACACTACATCCAGAGACCATCGTTCACAACTATCCACAATTCGTGACCTCCAAGTAGCTGGATTATAGAACACGCCACGTTCCTAGTTTATGTGTCATTATTCAAATTAAATAACACATAACTTTAATACTAATTGGTGTATCACTATGAAGGTTTTCTATTCAATTTCATGCTATAAAGGACTGTAGTTCCAATCATGAGCACGTACATAACACTTCCTACCACATGAGGAAGATACGGTATTGCATGTGATTTAAAAACGTGCAGCGAGCATAACAAAACAACATAAAAAGGCGTATTATGACGTACGTATGTGTTGCCGTGGGTGGGAGGGGGGTCAGAGAACACTGTTAATGCACCACATCAGTGCGGGCACAGCTCGCTTTGTCTCTATCGATTTGACCTAATAATCTGACCATTCGATTCAATCATGCTCCCCTCGCCATCTCGTCATCTGTACACAGATGCGATCGGATGCGCACTGATGACGTCACTGAGCATGACACAGCCTCTGTCACTGAATATTATGCTGAGATTCAAACGTAATCCGAGCATTTTACCGTATAAAATAAAATCCAAAGTGACCATACTGCCATTTGTATAGAAATGTTATAAAGTTACGTACCTGACACAGCTAAACACATCCATACGACATCGGAAAAGTATTTCACGCTTTAGTGATCCTTTAAACCATAGTTGTATTTTTGTAAACTTCTTTTGAGGTACCCTTTAGATTAGATTGAATTAGACCATTTAAATGGAAACAATACTACAATGTATGGTATTTTAAGCCAAGTATGAATGAGGATTGAGTGTAAGATGACTGTGGCGCCATCTTGTAGTCTTGTTACTGACTAAGGCTGACATGTTACTTAGAACTGTTAATTAATAGCCCAACAGCCGATGGCAACTACAGGACCTACAGTTAAACGTGGAATCCGAACCACGGCCTCTTTCTTTGCGGATCTTTCTTCAATATGATCATGTAAACCGTAAATAATTTACGTTTTCCTATTAAAAATTAACGAAAATGTTTAAGGATGCATAATCTATAGAGATTGTTTTATGAAGACTTGGAAATATAAATACACTAAAATTATAACATGATTCGCAGCCATAGGTTCATTTCATTCAGCCGATTCTAAGTCTATAAAAAGCGTAATTATTTTGTAGTCGATGAAAAGTGAGTCAAAGAGGAATTACAACGCTTCGTCTCATTTTTCTGCACAGAAAATACTATTACTGCACATACTTATTACCAAGGCTCCAAACCCCAGAGCAAATACAAGTACGTTATATTCTTCTATTATACTTTCCTATGGAAGATATAATGCTACGATATATGCCAAGGATCAACCCCCGGCCACCCCTGGAGGGTGGAGAGTGGTCCGCGCGCTTGTGTGAATATAAACGACGCGACAGTGACATTCGTTATCAGAGATATGTTATCAGTGTTGTCCGCCGTCTCACCCACGGGGCGTGTCCGTCCACAGAGACTCTCCTTCCAGACTCTTCAATATTTCCACCAAACAAAAAAATTCTAACAAAATCTAAAGAGCGGATCCCTACAGTAAAAAACTCTGTCACGACTTGTAGTTTACCATATTTTACTCGGACGGTGACGTCACTGGCGTGTCCTGTAATCCAGCCACTTGGAGGTCACTAATTGTGGATAGTTAGTTGTGAGCAATGGTCGGTTGGTGAAGTGTTCTCTTGTGTAGATAACGTCCGTACTAATTAACAGTTCTGTCAGCCTTAGTCAGTTACAAGACAAGATCGCGCCACAATTATTCTACACTGGTTTTTCATTCATATTTGGCTTAAAATACCCACCTTGTGGTACGGTATTTCGATAATCTAATCTTATTTACTACTACAGTACATGCACTCCGTGGAATACCCTCGCCGTAAACCTACAGTAATTATTGATAATTGAATACAAATATAACAAATGACTCGGTAGCTCAATGTTAACGTGCTCGCATCTAGCTAGAGCATCACCGACTCAAAACCTTACCCAGTCATCTTTTTTTAATTGGGAATCGTTTACCTATAATATATTAATGAGTCGATAATAGGTGGTCACAAGACCAGAGCTAGAATCGTTTCCTGACAAAATACTAATAACACTCTCAGCAGCAGACCTACGTACGCGAATATCCATTTACGAATTATAGAACCTAAGCTTAGAACGTCATAGAATTTACGTAAACTTTACGTAAAACAACACAAGTGTTTATAATTTTTTATTAGAAAATTCGCTAAAAACAAAAAGGTATTAAAATCCAAAGCTTATTGATATTGACAATTTTTATATTAAAATATAGCATGGAACTGTGTCGTTTGAACTAGACTAGGTACTTAAATACGTCTTTACAGTGTAAAAGTAATATCCTCTACCGCTGTACAAGGTCACGTGGTAATACAGGACGTTCTATCTATTGTGGACTCGACAAATTAATACTATCGCATAGCCTACACATTCTTAACACCTTCACTGAACATCATCGAAATCGATCAAACTCCGTGAACTGTGTAGACGAATGAAAGTACTGAATTAAATGATATTAAATGGTTATACGACCTTAATAGCACTTTTATGGTTGATTCGGCTTTCTCTGCACTTTCGTATATGGTTATAAACGCATGACAAACCACAGACAGTCGCCACAGTTGACAAATAACAGAATTAACTACATTTTACCATCGGAACCTAGAAAAGAAACCGTCAAAGTAATAAAACTGTGAAACGATTTCGAAAAACGGTTCAAATTCGAAAAGAGCATCACCTGGATTGCAGCCGTCAAGTCTTATTCAGGGCCAATTTGCCTGGCAGGGCGAAGCTTTCAATTTTAAGTGCTGCTCACAATGAGCTTTTGTGCGGCGAAAGTTGAAGGCTTTTAAAATTGCATTCAGCTCGTTGCATCACCTCCGGTGTCATTAGACGCCTTAACGTGTAGCTCGGCGTGTGACTGCGCTTCCACACAATATACCGCTAAAGTCACTTTAACTCTTTCGTTTCTATCAAGCAGTAATACTTTTAGACAAAGTATTGAAGATTTACAAACACGTGAAATTAACATTGAAATTAAAACTGACCATGATCCAAGTATATTATACTTATAAAGTCAGTGTATCTAAAAACTGCAGAGAATTACGGGACACGCTTTAAATAATACAGTAAGCATAAACGTGCCAATACAAAACTAAACTTCCACAACCAGCTTCCGCTTACAACTGACATGGTAAATTAAATTAAAAATGTAGTAATGAAGATTACGAGCTCGGTTCAAGTTAATTATGTATTTGGAAAACTGGAAAAAAATTTAATTTGCTTTAACCGTTCTAATTTAATACACGTAACTATTCTACTGTTAGGATTGTTAAGCAATTTTCTGTGTGCGAAAAAATTGAAATATAAAGTAAATAGACATAATTTTAATTTTTTACTTTTCCTTACCTAATTCTACCTTGATGCGCATTTTAGTTTATAAATAAACGTGTAGGCTACCTTTCCGTTGTGAATTAGCTAATCGAAATCGTAATTTTTATAAAAAACCATACAAAATACAATCAGATAAATGCAT
Source organism: Nephotettix cincticeps (assembly GCA_023375725.1). NCBI lineage: Eukaryota > Metazoa > Arthropoda > Insecta > Hemiptera > Cicadellidae > Nephotettix > Nephotettix cincticeps. The sequence goes on from CM041787.1 coordinate 55,172,010, forward strand.
AAATTCAAATGTAAAAAAATTCAATCAAAAATGTTCCAAAACTGAAACAAATTTAAACAAGAGGTAGGCCTACTGTCGGGGAACGAGCATTTGGTTACAAACAGAGCGAGTGTAAAAGAGCCGGGTAGAAAACAGGGAATTGCTTTTAAATTGAGCTCCGACTGAATGGGATCTTGTAAACACGTTGAGCCTTGAATAACGCATGGAATGACCAACGGAACGGCGGTCAGTGAAACAGAGGAACAGAGGAACACCTGGTGGTTAAGTATCGGTGATAGTCGTTCTCTTTGACGTGTGGTGAACAAGTCGTCAAGTGTGTAGTACTGTTGGCAATAAACATATTCATCTAGACACCGACCCCCTTGCTCCGGACCATGAGCATATAGTGGATGTGAAATGAATTAAGTCAGCGTTTTTTCAACCTCACCTGTCAATCACCATGCGGTGAATTTAAGACAGCGAGGTTCCGTAGGCCACACACATAATCGAACAGAACAGAATAACGTTTTGGTTCTTCTCTGTCTTGTTAGATAGCGTTAGATGGAATTTTCTTCGTATCAAACAAGATAAAACAGGAATCTGGGCAGTTGTACTCCTTTAATATAATTCCCTCTGCACTACATGAGCATTTTATATATCTTTTGACTAAAGACGAAACATGGACGGACAGCGACAGTCATGAATTAATCGTTCGATTGTGTTTTTGTCTTGTATTGTTCGATGCGGTGTGTTGACACTCAATATCCGTCCATTCCAAACTCTTCGCAACATACGCTGTCAGTCAAAATGTCTTGTCGCGTTACGTTCTGTTCAACCGGATTTGACAGGAGTCGCTCTCCATTGTTACTGGTTTCTGTCGTCTGTTGTTGTTGGTTTGGATCCAACAACGTTTAATTTCCTAGGATAACGCGTTTCCCCTGAGCTACCAAGTCGGTCTGAATACAAGTAAAGATATAGTCGTGCTCCAACTCTCGTTCTGAGCGCACGCTATCTTGTGTCGCCCCGCTAGCTCGGAGGCGGAGTGTTGTGGTTATTTGTTGCGTTATCAATATAGTTTTTGTGTTGCGCATGATAGATAAGTATAGAATTATTGACAACGTGATATAATTAAAATCTGTAACATTAAGCATTCGATTTTTAATGTAAATTATTAGGTAATGCCTTGAAAACGGTAGGAGTTTCTCCACCTCCAGAAACGTTGTGTAGTTATAAACCCAGACGCGTTGGAAAAGTCCAATAAAAGATATTGAATAGTATAGTTTGTTACGTAGAAACGCTATTCATTTTTTTTACATGGATGTCTTAGCTCTGGGGGTGTTGGATATTTGTGCGCCCAAAACATGAAACAGTGACGTCATTTGTTAGTGACAATAGAGTTATTGACATCATAGTTAGGTTATAAGAACAGCTGTTAAGATTCTAACCTATTTCCCACAGAGAAGTAAATACAATATTTTCAGTATCGTTATTAGCCAACACATTAGTGTAAGGGTTCATCTCAAAAGCAAACTAGTAAACCTTCATGTCATGAAACGGGTAATATGATCACTGAGCCACCCAACTAGTTACTCTTAATCACATCAGCTGTGCTAAAAAAACATTTGGAAGCAAGACATTTGGTTACTCCGACATCTGGTAACTGTCGCCACATGGATCACTATATGCATGTGTAACCCAGTATGAAAACATATTCGTCCAGCGTATTTATAAATGGATGAGAAAATTTTCATTTAAAGTTAACTGAAACACATTTACGATTACAAAGGTTGAATTACCCTATGCGAAAGCTTTCTCCCTCACACAAGTTTGACGAGAATATTAAATTTGAATCACAAATTAAACAGATTCTGACGTAAAATACGAAACATTAATGAAGCTACATCGGCTAATATTGGCCGTCCTCTTACGACACCATTAAAAGTCCATTCAATATGCACGATAAACATGCTGCATCCATGTAGACAGAGTTGTTTAACATCAACGGTTTACATTATTCGTATATTCCTTCGTATACTCTCCGTCGTATATTCGTTGTATACTCTCCGTCGTATATTCGTTGTATACTCTCCGTCGTATATTCGTTGTATACTCTCCGTCGTATATTCGTTGTATACTCTCCGTCGTATATTCGTTGTATAATCTCCGTCGTATATTCGTTGTATAATCTCCGTCGTATATTCGTTGTATACTCTCCGTCGTATATTCGTTGTACACTCTCCGTCGTATATTCGTTGTATACTCTCCGTCGTATATTCGTTGTACACTCCCTTTTTACAAAAAGAAAAAAACAGAGATTGGAACAAAATCTTTTCAAATGAAACCACGATTACGTAAAACAACAAATAAAGTAAATCACATGCCCCTACTTGACGCTCAACTGGTACATATTCTAGTATGATTCTGGACTTTGTTAGCAAAGTATAACCATATGACTTCACTAACCAAATGACGTCACTGTTTCAAATTTTGGTCTCGCAAATTGCCAATACCCCCGCCAGAGCTAAGACATATTCATGTCTAATAAAATCGAAATGTTTTAAACCACGTCAAAGAATATTTATTGAAATACAAATAGAAATGTAACGCATTACAAAAATTGTACGCCTTGAAGACATATCGTGCTTTGATATATACTCGTTCAAATTTTAAAATTATTGTTCAGCAACATAATGAATTTATAAAATAATACAACTCAGCACGCATTACAACCAGCTAAAAATCTAAACAAATCGTGGCAATTTTCAAATATATTGAAGATTTTAAGTTTGATCTCTGAAATGCCTATATTTCTCACCAAACAGCGAGTGACAGGTACAGATTTCAGGTGACAGGCGACAGACAGGTTGGACAACACTCCGACGTCGCATTTTCCTCCATCGCATCAAATATCCCTCCCGACCCATCTCCCAGTTTTAGCAGGGTTTACGTCGGTCACTATTAGACCCATTCAATATGCATGATAAACAACGCTTTTACCTTTCGCCGTTGTAATCCGCCTCTGCGGTTTCCGATAATGCCAATTTTTTAAAAACACTTTTTTCTCGTGAGCCCTTAAAAATGAACGTTGATTTCTGTACATTATGTTAAAACTGTCCACACCGTAGTTCCCCTGAAATGAGCCTCGGATAGGAACGCTATTTACAAATCTCCGATGATAATATATTCGTTTAAAAATCAATTCCACAGAGTAAAAGAATCAAAATCTATAATCTTGGCGTTATTCAGGAGTAAACAATAATATGAAATGATACTGAAAATAATAAATAAGTTTGCGACGCGATACTGTAAGTGGATACTAACATAACGAGGTGCTTTTAGCAAGATTTGCGAAGGAAGTAGAAATCTTGAAGCTTAATTAACAATCCCATTAGGTAGGACTTTATCTTATTTAACACACGCTTCACAATAGATTCTCCTTGACACAGGGAGAGAGCGAGATAGAGAGAGCCCGTGTGATGATGTCGGGGCGTGGTTGGCGCCTGCACGCCGCCGTATACTTCCCGCCACTCACAGCTGTCCTACAAACAGTAAACAACACTCGCAGGCGCTATTTTATTCCTAGACTCTCTGCACACTTCGTTAACGAAGTTTACTTTAGGTTTAATTGACGGCTTCTGTAAAGCTATAGTTTAATTTCCTTAATTTAATCTACTGCCAATTTCTGGGTATATTGCTATTACAGTATTTATGTTGTTATGAGAGCCAATCAGGTCAAACTCAGTACAATATTGCGAAACAAGCACTACAAGTTGACGTGTTTTAAATTTGGTTTCGAAGTAATACTTACGATTAGTTAAGGGCACTCCAAGTTCATTTGACGGGTCTTGTTAACTTTATGTAACATCTCTGGAACCCGACAACATAGACTTGAAATTGGTTTTATTTATCTCTATATATAAAATTGAATGTATGTCTGTATGTATGTCCTTTATGCGTTGCCAAACTACTCATCCGATCGCCATGAAATTTTAGGAAGTTGCTCTACATGTGTCCGGGAAGGTTTTAGTGAAAAATATTTTCGAAAACCCCATAAGTTTCCATTTTATGGTGTTTTAAATTTCTAATGTTAACCTTATGGAGAGTAAGTTTGTTTAAAAAATGTCTACAATGAAAACATTTGATTTCTTAGCTACAGCTGATTGGTTTACTTTCCATTAGCTTTACTATCCAATGCCATCTGAATCATTCATTAATGAAAAACTATGAAGTAAATGGGTACTGTAAAAAATGAACAGCTTTATTCACCACGTTAATAGTTTACGGTTTTGGGGGATTATGTCTTTATATTTTTATTTTCTGTCTGATTAAAATCACGTGTTCATATGATAATTACAATGTTTATATTATTACGTTTATCATAATAATCAACTGTTGTATATCTTTCCTATAAAAGCCGTATTGCACTTAGTTTTGGTTTGGATTGGATTTGAAAATTGTGAATTAATTCACTCAGATTTATTTGTTTTATGGTAATGTTATTAATATGTCATATCGTTTCAATACTCACCATGCCGCGACATAGAATATATAACCTTTCACAATGAAATCGTAATGCTATTCGACTTCAGAACATGGCCAATCTTAAAGTTAGTACGTATTTACTGTCAGGTGTTACGAAGTTCGCCGGGTCAGCTAGTGTTTTATAAAACAGTTCCGTACAAATTATTTTTTTCCGTTAAGAATTTGTCTTTTTCGTTGCATTAAAAAAATTATTTTTTTAAACTACGAAAAAATTCTTATTTTATTAGGGGATTGTAGTGAAACTTCACTCAGGATCTGGAAAACCCCACTGATACTACACATTAAACTATCAAAGTTATTTGTCTAGCGGTTTCTGAGATATATTGCAACAAACTTAAAAAAAGAAAAAAAAAGAAAAAAACTAAAATATAACTCTGAAACTAAAAAAAGAAAGATCTATCTATTTATTTGGAGTTGTAAAAAGGGCTTGATCCAAAACAAAATGGCGGCTGGCTTAAATCTTCCAAAATCCATCTAAAATAATGGTTACCAATGGAAAGAAACATTCTGAAAAAAATAAATAAAACAAGAATATCAAAATGTTTGTTTAAGAATATATAGTAAAAGCTGAAAGACAGAAAAAATTATTTTTAGCCGATTTAAGATGCCCTTAAGACTAATTGTTTTAACCTTCATTCATCACGTCATTTATGACACTAGACGAAGATGCTCCGATACAAGACAACCCAATACAGTACTATCAAGATCCGACCAGATGTTAAAAGTTAACATATTTAACATAAGTGTACCTCAGCCGATGTATTCAATGACACGTGACGTCACACTCTGGATGGTTTTTGCAGTTAATATTCACCGCTACGCCGCGCCACCATCGCCACCCCAGTTAGCAGTTAGCGGTTACTGCCGCGACGTGAGACTCGACCCGGCGCTTGTGGTACGAATGTTAATTACCCAATATGATAATAGAATACGCTGGGAATTTCTAAAATTCATATCAATCAACAAAACTAGACGAAAGAGAGACTGTAACGTGTCCTGTAATCCAGCATTCCTGTAATGCAGATACGTGTCCTGTAATCCAGCTGTCCTGTAATGCAGATACGTGTCCTGTAATCCAGCTGTCCTGTAACACAGAGACGTGTCTAGTAATCGAGCTGTCCTGTATTCCAGAGACGTGTCCTGTAATTTAGATACGTGTCCTGTAATCCAGCTGTCCTGTAATCTAGATACGTGTCCTGTAATCGAGCTGTCCTGTATTCCAGAAACGTGTCCTATAATCCAGCTGTCCTGTAATCTAGAGACGTATCTTGTAATACAGCTGTCCTGTAATCCAGAGTCGTGTCCTGCAATCGAGCTGTCTTGTAGTCCAAAGACGTGACCTGTAATCCAGCTGTCTTATAATTCAGCTGCCCTGTAATCCAGCTGTCCTGTAATGCAGATACGTGTCCTGTAATCCAGCTGTCCTGTAATCCAGAGACGTGTCCTGTAATCCAAAGACGTGTCCTGTAATCCAAAGACGTTTCCTGTAATCCAACTGTCCTTTAACCTAGAGACGTGTCCTATAATCCAGAGAGGTGTCCTAAAATCCAGAATGGAAATCCACTATGGAATTATTTACTCCTAGAGTATCTGGATTTAAAAAAATAAGTAAGGACTACTGACTACTGATAAAGATTTACATGAGTGGACAACTAATTTTGAGCTTTTTAACCTCAGAAGAAACAAAGATTAAAAATGACAAAAGAGATTAGAATCAGTAAGAACACCTTACACGGTCAAAAACACGTGAAATGGAGACATTATCTACAACTAATTACCCTCTTCATATAGGTTTAATTAGGTTAAAACAAGTGTTTATCGGCCAGCTGGGAGGGGCGCCGACGAGACTATTACTCAACATGCCGCTGATAAGAGCGGGAGCGTCACGGAAATGCAGCGTTATCAGTCAACGCCCTTATCACTGTTATCACTTGACCTTGACCCGCACCCACGGCGGAATATGTGCCGAGACCTGTCGAAACTGTTACCAACTACCATGCATGTCAAACTTCTAATACATCTTAAAGTACAAAATTACCTCAACATGACCACATACATATTTAATCTATCTAATCTGTTTTAACTCAATAAATAAAAACAAATAAAAAAATCACCCCCAATTTATTCAATTAAAGGGTTATTGCAAAACATTGATATTCACAGATTACATGTATACATTTTTCAAGATTCACTTCCTTTACCATTGACTTATATTTATATCCATAGGTCTAACGGAGTATAGCCCATGCCAATATCTAAATTATATTTTGATGCAAGTACAGGCATTACTCTTTACCATTAAGGATTTTAAACTTTATAACTCCTAGGTCAGTAACTTTATATGAGGTAAAATACTTTGTATTATTAAATAAAATACACGCGTAATCTACAAAAAATACCATCTCGATTATAATAGTGATTATGTATGGTTTCGCAGACGGCTTCGGCAGACCAACAATACACAGGATATAAATCGACTGTCGTGTTTTTCCTACGCCACCCTCGCGTCACCGGTAGCCGTACAAAATCAAACAGGGGGAAAACGAAACGCTAGGAGACGGAAATGAAGCCCGGGTACCGGAAACGGAGTGCAAACAAGGGCGCGAGGGAACAACTGGGTGTGGGAGTCGAAAGGTTGCCGAGCAAGAGCTCACTGCAACACTGGAGGAACGGACCAACTACATAGCTGGAGAAAGATACGGGAATAATCAGTGTGTATACAAGTCTAGAGGCAGAAAATAAAACTATGGGGGAACCTGTCATAGTTTCAGGGGACCTGGTTAAATTATTAGCTGAGAATCGTGATAATATTCTATTTTTTATCCTGAACCCCAACTGGCTATCGCCAATGAGCAAGGTCCTCGGGCCTGTGAGTCGTCCATATTAAAGACAGCGAGGTACGGGGTAGCACCGTACGCTACATGATGTGAGGACTCATGATCTAAACGTTTGACTTAAAGGTACGAGGAGAACAACGATAAACGTTAATCTTGACTGGGACGGTGACGTCACTGGCGACGTCCTGTAATCCAGCTACTTGGAGGTCACGAATTGTGGATAATTGTGAGCGATGGTCGGTGGATGTAGTGTTCTACACTATACGCGTGGATTAACGTCCGCACTATTGAATACTACGTTAATCCACAAAGACCATCCTTATAATTAGACCAATTCGTAATTCAGAGGCCGTGGTTCGGATTCCACGTTAAACTGTAGGTCCATTAGTTGCCACCGGCTGTTGAGCTATTAATTAACAGTCCTGTCTAAGAAACATGTCAGCCTTAGTCAGTAACAAGACAACAAGATCGCGCCACAATCATCCTACATTCATTCCTCATTCATACTTGGCTTAACTGGGTAGGTCGCCATTTCAATTAAAAGTATCGGTTAAAAGTAACGTGTGTAAGGGCCACAATGGAGGTGTAGGTCACGGTGGATGTCGACGGCACATAGCTAGGATAAATAGGTACAGCTCAGACCATTGGAGCGTGAGCGTGTGTTGTGCGTTAGTAAAAAAGGTTTGAGAAATGTCGCATATTTGCTACTACATGTACTACATGTTCAATATGCTCAGAACACTGATTATTGCCAATTAAAACTATTATAGAACATTAATCTGATACTATCTTCATATGTCGTACGGACCAATCACAGCGTAGATCACCTCCTGGATGGCATCATGATGCACCTTCTACGCGACTTACTGTTATGTTAGGCCTGGCTAACTACAACGTGTTTGATGTACATGGATGTCGATCTCTGGGCCAGAGCGTTATCCCTGAGCACGCACGACACTGGAGTGAGGGAAGAAATTTTTCACCTTCCTAAACATTTTTACTTTTAGTTTCTGGAACACCTTGTATCCTGGAATGGTTGAATTTCGGTAAAATCATTTTTTCGTCGTTCCTAGGGGTGGCTTTGGTGAGAAATGTTTTTACTTCACCATTCTATCTCGATTTGTTTGTCAAAAATCCGTTTGAGACACCTTTAACACTACGAGAACCTTATAAAGCTTATAATAGAAACTTTGATATCGGCCTTAAACGATATGAAGTTGTTTCAACATACTACAATCCCAAGTTAATTTTTTAAGGTGTCGTGAGAATTCAGCATTAATGAAAAATATTAAGCATTCAGCATGCAAATAGAAAATTCAATTATCCGTTAAATTTGATATAAATAATTATTCCAATTACCGGTACACCAAAACTAAATCATCCTAGTTAAGGATTAACCGCAAATGCAAAACATGATAGATTATATCTTAACTTTAAATCTTTACCGTTCATTTCCGACCGTACAAATAAACAGAATCGCGAGGAAATTGAGAAGAACCCCCGAGGTGAGACAGAGAGAACAACACAAACACTAACATTTTCTATCCGCGTCTCTCACCTTCATTCCCACGGATTACTTCCCGATGTCAGCCGCTAATACAACACATTTATTGACAATAGTTCATGAAATTTAATGAGTTTTACCAAACAAGTATACATAGTAAACAGTAATAGAAAAAAATGAAGGGAGAACCAACGGCGATTATATTATATTATATTTAGTAGATTAGATTAGATTTAACTGGCGACCATAGCACAAGGTCAAGTATTTTACCATTTTAAGCCAAGTATGAATGAGGATTGAGTGTAAGGTGATTGTGGCGCGATCTTGTAGTCTTGTTACTGACTAAGGCTGACATGTTCCTTAGACAGGACTGTTAATTAATAGCCCAACAGCCTATGACAACTAAGGGTCTAACGACTCCGAACCACTGTCTCTGAATTGCGAATTGATCTAATTATGAGGATGGTCTTTGCGGATTAATGTAGCATTCAATAATGCAGACGTTAATCCACACAAGAGAACACTTCACCCACCGACCATATTTCACAACTATCCACCATTCGTGACCTCCAGTTAGCTGGATTACAGGACGTCGCCATTGTTCAAGAAACTTAAGTTAGGTTCGATAAAGATTCCAAGCCTAAAAACCATTTTCCGAAACATAGATTTAATAAATAAATGAATAAAAATATGATTTTAACAATTGAAAGTAATAAAATCATATACTATAAAATAGTTCGTTTATATTGGTTTCGCTCAATAATAATATGTTCTGTATATCGTTCTAATATGGACTTAAAGAAGAAAATCTCTTCATGATACCGTATGTTACTGGATACAAATAAACAGAAAAAACATGAAGGGGGAAATTGTTTTAAAGAAAAACAAACTCAACATTTTACGGCAGTAAGGAACAGACGCGTTTTACTGCCAGCCTACAAGGAAGCGGAACATTTGAATACAACGGGTGTAAATCATTTATCTAAAAGCGCGCCACTTTCTCATTTACCCTGCCCATAAAAAAGATTTACAATTTTATAGCGAGAGCTTCCCGCCGGAACGGGGGAGAGATTATTTTGTTGCATTAAACGCACTTTTTCTCACACTACAGACCCACAATCCATGGTTCAAATGGAAATGTCCACGATTCTTGTAAACATTTTCGCCAGTTTCAAGTCGATTTACAAATACATTCATATTATTTCCTATATATCACATTATAAAAAAATATGATTACTAGCTATACTAGTATATCATCTCTAACTATTCTGTCAGTTTCTCCTGCAAGCGGTAACATTTCAGGACCATCATTATATATTTTGTGATCTCCTATGACCAATTCAATGGTTCAATGTTTAGTAAAGTAAAATAAACACTTTAGCAATTATCTTCCTTGAGAATTCTCAGAATGGGTAAATTTTGTTTCCACACAACTGTGATAAAAGCAGAGAACTTGTTTGATCTTTAATTGTTGAGCCTTGTATAACATGATTTGGAAAACGTCATAGATTGTGTAATCTACTTCAGAAGAGCCGTTGTCATTACTAAATTCACTAATTGAGGTTAATAGATCAGCAGCAATAATAATTTATCAAAATTTCATGTGAAAAAAAACTAATAAAAGAAAAATTATCAGTGTAAAATAAACTTATTCAGATTAGTTAATGTAAACAGTTCAAGTGTTTCGGAGACAACATCTCTCTCTCGTACGTATTTTCACGCTGAAACATATTTTCCCGATACACGGAGAACATAATGGCTCAAAGGCTTGGTTTAATTGACACGCCCTAACCCCCACACACGTTCTATTAGTGAGCATGAGACCTAGTATCGCGTGGGGGGAGGGGGTGGCTCATTGATACAACCCCTCGCACTTCAACCCTTACAGATAAAGGGCTGGGTAATGGATGGTCACGTGCCACTCATTAGGCCTGTCCCGGGTCAGATGGGATCAGCTGGTAGGCCTAACTGATAACGGATAAGGAGATCAAAGACACGTTGAACACATAGTAATGTGACGTAATCAACGTTTGAATTCTACAGTGTGCCCCATATGTAAAGTCCCAAACTCTGGAAGGTGGTTAAATCGGCCAAAACAGAGAGAAAATAATGAATAAACAATATTAAAAATCTATTCGTTCATCAAACATCTACCTTTTTGTATTGTAATGTGTGTTCAAAGGCAGACAAAAATCGTTCTTCGAAAATTCTTGTGTTTTCCCTCCTTGTCTTATTAAAAAATTAAAATAACAGTCTTTTTGAAATTTTAAATTAAATCAAATTTTAATTTTTTTCTACAGTAGCTCAAATTTATTTATCTTACAAATATTTTTAGATTGGTTAAAAAAATGAAGGCAACAATTTGGTAAAAAAAAATTAAATTGGTGCATATCAGGTAAACAAAGTAATTTTGGAAAATAATTTATTCTTTACTTTTACCCAACCCACCATTTCTCATAGTTTATCATTTTATTTATGGGGGATGGTACAGCCTCTATAACACTACTAGGCGAAATCTGTAACTAAAAGAGTAGAAGGTCCAAAAATATGGCGAATCACTTTCTGATACAGAACGTGTTCTCCTATAGGCTTACTTGATATTTATAAAAAGGTATAAATAACATATTGACTTTTTATTTTCATTCATAAATACATAATAATTATAAATTATGTTGCAATAAAGTAATCATCCTATTCTATAATACTAACAATACAATTTATTTTAACCATCATTTCCTTTGATGCCCTTTTTACATATAATCCAACACTCGAACTATCTGTTTACGACTATCGGGCAAGCAATAATGCCGTCAAATTACCATTGTTTATGGGCTGCCTATTTAGGTTTACATTCACTTAAGTATTTCCGAAATTTACTACTAAAGTAGAGACATAATTCTGTTCACTCTTTTATACATAATCGTAAATGTCACTCACAAACATTAATGTACCGGTATAAATTTGTGTTAAACTCTCTTATGAAAATAGTTTAAGCTCCTTCGGACTAGTATAAAGTTCTAAAAATGAAATGTTTTATATTTCTGAAAATTGAACAGAATTTTTTTATATTTTAAAACAGTCCATTTCCTTATCAAATAAACTTCCTCCTAAACTCATGTCTCCCTTGAAATATAATATTTTCCACTCGTAACCGATAATTATAATGGGGTATACTAGTATAATTCACAACTTCCCGTAGTTGGAGTACTCTCAATCAATAAATTTTCTTCCCAAAAATATTCGAATGCCCGCTCAATTCGACCCAGACTCACAACCCATGCCATCCTAAGCGTTGTGGTTGCACGCGTATCGTCGGTGACCTCAGATTTATTTTTCAATCCACCCAGACACAATCTCGTCATCGATGATTCCAAGAGATTACAGCCGACATTCCCTTTGACACTCGTCTGCTTTGATCGGTAAATATTAATTATTTCTATGCAGTTTCACTTCATTAATCAGCGATGAATGTGTAAAAAAACAAAAATAAAATCTCCTCGGCCTTGCTGTAGCTGGAGCCATCACATATAACCACTACATTGTCTATCCGTATAGCATAATATGTACCACCACAATGTATTGTTTACGTATGTCACTTAGCAGATGTTACAAAAAGTGTATTGTTTATGTTCTATAAATCAATATGTACTCACCACGTGTATTGTTTACCGTATGACGGCCACACTGTAGCTGGAGCCATCACAGTAGGTGTAAAAAACGTGTATTGTTTATTTCGGCCTAGCAAATCACAGTGGTGTAAAATGTATTGTTTACCGTATGTCGGCCACACTGTAGCTGGAGCCAAATAGGTGTACCAAAATGTATTGTTTATTTTCATAGAGCCATCAAATAGGTGTACCACCACCACGTGTATTGTTTACCGTATGTCTCCACACTGTCTGGATTACAGTAGGTGTACCACCACCACATTGTATTGTTACCGTTCGGCCACACTCTGGAGCCATCATTATGTACCAATCACGTGTATTGTTTACCGTATGTCGCCACACTGTCTGGAGCCATCACACAGGTGTACCACCACCATCTGTATTGTTACCGTTGTCGGTACTCTGAGCCGTCACAGTCAGGTGTACCACCTCCACCACGTGTATTGTTTACCGTATGTCGGCCACACTGTAGCTGGAGCCATCACAGTATGTACCACACCACAATGTATTGTTTACCGTGTGTCGGCCTCACTCCAGAGCCATCACAGTCAGGTGTACCACCACCACGTGTATTGTTTACCGTGTGTCGGCCACACTCCTGAGCCATCACAGTCAGGTGTACCACCACCACCACATGTATTGTTCACCGTGTGTCGGCCACACTCCTGAGCCATCACAGTCAGGTGTACCACCACCACGTGTATTGTTTACCGTATGTCGGCCACACTGTAGCTGGAGCCATCACAGTAAGGTGTACCACCACCATCACGTGTATTGTTTACCGTGTGTCGGCCTCTCTCCAGAGCCATCACAGTCAGGTGTACCACCACCACGTGTATTGTTTACCGTGTGTCGGCCTCTCTCCAGAGCCATCACAGTAAGGTGTACCACCACCACGTGTATTGTTTACCGTGTGTCGGCCTCTCTCCAGAGCCATCACAGTCAGGTGTACCACCACCACGTGTATTGTTTACCGTGTGTCGGCCTCTCTCCAGAGCCATCACAGTCAGGTGTACCACCACCACCACGTGTATTGTTTACCGTATGTCGGCCACACTGTAGCTGGAGCCATCACAGTCAGGTGTACCACCACCACCACGTGTATTGTTTACCGTATGTCGGCCACACTGTAGCTGGAGCCATCACAGTGAGGTGTACCACCACCACCATCACGTGTATTGTTTACCGTATGTCGGCCACACTGTAGCTGGAGCCATCACAGTCAGGTGTACCACCTCCACCACGTGTATTGTTTACCGTATGTCGGCCACACTGTAGCTGGAGCCATCACAGTCAGGTGTACCACCACCACCACGTGTATTGTTTACCGTATGTCGGCCACACTGTAGCTGGAGCCATCACAGTCAGGTGTACCACCTCCACCACGTGTATTGTTTACCGTATGTCGGCCACACTGTAGCTGGAGCCATCACAGTCAGGTGTACCACCACCACCACGTGTATTGTTTACCGTATGTCGGCCACACTGTAGCCTGAGCCATCACAGTCAGGTGTACCATCTCCACCACGTGTATTGTTTATCGTATGTCGGCCAGAATGTAGCTGAAGCCATCAGAGGCAGGTGTACCACCACCACGTATATTGTTTACCGTATGTCGGCCACATTGTAGCTGGAGCCGTCACAGTCAGGTGTACCACCACCACGTGTATTGTTTACCGTATGACGGCCACACTGTAGCTGGAGCCGTCACAACACACGCGGCGCGGAGTTATATTTGCATGTGGACGGCCCGATATAGAACGACATCCATCCGCGCCTCCGGCCCGTAACACCTCCAGCATCGCTCTGGTGCTATGGTAGTACACAGACATGACACTCCGTATCCAACATTCATGACAGAAATTTATATATGTATATATACAATCGTCTAAACTACAAACACACTGAACACAAAGTTATAGCTGGATTGAAAAAGTAGAATTTGTGTGAAAACCTTAAAGATGCAATACCTCTCTAGTAACAGATCTGATTATTAAATGTCAATTTGATATACGTATACAAATCAAGATTTATCATGCATTATGCTACAAACTAATGTAATATCAAAGAATGTTTACGTGTAAGGAATTTTATCAGTACTTAATTAACAATCAATAAACATTGTACTTCAACGCACAACGAAAGGAATTGACTTCGAGATTGAGATCTTGAGACTGAGATTGAACTCCGTTAGGATTCTATGGTTGGCGTCGTGCATTAGTTTAAATAAACGTATCTTGTTTGTTTTTACCAGTAAAGTTGTAAAGAAGAAAACGTGATTATGTGTACCCCCAGTGGTCGTTATAGGACATACAGGCAAGGGTGCACTGCCAGTCGTATCTAATTACATATCACACCGATTACATAATCGTTTTCCCAATTTATCTTCATTACGAACATTTACAGAAAAAATCTTAAGGATTGCCCTCCACAACGTACTCCTGTCGCAGCAGACCTGCTTATTCAGCGTATTTCCAAATCAATAATGTGACATCTGTTGCTTGCCTATTCTAAATAAGACTCGCATGGGAGAACGTATGCAGGTATGTATGCTGCTGTGAGAAACACTGAAGTAGACAGTTTTATCATAAACAATTTTTGTCTTTAACATTTACGAAGTTTTATCAACATCTGTCCATAAATGAAAGAGTATGCCTATAATCTATATGATTAACATGGGAGAAGAGTATACCGGTTAACTGCCATGATAAGCATATTAACTACGATTTTCAAGAAAAAAAAGATAGAACTCAACCACATGAGGCAAATATAGGTTAATAAATGGAACATTAATTTTTCTTATCCTCCATGACATTACCATTGAGCCCCGAAATACAAAAAAAATGTAAAATATTAAAAGATTACACATAAAATAGGCAAAAACCAAAATTTTGGGATACAACCCCCCAACCAAACTACCCGTTTCCATTGACCGATATATTTGGATTATAAACTCGTCCGAGTAAATGTAGGAATACACATCACTACCAAATTTGGTCTCGATCGGACCATTTTTACGAGAGTTATTATGGACTAATGAGATTAACGGTAACAGCTTCTTCCCTATGCGAAATTCGCTAAAAATATCCATTTCCGGAACTTTAATTTCGGTTAACTTTAGTAGTTTCCACATTAATATCGGCGAATCGTTCCGCCTGTTGCGTCGGAAGGAACTCCGGGAATGCGTTTGAACTCGGATAACACGAAATTGCAATCTCCTTAACCTCAGCACAGACCGCTGTCTTTTGTGTTATCCTGAGACAAATACATTCTACGATCGTAAAAAGGGCAGGGACAGTAAAAATACATTGACTTTGTTTAACTGATTCAGAATTCACTGGAACACATAATAATGCATAAAATTGAAACTAAATACTTCGTATAACCATTAGAGAATTTAAACAATTTTAAATTATCCTTTCAAGTAAGCCCCTCTACAAATATTAAACGCAATTACTGCTTACAATAACGATTACATGATCTGTTATTTCTTACCAGCAAATATGAATAGAAAAGTTAGGTTAAAACTGGCATGAATAGTGAGCTTTCGTTGAACATGTTAATTTGTTAACAAATTCAAATGGTTGTAACGAAACGCATCGAGTACACAATATTATATGTTCAACTCACAATAACTAGTCAGAGCGCATCACATACCTGAAACAAAATGTCAGTTATTAGTTTTAAAGAGTAAAGAAAGAACCTTTGAAAATCATATTATTAGATTAGGTTAGGGGTTAGATTATTGAAATAGCAACCATACTGCAATATAGGTATTTTAAGCCGAATATGAATGAGGATTGAGTGTAAGATGATTGTGGCGTGATCTTGATGTCTTGTTACTGACTAAGGCTGACATGTTCCTTAGACAGGACTGTAAATTAATAGCCCTACAGTTTAACTTGGAATCCAAACCACTGCCTCTGAATTACGAACTGGTCTAGTTATGAGGAAGGCTTTTGCAGGCTAACGTAGTATTCAATAGTGCGAACGTTAATCCACACAAGAGAACACTACACCCACCGACCATCGCTCACAACTAGCCACAATTCGTGACCTCCAAGTAGCTGGATAACAGGACGACGCCACCGTCCCGTGTTAACAATCGTGCTATGAGAAAAAGACGTTAAAACAAATCATAGCAGTTTTAATAGAGTTGAAAAGTACCCTCACGCAATTTTGGGCAAACGACAAAACTGGAGCCCATAATGAAAATACACTACATACTCGACAATTTCAATCTTAGTGAGTTATTTTTGTGAGCTAATTAAAAAAAAGAGACAGTTTAAGAAGTCAAGGGCTTAGAAACAGCCGCTTGAAGAAATGTGAACAATTATTGTTTGGGGACCAAGTGGGCCGCTAGCAGAAAGGGCAACAATCAAACACATAAGTCGGACAAATGCGTTATGTTATTCCTCATCTCGTTGGTCAATTTCAAAGGCGCTCAAAGCTTAATGACGTAAACACTGCTCGACCAAGTGTGACATTCGGTCTCTTTTATTAACTACTGTTATTGCCTTCAAAAGCAACAGTCTGAACTAGTTTTTGCTAACAAGTTATGATTCCAGAAACACAAATATGCAGGCTGTTCGTTAAAGTCGATGACACACTTCTAGGGGTGATAGAACTCATTTTCAATTTCTTATAAACATATGTCGAAAAATCCTCCGTTTAGCCGCTAGCCTCCATTTTGTATTTGTTACAAAACTCGTAATATCTCAAGAACCATTTAAGCTACGGAAACGAAACTTTTCACACATCTTTATTGTAAACAAACATAGCACATATAAGGTTAACATTAGAAATTTAAAACTCCATGAAATGGAAACTTTTGGAGTTTTCGAAAGTTTTTCTTAAACTAAAACCTTCCCGGGCACATTTAGAGCAACTTCCTACAATTTCATGGCAATCGGATGAGTAGTTTGGCAACGCATAAAGGACATCATACATTCGTTAATTTTTGTATATAGAGATTATTTGAATTCGGGAGGAGTTTCTCCTCCAAAAACGATGTGTAATTAAAATCACAAACGCGTTGGAAAAGTCCAATAAAAGATATTGAATAATTCTCATTATGTTGAATTTAGCAAAAAATGTATCTTTAACGTAGAAAAATAGTATAAAAGGTGATGAGAATGCCAAGGAACACCCCTGGGATAAATTAACAAGCTAACAAGGTGCTTGGGGTTCAGCGCGCGTTTCAAAAAATGTTAATTCGACACCCCATTCCTGAACAAAGTATCACGCAGTAAGAGGTTTATCCATGGGTATTTGACATACTTGTAAGTTCTGAATCCTTTACAAAATTGTGATTTCCTTGGGAAGTTTCCCCGACCAATGTAGAAATTTCCTGACTTTAAATACAGTTTTAAATTCCCTGACTTTTCATGCATTAAATTCAATATTGTTTTGACAGAATCCGTATTTAATTAATTAATTTATTATGTATATTATGAATACTAGAGACATTTTTAAGAATCTAAGCCACGCAAATATTAAAAACAATTTTACAGGCTGTTGATTTATTAAAATATAAGTAGAATAGGTGAAAACCCCTAATATATTTTTTCTAGTACAATAGACTTATAATAACGGTGACACAAATATCCTGGAATATACATAGGGCAAACATTACTTGAAACGTAAAATTACAATTACAAAATAGACTTTAGAAAGGGTGCATAAGAACACAGCAGGGTCTGGCTCTCTGGGGCATATTAACAGCCAAATGAGGTGCTTGGGGTTCGGGCTGCTCTTCGCAAAATGTTAATTTTATGCCCCGCGCCCGACTGGGTGCATCTTCAAGCTTGTTTAACAAATTAGAAAAACGAAACGAGGTGGCTGAAATCTTGAGGGCTCGCAAATAACTACAAATGAAATTTAGTACTACAATACGTTTTATTGATTTATTCACGCTATTTCTTTTTTTATAGATGCACCACACGCATGTGGGAGTCTGCTGGAGTGGTAATATATTCGTTTCAGCTCTCATATGAACAATGTTAATTAATTTCGTGACAACACTAGGCTACTGGTTACAAGACAGTCGTAACACGATGATTGAAATACAAAAATTAAAGTTAAGTGGTTATAAATCAAAATAACATTATTGATTATTTTATTTTCCGGAAAAATATAATCTTATGACAGAAAAATAAAAAATGAAAAATTTAATTCTCTAGATAACCACATAATTAACATATTTAACTCAATAATTAACTGGTCTTATAGGACTAAAATACAAAATTGGGGAAATATTGTACACTCATAACTAACAGCCTTTTGATGTTTATTTAATAGACAATTCGCTTTTTCAGCCATAAATATTCTTATAATAATTCTTGGTGTATCGTAATAATAATAATATATCCAAACGTAGGGGGGCTTATAAGGGCTTCTTAACTTAGATTTCTCTTCTTAGATTTTTATTTTGTTTTTGGTTTATTTTTATCGTCAGTGGAATTGTTAAGTTTCGATCGAGAACGGTCTAACCGATGTGTTGTTACTTATCTAGCTGTACATAGTTACAGCTAGATCGTCGTCCTGTAATCCAGCTACTTGGACGTCAAGAATTATGGATAGATCTGAGCAATGGCCGGTGGATGTAGTGTTCTCTTGTGTGGATTAACGTCCGCACTATTGAATACTACGTTAATCCACAAATACCATCCTCATAATTGGACCAGTTCGTAATTCAGAGGCAGTGGTTCGGACTCCACGTTACACTGTAGGTCCCTTAGATATGCAATGGGACTGTTGGGCTATTAATTAACAGTCCTGTCTAAGTAACATGACAGCCTTAGTCAGTAAAAAGACTACAAGATCGCGCCACAATCACCTTACACTCAATCCTCATTCATACTTGGCTTAAAATACCTACATTGCAGTATGGTTGTCATTTCAATGATCTAAATCAAATTCTATGTTTTTCTTTGGTTCAATTCCAGTTTTTCAAGTCCCATGATGAGGGACCAATGATGTAAGGACTAGTAATAGGCACCAGCCCACCCTTTGTTTTCCTTGGGACAACACAAACACTCATGTGCAATAAACGTGCCGTGGACAGAGTAGGCTATTATAACAAAGGACGACCCTAAATGACAAAGTTAAGACAACAGTTTCCTTGAAGGTGGGAATTTACAGTTTATAAAAACAACTACAGCAACAACTATAAACAGTAGGTTTATAATTACCCTACAAACGTTACTGAGTGATTCTAAAATATCGATGAGTCCAGACAAATCACGTGATAAATGTTTACCGATCATCTGCTCAAATAGCAGCAGCACTATATCACGGTTTACACAGGTTACAGAGAAGCCTCGTCAAACGAGCCATAAACTACCCACAAAACACTTTGTACCTCTGTTCAACCAACAACAGCATTACATCCGATTACAGTTTAATCAATCCACACAACTGCTAACAAACGAGAAGGTCAAAATTAATACTTTGTGAATATAAGTATACACAACAATTAATTGGTTAGTGGATAATGGATGATTATAAAAACGTTTTTGGATAATTCGAACCTATCTGTACTGTAATTCGTCACGACATATCGGCGAGAACGTTTTTAAAAGAAACCAAATAGATTAAGACCATAAGCAGCTTTCACATTCCCTCAGGAGAAAGCATATATAAGAAGCTGTAACATTTTTAGCTTAATACTTTGTTTTTCCAAGGTGGGAATCAGTTTGGCCATGATGGGTTTTAGAGGTGAAAGTCCCACACACCGGGAAGTGTGCCCTTTTCCTCTCTGAATGTGCGTAATAGGACTTTCCCTAAAAAAAGTCGCTACGTAAAACGACTGTTGCCAATAAAGATTTAGCTTATTGTTAAATTTATTCACTTTTAACTATCCTGAATTAATAACTCGAAAACTTTTTTGTTTACTTAATAAATTTTTATAGGTATAAAATAAATATCTTAAACATTTTGTGAACCTTTTCGTCACTTAGTAATATCTCCTTATATAGTATTGAGGTGTCCTATCTCACTGCAGGGTATAATGGGGTACTTGGTAAACCCTAAAAAAATATTCTTTTTAAAATATTAAAAACAAATATTTGTTGATCTTAGTTTTTTGACAATTCCATAAATATTCAACGTGGAATATCGAATATTTTTACCGAGCAAGTGCTCAAGTTCCCCGTCTTGCTCTGCTCTTCCACATTCTAAAATTGTTTATAGAAGTAAAAGAAATACATGTAGAATTCACCTTACGTCTTATAGCAACAAAGGGAAAATTGTTAGTTTCTTTCTGCACCGATGAAATTATTTATTCATGAAGAGTGAAGTATTTAGTTTAAACTACAAAAAAAAACAAATTCAAGAAAACTCGCTGAAATTTTGCATGTCATTTACTTGTACAATATTTCTCTCATTGAGCGCTTAATAACCAAAACTAGTTTAAGAACTATTTTTTACTACTACTCCTTCCAAGAACCGTTTACCGTGTTCTTTTCAATTCGCTTCGCTCTCCACATCTACAAGTATAATTCAATTACAAATTTATTTTTCAAATTCTAATAATATTGCAGTTAAATTGCATATTCTCTATATATAAAATTTAATGTATGTATGTATGTCCTTTATGCGTTACCAAACTACTCATCCGATCACCATGAAATATTAGGAAGTTGCTCTATATGTGTCCGGGAAGGTTTTAGTGAAAACATATTTTCGAAAACCTCAAAAGTTTCCATTTTATGGCGTTTTAAATTTCTAATGTTAACCTTATGGAGAGTAAGTTTGTTTACAAATTTTCTACAATGAAAACATTTGATTTCTTAGCTACAGCTGATTGGTTTACTTTCCATTAGAAATATGCTTTACTATCTAAAGCCATCTGAATCATTCATTAATGTAAAACTATGAAGTAAATATGTGCTGTACAAAATGAACAGCTTTATTCGCCACGTTAATAGTTACGGTTTTGGGAGATTATTACAATAATCAGATGCTGTATATATTTCCTCTAAAAACCGTATTACAGTTAGGTTTGGTTTCGGTTTGTATTGAATTTGAAAATTGCGAATTAATCCACTCAGATCTATTTGTATTATGTGTATTTTATTAACATGTCTTATCGTTTCAGTATTGTTATTAACTGTGCCGCGACCCAGAATATGTAACCATTCAAAATGAAGCTGTAATAATATTCGACTTCAGAACATGGCCAATCTTAAAGTTAACATGTATTTACTGTCAGGCGTTACGAAGTTCGCCGGGTCAGCTAGTTTCCCATATGTTTTCCCTAAACGGTTTAGCAGGCTATTTCATTACGTAAGCCAAACTGAACCTAATGTTAATTCAGGAGACCTCATTATCTCACAAGCGTCGGACGCACAAGGTACTCCGAGATTACATGAGGAGGGCTCGACAAAAACTTCGCACAAGTCTTGCAGCTAATTAACAGGCAAATGAGCCTATTTAGTGCGAGTCCCTTCCGCTGCAAAAGCCATTTGTCTGTAAACCTCGCGTTTCTTATAATATTACTTTCATGATTATTATCACAAGTTATAGGTGTAATATTGTTAAACTGTCACCGGCGATTTGAGACGGTTGGGTGTCCTGTAATCCAGCTACTAGGTCACGAACTGTGGATAGTTACGAGCGGTGGCCGGTTAATTTGATTTTCTATGGTGTGGATTAACGTCCGCACTTTTGAATAATACGTTCACCCGCACAGACCATCTACATGATTAGATTAGTGATTCAATTCGAATCAGGGGTATGAATTAGCGTTAAAATACTTCATCGGTTTGCTATTTCATGACAGCAGTCAAGTTATATGTTTACAGTCTTATCTACAATAAGATGTATTGTAATACAATGTCATCCATAGTCAATTATATAAAAAAATAAAATACATACGTGGAGATGATGCGAAAATTGTATACAAAACTGTTCTTATTGGTATAAAAATTGTTTTAAATAATAAAATGTATCTATACTATATGTTCGTAATTCAGAGGCAAAATTATGGTTCGAATTCCACGTTAAACTATAGCTCCCGCAGATGTCATCGGCTGTTGGACTATTAATTAACAGTCTTGTCTAAGGAACATGTCAGCCTTAGTCAGTGACAAGACTACAAGATTGCGTAACAATTATCTTACACTCTTTCATACTCGACTTAATAATACCTACCTGGGTGGGTTGCCATGTCAGAAAAGTAAAAAAGGTAAATGTAATACATCATAACTGGTGTGGAAAGTAAAGATAAATTGATCACCAAACCCAGGTATCACTGTCTTAGATAAAAATGTTCTACAGAAACGCCGAAGCAAAATATCTCATATGTTTTCATCGAAATAAAATTTTAAACGTTCAAATAAGTAAATTTTTCGTATTATATCTTTTTATAAATGAATAATTAATTCGTTTAAAATTATTCATAGATTTCTATTAGCCCAAAATCTGAAGAAGGAGTATTCTGTGTAGAGTATATCCAGGTTAAACCTCATGCACTCAGCCGTAGCCGGCGACAACGCTAATGCAGGTGCTGCGCTCTGTTTTCTCTCTAAAACGCCAGCCACACTACACTTACGCTATCTATATATACATTTTAATTTGTAAAATTTAATTATAAATGGATGTGTTTCACTTAGAGAACTTTTTGAGTAAAATAAGCCTTACAACTTAAAATATTATCAAGCGCCAACCATAAATGGTTATATCACTAGTATTAGCGGTTTAATGCTTCATTGTAAGATAAAGAATTAATGTAAGTATGATGAAAAGTTGATTTTTCACTTAACTTTAAACATTTAATACTCTCTTACCCAAAACGATTTAATGCATTTATTAGTTTCTATATCTCCGTAACTGATTAATATATAGCGAAGATTCATACAGTGTTACTAAATGATTTATTTTCGAGCTGATTCCAATGGTGCTAATAAAAATTGTATTTAGTTTCATTAGACGAAAAATCGCTAAAATCTAAATCTTTTATACAGTGCTCTCTATAAACACACAGATCAATGTTCGGACACGTATAGTAATTTAGTACTGGTTAGTCCGTGAATTTTAATGTTTTCTTAAAAAAACTGTAAGCCTCCACAACAATTATTAGTAAATGAAACGTGGATAATTAAAAAAATTGTTTGAATAGTTCAAACCTATTTTCAATCTAATAGAGATTTAGTTTATAGTTAAACTCTTTTAATGTTTCTTCTAATCCTTCTAATCCAAGGCTGGATGAACGAGATTCTACTGTTCTACTCTACCTCCTTAATGTTACACCGTTTACGTATCGTAAGTACGTGACAATTACTGGTGTATTTCAGTTTGATAAACATTTAATTGTTCTGCACACACAGCGCATTACTCAGTAAACTGATTAGTGCAGCACGGTCCAATCAACTGAAACATTCAAATCAGTTCCGGTTCTCATCGACGACTATTCTGGATTTGCTATTTGTCGATAGGCCTTTAATCTATGTTCATTATAAACCCTTACTGGTTACTTTATATGTTAAAGTACCTTGGTTAACAGGCTTTGGAGGTACCCAGGACCGTGAATCAAATGAACACTAGTAAAAGGAAATTAAACACGTTATTACAGCACTATATTGACAACTGAATACTGTAGTATGTAAACTAGACATTCCTATAATATCCCACACTAATTCTCCTACACACACAATGATGCTTACGAGTACATCAACCCTATTCTATTTCAGTTCACTTATGGGATTGTGACATTGAAATTTTAATGATTATTATTTAACTATACACTTTAGATATTCATTTAATTCACACAATTATATGAGTTCCTGATAGTTTGGTGAAATATGGTAAAATTAAATTGTATCCAGGCTTTTTCTCTTTTTTCTCCGTGGTGATACGGACGGGGATGCCTTCTCTCCGAGGTGTGCGTCGGTTGAAGCCGGGGGATACCGTCCGTCTCACCTCCTTCCGTGGGGGTCCGCGCTGATGGAGCGATGGAAGTCCTCGAGCGCCACAACGCCGCGGTTGAAGGAATTCGGGAGGTCTCTTCTCCAAGCCGCTGGGGATCCTCGAAAACGATGACCTTCGCAAGAGCTTTCTACTAGCCTGCAGATTATGCCCCTTCTTAATTCAAGGCAGCCATTGATCTCTCCAAGTTCTCTTCCCCTTGATTTCCAGATTCATTCTACCCCTCCAGCTCTCCGGTTCCCCTTCTATTTTCTTGACGTACCGCAATTTTTCCCTGATCACCAATCATACCTTCTCATGACCAAACCTGTTCATACCTCCATCATCAGAAGTACGCAATCTTTATCTGCTGTAAAATTTGTATTTTTTTAATGGCATAAAT
Organism: Nephotettix cincticeps; assembly: GCA_023375725.1. NCBI lineage: Eukaryota > Metazoa > Arthropoda > Insecta > Hemiptera > Cicadellidae > Nephotettix > Nephotettix cincticeps. The sequence goes on from CM041787.1 coordinate 55,196,850, forward strand.
TTTGGTAAAATTCAACGTTTTTACATCATTTATTCGCTATCATCCTGAATGTAAAATCCTATAAATATACTCATAAGTATTTTATACATCAGTAGCATACCGTTACTGCTTTACTCGTTTTTATACGTATTTCAGTACTAAGTATATTTTAGCTCACACATTAAGTTTTACATTGATTGCGTTATCTATACCAAACAATCCCACATTAATAATGAGACAGGTTTTAGACATTAAGCTCAACAAAGTCATCTCTATATATAAAATTGAATGTGTGTTTGTATGTATGTATGTATGTCCTTTATGCGTTGCCATACTACTCCGATCGCCATGAAATTTTAGGAAGTTGCTCTATATGTGTCCGAGAAAGTTTTAGTGAAAAAACATTTTCGAAACCCCCATAACTTTCTATTTTATGGTGTTTTAATTTCTTCTGTTAACCTTATGGAGAGTAAGTTTGTTTTCTCTCAAAACATTTTATTTCTTAGCTACAGCTGATTGGTTTACTTTCCATTAGAAATATGCTTTACCATTCAATGCCATCTGAATCATCCATTAAAGTTAAAACTATGAAGTAATTATGTGCTGTACAAAATGAACAGCTTTATTCGCCACGTAAATAATTTACGGTTTTGGGGGATTATGTATTTATATTTATATTTTCTGTCTGATTAAAAGTCACGTATTTATATGTTAGCTATATAAAAAATAATTACAATGTTTATATATTACGTTTATTATAATAATCAGCTGTTGCATATCATACGGTAATGTTATTAATGTGTCTTATCGTTTCAGTATTGTTATTCACTATGCCGCAACCCAGAATATATAACTTTTCACAATGAAGCAATGCTATTTGACTTCAGAACATGGCCAACCTTAAAGTTAACATGTATTTACTGTCAGGCGTTACGAAGTTCACCGGGTCAGCTAGTTTACAATAACAAGTACTTTGATATTTAGTATGATATAGATAAAATGTGAGCAAGTTCCGTGAAACCTTCTGACTAACGTATAGTGTCAGTAGTTAACAGGCCGCGCTTTTGTCTCTGAAGTGACCTAACGAATACTGTGACAACGGCTTAACGTGCCGCCCGAGATACATATTTCATAAGTCATGACCGGGAATATAACTAGAGTCTTTTGGGTGGTAGGCCAGAACGCTAACCACTCGGCTAATGACTGATATATGAAAGAAATATCTGAGGAGAGCAAACTGGTTTAGAGGAAGAGCACGAGACTCAGCGGTTCTACGTCTCTGGACGTGTGATGGTACCTACTGGGGTGGGTTCAGGGGTGCGTAAAGATAGTGCGACTCACCGGGAACGGGCAGCGCGGTGTTGACAGGGGAGGGGGTGCGGGAGAGCGCCCTGGACGGGGTACACAGGTGGCAGATCATCGCGACACTGTCGGGGTTGGCGACAGAGAAGCCCGGGGAAGCCGCAGAACTGGCTGCGTCGTCGACCTAAAAGTCAACCTGCCGGCTGCAGCAGTATCAGCACGCGACGCGTGTTGTGTTGTCATTGCACTGATCCGGTTAACAGTTAGCGGGGGCACAAACACTACAGTAGCGACCACGACATTAGGCAAGTGAGTGATGATTATAAAATCTCTCATTCGACAACCATGTGCTTAGCATCCAACCACAACCTGTAATATTATTTACTAGCAGCACGCCCGTACGTCCTTCCGATTCGGATTAGAGGAAAAATATACTTATTGACTTGATGAAATTAATTAGATTAGATCAGAAAATACGCCAAGATAACATTTAATTATAGCATGATTTCGACGTGGGTTTAAAATCAATGATCAATGTAAACAAACTAATATTGACTTTAATTTGACAGCGGTTTGTTTTTTTCTATTAAATCACTTATACATTACATATTCCCACAATCAACGATCAATGCTTAAACAATTTAGTGTTGATAACTACAAAGACAGCTGATTATTACCAGTAGGTGATTGATTGAAAACTGAAAGCAAAATGCAACTGATATCGCGTAAAAAGTGGGTTTTTAAATGATCGTTATTTACTTTTCAAGGGTCGGCGGACATTGAAACCCCTTCTCTGGAGTGTAGAGAATGTATGAAAAAAGTTTCATTGTTATCAGTTCTCCCGTTATTTTCGTAGACTTAGAGATAAGACTTCTCTAACGTTTCGGCTTCTCTAACGCACGAAACAAAATAAAATAACTAACAAATAGATATTGCGTTTTCGCTTTCAACGTTTAGTTGCCCCGTTGCCACATTGTCATACTATTAACAGTGTTGCCACGACGTTCTAACCTGTTGTGGCACCGCTGAGGTTTTACTTTTTAAAACTGTAGATGTTAAATCATTTTTAATCGAAAGCATTTTTAAGTTTCATGATTATATTTTTCACTTCTATTGCGCCAACTCCAATAGAGCTTAGACGTATTTCCCTTGCCGAGAGGGAGTATTGTTATCCCAAGACCGATTGACACCCTCTCGTATTTCAACACACATCCATCTCAACTAAAAGAGAGCCAATCGATCACTTGGTATAAAATCAAGATTCTATTACGCTCCTATCTGTTCAGGAACGCTAGATCAAATAAAAGGTTCCCCAGAAGCACTAGCTGAAATTAGTTGCCTTTTTGTGTGGGATTCAAGCAATAAATAACAAAATATGTCTCTCTTGAAATAACCATGAACATTGTGACAGACGTAAACCTTAAGCCATAATATGACAAATTTCTATGCAAAACAAGTTTTTGTATTTTCAAACTTAGTTATTTTACATGCTGGATGTAATGCAATAAAATCCAGGCTCTCATAAATTATATTTATACAAACTCTTTAGATAGAAGACCGTTAATGCCCAAGAAAATTCAACTAATATTTATAATTAATTGACTGGGACGGTGGCAACATGTTAAAATATAATTTACTTTATATGATATCAAACAAACTAAATAATATAGTTTACTGTTTCTGTGGTTTCACTAAATAATACTATTCGTATGACGATGTCTAGGCTATTTCAGTACTCTATAACTTACATCAATCCATAGCATGTTACAAAAGACAATATCGAATCTATGTTACAGTGAACAACAGCAATTACTAATATGCAATCCATAATCATTCCATTGATTGCCTAAATAAGTTACGAATGAAAACTGCATAGAGATGTTTGTTATTATAATTAACAATATAAGCCATTTGGATTATTTTTAAAGTATTTGCACTTACGAAACATGAGGTTTGTTTTTAAAAGTGCACTATACGAAAAAATTTAATCCATCCGTGAAACCCGAAAACTAAATCAAATTTAAAATTTTAACTTTAAAGTTACGTCAAACATGAGAAGAACCCCCGATATTCTTGTATACAAACTTTTCTATTTCTATGGAAGAAGTATTCCTAAAATAAAACCTCCCATCTGAACGAACGATAAACAGAATCGAAACCGAAACGTTTCGGGAGGGAAATGGAATATAGATTATCACATGGTTATGTAGATCCAATTGAATCCAGCCCATTCAGCAATAATCCCGCAAACGCACGAGCCTACAGGCTGAACCGAGTTGATACGCGCGCCTGGGATGCGGAGCCAAGAGTGGCGCAGCCCCCTCTCACACCCTCTAAAAAAATCTCACGCGGAATTAATTTGAAATCGTGACGGTGAATATGTAAAAAAAATATAAAATACACAACAGACTTAATTGACGAAACACAATTAGGTGCGTTTCAAATACACGAGAAAAAATAAAAGGAAATTAAGTATGTGCAAAGCAGAGAACTGAAGGTCTGAAGTAACGATGCGTTTGAAAAAAACGTCCATAGGATTTAACTAAACCACCTATCAAAATTAATATAAAATTCCACAAAAACTAATAACATTTTGTAAAATAAAACACTGAGCAGCCGTAGTGCTGCAAGCACAGTCACAACTAAAAATTTCGCTGCGACCGCATCTTATCTAGTTCTCTATCATAAACGCGTTAAAAAATTCAAGTACCTTAAATTTTAGGTTAAACATGGAAAATCACACATATTTACACGTAGACTTACCGAACGAAATTTTTGATCGGTAAATGGAACAGGACATTCAGTTGATGAAATATTTAAACATTGAACGGGATCAGCAAGCTATGTCAAACCATACGTACGATAAAGTATGATTGCACAAACGCACAGGAGCGCTTGATACATTAGTCGATGACGCAGGAGGTTGATGCAGTTTGTCCGTGTGCCGTGTGCCTAAACCGGCTTTGACTACCTGATGGCGTTGATCCTGGTATAATGTCAACAATCTCCCACAGTCACAGGCTTTCACAAAATAAACCAAGTATTTCCAGTCAAAAGTTATGAAGGTAATTAGTGCAAATAAAAAAATGTTAAAACAATATTTCCATATAGAATATCCTAAGTCCATAATTAAACATACAAAAATAATTGCTGTAAAATTAAATTAATGCTGGTAACCATATACGACAAGGGGCTTCACTGCGTATTTTTAAATTGACAAAATTATTGTCTAAATATAAAAAATCATATATTGTTTTTATATAGTATAATAATTAATGAAACGATAGGTAAACCTTTTTATCATTTATTGCCAATATGTTTCGGCCATAATGCTATTTCCAATCGACTTTTACCTATCCTATTTCAAATTGTACAGCTTGATAAGATAATATTATGGTAATTTTTTTATAATATGGTTGTTCGTGTTTACATAATTATTTAATATGTAGGGTAGATGTTTTTTACATTCTTTGTAAATTAATTATTTTTTTAGAGTCCCTTATCTGTACTTTGTTCATGATTCTCAGTGCCTTTAAGTTTCCATATATTCCTTTAGAACTCTGATTTGTACGTAAAAAGAATGTATAGTTGTTACTTTAGAGCCTTGAAAAATAACAACAGAATATTCAAATACAAGAACTCATTTAAATGAGTTCTTTGAAGCACGATTTTATTAGTAGGTACACCACTACAAACATTACATTTTTGTAAATACAACAAAAATAAATAGTCTGATAAGAGTCATAGTTTTTTTTCATGCCGAAAAATAATTTTCACCCAAAATTTGTATTATGTTTTTTTAATATCAACTAATGAAATTGTTCCATATTCGTTCACACGTTTAATTGCTGTAATTAAGAGTTATTGTTTCGCTCCAGTTTCATCAATTGTAGTGGCATCATAATACATAATAACGTAATACGCAATGGAATGCCGAAAAAAACTAAACAAACACATGGCATCAATAACTATACACAGGTCTTCGGGACCATCAAAACAAACAGCTGTTTCCGAGGTGTAATTAGAACCAATAAGGTTAAGTCGATGTATGTCGATTCATAAGTTAAACAAATAGCAGTACTGTATGTACAATCCGGCGAAAATCAAATACAACCGACATTGTTTGCAAAACAATTAATGGATGCCGAATATTTGTCCAATATTTGAAAAGGAACTTTAACATTTACTTAGTATTTTAATTTACAAAGTATTTTTGCTTTAAAACACACAATTACATGCAGTCATCAAACTGATATGTATTTTTTCCTTTACTCTATCATGTGTTTCAAATGTACTCTGTACTTGAATATTTATGGAAGGCGATTTTCAAAATCGAAGAGAGAAGTTCAGAGGCAAATCGGAAATGATATTGAAAATAAAAAAGAGCTTTCTATATCAGTACCTGGTAGTCTAGGAGATATATGTACCTAAAATATGACAATTTAATATGGCGGCTTATGGAACGCCGAACTCTCCTTAAGAGTCTGCATCAGTGGTAGCCATCATGAATTTTAGTCCCGTAAGAGCAATGTTAAATTCCGGCGGAACATACCTTCACTTTGGTCTGTAGTGGCGTTAATTATCAAAGTATCAATGTAAAACTTTGGAAGTACATTGATGAGATGTGGCTCAAGGGCATGACCTTTTAATATGTTCAAAAATTTAACTTGATATAAAAACAAAAATACAGGAAAAACCGGAATATTTTTCAAAAGAAATCATTATTATTTTTTTATTGAGAACGAAAATAAGAAGTTATGTAAGGTGGTGCCCTGGAGGACTGTAATACCTTTAATTTGACACCTCTTCCGTTAATTTATGACAATAGGTCAAGGAGATACAGGCGCCACAATTTAACATTGCTCTTACGGGACTAAAATCCAAGATGGCTACCATTGATACAGACTCTTAATAAAATTTACATTTTTTACTAAACACCTTGGATGTACGTTAGATAAATCTTAGTTAAACAAACCCCTCTGTAATTCTATTTGGTGTAATTTTTCACAATAAAAACACTATTCATTCCTTGATAGGATTTTTTTTATCTCGCGACTTTAATTGAAAAGGCACAGTAATTCAAGAAAGCGGTATCATTAGCTGAGATACAGGTTATTACAGGGTGATCGCAGGAGGCGAGTCAACTTAAAGAAGTCGTGGGGGTAAATTACAGGCTAATTAGACCCTGTAAGGGCTGCGCTTCCTTCCGTTACAAATATAATTTGTCAGCTCGGCTTGCCTAGAGGGGTGAAGAGAAACCATCCTTATCAGGTGGGTCGCTTGAAATTGCACTGATTTAAAGAAATATATAGTTTACACAAATTCGACGCAATCTTTCCATTTTACTTCACAGTTTTGATGAAAACCATCTACCGACGAGATCGTAAAAGGGTTTGGTTTCCTTTAAAGAAGAGCAATTCATTTCATTCAAGGAGTAACTGGACTGATTTGAACACAAAAGACATTGAGTGTATAATTTTTTCGCTTAAATTTACCATCGTTGAATACACTTTTAAATAAATAAAGCAACAAATATCTAACTTATGTCAGAACTTCACTCAAAATTGATTATAAAAATATACTTGTAAACTTAAAACGATACGTTTAACACGAAGTATTGCTTAAACAAACAATTAAACATACTTTTCACTTTTAACTCCCAAGTTCTGAGTATGGATATAGGTTTAATGAGTTTTGGTCTACGTTATAACCACCATTAAAACGAAATAATTGTGTAATAAAAATTATTTCGCGGGTAGCGCGGGTTCGGTGAGGTCAACTTCCTTACCACGCAGCTCCTCACTGGACACGGGCTATTCCGAGACTAACTCCATAAGATGGGCAAGGTCGACAGTGCAGCCTGTCGATACGGGGATGCTCCCCGGGACGATGCCTATCACACATTTTTTGATTGTGAGCGGTGGGCAGCCCAGAGAAGAAGTGTGGAACTGGAAGTGGGGGCCATCTCGCCCGAGAACATCGTCCCTCTCATGGCGACATCTCTTGAGAACTGGCGACGTATTACTGTATTCGTCGAGAACGTTCTCAAGAGAAAAAATACAGAAGAGGATCAAGACCAGCTTTGATCCTGCCTCAGGTGGCTAAGGAGATGCTGTAGCCATGCGGCTTCACATACGAGGCTCCGCCTTGATGTAATACCTTAATAGGTGCTTCCAAGGCGGATTTCAGCCTGTGGCGAGGGGTTTTTAGTGGGGGCGAGTCCCACACACCGGGGAGTGTACCGATCTTTCCTCCTTGATGGCGCATCAGCATTTACCCTCGTAAAAAAATTAAATAAAAGAAGCACGTATTTTAAAGCCTCATCGATTTTCTATCAGTAGGATATTTTAACATCCGGCTAAACGGCGGATGATAGACTCGCTAATGATACGGCGTGACAACCGACGAACGTAAACTTGATTAATGGTGGAGACCTGTTAACATTGTCGGCCAACTTCTTGTATATACAGTAAACCGTCAGTGTTGCCAAAAACACGATAATTATCATTTTGTATACGATAATTAATCCTCAGAAATACATAAGACACTGTAGCTCATTTGGACAGCTTGACAATTAATTGATAGTTTGCGGTAATTTTACTGTATGAAATGAATAGTTGCTACACAAACACCATAAACTGTGCACAAATTTTAAATTTTATTAATAATACACCAATACTCAGTCATTACAATGTCTAAGTGTACTTTTGTTAGTCTGGTGCATCCTAAAATTAGGCATCTGTTTCATGTCGTTTCATAGAAATTTTATACAGTCAATTATTAAAAAAATTAAAATTTCTTGAAATTTTATTAAACATTTCATTCTTCGCCAGACCCAGAACCAATGTAAAAGTTTTTACATCCAAATTTAATATGGAACCCGATCAAATAGATACATGCTTTTATATGGCTGAATTTTAATTACCTCAAAAACATTTTCCGTCATTTTATAACTTTGTAGCCTATTAGTAGTTTTTTATGTTTGTAATCTGTTCACATATCAGAAAGATGGAAAGTTTTTTTATATTTTAATTTCTTTCTAATTTACCTTCTGTTCATACAGGATTTAGTATCATTCAGGATTACACATTGTTATTAAAAATTAAAATCAATCTACTCAAGTTTTAAAGCGGATTCGCCACAACTATGTTTTAACAATTCTATTTCGGAATGTTTCCGAAATATTTAGAAATAAATTTGAAAATCCATCCTTTTTTCTCACAATGTAATTTTTAAAACACCGCAACGACGTAATTTCAAGACGATTTTCTAAAGGCTCCGTTTTGAATTCAACACATCGAGAAGGTGCTCAAAGGTATTTCATGAGAGTTGTATTTATCTTTCTTTTCTAGAGGGAATGTATAATGTAAATAGTCGTTTAGAAGGAGCAAAGTTAAATAAACGGCTCTCAAAGACCCGAGTGCGTCAGAAAATTTGAATAGAGCGAAGGTAACGTGAGGCGAGGCGACGGTGCTGCGACCTGGGAGATCCGACACAACTTGGTTATGAAACTGGCTCACTCCACGAATAATTATTGAATTAACTACGTAACGTAACTAGATATATAAATAATATCCCGTCGCAGAAGACCTGCGTAATCAATGAATTTCCAAATCATTAATATGTCAATAATGATATACATGACGAGTTTACCTATCATCCAAGATTAACATAGAAAGGTTTGCTGCTGTGAGGGACCCTGAAAGTAGGCATTTTGTACAAAAAGAATTTCATCAACATCTGTCCATAAATAAAGGAGTTTGCTTATTCTCTGTATCATTGACATTGGGAATGGGTATGCAGGTTAGCTGCCATGATAAACACATAAATAATAATTTTTAAGCATAAATCGATGGGTCTCAACCACATGAAGGTAAATAAAATTTTCATCGAATATTATTGGTTAATGAGTGAAATATTAATTCTTCCTCAGCATCCATAATGTTAAAAAGTTTAAAAATACAATGTACTGTATTTCGATTGTTTAATATCTCGGTAACTGTTGGAGATTGAGAAAAACTTTAAAGTACTGAATATTGTACGTAACTTAATATGTGAACGCGAAACCCAATTTTGGGGTACGACCCCCCCCCCAAATTACCTGTTGCTACTGACCGATATATATGGATTACGAACCCGGCCGAATAAATGTAGGAGTATACATCTATACCAAATTTGGTCTCTATCTGACAATTTTTATTGACAATTATTACGAGAGCCTACTGCCTGAATCAATTCTAACCGTTAAAGATTATATTGATCAAATAGAGTATAACTTTCAAGGTCAAATGATGAATTTTGTTTTGACAAACCACTGTAATTGTTTATTAATTATCATGGTTATAAACCAAGGATATATTAATTAAAAAATTTCTACAATGAGTCAGAAATTGTCGATTGCAAGAACGGACAACTATGACGGACCACTCAAATGCTATGTTTGAGTTCGTTTATTGATGGAAACAGTTATAAATAGATCTTTCACCTCGTATAGAACAAAAAGAACTTAATGGAGCTAAATTTCTATGGTATTTCACACAAAATTCAACTGAATTAATACAGATGGACTCACAAAAAGACCATTGGGCTTTAATTTAAACTTTACAGTTGTATAAGATTGAATTGTTTATAAAGATGAATAATTAAAGCTAATATTGCCACATAGACCTGGATAATGTCGGTACAATGTTACAATGCATTCTACTTCGGATTATACTCCTAAAACATAAATATATCTTTATATTTTATCTGAACTGTCAAATTGTAATTGGGATTGTCCTGTATGTTTGACATGTAAATAATTAAATAAATCCCCGTATGTAACACAAATATTCCTTCAAGAACTTTCAACGATTAAGTCTCTAGCCCAAGTCATTTAATAGGTGTGAACAATATGAAATTATATGTAAGAGAAACGAAAGAGTTTAAAATCCCTGAGCTCGTTTCAATATACAAAGTACAAAGTACGTGTGTAATGGTACAGAACACAAGGACACATCGAGTATTCTATGTGTTGTCTAAAAAAGATAGTCATTTCTAATTCAATCAATTCAAAGTACCGTATTTATTTTACTCAGACAAGGTAAGAATATTATAAACTAAAATACAATCTCGATAACCCACAATCATGCCAATTTTCCTGACCTAGTTCAATGTAGGTTATATCGAAAAGCCATCAGCAGTTATCGACACTTTGTGAGAAAATGTTCTTGGCTTCAGACAACTTTTATAACCATTTCCTTATCCTCACCATTGGTGGGTTCCATTTTCTATCGTCTGAATTCAGAAACTAGTTTGTCGTTAAAAGATTTACGTAAATTTTAATGTCTCAAAAGATTTTCTTCAACACGATAGAAGTGCTGCACCAGGTTACTCACCGCCCCAGCTGACGACTTGGACTGTTCAATACAAACGACAATGTAAGCTTGCCGTCCAGACGGACCGGCCAAGGAACGGTAGAGGTGAGAAGGAATGTCCAGAAATAAAATACAAGAGAAATCATCAATTCACAGGGCGACACTGATCAATAGTGCAGCATCTGGACTGAGGAACTATTCTGGACCCACACTGTGCTCACTACAGTCACCACGGTCGTGGAAACGCGGCGCTATTTTTTTTAATAAATCATTGTTTTCACAAATAAAAATAAAAATCACAAATACCTCAGGATAGAAAAATACAAAATTTTACCTTTTTTCCATTTAGTATACTGTTTTATGACACTTGAAAATAGATAATTATCAAACAATAGAAATGCATTAACACTGGAGAGAACAATAAACAAGCCTTCAAATTAAATAAATAACACAAGGAACAAATAACACACAGCCAAATTCGCCAGTTACGTCCATAATAACACCATTCAAACCAGCATGCATAAAAATGCAAATAACACGACATGACAACGGTTGTGATAAATGTTAATACTCGGTGGCTGAGCTGGGCATTACGTCACAGCTTCCAGTAAAAAACGTTCATGCCAATGTTTAATATCCTGTGAGTTTGAAAGTTCCTTAACAAATTGCGTTGAGATGCAATAAATGATAGACAGGAGTAACACATACGGACCTAATCAAATTTAAACTAATAAAATTAATCGATATCTTTAATTTGGGTTGAAAATAAATACGCGAAAGCGTACAGTAACTAAAGATCTGTTATATTTGGAAATGATTGGTGTCTCCTTAACTTGTAAGTAAAAACTAAATTGATTAACTAATTTGATTCACCCGGTTTAACACTGTGCGGCTAAGGTGAACGAACTTTAAACAAGACCTTTGTAATACTATATGCTACATAAGTAATGAAAAACAAAAACAAAATGTATTAACTTCGTTTGTGAAATAGCCTTGTTTATGAAACAAGAATATGTATAAATGGAATGTTTTCAGAAATGTTCCTCTTAACAACTGGCTTTATTATGACGTCGCTGCTGTTACAGTTTTCGCGTGACGCGAATGTCTAACGCCGCCCCCGCCACGGTTTAGACATATCAATGTCAAGACGGGAAATAACAGCGATAATTAGCGATTTTAACACTGCTGTTATAATAGTAAAATTGTCAGAAATATTTATGGGATATACCGATTAAAATCGTCACAGTTTTAAATGTTAAATATACTACCGTATAAAATTGAAGTTCCAAGGACACTAATAAGAATACCAAACTAAACAAATTCAAAATATGTGGATTATCATTTAAGTGATATTCCTTTCTATCAGCGTAAACTATGTGCTTAAAGATATTTATACCGCATTTGCTAATATTTATTTTTTGGGTTATTTACGTTGAATTTAAGAGAGGAATCAATCAAATATTTATTAACAAGGGAGAAAAATAGTATATTTCATCACTAGGACCAAAAACAGGCGTCTGATACGACAACCGAGGAGATTAAATAAGATTAACCTGAGGCTGTTAAACGTGTGAGTGCATACAGTTCTCGACCATTTTTGTCACTTTAGACTAATCAGCTGTTATGTTACACAAAAAATCGATAGTGATTGTTGCAATTACTTTATCGACTATTTCCAATCGAAAGCTGACCTCAAATCAAAAGTATCATCAACAGTGTTTTGAAGCAGTATGACGAAAAATACATTCTTTAAGCATCGACCCGTATATGCAACACTGCCAATGTCGCAAGAGTCGCTAACCCTGACAAAGGGAAAACTCACTTAGCCTAAAGGGATGATTCGATCGTCGCAACGTTTCCGCCCGGAACTCCCAGATGGAGCCACCCTCGTCCGACAACATGCTTGGACCCGAAGCCAGCGGAATGTTTACGTAGCTAATGTCTTTGACAAAAATTTCACGATATATCTTTATAGTGATTTTCCATGTTACCTGTATGATCCTGTTTAAAATAATTGGTTGTTGACTATAACTATGGTTTGAACACTCCTCATTCGTCATTCCACGTAGAGGTGGAACATGTGGAATATCACAGTTTTATAAATTGATGAATCTAATCGTCACAAGGTAGTAGAGACAACTTAACACGAAACAACTTACATTTAAAGATAAAACCAGGCCAATATTAATCGTCAGGTCAGGTCGTCGCGGGAGCTGGTACCACTTTGTGTGTGTTTTATGTTTGAATGTATGTCTTTCGTTGTTTCATGTTAATTATTCTCTACTACCCCATGACGATATCCAAGAGACAAATTCTTCAAGAATTAGTGAATTGTTATATTCTCTATGTTGACCTCTACTTCAACGTGACGCAAGTAAACTGGGATATACAGGTAAAATAAAATCCACTATAATTTGCCCTACCAGTACAGAGAAATGCCACAATAATGAGTTATTATTTTTATCTGAAACTACGGGGACTTTAAGACAGAAAACAATTATTTTTAACTTTAACTGAGAAAACAATTCAATCTTCAATACTATTACGAACTCACGAAGAGACAGATTCTAAACGACCATTTACGGTTTAAAGTGATCTTAGGGACAAATGCATACATATATAATGGCAGAATGAATAGTTGAAAATGGGCCTCAAAGTCTGAACAACAAACAATGTTTGTATTTGATTCCCAGTGGGATACAGGTTAGATCAGGGATATGTCTTAAAGGGAATGTTTTCAGTTAATCTATACAGCTGTTCTTATAACCAAACTATGACGTCACTGTTTCAAATTTTGGTCGCGCAAATTGCCAACACCCCTCCAGAGATTTTTACATAGCCATGTCAAAATCAAAACATATTAACGTAAGACACCTTATTGACTCCTGGAAAAAAATTGATTTCGTAGTTCGGTTAAAGCTTCGATATCATGACTATCGACTATCGATTGTCATGTATCGAACGAGCGGGAAGCGAAAGACATGCGCATGCCACACGACACGGGCCACGGCCACAGGCACTGTCGGTACCTTGCTTCTTCAGCTGCAGCGCGTCTGCGGAGGCGGAGGAAACCAGACCTGCGTTGATCGCCTTGGTCTTACCTGGAAACAACGGACATCGGTTAGCTTTACTGGCTACTGGCTATAACTCTTGGGTTGTATAACTACGAAATTTCCAATGAAAGTACTTTACTGGACATTGTGAATAAACTAAAACTAAGTCATTAATCAGTTAAACAGTGATAACTTTAAAAAATCCTATGTTAGTGAAAAACTAACTCAACTGGCTGAGTGATCGCTGGATCGAATCCCGCAAGTGTCGAATTTTGACCCAGTTGCCATTTTGTCGTTGGACTATTATTTAATAAGCTTCCCAAAAGCAGGTTGACGTTAGGTAATAAGAAGACCGGGGTTCGAACCATTCCTCTTCAAAACGTTAAACAATTTTGAAAGACGTAGAAATACACCAAACAAACAAAACCCTTTTTTCTAGAACTAAAACTCATCATTTCAGTACTCTAGCTTATGAATTATCCATCGTCATTCTCAAGTCACAATCATTGACATATATAAGCTGTTAAAATCATGGTTCTCTTTTTATCGGAGCGCTAACTGAATTATTTGACATCAATGTTTACCTTTTATAACAACAGCGCTGTTTCACGAACACTTTTTACTCCAACCCACTTTAACTAAACTTCTGAGTCATGATTATTTGGGTAATTGTGAGTACTGCGTCTTGCTAGAATACCAGTCGTTCGAGTAGTTACATTTTCCGTTTCGCGTCCAGTTTGGCTGTAGCTATCGATGTCATTCATAGTTTTCATTCTAAGAAAGATTCAGCCTCTATTTACTAAATCGGTAAAGAATGGGGACATAATTAATTCTGGTTGATACATTGGCAATTTGTAATCAACTAGACAATTCTCAGACGCTAAGGGCATGACGTAGTCTCATCGAGAAAAATATCAACAAACAACCCTCCATTAGGTCCTGGTATATTTTCCAGAAGAATACGTCAAATACTTTAACCTAAATACTTAATAGAAGATGAAAGGACGAGATATTTTACAATCTCTCTTCAGACTGTTTCCAATCTCACTTCAGACAGTTTCCAATCTCTCTTCAGACAGTTTCCAATCTCTCTTCAGACAGTTTCCAATCTCTCTTCAGACAGTTTCCAATCTCTCTTCAGACAGTTTCCAATCTCTCTTCAGACAGCTTCCAATCTCTCTTCAGACAGCTTCCAATCTCTCTTCAGACAGCTTCCAATCTCTCTTCAGACAGCTTCCAATCTCACTTCAGACAGTTTCCAATCTCTCTTCAGACAGTTTCCAATCTCACTTCAGACAGTTTCCAATCTCTCTTCAGACAGTTTCCAATCTCTCTTCAGACAGTTTCCCATCTCTCTTCAGTTTCAAAACTCTCTTTGATAGTTTCCAATTACTCTTCAGACAGTTCACCCACTAATACAATAGCCAAGCAGACCGAGTTTTCTTCACTATTAGAAAACAAAAAAAATTGAAAAGACAAGGGTGTCTTTTTAATTTTTTATACTTGACTATCCAGGGGGGTAGTCAAAATATAAATATTTAATGTGATCGCTTTTCTCATTTCGTTTCCTGAGGTTGGTATCAGCTGGAGCAAGGCCGAGGACAAAAGACCGAGTTAAAAGGATTCATCCAGAGTTGCACTTGATCAAACTAAGAGCGGGCAAAACTGTCAGGGTGGTTTGAGCAAAAGCTGCTAAAACTAAAATCGTTTTTATTTGTCTAAGTCAAGACTAGTCAGTAACAAGACTACAAGATCGCGCCACAATCATAATAATCATTTTTCATTCATACATGGCTTAAAATTACCTGGGCAGGTCACCATTTAAAAAATTTTAGTTAATTTAATAATCTATCAATAATAATTCTTATACTCTACCATGGAAACCAATAAAATTAGTTTGAATTCTGAAACGTTTATATAAAACCAATAGACAAATGTGTAAATATAACAACAAACATCCAATACAAGGTACAAGACTACCAGTAAAAGTAATCCACCGAACCGAATCAATCACAACTACGTGTATAAATTCAGGGAGAATATTTCGACAGAAAACCATTATCGCCGTGATGGCCAGAGTGATTACGGCTGCCATAAACCAGGATCAGGGCGCCGTTAGAGGCCGTAAATATTGAAAATAGATCGATGGCAACGGTGGCGAGCGATTTGCGAACGGCAAACCGATCAGGTACTCGATACTTCCGATACTTGAAATAATAAATACAAATATTAAAGTAAATCAATAAGTCACATCACTTTAACAAATTCTGCTAAGTAATAAAATTTGACATTCTATAAAATGTCGAAATCTAGTTTATACCATGCGAAATCTGCTTTATCAGCTAAAATATAGGAAAATTATTAAACTCTATTGGTATATCGATAATCGACTCCATCGAAGTCGAAGGCCAAAATCGGTGCATCGAAACATAGTTTGAACGTTCAAAATACTCTTACTATTTTTCAAATGTTACAACGGTTAAATAAATCGTTTGAGTATTCCATATTATTTTGCAATATTAGTTCGAATGACACGGAAACAAAGTGCCTTGTCAAGCAAGTATAATTTTTATTTATAATCTTCTTTATTTCTTCAACATAGACGACTCAATCTTACATGTTCAATGGTGCTGAACCTTCACTAAAGCACAAATGGTACTAGAGGTACTGTAGATATTCTCCCTTCTCTGTCTTAGGTGTTGAAAACATGAATACAGTACAACTAAATTGAATAAAATTTGAAAAATGAAGTCTTTTCGATAGTTTAATGTTAAGCATTTTCTTTGTAATGTTAACTTAAAGAATAACTTGAATTTTCATCGATAAAAAAATGAAACTCAAAACGTTTAAAGTCATCCACAATAGCATTAGAATATATAAACACACTAATTATTATTAACATTCCTAGACAAGATATTTATAAACTTCTCTCAAACCTCAATGATCATTGGACGTTCTGACTTGAAACCTCCGGAATTAAATTAGCAACGTCAATTTTTTTCAAGTGTCACCCGATCCCAAGGTTTTGCTAACATGTCGCCACAAAACCACTCAAAAGGGTCAAAATTAATCGAGAGAAACGCCACCCCCGGGAGTGCTGGGGCGATGATTTGCAAGCCTTAATTTACGTTGCTGATTGCCCGCGAGCGTTCCGTAGGCAATAAATTCATCTGTTTCTTTGTGTCGTGTTCCCTCACCCCTTCCACTCTCTCACCACCCTCCCCGCAGTCCCCTCACCCCGCCATCGCGTCCGTGCGGGAACGGGAACCCTGTCCGATATTTGATTACGGTTATTACGGGACCGGGACAAAAATGGACCAATATTTACGACTGTTTCTAATTTCAATTCCATCGATGCAGTTTGACCCGCAAATGACAGGGAAAACGGAAAATGTTTCATGCACGCAGATAGCCAGCCAGTGTAAATTGTAGTGAGGATCACCCCGACGGTATGGGACGAAATTAAAAAAAACCTCTTTTGTGTTCATGGTAGGCCTACTTAATACGCGCTGGGCCCGCCGATTAATAGGGTATCAATAAAGTTATAATGGGTCAAGTATTAGAAAAATATAAATTTAAGTTGTGAACACAATTTCACAACACTGGCTCATAAGTGTGTAAAGCTGCATTTTGTTTAAGTTTCAAAAGAGATGTGTATAGTTTATGAAAAAGCAAATTTTATTTTGAAATTCTCTAATGATCAACTGGTTTTACGTGTCACATATACAATAGCTTTCTGGAAACCGGGTGAGAAATAATAAAGGAACAATTTAACTTTAAACCTATGGTAAAAACACAATATTTTGACAATGATTAAGTAAGACCCGTAAGTCCGATCAGTCAATACAGTAGGTGGGAAACAGTAGGAAACAACACACTAAAACATCGGAAAACTAACTTTACTAATCCTCGTATTCAATATTGCAATGTCAAAGCTTTTGTTTGACCTTTAAATGATTAGGTATTAAACTAAAATTATTCGGCCCATGATCGCTTCGTTCTCTTTTAGAATTCTCACAAGATATAACAGCATGGGTCTTGGTAGTAATAAAAATGTCAGATGAATAGCGTAGTCACTAGCTGGTTAATGAATTACAGTATCTACGATAATTAATTGATAAAGGATTTTGAGAAGAATCAAAATTTCCGATAGTGGGAACGTGAACGCCTTCTTATAACACGAGATAAGATAGCTTCTATAGCGTACCTGGGGGATAAATAATATTAGAGTGCGGCGAATATTTGAGAGCGCCTTCGGCCCCGGGGTGTGCTCCCGCTCAACGTACGACCTTCTCGTGCCCCCTCCCCCGACCCACTGCCCCACAAACCCACAGAGTTTACATCGTGGTTCATCTACTTTTTAAGTACATTACCGAACAATAACTGAAGGGAAATTATCTTTAATACCCTGTAAAACAATTTTCAAAACGTATTTTTACTTTCTCCACTTTTACTATAGTATATAAAGTATTTCCAGTAGTTTTTAAAAGGTACTTCACCCCTTAAAAACCTTAAAAACGTGAAAAATACAATCTCCTCAAAAATGGCTCTAACGATTTTGATTAAAATTTATTAGTTTATGGTGCATAGAGTACTAAATAATACTGTATGGCAAATGTTTGTAAAAATTACGGTTCAATAATGTTATGAGCGGTTTAAATGTCAACTATATTTAAGTTTTCCGCGAAAAGAATAAAGGTAATGTACAGTTTGACTGCAACAATTAAAACCAGTTTAAAAACTAAATAAATTAGTACATATTTTGAATTATTAGTCTACGACTATCGGATATTAGCTAATTATTTTTGAAAATAGAATATTGAATTATATTCAGTTAATTTTAAAGAATATGATAGTTTTATTACAGATTGTCGTTTTTAAATACTGAAGTGAGAAAAGAAAAAACGTGAATTTTAGTCTATGGACCAACTACGGAACAAAAAAAAGTAGCTTTGCTCTCAGTAAAGTAAATGATATATTATTAATGGTTCAAAAGCTACGAAGTATTTACTAAATGTTAATACATATATCGTTACAGAACAAGTAATTGGCTCATTTAATATTTCTCAGAAACATAATAACAGAATCAATCTACAAACTCTTGGAATTAATTATTTTAAATTATCCATCGGAATTAACAATAACACTTTATATTCATTAGAAAGTTAATTACTTCAATTCATCGAACTCATTAACAAGTCAATGAAACCATTTTACTTCCCCTAATTAAATTCTTCTAAAAACAAATGAAACGATAGTGAAACCTTTTACTGAAATAATTTATCGCAACCAATAATTTCTTTTAAATTATTTGTCAACCTCCAATAGTGACGTAGAAGGTTGTTCATCGGTAAACGTGTTGTGAAGCTCTGTTTGTGAATCTATATTCAATCGTGTAAAACAGCCGCCCCTCTCCCCCCTCCATCCCCCCAAAACCGTCAGAAGGAAGGGGTGAGACCAATCAACAAATGCACATTCTGAAGCGCTAGCGCGAGGGCCAAGTGAATGCCCGGAACGAGTTCGCACTTCCATGTGGATTTATACTCGTAAAGAATAACGAACATGTGATAAAACACAGCTGTTCGTATTCAACCACATATGTTTTTCCACCTCACATTTTGTGAGTAGCGTGTTGTATACATTATTTGTGATTATTCGCCGTTTGGATTGAATGAACAAGTTTTATTATACTTTTACATTAAGTAGAATTGAATTTTTTCAATCGTCAAAATTTTACTTCTGAACCTGATATATGTTATTTTATAACACTTGGACGTGGTGACGTCCTGTAATCCAGCTACTTGGAAATCAGGAATCGTGGATAGTTGTGAGCAATGGTCGGTGGATGTAGTGTTCTCTTTTGTGGAGTAACGTCCGTACTATTGAATAGGTAGTCCACAAAGACATTAGTCCACAAAGACCATCTTCATAACTATACAAATCCGTAATTCAGATCCCGTGGTTTGGTTTCCACGTTAAACTGTAGGTCCCTTGATTGCCATCGGTCGTGGCTTTTTGAACAGTTCTGCCTAAGGAACATGCCAGCCTTAGTCAGTAACAAGACTACAAGATTGCGCCACAATCATCCTACAGTCATTTCTTATTCATACTTGGCTTAAAATACCTACATCGTAGTGAGGATGCCATTTCAATAATCAAATCTAATCTATAGAACTGAAATGTTACAGGATAAAATGAAACCAAATATAATATATCTGCTCACTCATTTGCTACAGTGACTTTATATTAGTTGTTCGGACGTTAAAATTAAATAAGACTTCCTGTAAATTTAACTAAACACAATTTTTTACTTGTACGACAATTTGGAGATATATACTTTTTCTTTGATTTGTATTACTTTTAAAACTTCATTTGTGAATTGGTTTATTTTAATCGTTGACACGTGAAAAACGATTTTCCAGCATATATTATATTCATTTAGATACAAAACATTTTCCAACTCTTTTTAGAAATTTTAAAAACTATCCACATTAACATTCAAAAGACCACAGTCACCGGTAATGGAATGTAAACAAAATGTATGATTACTAAATAGTACACAGTTACAAAAAGAGCAAACTACTTATAAGATTTAATTACCGTGTTCCTGCAGTCACCCAGGGCGACATTTGCATATCCGGAACAATCCGGCCCATTAGAGCTCGATTGAGCCCAAAGGGTCGCCACATTCAATTAGCAAAACAAACCGAACGTCTAACACTGTCTTGCGCCTCTACCAGCTTGTAGCTATTAGCAGGCAACCTCGCTAATTCTTACTTCGATAATTCTAAACCCTCTACGATTATTAGACTTTGTCTGTTCCCTTGAGAAAACCTCTAGTATTCGGTAAGACTGTAATATACAAATCTGTTTACTTGAGCCTCAGTTCAAATTATGTACCTGTAACCCACCTCTGGTCGAGGTCACGTGTGTATATCATACCAATTTTGTTCAACTTTTTTTCCAGCCTTCAATTAACACCAAAAATATAAATAACTAACTTCAAAAAGAAAAAATAACTCAAACTATAAACTTTTTAACTAATAATTTAACTATTTGTATTTCAAAGACATTTTAATATGATTCCGCATATTATAACAACAATTAATTAATAAATATACAAAACGCATAATTTATTACAAAATAAAAGCGCTTTTCAGTTGTGTTTACTGCACTAACTCGTCACGATTAAAATGTGCAAGACATTCGCCAACCAGCCAGTCATAATAGTTTTATAAGAGTCAAGGAATCTCTTTGAGCAATTAAAACACGTTGGTAAAATATTAAAATAAAACTCACCACGTTTACCACGGAGCTAGACAAGAGATTTCCCCACTCTGGTCGTTTTGTTTTTAAGCACCATTCTACGAGTATTGACGTGTAGGTGACGGAAAGTAGTTTTCAATTCCTAAACAGTGTTGTTTTACACCTTGCCTCTTGTAACCTTAATCTACTTGTGTGTAGGATCAAGTTCAATAGCCGTGGACAGAGTTTCAAAGTCGATTACAGTTGATTTAAGATGGGATTTCTTTAGGTTATTTTTACTGCGTGGAATTTTCAACAGTAAAAATAGAAACATGGTGTAAAAACTAAATAAATTATAAAATTTAATTACATCCCGTAACTCTGGAAACAAAAAATACTAGACAAAAATTCACCGATTTTCCAACAATATAAATATAGCAACAGTAAATTGAACCGTCTGAAATTAAGTAGCTCATTTTTCGAATCCTAAGATTCAGCTGTATCCGTAGGATTATATTATTAATTAACAGTTTTAAAATTATGGTTACTCGAGATCTAAGACAGTCGATTATTTAAATTCTTAAACAATGAGATTATTGATGAACGGAAGCGATGAAACACATGTAACGATCGTGCAGGGAATGTAGAGACGTCGCCAACACGCTCGCTCGAGCCAAATATTAGACACGACTCCTGACCCGTGGTGAAGCGACGGCTTCGTAGCAGTCGTTCCTCGTTACAGTACCATATTTTATTAACTAACATATAATGAACGGTCTCTTCCGGTTCTGTGTAGCTAAGGTAACACGCTGTCTAACAGGCATTAGGATTGGGTAAAACCTCGTCCAACCAGCAATTTCCAATCTCACCACCAGACTTGGGTGGGGAAGTACCCCTTGATGGATAAGGAAGCGGGTGTCGAACACGATCCTGAAAGAAGAACCGAACAACGAGTTGTGAAACATCAATAACGAAATGGAGCGTCGACGCAGATGCATTGAAATCACGCGTTTACCAAGAAAGCACCCTGAGGAAGTTCGCTTTTAGTTTAAAAGTAAAACGTAATGTACAGTTTTCAACGTTAAGATTTAATATTTTATTAAATTTTAAATTATTTACAAAACAATAGCAAAGTACAACAACAGGCCAGTAAGTTTGAGCGCCGGTGGGGCAGTAGGTCACGCAACCCCTTCGACTTTACTATACGCCGTGCATTGTTTATGAGCTACGCCCGACGAAACGGCCGCTTAGAAATGAGCTTTTCTGAAATGTCGCCCTTAAGGCCAATGAAAAAAATTCATTTGGAAATTATTTTCCAACCCTCTTAGGGATTTTTCATGTCTCTAGATCTGACTTGAACGACGGCGATTCGTGATTATTCGCCAATTGGATTGAATGACAAATTTTATTATACTTTTACCTTAAATAGAATTGAATTTTTTCAATCATAAAAATGTTACTTCTGAATCTGATATGTTATTTTATAGCACTGGGACGGTGGCGACGTCCTGTAATCCAGCTACTTGGAGGTCACAAATTGTGGTTTTGGTAGTTTTGAGCGATGGGTGGTGGATGTAGTGTTCTCTTGTTTAGATTAACGTCCGTCATAGTTAACAAGTACGTAATTCAGAGGCAATTTTTCGGATTCCACGTTAAACTATAGGTCCCTTAGATATACCATTGACCGTTGGGCTATTAATCAACAGTTCTATCCAAGGAACATGTCAGCCTTAGTCAGTAACAAGACTACAAGATCGAGCCACAATCATCCTACACTCGTTTCTCATTCATACTCGCCTTAAAATACCTATCTTGTAGTACAGTCGCCATTTCAATAATCTAATCTAATTTTCAGCCGCACTCGACAGTATAATGTATTTCAAAAATAAAAAAACATTACTTTTAAAAATGATTTTCAAGAATTAATTTACATACAGTTTAATGTTGTTGGAACAAGATTAGGAAACTCATTAATTTTACCGATATTTTTCCCCAAAAATATTTTCATCTGTATACAAAGTTAGCAAAGTATAAGTAACTTCTGTCAAGTCAACCATAGTAACCATTGTGGTGTCCAATGACAGATGATTAATAATTGTTTGAATTTAATATTTACTTTAATTTTGTTCACCTTTTTTGGAGTTTTTTATTATAAACATGCTAAACGTATAACATAGTAATTCACAGTTAACTTGTATTATAAATTAAATCATGATTCAATTACGCAAGATCAACTTTAAGTTACAACTTACAATTGAGTGCCCTCTTTAATTTTCTTTTCATTATCAGTTATAGAAAAAAATAAAGTAAACATAAAAATATTAAAGCAAATAGTAAATAAGAGTCGATGGAAAAATAACAGTATGAAACGAACCGCAATCAATGATAACAAACGATCGGCCAATGATAAATCGAGCCGTGTTTTTCCAGCCCGGAGTGTATGTCGCTGGGTGAAAAATTACTCGGCTAGAACGGCTTAGTGATAAAATAACTACCTTTCAGGACCATTTGCTCCACTTTCTTCCGGCCAACTCGTTCGTTAAAGTTGTTCTCGCACAAATGAGCATTCTTCTCCATTGCGGTACTCATTGTTAAAATGGTTTAAATCAATTTGTTTACGAGCACACAAAATCAGAAAATGAATTACAATCAATAAGTATTTCGAATTCGAAAAAAAATTAATTTCTATGACATAACAGGTAGATAAACACTAGCAACTGACACATACTTAATCCCTAAAATAAATTTAAAGCCGACACCTTCGATAAATCTATTATTTTCTTTAAGTTTATGTAAAATCATTTGAAAATTTATTGTTTCAAATTATCATCCAATTTCCGAAATTAACAAGAGAAAACAAGAATTGTTTCATGTATCTAACAAACTAATTGTTAGATATTTTTGTGCTCGAATACCAAACATTTTTGAGTAAATTTTGTAGGGTGTTTTGACCATTCACTGCATACCAAGTTTCTTGGGAAACGGTTGGGAAAGAGGGACAAAATTGATTTTCTAATATTCTACATAAGAAAAACATTGGGCGCTTTCAGACAACGTGCTATGTTTAAGCTGGTTTTAACAGTGGTAGTTATTTTAATTTTAGTGGTACTTGATTTTTGTTGTTTTCGCGGAAAACTTAAAAAAATACTTTTTTGACAAAGTCCATAACTTTTGAACCGGTTTTACAGACATGTGGGTGGTATCACATGACTCCTGGAGATACGGTGAATATATACATA
This sequence comes from Nephotettix cincticeps, assembly GCA_023375725.1. Classification (NCBI taxonomy): domain Eukaryota; kingdom Metazoa; phylum Arthropoda; class Insecta; order Hemiptera; family Cicadellidae; genus Nephotettix; species Nephotettix cincticeps. The sequence continues at coordinate 55,221,024 of CM041787.1, forward strand.
CATACCAAATTCCATCTGTAAACAAACTTCAGTTGGTGGAATGATAAGACCTGTCTGGTGAATTAATAACAGCGACATGTTGTAGCGGCACAGTCACACCAGAAGTGACCGCACATAATCTGACATGGCTGCTACTGGACCGGCATGCTACCAAGTCGTTTTTTGAATCATGTTGAAGCATAATAATTCAATCATAAAACCATTTTCTAACGTAATCATCGACATATACCTTACAGATAATTCCAGATGAAATTAATTCTAAACAACCGAACAAAAATAAATGCTCAGTTGTCATTTTTAAACTACACAATCACGAACCGCTTTAAATACATGCACAGAAACATTTCTAGTGATTTAAACAATACTTTTTTCTACTAATTACTTACTCGTAGGTTTGTTTTAGAGTTTCATGAAACAAGTTTGAAACGCAATTCAGTAGAGTAGAGTAGGTTTAGTTTCGATAGAACGTAATTTAAAGCTAACTGTTGACCCGTAGTGCCTGTCAGCTACATCGAAAAGTAACGGCTAAGTGTGCGGCATTAGGGCAGCAGATAAGACGGTAATGTCTCTCCAGGGCCTAGCAAGATCAGTGTTTCCGCCAGCGCTTCCGTTCGGGAAAACTATCAAACTAACTTCCGGAAACTATGTGTTGTCACCGTTGCAATCTCGGATTTAATACTGTCAACAATTAAAAACAATAAAACAAAACATCAATTGGAGAAGATTCCCATATTTTTTGTTATTGAATCGGTTTTTACCACTGTTACATAACTTTACCGACTTAACTGAGTGGTTGGAAGTCAAAATGGATGCTAACGAATTGTATTTTTTAGAAAACGATTAATTGAAACGAGATAAGTTAAAGAAACGATGCAAAAAGATTCCTCAGATTAAATGGACACTCTGAGTAAATCACAGAAATGTTTCCAACAATTTTATCTACGTTACTTTTCGCGAATTTCCCATAGGGAAGAAGCTACTACCGTAGGTCTCATGGTAAGACTTAAGCCCGGGACCATGTTATTTTTTCTTCTTTATGTGCCCAGAGACCAAAAACAATAATCCCCATGTTAATCATATGGAGAATAGGCAAAGTCCTTTATTTATGGACAGATGTTGTTGAAAGTTGGTATAAATTTTAAAAATAAAAATTTGTGATGGTATAAATGCCTACTCTCAGTGTTCCTCACAACAGCAAACCCGCACACTCTTTCCCATGTTAATCTTATGGAGATTAGGCAAATAATTCTCACGTTTATCGACAGATTTTGAACAAACTTGTCATATATTATTATTATTATTATATTATTGATTTGGAAATTCGCTGAGTACGCAGGTCTGCTGCGACGGGGGTATTTTGTTATTGAATCGGTTTTTACCACTGTTGAAATAATTTTACCGACTTAAGTGAGTGGTTGGAAGTTAAAACGGATGCCAACAAACGTATTTTTTAGAAAACGTTTAAAGCAAACGAGATAAGTTAAAGAAACTATGCAAAAAGATTCCTTAGATTAAATGGACACTCTGAGTAAATCACAGAAATGTTTCCTGAAATTTTGTCTTCGTTACTTTTTATATGTACATAAAACTATTGTATATAAACTGGTATTGGTTTACCGGCAAGGTGCTCCATTGGCAACGCGCTGGTCCAGTGGCGACTCCTGTCAGTTCATGAGCGGACAACTCTGGGTTACCTATGCGACTAACGCCGCTATAGATTAGATTAGATTATTAAAATGACCATACCAACGTAGGTATTTTAAGCCGAATATGAATTAGGATCGGGTTTAGGATGATTGTGACGCTAACTTGTAGTCATGTAACTGACTAAGGCTGACATGTTCCTTAGACAGGGCTGTTAATTAATAACCCAATAGCCGATGGCAAATAAGGGACCTACAGTGTAACGTGGAATCCGAACCACTCTGAATTACGGATCGGTCTAATTATGAGGATGGTTTTTGTGGATTAACGTAGTATTCAATATGGCTGACGTAAATCAATACAAGAGAACATTACACCCACCGACCATCGCTCACAACTATCCACAATTCATTACTTCCGAGTAGCTGGATTGCAGGACGACGCCACCGTCCCAGTCTTTAATACCCTGCTGTCTTTGGTCCCCATCACTATAGGCACGGGCCCTATAGGCAGTAGAGGTTAAAAACCATATTATCATGTATTAGTTTTAACATTACGCCCACTATCCTGTTGAACAGGTCATTTGTGTAAAGCCGTTTGGCTAATTTGTCTTAACGGACAGATACTAAGCGTTTTCATTTCATGTGGAAAAATTACGAGATTATTTTAAAAGAAAACGGGAAAAAAGTGAGAAAAGGGTGTCTCAGATCTCCACTTTACTTGAAATTATTTTAAAACAATAAATTAATTACTAGGTATTTCTAGAGCTAATTTTAAATTAGTCATTAAATAACCTCAGATTTACCTTTTACTAAAGTCGAATTAAAAAAATATGTTTAATTGAGTTCTATTTACATATTTTGCACTTAATTGATTAATACGGCAAAATAGTAATATCGAGGCTTTAATATCCGACCGCTTTTTAGCGTGATGAATAGATGGGATGGAGAAAGTAGGTCAACGAAGCCTGGAGGGGTAGCGAGTATGGCAGGAAACGTCACGTTTCCACCGAGGGTGTGGTCAGAACCCAACCCCAACACACCCTGTACGTCGAGGACCTTTGTTTGTGGCCAAACAGTCCTTCTAATATTACATCGTATTACAAAATGTATTGGATTAAAAAAAAAATGGTATGCATTTTTGTAAATTCGTAATACGCTTGGAATACTCGCGTAATGGCATAAATAAACGAACTCAGAAACCCCCCACCAAACGCAGTTCTTACTTATTTCTTTAAAAATGTACTCGCGTATGAAAACCTTGCAACGTTTGTACGAAACAAACTTGAAACTGTGTGTAAAAATCTAATTTTTAAATTACAAATTACATGTAACGAATACTGAATGTAACAAGAAAAATAACAGCAAAGGAACTGATAGAACCTGGCGACTGGGAAGCGATCACGCTGTCACACCGCTAGGTAGCACTAGCACAACAGCAATTACAAAGTTAACTATTATTTTTAGAGAATACTTCGGATTATAAAAAATATACGATGATGTATTGTTATGCAGTAAATGAAGTTTCTAGGGTTAATACTAGATAAGAATCTTATGTGGAATAGACACATAGAGGAGGTGACCAACAGGGCTAGTAATAACCTGATGACATGCAGAAGATATGCGGGGAAGATGTGGGGCTGTAACCCATAAGAAGTATGTACACCCTGTTGGTTAGGCCTATCATTACATATGGGTGTGTAGTCTGGGCGGGTAGAACCAAGGTTGAAGCAACAAGGGAAGCCCTAGAGAAAGTACAGAGGCTAGCATGCATCATCATCACAGGAGCCATGAGATCCTGTCCTAATGCTGCCCTGGAGGTGATCCTGAATCTGACACCCTTACACATTGTGGTAGAAGGACAGCAAGGGAGACTTAGCTTAGAATGGAGAAGACTGGCTTTGACATTTCCTCCACAATCTGCGGTGAGTTATTTCCGCCAGGTCTAAGGGATCTGATGAAACTACCAAGGGATTCCATGGTAAGAAGGTACAACTTTGAAAAGAAATCCCATGTGGAGCTAGGAAATAAACTTGGCTGGGACGGGAAAATCCTAAATTCCCTCGGGAATCAGGTTAGGTGGTACAATGATGGCTCCAAGACCGAGGAGGGAAGAGGGGACTGGTGTAGGGGTATTTGGTCCAAGGATCACATACCATGAATCACTGGGGCTTTCTCCCAGCATATTTCAAGCTGAGGTCAAGGCCATAGAAAGGTGTGCACACTTCAAACTAAGTATGAGGATACATGTTGGAGATTGTTATCCTGTCAGATAGCCAGGCTGTCATTGGAGCCTTGAGCTCAGTAGCCTTCAGATCTAAGATGGTCTGGAACTGTCAGAAAAGTCTGGACCAGTTGGGGAAGAACAACAAGTTGTCACTACTTTGGGTCTCTAGGCACCAAGGTGTTCAGGGGAATGAAGTAGCAGACAAACTGGAAAGGGCAGCCCTTTGTAGGACCGGAGCCAGGTTGTGCGCTGGAAGACTCCTTTCTTAAAAAGAAGCTCAAGGAGGAAGAAAATGAAGCCAGAAGGAAAGCCTGGGCTGATCTTCCGGGATGCCAACAGGCCAAGGAAATGCTTGGAGGGCATAGTATAAGAAGGTCTGAGACAATGATCACTTAAGAAAAACAATGTAAGGATCCTGATGGGGTTTCTAACCGGGCACTATAGGCTCAGGGGCCATCCTGAGTAAGATGACCATTGTTCAAGAGGGTGACTGTTGCTTTTGTCAATCAGGGGAGGAAACACCTAGACACCTACTGGCCGAGTGTGAGGCAATAGGTCAGAAGAGATCTAGAAGTTTGGGAACACACCAGGTGGCAGTGGGAGATTTCCCAAAAGTTAGAACCCCACATGATACTAAACTTCATTAAGGCATTAGGACTAGAGGGCCCATTCTCTAGGCAAGAACTGGAGACTAGTCTGGGGGCACAATAGATCTCATAGGTTGCAGTGCAATCTTTCCCCCGGGTTTTATCAGTATCAGTATTGTTATGCAGTAAAAATCAATTACAGCTAAACATAATGAGTAAAAGCTGGTTAAAACGTTTTTAGGTCAACAGTAGAAAAATAACTTACAACAATACTAAACCATTGAAAATAGATTTTGAAAACTACGAATCAATAACTAGAGGTCTTATGCGATATTTTCAACACATTATAGAACCCAATCGCCTAATGCATCGATACACTAGCACAGAAGCTTGTTTTAACCAGTGGAGCTGTACCGGTATAGCATGACGAGGGACAATATCATCAAGTGCAAGAGCTTCAAAGTGTTTCGAAACTCTGTGTAGTCTATACAAGTGACGTTATCGTAAAACAGAACAAGGGCAAAGTGAATAACACGTCCTCCTTACTCGCAGCAAAATCTCTATCGAGAAAACCGTCTCGTCGGCGGAGCTTATAAGGATTTCCCAATCTCAGCTAAATTTCATTTATCGATACTAAGACGTAGATGTTCAAGATTATTTGAAAATAATAATATATTTTTATCCACCAAAGTGTAGATTACAACATGAAATTATTTATAATATATACTAGCAGTAAGCACGTCCTTTTGTACGGTTTGTACATAGTTCAAAGAAGAAAGATTATCGTACCAAAATGTTAACCTGAAATCCTAAACAAATCAGTGGGATGAAAATAAACCAATACCTAGCTTTTTTATTTAGCGTTACTTTACAATTAATTAAATAGATTAAAACATTTATACTATTATTATAATTAGTTATACGTTAAAATAACTTTTTAATAAAGAATGATTACGAATAAGGATAAAAATCAATGACCAATATAAACTATGTAATAATGATTTAACAGCTGTTTGTTTTTCTTTCTTTTAAATCTTTAAACTACAAAAGACAGCTGATTATAACCAGTAGGTGGTTTATTGATAATTGAAAGCAAAATGTGACTAATATCGCGTAAAAAGTGGGGGTTTAAATGCTCGTGATTTACTTTTTAAGGCTAAGCATTTAAAAACCTTCTATGGAACGTAGAGAATGTATAAAATAAGTTTCATTGTTATCAGTTCTCCCGTTTTTTCGAAGAAGACGGCGTAAAATGCCTCCTGGAGCGTCACAGACACACAGACACAAATTGAGATGAGACTTTTTCTGCTTCCCTATCGCACGAAACGTAAAAATAACTAAAAAATTAATAACTCTCAGCAATGTACAGACAAAACTCTAATTTTATTTATATAGATATTTATGTTATTGATTCCATAATGTCTTGTTAATACCATTTTAATCCATCTGTTTACGAAAATCACGACGATGCAAAGGTGAATTAAATGAAGGAAAAGGTTTACTGGGATTTTGTAGTGAATAAAAAAATATTGTATAAACAAATATGAAACATCCCCTACATGGGCTAAAGCCTGTGTAAGGGGAATCTTTAATTGAAGTTTTGTCAGTCAATAGTAAAAATATCTAAATGACAAAATAAAGCATTCTGATAATACATATGTATAAAAGAACGTTAGAACAATTTATTAACAAGTGATAGCTAAAACTAAAATGTGTTCTGTTTAGGACAAAAATATACATACAAATTTTCTTTTATCGGTTGAAATAATTCAAAAAATAATCCAGCACCACCTACTGTATTGGAGAGGCAGCAATTCCAAATACAGGCGAAGTCGTTTGTTCAACTAATTGAAAGCGGCTGGCTGTCTAATTTACGGCCTTTGTGTTATGGTCCGATAATTAACATGTGACCACAACCCCGGGCAAGGGCTGCCACTGCAACACCTGACTCATTTTTTTACTCTATATCGCGTAATCTATTTACACATTTTTCCAATATTAAATCAATATACATGATTTTAGGTCATAAAAACACTTCCCATCTTGAGAGTACGTCGCTTATACCACGTGTTTTATTAAATTCTAATACACTGTTCGAAGGTAGATGAATAATGTTAAAAAATGTTAAAATACTGTCGTAATGTATTTGCAAACTTTTTAAATTTATTGAAATTTTGTATCAAAAATGTTGTATTATGGATTATGTTTGGGCGGCTAATGGTACGCAATCTAATGGATTAACTAAATTGTGATCGAGCCTTTATTCGGAAGTAAGCTTTTCATCAAGCAAGACTCTCGGATATTTAATCAATTTTACTGTCTCTAAATGTTGACAGGCACAAACAGTTATATCGCACAATTTTCTGAGTAGTAAAAGATCTGAGTTAATAGAATTAGTAATAAAAACGGGATCCTTTTGAGCGTAAAAAAGCACGATGTCATCTGCAAAAGCATTTATATTCCCTTTGATGTAAGTCATAGTACTGTACGAGTATAAATATTATTGATCTTGATAAAACCTCCAAAACTGCAAACCTGATGAAAGGCCAACGTCCTTTTGTTGCCAGCTGTCTGGGTATTATCTAATACAGAAGATAAAGAAGTGAATAATAGACCAAGGTTAGGTTTGGGTCGGTTCCTAATCAATAAAAGTTTATATAACTGCAAAAAAAGGCGAATACTTTCAAAATTGTGTTATACTCATATTGATGATGTTAACACTTCCCAGACTCGAGCGGATATATCCGCTAAATTTGTGGGCCTAGAAGACGGTCGGTGGATACATCCGCGGATCATAAAAAATACCCTGAGTCAGGTTTAACTATTTTGATACCATTTTCCATTAATAGGAACTCAAATTAATGATTAACATTACTTTATTAAATTAGATTCTTATTTTTAGCGAATTTCCCATAGGGAAGTAGCTATTACCGTAGGTCTCATGGCGAGACTTAAGCCCGGGACCATGTTATTTTTCCTTCTTTAGGTGCCCAGAGACCAAAAACAATAGTCGTTAAAATTTATATATATATATATATATATGTGTGTGTGTGTGTGTGTGTGTCTGTGAACACGATAACTCTCGTAAAAGTGGTCCGATCAAGACCGAATTTGGTAGAAACGTGTATTCCTGCAATAGCTCGGACGAGTTCGTAATCCAGACATATCGGTCAATCGGAAGGGGTAGTTTGGGGGGGTTTTGTACCCCAAAAATGGGTTTTTTGCATTTTCCCATGTAATTTTTTAAAAATTCATATTTTATCTTTTACCATTAGAATCAGCTTAAAAAACTACACAATTAAGTTCCTTAAAGTTTTTCTCTATCTCCAACGGTTACCGAGATATTAAAAAATCTAAACACAGTACGTTGTATTTTGGGGTTCCAATGTTAATCTTATGGAGGATAAGAAAAAATTAATATTTTCCATATCAATCAATATTTTTAGATTAAAATAGGTACCTTCATGTTGTTGATACTCACCCGTTTATGTTTAAAAATCATAGTTGATGTGTTTATCATGGCAGCAAACCTGCATACTCTTTTCCCATGTTAATCATATAGGGAATAGACAAACTCCTTTATTTATGGCTAGATGTTGATAAAAGTTGGTATAAATGTTAAAAATAAAAATTATTTATGGTAGAAACACCTACTTTCAGTGTTCCTCACAGCAGCAAACCTGCACACTCTTTCCGTTGTCAATCTTATGGAGAATAGACTAATAATTATCATGTTTATGGACATATTTTTTTAAAACTTGTCATATATTATTATTATTATTATTATATTATTGGTTTGGAAATTAGCTGAGTACGCAGGTCTGCTGCGACGGGGGTATTTTTGTTTTGGGTAACTATTTACAAATAACAAAGTGTTAAAAACACTGAAATATTTTTTACTCCAACCTCATTTCTTATATGAGGATTACGCCCAATTAGTGCGTAGTCCGGGAAGTGTGAAATCATCATAGAGGCAATTTATAACGAGAGTTTTTGAATGTTGTTGCAATAAAGCTGAAATGGAAAACGAAGTGCACGTCGATGACCAACAGAAATACTGTTTGCGACCGAACAGGACGATTTAGCGAGCGTTATCGCGAGGGCATGAAGATTTACTGTGGCAAAGGCTAACAGCGAACGATGCCCAGGGGGCGAATCAGGCTGTATCTTGATGAATGGACAATCATGCGGTAGGCCCTCTCTGGAATATTGAACAATTTATTATAATTTGTCCAAGAATCAGTACTTGGCCAGTCACTCAATTTACACAGATTACTTGTTTCTTGTTAACTTTGTCATATTTATATCATACTTGAGATTTTGTATACAATACTTTTCTTCTACGTACGGCGTATTATTTTACATCGATGAGTACATCATTTAATTTTTTAATAGAGAAAATGTTGTAGTATAACATGAACAAAATAAAACATTATTGAAGGCTTGTCTGAAAACAAGCCTTCAACTTTGAAACTTGTGAAATCTGTGTTAAAAATGTTTTATGCAATTCATAATTGTGAAAATTAATAAATACTGTCAAAACTAGTTAGTTCGCTAACTGTCCAGAGCTCATTCAAACAACGATGATCGCAGCTGTGTCTCTTTCCGTTATGATCGAGGTTATACTACCGCTGTTTACGCAACATCGTTACAATGTCTAAATGTAGTTGTTTATACTATTGTACACGTCTATTTATAGATGACTCCCACACAGTGGCAGACATCGAGATGATAAGCAAGCCTTGGCAACTGTTCAAATGCATTCTTGTAACCGTGACCCATGTAAACCTGTGTTTTGTGTGTGTGTAAACAAGTCAGAGTCGAATTTTGACTGTGTTCCCAAATTAGAGATAAGGTTGAGGAAGTTATGAATTATCCACCTGTCTGTACTAACCAGGTTTAAATACAATTAAAATTTTTAATCTAAATTTGACATAGCCAATATAAACTTCGAGCAGTATAGCACCCGTATATAAATGATCTGTGATGTTTTATTTACTTCAAAGACGTTACCCATTCACGTCTTTTGCAATAAACATCACAAAACGATTACACCCGACCACAAACCTAACCACACCATTAGAGTGTACCGTCCGTTAAATTAACTCAGGTATTTATTATTCTAAAACAATATAACGGCATCTGCAACAGTATTATTCTGCAGTCGTGGTTTAATTTGTTACAGCTGCAAGGGAGGATATTGAAATTTATGTATCAACTGTTGTCAACAATCAACTCGAGAGGCTGGCTACACACACTGGAACGGTGACGTCACTGGCGACGTCCTGTAATCCAGCTACTTGGAGGTCACGAATTGTGGATAGTCGAGAGTGATGGTTGGTGTGTGTAGTGTTCTCTTGTGTGGATTAACATCCACACTATTGAATACTACGTTAACCCGCAAAGGCCATCCTTATAATGAGACCAATTCGTAATTTAGAGGCCGTGGTTCGGATTCCACATTAAACTGCATGTCCAATAGTTGTCATCAGCTATTGGGCTATTAATTAAGCCTTAGTCAGTAACAAGACTACAAGATCAAGCCACAATCATCATACACTCAATCCTCATTCATACTTGGCTTAAAATACCTACTTTGTAATATGGTTGCCATTAAAATGATCTAATATCTAAGCTAATCTAATCTCTAATCACAGGAATCACCTTTAGGATGCCGTCGATATTTTTGATATCGCGGGCACGTGCTGGTGACAAGGAGGGGAGTTCATTTGAGAAAATACTGTCATCTGAGGAAGATGTGTTACCAGCCTTTGAAACAAGTTGGATGAATCCGTTCCAAAACTGTGGATGGGATAGCGAAGTTATTTTATTGTCATTCCCTAACCCATGAAGCCCCAAACCCTACGGCATGTACAACGTATACACCACTGTGTAGTGTAAACTTGACAGCGTGAATGCAGTCTGAACCTGTTCAAAAACCGAGGATGTCACGTAAATTTATTTTGCTACATACTCTATTTGATAAAGACTAAAATCCTTTACATGTACATCAGGTACACAATGGTTTAGCACTGGCGAATCACTATTTGATAAACCGTATAAGCAGTAACAGTTTAAACCCGTTCCAAAACAGAGGAGATCTCGTAGTTAACACTCCGGTGCTCGCGTGGTTTACTGGAACGCGAGTGGTCGCGTGGAGTGCCCCTGCACTCCACTTGTTTTTGTTGTTTTTCTTAATTAGTATGAATTGTTTTGACGATGTATTGGCATTTTATGTTGAATAGACACATATAACACATAATTGATGTGATTGGTGATGTTATAAAACACATAATTTAGACAAAAAATAATTTTGCAAATTGTACAATACAATAAATAAATATTGGTGCATGGAAAAATTATTTTAAAAAATCGTTAGGAATAATTTTTCAAACAACGCAATCTAACCCCAAAACCAAGTATGACAACATACTTTGACAAATGCACCTAATTAGCACGTTCTGCACACACACTTTTCAAATGATCAAGGTATACTCTTTTGTTACACTTGAAAATTTAAGCAAATTTTACAAAAACATAAATAAATATTGCTGCATAAAAGAGTTAATTAAAAATGGTTAGGAATAATTATTTAAATAACGTAATATTATCTATTTCAAGTTCATCAGGATCTTCGTCACTTATGACACTCTCATCATCTTCCGTTTCAGCTAACCAATACCATAACTGTTCTTGGTTGTCCATTGTTCATTCATTAGTTAATACATGCACACACTATACAGTTTTCATATAAAAATAAGGTCAACTACGTGAAATAAAATCCACAACATATGTCACTACGTGGAAAAACCCGGAACACGGATACTCGCGTGGAGTGCACCTGCACTCCAATCGTGCGACACCACGGGAAAAGAATCAATTAAATATTGGTTTAGCCCGAATTGGTAGCTGTCATTATACTGACAGGTTCCAGGGGTGTCAGAGGGAAGGTAGATGACTGCTCAAGGTCACAAGTGCTGTCAACTGAGTTTTATGAACAAAACAAAATGACTGGAGTGCCACTGCACTCCACGCGAGCACCGGAGTGTTAATTTTGCTACAAATCCTTATCGATAAAGCCTAAAACCCTACAGCATGTACAGGAGTTACACACGAGGCTGCAACTGGTGGGTAACTGGGTTGTGTAACCGTGTCAGCGTTAATAGCAGTTTGAACCCGTTCCAAAACCGTGGAAGAGATCGCGGGAGTTCCTATTGGTAACATTATTAATGTGACAGACCGGTCAAATTTAGACGCAAACAGACGTTCGCGCAGACCCGCGTTGAACGGTGTCAAAACTAGGAACTTCCACGTGATGGTGACTGTCTATTTTAGTATCAAAAGAAACGTTTAGTTTTCATTCTGATTCGTACCCATTCAACTAATGCGTTTGCCAACGTATCAAAGGCTTAAGTGAGGATTACAAGTTCATATTTGCCTACAGTTTAACCCAAAACAAGTCTCTCTTGGATATTACGAAGTATTGGACGTAAATATCGATAAATCGAAACGCATAAAAACCCAACGGTAACTAAATCTTGTTTTGAAATAAATTGTCTATAAAATACAATAATGCATGTTTATGAGAGGTATTACAAATTAGAGTAAAGAATATTTTAAATCAAAAAATTAATCCATCGTGACAAATCTTGTTTTAACAAAATTACAGATGCGAATCGATTGTCAGGGATAATAAAACACCGAACGATAAACCGACGATCGTCAACTCCACTTGATGACGGGTTACGACCGAGTGTTGTTTTATGTGTACGTTTATCTAAGCTAATACGAAACCTTAGCAGAATAGTAGTACACTATGACTTGTTACATGAATTTCGTGAAGTGTCATTGATATGGCACAGAATACATTTTGGATCACACAGAACTAACAAAATTAAAATTATTGAAACATAAATACTAGTGATTGTTTTAGATAAAAATTACAAACCTAATATATTTTAACCAAATGAGATGATTAATGATTGTAGTTTTATGTGTACTGACTAAGGCTAATGTTCCTTAGCAGAACTGTAATTACACTATGTTGATAATGAACAGTAACGTGAATCCGAACATGGCGTCAATTACGAATCAAAACTTTTTTACTTTTTCAATATATTAATAAAAAAGAGAAACTAAAAAATGACTACACTTGTGGATAGATATTGAAATAGCACCTCCCAGTTAGGTATAGAGACAATGATAGTCAATAATTGTAGTACGATGTGTTGAATTAAAAATTATTACATGTTTCTAGACAGCATACGATTATTGCTAGAAATATGTTATAGTTAGAATAGACAGAAACGAGTTATCTTACGAACAGGGGATACAATTATTTAATTTATTACATAGAATACTACGTTAATTGCAAACCAAACCTCATAAGACCAACGCAACAGTGGAGTTCTCCAGAAAACTGTCCAAGTTTCATTGAATTGGGTATAATCAGTCTTTAAGGACGATAGTCAGTAACGATCAGATCTACACATTTACACTAACCCACATAGTAATAATTTACTGTGGAGGTGTTGAAGTTAAAAACTTATTACAATTTTTCTGAGTATGTTTTAGAAAAATATCAACTAAGAGATAAAAAGATAGAATTAGACATTAGAATAGAACTTAAAGTCTATTACCACATTTAATTTTATTCAGAATATACATTAATCCAATTTATCCTCATAATTAGACATTCGTAATTCAATGTGGTCTAGTTGTCATTTTATATTTATTGACTAAGGGCTTTTAAGGAATGTCCCCTAGTCAGTATAACAAGATACATATCTTAATTTCATTCATACTTGGCTTAAAATACTAACTTGTGGTATAAAATAATTATCAATACTAATCAATTTGGAAGATGTATGCGTAGGAATAGTAGCAGTGTGTGTGTAGAAAAACACACTCGCCGTAATGCCGCTGTGCAAAAACAGCAGGTCGTAAAATAAATCACAAGTTTAGAGTAGTGATTGTTCTGAGCTACTGAACCGAGCAGACGCGGCGGCATGCAATAACAGCGCCGGAAAGTGTAGAAGCAGAGGGCGCTGCGGTCGCTACGTGTTGGGAAACACGCGGTAGGCCCTACACTCGTGTTAACACCGCTTCGGTTTGGCCTGTTTTGTATTATCACATTAATATGCTATCTTGAGTTTTCATTCCCTTGACAGCAATTTTTAAAATTCTTAAACATGACCTCTGCTCAAACACGAATTATAAATTTTACACCTATTGGATTAGTTTCAAATAATTTTTATCACATGTCCGAAATTTGTAAGACTCAGCAATGGAAAGCAATACAACTGATTAATAAACTTAATTCATAAAAAATAAATAAAGCAAAAACGATGTTCAAAAATTACGTAAAAATGCTATACATCAGATATTGTTTTAAATTATTGAAATACACTAGATACTTTTAAAACATGGTTAACATGAAAAAAAAACGAAGAAGTGAAATCCTTTCTTGATTCATGTCAGTGTTTTCCAGCTTTTATTTCTTTTTAATATTCTATTAATATCCCCATTGTAGTACAAATATTAACACGTCTCCTGTCAATTAGTAATACCCTATCGATCTAAACTAACACTTTGAAGCGTTCTATATATTTAAAGAATCGGAATATTATTACCGAATTAATGACAGCCAGATGGGTGTACTTAGTCCGTTAATTTGCCAACAATCAATCAGTATTGACACTTCGAAAAAAAAACAAAATGATTGTGGAATGTTTCAGTTCTTCCAAACAGCTGTTCTTATAACCACATGACGCCACTTCCGTTACACACTTCGCTGCACACTTTTTGCGTTCCAAAAATCTGCTAACCCCCCCCCAACACCATCCCAAGAGTTAAGACGTTCTCATGTCAACAAAACATTACGACTGAGGTCAGCTGTGTCCCCAATCTTGTAATTTTTTTGTGAATATTTTTTTTTCAATAGGGCGAGTTCTTATCACAAGTTGTTCTATGACAGCATCCCGTTTAAAAGTGTTTGTATTTACTTCCCTGTGGAAAATGGATTAGACCATGGATATGTCTAACGGGAATGTTTTCAGTTTATCTTTCAAAAATACCTGACATATATACGATATATTGTATAAGAACAGCTTATTGTTAACACCTCTCTACAGAGCTAAGATATATTTACACTGTATTTTGAGCAAAACACGTTTTCCGTCACACGCGACGATGACCACGACGGGACAACGGACGAGTGAGCATTTCCGGAAGTAACGACTTCCTGTAACCGCACGATAAGGGATGATATCGCATCACGACCCTTCTGAGCCTCATAAACATCCCCGGCCTTATCTCGCCTTAATGAACGACCGATCGACAACGTCACCGCCGAAAATACAACAACTTAACTGGCGTCTGGTCAAAGCGAATCAAGCGATAGTTGTCGCAGGGAGAGAACGAACTGGGATTTGATGTTAGTTGTCATAAACGGGTTTTAAATTTGAAAAAAAAATATTTCTGCATACACAGCCCAACGCCTACTTATGGTTTAAATATTCTTCCTAAATAGCGTTATAGACTAATAATAATCGATGAATGTTTAATGCTCCTTTACAATTGAATTGAGTAGAACTGAATAGAAATAGAGTATGATTGTTTCTTTTGACATGGATATGTCTTAGCTCTGGCGGGGGGGAGGGTGTTGGCAATTTTTAAGATGAAAATTTAAAACAGGTTTCAATTGGAACTACTAGAGCTATTGTATTAAATTTTTATTGTATAAGAATAAGAACAGCTGTTTGGAAGAACTGAAAACATTCCCATTCGACATAGATTAGATTATTTGAAATGGCAACCATACTACAAAGTAGGTATTTTAAGCCAAGTATGAATGAGGATTGAGTGTAAGATGATTGTGGCTTGATCTTGTAGTCTTGTTACGGACTAAGGCTGACATGTTCCTTAGTCAGGCCTGTTAATTAATAGCCCAACAGCCGATGGCAACTAATGGACCTACAGTTTAACGTGGAATCCGAACCACGACCTCTGAATTACGAATTGGTCTGATTATGATGATGGTCTTTGCGGATTAACGTAGTATTCAATAGTGCAGACGTTAATCCCTACAACAGAACACCATACCCACCGGCCATCGCTCACAACTATCCACAATTCGTGACCTCCAAGTAGCTGGATTAGAGGATGACGCCACCGTCCCAGTCATTGTCATATACATAATCTAAACTATTTCCCACAGGGAAGTAAATACAAACATTTTATTATTATTGACATGGATATGTCTTAGCTCTGGGGAGTGTTAGTGATTTTTTAAGATGGAAAATATGTACCAGGTTTCCATAGAAACTACCAGAACTATTATTGTATTGAATTTTAATTAATATAAAAGAATAAGAACAGCTGTTTAGATGAACTTAAAACAGTCTCTTTAGACATATCCATGATCTAACCTATTTCCCACAGGGAATTAAATAAAACATTTTTATCTCTGGAATCTTACTCAATTGAGATTTTGAATGAGATGCACAAAAATATATTAAGTGCAAGCCAAATCTTAGATACCATAATGTTTCAGTTAAAAAAACGTTTAGTTAACATAAACACAATCTGACAGGACAATAGGTTTTTATACTATTTCCTTCACATATTCCTGCACAACAAGTGTAGTTTTATATCAGATGAATCAAACTTAAATCTCAAGTATAAGATGAAGTTGGATGTTTTCAAAAGGAGCAAATTGCGGTTAGAATGTTTGTAAGTGCACCAAAGTAGGGGGTTTCCTTAGCGCGAGGACCTGGTGAATATACTGCTCCCCCAGGAGTCCAGGACACAACTTCCAAGGCTGACCCAGCGATTCCTTTACTACTTACTTTCAGTTTCCGGCTAAAAATGTTCAAAACACCATTCGTGCATTACGAGTTTAATTCCAATTTAAGTATAATTTGGTTATTTAAAACACGGAATTCTCTTCAAACATAATTGAACGTTGCACCAGTATGAGGTAATCTATTAAATCTAAATTTTGTTTACCGTAATGTTGACCCTATGACGATGATACATTTTGGAGTAATATTGGGCTAAACGTAGGGTGGTTTTGCTCAATCATTTATCCGGAAAACTCTGGACATTACGGAAAAATTCCACCGCTTCAGTAAATCTACCAACTATTCGAATGAGGAATTATAAAAAATAAGCTTTCATTGTGGGTTTAACAAAATGAAAAATTATCAAAGTATGATTAAAAGTACATACAGTATCTTAATTTTATTATCGTCCAAATGTATAGCACAATAATCTAGTGTACGTTTTCAACCAGATGTAACAAAACATTTGATTATTTTCCCAAACAATGTAGAACTATGGAGTGTATAAAGTTGTAACAAAAAATTTGAAATAATATGTGAAACTGTTTGTTTGAAACTCATGATAGCGATAGATTATTAATCATTTATTTTACAAGTAATTGGACCTTTCCTATTGCTCTTGTGTTTTAAACTACACAACGTTTCTGGAGGTGGAGAAACTCCTCCCGTTTTCAAGTGATAACCTAATAATCTACGTTAAAAATTAAAGATAAAGTTAAAGATAATAATTATGATAGGTAAGTATAGTGTTAGTGACAACATGATATAATTATTATCTGTAACTTTAACTTAGGTAATCAATTGAAAACGGTAGGAGTTTCTTCAACTCTAGAAACGTTGTGTAGTTTAAAACCCAAGATCAATAGGAAAGGTCCAATTAATTGTAAAATAAATAATAAGCGAGACTTCGATTTATATTTCTTCCTCATGAATTTAAGTTGGTGTATTTACGAATTCCTTTTAAATCCCTACTTTTTGAACCTGTTCTATGAAAGTGGTTTACTGAGACACAGAATGTTGTGTTTTTAGTTCCGATTTTTATATAATTGGGAAAAGGTAGAAATTAATATCTCACTTATTATGTAATTTAGATTCTTATTTCGGACTTAAAAAATCCATTTACTTATTAATTGAAATTTGACTATACAAAACATCCGTTACAAACAATCGTTAGTAAATGGGGTTTACTAAATATTATGAAATATTGTTTCACAGTGTCCAACTATTATGGTTTCTCTGGTTTTGCTAAAGTTATCGTTTGGCCGTGAAGATCACATAAAAATGTCCGACCCGATAACATTTCTCTTCATAAAACTGTATCTTTTACACTTGCCACCGCCCTGCATTCAGAATCACTTATCTTATATTTCATACATTGATGAATCGTATCCTTACGCCACACATACTGAAGTAATTAAAAATGCATTTTAAAATATAACCGAAAGCGTGAAAAGGTTTCGTATTGTCTATCAGAAACTAGTATTTCCTATTACACTTTGAAATGGCAACCTATCCAGGTAGGTATCTAGGTCAAGTATGTATGAAAAATCAGTTTAAGATTGTGGCGCGATTTTGGGCTGACATGTTACTTAGACAGGTGTAATACAGTATTTCTTTTCTCTCCTTATACATAATATATGGAGAACGTTTTATTTTCGTCAAAATTTTCAAATTTGAAATCAGCGTGGATATATCCCTTTTGAGGCTCCCTGAATCAAAAAAAGTTGTTTCCGGACTTATGTGTGTCTGTATTCAAACACTAAGATTACACTACACTGATCGTACGATTTTTACGTTAATCGGTGTACGGGAGCACTTTGGCTGTATCTCTGGATAATTTTTTATTTTAAGGGTAGTTTACCCCTAAAACCCCTTAAACGTGTGAAACAACATAGACAAAACATTGTGTTCCCAAAAATTATTTTAATTATTTGAACTTGCTTTCTGTTACTGTTGGTTAGAAATTCGATAATTATTTTTTAAACAAACATTGAAGAATGTCATAGGTACTCGTAGTTTTAGAGATACGATTTGAGGTTTTGTTTAATTAATTACTTAAGAAAGAATGTATATGTCAGTCCACTGATACCGATTATATGTTGCTTGAATGTACGCCAGAGGCATTTTAACCGAATTAATGCACACAAACGCTTTTTGGAAAAGCCAAATGAGCATCGGGATTTGAACTCGTGACCTCTTGCCCCGAATTCCATGACACTAATCTCTAGGCTAGCAAAACACCCACTTAACAAATTAATTTTTAAGTGTTCATTAATAGCCCAACAGCCGGTGGATTCTAAGGGACTTCCAGTTTAACGTGGGATCCGAACCGTATAATTATTGTAGTACGTAATACAGAACCATATGGAAACCATAGAGAATACTTGAACTTTCTGTATATACAAACTGTGCTGAATGGTTTTTAGAGCGAAAGTAGGCCAAACACATATGTTCGAACATGGATAAAATACGGGAGCAGGTAAGGTCAAACAGAAATTTACGACGTCGAGGGACCCTTAACTTATTCAGGACGTGTAGCAGGCAGCAGGGCACACTAGCCACTAGCCGACACCAGCGCCGTCTACACAGCCGACGCAAAAGCAAAAATATCTGTTTTCATTCATGAGATTTCTGTATGTTGTATTCTTGGAGCGGTAATATAAGTAACTAGCTAGAGCTGGAATTTTTACCCGTCCTTTGCTTGGTTAAAAAAAGTTTGAGAGAGGTTACCTTTAATCTTCGGCATGAAGAAAAATTGATTATTTGAACATTTGAATGTAAAAAGGCTTTATTTGAGGTAAAATACTATTCACATTAAAATAGGTATTTACTAATGGTTACTAATCAATTATTCATTGATTTTTCATAATGTATTTACTTTTCAGTAGTCAGTTAGGAATATTTTGCATGCTACAAGTGATTTGTATTTGTTATATCCATTGCATTTTCTGTTTTCGATGAGAAAACTTTACTAAATAAAACCCTTTACCCTCTACCCTGTAGAGATTTTTTTTTGTTATTTTTTAGTTTTCTACGCCTTCAGCATTTTTCACGTTTTGCTCAGGAACGGACCAGATCCCAGTCTTCTTACTACCTAACGCCAGTCGATCTGTTATTAAGAAACGTCATTAATTATTAGCCCAATGACGAAATACGTACTGGGTCCAGACTTGACTGGGATGGTGGCGTCATCCTGTAATCCAGCTACTTGGAGGTCACGAACTGTGGATAGTTGTGAGCGATGGTCGGTGGATGTAGTGTTCTCTTGTGTGTATTAACGTCCGCACTATTGAATACTACGTTAATCCACAAAGACCATCCTCATAATTAGACCAATTCGTAATTCAGAGGCCATGGTTCGGATTCCACGTTAAACTGTAGGTCCATTAGTTGTCATCGGCTGTTGGGCTATTAATTAACAGTCCTATCTCAGGAACATGTCATCCTTAGTCAGTAACAAGACTAAAAGATCGCGTCACAATCATCCTTCACTCAATCCTCATTCATACTGGGCTTAAAATACCTACCTTGTTGTAAGGTCGCCATTTCAATAACAATCTAATCTAATCTAATCTTGATCCAGATTTGGTCCAGGTCAGTTGTGAAGGCAGACTCTACAACCACTCAGCCACCTAGCCAGTTTACCACCAGCCAGAGGTGTAGAGTGACATTCTAGAATAACTTAACTCTAACAACGGATGATTTTTACTATGTTTTATTAACAATCAGAACAATTTGAATTTGTTTCGTAATCCCAAACATTTTTCTATCAGAAGCGGATATGTTTAAATAAAAAAATTAAATTCAAATAAGAATTGGTTTATGATTTTTTTCTGTTTAGTACTTTTAATAAAACAAAGAGAAAATTCACTGAAATATTCATTAAATATTCATTACGCCATGTTAATGTGTGCACCTTCGCAGGAGAGGTTGCACACAGAATCAATACAGTAAGAGCACGTCAGCTTTGCTTGTCTAGATGTCTAGGTCTAGCTGCAGTGCAGTGGTCTGCAACACCCTTTTATCTAGATCATATTTCTTGTTGTTTATCAAAAAGATTGATACTTTTTAGCCAACAAATATTGAACAAAATTTAAAAATTACTATCATGAACATTCGTAAAAAAAACATACAAAAAGGTTCCACAAATCATTATTTAGTTGAAAAGTCTTTGACCATAGGCTAACAATTTCATTGTGGGCCGAAATAATGAATAGTAATTCCATTCGCAAATGTCATCTTCATAATTATACCAGTTCGTAATTTAGAGGCAGTTGACAACTAGTTTAACTGTAGGCCCGTTAGATGTATGTCATCGACCGATTTGTAGGGCACCTGCAACAATATAGGAACCGTGTGATATGTGACAGTTTGACAACCATGAGTGCGGGCAGTTGCGGTTAAAATTGAATATAACAATCCAACGTTGTCAGATCTCACCGGCGCGACATTCCTCTTTTTCCCAAAACATCGACATCGTGTCAGGTGTCACAAACACACGTAGAGAACGGACATCACCCCGTGGTCAACAGATAAACACAGCAACTGTTGAACACTAGTACGTTCAACGCTGTATTGATATTCCGCAATCTGCTGTACAGTAAACATTTTGGTGAATTTTCGTTTAGCGTAAAGTTTGATCTATGTATTCTGAAAATATATGTTGAACAGTGAGGAGGTATCGCTGAAATTAACTCCACTATAGACATCAATTAAAATATTTTAGTTTTTCTTAGGAGTTGTAATTGTTACTGTATGTGACCAAACTTTGTAAGTCAACTCAAGAGGGCATTTAAAAAAAGGCCACTATTTTTTTATTCTCTACTAGCAGTAAGCCCGTCCTTTGTACGGGTTGTAGGAATCAGTTTAAAGAAGAAGATCATTGTACCAAAATGTAAACCTGAATCGTAAACAAATCAATACAAAGAAATAAATCAATACCCAGCTTTATTATTATTAGTTACACGTTAAAATATCTTTTTAATATAGTATAATTTCGAGATGGGTTTAAATCAATGACCAATATAAACTAACTAATATTGATGCAACAGTTGTTTGTTTTTCTTTCTATTAAATCTTTAAACCACAAAGACGACAGATTATTACCAGTAGGTTATTCATTTAAAACTGAAACAAAATGCGACGAATATCGCGTAAAAATTAGGATTTTTAAATGCTCGTTATTTACTTTTCAAGGGTCGGCGGACAATTTTAAGCCTTTAAAAACCTTCTCTAGAAAGTAGAGAATGTATGAAATAAGTTTCATTGTTATCAGTTCTCCCGTTTTTTCGGAGAAGACAGCGTAAAATGCCTCCTGGAGCATCACAGACAACCCGACAAACAGACAAAAATTGAGATAAGACCGGTTTCGGCTTCTCTAAAGCACGAAAAGTAAAAATAACTAAAATATGAATAATTCTGAGCAACAGACAAAACTCTAATTTTATTTATATAGATTTTTATTCTTGAGTGTAAGATGATAACAGCGCTATCTTGTAGTCTTGATAATGACTAAGACTTACATGTTCCTTAGACATGACTGATTATTAATAGCCCAACAGTCAACGGCATATCTAAGGGACCTACAGTTTAACGTGGAGTCTGAACCATGGCCTCTGAATTACGTATGGTCTAATAATGATGATGGTCTTTTGTGGATTAACGTAGTATTCAATATTGCGGACGTTAATCCACACAAAAGAACACTTCACCTATCGACCATCACTCACAATTCTCCACAATTCTCGTGACCTCCACGTAGTTGGATTACAGGCCGACGCCACCATTCCTTAACATTGGTTAAAATAAAACTATTAGCGGAAAAACTAAATAAACTTTGAATCACGTACGCTGACTTGGAGAAGTCTAAGTGTATGAATTGCCGAGGTTGAACACAACGCGTCCAGCGCTCAGGACCGTCGTAGTTTGCATCCAACTGAATTAAACGAGCTCCTGTGGCGCTCTCTTTTGTCGAACATCCCCCACCAATTATTTCTCGTAGGGTTTAAACTTCACAGACTATTTCAAACATTCCAACGAGAAATCTTTTCTCGATTCCAATCGTTAGTTTTAACCTGTTAACATTCATATAACTAGGCCTATGTATTTTCATCCCACTATACTCACTATAACACTAATACAGTATTAGCCGTCATCATTACGGCCTCGAGTGCATCTAACAATTACAAAGCGATGTTTGCGTAATTAACCAACATAAACTCCCGTGGAGATTAACTATAAACGAATTTAGTCCTGGTATTTACGTTCAGATAAAGTAGGGGTTTATTTCCCATGTTTATGTATTTATTGAACGTCCTTTTATAAAAAATACGATCCAACAAAACTAAGCAACCTATACAAATAACTACGATATGAGAAAAAAATCAATTGAAACAATACGACATTGACTTTTATATAAAGCATATTTATAATAAAAAAACTCACACAGCTAAGAACAAACTATATAATATTTGTTTTATAAACTCTGAGTAAACGTTTTATGACACCACATTTTACAATGCTTTTCCAAAACAAAAATCAATCTATTTGGAAATACAATACGAATACAACAGAATCTTTAAACTACTTTTAAGTTCTAAGAGGTTTTATTAGGTTATCATTTTATGTATTTTCATTAATACGTATTGATAACATTTTCAGCATTGGCATGAATGTATAGGTTCATATTCCCTTGAATCTTAGAATAAAATAACATAACATGAGTAAAAAATAATTCATTGTTTTTGTTTTGAATTGAAAACTAGTTGTAAAGTGATTCGCCGAGTAGACAAATCCCATACCACTAGATACCACGACGAAACTACAAAACTAAAATCGACCTATTCGTTGATTTGTATCTAAAAACCTTCCACATCACATACAGTAGTAGCAAGGTGCGCCTACCTGGCGACATACCTGCATTGACGGTGTTGTGATACGTAACCCGCAACGGCAACAACAGCTCCAACAACATCTCCACACAACACCACAACAACAACGACAAGCACGCGACGACCATCGAGCGGACTGGCGCGGCTCGAACAGCTGATAGTTGATAACCGGGGCATCGTTCCGACGGCCAATCAGGAAGGGGTCCGAAAAAAGTTTTTATCACTAATAAACACAGCCTGTCCCGGGGTATTGCATTATTTTCAGCAGATAATTTTGAGACGATGGAAATTTCCATAGACTTAATGATCTTCATGATAACCCGAGGTTTGTTTCAACACAGCGGAACCTCATTATCACGATCTATATATGGACGGGTGATAAAGATTTTGAAAAATTCTGGTTTTCCAGGATCGGCATAGAGTTGGGTCGGAAAATCAGCGGTATGTCCATCCAAAAACTCCCTTTTTCCGGTCAGTCGTTATAATCAAAAAATTTTTTTACTTAAGTTAGAAAACTTTTGACTAAGATAATGAAAAAATCTTTGAACTAAACCATTATTTCACTATACGTTACAGATCACAAAATCCAAAATGTTTTAAAGACATTAAAATACAAACAACACCAACAAATATATCATTTGGATAGTAATTTTACGAATATTGCAACAGAAATTTATAATACGAAAGTGTATAATAATTATTCATTGTTATAATTCATTATAAATTTATATAAATTATTTATATAAATTATAAATAAATAAAGTCTTATGGTAGAAAAAATCATTTTTTTGAATTAAGTTTAAAATTAAAAATACATTAAAAATAATATTGTATAAACAAAACAACAACAGACAATTAGACGTTAGTTCAACTTGAAAGGACTGTATAGGGTTATGCTTTGTTATTTTGTTTTATTTATGCACAGGTTACTAAATGGCAAAAAAAAGAAACATAGCGGGAAATAGCTTCCAAAACCACCTTGTGTTTTATAGTTGATGACGAATATTCTTGAAAGCTAATGGACGGGTGATAAAGATTTTGAAAAATTCTGGTTTTCCAGGATCGGCATAGAGTTGGGGGGGGGGGAGAAATGCACATACAATCGCTCCCACCCCGTGTCCATATCCAACAACCCGTTAGATTTATGGTCGTTCGTACGGTCTCAGTGACATAAATCAGAAAACATTTTTTTACTCAGAGAACTTCAAAAACGAAAAATGTTGACGAAAACCCCTTTCTGTATAGGAGAGAAATTAAAAATCATCTTATGACACTAAACGATTACAGACATACCACAGTTCCAAATCTTAATGCAATTAAAATATCAAAATTATTTCTCTAAATTTACGATAGTCCTAGGTTTAGATAGTAAGTTGTATCTACTGAATCTTTTGTGTGTGCCGTGCAGAAATAGTTAATTAACTGTGTTTCAAATTGTGATGGGTAATAACTTTATGTCCCAAGCTAAACTTTAGACACTTTCCCACAGAAAATGCACGTTACACACGAAATGCACACACGGATTTACCCACCACCTGTGATAATAAATAAAAGCATAGCGTAGAAATAACTAGAACGCCATCCATTTAAACCTTACGAACCGGTGATTGGAACAGAGTAAGCTAAGCGTTTAATTCCAGTTTAATTACTGCATTTTTCGTATATGAATCATATCGTGTCTCATATGCTAAGATTTTCCAGCAGACGTAACAATGTTTCCTCTGGTCAAACGACGGCGATTATAAAAATTTTAAATCAATTTTGTCTAGTTAATACATCTACTGAATAGCCTTTAAAAGGTTTTATCCAACCGCAAGTTTGTTGATTTTATTTTTAAGGCCCTATCTAGGGAAGAGAGATTACAGTAACACTATCTGGCTCCGGACGAAGTAAACATACACAAATCAAACTTAAAAATCAGATGGGAAAATATTTAACTCCGGTCACCTGTTGTATTTTATTGACATGGAAATGCCCTAGCTCTGGGGTGGGGGGGGTAGCAATCTGCGCTACCAAAATTTGAAAGTGACGTCATTTGGTTAGTGACGTCATGGTTTGATTACAAGAACTGTTGTTTATATGAACTGAAATACAGTAATTCCCTTTAGGCATATCCATGATCTGACCTATTTCCCACAGTAAATACAAACATTTTGCATCCGTAACACGATATCTAACCAATGTTTAAACCCATAACTATTCATAAAACTAATTTCTGTTTGACAGTATTTGAAGTTCGTCTTGTTCGTTTGTTATCTAACTCTATGTGTACGAAAAATTCTCTGTTTTGTACCTGACACTCGTGATACTGTATATTCTGTCACCGGAAGAAAAGTCAAAAACAATTTTTAATCTCACCTGCAAGATGGTAGAACAACCATATAAAACGTCTGCAACATATAATGCACTTCTGCACTAATGAATTTTCAAGTTGCAAGCGGAAGCTGTGATGACCGCCGGCCGGATATTAAGAGTTAGCGCTGTTTGTTCAAGACCGCCGCCAGGGGCGCTGCGGGTGTGATTGTCGCCTTATTGCTCCGGCAAGGTCGTCCTTTGAAGGGTAAGAATTGAAAAATTGACCTCCACTGTCCACAGATGTCGAGGCTGAACTTGCTACGTATCATTGTTACTACGTTCCTATTGTTCGGCGAAGGCGGTGCACCATAGAGCTGGCCAGAATAACCGGTTCGATTGGCTCAATCTATCAAAGTAAACCTCCATGGTCTCTACCGACCTGGAAAAGTCAGGGAAGTTTGTAAAAATTTGGAAAAAGTCACGGAATTTCCTAAGATCCCCAAGATTTGTGAGGGCTCGCAAAAAAATAAATACGAGAAAACTCAAAATACTTCTTTTGTATTTTGATTTAGTTCATCCCTATAACTATTTTTTTTAGCAAAACCATTCTGACCAGTTCCAGCAAGGACGAGAACCAGTGTTGAGCTTTGTGTCCAGAACCTGGAATTTTCGTAACACTGGTATGAAAAATCTGGAAAAGTCAGGCAATTTTGATATTTAGTGACACCATGAACTCGTTTTAGCAAGGAAAAATAACATTAGGCCTAAAATTCAGAATTTTATTGGAACTAATTACTTTTTGGATAACGATCGAAAGGGCCGAGTTTTCATAATACTTGAAACTTTTAAAAGCATAAGGTGTGTTTATCATCAAACACACCTTGATGAACAGCGATGAAAAAGCTTATTTTTTAGTTCAACCGGAGTGTTTAGCTAAAATTTTTGATCGAAACGGGACATAACTGTGAGAGTACAATATGATATCATACATCAAATCCCATTGCTAACGTATTAATTGACTGGGACGTTGGCGACGTCCTGTAATCCAGCTACTTGATGGTCACGAATTGTGGATAGTTGTGAGAGATGGGCGGTGGATGTAGTGTTCTCTTGTGTGAATTAACGTCCGCGCTATTGAATACTGCATTAATTTGCACAGGCTATCCTCATAATTAGACCAATTTGTAATTCAGAGGCCGTGGTTCGGATTCCACGTTAAACTGTAGGTCCATTAGTTTCCATCGGCTGTTGGGCTATTAATTAACAGTCCTGTCTAAGGAACATGTCAACCTTAGTCAGTAACAAGACTACAAGATCGCGCCACAATCATCCTACATTCATTTCTCATTCATACTTGGCTTAAAATACCTACCTGAGTACGTCGCCATTTCGGATAAAAAAAAGAAAAAAGTTCATTGACAAATGGTCGAGACCTCTTCAAAGCTTATTTATCCCTATTAGCAATGTTAGGAGTAGACCACTGTCATTCAGCAAGACAGAGTGGGAATACAGCGGAAGACATCCGTTAAGTACTTGGGTGCCATCCTGAACTCCCCGCCTATATTCTAAACAGCAAGTTGACAGGAAAGTCGCTGAGGCCACAACAATTTTGGAGATGATTCTAGTGGCTAGGAGCCCAACCCGGCCAGGACTAATATCACCATGTTCCTACTAATTGTACACATATGTATCATGTATGCTTCAGAA
This sequence comes from Nephotettix cincticeps, assembly GCA_023375725.1. Lineage (NCBI taxonomy): Eukaryota > Metazoa > Arthropoda > Insecta > Hemiptera > Cicadellidae > Nephotettix > Nephotettix cincticeps. Next base: position 55,248,216 of record CM041787.1, read on the forward strand.
GCGTGGTGGATCTTGACCAGCAAGACCAACAGGAAACGTCTGGAGGTTATCTAGACAAATACACTGAGACGAATCACAAGACAAACGATCTACGTCATTATGGGGACGTTGGGAGCCTGTTTCAGAAAGCAGCTGAGTCCATCCCAGACCACATCAGGGAGCTCTGTAGACGGCACGAAGTCGCAGAAGACTGGAGGACCAAGCCCATATGATCCACCATAGGGGAACATTGTAACCTGCCCAGCCAAACTCCAAGAGGTATTTCAGCAGATACAGCGGAAACTTTAATACTGTGATTCGCCCAAATGAAGTTTTTATGCCGGTGTGCTAGTTTCTCACACCCGTTTGGGCGGACGGAGGAAGGTGGGTTTAGTGTGGGTATGCACCGCTAAACGGCGTTGAGTCTCACATAAAGAGAGTTACCACCTGCCACGGAAGTACCACCGCCATCCAGTATTTATTTGCCCACCGATTTCCAGCGATTTGCCACTCGCCAGTTCAAGGAAGATGCGCACCGAGACAATCTCACGCCTCATACGCATGATACGGTTCAACGTCCTGATTATCAAAATACATGCGTTTGCCGCTGATAAGATAAGTGAGCGCCTTCCCGCCACGCGAGACCGAGTTATAGTACGTAATCATTGTTTTGATGACGCATTCGTGGCAACATAGCTCGCGAATAGCAAGTGAAGATTGAACACGTCGCGATACTTACATAATTATTGTTAACAAAATTATGGTTAGTAAATAACAATCTCCATTGCAGCAGACCTGAATTAGGATTTGTCATGATTCAAACTTTTGGTAGATTAAACAAGGAAGTTACCTCAATCAACTGAAGCTACATAATAGTAACACAGGAAAAGACTTACTAGGTTTGCTGCAAAGAGGAACAAAATAATTTAGATATTTCAAGATGCAGCAGTAGACCATTGCTACACTAACTAACTAACTAGCCTACTCTAGGCTGCATAGGCTACTAAGTTTTATCATAATATTTCGAATAATAGGAAATTTATGACAATTTGATTACCCACCATATGAATAACATCAGGAAAGTGTAAGTAGGATTGTTGCCACGAGGAACAAGAACAGTCTAGATAGTTATCATATATATTAGGCCTATTATATCTTAACTATATCCAATATTTTAAATAATAGGCAAGATATCATTTAACTTATCATCCATTTTTGCACTCATCCATTATAGACAATTCGTCAATATGTAGGATTATTATACATCCCTGCCAAATTTGATTTTTTTTATTTGGAAGTTTAGCTTCCAAAACATTTCAATATGCGTGAAATGAATTTCGGTTATTTTACATTAACCTTGGCAAAAACACTTATGGCGTTTATTGATAAATACACGGTGCTAATGAAATGCTCTTAATTTTTTAGGACGTTCAACACTAAAACCCATATTATAAGTTATAAAAATTGAAAACTGCCTTGCTGACTTATTTAAATTTTAGGCCTATGGATTTTGTTGTTTCAGACCAGAAGAGACAAAGCATGAACAACCACAAGTTTCTAATGGCAATAACCCCAAGCCGCTTCCAACAAATGAGAATCAGTCCAAGGAAATTAATGATCCATAGTCCTACTTCTATATACCTACATATATCCTGTGATAAATTTTTATAGTAAAACAAGAATAAAAATAAAATATATAGCTCTACAATGCATAAAACTATTACACTAACCACCCTTTCATTATCTCCTAAGCAACTTAAGAAGTCACCTTTGCTTATTCATATCTACTGAATGTGCACCACACACATGCTTAATTCGGTTCAAAATGACAGACCAATAACAAGAATATACTACAATATTAGTATACAAATAACAGTATTACATTGTAGACTATATTTTCTAAATCACTAGCTTTGTTTAACATTTCGATACAGGACCGTCTAAAACGCTGGTAATGTTAACCTGTGCCCAACATCTATGTTTTGTTAGACAGGTAAATAAATAAATAGTCATACCAACATTTCTTCTAAAACACATGAAGAGTTAACTTTCTTCAGACTACAATCACTCGCACATGTTAATTAATCATAGTTATCTTGTTCATACTTTAATAACAATTCCGTTAGGATAGAAAACATAGTTTCATGTATCTTGCATAAGTTGGTCTGATTGTAGGCCTACTACTGTTCTTAACTGACTGTTAGAGAATAACAGTCTGACTGTTTAGTACATATTAGATTGGCCAATCTAGATCATTGATTATCCTCAAAGAAGGATGTAGTAAGCTACAAGTCAATTGCTTGCCATGTATTGCATGTCCAGTGGGTTTAAGATCGGTAATAGCATCAGAAGGGAAATTAAGTAACTGGGGTCAGTTTTATTATACATTCCCTTGTTGTTTCTCCATCACTCAAATCCACCTGAGTGAAAATTGGACTTCCTTGAAGGCTATTGCCATGAAAACCAGCATGAGCTACCCTTACCTTAAAATCTATACAGCACTGTGAATAGTTTTAGCACTGTTGTTAAATTATTTTAACACACATGTTATGTAAACATGTGTGTTAAATTTTATTGCATAATACATGGTACTGTTAATGTTATAAGAACACCAAACTCCCTTTTAAACAATACTTGCTGTTTGCCGCATGTTGGATGAACATTAGATTTACAAATCAAACAATGATTAATATCTCCCCAATTATTCATACCCACCACATGACACTAGAGTGTTGCTAGCTGCTTTATGTAGTCTGTATGAAATAAATAAGAACAAAAATATGTATAAATCTAAAAAATGTAGGGCCTATATAAATTCTGAAAGTTTTCCGCTTACTGATGTGGTAAACAGAATTCTATAGAATCCACAAGATTTTCAATTAGACACCTTTCCATCTTCAATCCTTCAGGTATCCAAATATATTTAAAAATGATCCTAATATGCTTTTAGCGTTTTCGGTTAGTAAAAATCTAAGTGACACTAGGCTACTTGCTTACCCTTGCTTATCATAAAAACAACTTTTTGTAACTAAGCTAATTGCTTACACTTGCTTATCATAAAAACAACTTTCTGTAACTATGTAGAGACTTCTTTTTTAATTTGGGCACTGTGGATTATTTAACTATGTTTATATAAGCCCAAAGATTTAAAATTGATCGAGATATTTTCTCCTGACAAAAAATAACTTATAGGCCTACCTAATTTATATCAGTTATTACATATGATTTTTTAAATTTTTGGTCAATTAGTGCTGCTATTTTCAGTACAAAAATTAAAAACTTCCCTCTACAAAAAAAGTTAGACCAATTCAGTTGGTGTTTCCACGAACTTGACTAAAGATAGATAGTTGTTATGGGCCATCCATAACCTGCAAAGTTACTAACAAAATAATTATTTATTTAGAATGAAACTTAGATAAAGAGTAACCCAGACGTGATGTAACTCAAAGGAATATTAAAACGTAAACAAATTAATATCAGTAGTACCCCTACTAAAAACAAAATTATCAAACAAGAATAAAAGCGTGGGTGTTTTGAAAATGACCCATGCAAAGTGATAACTGAAGACTTACCATCCTTGATCTTTGTTGATGAATTACTCATTGACTTATCCACTTGGCAGTACATGGTCACTGACATTCACTCACTTAATAAATATTTCAGTAATCCTCACCGAATTAACACACACATAACTAAAAATTCACAGTAATCACAATCACAACAAACCGAGCACGATACTGACGACAGCACTAGCAGACGCCATTGCTGCAACAGAAACAGATGGGCTCCATAGAGATGAGATTTTGGCCAGAGAGCAGCACAATACTGTTGTGATGCCCTCTTAGTACGTATCTTTGTTCATAGGGCGCATTAGTAGAAAATCAATGAAGGTTTACAGACTTCACCACCAGTTGCAGCACCTCAAGGACCCGTTCTGTTATCTACACATTTACGTCACTTAAAAAAATATTTACGTCACGCTACTTTGGTCTTCTGAGTATTTCTACGTATTTGCCTTAGCTCTGGGGCGGTATTGACAATCCGTCAGACCAAAATTTGAAACGGTGACGTCATATGGACAGCTGTTTAGAGGAACTGAAAACATTCCCCACAGACATATCCGTTATCTATCCATTTTTTTATTTTTTTATAATTATTTATTTCTGGTTAAATTTAAAATTATTCACAGAATTTATAAAATTAGTATTAACATAATACAGTATTTACAATAGTGAGTTCTCCAAATGAGAGTCACTGAGGAACAAATTTAAAAAAATATAACAAATTAGATTAACATAATAAAAAGGATGATTTATTTCTGAATCCATGTCAAAGACACATTTTGCACAGAAGAAATAATGGTGAAATATTCCCCACAGGGAAGTTAGAGCAAAATACAATAATTTTCGTTACATGTTATTACAAAGATTTACGTCACACTCAGTAGACCGAAACGGTCTACTGAGTTTTTTCCATGCTCGAAGTAACGTTTTTTCTGGCTTCTCTTATAAAATATTATTTAATATTATATTTATTACATTACAGTATAGGATTCTATGGCTTTCCTTCAATGTACGTTATTCTTTAGAATCAAACATGCACCATCCCACAACTTTTAATAACAAATTTTAAATGTTTCCTCTCAACAGTTATTGTTGGCGCAGGGTGTTCAGGGGCAGTGCAGGTAGCTGGGGGCAGCGCAGAGTATGCTGGGGCAACACAGGGTGGCGTAGAGTACCTGGGACCAGTCCAGTTAGCTGCCGGCAGCACAAGGTATTCCGGGGTAACCCAGGGTGGTGTAGGGTACATGAGAGCGGTACAGGTAGCTGGGGGTAGCGCATACTGCAACACAAATAGAATATTGACACAGGATGGCATAGAGTACCCCGGGGCAACACAGGGTGGCGTAGAGTACCCTGGGCGACAAGGTGTGGTGTAGGTACCCAGGAGCGGTGTTTAGGTTGCTGGGGGCAGCGCAGGGTGCACCATGGCAACACAGGGTGGCGTAGAATACCCCAGGGTGGCGTAGAGTACCCCAGGGTGACAAAATGTGGTGTAGGGTACCCAGGAGTGGTATAGGTAGCTGGGGGCAGCGCAGGGTACACCGGGGCAACACAGGGTGGCGTAGAATACCCCAGGGTTACACAGGGTGGCATAGAGTACCCCGGGGCAACACAGGGTGGCGTAGAGTACCCTGGGCGACAAGGTGTGGTTTAGCGTACCCAGGAGCGGTGTATAGGAAGCTGGGGGCAGCGCAGGGTACACCGGGGCAACACAGGGTGGCGTAGAATACCCCGGGGTGACACAGGGTGGCATAGAGTACCCCGGGGCAACACAGGGTGGCGTAGAGTACCCTGGGCGACAAGGTGTGGTGTAGGGTACCCAGGAGCGGTGTATAGGTTGCTGGGGGCAGCGCAAGGGTGCACCATGGCAACACAGGGTGGCGTAGAATACCCCAGGGTGACACAGGGTGGCGTAGAGTACCCAGAGGTGACAAAGTGTGGTGTAGGGTACCCAGGAGCGGTATAGGTAGCTGGGTACACACATGGTACATATTCAGTTTATTAAGTTATTATTATGAAAATCAATGAATCAATAATTTCCTTCCTGGTGAACTTTATTTGGCCGCTAAACAAAACAAAAACTAGCTGCTTTGGTATGTCTAATTTAACACAAATAATCAAGTCTCTTTGGGGAAAAGTTGTACTATGGTTATTCTGTATACCTGAAAGTTAATTTCTGGTGTCATAATTGTGAACACTAGAATTACAAAAAAGCACCTTATTATTTTTTACTATCATCAAACACTGATAAGCTTATACTTAACATACTAATACTTAAACATTAAACTATTTAAACCTGGAACTGCCTTATATAATAATGTTCAACAGTGTTCAAGGCGGTGAACCAGTGATACATAACCCTCTGAGCCATTTATCCTTAATAGCAGAATCTATCTACATTTAGAGTGTCCCCAAAGGTGTGTATCAATTAGAGTATACGAGACTGGTAAAAAGCAGAGAAGGCCAGCTTTACAAATTCAAATGTTGTGTCCTGCTTAAATCTTCCCAAAATTAATATCACTCTGCTAAATTTTTGGAGTTTGACCATGAAAGTTGAGGGTCAATCATGAAACCCAACAGCTTACTGTATCCAGTCTGTACATAAGCTAAACACAATATAGAGTACAGGTGGTGCCATTAGTCAGTTTTCATGGCACACTAGTTATTTGTTAATAATTTAACTTTAAGGAATATAAATATTTACTTTCTCAGTTGGGTGACTTAATTTGTTTATTTTAGCTGAAAATCTTGTAGACGAGCATAATTGAGAGAGCGAGCCAAACTTTAAAGAACAACTAGTAGTGTCAGAGCCGCGCGCACAGTCTAATGACACTGTCTGTACTTCAATATTTTTTTTAGTTTAGAAACTAGGTCTTTATTTGTTCGGAATCTTAAGGAAGCTGTTGAAGTCGAGTACTTGCAGTTCAGCGTAGAACGGCACTTAGGATCTTTGGTGCCTTATGTACCATTTACAGTCTGGCGATAATGGTTATATTCCACAAAGCAGCATAAAAATGGGATAGAAAAGAAGCTGCTGGAGATGCACCAGCATCAGGTCTCTTCCTAGATCTTCAAAAAGCCTTCAACACAATTGATTGGAATATATTAACCTCAAAATTTAAGAAAATTGGAATCTGAGGCAACGCCCTAAATTGGATCAAAAACTATATCTTGGACAGAATACAATAAGTGGAATTAGAACACCAGCAAGGAAATATAATCACCAGCACCAGATCTTCTTACAGAATAACCTCACGAGGAATTCCACAGGGATCGATCCTTGGACCCTTGTGCTTCATCATATACATAAATGACCTTCCAAAACAGCTTGACAACCTCCAAAATTTATTTTATTCACCGATGACACCACCATCATCATTCCAACTGAACGAAACACCAACAATAGTCACCGAATCAATACAGCCTTAACTACAGCTACAACCATCTGCAATTCCCTTAACTTTATTGTAAATACATCAAAAACAGCCCAAATCTCATTCGGCCCAAACAATAGAAATAAAAATGAAGAAGACTGTACTGGAGTCACTATTCCAACACAAAATTTCACTAAATATTTGGGAATAATAGTAGATCAGAACCTAAATTGGCAGCACCACATTGATTTCCTTTGTAAAAAACTATCAACAGCATCGTTTGTCGTACGAAGAATTAGGAGTATAACCTCCGAGAAGACTGCCCTTGTGGCTTACCACTCTCTCTTTGCATCCCATCTGCGTTATGGCATCGTTGCATGGGGATCCACAGCCCAAAAAAATCTGGACAGAGTTCTGATAATCCAAAAAAAGCAGTCAGATATATAGGAAAAATTCACTGGAACACTGCAAGCCTCTCTTTGTGGAGCACAGCATCCTTACTGTGATCTCCCTATTCATCCTTGAAACAGTGGTCTTGGTTAAAAAATCCCCACCCACAGGAAGAAAAAATCAGCACAAATACAATACTTGTACCAAAAACAATTTTGACCACCCCTAACATAGATTACAGAAACTCAGAAACACCTCACAATATACAGGTTCATTGTTCTTTAATTTATTACCAGATAGCATTAAATCAATAGCCAATTACAACACTTTTTACCACAAATTAAAACAATACTTAACACATAGACCATATTATTGCATAAATGAATACAGGTGAAGAACATACATTTCAACACTTAAAGTAGGCCCAAAACAGAGCTCAATTCGCGAAGACCCCAGACCGAAGGGAAGAACATAGACGATTCCTCAATCAACCGATTGTGGCATCAGAAGTAAAAGAATGGCAGCGGAGGTGAGATGAAGGTACTGAGGGTCGATAGACATTTTGGCTTATTAGGTATTTGGATACATGGATAAGCTGAACCCACAGACAAATAGATTTCCATCTGTGCCAGTTCATAACAGGTCACTGGTATTTTAGGAAATATCTGTCATATGAGAAAAGTATGTTCGCCCCAGTGTGCATACTGCCCTGAAGAAGAAAATGATATCCACAGAAATGTTATCCGTTAATGCAGCTTTTTGAATGTGTACATTTTGAAGAACGTAGAAGAATCCTTTTAGTAACAGGAGACATAATGAAGGCAATGTTAAAGAACAAAGAGTCACAGAGTGAAGTTATCTGCCATGTTCACTAAGTTCTTCGCACCAAGCGTGAACATGAATGCTGCAATCACCTCCAATTTTAGAAATCAAATTATGTGGAGTAGAGCGTATATATATTAATTTAATGTATAATTTTATGACTATAAAAATTTTTTATATTTTAATGTGCTCACTATTTAGACCTAAGTCAGTCAGTGGGTTGTTCGGTAACTAGAGAATAATCAGGAAGAAAAGCTTTGAGTGCTGGAGAGAGGCTGAAATAAGTTATCTATGGACACCCACCCTGAGTTTGTAAGAGCCCTTTCACAAGACCAATCCAAGTCCCAGAAGCCTGAAAACAGGGTATATCCAGAGTATTCCATTTAGAACTCTAACTCAGAATAAGAATCTAAGCCCACCTGAAAGATAATCTCTATATATTCTTAGGAATTATTTTATAAAATGTACGGTATGTTAACAACAAGGTTCTCTGTTGTAGCCTTTTACAGGTTTATGTCAAAAGCTTATGTCAAGATACCTAAATAGGTATCTTGTATAAGTAACTTAAAGTAGTTAAGCAGTACTTAACTAGATACTTAAGTTTCTTGTACAAGTACTTATTATAAATTTAATAAGTATGATTAAATGAAATATTAAGATATTATTTCTTTTCATACTATTGTTAAAGTACCTATTGCCCGGATACCAGATAATTTCAACAGTCTCGATTATATAAAATTATAGAACTTATTTAAAATTCTCCAACTTTTAAACCTCAACGATGGAGTGCTCATATGATAAGAAACTCATGAGAGCAGCTGTGCCAAAGCCTACACGTATGGCATATATAAATTTTGTTCAAGCATTTCGATCCACATACCAAGGATCACCAAAACCAGCAAAGGATATGATTCGCATGGCAGCTAAGGCATGGAACAAACTAAGCCAAAATGAGAAACGACCATTTGTGGAACTGGCAGAGGAGGAGAAATGCAAACCAAACCTTCGGCGTAAGAATACGATGAAGCGCTTGAGGAGGTATCGCAGGTCCTACAATTGAGCTAAGCTTAGTTATAACTAAGCTCAGTTATACAAATCTACTATCTTTGGTGAACTTTGATTTCATATACCAAATTCTTTATCCTTCTCATTAATAATTAAATTTTTCTAAAACTCTGATTCGAATTGAGATTTTCATTTTAATCTTACCTAGTTTTAAGGAAGAGAGTAAATATTGTAAAATCAAGCAATAGCATTTTTTTAACATACTGATAGGTAGTGTTCTATGTCCTGCTCTTTTTACCACCTTTTTCTTTGTTGACCTTGTCACTGCGTCCAAAATTGAACCCGGCACCCTAGGATTACGAGATGAGCATCTTACCACTGATAGCTATCCAACCATAAATTACAATCATAGAGTGATAAAGTGACTTAAGTGCTGGTATCTTATAGTGTTGTAACTGAAAATGAATAGGCCTTTATGAATAAAATTGTTTCTCCAAAAAAAATAGATCTGCTTTAAGATCCCTAAGTTAAACTTCCACTGCATTATTTATTTTTCTGCTTTAGGCAATGGAATGACAGTGATAAGAATGAGACAGTAGCATGTCTTCTAATCCAGCTACTTGGAGGTCATGAATTGAAGATAATTAAAAGTGATGGTCGATGGATGTGATACTCTCTGTGTGGATTAGCGTCCCCACTATTGAATGCTACATTAACCCACAAAGACCATCCTCATAATTAGAACAGACAAAGGTGGTTCGAATTCCACATTAAACTGTAGGTCCCTTAGATGTCATTGGATATTGGGCTATTAATTAACAGTTCTGTTTAAGGAACATGTCAGCCTGAATCTGTAACAAGAATACAAGATCGCACCACAATAATCTTACACACATTTCTCATTCATACTTGGCTTAAAATACCTACCTGGGTGGTTTGTCATATCAAAGGTAATCTAATCTAATCTGATGTTCGTGTAACAATAATTACCAAATGATATTTTGTAATCATATAAAAGTTCTCTTAGACTATTGGTATAACATGTATCCTAAATATCCTAATTATTGGACTGTTGGAATAATAATGTAATATTGTTTGTGCTTATATTTACATGGAGAATGATTTAGTAAAAGAACTCATCTTAAAACATATGGAATGTTTCCTTATCCTTCAAACATGAGGTATTACAGTCTGGTCTAAACTCGGAATAAATCCTTTTAAAGAAAACTGTTCTGTAAAGGGGCATTTTCCTACCTCCGCAGTATATTCGAAGCGTGCTCCGTGATTAAGTTAACTGTGAGAGGGGTTACGTCAAAAATATTATGCACCCATTGTGTAATCCAGCTACTTGGAGGTCACGAATTGTGGAAAGTTGTGAGCGGTGGTCGGTAGGTGTAGTGTTCTCTTGTGTGGATTAACGTCCGCACTATTGAATACTACGTTAATCCGCAAAGACCATCCTCATAATTAGACCAGTTCGTATTTCAGAGGTAGTGGTTCAGATTCCACGTTAAACTGTAGGTTCCTTAGATTTGTTATTGACTTTTGGGCTATTAACAGTCATGTCTAAGGAATATGTCACCCTTAGTCAGTAATTAACAAGGCTACAAGATCACGCCACAATCATCTTACACTCAATCTTCATTTATACTTGGGATAAAATACCTATATTGTGGTATGGTTGCCATTTCAATAATCTAATCTAATCTACCCAATATCTAAATTTTTCTATTTAAAATGTTACAATTAAAACTTATACTTTTTATCCAGAACTAAATGGTCTTTACTTTTACATAAAATACGTGCTATTTTTAGGTTTAATCTAAGAATTCTTAAGTTTAAGCTAAAAAATTTGTCAAAATGTACCAGAGTGTAATTTTATTCTTGGTTTGCCAGAAGGATTAGATTAGATAGCTTAGTGGTTCCAACGGCTACTAATTGTACTATTGTTACCATTGTCACAAGAGACCATATGTTGCCTGAAGCCTGTGATATCTATCAATTATATCAGTATCTGATTATTATAATCAGTAAGAAGTATAAATGTAATTCAGGGCTACACTTTTATATCCATGAAATATATTAGTGAAGAATTCTGTGGCGCTTAGTAATGATAACTAAGAATAACAATTAATTACCAGTAATCAAATGGTTTATTCGTGACAAAAGAAAGATTAATTCAAAATGTAAACGAAATTGCACTCAGCACGCTGGGGTGAGTAGAACAACTTTCTAATATTATTTATATATTATAGAACTTATATTATTCCCATCATTGTAATTAAATAGCACCTTTGACTATCTAATAAGGGTTGTTTTACATGGTAATGTGCTTATATTAAGGCTGTTCACTAAATAAAAGCACATACAACATTTTATCAAATTATGTCAATAACTGTGAGAGTTATACAAATTTATCTATTCTCTGTAAGAAATAAAAAGAATACGTAGGTTTGCTGCCATATAAATCATTAAATTTTGGGTTTTTATGACTGTATCGATAAAATTTAACTAGATGGGCTTGCATATCAAACATTGGAAGAATGTTTAAGTAAATAAGTGAGTTGTTGATTTTTAACTAATCTGCATAAGAGCAACATTAGACAACTTAAATATCTCAGTAACCAATTTACCTAGAATCATGATTCAAAGTACTAAATTGTTTTTTTAGGCAAATCCAAAAATTATGCATACAAAATTAAAAAGCCCGTTTTTGGGGTACAAACCACCCCCAAAAATGTAATTAATGTAGTCTGATCGCGTTGACCAAGTAACTCATCCAAGTTATTACAGGAAGGTACAACACCACCAAATTTTATAACAATCAGACAATAATTGCGGCTTTTATCATGGCGACACATATATATATATATATATATAATTTTTTAATAATCTTTTTTTTTAAATCTAAATTGAGTTGACTTATCTGAGGGAAGGCTCATGGGGGAGTCGTAGCCAAGATGTAATGAGGGTTTGGCCACAAAAACGCGGCGGCCGCAACTGAGCAACCTGTTTCTCATTAAGCGTAATTGGTGTGTGTAATTTATTGTTGGTGGTGGTGGTCAGACTGCATCCTTTATCAGTTGACCCAACAAAACCAACACTGCAAAGATAATCCGTAATCCTGGCCTTTTAAGAATTCAAATAAATAGTTGTAATTTATAAAAAAGTTTTCAAACTACCTTTAACCAAAATTCGATACCTTCGATACATTTAATAATATTTTTGTTGTTGTAATTCTAAACATATAATTGTAAACAATTAATTAACACTTTAAACAACACATGTAACTTTATACTTACATACACCGAGAGATTATTTTAAGTATGATAAGTTAAAGAAACACAGTATTTACCATTTTATTGTGAGTAACGATAATTTTAGCCTATTGAAAAACCATATGACACATTATTCAGTTCAGAAACAAAGCCTAATTATTCGACAGCCCACACAAAAACTGCTCATCAGCAATTCAATTTAATCAGCTGGCGCCAGACATCGACCAAACGTCCGCCAAATGAGACTAATTAATTCTGCTATAGAGGATTAAATATAATGACTTCTGCTGTAGGTCGTATTGCTGTGGGTCTACTGTCCTCGAGCAGGAATAAGAAGTAAATATTAGATTAGATTATTGAAATGGCGACCATTCCACAAGGTAGGTGTTTCAAGTCAAGTATGGATGAGGATTGAGAGTAAGTTGATTGTGGCGCGATCTTGTAGTCTTGTTAATGACGAAGGCTGACGTGTTCCTTAGACTGGACTGTTAATTAATAGACCAACAGCTGATGGCAACTAAGGGACCTACAGTTAATCCAAATCATGGCCTCTGAAATACGAATTGGTCTAATTATGAGGATTTTTTGGGGATTAACTTAGTATTCAATAGTGCGGACGTTAATCTACACAAGAGAACACTACACTCACCGAACATCGCTCGCAACTATCCACAATTCGTGACCTCCAAGTAGCTGAATTACAGGACGACGCCACCGTCCCAGCCCCCAAAAAAATCTATGGCCCAAAAAAACACCAATGTATTGTACATTTTGGCAGTATTTTCAATTTTTAATTCGTACTACTTTTTTTAAACAACTGTGTAAAATGTCGTTTAGTAAAAAAATGATTGTATTTTCTTCCCAGTGGGAAATAGGTTAGATCATGGATATGTCTAAAGGGAATAGTTTCTGTTCATCTAAACAGCTGTTATTATTTTTTATTAAAAATACAATACAATAACTTTGTTAGTTACTATGGAAACCTGTTACATGTTTTCCTTCTTAAAAATCGCCAACACCCCCCAGAGCTAAGACATATCCATGTCAAAAATGTTGCAACAAAAGCGCCTCTAATTCTTAGTTAAGCAATATCTCAGAGGGGACTCGTAAACAGTAGGATTGACGGCAAGATGGCAGCGGACTTTTCCAGTCACACAGAGGAAAAAATATAACGAATGTTGCTGTAGGTGAACATCGTTGAAACTGATTTCAAGGAATTTGGAAAACTCAAATTTTGCCGAAAACTGTCTATATACAGTACTAACGAATAGGTGGAAGAAAGTAAAAACATGTTGAATAATTAATTAATAGCTAACTATGCGGTTGAAACTAATTTAAAAAATATATTTTTATTGAGTACTGTATAAAATATGGAACGACGATACTTATAATCTGAGAACAAACTTAAAGTGCCCTTAACAACTTCAGTGTGTTTTAATTGGAACGCTACGTTAACTAATTTCACTTCCTCGATAATACTCAAGAATATTTATTTCAACTTAATTTTTTAAGGAGGCGGTGCTATATAGAATATTCTTCAGAAATACTAATATTTTATTTCAACAAAAATCAATTTAAACCTATATTTGTTTAATTTAAAACAATTAGAAACACCAAGTATAAGTGAATATTGTAAAGCTTAATAATTTCAAAAACTATAGCCGAGACGGGATACTTATATTTCTCCAAAGTAAATAATATTTAGTATAATTTTTATTATTACAATGTTGAATATAAAACGTGTCTGCCAATGTGTTTGATAAAGGCTCAAACAGTGTATTTTTCTCTCTTGAGTGCCCAAACAAATAGTAAACATTGGTTCGAATAGCATTGTTGTTGCTCAATAGACATGTATTATTTTTCATTCAATATACCCGTTTCACACTGTACAAAAGAAACTCTTGGTATTAAAGTGGTTTATAATTTGGAGAAATATTGTAATATCAATACAATTCAGTGATTTTTGTTTTGTCGCTTATAGGAAATTATTGTGAAATTTGAACAGATGACTTCGGCTGATGACTCAAAGTGCTTTAATAAGCATTAACAGTAGTCTTCTCCCCTTTCTACCCTCTAAATCTTATATATTTAATACACTAGGCCTATTTTTGTGATAATTGTTTTGGAGCGGTGGTGCTACCAATCACCATGTCCAAGGTGTCGTTATAAAGGTCTTAGCATGTAGTTTTGCCATCAATTAAAAAATTTTTGAAAATTCACCTTGGTCATGGAAAATAATGGGGTCAAAGTCGCGATCTTCCCCATAAACTTAATATGGAGGTAAACACCGACGATCAAGAAATCAGCTGTCTATTTAAGGAAGTGGTTGAATAAACAAATCAAATGTGACAGTTAAACGTGGTTCTTTCTTTTTTCGTTTAATGAAGACATCATCGTACAGCTGGCAATAAAACACCAGTTTTTATTTGCATAAAACCAAAACATAACCAAAATGAAAATCTGTTGGGAAAATCTAAGCTTAGTTTCTAAACATAGTTATTGGTGGACAGATTGTCTCCTTGAAAGCGCACGATTTCGTGCGCCAGGTACGCTAGTATACTTTTAAACCTTATTATAAGTTCAATTTTCATCAGCGTTGCTTTCCTAACTATAAATACCCCCGTCGCAGCAAACCTGCGTACTCAGCGAATTTCCAAATAAAAAAATATAATAATAATAAATGAAAAGTTTGGTCAAAACCTGTCGATAAACATGAGAATTATTTGCCTATTCTCCATAAGATTAAAATGGGAAAGAGTGAGTAGGTTTGCTGCTGTGAGGAACACTGAAAGTAACCATTTATACCATCAAAAATTTTATTTTTAACATTTATACCAACTTTCATCAACATCTGTCCATAAATAAAGGAGTTTGCCTAATCTCCATATGATTAACATGGGAAAAGAGTATGCAGGTTTGCTGCCATGATAAACACATAAACTATGATTTTTTAGCACAAATGAAGGGATCTCAACCACATGAAGCTAAATATCAAGTTTCATCCAAAAATATTAGATAATAAGTGAAAAATTAATTTTTCCTAATCCTCCATAAGATTAACATTGGGGCCTCAAAATACAACGTACTGTGTTTAGATTTTTTTATATCTCGGTAACCGTTGAAGATAGAGAAAAACTTTAAGGAACTTAATTGTGTAGTTTTTTAAGCTGATTCCAATGGTGAAATATAAAATTAGAAGTTTTTAAAAATTACATGTGAAAAACGCAAAAAACCCCATTTTGGGGTACAAAACCCCCCCAAACTACCCGTTCCCATTGACCGATATGTCTGGTTTACGAACTCGTCCGAGCATTTGTAGGAATACACGTCTCTACCAAATTTGGTCTCGATCGGACCATTTTTACGAGAGTTATCGTGTTCACAGCACACACACACACACACACACACACACACACACACACACACACACACACACACATACATATATATATAAATTTTAACGACTATTGTTTTTGGTCTCTGGGCACCTAAAGAAGAAAAAATAACATGGTCCCGGGCTTAAGTCTTGCCATGAGACCTACGGTAATAGCTTCTTCCCTATGGGAAATTCACTAAAACTCTTAGGTGAATGGGTTTTTATTGGATGAATCCACTCGTACTTTGGATTTCACCATTACCAAAAGTTCTCAGAGGTTTTGCCAACTGTTGTATAAGAGTTAGGGTTCCGAGTAGTGCAACCGTAGAAATATCAAGGTAAGCTTAACGATGGTCCAACACTGACGTAGTAGTCGGGTAATCCGTGTAGCATTGTGTGAGATGTGCTGACTGTCTGTCTGTGCTAATTAATACCGTATAGCTGCGGTGCAGCCAGGCTTACATCTGGCAGAGTTCTAAACCTAGCTCAGACGTGGGGAACGGATAATTAACTACTCTTAGAGACGAGTAAGTTCGTATCATCTATAGTTATTAGGAAAGTAATTATAATATTTAATATTTTTAACTAATTATGTTAAGACCGGTTTTATCAGGTTCATAATGGTATATACAAGCCCATTTAGATAAAGTATTACGTTAACCTAAAACGCTGTCCAGCAATATATGGAAATATTACATTCATATTTTGCGTCAAAGTTTTTTGTATTACATAATATTTTTAGACGTTTGAGAATGAGTTAACGTTTCACAATGTTTGGTTTAATCAACCTAAAACCTTTTTTAAATGATTTTATTTTATTTTTTTATTTTGTGTATTTCTACGCCAGTGGCATTTTTAACGTTTTGATGGGGAACGGTCCAAACCCCGGTCTTGTTACTACCTAACGTCGACCTGTTGTTAGGAAGCATCATTAATTAGTAGCCCAATGACAAATGGCGACTGGGTCCAGATTCGACCCTTGCGGGATTCGATCCGGCGACCTTCAGTTTTGAAGGCGGGTATTATAACCACTACACCACCCAGCCAATTACCGTTAATAGTTTAAATGACACTGTAAAAAGTGATCATTAGTTAACAATATACAGTAGGAGGTATTGAGAAAGTGTGTTCGAAAACCTCAGTATTTTTTGTATTAATGAAAGTCAGTAAAGGTTTACAGTTAGTAAATAGGAAAATAGATTATACAAATTGTTTGTAATTATATTAAAAAGATTATTTGACAGTTTGAGAGTTTATAAATAAAGATTATTACTAATAACAGGTTACAAAATCTGTTAGCCTATATTTAATTTTTATACATATGAATATGTCTTAGCTCTGGTGGGGAGTATTGGCAATCTGTTAGACCAAAATTCGTAACGGAAGTGCCGTCATATGGTTATAAGAACTGCTATTTAGATGAACTGAGAAAATCCCCTTTAGACATATATGTAACCTATAAATAGTCACTTATAAATTCTGCAGTTGAGAATGATTAAAGAACCTTTAAAATTCGTAATGGCGTTAGTTATTAATTATTCAATTTAATAACCAATCAATTAATTGAATTATTGAATAATTAACTAAACTATTCATTCTCCGTTTTCAAGTGATTACCTAATAATATACATTAAATACTGAAAGTTTAAGTTACAGATATTAATTACAGATTACAGATAACGCAAAAAATAACCACAACACTCCATCTCTGAGCTAGCGAGGCGACACATGATAGCGTGCGCTCAGAACGAGAGTTGGAGCACCAACAGAAACGTTGTGTAGTTAAAAAACATAGACACGTGGAAAAGTCCAATAAAATATACTGAATAAAGAATGATTAAAAAAGAAACCTAATAATCATTAAAACGTATTTGTTGTCCATAGTAATGAATTAGAAGTTATTTATAGTTATCATGGAATTATTACTATTCAAACTAAGTTAAAATCATATTTCTGACCTTTCCTGACAGTTCAATTTTTCTCAAAAATATACGTTGCATGCCTCATTACTGTAAAAATGTAATATTTAAGTTTTTTTAATATTTTACAGCCACCGGTAAGTTTAATTCTTACTCTTACTCAAACCTACCGCTCGAGCGGACAGTGTATTGTATTTGTACAGGTTCCCGCACAGGTTTTAACCTCGGGACCAACATTTATTGATCCTATTTTAGTTTTTACTCTATCTTTTTATAGTATTAGTTTGTCTTAGCTTTTATGATAAAACTGTAATTGTTTTTATGTATTATGTATATTATGTATTTTTACTGGATCAATAAAGATTTCATTTCATTTCATTTCATTCTGAATGTCTACTGTTTATTCGTTTCAGAATGTATGACACGACATCCCTCATTAAGACCCCACCATTCACGTCAAGGACTCGCGCGGGATGATAACATAACTCAAAGTGTCAACAGCTGATTGTATATCAGGTTCATCAATCACGTCATGTCTGCTATGAGCTTTCACACAGAGTATTCAGACACAGAGTATATGTCACTAACCACATAAGGAGGTTTAACAATCAAAATAATGGTATACAAATAAATGACATGAGGGAACTTGCTAGTAGAAAATGATGTATTTATTACATTTTGCAAAGTATTATTAACAATATGGATATATCTCTCTTAGTTAAAACAAAATATCTTGTCTAAGATGTAATATAAGCAAAAGGGAGGCAGAGTTATATTAAAACAATTACTAAATCGAGTTTGCCAGAAGAGAAACCATCACCACAATACAGTGAGACATTTCATTAAAAGTTTCATCTCGCAGTTGCTTTTAATATAGTTTTACGTTTGATGAAAAGATTAATCTCCATAAAATTTAGTATACACTATATGGTTATATAGTACTCTTATACATTTCATTCATAGGACCTTTTTAGAAATTCAGTATAGTAAAGAAATTATCATAATAAACTGAAAAAAAGATTTATACAAATTTATAAAAAATCTGTATATAAAAAACAAAGGCTGGTAAATGCCGAGTGAATTTCTTTTCATATACTACATGTAAATTTTTATACTACATATAATTTTTTTCAAATATGTTACTTTTATGAACTTGAAATCCAAGCAACCTATCTGCTACTTCCACTTGAACTGTCCTAACAGGTGGTTAAAATTTTAAAGAAGAAAGCCACCGTGGTGAGAGTCCACCTCGTCAGGATGACGACTAGCAGCGCACTCCAGCGGTTGGCCAGGAAACTACCATAACTGTAACATAGGTTATTAATATGACCTGAATGTGTCTAATTAGATTCTGTTAATTTTGTGGCAGGACGAACTGAACAGTTATTGACGGCAACCATTGTGTAGGGATCATAGTGACTTGTATTGTATTTACACATCGGAATACACATTACACAAGTTAATTGACCATACTTAACCAGTTTTTTAACGGAAATTTGCAAGTTTTCATTTACTAAGATAACGTCATAAAATTACACTTTCATTTCAAATTCCAAACTGTTTTATGAAACCAATGAGTTGAAATTCCTGATGTCTGGGCTACATAACAGTAATTTATATTTAAATAAAATAAGTCAATGTTGAGTTTTTTTGCAAAAAAGTAGACTTTGATGTATGACATATACCATTAAGTTTGCATTACAATTTATAATAGTAGTACTTATTACTATTTGTTTGTTTGGTTATATAGTTATTACGTAGAATATAAAAGAATATACAGAAAAAAGGTTTTAACGCTTACTTAACAAATTATAGAATCATAATGTAAATATTGATTAATTCATTGTAATAATAATATATTAACGAAATAATTTACTGAGAATTATATCATTATATATAATTCAGTATATACAAACATCATGTTGGAACATGATCAAGTTATGTTCTGCAGCAACAAATATTCCTTGGCATAATTGGATTCTTAACTTCAAGAAATTCTAATTTCAAACTTCGGTGAAGACGTTTGTTGTTAATGTCTTTTCTAATCTAGTTACCTTAATTATACACTTCATATAATTTATCAACTGATATTTTTGGGTTAATTCAGTATTTGATACAATTGCTATTGAATTGATCTCAGATATGAAAATGAAATAACGAAAATGAAATCTTCAAATCAATTATATTTCCCCCATATTTATATTTTATCCCTATCGTTGATATTTATATTATTAATATAAAAAATCTATTATTCTTGGTTTTGCTGTCACATACTTCACTAGTAAACTTTGAGAATGGATTTAGGCCTCTCTCTCTCTCTCTCTCTCTCTCTCTCTCTCTCTCTCTCTCTCTCTCTCTCTCTCTCTCTCTCTCTCTCTCTCTCTCTCTCTCTCTCTCTCTCTCTCTCTCTCTCTCTTTTTACATTAAAACCATCACTTAAATTGTACAAAAACGGTATGAAACAAAATATATTGTATACTATAGATACCTAAAATAGCTTATGATTTATTATCTTTAAAGACTTTACATAATAATTAATTTAATTTCTTTCCCAAACGATGTTTTATTAACAATTTAGTCGTAGATTTTATGTCTTTTTATTGGAGTTCCGTTAAAAATTAGACCCCGGAACGCAAATTTGTCAACGATATCCTCTGATTTGAAGGCCTTCAATAGCGTTAGTATATTTGCTCATAATTTTTAGCGAATTTCCCATAGGGAAGAAGCTATTACCGTAGGTCTCATGGTAAGACTTAAGCCCGGGACCATGTTATTTTTTCGTCTTTAGGTGCCCAGAGTCCAAAAACAATAGTCGTTAAAATTTATATATATATATAGTATATATATATATATAATATATATATATACACATATATACATATACATATATATATATATATATATGTGTGTGTGTGTGTGTGTGTGTGTCTGTGAACACGATAACTCTCGTAAAAATGGTCCGATGAAGACCAAATTTGGTAGAGACGTGTATTCCTACAAATGCTCGGACGAGTTCCAATGCTCGGACGTAAACCAGACATATCGGTCAATGGGAACGGGTAGTTTGGGGGGGTTTTGTACCCAAAAATGGGTTTTTTTGTTTTTTTATATGTAATTTACAATTTTTTTTTAGATTTAATCTTTTACCATTAAAATCAACTTAAAAAACTACACAATTAAGTTTCTTAAAGTTTTTCTCTATCTCCAACGGTTACCGAGATATAAAAAAATCTAAACACAGTACGTTGTATTTTGAGGCTCCAATGTTAATCTTATGGAGGATAGGGAAAAATTAATATTTCCCATATTAATCAATATTTTTGGATAAAACTTGATTTTTAGCTTTAAGTGCTTGAGATCTATCCATTTATGCTTAAAAATCATAGTTTATGTGTTTATCATGGCAGCAAACCTACATACTCTTTTCCCATGTTAATCATATGGAGAATAGGCAAACTCCTTTATTTATGGACAGATATTGATGAAAGTTGGTATAAATATTAAAAATAAATGTTTTTGAAGATATAAATGCCTACTCTCAGTGTTCCTCACAGCAGCAAACCTGCACACTATTTCCCATGTTAATCTTATGGAGAATAGGCAAATAATTCTCATGTTCATCGACAGACTTTGACCACTTGACTTGTCGTATATTATTATTTTTATATTATTGATTTGGAAATTCGCTGAGTACGCAGGTCTGCTGCGACGGGGGTATTTTTATTATTTTATTGCTTTAACTTCATTTTGAAGTTATAAAATCAGTTTCAACAATTGAGCGAAAGAAACGAAGAGATCTCTATTGCTCGCAATAATAATTGAAAAATGTGCAGAAAGTAATTCCTTTGTAGAAAGTAATGTGTAGAATCTATGGAAAGTAGTAGTTTAGTTGAATCATGTGTATTTCGAAGGTTGTATGTAAAGAAAGAGTAAAATGGGAACATTTTTGTGATAACTTCGTTTCTATTATTAAATATTTGTTATTGTAATTAGGATTTTTACATGAGTATGTCTTAGCTTTGTGGGGGTGTTGGCAATTTGAAAGACCAAAAACTCATATGTTTATAACGAAAGCTGTTTAGAGAAACCTTCCTTTTGACATATCCATGATCTAACCTATTTCTCACAGTAAATACTAAGTAAGTAAATACAAACATTTTTCACTTTTTTAAAGTATCAATATACTTTTATAAACACTTTTAGTTTAGTATTGATTGATATTTAATATTATCGAATACTCGAGACGAAAGTGACGTACTTTAAAACCCTTTGCAGAGGTTTACATTTTGGAAACTCTTGAAATAAGTAGAGAGAAGTTATTCTGCGCCAAATTATGAAACAGGCAGGAGTTGTTAAGTCTTCACTGGAAATGCGCTTACAACAAAGGCCCGCGGCTTAAAAACTTGCGGATCTGTCCATTATAAACATTAATAAGGCATGATACTTGTTTCTGAAGAAACCACTTGAATATTGATAAATATTTTTATACCTAATTATGGTGCTAAAAGCTCAATTCTATTTTTAACTCATAAACATCAAACTTTCGATTTGAAAATCATTTATATCTACCTCTATAAATAGTTATTTCAGTTCTGAAAGTATTAAAAGTTAACAATTTTGACATTTACTTAAATGCGGTACACTAAAGAACAGACCCTCGTCGTGCTGAAAAATCGTCGCTTTACTTTTAACTGAAATGGCAACCTACTCAGGTATGTATTTTAAGCCAAGTATGAATTAGAAAGTAGTGTAAGATGATTAAGGCGCGATCTTGCAGTCTTGTTACTGACTAAGCCTGACATGTTCCTTAGACAGAACTGTTAATAATAACAGTCAATGGCATATCTAAGGGACCTCGGTTTGATATGGAGTTCGAACCACTGCCTCTGTATTACGAACTGGTCTAGTAATGACAATTGTCTTTGTGGATCAACGTATTCAATAGTGCGGACGTTAATCCACACAAGAGAACACTACACCCACCGTCCATCGCTCACAACAAACTATCGTTTAGGTATCTCAGAGTTGTTTGTATGTACTACTTTATATATCTCGGGCACTCAGTAGTCTACAAATCCATTAGTATCTATTTTTGTTTAGTTGTGAAATGAGTTTTCCGCTAAAGATCCTGACACTATCACCCCTACACTAAAACCTTAAATGTGAAACCTTAAAAATAAGACGACAGTTCTGTCCAGATGTTGGTCTTGGGCATATTAGTGCGCGATTACCCTAAGGTTCAAAACAGGGAACCCTCATCACTGTTAAATTTCCAAATACACTAATGGGACCCCAGTAACTTTTAATACCGTGATATTGAATATAAGCTTGATAATTTTCACAAAACCATCCCTAACCATAACCAATAATGTTATGTAAAAATGTATACTATTTAAATTCAATCATATTGTAAAGGGAGATGTAGGCCAGATGCATTTCAAAATTCAAGAAGATTTCAAAAGCAGTATGTTTGTAAATTAACATTTATAACGTCATTATTTCGAATATCGGTTTTCAGTGTTAGTGTTAGGGTACAGTAATTGTCATTCCTTGTGCTCAATCTTGTAAGCTGAGCCTTGGCTGACTGATTATACATGGCGGATTATCTGATTATTGTACTGGAATGCACAATCAGCTGTGTATCACCGACTGTGCGAGGGAATCCCTGTTAATTTGAGCTGTCAAATGTAATATAAAACACCCTAGGTACTTATTGATATTACAATAATTATTTAAAACTATTTCTTATCATAATAAACTTCATCTTCGCACCCTGAGAAATAGCTTTACAATTAAGCTATTTACAATTTTGCTGAACCGTGGATCGCCTTAAGAGTATTTGATAATAGCCACACAGTAGTGTGTACCTTAAAGGGCCTTAAATACCTTAAATTCAGTGCCACAAACGAAAAGAAATGAGCCAAAATCAAAATAGTTTTCATTCTCACGGTGTAGAAAGAATAATATTTGACAAATTATATGAAAAAATGAGCAGTAGTTTGTAGTTAATCGATAAAAGCTAAAACTAACATCTCTCTGTGTATATTTCGAAACATATTAGGCTACGAATATGAATACGTTTTGGGAATTATATCGGACTGAATAACATTGCGGCTGTTTAATTAAGGGGTTGTGGCCTGTCACTTCATAATACTGTGGTTAAATGGGATCTTTACATTCGGAACATTATAACGATTCAAATTAAATCGGTTAAATTTGTTGTATTATACATTATTATGTATTGTATTTGTCAACTCTATTGGGTTTTGATATTAAATGAAAGGTATATACGTCACGGACACTGCAGATTTTGTAAATAAATTATTTTTTTTGTTTAGTTGTAATAAGAGTTTTATGCAACAGATCCTGTTACAATTTAAAATGTTTTAACATTTAACTTTGTTTGATACGATTAACTGAACTATTTGAGAGAGGTATGATAGGAATACCAGAAAACTAACACAAACCTTTCATACGCTTAGTAAATACTCATTTACCCGTTCTCTCAACTCCCTCTTTAGGCATTTCACTCGGAACCTAAAATATTCTATATAATTAATAAATTAATAAAATAATATTTTCAATAGGGCCTTGAACTAATTTAGGAATTCAAAAATTAAATAAATTAATGTGTTTTACATTAAATAAATGCTGGAACCCAGTTAGCTGTCAAATTTGCCAATTAGCTAGTTAACCTTAATTGAAAGTGGTGGGATATGTATTTTAAATATTCAAATTTAGATATATCGACTTTGACTTTCTATGACCTTATCGATATATCAAAACATCTATCAAACATCCGAGATACTTATCCTATCATTAAACTGTTAAAACGCTAAAGTATTCTTAATTTAGTGTTGAGCATTTTACATTATTTTTCAAAATATGATTAAATGACTCAGACGCGAAATAAAGTATCGAGTAGCTTATTAGTAGTTTTTGAATTTATTCATGTTTAAGTTACATCATTTATTATGTCGTACAATAAATACTTATTTAATATACAAAAAAAGAATGAGAAAAGTAAATTAATAAAAAAATAAAATTTTTAAATATTAATTTTTTTTAAATTTTTTGCAGAGAAATTATACAATTTCTATATACTCGTGTCTAATTATTCTACAGCTGTTTCACAGTCACCTCAATAAATGTGTCGTAATTTAGGAACTCACCCGCATCGAATCAGTAATTGTTTTGAAGGAAAAGGGAATACAAATTACACAGATAAAAACTGTTAATTATAATTAATCCGAACCGTTTAAATATCAGATATTTTAATTTTACGTTTAATATATTAACTTACGTCTGTTATTGTAATACTAATACATGTCGTAACTTAATTTACCCCTCCTTAAAAGTAATGCAGATAAATAAAAAAATTGATTAATTTTCGCTCCAAGCAATACTTTTACGAGGTGCCCGGGTAACGGATCTACTGTACTATTAAAAAACGTCTTAAACTGAATTTTTAATCTACACTCTAAGTTTACTTGGAAACTTTATTATGAAGTTTAATTTTTCATCAGTCTTACTTTTCTAACTACAGAAACTCTTAGATGAAAAGTTTTTATTGACTACTTAATATAGATCAATATGGATAATGTCTGTATTTATTTATATAACATTGTTCCTTACTATAAGTATCTAAAACTATCCGTATAATGTTTGATTTTTAGTGTTTTATATTGTTGTATACATTTATTTTATATTTTTATTACATAATATTATAATTTATATTTATTTATAAATGTTTCGTTTTATATTATACTTTCGTTTCTATTCCGCTTCCACTGAAAGGGAATAAGACGAATATACGTAGATAAATATATAATAACTTCTTGATTAGCATTACATATTACTTTTACTATATGATGAAGTAAAAAAGCACGTCTTCCAAAACTACTTAATATATTTACACTTATATAATAATTATATACAAACGGTAAATATATACAAAACGTGTTAAATTGGCGATCAATTTCGTCCAGTCACATCATCCCAAACGGAGAGTTTGCCGTTTGAGCCTAATGATGTGAATAAATGAAAATTGAAAATGAAAGGTTTTTGTCATTAATTTAAGGTATTTTACATATATGTATTTCGAGTTGTATGAAAACACTAATTTACTATACATAGTTAGACAAAATACTTGGATTAATCACCATTTCACAAAGGTAATAATAATTATATTATATTTCGTATTTTACAGCGAATATAGTAATTAATCTTTTTTGTACATCACAGTAACGAGTGATGGGTAACGTTAGTATGTATAAAATGGAAAAGTGTATTAAAAATTAGGAAAATCTAAGTAAAATATTTAAAAATTAAATAATGTTAAACTACTATTTCAGTAATTCGTGATAATATATTACTTAGTTTGACCGAACCATTGGTATATATACCGCGGTGCAGGGTGCAGCACCCCCCCTCGTACCCTCCAAATCCCCCTTTGTAGCACACCTCGTAGTTGATTATACATTCCTCTCCGGTAATTAACCCTGGATCTTCGACCTTTCATCAGCACCACGTCATAGTCCAATCATCCCCCAATATTAGTTTTAATCACCACTATTAGCCAAATATCTGAAAGCTTATTACAGTATTGTACACAAGAGAATATGTAACTGCTTGTTACTAGATTTAGTAGTGTTGGTATAAAAGTAAATTCACGTTTTACAATGTTTTATTGTCAAAGATCTACAAGTACTTTTTTGTAATAACCTGACTTAAACTACCCAAAGGAATCATGTATTTCATCCAAATTTTAACATTTTACGTTCCTTAAAATTTGTTTATACTATTTATACTTTATACTTTTAACTGAAATGGCGACCTACCCATATTGGTATTTTAAGCCAAGTATGAATGAGAAATGAATGTAGGATGATTGTGGCGCGATCTTGTAGTCTTGTTACTAACAAAAGGCCAACGCACACAGCAACAGAGGCAGACGGAGGAAAAATCGCTACCTAGGTTATTAGATGTTGTAACGCACACAGACGTCTGTATGTCTGCCGACGTCTGCATTCAGATGTTTACATCTAATCACATGGGGAGAAATTTCTCCGCACGTCTGCATACGTGCGTCTGTTGCTACATGCGTTGGCTGTAATGTTCCTTAAACATAACTGTTAATTAATAGCCCAACAGTCAATGACATATCTAAGGGACCTACAGTTTAACGTGGAGTCCGAACCACTGCCTCTGGATTACGAACTGGTCTAATTCTGAGGATGGTCTTTGCGGATTTACGTAGTATTCAATAGTGCGGACGTTAATCCACAAGAGAGAACATTATACCCACCGACCATCTCTCACAACTATCCACAATTCGTGACTTCCAATAAGCTGGATAACAGGACGACGCCACCGTCCAAGTTTGCCTTCCCCGAAAATCTGCGTATACATTGCATCGGGCTGCAACTCTTGGCAACATGGAGTTCGCTAGGATCTTAAGACCAGCTGGATCTTATGACTTCAACCAAAGCATAAAAGCAGAATGGCTGACGTGTCTAGAAACACATATTCCGTCCATTCGTGTAATGCAATATAATACTGCTCATATTATAGGACTAGTTTTACACAAACAGGTTTAATACTAAATAAAAATCTACTAAATTAATATCTATTAAATGAAATAAGTCTGCAAAATTATGTGAAAATGAAAAATAAATAGTCGATGGTTGTAATAATAGTTAAAACATAAGGGAAGTTTAATAAATGAAGCTTAGCTTGTAACACTCCAGCGCCATATGCGAGAACAAGAATTCTCAACAAAGTTCTGCTCAGGGATGACAAAGAAATTAGTTATAATAGAAATACACGAGCTTTAAAATATTCCTTATACAAATTTGAATATGAGCGATTCTTTTTTTGATTAATCTGAAGCGGGGTTTGGGTTTACTCTAAGAAAACTGACTTTACATGTCTATGTTTACGTCTTCTAGTATTTTAGAGGAAAGTTACAAACCTTTGTGTGACGTCAACATTGACAACAAATTAAATAGTATTTCTACAAACTGGAAAATATTTGTTTTTTTTTTAATACAGATATGTTAAAAATATGCATATAAATTAAATACAACTAAAAGTAATAACTTTCTTTCACAAACAGTTGAAATATCAGCCTTTAAGACCGTAGTAGATAGGTGCAGGGTTTCGGAGGCAGTGGTTCGGACTCCACGTTAAACTTTAGGTCCCTTAGTTGCCATCGGCTGTTGAGTTATTAATTAACAGTCCTGTCTAAGGAACATGTCAGCCTTAGTCAGTAACAAGACTACAAGATCGCGCCACAATCATCTTACACTCAATCCTCATTCATACTTGGCTTCAAATACCAATATGGTTGTAATTTCAATGATCTAATCTAATCTAATAATCGTAATATTAGTCATTATATTATAAAATATTACTTATTATGTAAAATGCATTAATTTTATCATCATTATAAAACTTAATTATCATAAGATTAAAAACTTATTGAGGAAATAGTACAGTAAATAAGACATTATTTAAACTAAGCCTTAATTTTATTTAGACTTTTTTTAATACAAGCCATACATTTTTAAAATTACATTTTGACATATAGTAATTCTTTTTTTAAGACCGTAAGGATAATTTTTATGATTCACCACACTACCTACCCCATTCCTTTCCTGGTCATGGAAAGATTTTGATCCATTTGACTTGATGATTGATAGTTTTCAAAATGAATTTCAAGACAAATATGACACACCTACTCTGAAAATTTGTTTTACATCAATATAATTAGGAAATAAGAACAGTATTAGTAGTACATAGAGGTTTACGATAAAAGATTTGAAATGCAATCTCGTTTCTCTTTGTTATGCAAATTCGCTCTTTTCAGCTTGGACTGGTAAATTAAAACTCTTTGTCGTTTACAAAACCGTTTATTGGAAGTTTTCTGTTTTTCTATAGAACCGATTGAACAGGGTTTGAAAAGGTTCACCTCATGTGCAATTTCGCTATATTTCATGTTTGATTTTGAGTTTTAAATAAATGAATTTGCCGGTGTAGTTAATGAATCCAAATAAAGTTTCGATACGATAATAATAATAATATGTATTACAACATAAGAGTGGATACATCTCAAGAATAAACTATTTATTTATATATGTTTTCCTAGCAGAAAAATTTATTTACTCCCATGTCGTATTAAGGTAATTTAAAATAAAATTAAGGTATATTTTGAATCAACAATTTACGACATACAGAGGAGGGAATTCCATAATTAAAACGCATCCTTGTGACAGTAGTCCATGTACAGTAAACCAATTTGAGGATAACTGTATTTTGCAGTTGATGGATAATTACTCCATGAATTTATCACTCATACACTCAAATATTTTAATTACTTAAACGTCAACTGCAAATAATCATGGGCCTAGCTATGAGGCTTGATTACTAGATGATCATGATGATGATATCATGAGGATGATCAGAGAATAATCATAATCCACTGGATGACTGGACAGGAGTCACCCTCAATTGGTTTTGAACTAGAAGAGTTTGATATATAAAATATCGTAGTTATATATGCCACCAGACATAATTTAGTAATTGTGTAGACTGGGACGGTGGCGACGTCCTGTAATCCAGCTACTTGGAGGTCACGAA
This sequence comes from Nephotettix cincticeps, assembly GCA_023375725.1. Lineage (NCBI taxonomy): Eukaryota > Metazoa > Arthropoda > Insecta > Hemiptera > Cicadellidae > Nephotettix > Nephotettix cincticeps. The sequence continues at coordinate 55,277,562 of CM041787.1, forward strand.
TTGTGGATAGTTGTGAGAGATGGTCGGTGGATGTGGTGTTCTTTTGTGTGGATTAACGTCCGCACTATTGAATACTACGTTAATCCACAAAGACTATCCTCATAATTAGAGCATTTCGTAATTCAGAGGCCGCGGTTCGGATTCCACGTTAAACTGTAGGTCCATTATTTGCCATCGGCTGTTGGGCTATCAATTAACAGACCTGTCTAAGGAACATGTCGGCCTTAGTCAGTAACAAGACTACAAGATCGCGCCACAATCATCCTACATTCATTCCTCATTCATACTTGGCTTAAAATACCTACCTGGGTAGGTCTCCATTTCAGTTAAAAGTAAAGTAAGTAAGTATACTAGGCCATACAAATTTATTAATGAAATAGCTTTACATGCCGATCTTTCAAACAATAATGCAAATAATACTTTGAAATAGATGATGAGAGCATCTTTTACAAACGAGATTATTGGAACAAACACTAACATGTATTATAGGTTTGTAAAACAAACTTTGATATAAAATAAAAATAAAATTGTTATAAATCCCTAATATTTTGTTACTATGACGAACAGTATTAAATTATGCGTCTCAAAAAGCTTACTTTGCTGCACCCAATGTGAATATTACAAATGGTATGAGCAATTTTAAATGATTTCCATACTTCTTCTTCCATACAAGCAATTTCATTATAAATATTTTTGTTAAATTTAATTGGGCTGCTAAACATATGTTTGTAATTTCAATTGCCGTTTAGTTACAAACATATAGAGATATTTGCAAACAAAATAAACACTAAAACAAGAACCAGCTCATACTTTCGAAAATATACAAATTTTATAGAACTTTTAATGGAACTAATTAAAGGAAAATGAAAATATTCTGACTCTTAATGTTTTAACAAGGGAGTAGGTATAAAATCACGAAAAATCCAGAACTTCAAAGAAAAACTTGACTGTTCTCCTAATGAGAAGGGCCTTACGTTAAACACAAAAGTCAGGCGAACAAAACCTGCCAAATAATTTAGCTCTGAATACATCCTTCACATGGTCAACCTAGGCCTTACTAAACTCCATGATGAAACACTATAGATACAGATTCGAAATTTGGTTTTGAAACAAAATCATGATAAAGGTTTATATTATATACCCAAAATTTAAAAGGTATTGAAATAATTTATATTATTTAAAGACTTAGGGATTAGTTATGTATTTATACTTTAAAAAAACACGAACATTAAAAAAGCCTTATGAAAAAATTCATAAAAATAAAAGACAAACAAGGAAAAGGATATTTCACGAGAGAAATGCTTCTCTTTGTTCATTTACCTAGAATAAGCTTTAAAACTATTGTTAAGAGTTTTGAAAACACACTTTTATAATGAAGATGTATTTGAAAATTTTAAAACTGTTGTAGTGGTTAGAATAATGTATAGGTTCTATACGAATTACTTATTTAATAATTAATTACTCACTTACTTGTTTAGAATCCAATTTTTAAAATTAAATAATATTTTGTCTTTGTATAAAATAATATCTTTTTGTATGTAATTAAATATTGCATCAAAATTATTATTTTATCGATTTTGTTGAACAAATATTACTACTGTAAACTCTGCAATGTTTCAGAATCACTTTATGAAAGAAATAAATTAAACTCTGTCTTTTAATCCTTCATTACTAACAAAAACAATAATACGTAGATGCGTACTTTTTCTAGCGAATTTCCAAATCAATAATATAATAATTAAAATTTAATATTTTTTTAGAAAAATTTTTATAATAGAATATTATTTTAGATTAAATAAAAATTTTATTTGTTAGGAACACTGATTTTTCTATCAAATATTTTTTTTAATATCCAACTTTTCTCTGTATAAATAAATTTTTTAAAATTTAAATATATCTTTTGTATGATAATTAATATTAACATATAAATTAACCACACAAGTAAATATCAAGTTTCATAAAAAAATATTTGTAATATAAATATTAATTTTTTTATCCTGATTAAAGAAACAAAAACGTATGATTAGTTTTTAATTATTTAACAGATATAAAAATTTAAGGAACTTAACTGTGTAGTTTTTTTTACTGATTTCCAATACATAAAATTAGATTTTATCTTATATTGATATTTTGTTTTATAATATATTGTAGATATGTCTGGTTTACCGCTCGTGAGCATTGTAATAATTTACAAATTTTTCTCATCATATTATACACCAAAAACAATAAACAAGTTATTTTATATTGTTATATATATATATGTTGTATGTTATATGTGTCTGTGAACACGATAACTCTCGTAAAAATGATCCGATCGAGACCAAATTTGGTAGAGACGTGTATTCCTACAAATGCTCGGACGAGTTCGTAAACCAGACATATCGGTCAATAGGAACGGGTAGTTTGGGGGGGGTTTTGTACCCCAAAATGGGGTTTTTTGAGTTTTTCACATGTAATTTTTAAAAAATTCTAATTTTATATTTCACCATTGGAATCAGCTTAAAAAACTACACAATTAAGTTCCTTAAAGTTTTTCTCTATCTCCAACGGTTACCGAGATATAAAAAAAATCTAAACACAGTACGTTGTATTTTGAGGCTCCAATGTTAATCTTATGGAGGATTAGGAAAAATTAATTTTTCACTTATTATCTAATATTTTTGGATGAAACTTGATATTTAGCTTCATGTGGTTGAGATCCATACATTTGTGCTAAAAAATCATAGTATATGTGTTTATCATGGCAGCAAACCTGCATACTCTTTTCCCATGTTAATCATATCCATGGAGATTAGGCAAACTCCTTTATTTATGGACAGATGTTGATGAAAGTTGGTATAAATGTTAAAAATAAAATTTTTGATGGTATAAATGGTTACTTTCAGTGTTCCTCACAGCAGCAAACCTACTCACTCCTTCCCATTTTAATCTTATGGAGAATAGGCAAATAATTCTCATGTTTATCGACAGATTTTGACCAAACTTGTCATATATTATTATTATTATATTTTTTTTATTTGGAAATTCGCTGAGTACGCAGGTCTGCTGCGACGGGGGTATTATTATTCAGCAGCGTTTCATGGTGCTAGCAGTACAATAGAAACATGTCAGAAACGTCAGAGATAACTTGACCATGGTAAAGTTATTCAGGTTTCATATGACCCCCGAGTTTTGCATGCGCAGTAGACTACGACACAAATATAAAGAGTAAACAATAACAAACTGTTAGTTTGACTTTATTGTGTTCTACAGCAGTTCTCATCTGCCAAGAAACCCCACCACGGTTACTTTTTTTAAGCTAATTTTTTAAAAAGACGCAAAAATTATCTACGGCCAATTCGACAACTGTTAACCTTGATCCATGGGAACCTTTTGACATTCGGAAACCCTCGAAATGGTATCAGTGGCTTAGAAGATATTTGAGGTATGTAGTTCGGCATCGGTGTTACTGTCTCATATACTTTTAGGGAGTGAAACCGATTCTTTATTGACTTCCATTGGGCTTTCTCCCGATAGAAAGAGGACTTATGAGTAGGTAAAGAAAAAAATGTGCTTATTACTTCACTACCTGCAAAAATCTGTTTTATGAAAGATCTAGGTTCCTTTAAAGAGTACAAGGGATAAATGAGTCTATTGAAAGTTATATTAATCATATTTTTAAAGTGGTCATGCGAGAGCTGTAACATTAAAGTAGATCTTGTTACTTAAACTTGCTTCTAGTTTGTCGAATAGGAAATTATCTATAAAATTGCAGCTCCAGAAAGGCTGAAAAAACAGGATGCGAATCTGTGGCATCGCTGCCAGAGCCTTGGTCGACTCTTATTCCAATGAGTTATCACATTTGATAATTTAGACTATTAATCCTTTGAAACATTATTCGTAATGGTGGGTTATGCTTTTTACATTGTTCCAGACATTTTCCAATGTGGTTAGTAAAATAAAGTAACACGACATTTGAAAATTTGATGTTATTATTTTAAATCTAGGTTACAGTTCACCTAATGACAGAATAAGATTACAGATACCGACACGACATTGTACTGTAATTGTACAACTCATTGTAACGTACAATGTCCACAGTAAATATTATTTTAACATCCTGTAAATGCTTTGGTATTATTCCAGGTTTAGGTAATTTTGGTTTTCATAGTTAAAGGTTTCATCGTTGCTGATTCGTCCAAAGTTTTTATAAAATAAGTTAAGAGTGCCTAAGGGCTTAATAATTAATGATTGCGGGGTTTTTACACATAAAAACGGTGTGATTTATACGTTTAAACACTTCAACTGTTGCTCGACATGTGCCTACTTAACGTCAAGGCCCAAAAAAGTGCTTTTAAGACACTGAGGTGTCGTAAAGGCGCGAGTCACATAAGCTAGCCAGAGATGAACGCTTATAATCTGACAGAAGTCAGCAGTCTCTACTACTTTCAACTTACCAACTTAACACATTTGACTTACAGGGTCAAAGATCACGCTTTACCTCTAAGCGATCTCGACTGTTAAAATAAAACATCGGTACCGCCTCCACTACCAAAAATCACAAATGTATTAAGAGAATTAATATCGGTGTTGGTATTCGTTGTAATATTTTATTTCGCTAATTAATTTACCGTTAAAAGGAAAATAAAAACTAAGACTGAATTTAGTAATATAAAACATGTTCGCATCAACTCCACAATCAACAGTGAACACAAATGAATAACGATTCTAATTGTTTGAAAGCCCTTTTTAAATCAAGCTTTTAAAACCTCTGTTAACGATTTTAGAATGTCGAAGAACACAGGATTAAAAATTTGATTGCGTGTATCCAGATTTTAATGGGCAGTACACGCTCAATTATTTGTTTTATTTGAGTATAATATTCAAATTATTACCAAATACATTTGATTATTTTTGTTATATATTCAAATTTATAAATAAAAAATAGGTATGATGTGTGTTTTAAATTCATAAAAATCATACAATTTTTTGAATTAGTTTAGTAGTGTATGCTTTTATTTTAAAATGTGTCAGTTGTAGGGTTTTAGTTACTTAATTTTCCTTATTATTTTTATGGAAATTGAAATAAAATAAAAAAAAGATAATAGGAAATACAAAACAGAAAACAAATTTAAAGGCCCCATTTAATTTACAAAGGAGTCAAAGTCAATGTGTATAGAAAATGATTTTTGTTCCCGATTAAATAACCTCTGAATCAATATAATTTACAAATAGGTAAAATACTACCTGATAAGTGATTCAAAGAGGGTGACTAATGTGGTATTGAACCACAAGAGGTTCTCAAAATATCACGCTGTCTTCATCCTTCTTTGTAGAAAAGTGGCCGTTTTTTAAAATAACATTTAAAACTGGTCATGGATACAAATCAACGTTCAATATACTTGAAAACAATTAATATTGATAAGGTAACACCTAAACTATTCTCAAAATTACTGGTAAAAACTAAAATATACATTTTTAGAGATGGTGGACTAGGTAATAAAATCAAGCAAAACATGTAGGTCAAACTCAAAATTAAAACTTAAAATTAAGAACTCAGTTAAAATTTTTGCAAGGGATACTCTTAATTTTTTCAGTGTTTTCTGATATTTATTTACGTCAGTTAAAAATGATGTACTATATTGATAGTTTTTATCTCTAAAAAACAAATCGTTAGAAGTATTTTTACTGTGTCTGTCTGTGGCTCGTAAATGGAAATAAAAGTATAATATACTTTCCGAAATCATCACAACATATAGGACCGTACATGAAAATATTTTGACTCCCATATTGCAAAATGGTGGCAATTTATTAAAATGTCGATTTAATATTTTTAAAACACTTTCAAATAAGAGGATGTCACCTCTTAAAATGTGGAATATTCAACAGCTGATATTTATAACCTAATTCTAAAAAAAATTAACTGCGAATCCTACACATGCGGTGTCGGTGTTTACGAATATCAACAAGAACATTTGCACAAAAATGATTTGTTTTTAACCACGAGGCTAGCTCAAGGATTCTTAGTTGATGCACAAAGCCAACGTTAAATGCCAATTCAACTCTAACCACGACAATATCTGACGGTTGTGGGTATGCACCTAATTTTACAATGCCACTTCAGGGGATACACGGCTACCTAATAAAGTTGCTATACTACCCCCGGGGTGGTTCGGCACTTGAACTTGATTATAACTTGCGTCAAGCCACTACTTGAGTTTCAACGCTGTTATAGCACAGAGCTTCTTCGTGGTTTTGTAAGTACCAAAACAAGTAGACAAGTATCACATAAAAAGCCATTATTCTGTATGGCTTTTGTCGTAGTGACGAAAGATTTCTATGCATCTTGTTAAACGCTTTCTTCTTCTGAGGTTTAATAAAAAGGTTGCAAAGTGAACAATCACATATACTGTAAAAGTGTTTCAAAGGCTAACATTTTAAATATGCAATTCCTAATACACAATTTTTAAACTAAAAACTAGCCTTATAGTTATGATACTAAAAATATATAGCACCAGTATTAAGTTATGAATGGGACGTTGACGTCGTCCTGTAATTATGGTACTTGGAGGTCACGAATTGTGGATAAACTGTGGGTCCCTTTGATATGCCATTGACCGTTGGGCTAATAATTAACAGTCCTGTCTAAGGAACATGTCGGCCTTAGTAACAAGAGTACAAGGTCGTGCCACAATCATCTTACTCTCTCTCAGTCATATTTGGCTTAAAATACTAACTACCTTGTGGTATTTCAATAATCTAGTCTAATCTAATCTAATGATTCAATAGCAAAGATATATTTTCATTTTATTTTGCAACCATCAGTCTGTTCAAATTCAACAGAACTATTCTGCTGACAGGTCAAAGTCGAGACCGACCTCACTACTCACCCTAGCTCTTCATACAGTGGACTTCATACAGACTTCATAAGTCATACGTTGTATGTTAAAAAACGCTTACAATGAAGACAATTATTATTATTATGCTATGTTTATAAACTAAACATGGTTAAATAATTAGAAAGCCGAGATAAAAAGCTTGGATAAAAGAACAGCGAAAATTATAAAATATATCTCATCAGGAAGCATCTAATAAAGAATTGTAAACCTAAATTCATGAAACGTAAAGCTGTTTAACAGCACTATTCAGACAAGGAATATAACTAACCATTCTTATTTTAATTAGAGCAATGTAGTTCATAGACTTGGGATTTCTCTCTTGTGAAACATACTACAAGATTAAACAAAGGAAATGTCACTCGGGAAATAAAAGGGTCTACGATAACTATGTTTATATTATTTTAATTCATTTGACAAGAATACTGATGTTAAGTTTGACTTTAATAAGTTGTACAAACTTGTACAATTGTAACTCTATGAATATTAATGTTCACACGTTAAATGTTAAACGTGACAGTTTTTACCTAAACTAAAAAATCATAATAAGTTATGGAGCAATTGTGTACTGATATATGTAAATATTTATTTCTTTTTAGTAACACATGTTTTCTCCCTAAAAAAACTGAACATAATATAAATATAGATTTCTTAAATTCTAAATAAGTATAATTTGACAACTTATCTTTAAAACACTTATAAAACTTCTTTCATACACACTCACTTTCTATTTGGTGATAAAAGCGTAAGCTTTATATAAAGTATCATCCAAAATGGTTGAGGAAGAAATTAGTGTTGAGCCCATTCACCTATAAGAATAAATTTTGACACCCTTAGAAAACGCGCTGAGCTGAGCACGGATATCAACGTTTTCTTTGCCAAAGTTTTTGTGTACTTACAGTTAAAATAATACTTTATAATGTTAGTGTAATACAATGGTAAAAGTCAAATTATTTTACAAATTTTTTAAAACGTTTCAAATTTTTTCAAACCACCCGAAGCTCTGGCAAGGTTTTAAAATCTAAGTAACAATTTCACCTACCATTTCAACCAAAATTGTAGGGCAATTTTTTTAATTTGGACTTTTTAAGGTTTTATAGATTTTCAGTGGTGTACTACATAAAATGGAATCTCAATGTCCTTAGTATTTACCTATGTACTTGGCGTTCTTCAATCACCTAACAAATAGAAATACATTTTATTAATTTATTGCTTTAAAGTGACATACAATACAGTTAGTTTGGCTGCAACGAGACTGCGAATACAGTTTTCAATTAACTTGTTGACAATTTATTGCGTCGCAGTTTTCACTGCAAGAGCATTAATCTCGGCCCCATGCAAGGGCGGGAGCCGCCTATGACAAATTGGTATTTTATTCGGTTTGACCTTTTGCCATTGATTATTCAACATACGAAACTTCCAGCCTTTCTCCAAGGAAGGGGCTCAAAACCCGTTATCGAAGTGCTCTATATACATTCGTTTTGGTAACTGCACAAAATGATTGAAAATCGGAAAATTAATTATTAAATAATCAAGTGGATTTATGATTGGCTCCACTGTGCATTTAGATAAACCACTAAAAATATCTTTGGGGTTTATTGCAAATATCCATTTTACTGTAAATATCTTTCTAATGCAAATTTTGTGAGAGAAAATAGAAACATTACATTTTCAACAGGGTGTTTAAGGTTTGTGACAAACTTTAAATATTTTAAGTTAAACACTACCGAATGGCCGTGTAAAATTTTTAAAATGTAATAACGAAAAACCGTTGATTTTATAAAAATTGTATACGATATAAAGGATTCTAAACTTTAGTGGATTAATGTGAAAATGCACTTTTAATGTTAACCCATAAAATTCCACTATGATCGATCCCCGCCGCAGGTTTTTTCCTATTTCTGATCCAGGCGAATCTTCCGTTAAGTCATATTAGACTTATGTCGGCACCATTAAAAGGGAATTTGTACTAATACGGATTTCATTTGATAACTATCAAAATTTAAAATCTTTTTAAGTTTATTTGATTTATTATTAGTTTCTTTTATTAAATAATTGTTTTGTTCATTATTAAACTTTAAATATTTTAAACGGCCGCCACTTTTCATATATAAAGTAATTTATATATTATTTTTACATGGTTATGTCAGCTCTGGGGGTGTTGGAGATGGAAAACATGTAACAGGTTTCCATAGAAACTAACAGTATTGTATTGAATTTTTAATGTAAAAGCATATGGACAGCTGTTTAGATGAACTGAGACCATTCCATTTAGACATATCCATGATCTAACCTATTTCCCACAGGGAAGTAAATACAAATATTTTCCGTGGTATTTTCGTTATTCTTAGCATTTGTTATTTATACTGCGTTTTCCAAGCAAAGATCATATTAATAACTATTCTGCTTCATAATTGAGTAACACAGGCCGTACGGATAAACCACTAAACTCCACACATTAACAATGGACTATACACATATTTTCTCGCCAAATGTTGAAGATGTTAACGTGAGATTGGTTAAAGTACTGTAATTGGTGGCCGCCATAACTTGGTTGAGTTATACAATATTCAGAATTACACAGCCAGTACGAACTGGGTTCTCGGCCAACTTAAATTGCTTGTCTGTGTTCACAAATACCGACATTACTTAATACTTCGAATTAATTTCTCTCAAAAATATGTTTAATCTATAATATTGTAAAGAAGAGGTGGTTTATGTTTGTTTTCTGTGGAGTAAACGTGAAAAACACTGAACCGACCGGTTTGAAATTTTACAGAAAGGTAGATCTCAAACTCATGCAACTCACAGGAATATTCATTCCCTTTAATGCCCTCGGGCTAAACCTCGTGAACGTCCTAGGTTTTTATGGTTTACATGTTCAAATAATGAAAACCTAAAATTACTTGAATGTGAACAGCTGTGGACACTAAAATTTGACAGTTCGAGAAGCAGAAGAGACAGTTGCTGTATATGTCCTAGTTTTTAATTTTTAGTTTCTAATTCCACCATCTGTTTAAACTACCTTTCAGTTCTGGAAGAAGAAGAAAGAAAGATAATTTTTACAGTTAAACTGCTGGATCGAAATGAATATTGCCAAAAATAGTTTATTTTAAGATTTTATCCCGATACACACGTTACATTACATTACATTACGTTACATTAATCTTTACGTTAATCCTTACCCTTTCCCAAATAGGAGGCACTTTGTCATGTTGTAGACACTCGTTTTTATAAGTTTTTGAGATCGTGTTTAGTATAAAATACTATTAGTAAATACCTCTTTTAATGTGAATAGTATTTAAGCACAAATAAAGCATTTTTCTTAATCCAATTGAAATTTTTTAGAATATTTATTTTATGCTAAAGAGAAAAGGTAACATTTCTCAAACTTTTTTATTCGTCCAAAGGAATGTTACCTTAGCTAGTGAATATATAAATAACAATTAATAATTTCTCAACTTAACAATGCATCCTAAATGTTATATATATAATAAAAGCTTATATTTGATAATACTTCTTATTTTGATCTACATTAAATTTGGTCACTTGAAATATAACAAATGATAAAGACAAACATTCTAGTAGGCCTATGTCAGATAAAATTACCTTGATTCTCCGACTAAGCACACTCTTTCCCCCGAGAACTGACATATGTTTCAAACCTCATCAAACTTTACCAGAAGACTGTCAAGATCTCAGGAGTTCATAGGATATCCAACTTGAAAAGAAACAGGTCCTTTAACTTAGAACAAAAATACATTTATACCAGAAAAGGATGAACATTTAATATGTCTATTGAACACATATTTGTATATAAATGTGTAAAGCCGCTTAAAACGATTTGCCAAATGTTATTTTTAAAAGTGAAATAAAGTGATAGATTTAAAATACTATACACTGGAAAAACATTTAAAATCCACATAAAGCGAATTAGTTTATTCCTAATAGAAAAACTTTTTTGTATTCTCCTTAATTGAAACTAAACTAAACCACATAGCACAAATAGTTTGAAAACAAATTACAGTAAACATAATAAATTTGTCGAGCCCAAAAACTGCTGTTGAAAAATTACCAATATTTTACATTTGATTAAAGGGGAACATAATAAATTAAATTACTTTTATTCGTCCATAAGTTCTCCAATGTTTCATAGAAGAACAGATTTTTATACGGGCCTTGGAAGCTCTAATGTGAGGAGAAAAATAATAAATGCAGTCTTAAGTAAATGGATGGAACATTATCTTTAAACCCAGAGAAGTTAAATTGGTTTAGTGAACATCAAGTTTACTGTGGATGAGTTGGCATATTTCATGCACTTTTCATGTTGCAGTAGTTAGGGAATATAAGAAAAGAAGAAAATATTACCAACCGAAATGTTGATACTAATTATAAAACCTTATATAATATATCCATAATATTATCCATTCTACGAGTAAAAAATATTGGATTTGATTTCCTTGTTAATTCCATTGTCTTGTCCTTTTAGTGGTAGTTTAATACCTTAAGTTTCCAGTCCTATATAGAAAAAGTGTAAATCAACTACGACTTGGTTAATTGTGTTTCTCTTATAATTTTTTCAGACTCATTAGGAATTTCAGACCTAATGGCCATATACGCCTACTTATCATCATTTAAAGTGGTTTAAACTAAATGAAGCTAGGACATTTAAATTGTTAAATTGATGCATAAAACAATTCATACTAGACTTCCAATGTACTTGGCATAAGATTTCATTTTTCTAAAAGATGTTAGTGGAATAGGTACCAGAGAAGACACGAAATTTTCGATCCAACACCACAGAACAGTTCTGTATAATAGATATTTGTTACTATTGACAAACAGTGATATGATCAAAAATGGAATTCTCTCCAAAAACAAATCGGAATAGAAAAAAATCACCACACATTTTTTAAATTATTAAAAGAATTATTACCAAACAATAAAATTATTTTAGATGAGGATGTAAGTTGAATTTATGTAAAATTTCTTGTACTTTATTTGAATGTTATTTTTATATGCTCTAAAATGTGATTATTAAAAAGAAAATGTATTTAGATAGTTACATTAGGTAAGACAGGGCTTTAATAGCCCTACTATTTTAAATCAAAATAAATAAATCAAATCAATCTTAGAATAAATATAATGAACATTTAAATTATATGTTTATTCAGGCAAGAAATACTTTGGCGAAATTGTATACACACGTTATTGTACTAGTTAGATTCGTAGACAAGGTACACTAGAGGAAATGGAATGTATGAATAGAGGTCGAGGCAAAACCAAAAGGTAATCTAAGTTAGGTTTGAACACAGAGTCAGTTCTCGCAGCTCCTGACAAGGTCGTTATTAAGACCCTCTGAACCATATATTCATCTCGACATTCCCACTACCTATCGCTCCAGAGTTCTACAACTAACGGGCGGTGATTATTGTAGTAATAATAACGGTTGCATCGTCGTTGAGTTTTAACTTCACTCCAAAGTTTACCTCGGTGCGGTATGGCTTGTCGTATTAAATTTGTAAAAAATCAGGAAACTATTTACTATGACCTTATTTGAAGGTATTTTGCTAAATATTTCTAGGCAGTCTCAGTAAATTGTTAATTATAAAAAAATACAGAACAAGATTTTTCATATAATCCTTTTTATTATAATTTTATAATTTAAAGAAATTAACAGTGACAGATTGTATTTTCTTCATAACTTTTTTCTATTAAAGATACGCCGAGAAAGTGAATTTATTCTTATTTCTAATGATTAGTTTAACATTCTGCAAAAGTGTTTCTAAAAAAAAAAATCTCACTGATTTTAGTAGCTTTAGATGAAATGGACAAGTGACAAAAATTACAAAGTTGGAGGTATAACAGTTGTTTGACACTTTAAGGTAACGTTAGGCAAATACTGTTTTTTGGAAATCGGCGTTAAAGTCTATTTCGTCTCAACAACACACAAAAACATCACTTGTATTTTCCTTATAGCTAGTTTAGTTTTTAACTCAAGACATTCAAATAAAATGTTCACAACGTTGTCAATAAAACAACAAGCTGTAAGAAAGTATAAATAATAATTTTTTATTTAATTTTTTGTTACACAGCACTTTACCGCATATTTAGCAATTAATATTAATTTCCAAACTTATATAAAGACTGTTTTAAATACTTAATATTATATTATAGCTTTTTAAAGGGTAATTAGTTGGTTCTGCTGAATATTTTTCCTTTTTACATGAACTAATCAAAAGAAAAGCAAAATTTATAATGTTCATCGAAAATTTTCATACACTGCATAAAATACATTCGCCTTCAAAATTTTCATAGGACATATTTTTTTAATTTTATAGTTTCATTCGTTATTAAAAGAAATAAAAATTATTTTTTGTTTCCAGTGTTTTAACCCTTTGTTAATATTTCGATAATAACTCTTGTTGAACATGCTGAGTTGTTTATTCATAAATGTTTCATCAGTGAACTTATAATTGTTGCGCCTCATAAGATTGAATGTCGATTGGTCTGAAGTTCTATTAAACCAAAATCTTTAAACCCTTTGACATTCAATTCCAACATAGACATTCTGTCAGAGATGATTGCATAAATCCACATTGTCATTCAATCGAACTCAACAAATCTTTTATTGACATTTTAATTTTTTCTAAGACCTCCAAAAATGAAAATATTAAATATTTATATTTTTAAATTGAGAATGTTGTGAAAAGTTTCAAAGTTTACTGTAAAAATCTCACTAGATCCTCTTTAAATCCTTTTTCCTTATCACAATCCTGTACATATTTAATTACGTTTTGTGAACTCAAACATAACTCACTCGTGTTTATAAAGTAGCACGTTATATTTCGTCCACATGGATGTATATGGGGTAATTTCATTCATTTTGAACGATAAAAAATTGATACTTTTATTTGTCAAAGATAGATACAAACTAAATAAGTTACTATGAACGAACAATAAATACGTATTGCTAAAAAATGTAAATCCAAAACTAGGCTAGGTGGGTTAAAGCACAAAAGCATCTCGTTTGTGAATCTTAAAAGGAGTTAAATTATCTTCACATCATTCTCCTTGTGGGTTTGTAAACGTTTTGGTATATAACAAATAATACAAGTATAAAAAGCTCTAAAAATTATATTTACCATCCAAAAATATCTTAAAAAGAGTGTTCTATATGAAATGATTACATTTGATGCCATATTAGCAAATGGCGAGTATTTATAAAAAAAACATAAATAAAAAGGTTTGAATATCTTAAAAGCACGGGGAAAATGTAAAGTTTATTGTCAGCTGTTTGGTTTACGGTGTCCGAATGGTGGCACACATAAAAAGCAACATGTATATGCAATCATAGAAACATTTTTGACATGGATATGTCTTAGCTCTGGGGTGGGGTGTTGGTGATTTTTAAGATGGAAAAAGTGTAACAGGTTTCCATAAAAACCACCAGAGCTTTTGTATTAAATTTGTAAAAGAATAAGAACAGCTGTTTAGATGAAGTGAAACATTACCTTTAGACATATCCATGATCTAGCTTATTTCCCACAGGGAAGTAAATGAAAACATATTGACATGGATATGTCTTAGTTCTGGGGGGGTGTTGGTGATTTTTAAGATGGAAAACATGTAACAGGTTTCCATAGTAACTACCAAAGTTATTGTATTGAATTTTTAATAAAAAAAATAATAATCACAACAGCTGTTTAGGTGAACAGAAACTATTCCCTCTAGACATATCCATGATCTAACCTATTTCCCACAGGGAAGTAAATGCAAACACTTTTTTCGTCATACTGCTTCAAAAACATGTGTTATAATCCACCATACATGTGTTACAAGAGCAAAAGTCGATTTTTTCTTCCTAGGACTAAACCTAACTATGATGATTTTTTAAGTCCTAGGCCGCAAAAGATCATCGTTGCTGACGATCCATTTGATTCGAGGTCAGCATTCGTTTGCAAATAACCGATAACGTAATTACAAAAATCACTATCGATTTTTTGTGTTCGTTTCAAATTTAGTAAACGTACACAATTTACGTTTAAATTTTTAATGACACATCAGTATTTTTACAATCAAAAAGCCTTTTCTTTAACGTATTATTAAAAGCAGCTTGATTGTAAAAATTCTTAATATCCTTTGGTAATTTATTAAATATTCTTGGTGCTAAATATAAAATCTTTTTGTAAAAAGTATTATTAGGTTGAGGAACTAGAATGTGACTTGCATTCTTCAATCTATAAATATATGCTTCTATAAATATTTAAGTTTTATAGTAAATTGCCACCACGCTGTTTATTGTAATTATTAGTTTATTACTGAAAATTTTATAGATATGGTAGAATCTTTAACCAATTTCTGTATTACTGGAATCTAAGTCCAAAAAATGTATTCGCCAACCTTTTACTGTTGTTCCTAAAGTATTTAGCCTATTCCCATTAGGATATAAGGATAGAGGTACCATACAGTTCGAGTGGACGCTATACGAGACATTCGGCCATCCTACTGACAGTCAACTTCCTTAACTAAGGTTCATTAGAGTCTCCTGTTGACATCGGGAGTCGCATGTTAAATACCTTCTACGTTAATTCACTGGGTTCACAGATTAATGATTTAAAATAAACTATGATCAATAATTTGTTTTGTATTGCTATTTTTAAAGATATGGTTGGATTGTTTAATGTATCAAAATTTGTTAAATTATCAGGTATTATTTATGTAGGCTTAATTAGATTTTCAAGATTAAAACAAATTTTAGGACTATTTTAAAATCTATTTCTCTCTGTTACTTTTCTGGTTTGTTTCATTACAAAAAGTGTGCAATGAATTAAATGTTAGTGATTTTACAGACAAGATCAATAAAACACTGCATTTCACGCTTTATTGAAATTTTCGTATCAAATATACGAAACAAATTTCAAGATAAAGGTTGTAAAATATTGATGGAGAGATATCCACTCCGTTTTTAATATCCTAAAATTTGTATCAGTTATGGATAATTATGTATCTCCTTTGCAAGTTCCCAACTACTTACGGCACATAGCCCTTTTAAAGAGTAAAAGATTAAAAACAAAGAAAGTAAAAAGATTTTTTAGGGATTAAAAATATTTTTGTCAAGTCTATGTTACTACATAGACATCATCGTGTAATCTTTGACTTAAGCATTTGACCTTATTCGCAAACTTTAATGTAAAGGGGTTTTTCGTGGACACTTAACAAACATGGCCAGCCGAAATGTTTCATAAATAAAGTGGTAAATAAACAAACAGCCTCAAAATTAATCTTTCAATGATGAATACTCGCACAAACATTTCTCAAACAATGTCTTAGCCTTGCTAAACATTTTATATTTTGGATATCCCTAACGTATTAATCCTGTTGAAAATACAATATTAATTCTTTTGCAAAATGCACTTTTTCCAAATGACAAAATAGTCACAGTATTAATTAACTTCAGTAAATTTGCACATGTTATTTAACAAGATCTCATTGTATATTACCAAGAGCTATGTGGTAGACAGAAACGGATTATAGGGACAAAAAGGCGTACACCAAATGAACAGCCTGAGGTTATTATTAAACGAACATACTGAAAAGCTCAAATGATAAAGGACAATGGTGCTGCACCTGAGATTGTTGTAGGGCTTGATTTGGCTGAGTCTCTTTAATTGGAAGTTATTAATGACCAAGCCTTTTGCATCGACATTTACTGAATGTAATTCGATCTTAAAATAAACTACAGTAAATTTATGCAACATATATATTGAAGATACAGTTTTTATAGTTGCAAACACATACCATGTTTTCAGCAAAAAATGCAAGTGTTTTTTCCTGTCTATTTCAACATATTCCATAAAATTATGAATATTAATGTAAGCATGTTTAAAAACGTAAAAAAAGATATGTTTAGGTATAACTATAACCAAAACGATAAATTAAACTAATAAAAATCAGTAAGTATGGTATACTTGAAAAGGCTGAACAGTGTGTATCCAACCAGTTGTGATGCACCAGACACACATGCTGTTCCCAGGAGACTTTCTGTCGTCATCACGTATTGTAAAATAGCAATCGTCTACAGTAGAGTCGGACCACTACAACAAGACAGGTTGAACAGTTTAACTCTGCAAAGTCAATAACATGTTTATCCAACCAGTTGTGATGCACCAGACACATATGTTGTTCCCAGGAAACTTTCTATCATCATCACGTATTGTAAAATAGCAATCGTCTACAGTAGAGTCGGACCACTACAACAAGACAGGTTGAACAGTTTAACTCTGCAAAGTCAATAACATGTTTATCCAACCAGTTGGGATGCACCAGACACATATGTTGTTCCCAGGAGACTTTCTACCGTCATCACGTTTTGTACAATAGCAATCGTCTACAGTAGAGTCAGACCACTACAACAAGACAGGTTGAACAGTTTAGCTCTGCAAAGTCAATAACATGTTTATCCAACCAGTTGTGATGCACCAGACACACATGTTGTTCCCAGGAGACTTTCTGTCGTCATCACGTTTTGTAAAATGGCAATCGTCTATAGTTAAGTCCACTACAACAGGACTGTTGAACAGTTGAGCGGTTTCAAGTCAGTAATCAGATTATCCCAAAAAGTTGCACCGGGCCCACACGGTAGATCCCAGGAGGATTTGCATTGGACACCATGTTTTACGGGAATTTCCTCTAGGAAAATATATTATTTTGTATGTATTTAACGTAATTATGGTCCATGGTATTTGAATAAAACCTTTATTTATGCTAACGTTCATCAACAAATTCAACAAAAATCTGTCCTAATTTTATTCTTTGGGGTCACGCTAATGCTGTAAATAAACTTTGAACGAAGTAGCATCATAGATAATAAATATAATCAACGAATTACGTTGTTGTATCCTGGTAGATCTATACAAAATTGATATCAATATTAATATTTAATTTATAATGTGAATTAGTAAGTTTTTGTTCTTAACGTATTAGTTTAAATTTGTATTCAACTTGAGAGAAGACAAGCTACTTAAAACATATACAATTAACGCACAGCAATTAAGTCAAGGAATTATTTTACTAATAATGTTAAACTATGGAGTATAATCCGCAAAAAAGTACTGTACCACTTTTTTAGTATTTATATACTAATATACCGAAAACGTTTATCTCAATTATAAAACTCCCTTCTTTTTACTATATTTAAGTCATATCTACAGAGCTCTATAATTTATTCATTGATATTTGAGTCAATGAAAAATGAGAGGGTTCCGGTAGGAAACGGTCGTTCATTCTGTTATCAATACACGCAGACGACCCGCTGCCGATCGTAGATACTGCCCTACTGCCCTCTGGGCATTCATTTAATTTGTGTTCAAGGTAAATTTTACATAATAAAAAATATTTTTCCATTATTTTGGTGGTTAAATTTAACTATGGATATTTGTTTAAAAAAAGGACAGAATTTTTGTTTCCTCAGATAACATTAATGTGTTTTAATCTTGGCTTGAGAACATTAGATACAAATATAATTTGATATATTAGTTATTCATAACCATAGGCTTTGAGTTATATGTGTTGTAACTACACATTTTAAACTATTTTTATCTGTAGTTATTAACTACATTTAATAACTAATTGTATACATTAAAATCATTTAACTATAGTGCCCTTAAAAATGTTTCTAAAATCAAGTTTTAACCTTAAAATCCTTCAGGTGATATCCTGAAACAATGTACAGTGAGTTTAATGTTGAGCATTTCAAATCCTTTTTTTATAATTTACTGAAGCATTTTGGGTATTTACTATCAATTGATATTCTATACAGTGGGTGATGTTGCCATTTCATAAAGTATAATAGCAGTAAATTTACTTTCGGAACAAAAGGTTTATAATTTGTCCTGTAGTGATACGAGACAGTAATAACTTCATTGTAGTCATAGAAGCTTTCAGATAATAGAAATCTCATCTGCCCAACAATACTCATTGGAACAAGCAGTAATAAACTGCATATCGCCAAGCTATATCCTAAACAATTGAACAGGTTTTCCTCTCTATGTCCTCTTATCAACTATTGTGAATTATATGGAACTATTTTATTCTTATCAATTGTTATAATCCAGTAAAGCAACGTTCTCAAAATCAAAATGTATACAACGGAACTACGTTAAAAAAGTAATACATTTCATGAAAAACGTATAATATATGTTAACGTTTTACTACCTCAGAAAATTTACTGAATAAATTCGGATTATAAGTATTGAATAAAAGTAATATTATTTATTCCCACATTTTTGCACCCTCTGTTACCTTACTGTTGTGTCTCACTGTACAATTATGAGTGAATTTTTCCCCTTTGATACTCTTAAACAATTAAAAATATTACCTAGGTTAAAAGGTGCCTTAAACCGTCTTGCCAGTTTCGTTCATATTTTTTATATAACGGTGTGCGTTTTAGAACTTGAATTTTAAATTATAAACGAAATGTGTTTTTATAATGAATAAATTAAAAATACCACTGCTGAAGCTGCTTATAAAGCAGTTTGATAGTTTGATAGTCATACCTCAGCTCCGTCTATTACGCCTAGTGTACCAAGGATCCCTCCTCAATGATATAACTATGGATCAAAGATTCATTACTTTTACCTATAATGAGTTAAATACCTAGAGTTATAGACTGTGAATTACTAATTGAAAATCAGGTTACAAAGATATAATTGACACACCTCAACACAAACCAAACAAATTCATCAGATTTTTAATCAAGTGGATATTAAAACTTATATATTTGTATTTTCGGTTTTAAAATAGGATTTGCAGAGTGTATATTGTTCGAATATTTATTACCCATTACTTTTCAAGACTTTGGAATAATTATGTTTTTGATTACTATCACACAATAACTTTATAATCACTCTTCCATCAGTGCATGAGAACTCAAATTTCCTTCGAAATAACTAGTGTTGCGAGATATCATGGAATTTGATATTGAGTATATTAGTGCATATAAACTCATTATGATCGCTCTAACATAGGATAATGTAGGATATTTTATGTAATATTTAAAGTGAAAATCAACAACTTCACTACGACATTCAAATTTCAGCAATTTTATAATCTTGCTTGTTTCACCCTACTGCGAGACAAATACCATTCTTTTTTGTGATCTCTGTCTTTATTCCCGGAAAGCTAAATATTTATGGGGAGAGGATTTGTACAGGTCAGCCTAATGTGGCATTGGTAGAGGGACTGTGTAAATCAATTAGGCTAGAGAAAAGTCTCGCCTTATGTACCAACTAAGGCGAGAAGCTGCTTCCTGAATCATCCTGATGGACTGTAGAAGACACTGAGCAATACAATAAAAGTTATTTCTATTATGGGACAGTTGTAGACTAAATCACTACTTGCTTATTTGGTGTTAATTTTTTATTATATGTTTATAATTTGTTAAAACTTATGACGCTTGAAATATCTGTCCGAAAGTACGTAATTTTGTTTAAATAGAGGGATAATACAAAGAAGGATGACAAACTTCATAACTCTCTCATCAAAGCGGTGCGAAGGCATCATTAAAAATTCTGTAAGTCATGTTATATTGAGGAAATTCCTATCTCCACTTTTTTTACCATTGCCTTTTATACGACACTTTTGTTTCCAGAGTACAACGATGCTTTGGAGGTCCGAATATGAATCGTCGTTATTCGCCTATTGAATTACCATTTTAGTTCTTGTAAGTAAGTCATTTACTATGATATAAAATAAGTCCTGTAAATGGAATCTATGTAATTAACTCCAACGTTCTTAATTTGCTAGGCTTTTTAAGGCTTTGCTGTAAGTGAAATAATACTATTTATGAATTCTAATTTAGATATATTATGAATGATAAAATATATAAATAAATACTCTTTTATTTAGCTTTCCGTGAGTATTGTTATTACTATTTCTTTTACTATCTTTTACCTTTCTGAAATGACCAAATATCCAGGTTCCGTTAGTATTTATACGAAATATAAATGAGAAATGAGCGTAAGATCGTTCAAGCGCGATCTAATAGTCTTTCTACTTACCAAGGCTGACATTGTCGTTACACATAACGGTTAATTAATATTCTATCAGCCAGTGACAGCTATATAAGGGACTATAAGTTCAACATCAGATCCAAACAAAAATTTTGCCTCTGAACTACGAACTGGTCTAATTTTGAGTATGACCTTTGCGGATTCAATAGTACGGCAAGTAATTCACACCTAGGAATGTCGCTTATCCACAAATCGTGACCTCCAATTAGCTATAGCTCAGGACTACTGGAGTCAAATTACATATGAACAACCGAGGAAAATGAAATAAATTTAATATTGAAAGGTGATATCCGATGAAATTAGTTTGCATAGGAAAAGCTTGTGAACTAAACTAGATATTTATAAGAGAAAATATAATATTTAGAGGACATACTTTGAGTTTTAAAAACATTTTTTGTCAAATGAGGCAGACGGAGGATGGCTGAATATTTGAAGCGGCTTGGATTAAGTATAGCTCCAGCCACCTGCATCCTAAATAAGAGAGTTTCTGTCGGACTGATGAAAAACATTTCCTCCTTCTCACAGATAATCATACATTGATTACGTGTATCTATAATGAATCTACTGACACGCTTTTCTTAGTAAATAGTTTTAATCATACAGATAAATTGTAAATTTTTCAGAATCAAATAAATACATGTTTAGAGGAATTATTAATTCAAACTATACTATTTAAATATAAAACAACAAAACTTGGAAATATAGCTTGTTTGGCCATAGTTCTTTATTGTTACACTCCCTTTTAGTCTGGTATTTCTTCTTTCTTCTTTTTTTTGTAAGTGATTAGTTAAAGCGACATAAGTGAAATCAGTTGTAGCAATATTTTAAAGAATATTTTTTTAATTTTTAAGATACTTTATTGTTACTTTCTAATGACAAAAGTATATAGATCTCTTCTTTGTTTGAAATTCATTATTGGTGAGGGTGGATTTATGTTATTTAGATATGTTTCTGCACTAAATTAAGGAATTAAGTAAATAGGTAATAAGTAACTTTCTGGAAATCCTAGTAACCTTTTGAAGCTTAAATTGCGTGAATAATTGAAAAAAATATTTTCTGGGATTCACATTGAGTGTGAAAATTTTTAGAGGTTAAGAAAACTCTGTTACTGTGCACAGTTTAACATAAGTTAGAAATTTATGAATGTGTAAGAATGTTATAGTTCTTTTTTATTTTTAAATACTCACTCTACTTGATCAAAATGCCAAAAATGCAGTAAAAATTGACACAACTACCAAAGTAAAACAATAAAAAAGGAAAAGAGTTCCGTATTCCACAATTTTATTGTAGTACATTTTATGAGACCTTTCATCAAGATTAATGGCTTGTTATTGTTCCCTTGGTGATCAATCTTCATTTTAAACTCTGAATCGACCGGTATTTGGTTATAAATTGTCCCCTTTCATACCTAAAAACCCTGTAATAAATATAGCTTTATGTAAAACATCAAAGGTAATTATATTAACCTTAAGGAGTAGATCAACTTGTGGTATTTTAAAATAAATATATCTTTGGGTATTAATTTAGAAGAATACCTACAGTTTTGTGTATTTGTGGGAAAAAACCAATAGATTGGCTCCAACCATTTTATCCATTTTGTGATAAGACTGTTCGTTATAAAACTTGTTAATAATTTTTTCTATTAAATCTATTTCTCACATTTACAAAAATACATTTAACCGAATCTCGTAAGTTTGTAATATTATCTCAGTCATTAATGAAATCAGTTTCTGATCTAAATCCTTATTTATGTAATATTTCTTTACGTAATTTAAATAAATACCCAAATACATATAGAATTAAGGTCGAATAGTTGTTCAGTCAAATTGACTTCGTACACGTTCAACCATATTATGTGTTATTAGTATTATTATAGTTTTCATCCTTTGAGCAGTATAATTCATTTAAATTCTTTACACTAACTTGACTGTACACCACTAATAACTGCAACCACAGTTTGACTTTGGACAGTTACAGCCCGAAACGTTCTGCTACAAAAGCTCTGTTAACAAGCTAAGCTAATTTGAACGTTTGGCTACTTTGAGGGCTACCGTTCTCAGAGCTCAAACATTAGTTATTAAAATTATTAGATTAAGGCAAAGCATTTTCAGCTATAATCAAAATAACGTAAAGTTTCGTTAATACCAAAGCAGTATTTAAATAATACTAGGATCAGGCTTCTAAAAATGAATGTTGGTAATAATGAAAATGGTGAAAGATAAAAGAGAAAAATCATTTACTCATCTCCACAGATATGCTACGTAAAACATTTTTATCCCTCATCTAGCCCACAACATACAAAATTCTTCATGCTACGAGTTAAATATTTACATTGTGTTACATTGCAGGGCTGTTTTACAGCGATGGAGTGATGCAGTGAAATATTAAAAATTTAACACTCGACGTAAAATTCACTTTGAACAGAACATCAAACACCGTTAAAACGAACTTAGTTATATCTCAGCACACTTTTACCACGGTGTAAGAAATTACTTCAAGTATACAAACCTTTCACGTTTCCCTTACGATTGACGTTTAAAAATATACTCAATTAAGTGCTTAAGTTTTCCATCAATTCATTAGTTTAGACTCATTCTCAATTGTAGTGACATGTATTTGTTTGTATAATAAAACTAATTAATAACTGAGTACGGTAAAATACGAACAAATTCAGGGTATTACATTCAATTTTTAAAAATTTTATATAAATAATATTTATGTGAAACCTTTTTACAAAATAGCTTATCATGATTTGAATCAACTGTGAGGTATAGTAGAAATGTTTCAAATCGGCCGTTGCCTGGAGTCGTCTTGACAATTGTTGTGGGAGTCTAACAATACAATGCAAAGTTTTGCAAATCCATCTAAAAGAACCTCCTACAAGTTTATAGTAATATATGCTTTTATTAGGTGCTGTTTTTTAATTTAGGGTATTATATATCCGTTTGAAACAATCAATTTTCACTTAAGTCAAACTATATTTAGGCTGACTTGATAACATAGTGATTTTGAAACATTGTGATGTTTATTTAAAAACATAATTGCAATTGAAGAGTAACTTAAATATATTATAAAATGCTTGATGCTCTGGGATAATCATAATATACTGCTTTAAAATTTCATAGAAATAGATTATAGATATTTCATGGATAGATTAAAAAATCATGGTTTCTAAACTCATTTATTTCTCAATTATAGCTTAAAATATGTTTTATATTATTATTTATACTTTATATTATGATCGAGTAAAATAAGTTGAAATGAACGAGTAAAATGATTTTTTTAGTCCTAGGCCGAAAAAAATCAATGTCGACGATACTTTTAATTCAACGTCAGCATTCGACTTTATATAATCGATAAATTAGCCGCAACAATCATTATCTATTTTTTCAAATTATCAATGTGAAACTGGTAATTGATTAATCAATCGATCGATTGGTTGATATCGAACTATCGACAATAATAACTAACGCCGACATAACTTAACCAATCAAAAATCAATAAAGAATTGCTTTGAAGTAAGTAACAGAACAGCTGATTAGTCTAAATTGACAAAAATGGTTGACAACTATTGATAATAAATCAGGTAATAATTTTTGTTTAACAGGTTTGTATAGTTTTTTTTGTAGTAGTATGAAATATATAGTTCTTCACAAGGCCAAAAATTTGCTTTCAAATATAAACTCGCACATTTAACAGCATCGGCATGCATTAGCTGTTTAACTTGAGATCCTGTCAGAAACGCTCGTTTTTGGTCCAAGTGATGAAATATGCTATTACCTTAACAATTAAAAATATTCTACATGCCTTTGTTTGAACCATGATCGATTGACTTTTTTAACTGTACTTTTACCTGGATATTTTTTTGAGAGCAGCAAAATATGATAGCTTGACATTAGTATTCTTTATTATTTTCTTTTTTTAACTACATTTTCGTAATCATCACGAGACTTATCAAAAGGACGAATAAACCTCTAGGAATAAAACTCTATAAGGGGGCTTTGCCCTAATCGGAGTATTTCATCACATTAAATAGTAAATACCAAATTTAAGCGTATCCTGTGTCAGTTATAAGTAGTTTTTTACATATTTCCGTTGAACCGTATTTTTCGATTTCTGATTTTACCATACACTGATGTAAGTGATTTTTATCGACGCACTGTAAGTAGGAGATGCTGTAAACACACAGTTTCTCTCAGCAAGTGCTTGCAATGTTTGTTAGCGCCCTCCTCCTAACCTCTCAACACTACCCAGGGCTACAGTTCATTTACCTTACAAACTTGGCTGATCACCCCCGTCAGTATGTGACTGATTAATTATGTAAACACTGTCCTAGTTTTAAAACAAAAAGTTATAGGTTTATATGTAACAAAGGTTACGGTGTACGCGGAACAGTTTAAAAACAGTTACAGAGTTCCACTATATCCTATTAGGTTTATTGAGGAGGACAAACTTACCTAAAACAACTCAACAAGTTAAATACTAAACTACAACCTTTGGAGTCCTTTCCTAAAACTTTGGAGTAGAAGCACAACAAGAGGAAGTGAAAGAATTTTTTATTCATTTTGTAACTGTAAATTTGTGAAATGTGTTTTTTAATATTAATTTATATTTTACGATTCGGTAAGATGAATAGTTAAATATACTCGTATTCAAAGACCAGAAGATAGAACTACGTTTTTGAAATGCTTATCGTCATGTAAAATGATTAACAGACCTGAAAATATAGTATAAGGTAAGTTATCATAGAAAGAAAGTCTAAAGAAGCTTTAAAGGTATGACTTATCTTGTGGCCGAACATAAGAATATCTAAGGTTATTAGAAAACGTCTCACCTAACTGGACATCATCTAGCTCAATATAATTTTAGAATTTAAATGTTTAATATTAAAATAGTTCATAACCACATCATAAAAAATCAAAGGTTTCAACCACTCTAAATTATAATCTAATTGACCCAGTTCTCTTCACGATACTCATTTATTTCTTGACACTTTTGAGTTTAAGTTAAAAGTTTTGAGTTAAATATTTTTAATTATTAGGACAGTTTTACTACGCATCTTTGTTATTGTCCTGAATACATATGATTTCAAATTGTTTAGAAACAAAAAGCGAATTGAATAAGGATTGGATATAAGCCCGTACACGGGCCTAACCCTCTGTTTGCTGATATTATGATGGATTCAACCCTACTGCTTCAGCAACTCTGCCACGTTGTATGAGCAATCCCCATTCATCATCACCCCTACACACAGAACGTACAACTACGAGTTTGACGCACTTTAACTATACGATCGAATGAAAAATCAACTAAACATATTCCCGAAGGACATGTGGCATATTCCAATTTTAAAACGTACATGCCTTTGTATATTGTATTTCTAAGTTTATTTGCCTACACTTAGGTAACTCTTATATTGCATTTCTTTTGTAACTTATAACTCACATTTTAGTTCAATAGTGTATTTATGGTAGTTTTTGTAGAATTTAATTACATATAAACACTATTTTTGAGATATATAGTGTTGTTTATGCTGTTTAAGTCCACATTACATATAACTTGATGGTTTTGTTGTAATGAATTAAAATGATTTTTTTATTTATTATCACTGAATCTCAATAATTGAATACAAATCTTTATTTCTCCAAATGAGCAAAACGAAAATGCATAAGACGTCATCATAATAAATATAAGAAAACACATAATATTAATGTTAACAATAGCCTTAAGTTAACTGATAAAATATTATATGGTATACCAACAACAAATACAATAACAGGAATCCTAAAATCAACGTTATGTCGGTGTAAATAACCACTAAAACATTGTAAGTTTGTTGTTCTGTTAAAATAAAAATAAACACATGCTATCGTGGAATCCATTAAGATTTAATGAAAATGCATAAAAATAATATTGTTTTGTATTGATTTATGTAGCCCAGTTATTTGTTGAAGTATTTAAAATCAATTGAAATATGAAATCATACGGTACAACAAAGGTTTCTCTACGTACGATAATGAGATTGACATTAAACATGAGAAAAGTTCTATAGTCCTTATTCAAACCTGGGTAAAGATGTGTAGTGCCCTAAACTGTATGATAGTTAAGTTGTGATAATGAAAATTATAACAATAAAATGAAGAACGCAAAAATACGAGGCACAGTGGTAGTCTGACGTGTAATTATTTTCTTATTAAATGTGCGATGGTTGCTTGCTCAGGCTAACTGAGCAATATCACTAAACCCAAACACAATGGACGTCTGTTCAAATTATTCAATAGTGTATATCTGATACTCAGCGTATATCGAGCATCGATTCATAACAAAGGGTCTCATGGTTCAACAGTCAGAATGGGTTTAGATCAATTAGCAAAATATTTTGTAAAAGCTATTATAATTTAATGAGATACCAATCAACGGTTGGCTAAAAAAATAAAAAATACAATCCACTTTTGGAATTAGTGGCTTTAAATTTAGAATATAATAATTTTTTAACATAATTAGTCAGTTAAACTGTCAGAAATTTATTATATTTCCATATTTTTATTGTATAACATTTAAACAAGATTGCTTGAATCTGTTTCTCATTATCTTTTACGAAGATGTACAATAAATATTGTACAATAATCAAAACGAAAAAATTTAATAACGTTCAAGTTATTGTCAGGTAAAAGGTTAAGGAGTGTAAAGTGCTTGAGAACTCCAATTTCCTTCTCGTTATTTAAGACATATGAGATTTATTGAGTTTATTGTTTTCTTGAGCTCAAGCAGGCACTTCTTCTCATTTCATGAAAGATATCTTGAAGTGTTTCGATTTGTTCGTTTGATTTATTGCCATTTTTTCACTACCTTCATATTTCCCTGATAACTCACGTTAAAATTATTTTGACTAATCCACCTTCACTACTTACTTTTTCAATAATCTTAATTAGATACATATATTATTTAAAATGAATCGTTGTAAATGTAATCCAAAATTGGATAAATTGAAATCCACGTTCAAATATTATGCATTTTTCACCACATATACTCCCAAAGGTAACCAACACTGGATTTCAAACACTGTGTGAAATGTGATCCACTTACAAGCTAGAGTCTAAAAGTTCACAACTGTTAATGGATGATCAATGTTATATGCTAGTATTTAGGCATAATATATAAAATTCTAAAAATGTTAAAAATCATGAAAACGCAATTTTTTCCACTGAATATTTTACATTTATTCTGGGTGGAACGTTAAACCCAAATAGTGGTAGTGAATTAGAAAGGTGTCGGGTATAATATTGAAAGCATAATATTTCATCGGGATTCTTAAATACTAGTGAAGTAATATTTAAATAAAATATACAGCTAACTACAACCCTAAAATTATAAACACATGTTTCTCCTTGATTGAAAATGACTGCGGATATTTTTTGTCATACTTATACAATTATACTATCTAAAAACTAAAGGTTGCAATATAACACAATAATTGACCAATGCATGTGTAAAAGTTAGCAATAAAGTGCATAATTTACTAGAATAGGATAGTTTAGGTAAATTAAGTTTAGATTACACTATTAGTCTAAAACACGTTTTCATGTAGGGTACTGTTAATGACTGTTCATAACAAGGACGGTGACGTCACTGGCCACGTCCTGTAATCCAGCTACTTGGGGGTCACGAACTATCCACAGATAGTTGTGAGCGATAGTCGGTGGGTGTAGTGTTCTCTTGTGTGGGTTAACGTCCGCACTATTGAATGCTACGTTAATCCGCAAAGACCATCCTCATAATTGGATCAATTCGTAATTCAGAGGCCGTGGTTTTGATTCCAAGTTAAACTATAGGTCCATTAGTTGCCATCGGCTGTTGGGCTATGAATTAATATTCCTGTATAAGGACCATATTAGCCTTGACAATAACAAGACTACAAGATCGTGCAACAATCGTATTACACTCAATCCTCATTCATACTTGGTATTGTAGTATGTTTGCCATTTCAATGATCTAATCTAATCTAATCTAGTGGTATTCTTTCTCCGAATAACTGTAACTAGTTCGTGTCATTTGAAGTACATTATATGATGGACATATTAGTCAATAGACAAAGGTAGTTTTAAAAGTCTTGTGGAGCAGGGTAAGGTTTTACCTTCATAATAAACGTCAATTGCTGCGTCCTTTTTTATGTTTTTTATCTACCAAAAGTTTAACAAATTAAACAATTAATTTATTAAATTGATCCCTCAATTAAGCTTACTTAGCTTAATTGCTTTCCATGAAATAAAATGAGCTTTTACGCTATTAAGACAAGAATAATTAAAGAGTGCACTTGTTTAGGTTGGAAAACTATGAAAAACTAATTTCAATACCATTATAGCAGGATGAATTTTATCGTCGAAGCATTTCATAGTTTAATGGCGGCAACAGCATTAAACAAACACTCAACTTAATTGCACTTTACATTTAAGGCGTAGGGTGGTTTTATTGATGTGTTCAAAGACTGCATTATAATTTCCTCCGTTAAGCCCTGAAGTGAGTTCTAAAATATTTTCTCAAATTTATGTAATATTGAATGAATTTTGTTATAAATATTGAAACTTTTTTTAAGATACTCGTATAAGATTTCCGCATCTTTCTAGACTCTGAAAAGTGTTAACTACCAAAAGTACGCTGAATGCAACTATATAATGACGTAGATTTAATAAATTTAATGGTTTGGTCTTTAATGGTTTTCAATGTCAATGAAACTATTAAACAAATGTATACACATTTTACGGAAACGAGTAGAATAAAGTTGTGTGTACTGGAATCATTATAAGATAACAGAAACATGTTAAATATTTTATGTATCTTCTTAAAATTCCCGGTTATTAAAAATATGGAAGAGTCTTAAAGTTACAAAAAAGAAGCTTGTGTTGAAGGCTAAAGATAGTTTCATACAATCTCCCCAAGGGTTGCAGGATAGAAGGTTTGTTGGGTTGCAGGGTTGCAAGTTTGAAGTGATGCAGGATAGATGGTTTGCAGGTTTGAAGTAATACAGGGTAGAAGATTTGCAGGGTTGCAGGTTTGCAGCTTTGAAGGGTTGCAGGGTTTCCCCCTATAAGATTCTAAAAATTAATTTACTTTGTTTCTCTTGTAGTTATTTTCAGAAATTACATGAATATTATTTAAATAGTAAAATTAATTATTAAATTATATTTAGATAAACTTTAATAAGGAAAGTTTTATTACAAATTGTCGTTTTTAAATTTACCTATGCAAGAAAGTATGTGTCAGTTCACTGATACAGTCTTACCTTTATTGATTTGGAATTGAATGTATGGTTTTGTTTCAAATACCCGCATATGATAACCCCTACTACAAAACAACCCATACTCTCGGTAGCCATAGAGTTTATTTTTCCAACGTTTAAGTTGCAAACCATTGAATTACGAGACCCTGCAACCCTTCGAACCTGTAACCCTAAAACCCTACAAACATGCAAAACTGTAACCCTACAAACCTTCTGCCCTACAACACTTCAAATCTGCAGTCCTGCAATCCTCGGGGAGATTAAAAAAATTTAAATCCCATAACTTTCAAACCCCAAAGTATGTTAAATGACACCGAAATGTGTCATTTTGTTTATCTCATAAAGTACTATAAATCATATAATTTTCATCAAAATTGTCAGAGCCGTTGAAAATGACCATTTTACGTGTTTACGGGTAAAAATATCACTAGAAATAAAAAAGTGTCGAAGACAGCTTCTTGCATTTTGCCTAAATACCGAATTTCATGAAAATCGAACCAATAGCCTCCGTCTCTAGGCGTTTGCACACCCCCCCACGCACAGACAGAAATCACTCTAAAAATAATTAAAACTGAAAAAGGCAGTTTAAAAATGTATATGGTAAAAATGGTATGGTGAAATGGATAAATCCACCAGTAACCCAAATTAGATAATACTAACAAAACAATACTTTCTTCTTATACTATTCCATGGGGGTAAAATCGTATTTGTAAGGAAACTCACATAGGAATATTTATCACAGAAATAATGTTAATCTTCTTAATATTTATTTTTGAGAATCATTTTCTGAAGAATAGTTATTACATTGTCAATTTTTAAGTACCACAAAAATCATGTGAAAATTCTTCTAAAGGTTAACGTATTATTTAAAAATTTAATGGTCACGTGATCAAAGTAAATCTAATCTTCTACGTAATAGTTTTTGCTAAAACAATAGGTATGCAAATTTATGATATCAACTATGAAATTAACCATGATGATCTTTTAAACCTTAAAGCCTAAGATTCAAAGCTTTTCATAGGCTGGATAAAATTAGTCAGTTATTACTTTTAAAATATAAAATGAATTATAGAGAGATAGATTAAATTTGTTTGTTATTTATTACACTAATATAGAGTTTTAAATATTGTACAATTATATTTTGTTTATTTTGTCATTATTTTTCTTTTCCTAAACTAAGTGACGGTAATTATTTACTTTAGTGCCCAAAATATATTTTAAAAAAATATACCGATACCCGCTTCCCCTTGTGAAAATATAACCACTCGCCCTTTATAAATAATAGTTTTTTTAAAGCTATAATTTTAGTACTTTACATTTTTGCATTTCATTGAACATGATGTAACGACCACCGTTTAACCTAATGGTTAATTTTCATATTTCCATAATAAACTAAATTCATCAATTTAAATGTAAGAATTTATTTTCCATTAAACTATTGGCTCCATTAGCTTTTAACACGGTTTAGACATGAACTGATCTCTACAATATTATCGGTAAATACTGGTTGGTACAGGTCGACCCCACGTGTAGCGTGTGATACGATAAAGTGCTTTTATTGCAGAGCCAATAACTAAATCCCAGGAAATGTACCTTTCATGTTAACTAATTTAGTTCAATAAAATCACAGTGCTTTCTTTTGAAGTGGATGCCATTTTTATAAACCTATGAAAACGTTGCATAAGTCATTTACCGTATAAAATGAATTATTTACATTTTTAAAATTCAAGAGGACATTTTACTCTTTTAATGTTGCCGGATTTCAATATTTATAACGATAGCTTATGGTTAAAAAAATATATTTTGTCAGAAGACCGTTTTTTAAATAGTATACAGTAAACAGATATAGGTAACCGGTATTTTATATAAAAATATTTTTTTGTAAGTAACTTTGGTAAGCATTTTTTTGTACAACCATAGTGGTGTACAATATCTAAGGTGATAAAAGTTTATATATTTTATAATTCATTTCTTATTGTTTGGAAATAAATGGTATATTAATCAATTTACAAGTAACTCAACGAATGTTTTTTCTCTCTTGTCATTTTGAGGAAGCTATAAAAATGTTAAGTGATTAAACAGGACTGCCAGGAAATGTTTTTAAGAAACTTAAAGCGTTATTCTGATTACTAAAAGAGATAACTTTCACGAGCATATTTGGTAACTTGATAGACCTAGAAATAGTTTATTCAAAAGTTCAATCAAATGTTTGATTTAAAGACTGTTAAAGACACACTAAATTACTAGCAAGAAATATCAATTAAATGTATTTCGATAGTGAAATTGTTAGTGTTTAACTATTAAAATATACATATTATGAAAACCTGATTTAATTATGTTATAGAATATAAAATTAGAAATAAAATTAAACCTGCATGTTTGAACTGCATAATCTACTATATATATTTTACGCAAATATTTAAGATTCAATAAACGATACTAGAAAAAATTAATCTGTAACCTAAAAAATAACAATCATTATTGATACACTAATATTTGAGTTTTATTTTATAAAACACATGATGGCTTTCGTTAACTCCGTTGCTAAAAATATTTTCAAGAGGTGGAAAGAAAGTTGACAGACCGTGTTGACGTTAAAAACATGTGACAATCATGAGCCTTACTCCCGTCTAAGTTGGTAGCAGTGTGAAGCGGCAGAAGTCCTTCAGTTTCGTAAAATCTTTTCAGAATTTCTATCATTCAGAAGAATATTAAAAAGAATTTCGTATGGTCAAGACTTTCGTAGCTTTAATAATTACAGGAAGTAACAAGAGAAGGCCAAATATATGTTTATTGTGGTAAAAAAATTATTTAGAGCGAGTAGTATTTAAAAATTTGTAAAAAAAAAACAAAATGCAACTAAACTAATAGAGAAAAAACTCCAAAACTAGAAATGCTTGTTTTCTATATTAAAGGTACTTGTCGCTTAACCCAACACATAAACACAAGGATAACCAAAACTCGACTCTGTTTAAGACATTCGAGTAATGGTGGTCTTCGTCGTCTGTGAACTTTTCGTACGTGGTCGGCTAATTAAATTAAATGTTTAATCCGTGTGTTAAGTTTATATGTAAAAATGTGTTATTTATTTACAGAAGAATGACAAAGACAACTTCTGAAGCAACTTCCCGACAGATGTACGCTTGATGCTGGTAATACATAGTTTCCGAAACTAGTCGTATTTAAACGACTGTTGAATTCTTAATCCTGGAGGTAAAAATGTAAAAATAATGATTGTTTAGTTTTTACCAAGCATTTCTTAAGTAGTTATGTTTAACATATTTGAAAAAATCTTCATCTTCTAATATACTACTTTTTAATTAGTTTATTGATTTAAACAAGCAAATCATGTCCTCTACACGAAATAGGCAACGTAGTCCTACCTTCCCGTGCTCGCGAGTTAGACCAAACTATCGGGTTGTACATAAATGTTACCAGTATTCACGAATAACAGAAGCACAAACACTGAATATCCAATTAGCCTGTTGTTAAAACCCACATTTGTTGCTAGAGTAAACATGCGGGAGGATATTTGGTTGGTCACATGAATAATGTGACTGTTCATTTTGTTCTTTTGGGTGGAAATTAAAAACATTCTTCAAGAGAATTGTATTTTATACCTAATGTAGATTGTAACTTAAATTAGATTGTGGTTCTTGACCAAAAAGTAAAAGTGTCATTATTTATGTTCTGATTAAGCTGTATTTGTTCAAAAGCCTATCAATTTTATCATATGAGCAGGTATTTATACCCTCTAGCGTGGGTCGGTGTTTCAATGTTGGCCATATTAACATGATTAATAGCGTGCATTCATAAAATTAGTACATGTTTAGCTACTATGCATGGATATCAATGCACACAACACCAGACACATTAGCCATTTTGATGTCCCTAAAGTGCTGATCTCACGAACCCAGGCAAGCCACACCACCTAGTCTATTGTGTTTTTCAATAGACTGCCACAGAAGAAACTTAAATAGCTGGAAACTTCTAGCTTCGGAAGAGTTCTGACTAATTATATTAGGAATAGAGCCTTATTACACCACCCAGGATTATCTGGACGATGACTTTACTCATTTGTAGCTAACTAGCCAGAAGTGAGTGATTTAATTAAGTGTGTTAAAAATATATATTTTTGTGAGTCTGTGATGACACTATCAATCCCACTACATGGACATCAGATGAAGCTATAAGGTATAAGCTCGATTAAATACTCCTATTTTGTTCATAGTGATTTTACGTCAAAAATAAACGATAAAAAACTCTACCCCTGGTAAATTTGGATTTTGACGTAATTAGTTTTGATATAGTTGAATATAGTTATCATGCAATCTGATTTTGACACCTTTTTAACAAGGGTAGAGTATCCAAGGGCTTCCGGCTACAGTAACCACAAAATTAGGTTGGTTATAACCAACGTGTACAACGTGTTGTTCTTTGACCCATCCGACTAAAGTTAAATGTGACCGATTTTGTTGTAGGACGATGTTTGTTTTCTTATTTTAACACCAACAAATATTGTAAATTTGTTTCGTATATTGATAAATATATTTGTATATTTTACCACAAAATAATTCAAAACCATCGAACGCAAATAATATGATATACCGAGTTTCTAGGTATAAAATAAATCATGACCAAATATTTATACATATATACTTTATTTTTAAGATAACAACAGAAATCAGATACTTTATACTCTATAGTAGTGGCAGCCCTTTTTCACAGTTCAAATCCATTACCGTTAGAATTTTCATTTTTACTATCTGGCATCCAAGACTTAAAATATCGTAGTAAATACGAGTTCCCGCACCAGATACCAGATAGATCTAACAAGGAAATACTGTATGTAATTAGACAATAGAAGTTTTTAAAAATTAAATATTGATGTTATTGCTGTTAGTCAGTTTTTAGTCATTTTTGGCTGTATTAATTTAATGCATTTAATCTAAAAATACCCATGCTTTCGAATTGGAAAAAATGGGAGTATAGTGAGTTGGCTGAAACATTAAACATTGCGTACAACAATTTTGTTGTTCACTCGCACTCACTAGGACCTTTCCTAGTGTTAGCAAATTTAAACCCTAGTTTAAATTTGGATATTCGGTGGTTTATCATTAAACCAACAATCAAGTTTCTTCAGGTGGACACAGACTCAACAAAAAACCTTTCTGAAAATCCGGTGACCTACCAAAGCGTAAGTCCATAATTGAAGGTTAGATGGATTTATACTAATGCGTTTGTTTACTTTGTTCTCATCGATCCCAGTCACATTTTTTAACGTTTTGATAGGGAACGGTCCAAACCCTGGCATTGTTACTACCCATAAAATATGTTTCATTAAAATAATCATATTCAGACTATTCCAATATAGCACACTAATTAAACCAAAACATTTCTTAATAACTTATTTATATGTAGTAGTTATTGGAAGAGAATTGTAATACTGTATACCCAAATTAAATATAATATTATTCAAAATTTAGTCCTTAAGGGTTTAAATTTACTGAACAGTGAAAATCTGATATGTTAACCATGTGCCTCAACAATGAAAGGCTCACACCAGGAGATAGACGAGCTTAACCAGCTAAGGAAGGACAATTTTTGACATGGATATGTCTTAGCTCTGGGGGGGAGGGGTGTTGGTGATTTTTAAGATAGAAAATATGTAACAGGTTGCCATAGAAACCATCAGAGCCATTGAATTGAATTTTTAATATAAAAAAATACGAACAGCTGTTTAGATGAAGTGAAAACATTCCCTTTAGACATATCCATGATCTAACCTATTTCCCACAGGGAAGTAAATACAAACATCTAACTAATCTATCACCAAACCAAACTACCTAATACCGTGTCATCTAAGTATCTAGAGGAATAAACCCAATTGAACTATTTTTCGCTCGATAGTTTTCTCAAATTAGGCTTACTAAATAAAGTAAATTTTTAACTACAATGCGGTAGCCTGAAAAGTTGATAATCCTGAAATATATTAGTATTGTGTTTTATTTTATAGTGTTCCATATAGTTTCTAGAAAAAGTGAAACATCTCTCGGGTAAACATAGAAGTGTAACATCGATGAAACAGCTATAACAACGTTACTACAATATCATAAAAGGTAGCAATAAAATAGACACACAGCACATACTGTAGTTCTACACTGAGATAGTTTATGAAGCGTGTAAATAACTTAAAGTCTAAGGCAATAAAATAATAAACGTTTACGATCGTCGCGTTTGGCCGTCGACACCTCGAGATAGAACAGAGAGTCTCGTCGTAGAAGCGGGAGTGTCGTAAAGAGTGTCGTAAACCGTAGAGAGATATCTCCTGGAGAGGTAACGCGCGACCATGGCCAACTGTGGCTATTTATTGAAATTGGATTAAAACTACTAATAGACCATATAGTGAGACTATTGTAAAATATAATTTTATAATCTTACCAACTTACTATTTGGCTATCATGCTTTAAAAACTTATTTGTAAACAATAGAGTAAGATAAAACTCTTTTTTTATAATTAAATCTAAATCTAAAAATCGCAAATTGATATCAGAATTTTTGAGTTTTAACAAGAAATGAATTTTACTATTTTTTGTATGAGAGAATTTTATTCAATGCTACTTGTAGATATAATTTATCTTAAAAGCATGCATTGAATTTCGTGCTAAAAGGTTTGCATTGAAAGGTTATATTGTTCATTTAATTATTTCGTAGCTATTTAAACTATAAATTTGCCTAGTTAAAAATTGTAGAACTGTATATAGTAATTATTAATTGAGTTCAGTTTATGAATGAGTTTAGCATGGTACGTAAGCTATAAAACAATAAAATGTGAGAATGCAGTTGTAATGTGTGTGACATAAGTACAGTTTATGATTTGGTGTAAATGAAATAACAAAAAATAAAGATAACTTTAATGAACGGCCCAAAGATTCTGGTAATAGATTGGAGCTCATAAATGATGCGTAGTTCATCACATTCGATTTAATAAAAGCTTCAAAGCAATCAAAGAAAAAAGTTAAATGAAAAATTGTTTTCACACACTCAAAATATAATATTGAATGTTTCTACTGTAATTGGATATTCCATACCAGAAATTCATAAAGGATGATCTATTTAAATGTGAAGTATCGGTTTTATCTTGAAGAGGAAACAAAACAAGTAATTCTTAAAGGAAGAGGCAAATCAGTGGCGACATATTTATTGAAACGAGCGTTCTTGGAGTTATTGCTTATTGGATCTTTTGGAGCGGATTCCTTCTCCATCACGAGGCCAATACAAACAACTTTGAATATCCGTTACCGAGAGTTTTATGGATGTTTCGTTTTATGAATCGTTAAATTGATTTTTTTGTAAGTTTCACATAATTGGTGTAGCCTATTGGAAAAATGTAGTTTTGTAATTCCTCAAACGAGTTATGTCCGCAGAAAAGTAAACATTTTAAATGCAGCTTTTGTGCTGTGTGTTTTATGTACGAAAATCAAACTTTGTGATATTTCAGTGTTAATAACTTTTATATAATATAATTTTGATGCCCTATGTTTATTCTTCTGTTTAAAATAGGACTGAACATTTTATTTATTACTTAGTATTCAAGTGATGGATTTTAAAGGAATAGTTAAAAGTTACTTGTTATTATGTTAGAGGAAAATGAATAACGAAGTAATTTGAATAGAAGTGCTGTTTATAGTTTCTTATACTTCTGAAATGAAAAGTTTGTTTCACAAGATACTAATCCCACGTTTACCAGCTTATGGATGTAAATAAGTCATTTAAACGTAATAATTTATGTAGAATTATAAAATACTTATAATGAATGTTAATAGTAAAATACAACTAGTTACTAAAAAGGTAGCTAATGCAATATTTTGAGTGAAAGTGTGTATTATAACTGTCATTAAGAAACAATTAAAATATCCCAAAGTGTAATTTTTTAAATGTACTGTTTAAGCAAATCGGTTAAAGGAAAATTCATTCAAACTAGAATTGATTGGAAACGTTTATAAATATATTTCATACCACCATAAGAAACAGATTAAGAATTTATTTAAATTGAAAAAAGCGCAAATCTCGTAATTGTTGTGCAAGCGATTCTTGGAATTATTGCTTATTGAATCCTTCGAGTCACATTCTTTTCAAGTAGTAACTCCGTTTAATGGTGTAGTTATTCGTTCTATTTCCAAGTTATATTAAAAAAAATTAATTTAATACGTTTTAGATTAAAATAGGTTCAACCTCTTTACAATTTAGACAATTTAAATATTATTGACAAAATATCTTCATACATCGAGAAAAATAATTACTAATTAACCAATATGTATACTAGAATTTCATGTTTCACTGAAGCAAAACAAATGTAATTCACATAAATGCGATAAACGTTAGTATAGACTTTTACTTTTATCAGTTTGAAAACAATTTTATACTTGGGTATAGTTAAAACAATTCAACCCGAGTACATAGTTTGCCATAGAATTAAGCATTAATACAGAAGGAGATAATTTCAGTAATCATGTTTAATTCAAAATTGAGAGATATATTTTTCACAGTAATGACTGGAGTAGATAAATTAGAGACATTTAGAAAGAGTAATAATTTGTTTTACACGATGCATTTACGACCCTCGTCCTGACAAAATGGATCCGTCACTTTTATTACAGCCGTATCTGAAGCACTTCTTGCATATCAAGTGTTTAGGTTACTTGACAACGTGTAAATACTAATCACAAAAGTGAGGCGAAGCGCTGATACAGGTGTCATTCATAATGAGGCTGAAAATTGTACAATTGTTACTAGATTTAATATGTATGTATTTATGTTACTCATAGATACATCTACCCATTTTGATCATTTTTGTTTCAAGTAATTTCAGCAATTTTATATTTGTTATTATTGTATCGTATTTGACGAGGTACGAGTATGCTTATTTGTATCTCAAAGGTGTTTTATTGGGTTAAGATGTTGATCACACAAACCCTCTTTATGAAAGCGTTTGAAATCCAAAACAGACACGGATCCAGGAATGAATCCGATACCATTTGTTTTAGGTTATATTTTTCTATCTACTCACAAATAATGTAGGCTACTGTTTTCATATGTTATCCTTTAAAAATGGTCAAAGTACTCCATTTAAGGTTAGTCCCATGTTCCTTAGCCACATAAGTCTGCCTGATTCGTATTTTTATAGCGGCAGTGGATACTCAAGTAAAATGTTCGAGTCATTTGAAGTACTTTCGAGTAAAAGTAATATTAAAATTATAAATAAATACATTCATCAAAAGTGATTTAACAGAAATAAAGCTAAATGGAATTGCAAAGAAATAAATGGTTCGAAATAATTAAATAGGGGAAAATAAACCCAAAGGGAAATAAATACATACACTTAGTATATTAAAAACATTGAAATCAGTACACATTTTTATGTATTTTTTAAAATTTTAATATAAAAATAATTTATAAATGATTCAACCCAAAAATGTTTACAAATATTACTAACTAATTTGTAAAAACGATAGATAAAAATACATTTCCGCTTCGCACGAACGTGTTCCTTAACAGTAGTTTTTAAAGAGTTAGTTGTCTAGCGGTAGATTTTACTGGGAGAGAGAAAGTAATTCCTCAACGATCAAAACTTTTTGTTTAATGTGATTTTGTTTGACAACTAGAAGGATCTTATTTCATTTGTAAAGGAAATTACTAAAAGATTTATAACAAAATACACATACATAACTAGTAATTTCTATAAATAAAAATGTTACACTTTTAACTAAAAAAAATGGCTCTGAACTCTTAAACAATAGTTTTGGGGTCTAATTTGTTTTTGAAATTGATATATCTAGGGCCGGGGGGGAGGGGAGGGTGTTAGTAGAAAATTTATAACGCAAAAAGTGCAGTGGAAGTGTTTGGATCCCGTTTTCATAAAAACTACCAGAGCAACTGTTTTGCATTTTTGGTTATAAGAACAGCTGTTTAAATGAACTGAAAACATTCTCTTTAAACGTATCCATGATCAAACCTACATCCCATAGAGTATAAATACAAAAATGTTTATTCG
Organism: Nephotettix cincticeps; assembly: GCA_023375725.1. Taxonomy (NCBI): domain Eukaryota; kingdom Metazoa; phylum Arthropoda; class Insecta; order Hemiptera; family Cicadellidae; genus Nephotettix; species Nephotettix cincticeps. The sequence continues at coordinate 55,317,840 of CM041787.1, forward strand.
GGTTTATGAAGCGAAAAAGTATTTTTTTATTTCATTGGTACTCGTAAACATAAACTATTAATACTGGTACTGTAACACACTAAATAAACGTAATGCTTTTATTGTCCAATGGTGGTTGGTTAGCTGTGATTGGACAGTTGACAATTCAACAATTGAACGAGTACTTTAACATACAGTTACATGAATGTGCGCCAAACTCTCACCGGAAGTCAGCTGATTTCTTAATCCTGTCGCTCGTATTTGCGGCTCGTTTCCTTTTGTAGAGCGTATTTTACTGTCCAGTATTGTACAGTGATTATTAATTTAAAAAATGAAAGGGAATCTAATATCAGGAAAATTGAATTTTTCACAATGTAATTTTGAGTGTGAAAAATTATATCATTGCATATAAATGTAAATTAATATGTATTTCTGAACTAAAAATATACCCAATCTCGATCGTGCATCTATTCGTGAGTAAAACCACTAAGATTTATAAACTTCCCTAAAATAAATAGCTATTTACAAATATATTTAATAACCTTTCGATCGAAGAAGGTTTTACATTGATATGTCAAAAGTTTGCGGAGGTGTTATCAATACGCGTCACTTGAAAAATGTAACGGAAGTGATGTCATATGATTATAAGGAAAGCTGGTTAGAGGAACTGAAATAATTCCGTTTAGACATATACATTATCTATTTTATATTTCCCAAAAGAAACTATTTTTTGTAAAATGTAACTGAGTATCAACATTGAAACAGCTGATCTTTTCCGTGTGTTAGTCACGAAGTTAGAATAAAACCTTCACCAAACTAACTTCTATTTGTGTTGTCAAGTTTTGAGGCTTGTCACATTCTCTATGTTTATCAATTAGCAATGTTTGTTTTGGTCGTCCAAGTCCATATCAAACATGTTTAATTTATCACATACTGTAAACGCTTAAGTAAAAAATTATGTTTTAGTTTTGAACCAGTTTTTGGAAGTAAAATTATGCAATAGCAAAAACATTAAGTAAGTGTAATTATTAGGTATGTTATAATTGAGAAAATAACATTTGAAAAGCTTCTTAACATTAATAGTCTAATTGAAATCGACGAATTAATCTTACTCTTTAAGTGTTTTATGTAATTGATATTAACACAATAGCTATACGATGTTCGTACAGTTTCTTAATGCATAACAAAGCATCTTTCATTTACGGATTTTGATTTTTGATTTCTCTCTAAATATGCTACTATTTAAGCTTATTGTTAAACTCTAAAACAAGCACTGTCCAGGCATATTGTTTTTGACGAAGGATTTGTGGTTTTATTGATTTAAACGGGCTATTTGGCGACTAGAAATCGATTGAAATACGTCTCAAGGCTGGTAAGATTCCATTTTCGTCATACAGTCCTTCAAGGTGTTCATGTATCCTTAAGGTCCTTATTATAGCTGCAGTTAACCGAGCTACACAGATTCAAGATTTTTTTTATTTTTATACTAAATTTCGTAGACAATGATTTTTTGCTCAGTTCGAAACGCTTTACACACCAGCTGTAATTAGTTTGGTTAAGTTTTTTACAAATGTCTTGGTATTACTATTTTTCAAGAATAATTTTTAAGACTAAAATTGAAACGCGACAGACCTCCGAAACCAAAACTGTGTTTACATTGATTACATAACAAATATATTTAGATTTAGCTAATTAACTTATCTAATACATGTTTTTTCTTAAGAAATCAAGAATAAAAACATTTTCAAAATAATAGTACTTTAGTGAAAAATAGTTTAATAAAAAACCAATTGTATTTACTCCCCTACACGAATTAGTTTAGATCATGGATATGTCTGAAGGTCATGGTTTTTAGTTCTTCTAAACAGTTAACCATAGCGTAACGTGGCGTTATCCGTAAAACAAAAGCGTAGGCGTAACGAAAGTAACGACTTTCGTCACGCCTTTTGCGTCACACAAATTGCTAACAGCCCACAGAGCTTAGACATATCCATGACAAAACCTATCTATTATTTGTTATTTATGATTAGAATTACAGTTGAATAGTTAATTTCACACTAAAAGACTAGTTAGATATATCTAAATTACATATAGAAAGCTGTACCCAGACTTATGATCATCCGATTAAAGGTGCTTGATTGATGACATTTCCTTAAGATTGGTAATGATCATTAATCCAAATACTACTTAACAGCCTATAGTTGATGGCATACAAGGATCGGTGTTATCCGAATGATTAGCACCCACAGTCAGTTTACAGGGTTGTAAGATTGATGTAATGCCTAGGTAGGTGGTGTGTTTCAAGTAATCATTATCTACTGGGTTGTACAGAATAATTAAAAATACGTGGAACCATCCGTCCTTCCATTGGAAATTATATACACACGAACCTACTAAGTTCGGGTAAAAAAGAAAAATGTATCATACTAGAAAAAGTTAAATGAACTAAGATTTTTCACAAAGTAAATAGTAAACCTGGATACAAGTGAAAAAGAATATTTAATTTTGAAAAACATATTGATTTAAAAAAAATCATAATAAATCCTAAAAACTTTAGGAAATATAAAAGCAGACAAAAAATTTTTAAGAAATATAAAAGTATAGAATGTTTCGAAAAAAATGATGTTGCATAAATAGTTCATTTAAAGAATGATTTACAGAAAAAGTTTCAGCTAAAAAATCGTCTTAAAAAGTCACTCAACATGGAAATCAAGTCCTCACGCACCATAATGTTTATTTTAATAAGTCAATAAATGAAATTAAAAGCTGTGAAGGTTTATTAAAGTTTTAAGGTAGTATTAAGGTTAGGGGAGCAATTTTAATTGAAACAATCTTGTAAGTTACTAAGTAGGAATATTAAACGCTTATGTGGCATGAGGACCTTAACTTTATTTGTATGATCAACTGACAATAGGTTATACAATATACCAAAACCGCTTAGACCCTGGCTTTCAAGTGTAAGAAATATATATAAAAACAATGTGGTGATTGTATAAAATAAATGCAAATAAAGGAATTGTAAAAATATTGTGATAGGGATTCATTGCCACGATTGCTAGGGCAAAAATGTTACTGTTTGCTTATCTTGGTTTAAATAAACGCGTTTTGAGAATCCCAATTTTTAATTACGTGTACGTTCGTGTATTTTAATTGTTAAGCGTCATAGTGTAGGCTATTTACTGACAAACACCTTTATTGGGTTGAAAGTATTTGTTCATTTGTTCAGTCTTGTAAATTAGGATTATGAAATTTGGTTTGAAAACCTCTACTCAAGGAACATATTCCCCCATCAAGCGTTCCGAGTCAATTTATAGCATCACTAAAAATAATTTTTTTTTTAAATCAAAACTAAAGTAAAAATACATTTACAATGTGAAAAAAACAAAGAGTTGGCCTAGATGCACACAAAAAAATCATCCTGGGAAAAGTACCGTTGATGAAAAAAATTATTAGATTTTTATTATAAGGGGTTTAAAATAATATAGGAATATTAAAAATGTACGTATAAAACGTTTCATACGCCAGTACTACTTCATAAATAGTGGATTCCTTAACTTATATAATTTCACAACTACTAGTTTGTGTTTTTACTAGTTTGTGTTGTTACTAGTTTTTGTAACAACTACTAAATTATTACTTTCCTGGTCGGTTTCCTTACATCCGTGAAAGCAGAAAGATGTTATGGAAAATAAAAGTCTTTTTACTTTCCAGTTCAAACATATTTATAGAGACTTAAGGATATCTAAATATTGGATTACATCCCAGTCATTAGCTGCAGAACAAATTGTTATAGATATATTTCGGCTTTTAATCTTTTTAACAACATATAGGATATTATCGTATCATGTCCCAACGGCAATTATGTTTTCAAGACGAGCACAGCCCTCAAGAGGAACATTCTGAAATCATCAAGCAGCTGATTGTATCCTTGGGACAATTGAGGATTTAGGTGCCACCGTAGAGCTGTGCTCATCTAAAATTCATCACGGTAGATAGTCGTTTCAGTCGATTGTTAAATATTTTGTCAGTGTTTATTTTATTTAATGTAAATTCGTTCTTTGTTTGAAGCCCATTTTCGGTGATTGTGGATTGATGGTGATTAGATTGTTATTGTGGACATTATTGTCGGAATCTGGAATCTGATGCGTTTTCAAGATTATTTGGAACCAAGGACCTAGCAAGATTAGCACAATCCTGACTAAGTAAAAATAAAAATGTTTAAAGTATTTAAAAAACGTAAAAAAAACTAAAAAAATTCAGACAACAATAAAGCACAAAAAATTCGTCCACATATCACAAGGGCTCAAGACGTACATACTCTTTGTAAGTATTTTGACTACTTTATTTAAGCTTTATACCGGCTTCATTTGTATGAAATATTAATCTTGTCTTGTTCTAAGTTATCACTTACCTGAAAACGGGATCAGATTCCAGATACAGTAACGTGAAATTTTGAAAAATTCTTGATAGAAAATGTTCTCAATAACGACCACAGATTGTTCTAAAATAAGTAATTTTAGCCACCTAAAAAAAGGTGAAAACTTCGTTAACAGATGTTTTCCGTAGCAGAGATTATTCATACAAAATATGAAATACCTTCTAACCAGACTACATGTCGTAAAAACAATCATTTTAAAATACAATTTACAAAGGAACTATTAAATATAATTAAATCAATTTATATATGGTGTATTTTAAGAATAGGTATAAATTTATTTCCATTTTTTGAGACATGCATAACATAATGATTCAGATGCATTATCACAATAGAAATAACTTAAAATACAATACAAAAGTAATGAAAATAATGAAAGTTTGGCTTTTAAACTTTACAGACTACTTTTGTTATTCCTTAACTTCATCTTCTACCTGTCTATTTAAAACGTACAACGTTTATTTAGTTAAAACTTATTTCATATAACGCTGAACTATTCATTGGAATACTAATGAATTATTCATAGTCACTAAAACTTTATTGTATAATAATATCGTAGTACTGTAGGCATTTTAACGCATACCTGACATTTAAATAAATCAAATCTTTGTTAATATATGGATTTAAATTGACAAGAATGATGTTTTTAGCTAAAATAATTTTCTAATTATGATGTTTTTATTAATAAGTTTTAATCTCGATCATATTTTCAATAACATTGGTCTATATTTAGTAAGATAAACTATAATTATATGGGAACCTATAAATTAAAAATATTTAATCATAAGAGTGTCCACATATTTTTACATTATTTTTTATTGATATTTGTTTAGCATTATTTTTCTACAGATGTTTGAAAACTAAATGAAAACACTTGCAATTTGTAAATTATTTCATTTAATTCCGGAAGCAGGGATCAAATCCTATCCTCCTGGGGGAGACCAATGTTCTTTAAAAAAATATTTTATGGTTTAGCAAAAAGATTAATGGAAAATAGAAAAGTATCATTTATGTAAGTAATTTTATAGAATATTAGTACCAGAACGATATGAATCAATTTAAATTAAAATACTTGAGGTTTGGTAGACAACTTTTAATAACAACCAAGTAAAGTTAGCAGGTGTATTATGCAAGAGGGAATCACAGAGAAGTGTAAGAGACAACCGTGTTAAGGCGAAACGAGTCGTAAAATAAAGAAAACTGTAAAATCCTCACATTACATTAGACACTCAGTTTGACTGCAGGTGCCGACGTTTCTTTTTCCGGAGTTTCATACGAAAGAACAAATAATATTTTACTTTTGAAGGTATACAAAATTAAAAACAATAGTAAAGATTAAAAGCTAAATAAGATTTTTTTAAACTGATTTTTTTAACTGAAAAACTGTAAAGATTTTTTTTTAATTTCGCGAATTCATTTGATAATGTGGTATATTAAAGTATAAAATATTAATTTATTGTTGGGTTTAATATTCTTAAACGAATATTATAAGTTTCAGCATAAAAAATATATTTGTAAAAAGTCAATTATTTTTGGAAGAGTTGTATTTATAATTATTTTCATTTAGGTTCCTCCAAAATAAAAAAGTAGGTAAAGAGATTTATTCAAATACATATATGCATTCAATGGAAGTTGAATGCATTATATGCATTTAAACTTAAATTTCTGTTATCTGGAATAAAAAAATATTAACAAAATACAATTTTTAAAATAAAATGTAACATTGTTAATACTAAAATATAATGAAATTGCAAATGTGGGAATCAAAATTATACTTTTAGTAGTTAAATGAACATGTTGTCTTGTAATCCACAGATTGTTGTATTGTGACCTATACTTATTGACACAAACTATTAACTAATAATGAAAAACGAAATTATCTTATGTATACATAAAATTCAAAATATCCAAATATGGTGTACAAAACTTAATATTTCCTTTCTAAATGATTTTTTTAAATTAATATTTACATACTTATTACTTACAATACATAAAATGTTAAAGACCGTCTCTTATTGACTTAATGTTGCAGTAGTCGGCCTAAACAATAAGTGGCCCATGAAACGGCCCAACTATGACTCCCCAGTCAACCTTCAAATGTCACACAAACTTTTAATGCTTTTTGTGAGGTCGTAATAAAAACTTTTAGGTGATTGGAATCGATTCAGCGATTTATACCTTATAATAATATCATTAAAAGAACAACTCGTGTTTAGACAACTGGTGTTTAGAAGACAACTGGATGATCTCAGGAATAGGCAGATTATGTTATTATGTGACTTTGATTGGTTTAGCTCGCATAATTGTCAGTATCACAACTGACAATCAGAGTTTGTTTATGTCAAACAGTAGATAGCTTTTTCGTTGCATTGTATGTTAGGCTACTCTTGCATTTTTTTAAATTCTAGAACGTATATATTTCTCGGATACTGATGATTATTGTACCTAAATTATCTCCTGTATTTGTATAGCTTGTGCATTGTTCTGTGATATTCGCTACTTATTTAATTTCCTTATAGATCATACTGCATGTTATTTCACTGGAATTATTTGTATTAGATTATTTAAATTCTACGATATATTGATTGAGCATCTTGTATTACTAAGGCATGGAATGAATTTCCATTTTCCTGTAGGTTATGACCAGACTGATTACAATTTGTATTTTACTAAAGTATTTTTCATGTGGTTGCTTATTATTTGTCAATTTTCTGTATATTTTTGTTCATAACATTGTGGATATGAAGATTCTTCTATGAGATTGACTTTTTTGTGTGCTATGATCCATGTTTAGTGTATTTTTGGCCGTTGGGATGATAAATAAATATATAACATGTAACGAAAATTTGGAAACGGATTTTATTACATCGAAGCAGTTTCTAAGTTTTCTTTAATGTTGCCATTGCATTCTGGTTAATTCGTAGGAAATAAAACATAATCTATCGCTAAATGTGTTAAAAGCACTTCCTATCCATTAACTAATCATCGATATTCCTACCGTTTAAATATTACCTCGCAACCCAATATTATATTTTTAATGATTAAATAACTCATAATGGAGGACTTAATTTCCCGTGTCACCATTTACGTAACTAGTAAGAAGCCATTTTGTTTCAACGACTGAATTTTTAACTAATATAAATTAATTTTATAAAAACAATAAAGAAAATACTTTATGCAGTTAATTATGGAAACGCTGAATGTTAGAATAGCATTTTAACCATATAAGAAATATGCAATGGTAAAGTGATTGTATTTACTTTCCTGTTGGAAATAGGTTAGATCATGGATATGTCTAACGGGGATGTTTTCAATTCATCTACACAGCTATTCTTATGTTTCAAATTTTCGCCACAGTTCGCTTACACCAACCCCAGATTCAAAACATATCAATGTTAAAATTAAATATACAATGAAATACCCGTATTCACTACAAGCATTGGAGATAAGAGGAGTTAATTTAGCTATATTTTTAGTTGTCATAATCTGCTCAAATGAAAGCTATTTTGAAGTGATAATCCACCAATTGGACATTAGAAACACTAGTATGACATGTAAAAAACACATTTAGCTGTGTACACATAACGCGTTCTGGCCCTTAAATTAGATTAAGCGTTCCTAAACAACTCCAACCACATCGACCGTAGGCTGCTAGGCATCATGAGTGATTTAGTTATTTATTTAAAATTTAATTGTTTATAACAGAGAAATAAAATCTCCAATAACAGTAATCAATATTATGAAAAAATAATAATTTAAACAGTACTCTCGTATAGTGTCAATCTTCCTGTTCACTTTCTAAAATAAAAATAACTAAAAAAATAAAAATATTGAGTAGAAAATACATCATGTAGAAAATGTAACATGTCAGAGGAATGATATAATTTTTTCAAAATTTCTTCAATTTCATCGCTTATCTACTGCTAGTTAGATAGCAAAGTGTTAACCTTTTCCTTAAATGATAGTCGTGCAGTCACTGCCACATAGAAAGATTCCGAAATGGTTTTTACTTTGGACATCTACCCTTACGCACACATTTTTGTTCTTTCTTTAACCTGAACTGTCCATCTCCATGGGCTTAGAGCCTATGAGGTGAATGAAAGACATTGAGGTAACATTGCGGCATCAGTTACACTACACATGCTAGCCAAAAGTCCTCTCTGACTGGATCGCCGGTGACTAGTTGAACATAACGCACTACCATAACGCATTGGTTGGGAATTGAGATGTATGAATACTGACGTGTTTTTATTAGTTTTGTTCTATTTATAATGAGAAAATAATACAAATATAAAAACATATAGTAATTGGCTGTTTATAAGAAACATCTTGAGTCATAATGTATTCTGAACATGATAAACGGATAACGACGCAACCAGACGAGGAGAAGCAGATTTCGACTAACAAGCTTCAATGGAGCAAATAGAAATATACGATTCCAACCCCTATTGTACGTTAACCAGCAATTAGATTTTTAAAGACCCTTGTACCTTGCTGGGTAGATTCAGCGTAGGACTTTGAAAGGATAAAATTCAAAAATTTCCACTTTTAGGGAACCAACCTTGGAAGTTATTTCGATTTATAACACCAAAGTTCAGACGAGAATATTATTTAAAAAAGAAATACTGTACTTAACGATATTTTTAAATACAATATTATCAGTTTACTTAACAAATATTGTAAAAAAAACTAACGAAACAAATAAAGAAATATTTTATGTCTTACTTAACAACTGAGAAATAATATCCTTCAATATTTAGTACGTAGCTTTACCAATTGCGATTGAATATTCAAGATCACCCGAAAATGATTTGTGTCAACTAACTAACTTAAGTAAAAAGATTTTGCTAAATATATTTACATCAATATTAAATTTTCTTAGATTATGATTTTTTCCTTATCCTCTTGGCTTCAGAGAACAGAGGGATTTCAAATTCCATTCAGGGATGTGTTTTATACTTTCTTTTTTATAATGAAGAAACGTATCGTTCAATAGTACAAAAAAATTTAACATATGAATAAAATTGCATACAGCTGGTTAAACAATAACCACAAAGGCTATTGCCTGTGTATGTGGTTTTAATATAATCACAGATCACAACACTCAAAGAGAAATAGTGGTCATCGAGTCAATGGTCAATGAGTCAATGAATGGTCAAAGAGAAATCATCCATAACACTACAAAAAAAGGTCCACAGCCATGTATATTATTCTGGATTGTTTGTTTCTGATTTGCTCTGATGGTGCAGAATAGCAATATGTCACGGTGAGCTGGGCCAACATGACCACAGACCACATTCCACGCGTGTCCTGAGTATGATAAATACTGTAACGAGCCCGAGACAGCATCCAATCCAACTAACCTCTGACTATTTTAACACTCTCACTCAACATCCTGTTACACCATTCCAGGAAGTGTATCATGTTTACTATAAAACATCGTGTCTGAAAATGACCTCGCACCTCTAATCAAACTGATAAGAGAACGAGAATAAGTTGATATGGATGAGTAGCAAAATCTCACTGAATTAGGTACCACTTTAAATAGCTTGTTAACCTTCAAAAATAACATAGACGCTAGTTTTAGGAGGTTTTATTAAAAAATAACTATTCTACTCAAAATTAACCAATCGCCAAACCTTTAAAACAACAAAACACCATATTCAAGTCTTATAACAGACGATGGATCTGTACATGACTAAAGTTATTTGAACAGCCCTTTAAGATAATCTGAAAACCTGTATGAAGTAGAAGTAGCTATTAACTTGTTTTTTCGACACAATTGAAAAGTTTTGAGATTGAGCTAAAACTGAAATTTGTGATATCAAATTCCTTTGAAAAAATCAGCCTTATAGCCACCGATGTTTTGTGCTTTTCTTGAGAAAAATAAAAATAAAAGCTCTAGGCGCTGAAATATTAGATTTAGTAGTAATATATTTGACTGAAATACGTAACATTGTTTTGTACGGGTTAAAATGCAAGGATGGAGGTGGAAAAAGAGCAAGGAGGAAGAAGGGGAGAAGTAAGTTTCTTTTCGTTTTCACAATTGGTAGCTGTCAAAAGGTGTTCAAAATCTTTTTTATTAAAAGTGCCAATTTCGAACCTTTCTGTTGTTTATGATTAGCTTATTTTTATTGATTGTCTTATTTTGGTAGCCCACTAAGGTAGTTGTCATGGACAATCACACAAAAGCCACCCAATAAACATTTTAAAATATTCACAAATACACTCAATAATGGGAATGCCTAACGCAACTCCATCTCAGAATACTTTAACGTTTGTAGGAATATTTAGAAGTTATTGAGATACAATTATAAGGTGCCAAGGCTTTGATAATAATTGGGTAATAAGATCGTAAATATGGAAAACCCCCTTTTACATTAGGTGATGGTGTGTGCAAAAAATAACAACTGGGACTAAGGAAAAGGGAACGAATAAAGGACTGTTAATTGCAGTCACTACCGAAAGGAAAGGTAGGTAAGATAGGACAGAGATGAAAAGGATAAAAAATATTTTGCTTAATAATACACCTGAGGTATTGAGATAAAGCTTAGCGCACAAAATATTTTTAGGAAAATCGTCCAAACCCAGTTCAGTATTTCGAGATGTGAACACGTGACCTCTTTTACTGAAGAAAAACACTCTAACCTCTGAATTATAAGGTAAAAATTGTCTTGTATCCATCATAATGAAAAATTAAATTCCCTATTGAGATTTCGATCAATACACAATCATCCCTGGAGAGTTTAAAATGCAATCACGAGTTTCGAACTGTTAAGGCCATTCATTTAGTTTTATCGAGCGCGGTCCGTGAACTGAACTGTCAGAGTGACGGGATAAATCGGCGTCTGGACCGGGCTGGGTATGAATGAATGTGGCGTCGGCGTCGGCGTCGGCTGGGGGAGGTCGGCGTCGTGGCGTCGTGGCGTCGCGGCGCCAGTGAGCGTCCGGGCAGCGTCGGGGTTCGCCGTGGCAAGGATGTGCGATCGTGGCCGTACCGCTATGTAACCACACGCGTGCCTAATACGTCACGAGTTCCGGAACTTTGCATTTTGTGTCTCGTAAAATACTTGTGGATTATATACTTTTAGTGTGCTGTAAGTTTTAATTACTAAAACTTGTTAATATAATATTAACTATCTTCTCTTATATTCTATTTCTTAACTATATATGAATTCCACTGATAAAACAAAAATATCATCCCATATTTTTTCACTGATAAATAAAGAATACACACCTTTGACGTCAAAGTAATAAATAATAGTTATTATAGAATAAAACTGGTACATTACTAACGAGTTTAACATAATCTATATTATTTGTATTTTTATGGTAATGTTTTCCATATCTTAATGTTTATCACGATAGTAAATTTAAACCATGACAGAATTTACACGAGTATACATGTACAGCTTTCAAAAGCTCCAAATGTAGGAATAAACTGTATTCAAAATCTGTGCCCAAAAGGTATGTAGATGTATGAGGAATAAGAATTATGCTCTAAATCATAAACCTAATCAATTTAATGCGAAATTTGTTTTAAATTCATTATCATATAACACTCAATAATATCATACTAAAAAAACTACAATAGTTTTATGTTAAGATACAAATATACTACGCCCCTTAAAAGCTATACTACGTAAACTATATTCATAATAATTTTTTGTAATAAATTAAAATTTTATATATTTACTAGTCCAAACTGAGATTAACGCGAAAACATTTTCTATTCAGTGGTATTAAAATTCATTTTTTGTCAAAAATACTATAACTCTAAATTAATATCACGTCTAAATACTTGATTTTATTCATTACTAATATTTTGGATTTTAATTTTAGGTTGGATAATTTTTTAAACATTTATTCTTGTTACATTGCTAAATAGAGTTAAAAACCTTGCGTATAATTCATAATAGAGAATAACGAGTTGAGAAGTTCGCTCGAGTTAATGAGAGTTAGTAAACAGTTCTCTTCATCCTCTTCTGTAATACTAAATTTCCGTTATACGACTTGTAATTTCATTGTTTTACTTAACAAAATGCAAAGTTTTCAAACTAAATAGCGATCTTAAAAGTTCAACAACTATCATTGTTTAAAGTAATTGCTACCAACAATGTAACGATTTAGAAGTTTAAACGTTTAATATTTCCAATAAATGTGTATATTATTACGGATAACACAAAAAATTACATTACAACTAAAATATTCCCTGTCTCAGGTTACTATGAATGGAACAATCATGTTAGATATTAAAGATCATTAGAAAAACTAAGTTGTAAGTTGTATGTTAAGAACTAGAATTAAAATCAGAAAATCATGTTTGTTTAAACCCAAGATAGTTTTTTATATCCTTTAAAAACCAGTTTTGAACTAGAACCAATTTTATTTATTATGCAGTTAGCCATATTATTGTCACATCGTTGAGTATGATCATATTAATAGTTGTGATTGGAACCGTGGCGCCGTCCTGAGCGTCGTATGAGTATTCAAGTATAGATCAATTGTAAAAAGAATTCAAAGCTTTTCAAAAAGAACGGTGCAAAACTAAACGGTTGGTACGCCTGATTCCGTGATTTCAAATGGCTGATTGTCACAACAATGGAAAGGGTGTGTTTTATAAATTTGTTTTGACAAGGCTATTTTTTATTCTCAGTTGCTTGGCTGAGTTTCACGAAGCTTATCAACAAAACCCTACAAGAAATAACACATCGAATAACAGTAGCCGTGCAGTCCGTAACTCAGTAAATGCTGCAGAACGGCTGGGCTGAGTTGAATTTTTGCTTGGATATTTGCTAAGCTTCTAATGGAGCTCACATTGAGCATACAAATATGGTGCTTAAAGTTTTACTCTGTTTTCGTAATATTCTAATCCAAAGTTTGCAAATGAATCAACCTTACTTTTACACCATTCTTTTTTAATAAACCTGTTTAAAGTTAATTTTTTCTATTTTCTGTATACAAAGGATTTAGCGTTAAGCATGATCGGTGGTGAAGGGGAGTGACGTAAGCATGCCGCTAGTACAGAGACTACAACAGGCGGTGTGACCGGTGTCGTCTTCAGCAATCATGGCCATAGTGATATCCTCGCGGTCCAAGGTGGTGTCGGCGCTCGTAGTGACGGCCTTCGGTCTGGTCCTCACCCTGGTCATCGGCAGCGCCCTTGGCTGGTTCGACCCCTCGGAGGACGACCTCTCACTACCCGTCAACACGAGACGTCCGCACCGCGGCCATGGCTACCTGGAGAAGGTAGGTGGCACTGCCGTAATGCTCATTGTTCATGTTTTGATTTAACTTATAAACAATTCATCTATAGCGATTGCTGATCTTGGTTCCTTTTACCTATGAGTAAAAAAAATTATGACATGATACTCGGTTTTAATACCAACCTAGATAAGATAGACATTATTTAATATTAGCATGTGCAATTTTTAATGATTTTCTATTTTATTCAACTATTGCACTTTTGTGAGACCTCTACACGTTTTTAATTTTATGTTGGCATTACAGCTGATCGCAATCGATTTCTGATCGTGTTTTTTATATTTAAAATTAACTATAGAACCTCTATACAGGATTTTCCTTAAGAAGTCTATTTCCTGAAATGCCTTAATAAAACTGAAATGATGAAGTAATTGAAGCCGATTATGTAGTTCCGTTACCGATCGTTAGCGCAAACAGCTAAGCAGAGCCAAGCAACCCCAACAATTAGGCTACATTACACTTGAGTATGAGTCCAATTCACCTCTACATTTTAATTCCCAGTCGATATTTCATAAATATTAAATAGAAATGAACAGCTTTGAGTGTTTTGATGTTGGTAGGAAAACTGTAATTTTTCGTTAGATTGTTTTTTTCCTCGTTCAATTGTATATATCTTATGATATACAAATCCGGAAAAAGTGTTGGAGGTTTAACAAATAGTGTTTCAAACACTTTTGCTAAAATTACTAAACTACGATAGATGAAGAAATCAAAGGTGCGAGATATACTAATTCAAAAACACATCATGAAAAAATGAAAAGGGGCTATGTATTGTACTGAATTTTATTTTAATTAAAGTTAATATGAATTGGAGACATAATCAGTGTACAGGTATCTCTTTTACAATATTACTATTTTGTACGACGTATTCTGTATGAGAAAAATATGTTTTAGTTACTTGTGTTTATACATTAAAATCTAATTGACTGAAATTTCGGAGGGTATTTGTTAACATATTTTGATTTTTATACCTGAAACTTGTTATAAATGAATGTATTATAAAATCTGGAAAGCATTTATCAAAATTTTATTGAAACAGATTTTCATGTTTATTTACTTTTGCTTATTTAAGTAACTTTTACTGGAATAGATAATGAGTCAGTTATACCGTTTATTGTACAAAGTGAGTCCGAGAAAATCTTGTATCAAGATTATTTTTTTAATTAATTTATATACTCTAGCGGCATTCAGCGACATGAAATAAAACCCTTGTAAAGGCGAATATAATTTTAATTAACTTGGGAGTTTCTTTGCAAAACAACAGTATTTTAAATTTTCCCACACGAATCCGCCGAGAACTGCTTTTTCAGCTGCATGGCAACTCTCACTTCCGATCTGTATCTAATTGAGTTTACTTTTAATTAGTCTTTCTCAAATACCGATGTAAAACTTTCGTTTTACTTATCATTAAAACCATCATTGTTCACTAAAGTTCATTGTTGTTGTTGTTGAAGTTAAAAAAAATATTGATTATTTTGGAAAAATATTAAAATAATATTTCTCCGTCGTTATTAAACGAATAAGTTAAGAGAGACGTTCAAGATATCTGAGTAGCCTTTGACGTCAAACCTATGAATATTAATGCATATTTAATCTCTATATATAAAATTGAATGTATGTATGTCTGTATGTATGTCTGTATGTATGTCCTTTATGCGTTGCCAAACTACTCATCCGATCGCCATGAAATTTTAGGAAGTTGCTCTACATGTGTCCGGGAAGGTTTTAGTGAAAAAATATTTTCGAAAACCCCATAAGTTTCCATTTTATGGCGTTTTAAATTTCTAATGTTAACCTTATGGAGAGTAAGTTTGTTTACAAATTGTCTACAATGAAAACATTTGATTTCTTAACTACAGCTGATTGGTTTACTTTCCATTAGCAACATGCTTTACTATCCAATGCCATCTGAATCATTCATTAATGTAAAACTACGAAGTAAATGTGTACTGTAAAAAATGAACAGCTTTATTCACCACGTTAATAGTTTACGGTTTTGGGGGATTATGTATTTATATTTTCATTTTCTGTCTGATTAAAAGCCACATGATTATTTGTTGGCCAAATTAAAAATAATTACAATGTTTTTTATATATTACGTTTATTATAATAATCAGCTGTTGAATATCCTTCCTTTAAAAGCCGTGCCACAGTTAGGTTTGGTTTGGGTTTGGATTGGATTTGAAAATTGCGAATTAATCCAGATTTATTTTATGGGAATGCATTTTTGTTTTATGGGAATGCTATTAATATGTCTTATCGTTTCAGTATTGTTATACACTATGCCACGACCCAGAATATATAACCTTTCACAATGAAGCCGTAATGGTATTAGACTTCAGAACATGGCCAATCTTAAAGTTAACATGTATTTACTGTCAGGCGTTACGAAGTTCGCCGGGTCAGCTAGTATTTTAATACATACAAGAGATCTGTAAATTTTGCAAAAACCGAAATGAAACATTTTTGACGTTCTCAAACCATTTAAACATTTGGTACATCAATGATGACCCTCAATAGTGACACATGTTTTCTCACGATTCAAATATAAGACTAAGTACTACGAATGTTATGAAGAATGGAAAATTAACTTCGATGATTGGAGACGGTGGCAACGTCCTGTAATCCAGCTACTTCGAGGTCAGGAATTGTGGATAATTGTGAGCTATGTTCGGTGGGTTTAGTGTTCTCCTGTGTGGATTAACGTCTGGACTATTGAATACTACGTTAATCCGCAAAGACCATCAGGCCGTGGTTCGGAATCCACGTTAAACTGCAGGTCCCTTAGTTTGCCATCGGCTGTTGGGCTATTAATTTATATCGTCCTGAGCATCTATTAGAGCAGTCTAACAGAAACATATATGTACGGTAGGTCATATTTTAACACTGTGTCATACAACTTGTAAAAAAAGGACAGGTCAATAATTACTACTTAGTAATGCAGTTAAATAATTTAACAGAATTTATGACATTAATATATTGACGTAAATAGTAAAACGTTAAAAAAACATTCAGTACTTAAAAATGACAAGGAGAGGGCGTCGCTGAATAATCTATATTTGGTCTTTCCCAAATCTATATGTACAAATTACACAACTAACATCCTGTAGGGGTTTTTTACAACAAGTTAAAGTTCTTGTCGTTTAGTGGACCATTTAATATTGAAGGTCCAGTGGGAGAAAAGGAATCTAAAGAATCCTATGTCTTGTGGCCGGACAAATATGTGAGACGAGAATCCTCTTCAAAGGAGCTCGACTCAAAACTTCGCCAACATGGAGTTTGATTTTATTTTCGTATTAACTCTATAATAAAATCATTTATTTATAAATAACAAAAGAAGATATACGAGTAACTCTTAAGGAGGATTGACTTTCCAACCCATCAATTTGTTGAGTCTTTTTAACGAGGGCTGTCTTAAGATGCCTTAATCTCTTGATAGAGACAACGATTCTAGAATATCTCTAATAAAATGTTTTTTTTCAAATATTCTAATTTAATGCTTACCAAAGAAAAATTCAAGAAAATAATTCACAATAGATATTAACTATTATTCTTAAAACCTTTTCCTTTATACAAATAAGTAATTTATAAATGAGTTTAATTAAAACTTATTATTTATCAATACTTATTTTTGTTTCAATATTTTTTTGAAAAGTATATCCCATTTATTTTAATATTTTTATTTATAACTTAGTCAAAAATGCAATCGTTGTACTTCTCAGGTCACATGTATCTGTGTAATAGTATTCCTAGATTATTTTGTGTTGAACGTAACATGTTTATCTGTACCACAGATCAAGAGAACTAAAACCAAATTTTGGAAAACAATCATTGTTAAAGGTTTCGGTGACAGATTATTGGTGGAAAATACAAACAAAGCCAATTTACAAACTAGCCACCAACTATTGATGATCGACAGAGCCGAACATTTACACATTGTTACGTCACATCAGGGTTTTATGAAGGCTTTAAAGTTGGTTTACTGATGTTACTAAACTTTATTAATGGGAGTGATAAAACCAACTATTAAAAGAGTTGGAAAAATTATTTATAATATCACTATAGAATTAGTATTGACGATACTATATATGATAGAAAAAAAACTTAAAGTTTTTCAAACACTAGCCGAAGTACTCGCCCTTTGTACAGGTAAAAAGGTTTGAGAGAGGTTACCTTTTCTCTCCGACATGAAATAAATATTATAAAACATTAAAATTTGATAAATAAAAAAATGCTTTATTCAAGGTAAAATACTTTGCACAATAAAATAGGTATTTACTAATTGTATTTTATACTAAACACGACCTCAAAAACCTATTAACACGAGTATCTACAACATGACAAAGAATCTCCTATTACGTAATATTGGGAAAGGATAAGGAATAACGTAGGCGTAGCCAGAGAGGATTAAAAGGAAATGAATATGCCTATGTGTTGCATGGGTCTAAGAACTACCTTTGTGTAAAATTTCAAGCCGGTCAGTTGAGTATTTTTGCGTTTACTTGCCACAACAAACCCACAAACATACAGAAATCACATCTTCTTTATAATATTGTAAATATTTAACATTCAGTTATAAACAACTAGTAATGATGTATCCAAATAACACAAACCACGTTTTACTCCGAGGTGAATATGAGAATGCACGTAATCAAATTGACATGTCTAGAACTATTCAACACGAGAATAGCAAACGTACTTGCCACTATTCCAGACCGGATACCAATACACCGGAACAGAGACAAATATCCCTTCCGTCTTTGCTCGTTTGTCTTCTTTGTATTGGTTTCCGCTTTAGAGGTTTGCCTTTTTGCATTACATATCTTTTATTTTCAAAAGAATCGGCTTTTCCTTCGTACATTTTTTACATAACCTAAAAAACGATTTTGGAACTAAACTCAGTATAAAATACAATGAGCCATTTTTAGCTGTTAAATGAAATATATAATTACTTAAATTAAACAGGTTTGAATTTGAAACACATTCTCAGTTCCTCAAAAAAATAATATATAGGGGGCAATATATTGTATATAAAAATCACCCTTTTTAAATAACTACGTTAGCAATACTTTTCTAATATTTTTAACTCACGTTACACATTGATTTGATGTGTGTCATAGTTATCATTTTAGTATTTAACTCCACACGCACTAATAGAGAAGACTCTCTCAGTCTTAAATAAATATTTACCTTTTAAAATCCTTATAGTTCCTTATAGAACCTTTTTGTTATATCCATAAGATAAATACGATTACAGACATTTAAAACGAAAACCTCCCAATATTAAAATGTAAAAAACCCCAATTAAATTGTATTTCAATATCATTAAATAGTAAATGAACATAATATACGAGATGGAATATCTAATGTTGTTTTACTATTATGTCAACATAAATTGAAAAGTACAATACTAGAAAATATTATAACTCATCTTGTACTCACTTGGAACTTTTTCCCCAGAACACCCAATCTATCTGGCTGTTTCCTCATAGCTATTTTCATTCTCTTTCTCAATAGTCTGGCCTCTTTGCTTGGAAGTGGGCTTCGGAAAACATAGTATGGGCAAATTATGTCACTATTGGTCTATTTAAACAAGTGTTTTACTTATTTTGGCAACCTTTTAGTCTGATACATGAGATATTTATCAGTCTTTTAGCTTCTATACATGAGTTCCAATAAACAGTGACATTGAATTGCCGAATAGTACTTAACAGGTTTCCTCGATCAGCTTAAACCGAACTGATATACTTAAGATTAAATCTATGATTTATCTGAAGTATGAGATATGAAGTACAGCAGGCAAAATAAAATATAAACCACTATCTTTTGATTAGTGAGTGTTTCGATTATGTTAAACTTTGACCATGATATACAATAAACTACGGTGTACGTAACTAATTAGCATGTCTACCATGGTGAAAATACTTTTAAATAATATTATTTATGTCCATATCCCCTTTTAATTTTATTTATTTACTTTTAAAATCTTATAAAAAAGCTGTTTTAAGTTGCAGAATCATCATTACAATAAGTAAGATACGAATGAAATCTACCACCTTCTACCACACACCACAGATCTACCACAGTTTGCAAATGTTTACTTATATAGTATGTGGCCTACTGCAGAAGCCAAATTTGTAGAAAGTATGAGATAGAACATTTAGAAATTCAGAAGACAAAAAGAGAGTAGACAACTTTCAATATTTTTACTATTCCTCTATTCTTATTTAAAAATTTATCTTAGCTCACGTAAAACACCAAACGATTAAAATTATCTGAATATATTGTATAAAACTATTTTGCTGTATATATTAAACTTTTTTATTCATCACAAAAATTCAAGAATCTCATTGCTACTGTAGCTAGTTTAGTGGCATCTTTGAAGTTGGTTCATTGCCTTTTAACTGTCTGTGTTTTATGATTTTTCGTCATGAATCATGTTTAAAAACATATATAAACTTCAGCTGAGTTAATAAAAAAATAATCTTGAGAAATTCCGTCTTGGAAATATTCGTAGAATTCGTTGTCTCACAACTGAGACCAATATGTTAGGAATGTAAGGGTTGCCCTTGCCCGGCCAGACTTTGCGAGCG
The DNA here is from genome assembly GCA_023375725.1 of Nephotettix cincticeps. Taxonomy (NCBI): domain Eukaryota; kingdom Metazoa; phylum Arthropoda; class Insecta; order Hemiptera; family Cicadellidae; genus Nephotettix; species Nephotettix cincticeps. Next base: position 55,338,111 of record CM041787.1, read on the forward strand.
GCATTCCAGTCTCTCCAGATACTAGATTTATTAGTTCTCATCTTCGGCTTGTCCCCTTCTTGCGGGAGGATTTTGCCTATATGTAAACCAATTTATAGTTTTTACTATCATTTACTACGAACATCATGCTAAAAGTCCAGTTCAAAAACAGTCTTATCAGTAGGGTCTAAAGTAAACACATGAGTTAAAAACAGTGAACATGTGTAAAAAGAAATTAGAGTAAATTCAGTGTGTGCCAGATAATACATTAAAAGTATAACATCGAAAAAACTTGTAATCATGGACAATATTTGAAATAGATAAATAACATTGGCTTATAAGAATTTGCAAAAAAATGAATTCGAAAAATGCAAAAATAAAATTTAGAGGCAATTAAGGTAAAAAAACCATTTTTTATCGAAAGCTCTAATTATCGCGGTCATTCTTCCATAGTTTTGAGAGAAATGACTCGTCGCTGGAAACACAAGTTAATGAATGGTTTTACTGAACTTGTTGATTGAAACTTTTAATGAATTGTACAGCTTTTTGTATACATAACTATTAAAAATAAATGTTAATTTGTGTTATTTCGAGTTTATCAACGCCAATGACATTTTTTTAACGTTTTGATAGAAAATTATGGAAAACCTGGTCTTTTACTACCTATCGTTAATTAATAAACCCAAAATACCAGAGTGAAAGCGATAACGATTCTTTAGTTTATTAGATTTAAGGTGATACTTTAAACATGGATGTCTTAGCTCTGGGGGGAGTGTTAGCAATTTGCATAGCCAAAATTTGAAATAATGATATCATGTGGTTAGTGACGTCATAGTTTGGTTATAAGAACAGATGTTTAGATGAGCTGAAAAAATCCCCTTTAACATATCCATGATCTAACCCACAGGGACGTTATATTCAGAAAATGTTTACAGATTCTACTTATTATTTATTTATGACAAAAATATATTCTGCGTTTTACAACTTGTCTTACATACCGTACCGTACACAAGATGGGTTTACTGCTAGTAAAAGTGAAATTTGATTTGAATATTCACATGAAAATTATCAAACTAGTGATGAGAAATTAATTTTCACGAAACATTAACTGAAATTAATTAAAAAGCTATATACAGTCAACACACCCATAAATGCATATTTATTTCATATTTTGTTCTCTTGGAGTGTAAACGGTAACGAAGTGGAAGTAACACTCCTTTTGAATGTACAGTATCACATTATTCCAGTGGATAGTCGGAATCAATACAAAGGTATGTCTGCGGCAGTAATCCAGGCGCAAGTTATAGCCTCTGGGTCTCAGGTCTAAGCTTACAGCATAGCGGAACCGGCCGTTGTAAATTACACTATCCGGCCGCAGCAGTTAATACAGGGTGTGACACAAGTGTCGAGTTGAGCACGCCATCTAGGATGATGTTCATAGTGGTTGATAACATATACGACGTGGATACCTACTGCACGATTGGAACTATGTAGTGGTCTAAGGTTTCGTCAAAAACTAATAAAAATATCGGAATTGTCACAGTATACGGTATAGTTCAATATTTGGAAAACTTTAAAAAAGAAAACATTAATAATGTTACTGTATAAAAATAAAAATATAATACTGTATTACAAATATATTAATATTATATTTAAAACATGTTTTTATTTACTTCCCTGTGGGAAATAGGTTAGATCACAGATATGTCTAAAGGGAATGTTTCCAGTTCATCTAAACAGCTGTTCTTATTCATTTATATAAAATTCAATACAATAGCTCTGTTAGTTTCTATGGAAACTGTATATATTTTCCATTTTAAAATAACGAACAACCCTAATAAAACATATCCATGTCAAAATGTGAAGTTTTTCAGCTAATTTCTTGCTCGTGGCTAAATTACGTTTTTAAAACTGGACAGTTTGATAAATTTATTAAATGCAGTGTCCTGTACTGCTATTGGAGGTCAAGAATTGTGGATATTTGTGGGTGATGGTCGGTGGGTGTAGTGTTCTCATTGTGGAAACGTTAAAAAATTAGTTAAAATACGGGAACGGATGTAACGGTATAGTTCTATTTAAATAAAACACAATTTTTTTTTATTTTATTATAATGTGTTCTACAAAATAGCATATTACATATTAAGTTTTAAACTTTTAATAGTTATAAAAAATATAAAAATAAAAAATTAGTTTATTAAACACTGTTTTATTCATTTTAAATATTGGAATTAAATACTCTGTTAGTTTTTGGAACACATGTGCTCTACAAAATAAATTTACAAAATCAAGATTTTCATCTACCTATGATACATGTTCGTAAACATCGATTTTTTCTGGAATAAGACTAAGGGGGAGGCTCAAAAGGGGTCAATATTTTTATTTTTATTTTTGATAGCTTAAAACTATTTAAAAAAAAATAATTTTAATTATAATAAGATTTGTTGAATTCCAAAAACATAGGTTCCTTATTCCAATTGACTGTTGTGTCGAGAAATATGCAACCTCAGTTGACACAAAACACAATTATTCAACAATCGTTTCTAAGACTTAGACTACGAGAGAATTACCTTATCTCTATTTTTTAAATCTCGATACACAGTTCGTTCGGAATCCATAGGCAGTTCACTATAATTGTTAAGAATTGTTAAAAAATCCATTTCGGAAATGAGTTGTTATAAAATTACGTTTTATGTATTTCAAACATGCAACAACCAACAACTGTTGAAATTTCAGTGTTGCCAAAATAGAAATCTGAAATTGGATCACCCTGAACCATCCAACAGCGGTTACACTTGGTGTAAGGTATCTAACTCTTGCCGTATGAGCTACGCTGTAGAGTCGCATTGTATCCACTGGTATGTAACCTGTATGAAAATGTAAATTTGTCTTAAGTCTTTCGCTTCTCACATAAGTATAATCAATGTTATTAGTTAAACTATAATAAGAAAATATTTCTTTTAACTCAATAGATCATAGAAAATGCCATAGAATCGACATATTATAAAAACAAAGTAATATATAAATTAACTTACACATTGATTTACGGAATTCATTTGAGTTGATATTTATCGATTTTGCGAAAATATTATACTTTTTTTTTATTTTGGCAAAAAATTGAATTTGTATTTACTGAGACTTACCTATTTCACCTTTAAAAGTTTAATGTAATGGAAGTGGTTTATACTGATTATAAATAATATAAATAAACCATTTCTAATAATTTAACAATATTAATTATTGTTAATATTACCTTCGTTGTTAAAATCCCAGAGTTAATAATTTTACTAAAAATATTTTATTAAAGGTGAGTAAAGAAATAATTTTATATTTTTAACACAATATGAAACAAAGTCTTGAAATCCAGCGATAGTATCTAATAAAATCTGAAATTATTTACCTTCAAACATAGAATTTCTTCATACAATTTTAAATGCTTTGAATTGATTAAAAAAATACTAATAACAAAATAATTTATTAGTGGTTACTTGTTTGTTTGAAATTCATGACATTGATGGATTTTTAATTATTTATTTTACAATTAATTGGACTTTTCCTATCGCTCTTGTGTTTTAAACCACACAACGTTTCTGGAAGTAGAGAAACTACTCCCGTTTTCAAATGATTACATAATAATTTACATTTACATTTAAAATTGAATGTTCAAGTTACCATTTTGTATTATGTAAATCATTAGTTAATCACTTGAAAACGGGAGGAGTTTCTCCACCTTCAGAAACGTTATGTAGTTTAAAACACAAGAGCAATTGGAAAAGTCCAATTAATTGTAAATTAAATAACGGGTTACTTATAACTCTTAGGTTCATCATCATTAAATAGTCGAATGTTATTTAGTATTCAATAGAGAGTTGATAAAGAATTACGTAGAGAAAAAGTTTTCACAATGAATATTTTATTATATATTTTATGCATTGTAAATTATCCGTAAATAGATGTATCGTTACTTAAACATTATATTACGAGGAAAACCCCGCAAGTAATATAATATTCGTGTTGTCTTTGGCAAAGGCAATGCTACAGTCGTATTGGTTTTGTAACATGTACCCACTCATGTTTTCCCTCCTATGGTAATCCGTGTTCTTGTTAGTATGTTTTTATATTAACAACAGGATTTTTTAAGGATATACATTTTAGTTGTTTTTAGTATTGAATTATTACCTACTTTTATATACCTAGTACAACACGATAAATATTGTCCATGGCTTTCAGTTTTAAGAAATAAATTTCTTGACAGCTTTTTCATATATATTTAAAACCCATATTTGTATATTTAAAAAAAGGTAAGCACATTCATTGACCATATAAATCGAATCGTATGCCTTTTTTGTATTATATAAAAATGACTTTAAACCCAATAAATGGTTATACGAAAAATTTGATCCAATCGTTTGTGCCCTCATAATTTGTTTTTATTTGATCTAATTCCTAATTTAACTATCTTATCTAATGTATTTAATTGCTTAATTGTTGACTGGTTTTATGTTTTACATTAAACATGAGGATTGTTACAGGGCGAGCTTTTTTAAATTCATCTCATTAACATTTTAACTTTAAAAACCTTTTAACTTTTAACTATGGAGGTGGTTGAAAAACATAAAGGTATCGTAAATTAAGTATTTACATAATAGCACTTTTCTCCGCTGTTTTAAAAGTTTTTTCTCTCATACACTGCTAGAAAAGAAAACAATTAATTCAGAAAAAATAACAAATTTAACATTTAATGCAAAGGCTTCCCCTGTCAGGAGCTAATACATATCCATGTCAAAAATTAATACGTGGCTCTGAGCCCTCTCCTCCCTAAAATTGGAATATTCCATTATGACATTTACTCCTCCGAAGTGTGACGTCATATATGAAGGACGATCAGTCATGTGATTAGGAATCTATCAGTATGAATTATCTAATCATAATAAAAAATATTTCAAAATTATTAAATGCAACGGCAAGACGGATGAATCAAATAAAAACGTCTAAGCACAAATCACATTATTTTACTTTTTAAATTATGGTATTTTCCATAAAATATATTAACTTTTTAAAATAATGTTGGATCATCTGTTGGAATCATTTGTTCGTGGATTTAAATCTGTCATTTTTATTGCTGTTTCATAAAGTATATTTGATTTGAACGCCCTCTGGTCATTTAGAATTTTATGAGGCTCTTTTTAACATCTTCAAACTATTTCTATTTCAAACTCCTCCATAGTGTACATGAGTTCATATATTAATAGTTGAAATGATACAGATGATTTCATTAGAAAATAGTAAGTCCTTATACAATAAAATACAATACGCAATACATACAGTGTGAATCATAATACATTACAATATGCATTGCAATCCTTGGCGAACGCACGTGTTTAATTGCTAGATTCATTATTACCGCTTAGCCATTAACGGTACACCCATTTAAGTAGCCTATTTACGGCAGATTTTATCTAAGATCTCTTTGCCAATTTTACTGCGCAGTTACACTTTATCGGGTATATCCAACCGTGAATACATCGATAGTAAGATATGTACTCGATAATGTTCGATGCGTTTCTACTGTTATGGTGGTTATATCTAATTTTAATGCGCATATAAATGAAATACTATGGTATTTTTAAATTATGAGAATACTAATCTTATTGCATATTTGTTTAAAGTAATAGGTGAAGCTTTTGCGCAATTAAAAAGACGATATAATTCATTTCTCAGGATTATTAGTTACTAGACCAATAAACAAATGCAAATAAAATATAGCGTACAGCTATTTCACGTCTTGTTCACAAACTAATTTGTAGATCAAAAATAAACCATGAAAGTATTTGGTAATTAAATGTTATATTATGTAAGTTTTACTAACAATATTGAACTATTTTGTTTTAATTTTCGTCGTCATACGTGATTGAAGCAGCACGCAAACAGCTGTCAACATACATTTGACATGTTGTCAATAAGTAATCAAGCGATCGGTCGTCGTTGTGGATGACACACTGGTCGATGATTAGCTGTTTGTTTATATATAATCCTGCTGGTACGCCTACTTATCGCTTAATTATCTCCTCATGAAACCTTTTATCATGCATTTTATAATTTTTATAACTGAACAACCTATAAACTAAAACTATCTGTATTATTTTTTGTTCATGTCAACACCATAAAGGCTTCAAATTACTTGTACAGCCTCGTGATCCTGTAATTATAATAGCAACCACAATTACGTACTATTTTGAGTTGATTTTCAAACTCAAAAATCAAGCTTTTGTTCCAAGAATGAATCATGGCTGTCACGGATAGTCATGCATGGTTCATCTTCACAGTACCGCCCCTTAATGTGTTTTCTGTGGGTTTAGATATACAGGTTGTTCATTAAATTCGGGGACAAACTTCGACAGGTGATAGTGCTCATCAAAATAAACAAAAAATTTCCTATAACTATTTGTCAAAAAATCCTTCGTTTAGCCGCTAGCCGCCATTTTGTATTTTTTACAAAAAACGTTATATATCAAGAACTATTTAAGATACAGAAACTAAACTTTACACACATGTTTATTGGTCGAAGAGACAAATAGTTTCAAATTATTATTGAATTTGATTTCATATTTTCAAAATGACGGTGGTTAAAAATCTTTTAATGAAAATAACAAAAAACCCATTAACTTTATAAAATTTTTACACGATACAAAGAAGATTGCAATTTTAATTTCAAATTAAACGGTACTTTGGTGAACGAAATCCGTCCACGGGTAAACGAGAAAATACACTTTTAATGTTAGAATACAGGGCCCGTGCGCCACCGCGGAGCGACCGTTGCTAAGAAGCGGAGTTCAGCTGGCACATCGCGGCTTCTTTGTTAAAAGATTTTTAACCACCGCCATTTTGAAAATATAAAAGAAAATTAAATGATACTTTGAAACTATTTGTGTCTTTGACAAATAAATATGTGTGCAAAGTTTGGTTTCTGTATCTTAAATGGTTCTTGATGTATAACGTTTTTTGTAAAAAATACAAAATGGCGGCTAGTGGCTAAACGAAGGATTTTTCGACAAACGGTTATAGGTGATTTTTTGTTTATTTTGATGAGTACTATCACCCCTCGAAGTTTGTCCCCGACTTTAATGAACACCCTGTATATGTGTTATTTTTTACGACTCTCCAATATGGAGAAATCTATAATATTATAAAGAAGAGGTGGTGTCTGTATGTTTGTTTGTTTGTGGGTTTGTTGTGGCAAGTAAACGCAAAAAATACTGAACCAAACAGTTTGAAATTTTACACAAAGGTAGATCTTAAACTCATGCAACACATAGGCATACTCATTTCCTTAACATCCTCTCGGACTACGCCCTGTGAACGTCCTAAGTTTCAATGTTTACATTTTTAGAGAATGAAAACATAAAATTACTTGAATGTCAACAGCTGTGAACACTAAAATTTGACAGTTCGGGAAGAAGAAGAAGAAAGAGCTGCCGTGACCGTCCTAGGTTTCAATGTTTACTTTTTCTAATGACAACATCCGTTTGCACTATATTTTGACAGTTCACTGCTGGATCGAAATTAGTGAATTATTTGAAATAGTGGAATGGTAGATTTTAAGTTTTTTTCGACGACTGTCTCTATTACATTAATCCTTATCCTCTCCCAATATTTGACAGATGTTACTTTGAAATGTTGTAGACACTCGTGTTTTGTCATTTTGTAAACAATGAAGAATTAATTAACAATAACTTAAATGTATCAGAAGAGCCTACACCTTTCAGCCTTTTTTTTAACCCATGCGAAGAACGGGTACTTTGGCTAGTTATATCTAAAAAAGCTTCATGTTTGAGCTTGAACATGAACTCAATATAGTTCAAAACCGTGGTTGCTATTATAACTACCCTACAGGATCACTTGATGGCACATTTAATTTAAAATCGTATTCTCGTGAAAAAATAACATTCATTACCTTTACAACATATTGTTGGAAACTGCTTTTACTTTATTTGTTATTTCTAAGTGCCATAAAGTTGAGTGAAAACTGGAACGCGTTCGAAGAATTAAAACAAATGAATCGAACGAGCGAAGCGAGTAAGTTAACTATAACTAAAAGCAAACTTTTTTAATTTTCCCCATGGCTACAATTTACTTCATTGAATTGCTTTACCTAGAGTAATTACAAAAATCAATATATTGTCCTGAAACAAAGAATCGTGACACATAATTGGAGCAGTATTACAGACATATTGATCTGCTCCTAAAGAACAATAGAAGCCTACAGTTGGAATTCCATTGTTCTTTCATATCAAATGAATAAAATACCAGACAGGTCTTGAGTACTTTTGTATTAGTGATACCCTATTTGTTAACTAGTATATTCGGTGAAAATGGTTTTAGGTATTATATTTTTCACTTTTGTTTTTATTATATATGAATAAATTTTTAATATATTGTATTTAAAAACTAAAAGATCATACTATTAAAGAAAAACTTAGTGCTTTCTTTGTTTCCCACTCTATTATCTTTAAGTTTCATACTTTAAGTGCGTTTCGAACAGAGTACATAAAAAACTAACTTTATGATAAAATAATGAATGTAAATGTATGTACGTTAAAGTACATAGATGTATATATTTAGTCAATTGCTTAACTTAATAGTTCTTTGTACTGAATACGGCATAATAAGAGGTAATAAATCATTGCAAATAGTCATACATCATAGTTTAATCAAACATTTCCTCAATGATTATTTGAATTTATCGTCACCTATAATAGCGTGAAATATGTTAACAAAGAGATAGAAATAATATAATTTTAAGTCAAACAGGGAAGTAATTTGATATACAACTCAAAGGGCTGGCATCGGTGTCAAGAGTAAGAGCAAAGTTTCAAGCAAGGAAGGCTTTTGAAAGGAGGAAATAACTTTCAAAATAGTAACAAGTTTTGCAATAGTAAATTATGCTAAAATGCATAGACATTTTCTTATAAAGAGACTAGTGTGATAAACCCAAATTGATTAAAAGTCCTTTTTTAGCATAAAAATGACTCGTGTTATCGGTTAAAATTATTCTTTATTTCCTTTATTTCATTTTTTGTCACTGGCTTGTTAATACAAATGAGAATAAAAAAGTATTTCATGTTTCAAAGAAATGAATCAACTTGATCTGATTATAATTAAAATTTTAATATTACTTTTACATACCGTAAGTATCAATTCTTAGAGTTGAACAAATAACCATAATAGTTAAAGAATATTGGGTGGCACTGAGTTTTATATGACGTATTATACTTCGGTATTTAATAAAAAAATTATAACAATAGATTAATAAAGGTAATTAAAACATACGGAAAAATGAGGAACGAAAACAAATATTGTTGTTTGGCTTTGACTGTTTGTTCGACAAATGCAGTACTAAAACAATAAAACAATAAATATTTTACCGCTAACTAATGGAAATATTTAATTATTCTCGACTAAAAATAACAGGTACAGGGATTTTAAACCAAATTCATGATTTTATATTTTGTCATTAGTAATTGGTTTGCCGTATATTAAAAATATAATTTTACAAATTTTTCATTTTTATATCAACAGTATGATCTTATTAATTGTAAATTTTGTTTAATTCCTTGATTTCCTTGATATGAACAATTATTTTCTATACATACGCATATAAAATGAACAACTACTTTTTCGGCATTCTTGTAAAATTTTAAATGTTATTATAGTTTGTAAACTATTTATAATTTAAAGGTATGACATTTCAGATATTCTAAACCACAAACCAGCTTAACTACAAGTCAAATTGTGTTGGGAATATTTGTAGAATTTACTGTATAGTAGCTGGCTGGAGTCAATATGTTCGGAATGTAACGGTGGACCGGGCCTTGCGGACGGCATTCCCTCGTCTCCAAATATAAGGTTTATTAGTTCTCAGGCTTCAGTTTAGTTTACAGTATACATAAGCAGAACTACATATTTATTTTAAAGGGCTCACGATACACCTCTGGAATAATGTTTTGAATTTACGAAAAATAAATATTCATTTATTTTTGTTGAAATATGAACAACATCGAGTAAAAATAATATCGCTTCGGCCCAACAGTCTACCCCTCCTTACAAAATAAAAGTAAGATAGATTTATTTATACTCTATACGGTACGTACACGCACGTAAAAAACTTATCATTTATCTGTTTTTAATAATTTATTTTTTTAACTTAACGCTAAACGTTCAATTGCAGTTTTAAAACTTGTATTATGTGGTTATATCATTAAAAACTTACAAACACACTTAACGTATAAGGTACCCATGGACTATTTGGCTGTAGGAAAATTCATTATTCAATTTGAATTCCAATTTTGTATTTTCATTTATCCTAACATTAAATTACTGTCTTTTTTCAAAATCTACTATTATGTGAGAAATAATATTTGGTTCTTTGATTTGTACTAAAAAATGATGAAATAAATGAGTCTAATACTGAACATATAAATTAATAAACACTTGACTATTAAATGAAACCTTTAAAAAATTTTAAGTACGTTGGAATAAGTTTTTGAGACAGCTGCAAAAAACAATTACGATCTGCATTGGTCTCCTATATCGTGAATCGGAGTAAAGTGTAATAGTGTACAAATTGCTCATATGATTTGCACACCAATATTGCGGCCATGATAAAACGACAACAACACCATCTGGTACCTATGGTTGCCAATAATAAACAGATTCCGGCTTTCTACCCACTCAAACTGATATATTACGGTTAAATTAAATTTTGTGTAACTATTACACAGTATCAAAATAATGCACAATGACCTCAGCTCAATGTGGATTTTATTAATGTACAATAATCTAATTTGAAGTATTTTATGTAGTTTTTTTGTCTTTTTGGAATTTTTTTTACAATTTATAAATGAAAAATAGAGAAAATAAAGTTTATTTTACACTATTCTATTCTTTTTTTTCAATAAAAAATTATCTGATACTTATCTTGTATAAAACATTGGAATTTCCACAGTATTTTTTACCAATTTGAACATGTTTTATTTCTATATTTGACTCGTCTGTACTCAACGACTCCTTAAATAGGTATTGTTTTTATGCAGTATCATCAAATTTCAGCTTTAAAATATATATACCGATATGTGAATGTATCCTCTAAGGATTAATAATTTGTAAGTTGTCCATCCCTTTCAGTGCTCTCAACGGACTCGCATATTTATGTCCCCCCTCGATAAAACTACTTTAATGCACGTTTGGTATCGTCGAAAATATAAATTATTTCTTACTCACCAAATACGTTGAAATTACCTGAATAATAGAGACATAAATATTGAATGTTCCTACGATGGACATACATAAATAAAAATATCTAATTGCCAGTATTCGTTTTTATTCATCAATCTTAAATTTTATACAATTATTAGTAGTTAAGAATTTTTAAACAAAAAATTGACTTTTTACATGCAGTCAGTAAATATTGATAAATTTATTTACAGTTATAAGAAATGAAATATTTCATAACATATTTAAAATGTGTATTCATATTTATAAATTAAAAATTATTATATGCTGTTTATTATTTTACACTTACTAGAATATTGTATGTTGTTATTGCTGTACTGTACTTCTCCGTTAAAAATTGTATTATTAAGGATTTTAATGCAGGGTTGAAATAAACTATTTAGTTATTCTTACAAACATGGGTAAACTATTTTTATTTTTCAACACTAATTTTGGATTTCAATTTACATTTAACTAAATGTCTACTTTAAACTTGCGTAACTTAATCTTGTTTTTCACTCACATGAAATTTTTTCAGGAAAGTCTCACAAGACATCTAATATTACTAATATATATTTTAATACGTGTATGATTTGTTATGTTTGCACAAAGATCTGGAAAATGTCTCCTGAAAACCCGTTTATATTTCAGAAATAACTAATTGTGAGTAAAATACGCTCTAGATTTTTCTAGGACCTAGGAAGACTTCACTATTAAATTCTTTTGAAATATTTACATGAGGCTTAGTAAACATTGGTATACATACATTGGTATACATTGGTATCATTGGTAAGTTTGAATAACTATTGACAATAATTTGTTTCTGTAAAAAACAAATAAAGTTTGATAACTGTAAAATATTATAAACCCAAAAAACATTAAATTGGTCATAAATGTTGTTCTTGGAATATAGGACTTCATTTTTAAGTTACAACTATTTGATTATTTCAACTTTGGTTGGGTATTACCGTTACAGTGTTTTAAGAAATTGAACAAAAATCATTTATTATTTCCTTTTTTCCTTAATCTAATCAAGAAATATAATGTTTCAAAGTATATTGCACATTGAGTTATTTTTGTATACTCGCTTATACGTTTCACAGAACAAAGCTTAGTCCCCTGGTACTATATTGTGCTAATAATTCTGAACTTATCAGTTAATTTAGAAAGTCACTCATATATAAGAACGGTCCTATTACATAGCTTTGAAATAAACGATATAACACAAAGTAAAAATAACAAGAGGAGTTCTGATGACATCAAAGTTCACATGCAAGATCATATTGCAGGAACATGGCGATAGCGTTCCCTTTTATGACACGCAATATTATTCGAATGGGACTCCTTTGTGTTTTCTAACAGCAAATACTACACTTCAATTTACCCATACGACATACAACGGTCACATTAATTATTGTTATTCATACATAATTTCCGTATAAACGGTTCTGTATGCACAACGAATGTTAATAACAAGTAAGGTAATCTCGGAGAACAACCGGTTCGATATCCTTATAAAGCCTATTCTACCGTGTAGTGAGCTTAGGTTAAATAATTGACCGCCATAACTTAGCCTGGATTACCATGGCGCGGGCTCCTTTGTATTGCGTATCGGTTGTGAATGTTGCCGGGATGCCATTCGATATACATTCGATATATCGATCGTACATAGTAATGTCGTATCACATGTGTTCAATAGAAATAAATGCTCTTTGTCGTATCTAGAAAAATTAAACAATTGATTAACGTGGTGAATAAAGCGGTTCATTTTGTACAGCACACATTACTTCATAGTTTTACATTAATGAATGATTCAGATGACATTGGATAGTAAAGTATATTTATAATGGAAAGTAAACCAATCAGCTGTAGCTAAGAAATTAAATGTTTTCATTGTAGAAAATTTGTAAACAAACTTTTTCCTCATAAGGTTACATTTAAATCAGACATTTAAAACGCCATAAAATCGAAATTTATGGAGTTTTAAAAAAATTTACTAAAACCTTCCCAGTCACATATAGAGCAACTTCCTGAAATTTTATGGCGATCGGATGAGCAGTTTGGCAACGAATAAAGGACATAGATGTACGCACATACGTACATTTATATATATAGAGATTTACGATAAACACACACTTCGTATATGAATCACATCTTGTATATTAATTCGTAATTCCGTGTAGTTGTGTTGATAACTGTTTTTATATTTTTGAGCAATAAAGAGATGTTTCAATTCTTTTGTATCTGGTTTATTTTTGTATCAAACTCATCGGCTATGGACGAATACAATTATTATTGAATTAACTATATATTTTAAATGTAAATAACAAACTTTTGTTTTGTTTAGGAAATCTTAGCTATAATTTTGTAACAATTAAACTGGTGATAGCCGTGTTTAAAACAATAGCACTGTAGTATAACCTATAAACGTAAAAAAATTTGATAATAAGTCAATAGCGAAAAGGGTTACATGCTATTACGAGCACTTTCATCCCATAAAACGTTGGAATGGTTCGCCAATATTAAGATGGGCTCAGAACTGCTGACGGTTGCTTGCAAAGAATCTTCATTGTTTGCACAACGCATCAAATTTATCCGCTACGCACAATTGTTTCCTTTAAAGATTCGTTTTTAAAATAACATTTTTTGTACCTGTTTGAGTAATTTCACGTTGAACTGTTACACAGTACTACTCGATACATGTTCTGTTAAAATCATTTCAATATGAACTCAACAAATTCATTTGATTTTTTTTGATAATTTTATAGAAAAGGTTTCTTACTAAAAATGCAGTTTATTTTGTAATTTGTATAAGAAATTTAAAGTAAAGCCCCATCATTTTTCTTTTGACATGTAACAGGTACAAGAAGGTTTAAATGAAATGTTAATTCGAAAAACATATACACCTTTATGCTGCAGTAAGCAGGCAAATTTTAATTTATCGTTAAACACGTGGAGTATGGCTCTACAGTCCAAATATTTCCTGGTTTTTAATAAGTATATCGCACTTATCTGCCAACTTTATACTTCACATTTCACTGGATTTTTAAGACCTAAATGTCAATTTTACCTTCTCGTGGCGGAAAACTCTTTGTACCTACAAACTTTGCATTACATTGCAATTTACAATTTACATTGATGAAGTTTTACATAACTTTCACATTTTTAATATTAATGAGTAAAAAAAAAGTTAAATTAAGGGTTGAGTTTAATTAAGTTTAACAGCTTGGTCTTAAAAAGTTAAAAACGTAGAAACAATTTACAACTCTTTAACAAAAAAGTACATAAAATATTTTGTGAAAATTTTCTAAAATATATTTACGGTTCATACTATATGAGCCTTGAATTCAACCTAAAGAAACTGTGACATTTTAATACACGAAACCAATTTGTTTACGTAAATCACACAAGGTTGTTTACGTAATAAAAAATAGTAGACAATTTAAATGAACTCAATAATATATAAGTAAACACGATTTTATGCCCCTAAATCTACACCCTTGACGGCAGTTTAGAACCTGATCATTATTGCAAAGTTACGTTACAGACTTAATGATTTCAGTGAATAAACGACACTAATTTAAAAATGTAAGTCACAGGACAAAACTTACAAATAACGATACGGTAATCTATCTAGATTTAACTATAATGCAATTGAGCTACAATTCGTTAAACAAATAGTATAGATATTGTTGCCTAATCAACCACTAAACATAAAACATGTCACGACGCCTGGCAGAAATGCATCAGATGTGTTCAGAGATGCAATATATACAATAACGGCAACATTGTGTGGCTTGAGAATGACAGCGACAAGTCTGTATATCACATTTCAACGTGCGGCATTTTTAAATAGCTAAGCTATGCTGAGAGTGAGTGAATAGTGTTGTAACATTTTTACATTGAATTTTCAAGCTTCCCAAGAAATCTAGTCTGTCATTGAATATACTAAATATATTTACGTTGTCTTATTTTCACGTTATATATGAAATTACTTAATATACAATTCAGTATTTTCACTAGAAAGTTTGAACTCTCCAGCTTACAGGAACAAAATACTTTAACCAACCGTCTGAACTATGATATAAATTTGGAAGAAAACAATGGTTCCAATATTTTTCAACAAAACTTCAAATCACTCTCCTCAGCCTTTTAATACATCTCTACTACTATCCAAAAAACAAGATCTAAAGTTCCAAGAAGGCATTTAAAATATTTGTCATTTATTAGCTACATCAATTAATAATATTGAATATATTAGATACATATGCATTATATAATCGTATATATTTAAGAGCCATAAATATTATTTTTATTTTATTTTTTCTCTACGAATTATTTTACCTTTAAGGAGGCAAAGCACAACATCACAACACATATAATATTGAAACATAGACCTCGACTTAAGATTAATTGTAAAACATGTTTGTATTTACTCCCCTATGAATCTATTTTCCTAGATATACCTATGGTATATCTAAAGAGAATGTTTTTAGTTCATCCAAACTGCTGTTCTTATAACCAAACTGACCAAATGAAGTCACTGTTTCAAATTTTGGTCTGGAAACTTTCCAACACCCCCCCTAGAGCTGAAAATCTATGTCAGTAATTTCATTACTGCAGTATCACACTCAATCTAGTATTTCATCTAATACTTTTCCAGTAAATGAGATCAGCCAAATGGGTCAAGTTGAATTGAAACCGTGAATCTTCACTTTAGAACATCCATCCGGACCAAGAGACACTTGCTAATCGTTTGGCAACTGACATTTGACTCAACTAATAGCTTTCAAACCTAATTCATCAGGGGTTATTTTTTATTTTTATTCCTTAAGGAAATTTTAAAAACCTATCCACCCAAAATTTATCTCCACGTTTTGCGAAATAATTGTTTTCAATTTATTTAATTTTGTCGGTTTCCATTAGTATAATATAATATAAATTATTTCATATTTTAGTCACCGAATGTAATATTTAATTTTCTAATAAAGAAGATTTCCAAAATATCTGCTGGGTTTTAAAAGACAACACAGAATATATTGCCAATTTGAGGGCATTAATATGATTCAGGGTGGAAGCCAATTTTTATTTGCAAATGAATTGCTTCAATTGTGCAGCCGGTCCTGATCTGAATATCGTCATGAAAATTTCAGAACTAACAGCACTTGTCTGTCGTATGTCTCGTTTTCACTCCAAAATTATGTTCGTTAGGAATCTTTTATTACATAAAACGGTATGATGTGTTTAAGGATGTGAATGTGTAATCAAATTGTCAAGAGAGACTTCCAGAAAAGTTCGTTTTTATCATGTTATCTTTTCTCAAAAATAAGTAGCAATAAAACAGATATAAACACATTATGCAGACTATTTAGGATTAATATTTTCGTTAATGTTGAGTAAATATTATTTTTATGGATTTATAATTAACTTTCCTTTGTCTTAAAAGTTAAAAGTAAAGCTTCACTAACTTATGTTTTTAAATTTACTGTTGTGATGTGAACCTAGTTTAGAAGTTTAGAAAACATGAAAGATTTGAGCGAAAGGTTTATTCTACATTTAAATATCTGTTTATGAAATAACATTTTACAGCACATTCATCATACCTCATAGAATTCACTGACTTTATTCATATTAGGTGTATATCTGGATAAAGTTTCAAAATAGTTAAATTAATTGAGTAGTAAAGTAAAGAAAATAGTTTAATCATTTTACAATTTTAATGTAATAAGAAAAATATATGTAAAGAAGCGTTTGATTATAAAAATAAACAACATTTTCAATAACCCCTTTAGAACTTATGGAAAATTAGGAATTTGAAAAAACTCTAAATCGAGCAGAATAAAAGGATCAGAAGAAAGCATTTCTTCGAAAATTACTATCAATGGGAACAGCTGCAAACTCGGTTATGAGCTCTCACAATGCTTACTATACCTTACTTTTATATCTCAGCGAGTAATAAACGTGTTCGTTAGTGAAAACACTCTGCATTATTGATGTTATAGGAATACAAATCTCATTTATTAAAATGTTATGTAAACTATTTACAAAAGATTCAAACACTTCTGAATAAATTTACATATTTTTAATGCTATGTATGTTGGATTTTACTGATAAATTAGTTTTGTTGTTTGCTACGTAACTCAAGGTTGGAAAATGATATGCAAACTCATATAAAAATTTTTATAGACCTATTTGTTCAACATAAAAATCTTATATGTTTATCTTTTTAATTTAATGTCAAACGTATTCGTATACCGATACATTTAATAAAAAAATTATAATTTTATTAAGTTCTATGCCGACATTTCTTTTCAGGAACACTATAACGTTCTCAAATTTCTGATAGTAAGCCTTACTTAAATTTAAATACTGTCAAAAAACTGAGTTTATAAGTCACTTTTTGTGGAAGGGTTATGTCGCTATACAATTCAAAAGGAATTACATAATTAATTTAATTTTGTCATAATTTTACTCCATATTTACTGTGCACGAAGATTATTTCCTCCACAGGGTGTTAGAGAGTTTTTTAATAAAAATAATAAAATTCGTAAGAAAGATTAGGATTTCTTGCAAGTCAAGCTTTTCAAATGTTAATCCATTGCCAATAATAGTACAGTACTAATACAACAATTCATCCCACAGATAAAATCTTTCAAATTTGAAAATCTTAATTACACTAAATGTATCCTAATTCTATATAGCTGTATCAATTACAATAGGCCTACCAAATCATCGTGTATAATTTTTTTCAAAAATATTTATAAACACCTTGAAATGCTTCTAGATAAAACCGGTCAGCTTAGAAGAATTACGCATTATATTTTTTAAGGGTTGTGAATGCATGAATAATACATGGTTGCAAATGAATGAATGCAAATCAGAACACAGAAGCAATCTCGACGAGCCAGGAGCGCCAATGCGACAACGTCATAACGCGGAGTGGCCCTGGCGCCTCCGCCGACGCGTAGAGTCTGCACCACCGCATACATTCTTTCAAGTCCGTATTAGTTTATGTAATACGTTAACAAAATTAGCTACTGAAATTCAGTCTTATTGCCCTATCAGCATCAGGTCGGATACCGCAGTGCCAACAATCACTTAATCAGCTGGTGGATTTTTATTGTTTACATTTTAATATTGGTAAGTAACTAATGGCATTCAAGTGTGGAGATTTCAGTATAACCGTGTCCCAAGAGCTTATAAGCTGTGCAAACGATCTTGGAGACAGCTTCATAAGACTACATCACGCATAATATCAATGGGAAGCCTTTACGTGTTAGTTTAAACAGACCGGGTTAAACCTATATAAAATTTATTTAATAAGAGATCATAATTAGACCAGTTCATGACTCAGAGGCAGTGGTTAAGCTGTAGGTCCCTTACATATGCCATTGACTATAACATTAACATGGTGCACTCACAACAGTACTTACTTTTCAGTTAAACGATGCTCTAAAACGCTCTCCGTTGATTGGCTCGATTTATTTTTCATAAATATGTACGGAAAATAAACCAAGAGTACACTCAAATCTGTATGTAAATTCTGGAAATAAATATTTATTATTCATTAAAGAAAACCACGTGCAAAACGATTCGGTGGAAGTCCCAAGTTAACGCAAGAACGTCACAGAAACCCAAGTGTTTACCCAATGTTAAATGACAAAAACAAGATTTTGAGTGTGTTTCATACCGGCTGAACAAATATAATTTTAAAAAGCTTTCCTATTTATATCAGTAAACCTAAGAAAATCCTTGTTGTTTTTCTTGTTATATAGTACTGTTCAAATTTAAAACAGATCCTTGATAGAACCATTCCGATATTTAATCTATTACACAAAAACAACACACACATACATACGAACATTGAAAAAAACATTAAAATTTTTTCTCTTCAACATAAATTGTGTATGTCCATTCAAAATGAATCATTTATTTTGTTTAAAAATTTTTGCAAAAATAAATTAATTGGATAATGGATATCGTATGTTTACTGAACATTGTATCTTTTACTCTAGATGCATACCCACTTTAAAAAGCAATTTTTTCATTTGTCATACATAATATAAATATTTAAAATTGATATTATAAAATATATTAATTTATGTATTTATATTAAAAAATACAACATTTTTATGTTTAAATATTCTTACACGATAATTTTGTTCAAGAAAATTGTTGCATTTGTATTCTTAATATGTTGAGTGTAAAATCATATCCAAAATAGTTTTTTTGTACCCCAGGTGTCTACATGTATTTTAAAATTTATAATTTTATATTTAAAATTAATCAGCTTATACACAATTTGTTTAGTTTTTATCTATCTTAATTAAATATAAAAAAATTAAACACATTTTATTTTATCAATTTAATCTTTATTTAATTAATTTTTTTATTATCTAATATTTTTTAAATTTGTATGCTTTCATGTGGTTAGAATACATTTACTACATAGTTTATGTGTTTATCATAATGATATTCTTTTCATGTTAACATATGGTGATTAAAAATTTTATATACAGATTAAAATTAAAATGTTATATAATTTTTTAGGTATAATTTTTCAGTGTTAAGTAAATATCACTCTTTTCATTTTATTTATGGAGTATACAAAAATTTCATGTTTGAATAAAATTTATAATTTTTTTTTTTAAATTAGTCATAAATTTGTATTTTGTTATATAGTACTGTTCAAATTTAAAACAGATCCTTGATAGAACCATTCCGATATTTAATCTATTACACAAAAACAACACACACATACATACGCGAATACCAAAGAACATTGAAAGTTTTTCTCCACTTACTACAGCATTACCTTACATCTCACTTTGTTCCTTCATTCAAAAATGTGTGTATGTGTGTTAAGCAAAATAAAATTGTGTAATGGTTTATCGTAGTTTTAACCTGAAGTATGTGATCACTTTATCTCAGTGTAGTCCACCTTTTACAACATCAGCTCGCACTATATTTGCTAGATATATCCAAGGTACGTAGTGGAAAAATGTTTGTATTTACTTCCCTGTGGGAAATAGATTAGATCATGGATATGTCTAAAGGGTATGTTTTCAGTTCATATAAACAGTTGTTCTTATGTTTCAAATTGTAGTCTTACAAATTGCTAACCCCTCCAGAGATAAGCATACCCTTGTCAAACATTGTGTAAGATATGTCCCATATATTTGGTGAAAGATGATGCCAAATCTTCATATTTTATCTCCTCATCCATGTTATAACGAAAATGTAAAAAATACTTTTGAAGGAGTATTTTTATTTTAAAAGTATTTAATTTACACAAAGTGTTTCCCTGTTTAAATAGTCAATACAAGAGGAATTTTAACAAGTTAATTAAAATTTGGGATTATTTTATTATAATGCTACTACAGTGTAATACTTATAGTAACATATTTGAATGTATTTAGAACATGCTCTAGTCTGGGTCTGGGTGTAAGTAGTGTCGGCTGTGGTCCCCAGGGGGCAGTGTCGTCGCTTCTACAAATACCCTGAGGTAACACTGGTTTCAGCAAATTTTATATTTCATTCCAAGATTAAATTTACAGAGAGATTATATAATTTTTGAGAGATACTATTTTTTTATCTTCTAATTTAAATATATATAATAGCTATTCATATATAACACGTACAAATTTACTTTCAATTTAGCTTTGAGTTTTAAGGTAGACATTTTAATTAAAATTCCAGTTCAACAGGACATAAAACATCCCTTATATTTTTAATAGAATTTAAAATAAAAAATACTTATGAATTAGATGAAATAGAACTATAAAAATGTTGAAATGGTAAAAATGTATTTATTTCTAGAAATTGATGAATAAATAATTTTTTACAAGAAAACATGTTTTTTGGTGGAAAAAATCATAAAGAAAAAATGGTTTACAATATTTTTATTATTTTGCTCCAGTGTATTGGTCATATAACAAAAAAATCCCCTGAAAGCTTCATCTTTATAATCCAAGTACATCCTGAGATGATAGGACACCAGGACAATTTAACATGGGGTTACAATGAAAATTACACAATTGATAAATAATACACTCATATAACATAAAGACTTTCTAGAAAATCATAAAATACTCATAAATTTTGGTTAAAAGAAAGGGATGTGTTAGACATAAAATGAAATAGATGAACTATTGTGCTAGTGTAGAAATAACAATAGATTTAATTTAGGGATGAGCGATAAGGGATGATACAATATAACGAAATAAACTCTACATATGTCGACATTCTGATAAAGCATATGATTCACAGTTAAACTCTGGCAACCAAATGAAATTTGAATGTTGATAATAATTATTCGGTTAGTTTGTGCAGAAGTAAGACTAACAACAGTCCAAGTGGACAGTGGTTCTGCACGAGCCTTTCACTCACCCCATCTGTCGGTCAACTTCCTTAACTAAGGTTCGTTAGTGTCCACTGTTTACGCTAGGGGTCGTCTGTTAAATGCCTTCCCTGCCCTTCATTGGTTTAGGTTGGGTCTCAACATGAATAATTTAATGGTATACACCATTTAATGGCTTATAAATATAAATATACTGGCTATTTCGTATCAGATTTATGTTGATTAAAATAAATTAAAATAAATGTCTTTAAAAAAATTAAATTGCTGATTTGGTGATTTTTTTATTATATCACGTAATTTTTAAAGAGTATTAAGTAAAAACGTGCATTCAGATATGTAATAGATTTAAATGTATGTTTTATCTCTTGTAGAAAAGTTATTTGTCCAAACTCTCAATTGTTTTTGTTATTTTAAGAAATTATAAATCTCGTTAGAAAATATAGATTTCGTTTGTATTTTGTGTTGCTAAACTGTAAAATAATAGGGGTTTAAACCAGACTGCTGTATTTCAATAAAATTGATTCTTCAGGAGCTATGGTCTAATCCTTAAAAAAGAAACTAATCATTAAATGTAAAAGTACTCAAAATTAAAAAAAACAATTAACAAATTTCACAAAATAAATACAGGTTGCAACTGAAATGCACCGAGAAACTTTAAAATATTATTTTTGAGGTCAAACTAAAGAAAAATTTACCTTTGCTCCTACCTTGCTCCGTTTTCCGTCTGTATGTGTTTTTACATAACTTGCTATAACTCTGGAACTACTTAAGGTACCAACAACTTCAAATTCAGTAAGTGTATGAGTAATAGTATGACCTACTTTTTTAAACTATCAAATTTCTACTTTGTATTTTTTTTAAATGGCAACCACTTTAACTTTTCAAAGCTCACTAACTCAAAAACAATGGAATTTACAAAAATTAACTTCAGACAAAAAATATGCGATATTTAATTCCCAAAATCTAAACGTTAAATAGGGTCATAACCACAAACAACGGAGAAAAATGCTTTTTTCTTAAGCTACAACTGTCAATTTGGGCTTTAATTGGCAATTTGGGTAGGTAGCAACATTACTAAAATTGAATTTTCTTTGTTATTGGTGCTATAACCCTATTAAAATTTTTAAGTTTTCTTAAAGGAAATTAAATTTTGCATATTTTTTGTTTTTAAGTTAATTTTTGTAAATTCCACGGTTTTTGGGTTATTGAGCTTTGACAAGTAGAAATGGTCGCCATTTTGGAATGATACAAAGTAGAAATTTGATAATATGCAAAAAAGTAGGCCCTATTAGTACTCATAAACTTACCAAATTTGATGTTAGTACCTTAAGTGGTTCCAGAGTATAGAAAGTTAAGTATGTGTACGTGTAAAAAACACAACACACGAACAGACGGAAGACGGGCTTATGTTCAAAGGAAATTTTTTGTTTGCTTTGACCTTAGAAACAATATCCCAACGTTTTTTGGTGTATTTTAGATACACACTGTATATTTTTATTCTTGTCATCTAGGAAAGTGAATACACTACTACACTAAGGGAATAAATGAGAGTGAATAAGTATCTTCCAGTGCTACTTAAAACAAATTAAATACCATAAAACTATTTGGTCAACCAGTTATTGCCTGGACTATAAAGATGAAATAATGTTGAGACAGTAGTGCAATTAATTAAGTAATTTATTAGTTAATTGTCTCACATAACATTGAATGCTCGATCAAATCGTCAGGACTTAACACGACCAACTTAAATTACCTGTCAAAGTGGACAAATTGTGTCGGTTGATTATATGGTTTAATTGGGATCTGTATACAAAGGTGAGAGTTTATCTGTCGTTCCTTGGGAATTGCATATGGGACAGAAACATAAAAGTGCAACAAGTTGATTCTATGTTAAAAACCAGAACCCAGCTATTAAACCTTTATCCATATTTAAAATAAATTGCATACATTATTCTCTAAAAATGTATATTGAAATTCATAAAACTACTGTACTTTTAAAACCGATACATAAGAGTTTATACATCATTTTTACAACCATTTTTACACTATAGCTACTATTTCAACATGAACTATTTTAACTAAATTACTGTTTTAATTAATGGACCTTTTAAACTAAATATTTCACGTCCGATACCGCAAAACTCACCATTGAATTATTTACTTAAAATGCTTTGAGTATATTATAATTTTCATGAATATGTTGTGTACACAATGTTTTTTTAAACTTAATACCTGTTGCCTCAGCATGAAACGCTACGATAAATGTTAAATATTAAATTTTTACACCTAATCAACCGTGGTCAAGGTCACGTATGTTAGGCGGACGGGGTGAGCGCCATGCTCACCTTTTTAAACGCTTTATTAAAGATTTGTATTTCATAATTTCCGGACAAACTCTATCATGCCACTTTTGATTGACTATTTTTCTAGCCTTTAATTATATACGAAACTAAAAATAACTAATTTGACAAAAAAATAAATATAAAAAAACGTAATTTGAGAAACAGCTGTCAGACAAGTATTTATTTTCACCTTTTCATCGGTTTTTACTAATTTTATTTCGAACAATAAACAAGTAAAATATTGTAAGTGTAATCTACGCTTATTTAAATATTATCTGATAATGAAAACACGTAGTAGCTTAACATCCATTGAACGTTTTCCGGCACAAACAGTTCTATTGTGTCAAGTATGTATGCAGATTACCCAGTCAGATGTGATTGCTGGAAAACTTTCCAAATAACGGCAATAAACAGATACTGATTTCTGTGTCACGTCAGTAATCTGCTTATCCAGACAGTTCTGATGCCTCGGACACACACGGTAGATCCCAGGAGGCTTTACGTCATCATGTTTTGTAAAATAGCAATCGTCTACAGTCAATGACAACAGGACAGTTCGAACAGTTAAGCGTGTCACGTCAGTAATCTGCTTATCCAGACAGTTGTGATGGCTCGGACACACACGGTAGATCCCAGGAGGCTTTAAGTCATCATGTTTTGTAAAATCTTCTTTCGTTGTTAGTTTTGTAGTTTAATAAAAAAATGTTGAACATACGAGTAAAGATTGTTCATTTAATCGTGTTTTTGTATTTATGAACTATTTTATGATGTTTTTCAGTATAATTTTTAGTTATAATTTCAGATACTTACAGAAAAAATTAGATATTTTTGAAAGTGAGTTTGTTTCATGCTTATGCAAAATGTCTGGATCACCTGCAAAGTCCTTATTGTGAATGTGGATATGAGGTATTCTCAAGAATGTTAGCCCTCTCCTTAACAGGCCTAATATCTGCCAAGGATCTGGCAAGTCTCTCACTTGACATCAGCACTTGGAATTTGTCTGGAACTTTTAGCATTTCTGCATTTATACCTTTATAGGAAAAATGGTAAATGAGAGAAGATTTAAGTGCATTTGGAAGATGACATTACACAAGATGTACTTAGATTTTAATTATATTTTAGTTTATTTTCTAAATTAAAAATATGACTTGTAAAAAATGCTAAAGCATTTGAATTTATGTCAAATGTTCATAATTTAATAAATGTTGTATCCAATGTCCTCATTTTTATCCTTTCTAACAAATTTCATAAAAATACACTAATTCTCATTTTTGACTTGGTCGAAAAAATATTCTTGCAGTTCTTATTACGTTGAAGCTCGACCATAGATATTTCAGTTTAACCGTTTGTTAAGAAAATAACAGATTCTCGTTAAGGTGCTAGTTGTTGTCTATAACAGGCGTATGATAACCAGTAATCAGAGGAGCTGAGACAGTTAGGTTGGAGAAAACTTGTGGCTTTTCCAGTTAAATTCAAAGTTACAACAAGAAAAGTAAAGCCATTTCCCACAGCAAACACAATCAGAAAAGAGAGAGTTTGGACTTTACGTGCTCTCAGTGTCCTTATACTTTCTACTGTTAAAGTTTGTAAACTGCCGCCATTTTGGCCAAATCACTGGTTACCATGTTACAATCCTCATTTTTTTCTACGTCGTTAGAGAATGGCAGAAATTAAATAATAATTAGTTAAATATTTCAATTATAGCGTGAAGTATTGTGTTTTATATTAAAATTCGTTATGATCATTTTCGATGGCATGGAATACAATCGGTATTATTCTCTTTTGTAGGTGGAAAATTAAATTAAATTTTTCTTTCATCAGCTTTCATTATTTTATAAAACTCTTTACGACTGACATTGAATCGTGTAAATAACGGTATTGGATTCTAAAAAAGAAGGATTTTCTAATATTAAGAAATTTGTATGAAATTTAGGAATGAAACAGATTTATTGTTTTACTGTTCAAATAAAACTGAACTTTAGTAATTTAATTAAATTATTAAAAGTTTAAACAGAATACTTATATTATAATCACATATATCAGTATCATGTTAATAATGTTTTTCATATTCCTAACTGTCGAAGTTTGGAAAAAATCGATCATAAATTAAATCAAGTAATACGATTATCATCGTGTTATAGTATTTTCGTTTCAATCATGGGGTTAATCATTGTGTGTAAAAATGGATCAAATAATATGTATTTATTTTAAATAAGGAGAAAACTTTCAGCTTCGGCTTTGTATGTTGCAATCCATGTTACAAACATCGTTGTGACTCCAATATTGGAACCCAATATTTTGTTCGGCTTGCAAAGAAAGGTTTAATATCCTTTAGACATTTAAGTTGGCTTGACCTCAATGAAAAGTTTTAAAGCGATGTTTGAAGATAATACAGAACCAAATTACGTTCACGCCAAAACCCACTTTTTTGGATTCAGGGGACCCTAAAACGGATATATCCACCCTCAACTCAAATTCGAAAATTTTGACGAAAACAATACTTTCTCCATATACTATGTATAAGGGGAGAAAGTAAAAACATAAAAACTGAATATTAAAATACATAAATTATTGAAATATAATATGATTTGAATTTTAAATAACAATTATAAACTCTGTTCCGATATATTTCTCTACTCATTAAAACTCAGTTCAGGTGGCAAGATACGTAATTTTACTTTCTCTTATACAGTATATAAAAGTAATTGTTTTAAAATTGAATTTGTGTTTGGATATATCCGTTTTTCCCCTAATCCAATAAATTTTTGACGTGATGTCTGTCCTTTGTTGTATTTTTTTTTGTGTCTGGATTGTACAGTGCCACATAATTCGATTTAGATGAAATTTGGCATGTTATATATGACCTCTCCAGGCGTTTTTTTTCATTTTTTTTGAATTGATTTTTAAGGGTAGTTCATAAACCCTAAAAAACGTGATCCAATTTTCTCAAAACCTTAACGATTTTGAATATTTGACAGTTTTAGTGTACAAGTACTAAATAATTTGACACCAATATCTGTAAAAATGACGTTCAAAAGTTATGGGCTTTTAAATGTCAAAAAAATCAAGTTTTTAATCAGCAAAAACAATAAAAGTAAAGTATAGACGTATGAAACCAGCTAAAAAACTAAACAAATTAGTATTTTGAATTATTTGTCTACGACAAACTTAAAAAGTCAAATTGTCAGATAAACGCAGTACGTTGTCTGAAAACAATGTTATTCTTATAGAATATAAAAAATCAATTTCTTCCTTACTTTCCAACATTTTCCATGAAACGGTATGAACGTAATTCAAATCACCGAACAAAACCATTCAAAAAAGCTTGGTTTACTTGTCATAAATTCGAACAATTAATTTACTTTGTCTCCGTATATAGAAATTGGATGAATTTTAAACATAAATTATTAAATTTAAAATTTGTAGAACATGATAGTTTTATTACAGATTGTCTATTTAAAACTTTAAAAAAGATATATATTAATTAAAACTTTTCTTAGACAGATACTCGCAAAGTAATTAGTAATCAACAGTGTTCTGTGCCGTATATATTATGTATCACAAAATATATTTTAAATAATATTCTCTACTAATCCATTATACTCGGAGATTAAGGATATATTTGTTCAATTGTAAGTTATTTGCGAATAATTCCAAATAAAAAGCGATGACATCACTCTACAAATGGTTGGTAGCTTTTACATTGATAAAGTTAAATTTGACGTAACATTGAACATGTTTTACGTACTATGAATGGAAATATATTTTCCCTACACCTACTACGCAAAGCTGTACGTTACAATCTAGAATTGTATACGAAAGTAATACTTTTAGTCCCAAAGGAGAAAAAGTATGTGGTTTTTAGTCCCGCGGGAGAAAAAGTATTCCCATTAGAATAGTAAAGGAAAACCTGGGAACAGTGTAATGAACCATAAGAAATAATAGCAGCTGTTAATAGTAATCAATTCTTGAACGAACAACTGATAGTTTGCATGAATTGCTTTGAGATTATGCTAGTCAACTTAGAAAATTATGTGATTCAGGTTAGTTAATAGTGGGTAATTTGTTGCTTGTATTACTTATATTTGTAGGTGAGAAAGAGTTTGTGTGCATCATGGGATTAAAGTTCTTTTTTGTCCCTCAGGAAATTTCAACAGTTTGCTTCGTAGACAAAACGTGTTATTTCAGACTCACACTAAACCTAAACAATTTGTATTCCATAAAAATTAATTGAAAAATGTAACAATAAAAATATTTTTACAAATCACGCCATGGTATTAAAATTTATGTTGCTGCTTATATTTTTTTACAAAATTAAAAGTCTTTTTAACAAAATATAATTAAATGTGTCAACATAGACCAGTCACCTGTGTGAATTAGTATAAGTTATTTTAATCCCTAAGCACAAAAATCATCCCTTTTCTAAAAAAACAACACTTTTCTATTAAAGTAGCTCACACTTGCATATTGCGTCGAGCGGAACATAATAAAATAATATAACACAAACAAGTTTTGCAACTTCTGCAAAATCTCTTATTTCTTATTGTATTTGTTTGGGGAAGTGGTTGAACTTTGTTTAAACTTTCAATTTAGTGACTATATTGTCTTCTTATTATAATTTTAAATACGCCTTGACACATTTATCCAAAACCTATATGTAATTTGTACCCCTTTGTATAGTAACCATAAACGTGTGTGTAATAAACCTTATTTTAAATAAAAACCTGCAGCTTTTTAATATTCGTTGGCATTCATAATGTCATATTTCATTATATTCACATAGCATAAAAATTCTTCATAGGCCTATACTTAAGTTTACTCAATCTATAGTTTAATAAACACTGAAACTCATAAATTATACATCAAATTATTTATTTTACCGAAAAATCTTTTCAATTACACATATTTCTACAGTAGAACTCCAATTATCCGAATTAATGGGGACCGGGACCCATTCGGATAATCAAATATTCGGATAATCGGAATTGTTTAAAAAGATTGCCATTAGAGACAAAAAAGCTACGTTTTGATATTGCACTATTTTTTTATTGAATTAAATGTAAGAAACATGATATTTTCACATTTTTTAAATATAAATAAAATATACTTACATTTTACACGCAAACACTGGCTTCGCGGGGGGAAGAATAATAGACTTTTAGACTTAGACTTTTTTTGGAAAAATGTTTTTCTGAAAGTGATTCGGATAATCGGCGATTCGGATAGTCGGAGTTCGGATAATTGGAGTTCTACTGTAGTTTCATTATTCACTTTTAAAAGGAATACATCTTTTCCTACTCATACTTTGTTTTAAAGACCAAATACAGTAATATAAAACAAGTAGGGAAACTAAAAAAGTGGTATAAAATGTTTCTTAATATTTACAGCTATGGATTTAGTTTACTGTATTCTTGTGAGAAAATTAATTTAATAGATTAATATGAACGAAAGCAATCTAGTAATTGCTATTTTAAGATAACTTGTATAGTAATTGGATTGGAGGTTCTACATCAAACCGCTGTCGAAGGAGCTGGAGGCATCGTAGGCTACTATAGAGACAGTGTACTGTCTGTCTGTCTATCTGTAACGGACCACTCTGTTGTCTGTATGTAATATACGTCTTATTGGAACCCCCATCGGTTAGTAAATACTATTTGATTTTAAATTGTTTATCTCACATATTACGTAGTTCTTCCATCACTATTGCACTTTTCCATTTAATTAATATGATACTACTCAAGACAACCTCTTAGAACAATACAAAATTTAATGTTTCCAGCAAAATTTTAAGAATTAGATTTTGTATAAATATGTTTCAGCTTATCATAAGTATCTAAAATTTGTTTTGGTATAAAATGTCTTGGTGAATTTGTTAGTAGAAGTTAATTTATATTTTTATTCCTAGTTCACACAGTTTTATAAAAAATAACAATACATTTTCCATTTGGTATTTAGTAAGTAAGTAGTATATCTTACTTAATCTGATATATTAATCTTCAAAAAAGGAATCGCAATGGAGTGTAGATAAATGTATACAATTCTTTTTGTGTTTAAGTTTTGCTTTAAAATTAATTGGGACAATTTTTAATAAAATTATGAATCCTTGATAAATTTCGATTAGAATGTTTTATACTATATGATTTCCAAATAATTTTACGTTCATATTAATGGAACGTGTTTTAAAATATATTTTTCTGGAAATCAACTCTGCTTTTTCTGTATTTATGTGAATCATTTACTATTGGTTTTGTGAGGTAAATGTTTATATTAAATTGATGAAATATTTTTTCCCAGAACCGACACTGGCTGTAAAATAATTTTACATTATTCAAGAGTGCATTTATGTCATAGTGGGAACATAGATAACATAGCCAGAAAAATACATTCCATCTACAGAAAGAATGTAAAAAGAGTTTACTTCCAATTTTCCTTGAAAACAGAATTCATTAATTTTTAAAATAAACAATTCTCTTTAGGAGGCTTTCATTGCTGAACGAAATATATTTCTTTGATGTGAGATTCACGCAGTTATTGCTGCTATTTATAATTCAATACCAGTGTCTGAGACTGCGCAGCCAATACTCGAAGATTGAACTGAGACAATGGCCAAATGGTAATCCGCTTCTCCAAACGACCGTTATTAGCTGTTGGAACAACGATATTGCAGGCGGGAATCAACAAATTATAAGTCACCAGGCTCACGACGTTATATGTTATAGCACACCACGTTCATGACGTTATAGATTATAACACATCACGCTCATTACCATTACATATTATAACACACCACATTCATAACGTTATAGATTATAACATATCACGCTCATTACCATTACATATTATAACACACCACGTTCATAACGTTATAGATTATAACATATCACGCTCATTACCATTACATATTATAACACACCACGTTCATAACGTTATAGATTATAACACATCACGCTCATTACCATTACATATTATAACACACCACGTTCATAACGTTATAGATTATAACACATCACGCTCATTACTATTACATATTATAACACACCACGTTCATAACGTTATAGATTATAACACATCACGCTCATTACCATTACATATTATAACACACCACGTTCATAACGTTATAGATTATAACACATCACGCTCATTACCATTACATATTATAACACACCACGTTCATAACGTTATAGATTATAACACATCACGCTCATTACCATTACATATTATAACACACCACGTTCATAACGTTATGGATTATAACACATCACGCTAATTACCATGATATATTATAACATACCACGTTCATGACGTTATAGATTAATAACACACCATACTCATGACGTTATACGAAATGTTTAAAAAGTTTAATGATAAACATTTTAAAAAGAGTAATTATGATTAAGGATCAGAAGGGAATAATAATATTTATAAATAAAATTAAAGTGTTGTCTGTAAGTTACTTGAAATTATGATAACGTTTGTAAATTTAAATTTTATACTACTAAACAGCTGTAGTACGTCTCATCTCAAACATGTCTATCTGTCTTTTTCTAACGCTGAACGAGGGTTGTTTTGTATCGCTTTTACATCAAAACGAGAATACCTACTACAAATAATTAACCTTATTTTTTCATTATAATATATCTTTTTGCGAATGTTTTTGTTCACTATAAACCGATCCAAAACCTATTAAATAGAGTAATGAGTTCCCAAACCTCATTTTTACCAATTTCTAAGTTCTAGTAAACTTGTGATCTATTAAACTTATTTCATAGTACGAGTTTTTTGACTTGATCATTGAATGCTATTTTAAAACTAAGGTATACTAAAATTTTACTATATCTTAATGTAAACCAAGTTTTACCCTTTTTATACATTTCCTAATTTAATCTAGTTTTTCTAATTTAAATATAATAATAAATAATCGAACTTTACTTTTGATTTTAAGGTAAATATGAAGTAATAATAACAAGTATCTCTCGTACAATAAATAAATAATAAAAAAATCAAGAAGTTGAACAGCATGAATACTGTTTAAAACTGAATTACATGTACTGATAATTTTCTTGTTAATATATCTTGAGTATGAGAATATATTGTATTGATATAGTATTAATTTTAAATTGTACAACATTCATTTATAATGTCTTTATGTGACTATTAGTACTATGACAATAGTCACCTACACATCTGAATTGAATGTTTCGATGATAGCAAAAATGTTGAATAAGAAATAGCCAAGGAACACAGTAAAACCGGATATTGAATGGCAGTCAATCAGTAAAGTACGGCGTAATCAATTCCAACTGGATAGCAATAAATCTGATTGATATCTGAACATTTTGTTTCGTGTTGACAATTTATTATAACATGCTCCTTATATTTTAAGACCAAATATGTTTAATGGTATTATAAACTATTAAAAATTAAAAAGGAATAAACGACTCCTTTAGTCTATAGTTTCATTCATCAAAGAGCTTTTACTAGAAAAAACATTCGATCTAAGTCAGAGAAAAGGTTCAACTTCTTAAAAGTTTGAAAACTTCTTTCTAAGAAGCTAGGACTTGAGACATTAAGTTTGGGTAACAACGTCAAATTAAAATGTTATAAAGTAGTTTTATACAAGTCGTGTTAGTTACGTCTTAAACTGGACTTTTATTTCAAATCCATTCAATTTTTTACTAAAAATTTGTATTAGCAGTAAGACCATCCTTTGTACGGGTTGTTGGATTCAGCTTAAAGAAGAAAGATTATTATACAAAATGTAAATCTGAAAACACGTCAGTACAAGGAAAATTAATCAATACCCAGTTTTATTAGTTAGCATTATTTTACAACTAAATAGATTAGAACTTTATAATATTATTATAATTAGTTATACATTGAAATAACTTTTTAATATGTAACATTTTAATAGTATGATTTCGAAATGGATTAAAAATCAATGACTAATATAAACTAACTAATATTGATTTGACAGCTGTTTTCTTTCTATTAAATCTTTAAACTACAAAGACAGCTGATTATTAACAGTAGGTGGTTTATTGATAACTAGCTGTCCCGTCGAACTTCGTAACGCCTAACAGTAAATACGTGTTAACTTTCAGATTGGCCATGTTCTGAAGTCGAATAGCATTACGACTTCGTTGGGAAAAATTAGATATTCTGGGTCGCGGCATAGTTAATAACAATACTGAAACGATCAGACTTATTAATGACATTCCCACAAAACAAATAAGTCTGAGTGGATTGATTCACAATTTTTCTAATCCAACCAAAACCCAACTGTAATACGGCTTTTATAGGAAAGATATACTACAGCTGATTATTATAACAAACGTAATGTGTATAAACACCTTAATTATTTTTTATTTGGTCAACATAATTATAAACACGTGACTTTTACTCAGACAGAAAATAAAAAATATAAATACATAATCCCCAAAACGATAAACTAATAACGTGGTGAATAAATCTGTTCATTTTGTACAGTACACATTTACTTCATAGTTTTACATTAATGGATGATACAGATGGCATTGGATAGTAAAGCATATTGCTAATAGAAAGTAAAACAACAGCTGTAGCTTAATAAATCAAATATTTTTATTGTAGAACATATTTGTAAACAAACTTAGTCCCCATAAGGTTAACATAGGAAATTTTAAACGCTATAAAATAGACAAACTAATTAAATTTTTGGAAACTGAATATGCCTAAAGCATGACCGGAGCAGAGACGAATCCAAAAAATCAAAGATCATTAAAATCGGTCGAGCCGTTTTCGAGTTATAATGCGTGTAACTAACACGACTTTGTTTTATATATTTAGATTGAAAACAAAATGCGATGAATATCGCGTAAAAAGTCAAATTTTAAATGCTCGTGATTTTCTTTTAAAGGATCGGCGAACAATTTGAAACATTTAAAAACCTTCTCTGGAATCTATAGAATTTATGAAATAAGTTTAATTGTTATCAGTTTTCCACTTTTGTCGGAGAAGACGGCGTAAAATGCCTCCTGGAGCGTCACAGACAGACAAACAGACAGATAAAGAAACAGACAAACAGACGCAAATTGAGATAAAACTTGTTTCGGCTTCTCTAACGCACGAAACGTAAAAATAAATAAAAATTATTGTTTCTGAGCAATATGAACACAAAACTTTAATTTTATTTATGTATAATCAAAACAATACTTAAAGTCAAATAAGGATAAAGTTTAGTAATTTTAATTATTCTACATTGTATATATATATTCCTGTGGCTTCATAGTGGTTAACACCTCACCCTACAGCAACAGAGGGTCTCCTATCTCTGTTTGTTTCCTTTTCTTCTTGGTTCGACCTTGAGGTGGATTTCCACTGAAGAAATATTCGTATTATGTTTTATACTAGTAATTTGGGAGACATTTTTATCTTATTAGGTAGCTTACATGATTAAGTACATAACAGATCTTAGTTTTTATAGTATTTCTTAGCTAGTGTATTATAAAGTACTAGCCAAAGTACCCGTTCTTCGCACAGGTTAAAAAGGCTGAGAGGTGTAGGCTCCACTGATACATTTACGTTCTTGTTAATTAATTCTTCATTGTTTACAAAATGACAAAACACGAGTGTCCACAACATTTCAAAGTAACATCTGTCAAATATTGGGAGAGGATAAGGATTAATGTAATAGAGACAGTCGTCGGAAAAAAACTTAAAATCTACCATTCCGCTATTTCAAATAATTCACTAATTTCGATCCAGCAGTTCATCTGAAAAATCAACTTTATTTCTTCTTCTTCCCGAACTGTCAAAATATAGTGCAAATGGATGTTGTCATTAGAAAATGTAAACATTGAAACCTAGGACGGTCACGGCAGCTCTTTCTTCTTCTTCTTCCCGAACTGTCAAATTTTAGTGTTCACAGCTGTTGACATTCCAATAATTTTATGTTTTCATTCTTTGAAAATGTAAACATTGAAATTTAGAACGTTCATGGGGCGTAGCCCAAGGGGATTTTAAGGGAACTAATATGCCTATGTGTTGCATGAGTTTAAGATCTACCTTTCTGTAAAATTTCAAACCGGTCGGTTCAGTATTTTTCGCATTTACTTGCCACAACAAACCCACAAACAAACCCACAAACAAACATACAGAAACCACCTCTTCCTTATAATATTATAGATAATTTGCGTTAATTGATAAGAATTATTGCATTATTGTGAATTTCTTATACTTGTGTATTTGTATCCGTAGACACGATAGCTCATCGTATATAAATATGTAACAATCGCAGGTGTAAAGTAACAATAATTCTTGTCCTGAATTGTTTGCCTATAGATTCGAACTAGGCTAGTTAGCAATAGAAACAAAGGAGAAGCCTAAACCCATACTGCTAAACCACAGTATTTAAATTTTGATTGTCCATATAACATTAAAATTGAAAAATTAAAGTATACAAATATTTACTACAATATTTTCCAGCACGTTCAAAGCTATATTACCATAACTAAGTGGTTTTTTAGTTTCAAACTCTCCACTCAGCTATTTCAAGATAATTAATTTTCTATTATGACCTAGAAAAGTTTTAATTACAAGAACGGAACCAAAGCCCTCGCAATTTTTAAAATTGCCTATGCATATAATTAGTCTTGTTTTTAAAGTGAAATATATTTTCAAAGACTTAGTTAAAATTCATGTCTTAAATTTTAGTTTTTTTCTAAACGTTTTTATAATAGGCTATATATTTTTGATTATTTAATTATTTTTGTACGAGATCCATTACTACTTTTATTTAATAAACAACTAACTAATATATTGATTTATCTATTTAAACTGAAATTTTATAGCTAACTGGTTTGAATTTGTTAAAAGAAAGACATTTGTGGTTGGTAAATACTATTAAGAGGAGAAAACTGTAGATATTATAAAATATAAGTTTGAATATTTCCAAAAAAAATAACAATAAAATGTATTGCTATTATTTAAAAATATTACTCATTGCATCATTTTTTCATTCTGGGACTGTGAACATCCCCAATAGAGATTTGCAAATGCACTTTTTCCAGGAATAATCAAAGATAAAGCTGCAAAGCTAGAAACGAAACTGTCTTGTAAATTGTATATTTATTGAAACTCTGTTTTACTAATCAAGATGGGACATGTCCACAAGAAAACCCCAAATAACTTTGATAACATTCATCCAATTAACTAAAACTACTTTTCAGGTTAAAATGTTCTTATTTTTTGTTTAAAACACGACGAACCCCAAAGTATAGCATTTCATGTATAGCTAGAACTGTACTCACAAAGGTAAAATAAACTTTAGGAAGTTCTTGCAGGCTTTTATAAGGATTCCTTTCATCTACCTCAGTTTCCTCAGCCCCGAGAGGCTTTGTGGCCACAACACCATTACCAGCTACCGAGAAAATAGAGGATTTCTCCAATTTTGAATAAACCAGCTTCAAGTATCACACTACTTAGATGGGGTAAGGTCTATTATATTTTATTGGGATAAATATATTAGTAAACATACTAAATGTTTTAGTAATTATTTCCACAGAATCTTTAAAGTTCATAAAGGCGTTGGTTATTAATTAATTATTCAGTATCTTTTATTAGACGTTTCCAAAGAGCCTGAGTTTTTAACTACACAACGTTTCTGGAGGTGCAGAAAGTCCTCGCACTTTCAAGTGATCACCTAAAAACTTACATTAAAAATTTAACTGTTAAAGTTAATATGATATAATTTGGTTGTTAAAGTATTGCCAAATTATATCTATCTGTCATGCAACACAAAAAACCAGCCTATTGTGACAACACTCTGCCTCCGAGCTGGTGGAGCGAACACGAGATAGCGTGCGCTCACAACGAGAGTTATAATTAACTCAGAACTCTGATATAATTGGTACCTGTAACTTTAAAAGTCAATTTTTAGTATAAACTATTAGGTGATCACTTTTTTGGAGGAATTTCTCCACCTCCAGAAACGTTGTGTAGTTAACAATTCTGACGCGTTGGAAGAGTCTAATAAAATATGTTGTGTAGTTAATTATAATTACATCCAAGAAGATTAATGTTGGTACTATAAAACAACGAGTTGAGAAAATACTAAGTTTTTTGAATTAGAATGTTAAAGAAAAACTTAAAATAGAAGGATTACGATGGGATAACTAACATTACGTAATGCCATTATGGATTTAACGTAAACAACTGAAATAGCTTATTACTCATAACATCAATATTGCTTTTAATTTTCTTGCCCTTATACTTTTCCATAAACAATTTAGTTTTTGGCAATAAAAAACAAACGGGGTTATCTATGATTACGAGCATTTCAGGATAACCCTCTACTTAATGGGAATCAGCCCTTTCTCTCTGTCATTGCAGTAATGATGAAGTCATAA
Source organism: Nephotettix cincticeps (assembly GCA_023375725.1). NCBI lineage: Eukaryota > Metazoa > Arthropoda > Insecta > Hemiptera > Cicadellidae > Nephotettix > Nephotettix cincticeps. The sequence continues at coordinate 55,375,445 of CM041787.1, forward strand.
GATTATAAAATCAAGTGAACCCTTTGTGCCAGAATATAGTTTCAAATTAACAAGCTAACATACTAAGATCCTAATTAGTTTGTAAAAATTAAGAAACTATAAATTTACAAAATTTTATTGTATTTTGTTCTTATATGAAATAGGCCTATGTTTAAACTTTACATGTACTCAATTGTTTCTTTCGTATATATTGTTTGAATTTTTTCAAAGAAAAAAGGATATGTTAATGTAAATAGTTTAGTATATTTGAAAGTTTTATAACGTAGTTATTTATAAGAGTAAATAGAATATATAAGTAAGTAATCCTAGTTTTGGTCCAACTCTCCATAAACTCTTACGCCTATAACCGCATGACACCTTATTTGCGTTATTTCATTCTATCACCTCTTACTTTGTGGATAGGTGAGAACATATTTTAATTTATTGCATGCAGCGAAGAATTCAGCTTTTGCTTCGTATAACATAATTTTATTTATAGTAAAATATATTAAATAAAACTAGTAATTTACTACGTAGGTTAACTAGTGGGTTTACGTTTTTAAACCAGGCCGTTCGGGGTATCTGAAGTATGGTTTACGGTGGTTCTGTACCGTGATTTGTATTTTGAACGCGCAATAAATTAAAAAAATTAAATTTTCGGTAGAATTGGATCCAGGCTAAAAAATCAATTTTAAAACTTTACTCTATGTTAATTGTTTAGTGAGATAAAGAAACTGGTAAACAAAATGCAATGGCTTTTGGAACTACAAAATTAAACTTAAGGTGGGGGGTAATGTTTTGTTGTTTAATTTTAATTTATAATGTTTTTATTAATGTTTGATTTTATTTTATTGTTTATATTTTATATGTATATTATTATATTCATACAGTCTTTAAGTATTATTGTATAAGTAAGCGCTGCCATGAATAAAATTTAATACATATAAAAAGGATTTTTTGCAGTAAGTAAAACGTTTATTATGCGTTTATTTTTTAAATGCCTTCAGATTAGAATGGACCATTTCCGTTTTAATTTAAGAGTTGAAATTAACATAATTTCTTGGAAGTGCGTACGACTTATTGGATATTGTTTCGTGTATTTTCAGTAAAAAATGTACAGAAAACCTGATTGAACCTGAAAATTATTGCCGTCTGAAATCCTACTACATTACGACGCCTGTAACATAATATCCTATCAATTTATCCATGTTACTGAATACATCCTTTTTAAGATCTATTTATAATGTTACATGGTTTCATAAAAGAAAAATCATGTAATATGAAACAATTGAGCGTGAAACATTTGTATCTGGCCTAAAACTAAAATACTGAACTGAAAATTCCACAAATTAGTACCAAAAATTGTTTTCCCTTCCTATTTTTAAACCTTTAAAATCCATACTTATACTTAAAAATTGAAAATAAAAAACGCCAGACGGTCCCGCCATGTCACGTGACAACCGGATATATCACTCCCTCGGCTAACCGGATATTGGTCCTCTACGTACGTGACACTTCCGGCCATCTTTGTAACAGTTAAACTCAGATATACGTAAAAAAGAAAGAGATTTTTTTTATTCGTAAAATAACAGCCCACCTTATGTAATTCTCAGTATTAATTTTTATAGAATATTTTGATTTCTTATCGTTAATAAATGTTTAATAGAAAACTCACAAAGAGTAATGTAAAATAAAAAATGCTTTTTACATCTGTGTGACTTCCAAAGAATCTGATAATTGGTTTTAATAGACCTTATTCTAAATTTAAAAAAAAACTTAATCAGCATACCATAGATTACTAACATTTTTGTTAGACTTTCATTGAGTTGGTACTAATATGAGTATTTTTCATTAGGGTAAAATAATTACAATTAATCATTGCCCGTAGTTTAATTCATTGAAAATCTAGAGAGATTTGCATATTTCTTCAATATATGTATAGCTGGGGTCAGAGGACCTCTGATCTACCAAGTGAACCTCTGGATATTTTCTTAGGTCTTGTATTGTCATGATAAATGATCTCTCCCTTCATGGTGAGTCCCCTTCATTATTCAGTTCATATTATCATATCATAGACATATCAAGACATACAATAGGCTATATAATTTCTTAAAAATATTAAACGTTTAATCCAAAATCACGAAAACAGGATGAGTAATTCTCACTGGTAATACTTACTATTACAGGTAAGCTTAATACCATATTGAACATATACAACCGGCTAAAAATACAGATTAAGCAATATCAGTTTTGAGAAATCTTTTATAAAACAGACTAAAATATACAACAATATTGCAAATATTGCAATTCTGCAGATTTCAACATGACAGTTTAATTTCGATATACCTTTATCTGTCACTTGTACAACGCCCATCACATTATTTAATATTACTCAATGGAAAATCCGACGTCTTGATATTGCATACTATCGTATACGCTTGTGACAATTATAGAACCTATAAATTATGATGATGAAATGTCCGTTAGAAATAAGTATAAAAACAATAGAAACAACTCTAAAATTGACATATCTTGTTTGTATTACATTAGCCACTAATGTGAATATGAAGGCCCCTCTATATACACAAAAGGTTCATCAAAGGTTGCACCAAAGAAATTATATTAATTCAATTTACAAATTTATTTAATTTTTTTTTACCTATTGCTGAGATTTTGTAACGAAAGGTTTTGAAGATAAAAAATGTAATATAAATATCATGCTTTTCCACGAAAAAGGTTATTGATGACATTAGTGACGCTGGTATATTTAACAAAGGAGTTCTTTGAAAAGGATGAACAGACAGAAAATGAACTCTAGTTATTGTCACCTTCAATATTGTTACCGTGATAAATGAGCCGCCTTTTCATGGGAAGATCACTAAAGCCCTTTACCTAACATCATTATGTGCATATTCCATTACGCAGTAAACTTGGTTTTAAACATTAGTAGCATCATTAAAAACTTTTCACTAGTTATATGATCGGTCTCAATACAAAAAAAACTGATTAAAATGGTTTAAATTATTTATAAAAACAAAATTTATTATAAATAAAATTTGATCTTAAAGAAAACTACTATAATATGTATAAATGAATCGACATACAAGCTTATGCGTCGATAAAATATGAATTATAAAATTTAATTACTGAAATTAAAATATTTTACTTTTCATATGAGGATTTTTCAAATTTAAAATAAGTAATTTATTTTGATTATATTTTATCAAAAATAATAAAATTATGTTTGGATTAATTAAATAAACCAAATAAAACATCTTATTATTATTGAATCAAATTATTATATAACTCTAAAAATTTAAAATTTGGAAATCTATGTGACCAGACTGTGGTGTTTATACAATTAACTGATAATGACTTTGCTCGTCTTAAGTTAAAACTTCTAAATAGTATTTTTATTTTCCCTAGAATCATTGACCTGAAGTAAAAACTACTTTAGTGATACATATAAATCAAGTTAAAAGTAATTTTAGGTCAAAAAATGTCCAATCATCATTGCATATAAATGGCATTAAAAAGTTAAGAGTGTATGAAATCGATTGTAATTACTACACATTTTAATTTGAATTAAAATCCATCAAATCCAATTCACCAATTGTCTCAAGCACCCAATAGTTTATGTAATTATTGAAAGAAGCTGTTTTCTATTATAAAAATTAGGTTCAATGACATTTCCAATTTACTTAACTTTTAAGAATACAATTTGAATTTTGTATAGAATCTATATTCCTTTTTCCTTTCACTCCTTGGTGGAGCATAGGGCCTCCACGAAACAAAGCATAGAATCTATATAAGTCGTATAATTTATAATATATCTGTATGTATAAAACTCAAAGCCCTCACTCACTCACTCATCACTAATTCTCCCACTTCCCGATTACCTAGGAGGCTGAAATTTGGTATACTGGTTCTTTAGGCCTAAAATAGGAAAGTCTAATAGTTTTTGTGACGATTTTCCCATAAATCTGTACCCTATACGCCTTCAAAGTTCCCATGTTAATCTTATGGAGAAATATTTTTGTTTTGGATTCCAACATATGTATCTTACCTTTTAAGATATAAACAGCAGCTGTTTTTATTTGAACCAATGAGCAAGCCAAAGAAGCAAGCATAAAATAGTAAGTACTCAATAGTATCTAATTACTGTATAAATATAATATTTCTCAGAGGGAAGTTTGGTGACTATGTTTTATGATTTAAAATCAAATGTTTATTATTATCGGTACGAAGTTCGTCGGATTAGCTAGTTATCTATATAAGTAACTCAGTTAGCTAAACAACAGCTTAATCTCATGCTTTCTCACTTTCACCAAATATAATAGTATACAGTTTTTTGGTCATTCCATCCTAAGACATTCGACAAATTTTAAAACGCTTTTACATTTTAAAAATTAAGCCATTTGAGTAAAATCTGTATTTTACAGTTTTTGATGTGAACAGTCTCAAAATTTTAAATTAAAAGGAACTTCAAAAACATCTTAAAAATTGTCAAAGGGAAAATTTTGACCAGACCATTGATGTGGTATTGTGATGCACAGACAGATATAAATAAATTAGTCTAAAATTACTTTTTTCGGGAATTCGGGGGAAGAAAATTAGTATTTCCACCATCATAAATATTTATATCATCATTTTGCCTTTATAAGTTTTGTTCGTATATCGTAAAAGTGAATAATACCAAAAAATGTCATTTGCATAGGTAATTAAATAAGCATCTCTTTGAATTGAATATAAATATGAATATTGAATATAAATATTGAATATTAATATCTAATATGAATATTGCAGTTTCTTTCCTCTTGAGAATATTTAGAATAGAGCCCGAAAATATCGTAACCATACATACGTAAAACTAACAAAGCCATCATGGTTCTAACTATTGATTTCAATATTTTTGTAAATTTCATTTACAATTTCATTACACGCTTAGTATTTATTACAAGAGTTAGTATTTGTGTGACAAATGTTAGATCTAATTGGCAGGGCTTTGGGCCGGTTAGGAGATATTTTTAGCCGCCAATTTTAGTGATTTGAGGTAAAATAACCTAGAACCCAATAAGGCTGTTTGTGCAAAGTGGTCAAAAGCACAATAGCTTTTCACAAACTTTTAATCAGTACAAGTCAAATTTTGTCTCATCACCCCCAGTCAAAGAGATTTTGAATTTATTCTATGCATACAAAAAATGAGATTAATACATTTTAAGTACACCAGAACATAATTGTATATCCATTACTTTTGTACACCCATGTGAAATTGCCACGAAACAAGCTTTGTAAGTAATATTAGTCGTGTACCGGCTTCAATAAAACGTTCTATGTCATGAATTTGAGTCAGGTTTGTATTCTTTGCAATATCTAGTAGCTAACATCATGAGAGTTATTAAAATGTATGACTTAGAAGAAATCTATGATCCCAGCATGAGATGAACGCTGATCCGGTGCTGAGTCACCATTCGTCAGCAGCGCTGAACGCTGAATCCATCATAATATCAGCAAACAGTGGCCCTAAGCCCCTCGCAGGCGGCGCACTACCAACTCTATGGATTTGGCTGTGAAACTGAAAACTGGTCGATACCATACTATCACTAAATCCTGTAATAGGAAAAACGTTTGGTATTCGTCATTTTTAGTCTTCGACCATCTAGTTCTTCAATTGGAAAAGTTCTGAAACTTAACTATGTATATATAAAAAGAATTTTAAAAAAATGTTAGATTCACAACGTAAAGTAAGTTAAATCTTAAAAAATATTTAAAAAGGAAAATTCGAGCATGATACAACCTAAGCAAGTTGTATAGGTTATGTATGTAGTTAAGTACATACTTAACTACGCTAAAACCTTTAATTACCTTAAAAAAGTGTGTAGTAAGAATAATCATGAAAGAGTCTACATGCACATGCACTACCTATTTTTAAACAATTAGGATTGCTTTCATTAAGGATTTTTGTTTGTTTACAAAGTGCTACGATTATTTTTCATGAGAAGTATTTCAAATTATATAATTGTCCCACAACCTTATAATTTCCGTTCAGCCTACAGTTTTGAAATTCCGAAAGCTAACATAACCATTTTTCAACATTTTTACACTTTCAGTGCACCGAGGTTTTATCGGTTAACATTTCAATTAATTACACAGAACAGCACTCGCAATTATTTGAGTAACCTCAAGAGTTGGATTATCAATTTAGACAATGTTGAAGGGTTGCTTAGATCTCTAATTTAGTTTTGGAAATAGAAATAGAACTTAGCACTTTTGCAGCCGCTGGAATTTTATTTTTTCTTACTTCTTGGTGATACATGTTCAAACTTACTTATGACGTGTATTTTTTCTAGGATTCATTAAGCATTCAGTAATTATATGTTATTCCTTCCCAAATTATCAGCTCATAGATTTTTTCCTTGTTTTAGCACATGCATAGTTTTTACTTTCATTTTATTTGTAATTTTATGTAGTATTAGAGCGTAGTACTACTTACTTTCTTTTCTGCTCTAAAATGGTTACTCAGTGAAGGGATCCCGATTCGGGCTTAGCCGATTCATCAAAACAATTTTCTTTCATCAAATTATGACTTGTTTAATTTTGCTTAAAAAATGTTTATTTTTTAATGTAAAATTTTTCAGTTTTATGAAATTGTTGTGATGTTTTGTTATGTATAGCTTGTATTTTGTGTAACTGTAAAATTTTTGTGAATAAATAACTTATTTATTTACACAATACATTCTATTCGACACTACTCTTTCAAAGCTTGGTTTCAGATGTTTTGTTGATAGAACCCCTTTAATTACTGAATTGTTAATACTTATTCATCATGGTTTAACGAAAATGTTTAGGAATTTTTACATTTATCTATACTCTTTTCTCCTAATTTAGATTAGAACACAATGATAGTATTTTAACCATCAGTGTATGAAGAATTTTTATATCCTTTCCATTAACGAGTAGGCTGTAGTATGATCGCAATTAAATAAAAAATGTTTAAAGAGCTCTTTTTTCCATAAAACAATAAGACACCGAGTAATATGGCATCAAGCAAATTGTCGTTATTCCAACTCTTATAGGATCAAGTTTAATTGAAAACATAAATCGTGCAGCTTATAGACTACATTATTCCAATTGAGATTTATTTAAGAAGAAAATGGCAAATAATATATCCTCAGAGAGTAAAAATACAAAGTTTTAGTACAGTGTCTATGAAAAAATATTGTACTGTGTTCATTTAACATCAGTAACCATTTTATGACTAAATTAGTGCTTGGTTTGTTAGGGAAATGTCATGTTTGAAGGTGTCAAAATTTTAAATCCGTATATTTTCATAGCCGGTATTATGTCAACGAATCTTTTCAATACAATCTGTGCAATACCAAAATCGTTGTACTTAAATACTAAAAAAACCAAGTTAGACTTCCAAACTAGGAATCAGTTTTTATAACGTTGAGGGGGATTTACTATAAAATACAAGACACTGTGACTAGATTAAATACAAATTTTCTAAAATTACTTTAAAATCATTTATTTACACATTTATCCCCTTAAATATTAGTCACTCCTGTTAGTATAGTACAGCAAAAGTACAAACTTGTACTAAATTTTACTAATATTTTTAGGTTTTAGCAAAGTCCCCGTAGAAGTTGGGTGGCTTTATTTAATTTGCTAGTATAAATGTGTTTTTACGTTAAAATTTAGAGAATCTTTTCATCCAATTAAAGAAAACTATTTATTTATGGAGTTAAATGTAAATATATATCCAAAAACATATAATTAAGTTAAAATGTTCACTGTTTTCACTAATAATGGATTGTGTTCATTACTACGACAGAATTTAGTAAAGTTAAAGTCCACCATCCACAATACTGAGAAATAATAACGAACCTAGTTTTAAAAATAGAACAATCTTGTTTAGTCACACATATGACCTTTGCTAATAGAGATTGTGAAATAAACTCGTTGGCTTTTAACAACTATTTACATTTTTACTATCAATTATACCGAAGATTTAAAGTTTAACCTTTTAGTATATGATACAGTTTATCTTTACAGTTAATATATTTACAGTTTATCTTTATATAAATAAATTAATGTGTGGATAGATATGCTGAATTAATTTCTTTAATGGTAAATTTATGTATTTGATTCAACTGAGATATTTTACAAATAATGATTTTAACCAGGATACTTGGTTTGTTTTCTATTAGTAAAGTTGTTTCAGACTAAAATAAGTTTGAATTATTGTATAATTCACATGTATTTAAAGTGAAATATAGGCAATTGACATATAAAATATTTAGTTAGTTAGCTTTAAATTTATATTACATAAATTTGTAGTTTTGTTCACTGGTAAATCAGGTAAATATATTTGCTTCTCATTTACAATTATTTTAAATTGATTATATTTTTCTCCCTTCAAAGCTGAACTAAAAAAGTAGTTATATTCCATATAATTATTATATTTTTAAACTCTTATCAATATAACAAATGTATTGTTCCAAAAATATTCTTTCAATTTCATTTTAGCACAATAATCATCTTAATACAAGTTAAAAACATATTTGTTCAGATGCTCACCCCTACCCTAGATGAAGAACAAATAGGTTTTCGTGTTTTTTTTATATTAACGTAAGCTGAGTACCAGGGTTCAAGCAAATGGTTGTTAAACAAGGAATAAATTGACTTTGTAACATTCTCCAAAAGAATAATATTGGGCGTTTACAGACAACGTACTGCGATTACCACGGACCTTTCTATAGAACCGTTAGTCTTAGACTAATTCAAAATGTTAATTTGCATAGCTTATTGAGTTTGTTTATGGTAAAAGTAAAATTGTTTTAAAATATTAAGGTTATTTTAATGCCAGAAATATAAAATGAAATATTTCATTTTACAATTTTTATAACGTATACTAAAATTAAAGTGTTACCTTATTTGCTATTTAATTAAAACACAAACGAATCAGCTGTGAATCTCCACCACCACACAGGTTTGCCTAGTCAAACTAATGTCTGCCAGATCTAGGGTTAAAATATTATCATTATATTCGTAACGTTTATTAATTAAACGAAATGTATCCTACAATTATTCATTTTCGTATCAATCTGGTTCTTTTTTCTCCTTTTTTCTAACTGTGGACACCCGGTATGAGTGAAAACGCAGCCTCTACCTTTAAAAGTAAACCGTATTCGCTGGTTTTTAGATTACATATAACTACCATCAGATTGAAGAGTTATTAATTTCTAATGTTCACAACTGATAAACTAAAGATAATATGTGATGAACGCGTATTATAATTTCCAACACATGAGATCCCTCAAGCCATTAACCCGTTGTATTATAAGATATTGCGGTGCATGTTGATGTGTGGTCGGGGCTGCATAACTGATAGCCTCTGATATTGAGTGGTCGGTGTGGATTGTCCTGGCAGAGCGTTCGCATGCTCAACATTGCCTTAACGTTCAATATACATTCATAACTATGGCAAAGTCTAAATGCTATTGCGTAGGGATATCGTCTGAAATGTATAAAGTAAACGTTTTTATCGTCATCGAAAATCCTCCTCTTCATGATATTCTGGGGAGCTAAAATTATTGCATGGGTTGAACTAATAAAAAAACTAGAGAAGCTTCCTTATAATTGAAGACATGTCTTACTGAAAAATCATAATTTGACCATTTTTGCCGTCGGATCACTGGTTTCATTTAAAAATAAAGGTTTAAATACCTGTTGTACTGTCGGCGATCCTATATTTGGTGCTGACGACCAATGGTTTCGGACATTATAGGTTCATGATCAAGTCAGAATACCAAGTTGACTGAATCATCCGGTCATGACTCAACATTCGCTGGCGTCACCTCGCTCCCGACCTAACTTTGTTATTTGGCAAATTGTTAAAAATGTATTCGTGTTCCGTGTGTGTCAGTGTTGTGGATGACCACTCTTCACTACATTAGTGTCGAGGATATTTTAATTCCAACTTCGTATTCTGACTTAACAATGGACCTATAAGGTTGGAAACCATTAGTCGGCAGCACCAAACATAGAAATTATTTGAGGACTACCAAAAAAAATATTAGGGAAAGACAAAACGAAATTAGGAGCTATTTAACGATATATTATTTAACAACAAATGGAACTCTTAAACACTCGCATATAAAACTACCTAAACTAACCTAACCTATCCTATCCTAACCTAACCTAGCCTAGCCTATCATAGTCCTAGCGTAGCCTAGACTAACATAATCCTAGCCTAGCATAATCGTAGCCTACCATAGCCTAACCTAACGTAGCCTAGCCTAACATAACCCTAACCTAACATAACGCTAGCCTATCCTCGCCTAGCCTAGCATAACTCTAGCCTACCATAGCCTAACCTATCCTATCCTATCATAACCTAGCCTAACCTAACATATTCTCGTCAATCAGACTGGCCGGTGTGCCAGCTACGCAGTCCTGTTATCGCTAAGCGATAAGACTTTCTACGATCCTGGAAATAAATCCGAACTTATTACTCCTAAATACTCATGACGATATGTTTTCCTGTATACTATATCGTAAAGATGATGAACTAACGGAATCAGCCAAAAGTAGTGGTGTTGCCTGGTGAATTAACGGAAAAGGTCCTGGTCGGATATTATCATAATATGATTCTATACGTATAATTATTTACGTCAGTCAAGGCCAATCTGGTTTTTGCTTTTGTAACCCTAGTAGATACGACCCCTTAGTACGTTTTCTGGCGTGATTTTCCTCTTGTTATTTTGAGTTTGTAGGCTACTGCTGACAACTGCTGTGGAAGCCTAGTTAGGCTTCGACCCCTGGAGTTAACCAGGCAAGCGAGCTGAGTATTTCCCAGGTAAAAGTAAGTGGGCAAATCACGTGATTTTCCCACGTTTCTAGTATTTATTCACTCGTGGGAAATTTACGTTGCAATATTTATCCATGCTCTAGCATAATCTAAATATTAACTTAAACGATATTTGGGGGAATCGGCCCAATATATATGTTTACGAACAGTTAATATTTTCTATACTATACTTCTACTAGAATATGCAAATTTTACTTCCTAAATTTTAAGTTCCTTGTTAATATTTAATACATTCTTAATCTCTGCTCCTCTTAAGATATAATATGCAAGGTATTTCCATTGACGTTTTATTTGGCCTTAAAGATCGGTTTTTTGTATTGGTTTTTACTCGATACGAGAAAATAAATACTCGATACATTGGGAGGCTTTCTACTATCACCTTAACGCCATTCAGGTAAGCCCCTTGTCCAAGATACGATCTCTGGGGATGTTTTATGTTCCACATTTACGGCCACTGTTATATATGTATTAAAGACTAAGACTAAACGTGTTTTGGAGTAAATATAGCTAAACATAATTGATGTTAGAAATTGTTACATTTACTTCTTTTAAAATCAACCTTAGTGTTATTTTACAACTGTTTTCTATTTTTTTTAAATACTAAAAGCAGATTGAAATTAGAAATTTGGTCGGGGTTAATAGTACTTGGTTATTTATTAATAATTCAGTTAAATTCTAATTACAATTTAACGCATGTAATAAAATGCATAGTGGTGAAGATTAGCGAAATAAAACCTATATTTTGAGATTTACATGAAAATAATGATCCTGAACTAATTTTGACCTATGAACTAACTATGAAAATAAAAATTTGTGTGTACTCATTAACTCATTGAATAAAACTAAATCTTTATCGGAAGTTCAAATAATAAATTTCATCTGCTGATGTATACACATTACCAGTTAGCCTTAGGATATTTAATGTACATCTCCTTGTTTTAGCTATTTACAGAAATAATAAAAAAGAAAAGTAGACTTTCATGAAGGATTTCAGATGGGTTGTAATTAATAATCAGCTAGGTAATTTTACAAAAATTTGTATAATTGGAGATACTAACCTAAATTTGCTATAAGATAACAGTGTAATTGATGAATATAAATTTACCTCTGCTACCCATGGATATGAATCCCTAATTAACGGGACAACCAGAGTCACAGATGCAACTTAAACTTGTTGCCACGAACCTTTAAAAAGCAACATTGGAAATAAACTCAATATTATGTCAGATGTTATAGACAACAATAGAACTGATCACTGTGCAATAGCGGTGTGGTTCAGCTGTCTGCCGCAAGTGGCGGAGTCAGCTGTGGCCACCAAAAATTAATTGGAAAAAATATTAATTTAAAGTATATATTTGAAAAAAAAAATACAAAAATATATTAATTGTTTGTTGTTAATTTATGTTTTTACTGTCGGAAAATATAGAATTATTATTATTATTACTACAGGTGTAACAGTTATGAATCTATCACGGTATTTACTATTTAATATCTGTGTATCTATCCACCATACATCGGCAAGTACTAAAACATGAAGCATTGTTTGTACAGGGGTAGTTATCAGTTGCACTGATAATGCAATGTGAAGTCAAATATTAAGGGCGAGTTCCCGCGCTGGGCCGGAAGTGGAGGGGTTACTTCCTGTTGAAGTCACGTGACAGGATGTGATCCTACGTCAATGGTCCTCTCAACCAATGTCAAAACCCACATTACTTCTTTTAAGTATTTGTAAGTTTAGATAAATTTAATTTTCAGGTGTATTGATTTAGAAAATTCCGAATACTATTACAAAATACTAAAACTTAATAATAATATTCACAAAATTTAATCTATGTTGTTCAAATATCATTCAAGTATTGTATAAATGTGTCAAAATGTTAAATTATATCTGCTGTATGCTAATTAGTAATATTTAGTATTTATATATATCAACCTATTACCTCATGTCCGCTACTTACCTAAACAAACCAAACCGTAAATTAAAGTTTATTATTATACTTAAAATTAGGACTTTAAATATTAGGAAAGCTGATATCCTTACTCATATTTACTGTACATGTGTGTGTATATTATAAAATATATATATATATATATAATTATTTTAACATTGATTATATTGTAAAAAAGTTAGTGCTTTCAAATAGATTATTTTACGTTGAATCAAGACAGTTCAAAACATTAAAACAGTAACGTGGTGTTAAGGCAAAGTTTTATAGCTTTAAAGGGCTCTAAAAAGCTTAAATTAAAATAGATTTCGCTCTACGGACAGCTAGAAAAATCAATAATGTTTATGTAAAGTGTTATACTTGTATCTGTAATAACTGGTGATGTAACATCTCTTTCAGTATATTACATAAACTATTTTCACATACCTTATGTATATTTACATGACATATTTTATATAATATTGTATGTATAATAACCTCGTATATATAATAATAAAGTATCAAAGTTTTACATATTTTTATTTGAATTTATTTTATTTAATAGTAAAATCTTATGAATGGTTAAGTTGTTTTCTAAATAGTAGCCTACATTTCCGAATAATGTAATATTATCTACTACGTTCAAAACTTAAGTATTAAGTATTCTGTTGTTACTATTATCATTGTAGTACAGTAACTAGAATGCAGTTTCCAAAAGGCCAAATCCTACCTAACCCAAAGAGGCATTTCCAACTCAATCAGTTTTATGTGCCAGATAAATCTGGAAGGTAATCTTTTTTAACGTTCTCGCGAGAAATAGGGACACAATTTATAGCTTACTCTGCGTTGTGATACGACGAAAATACACGTCAACTCGCCAAATGGCTAAAAAGAAGTGGTCAAAAACTAATATTATATTCGTGATCAAAATCCTTTTAAAAAACAAGTTTGAACGGTAAAAGGAGCTTAAAAATAACGATTCTTACTGGTAATGTAATTTTTATTAAAAATTAAGAGATTTTATAAAAAATGACTCTAATATCAAATTTAAAATTTTTTAAAAGGAAAATTAACTTTAGATTACAACGTTAATAAAGGTATAAAATTCATTATAATCCATTACAGTGGTAAAGAGTAGATTTAACGTCAAATTGCATCAAGATTAAACGATTCATTTGGTTACAGAACCTACTTCGTTATCTGCGGGTTTGATTTTGAGCTAATTAAAGAAGAGTTCTGTATGTTTGTTTGTTGGGGTTTTTTGGTTGTGGAAAGTAAACGCGAAAAATACTGAATTGACCGGTTTGAAATTTTACACTAATGTATTATTATAACTCATGCAACTCATTGCATATTAATTTCCGTAAATCCCCTCGGGCTACGCCCGTGAACGTCCTAAATTTCAACGTTTATATTTTCAAAGAATGAAAACATAATTACTTGAATGGGAACACTAATATTTGTCAGTTCGGGAAGAAGAAGAAGAAATGTTATTTTTACAGATACTTCTGGATCAAAATTAGTGATCGAATTATTAGTTCGAAACAGTGGAATGGTAGATTTTAAGTTTTTTCCCGGCGCCTGGCTCTATTACGTTAATCCTTATCCTTACCCAATATTTGACAGGACTTAGTTGTGGACGCCGTGTTTTGTCATTTTGTAAACAATAAATAATCAATAATCAATAATTTAAATGTACCTCTCAGCCTTTTTTACTCGTGTGAAGAACAAGTACTTTGACTAGTCAACAATATTTTGTGATGGTTTGACACTAGAACGTACTACAACCTTCTTTGGTATAGTCCTGGAAAATGATACCAGTTACAAAGTTTGATGCGATCTTGATTTGAGGCTTGCGACCCACATTGGGTCTACTTGATAAACGTATAACTGTGGGTCGATATCTCCTAAATAATGAGAATACTCTTGAATCAAACTATAAGCATAAGGGTTTTGTTTTTAATTTCACCGATAAATTATGCTATTGAATTCAACCCGATCTAACAATTAAACTCTAGGGACCGTAACGGTCGTAAATATTTTCTTAGTGTTGGAAGATTTTTCAGTAACATTTTAGCTACAGTAAAGTAATTTAACTAGATAGGATTTTTTAATTGTACTCTCATATGAAGTGTACATTAATCTTCAAGTCATAATACAAAAAATGCTACTAACTTTTGTTCATGCATAGGTAATTAAATTACATTTCTCAGGTGGTTTTTACCTTTGTAAAAATATAAAACTCTGTCGTTTTTATTTATGAAACAATTGTAAATTATGGACGAAGAAATGAATGATTTATCTCAGATTTTTAAAACTTTACTGTTTATTGAATAAACAGTTACACAGGCAATGTGCAATACTCCTTCAGTCATGATAGGTGAGATAGTAAAGGGTAGTCATTTTAAAGTTATTTTTATTCTTTAAACTAAACCTTTCAAACTAAAGTAAGGTAAATAGAGAAAACGAATAAATAATACAAAATAAGGAAAGAAAAAATATCTGTAGTAAACATATGTACCTTTATAATAAATAGTGGTTTAGCGTGGAATAATTCACTCTTAAGAGATCTTCCCTAAGCAAAACCGCATAACAAAGTCATATTAAAGTTAGTTAAAATATACATTGCTGGAATCCAAATAAGTGTGGCCTCGTGGGAACAGCGGCGTTTTAAAAACGCTACTTTTAAAAACAAGAGAACTGACACTCATGAATATATTACGAAAATCGCCCCTTTGACAATAGTGACATTTTTGCAAAAACCAAATTAACCAGCTGTATTTTATTATGTTTCCTAAGCTTCAATTTCGTTTTCGTGGTAATAAATATTTAAAAATTTTAATTTGCAGTAATTTACACCGCTTTAGTTCAAAATATATTTAAATTACTTGTAAGACAAGTTTATATAAAACGTCATTAAAATTTAATTGAATACATTTTTAAAGAGATGTTTTTTTAATTTTCGTGTGGTACTTTATATTTTTATCATTCCCCAATAATATTAGACCATAAATCATAACTCAATTCAATTATTTAATGCTGTTTCTATCTACAACGTTTTAGGATAGGGAAGTTATATATTTCCGAATTATACTAATGTCTATACAAATACGATTTTTCTATTTATAATAAAATATTTATACGAGTAATTTGTATAGATTAGTGGTATAGAAGGTATACTCGATGTAAAACGACCAAAGAACCTCTTTTGTCCTAAAACTCTTTATTTTCCTAAATAACCAGCTTTAGTTTTAACGATTAAAAAAATTAGATTTAAGAAATAAAAATTAATATTTCTGTTAAAAAAATACTTTGTGTTTAAAATATTTCAGGGAATTCACTACCTGTAAAATATTGTTTTATTTTATTACACTTTCTGATAACTTTTGGCAGTTTTGTATACCTAGAGATCTAAAAATTATAAAAACTTTATTTATGTTTAATCATTTTGGTATCAAACTTTTAAGTATTTAGGTACACTAAAGTTCATGTATTTTCATCGTTGTGTTTAAAAAAGTAGACAAAATTAATTTTGAAAATTAAACTAAAAACAAAATTTGGCATTCATTATATTTAATTTGCAGCAAACCAATAATCCAACAAAATTCTAAATACAAGAAATCGTTTAATATATCACTGTTACTAAGCACCAAAAGTTTCATCCACCAACAAACGGTTCTTTCGGAATATCAATAATCTGAAGTCCTGAAAAAATCAACTTTCGGATAATCGACCCCTCATGCTGGCAGATTGGCTGAATGTGATTTGTAAAGGTTTGGGAAAACTTAAATCATGCCACTGAAAAATTGAGAACCATAGGTGAAGTGTATATTTTCTTATTTGGGAATAAAATAAGGTATATATTTGGAAGAATTTTTTTCAATTTTTATCCATTTACGAGTAGAAAATTCCTTTAAAATAAATAAAATCAAACGCTCCACTACAACTAAATCATGGGAAATTTACAAATTTATAAATTTGAGTCAAAAGTTAGTATTGTCAAGGGGACAGTTTTTCGTAATTTATTCATGAGCCTGGGTCCTCTTGTTTAAAGTAACACTTTTAAGTCATTCTCTCGGGACTGGCAGGCCTCTCGTGCTAAGCTTTTTTTTAATGCCCTTCACTGACGCCCTTTGTTTTCAGTTCCAGGTTACGTGTTTTACATTAGAGATGACAGCGTAAATACACAGTGTCCCATAACTCTCTTGGTAATTTTATAGCGTTAATTACTTTAATAAATATTTTACATAATGAAATATTTTGCAATATGAACGAAAGTCTGTCGTGCCTGGCTTCCCCGTGGGTCTGTCTACATTTTTCACATAATTCATCATTAGTCTCTTTATCTTTATCGAAAAAGTGGTACAAGGGTTAAAAAAACACTGAAATATTTGAGTATGATTTTTATATGTCAGTGGTTAGTTTATTAGTTCCTTAAAATTCAGGACTATACATAAGTCAAGAAATTATTCCTAAAACTTACAGAAGTATTTTTTTATTTTGTATACACCTTGACTAATAGTTGGGGAATTTTAATTAATAAATAAATATAGTTTAATTGATTTTTAACTAGTTTTACAAATCATTTGAGTAATTTATTTAAGACCAATTCTAAATATAGGTATTCTGTAATTACAAATTACAAAAAGATTTCTCAATTATGCCAAGCAATTGCTAACCAGTCATAACCTTTTTCACCATGAAATTATGAACGTTTTCTGACGCCCTGTTCATTTTTATGACGAAATTTGTTAAGTGATATTCTGAACCACATATGTGGATAGTGGGGGTTCCTTTAGTGAACTTCATAGAAACTACGCATGGACAGATTAAGGGGAACTACGCAGGATTAAAAGAATTTAAATAGGAAATGTGTTAGTATCTTACTTATTAATATTGTCATATACTGCTCTAACTATACATCTAACCAGCCATCCATCCATTCATCCAATCCAATCCAATCCATCCATCTATCTATCCATCCATCAATACATAAATACATACATACATACGTACATACATACATACATACATACATACATACATACATACATAAATACATAAATACATACATACATAAATACATACATACATAACCCATCCATCCATACATCCAGTCCAATCCAATCCAATCCATCTACCAAATCCAATCCATCCATCTACCCTATCCGTCAAACCAATCCATCTATCCATCCATCCACACATCCATATATCCATCTATCCATCCATCCTACCCGTCCATCCAATCCATCTATCCATACATCCATCCATCTATCCGTATATCCATCTATCTATCCATATAATCCATCAAATGGTTTTCCAATGAGATATGTATATTTTTTCTAAACCCTACGATATAGAAACCTTTTCGTTGAATATAAAATCAAGTAGGCGTTCACGTGAGCAAGAGCATTTGCAGGACGGATTTTTGTTAAGGTTCAAACAAAGCTGTGAGAAGGAAATGACAAATGGTTTTCTGTGTTGTAACATTTGTTGGAGTTCCGACGTATATTGGCTAGCCGGTATTGCGGTATGTGCTTAGTCTGTCGGTTGCTTTGACAACTAATGGATAACCTTGTGAACGAGGAATGGTGTGTCAATTAAACGGCCGAGTATCACGGTAACAGCTAAAAGCAGAATATTAATTTTAATTTGAGGAGAAGGAATGTACTTATATCAATATTTTACAGACCAAATGTATACACTATTGATATCAAGAAATTAAATATACGAGTAACTCATTACATACATTACATTTATCTAAAAAAAACTCATAACAATAGCCTTGGTAGTTTCTATGAAAACCTGTTTCAAATTTTCATCTTACAAATTGCCAAACCCAACCCCACCCCCGAGCTAAGACAAATACATTTCAAAAATAATTTATGCAATTAATGATATTATAAATGATTTAATAATTTATAAGTGATAAAGTTCAAGGTTAATAAAGATGTAAGATGTAAATAATGTTTGGTGTCCGTTGTAGAATGTAATAACTCGAGAATATATCGAATATGGTAAAAATTACATAGACAATAAATTATTTATGAAAAAATACGTTGAAATTAAATCTTGGAAGCTACTACGCTTCCAAGATTTAATTTCAATTTTTAATAATTTAATTTTAAGTAGTAAAACTATAAACTATATTATATTTTTAAATAATAAGTGCCATTTAAATTTTCTTTTTTTATCTTTGTTTTAAATTAAAAATCTTATAGTAGAACAATTTTTCACTGTATTTATTTGTTCAAGATAAATGTTTAACTGTATTATCAGCACCTTAAAGCAAATATTGTGCAGTGTTGCCAGTCGTGGTGATCCAATATCATAGCTAAGTAGGTCTAGGCACAGAAACAAACCGTGATCTGGGTTCATAGATTTACAATTAATTATAAAACATATATTAAAAATTCTCAATTTTAACTGAAAATATTACTGTATATGAAGACCTCTTTACCATAGAAATTTTATAGAATTTGATGGGAACCATTTATCAATTTTTCTATATTTAAATAGTTCAGGACAATTAATACAAAATAATTTGTTTTAAAAACCTGGGAAAAAATTATGGAAACCTTCTGGATTCTTCAAAGAATCGTTGCTTCTGTATAAAATTTTAAAATAATGTCGTTAAATCATGTCCAAGGAATTAGTCGATAAATAGTAGTTTATAAAGAAATAATGCATGACATGGGCTATAACCCATGTCTATAGTCAACATTAACACATTAACATTATCATTATGACTACAGTCAACATTAATGTAACAATTGCAACATTAACCTACTTAGTATTTTGTTATTTTGTTGTAAGTTGAGCTGAGCTTTATTGTTGAGTTTGTTACTGAGCTGAGTCCAAATCAGTGTTTTTTTATCAGTATAAATATTTATTACGCATAATTTTCATTTAAAATACATATGTATAAAACAAAAATAACGTGAAGGTTGTGAGTTAAGAGCGCCACATTAAGTGTCCACTAAGAATGGTTCATGGTGGAAACTAGGACTATAAATGGTTATTACGAAACAGAATGATATACTATATAATACTCAGGATATAATACTCAGAGACAAATTAGTATAGGAACTGATAATTTGTAAAATAATACGGACACTTCCTGTTTCATTTGTTCAGATTTCCAAAAAAATATATTACTATGAATTATGATCCACAAAAACCAAGTTTACCAAAAGGGAGTGCTGATATTTTTTGATGAAATCACATGTTAAAAACAGATGCTTGGTTGAAATTAGAAATCTATAATATTATAAAGAAGAGGTGGTTTCTGTATGTTTGTTTGTGGGTTTGTGGGTTTGTTGTGGCAAGTGAACGCAAAAAATACTGAACCAAACAGTTTGAAATTTTACACAAAGACAGATCTTAAACTCATGCAACACATAGGCATACTCATTTCCTTAAAATCCTCTCGGGCTACGCCCTGTGTACGTCCTAAGTTTCAATGTTTACATTTTTAGAAAATGAAAACATAAAATTACTTGAATGTCAACAGCTGTGAACACTAAAATTTGACAGTTCGAGAAGCAGAAGACATGGTTGCTGTAAATACCCTGGGATTCAATGTTTACAGTTTTTAATGTCAACATCCGTTTACTTTACATTTTGACAGTTCGGGAAGAAAAGAAATAAAGTTAATTTTTACACATAGACTGCTGGATCGAAATTAGTGAATTATTAGTTCGAAATAGTGGAATGGTAGATTTTTAATTTTCTCCCGATGCCTGCCTTTATTACGTTAATGCTTATCCTCTCCCAATATTTGACATATGTTACTTTGTCATGTTTAGATATATACTTAGACACGTGTTTTGTCATTTTGTAAACAATAAAGAATTAATTATCAATAACTTAAATGTATCTGTAGAGCCTACACCTCTCAGCCTTTTTACCCGTGCAAAGAACGGGTACCCCACTTTGGCTAGTAATATATAATACGATAACAACCTGTCACCAGAAAATCATCTCGTAACGATACATGGCTGAATGTAGGTTAGGAAAATCAATTAGTATCCCTAGGGTTCGTTAATATTTTTTACGTATTGTTTTAACTGTTTTTCACTCCCCCAACCTCCACCCAACCCTCACCAACCCTTCACATACACCCCTTCATCACCCCTTTGCTGCGGTTCATTAGAAAGCTTAGCTGCTACAATCGTGGTTACAGCTGATTTTGCTCGTACTTCTCTCTCAAGGGACGTCTTTATTAGTAAGTAGTAAAGGTGTTTTCACCTGGTTCGGCTCTATAACTTTATGAGGAAATCTAACAAGTTGTCTACACAGATTTTCAGTATTCGAGTATTTTTAGCTACTCAATACTTAAAACATAAAATTATTTACAATCAAAATAAACGGTACCAGTGGACTGACACATACTTTCTCCCTTAAGTAAATTTAAAAAAGACAATCTGTAATAAAACTATCATGTTCTACAAAGTAATTCTAAATATCATTTAATAATTGATTGTTCAAATTATATGGGGGGAACCCCCCCCCCCCCGGTAATACCAAGCTTTTTTGAGCTGGTTTTGTTCGGTGATTTGACCTTACACTTCATACCAAGTTTCATGGAAAACGGGTGGAAAGTAAGGAAGAAATTGATTTTTTTTATATTTTCCATAAGAATAACATTGGGCGCTTTCAGACAACGTACTGCGTTTATCGTGGATAGTAAATTTAACTTTTCTCTGGAACCGTTAGTCGTAGACAAATAATTCAAAATACTAATTTGTTTAGTTTTTTAAGCTGGTTTCAATGGTACCAGTCAAGTTATACTTTACTTTTATTGTTTTCGCTGAAAATTTAAAAATTTGATTTATTTGACATTTAAAAGCCCATAACTTTTGAACCGTCATTTTTACAAACATGCGGGTGGTGTCAAATTATTTAATGCTCTGTGTACTATAAACTATCAAATTTTAATCAAAATCGTTAGAGCCGTTTTTGAGAAAATTGGATTTTTCGCGTTTTTTAAGGGTTTTTAGGGGTGAACTACCCTTAAAAATCAAAAATTCAAAAAAATGAAAAAAACGCCTGGAGATACGGTGACTATATATATACATGCCAAATTTCATCTAAATCGGACAAACGGGGTAGGCTGTGGCACTGTACACATCCAGACACACACACACACACACACAGACAGACACACGGACGGACAGACATCACGCCAAAACCCACTTTTTTGGATTCAGGGGACCCCAAAACGGATATATCCACCCTCAACTCAAATTCGAAAATTTTGACGAAAACAATACTTTCTCCATATACTATGTATAAGGGGAGAAAGTAATAACCTCTAATAATGTGATAATACGTTTTCCTCCATTATTCAAAATAGTTTTATTTTGTGTAAAAAGTAAATAGTCACTACAAATTAGGTAACAGAGGGGCTCTTTATGTTTACATACTGACATAGACTGGACAGCAATAAAATAATTCCTGAACCGAAATCAGTGATATGTTCTTTTTCATATACGTATAAAGGTATAATAGTCCCTTAAGTCCTTCGGATGAATTGTGAGGAAGGTTTGTATGTGGAGAATTTGTATTTTTATTTAATCAAAGCTTACTTTAATGTAAATCCATCGTTTATAAAAATAAATAAAACTTAACTTTCTATTTAGAGCTGCTTTATTGGTAAGATATATTCTTTGAATCATACATATTGGTTTTTCGTTTATGAACAAACTTGACGCTCAGATCCCGTTTATATATATCAACATATATCCTAATTTATTACAGAATCAGACTTTCCCGTGAAAATTCCACCTTTCTGTCAAGCTAGCTGCCATACCACTCCACGTCCATAGACTTGACGTCGGGTTTAACGTCAAAATGCCACGAACATGTTTTCAATCGTTATTTTCAGACTTTTATTTAAACCCACCAGAAATAAAAGCTATTTCATTTCAACTGTTTTTACCCCTTTTAGTGTTTACTGAAACTTTTTATTATTTTATTATTCTTTCGCCCTCTATTCATTCAAATCCATAAAAAGCTTGAGTTACCTTCAATAAACTCGTGTTTATTTACCGGTACTTAATTTTTAACTTAATGAATTTACTAAAATACAAAATTGCCGTAAGATGTGATATTACATGCAACATGTGAGTATTCTAATACAGGTATTGAAATTAATAGTTTTAATGTAGTTCCATTTTGTTCAATTTTAATTTTTTTATAAATTACGTTTCGGTTATATAAAAGATAAGGATAAAAATTGTTTAACCATAGGTGGAAATCTTCGATTACAAGAACTAGTTTCTTAATTACTGAATTTCAAATTTTTATGAATTGCATCCATAATTCTTAGAATAACAATCGCCAACACCACCGATGTTGGCGATTTGTCAGATGGAAAATATGTAACAGGTTTCTATAGAAACCACCAGAGCTATTGTATTGAATTTTAAATATAAAAATAAGAACAGCTATTATATCCATGATCTAACCTATTTCCCACAGGGAAGTAAATACAAACATTTTTTAAAGTCAGGTGTTGTCACAAACCCAGCTGTTTTAGCTCAAATGGTATTAGTAGACTTCATGAGTGTGTCATCGCTTACTGTACTTTCTTAGATTATGATAATGATTATTTTCAATTTTGCAGTTAATAATGCAGTTATCTGTCCATCTTCTCTCTCTGTCTTGCCTGCCTTCATTTCAAAGTGTAAACGTGTAGAATGATATGTGTCTTAGAGGACTAACACTAATTAAACTGCATATTTTGTAGGAGTAACAAAATTTCAAGGTCAGTGTACCAAAAACATTCGGTAATGTTTTAGCATCTTAATTTTAGGGAGCCAAAAGCTACCAAATTTACCAATTCTATTTCAAAATTGTAGTTTCCGTGACTTTGATATAAAAACAGAATAACGATTCCTGTTAGCCAGGGATACGTGGAACGGCGTTGTATTACATATTATAGTTGGAACCAGACAGCAACAAAACGTGTTTTTGGCATGACAGAAATGTCAAACTTTCGGCTCCCAAAGTTGTGACTTCCCGGTAACCAGTGGTTGTCACGGGGTGACAGTTCTCGGAAACCGTTCAAGTCGAGATTCCAGTCCGGCCTTTGACGTTTACTGATAAAAGGTGAACAGGGTAAAAAACAATATATATCTTTACATTTTACTGTATTTAGATTTTTATTACGGACATTTTCTATCACAATATTAAGTAAAACAAAGTTTCACGACGTTTCGGGATCTGGAATCGTATCCTATTCTCACGAGCTAGTACCAAAACCATACCATGATTAGTACATAATCCGGACTAAGCCGCTATATAGCTGAACCAAGAATGTTTACAGCAATTAAAAAAAACTTACAAACAATACCATTCACTAACAATTATCCACACAAGAAATAAAACACGTCTACTCGTCACAAAGACTCTAAGACTACAGTTAGCTGTGTTTGAGTTTTTTGGAAATACAAAATGCTAAAAGTGGGGCATACGGATTGTCATTTGAAAGTAATAGCAATAAAGAGTGATGGTTCGTCAACTAGGTGGATCGAGGTAATTATTTGCAAGAAATCACTTTTAATAGTTTGGGAAATACTAGACATAGATTATCAAAACGCACAACTCTCAGTTTTGGAAACCATCAAAGATGAGCTTAGCTTCGAAGAAGACATAAATTAAAAACATTTAACTATTGTACGAGTAATATTTTCGTTTTATTCTACACAAAACTAAACTATATTTTATTCAAACATTAACACTTTCCTCTTAAGTTATTTTTGCTTCTCCACAATTCAGCTCAGTATCATGACAGTTTACTGCCATCTCGATTTATTCCAAACTCTCGTTTAATTCCGTTGCAATTTCGAAAACTATCGTTAGTGGGATTTCTGTCGATCGTTATGTTACTAAACGGTGTTTTGTGCGTCGGTAACAACTACAACAATCGACTGATGATAGCTTTGTGGTATCGTTATATGTTCCTAATGACGTTTGTCTACTATGAAGGACTAAGACTAAAAAGTCAAATCTGTAAACATAAACCGAAATAAATTAAATTCTGTTGTATTTTTTAATTTTTGAACGAATATTCGTTGATATTAAATAAACACTTACAGTTACGGTCCAATATAAAGAGTGGGAATGTAAGAACGTGAAAGTTAATGGCAAAGAGCGGCGCGACTGTAAGCGGTAGAGGTTTTGCCAGCGCTCCCCAGAGAGCAGTGTCGTCGCTCAGTCTCCGACGTCGATGTCTTCACTGAACACCTGCTCTCGCCACTTGCAAACGCCAAGACTAGTTTTTCTTTTAAGTACTCTATTTAAGCCTGGAAAATATTGCTCTTAAGATAAAGTAGATCAAAACAAACGTATTAAACCATTTTATAAGTTAATACTGAATACTATTTATTTACTATTAAAAAATTAGTATATAACTGTAGAATGTTTTGGTCAGCAGAGTATTAAAAGTCTTATTACTGAAGATAAACGTGGAAAATACACTAACATCCAAACATTATTGTTAACAAACATGCCCACAAGGTGTGCAATGAAATCAACAACACATAAAATAAGTGAATAGGTAATTTAGTTATTGTTAGATTTTCTCCAAAGTGTACAAGACTATTTTCATTGTATCGTATAGTATATTTTTAAACGATCGCCAAAACTGCAAACTAGAATGTCAATATAGTTTGTAATGAGTACATTAAAATAATATATTTAAATATGTATTTAACCTTATTTTGATAGAATAGTAGTTCAAATCTTGATTTAGAGAGCATAAACACACACATGTAATTTTGTGTTTTCCTACTTCTTATCTTTTATAGTCTCTAATCATTAAGAATCCATTGTGCGAACTATTTTAGGTAAAATTGTAAATTACCTATTTGTTTTTAGGTGTAACCAACTCTTAAAAACTGGGACGGTGGCGTCATGGAGGTCACGTATTGTGGATAGTAGTGAGGAATGGTTGGTGGATGTAGTGTTCTCTTGACGATGGTCGGTAGGTAGGTAGGTATTTTAAGGTAGGTATTTTAAGCCAAGTATGAATTTGAAACGAGTGTATGATGATTGTGGCGCGATCTTGTAGGCTTGTTACTGACTAAGGCTGACACGTTCCTTAGACAGGAATGTTAATTAATAGCCCAACAGCCGATAACAATTAAGAGACCTACAGTTTAACGTGGAATCCAAACCACGGCTTATGAATTACGAATTGGTCTAATTATGAGATGGTCTTTGCGAATTAACGTAGTATTCAATAGTGTGGACATCAATCCACACAAGAGAACACTACACCCACCAACCATCGCTTACAATTATCTACAATCCGTGATCTCCAAGTAACTGGATTACAGGATGACGCCACCATCCCAGTCTTTATTTAAAGTATCGAGCAAAATGGATTCAAGTCATGACCTGACAATCATGGAATCGTAACAAAAGTGTAAAAAAACAAAAACCATTAGTGAATGATTGTAGATGGTGTGATGTACTCGATGAGTTAACACTTATTTTGTGAAATTTAAATGTAAATGGATCTGAGGGGCCGATATCGTTTAATGGATTGGTAGGATCGCTCCATTGATTGCATTCTCACGTCATTAGCCTGTCGAGGGGATTGAGCTCGGAGTTAATGCAGTATCACTCCGCCCCTTTACCCTTCTACCAGTCTGTCCTGATGTCATTCTCGGCGTTGAAGTTTAGATCTGATTATTTTGTTATACGTATATTACATACGACGTCTAAAGTTATTCAATATTATACAATTATAGTTTTTAGGATGGGCTCTATGTAATGTAAGATGGTTTAAGAAAAATTTATTTACTAATTATAAACATGTATACAGGGAATATTTTCACTTCCTTTATTCCTGTATTGACTTAATTGAATACTACGTTAATCCACAAAGACCATCCTCATAATTAGTCAAGTTCGTAATTTTGAGGCCGTTTGGATTCCACGTAAATAGTAGGTCCATTAATTGTCATCGGCTGTTGGGCTATTAAGATGTCGTGAAATGTGTCTAACTAATAATGATTAATTTAAAATCTAGGAATAAAATAATTTTTTTAAGACTTTAATTTTAATAATGTAATAAGTATATTAAAACGTTATTTTAATAAAATGAAGAGGTAAAGAACGTCATGTTGAGCAGAAAGAGGACGCCAATGCGACAGTGCTATAACGCTAAGTACCGCCGGAGCTGATGCTGAAGCTGTGATTCTGATGCGAACCTCCGCAGCATGCTCTTGCAATCTACGATATTTACATAGAGAAGTATTGTGATGAATCAAAGTGATTATTTTACAAAAACCTCTGGAAATACATTTTTCATACGGAACTTATTAACGGATGTGAGAAAGAGTTAATTTATTGATTAAGAAATGTCATTCTCCAAGTTTGAATTATCATGCTTTAGTTGAGCAGATTCTGTAAATAATCAGTCATGTCTATAACATTGCTCTTTGTTGATTGAATTGAATTTTAAACCGGGGTTTGTCATTTATTCAATATATATATAATATAAATAAACATTGAGACCGAAATGGTAACTATGTAAAGCATTAAACACTTTAATGTGACATTGTAGCATTTACTACAAAATAAGCTAATGTAGCTTACTAAGGTACTTATGTAGCTTGTACTTGCTATTAAAAGTATTAAATATAATTACAATTAATACACACTAAAAATAAAAAATAAAGATACAGATAACAATGGACGGAAGTCACTCGCCAGCAAGTTTGAACCGGGAAAGTTTGCCAGTTTATTGGTTATGTACCTTGAGCTACCGCGTGGATAAATTATACCTATGATTTTCTATAAGTTGGATCACCGGTTGGATAAAATAATAATTTTCAGATTTAGAATTCACCTCTAACTTGAGTATCTTTTACCAAATCCGTCACTTAATTTTGACATTTATAATAGGCCTATACTCGTATATGTTTACATTACTATTACTATTAAAATTGCTTATAAATTATTTTTAATTCAAAAATTTGAAATTCAGGTATTAGCCTGAATGAAACTCATTTTTATTATTTTCAAAGAACATAACTACTAATCGATTCTCGTTAGCTATGTATAGCTTAATTTTATTTAATTAAAAATTATATAATACATATAGAAAATAATATAGATAAATTATAAGCTTTAAATTAATTATGTAAAAAACCCCATGTTTTTTAATTAGATAAAAACTATAGAAACGTATAAACAATATGTTTGAAGACGATATCAATGTTTTCTTTGGAGAATGGTGGGGAAACTAGAGCTTTTTATGGCTTAATGGTATTTTATGTGCTTTTTTATATTACAGTATTTTTGTTTTTCCCAATTATTCTTTTTATTTTGACTGGAATTTCAATTTCAATATACAAAATTTTATTTCCTGTTTCAGAGCTTTCCGTCACCTTGAAACAACCACTTTTAGAACATGTTTTTACCATAGGAAAAAATTGTTGTATTTACTTCCCTGTGCGAAATAAGTTAGGTCTAAAGGGAATGTGTTTTCATTTCATCTAATAGCTGTTCTTAAAACCAAACTATGACATTACTAACCATATGGTTAGTAATGTCACTAACCAAATGACCACTGTTCAAAATTTTGGTCTCGCAAACTGCCATCACCCCACCACCAGAGCTAAGACATATCCTTGACAAAAAGGAAAATTTGTCCCCGAAACGATACCGACGTTGACCGGTCCAATTATACCTCATAGATTGTTCAAAGTGTCGTTCACTAATTATTATCAACAGACTATCTACTAAGAAGTAAGGATGTTGTAATTGTACCTAACAACCTCTGCACCTGCTCTCTCTTACACACACCCTGTCCCTGCTTTCTAACTGGTTATCTTTTAGCATATTATTAAAATAATTATGTTAAGGAATAATTTACTTTATACAAATTTAAATACATAAAATCATACAGAATTTTAAAAACTTCCATTTTTTGCAATAAATGTTGGTCAAATTAAATAAAATAAACCACATAATAATTAAAGATTCTAAAAATTTTAAAATTTTTTTCTAAATGAAATCTTTCTAAATTCTATTTAACAAATATTAAAAGGACAGCAATGTTTTATCTATACGGAAATACCAAACATTGTATTGATTTCATAATAAATATTTAGAGACTCCGATCTAACCTATTTCCCATAGGGAAGTAAACACAAACATTTTTTCAATTATTGTATGAAATACGTACTTTAAATGTAAATAGGATGGTTCAATCTTTTTGAAGGACGTGAAATAGTTCTTTGAATAAATGTGGTCGATGAATTAAATAAAATAAACCAATTATTAACATATCCCACATTTTTTGGCTACCAATTTTTATCCTCTTTTTACATCTATTTCAATTTTAATACCCTTCATCTATTACATAGTAGTTAATCAAAAATTAAAAGCATGTAGTAGTTTTCAAAAATATTTTAATTTTACTAAATTCTGTAATATGTAACTTTATATTAGTTTGTTTTGTAATAATAAGATAGCTTATAACGGAAATTCCCATCCTGAACAATCTGAGGAAGGGTGTTCATTAATATTTATATGCTCCGTCACTATTATTAATTTGTAACGTTCAACGAAAATTAACATTACTCTTTTTTAATTTGAGTTACTAAAGGTTAAGAAACTATGAACTAAAAACATAATACGATACCACGAAGAGGTCCTTATTTTTGGGATGAGTGTGTTGTTTGGACGTGGATCAATCTTCTCAATAATTTATTATTTTTATATTTATTTATTTTTTTATCCCTTAATACAGTTTAAAAATTACATTAAAGCAGTACAATATGTAGTCCACAAAGTCCCTATTTGAGTCTTTGTGAGGCGATGTTCACTTCACAACAATAATTTAGTTAAATAAAACATAGATTAAATAAAACATACACATTTGAAAAATAATCACCCCCGAGTATCAGCTAATTCTGATACATTAGGACAAAAAGTACATTTTCGTTATAGTAGTTTTATTTGCTTTAGTGTTACAACACAATTACTGAATCTTAACGATGTTACTAAGCGCTAAACGACATTAGAGAATTAAAGATATAAGTAACTCATAAATAAATTAAATCTGTTTGATCCATAAACCTAATTCAAACTGAT
Organism: Nephotettix cincticeps; assembly: GCA_023375725.1. Lineage (NCBI taxonomy): Eukaryota > Metazoa > Arthropoda > Insecta > Hemiptera > Cicadellidae > Nephotettix > Nephotettix cincticeps. The sequence continues at coordinate 55,405,340 of CM041787.1, forward strand.
GTCTATCGATCGCAATCCACACGTCCAAAAATACCAACTCAAAAATAGGACCTCTTCGTGGGACACCCGGAATTATAAAATGTATAGTTTAGGATGATGTAAAGGTTTGATGCAACTGTTGAGAAAAACAAATATATGGTCGATAATGTGTACTTATGGACTTTTCATATGGATAGTCAAAGTTCTTGGGGAAGAGGTGTTAGCAATTTGCGAGACAATGTAACGAATGTGACGTCATTGATCATGTAACCGGATAAGTTTTGTTTATCGTAGTAAATGTTAATCTTTTTAAGAATATCCGTGAAAAACTAAAAATGTCACGTTATAATCCATAATTAATGAAGTTACTAGAGAAACTAGAAAAAATTATATAAAATGTTTACCAGAAAACATTTATATTGTTTTCTTTGCTGAATAGACAACAAGTAGGTCCCAAGAAACAACCCCCCTCAGACATGTATTTGCCTATGATCTAAGCTAATTCTATTAGGGATTTCCTTTTTGAGTGGTCTTACCCAATACTGTGAGTAAAGACTATAAAAATTGGCAAAACCTCAATAAGCTATAGGTTGAGTTTATTAGGGAAAACCTTTTCATAAAAAGTACCGTAGCAGATGTCTTATTCAGCTAAGTGTTAGACATTTTAAAAAAATATATAAATGTTATTTGAATTTGAACAATCGTTTGATTGAAAATCCCGAAACAGGTAGGAAGTTTATTAATGAAAACCAGTTTACAGGAAGTATATTTTTGCACACGCCAACAATATAATGGTCCTGGAATTTCATTCGGTCCGTTATGGCGACATAGTAATCTGGGACAGCTCGCTAATTGAGTTTGTTAAGTTTTAATCTGGCTGATGATTGGCTTCTATTTCAAAACCCATTTGAATACCGTCCAATAGGCTATTATAATATTTAACGTAATGCTTTGTAGAAACTGATGTCGTTTATTCATCTCTGCATAAAGTCATTGTTAGTAGGATACAATGATCGGGTTCTCTCTCGTCTAGGCAATTAAACTAAATCAAAATATAGTTTATTTGATGACGGGGTTCGTCAAAGCCAATTAAATAAGGGATAACTTATTCACATGCTTTATTGTTTAGTAAATTTTAATTATAGAGTAATTTTGAGTTCATGTGCGTCATTGTGATAGTCATAATGCAGTGGACTTTTGGCGTGATTAAAAAATACAAATAAATTCCATATACTTTCTTTAACTATTAAGAGGGGATGATTTAGTTACTAGATTTTGTGTAGTAAACTCTTACTTATGTAAAATCAAAATTTTTTATTTATTTTTTAAAAATATTATGTAAATTTGACTCATTTACGGTGATGGAATGTTTAGGAAACCCTTTAAATAAGCTTAAATAAACTTAAAAGATATCTTCTGGTGTCATTTTTCGACCGTATCCTTCATAAAATGGGGGCTTTGCGTGGCTATGTTTGTTTATCATAACAACTCGTAGCACTAATGCTCCGGAATTTCGACAGAGATAATTAGTTAGGAGAGTTTTAGATGGTAAATTATAAGGCTCTGTTGTACACACAAGCAGTCTGCCCTACAGCTTGGTTACTTATGTGCATGAAACATTTCCTAGCTCATCCTTAAAAAATTAATTCCAAACAATTAACTGCACTTATAAAAAACAGTAGTTTTATTCTTATGAAGTTAGTTTTATACAGTAATTATCAAGCATCTAAAAAAATACGACTGCCTAAAAAGTATGTTACATTTTTTTCTAATATTCACGAGTCTTACAAGAACGTACAAGAATGTAGAGTTCCATGATACATTTGGAGATTTTGAACTAGGCACTATGGAGCACTACCTACCCCACCGACGATTGTGAGGTAGGCCCCTACGTAGTCAGTGTTAGTCGTTATTGAGACAAGAAATGAATGAGCGATTCAAGTTCATCGTGAATTATTTAGTGTATTAGGCAGTTGTGTAGTAAATTGTGTGATGAAAAAAGTAAGAGAACTACAATTTCTCGTTGGCGCCAATCATTACTGGAGGGGAGTGTGGAAGAACAATACAAACAACAAAATGCTACCCGACCATTCCATGCGACCAAAGATTGTCGAAGATGAAGAGACTTTTGACATATGCAGGTCGTAAAAAATATTCTGTTGAGTACTGTGTAGTTGATTTCAAAATTTGGAGAGAGCTGAGAACGATTTTTTGTGCAAGGTGATTTTCGGTATGAAGATCAAGTGTAAGTGTAAGTAGTAGTTTCGTAGCTTCTAGCTCATAGTTCCTAACATCATGGCAGCCACATGAGTTTTAGAGTACTGCCCATACTGAAAAGATCCCTGGATTCCAAACTGTTCTTTCCAAGAACATGAATATAAGTAAATACTGTAACTTACCTTTGAGACAACCCTCACACCATGAAAACATTTTAGTTAGTCCGTTTTAGGACACTTTAGAACATAGTTTTGACATTTAAATGTACTAACTAGTTTTGTATATGATTAATTCCACAACGTGGGTTGAGTATAGCTCTATAAACATTGTCTTCATCGCTACCTAGCGCCCACAGCATGAAACACGTTGCCGTGTCAAGTCACGTGATCACGGATTCCACGCACGCTTCTGTCATGCATCTTGCAGCCAAACCGCGCGACCGTAGCGCCACCCACGCAAGCGGCGAACCACCGAACTAAACTTTGTGACAGCGTTTATCCATTCGCCGATCCCAGCAATCGGAATGCTAATATTAGCCAATAACAAAGCACCATTATATAATACGTGAGATTAGTATATTTAAATAGCAACCATACCACAAGATAGGTATTTTAAGCCAAGTATGAATTGTGACACGATCTTGTAGTCTTGTTACTGACTAAGGCTGACATGTTCCCTAGACAGAACTGTTAATTCATAGCCCAACAGCTGATGACAATTAAGGGACCTACAGTTTAACCCGGATTCCGAACCACTGCCTCTGAATTACGAACTGGTCCAATTATGAGAATGGTCTTTACGGATTAACGTAGTATTCAAAAGTGCGGACGTTAATCCACACAAGAGTACACACTAAACCCAGTAACCATCGCTCACAACTATCCACAATTCGTGACTTCCAACTAGCTGGATTACAAGACGACGCCTCCGCCCCTGTCATAATAGACTGTAAACGATACATTCTACTACATTGTGAGGAATAAATGCTGTTAGATGTATCTCTTCTCAACCGGTTTGGATGTAAAATGTACCCAGACTGTCTAGCATGTTTCACCGCCGATACACAAACAGCACCAAGGTTAGAGGTGCATATTACCTGAGATAAATTACAATGAAATTCCATAGTTTGTGGTGTGGTTTGTGCGGCCATACAGACCAAGTGGATGTATAAGAAACCATATTCAGTTCTTACAATGTCCATGTTTATTTTGGTTAGTCTATGCCAGTATTATAAACGCCATCATACTTAGCATCCTCGTACGTCACTCGTACTCAGGTTGAAATATGGTGAAGTAAGGTAAAATATCCGAGTTATATGGTGTATGCTAAATGGCGTATAATGACGACCGTTGTTGGTGCTGCAATTGTTAATGGTTTCTTGGAAAGAATTTAAAATTTAAATATTATGGTTATTATCATCCTATAATGATCTGGTTATTGCAGCTGGTTAAAACCAACAATGCAGTTGTTCAGTATAAATCTCTGAATTCATTCGGACGTCTATTGACTTTACTTCCACGCTATGACAACACTCATTAGACATTTTAGACAACTGTTTAGAAATACTGATATTATACTGATAAATATGTTTGATAAGTATTTTGGATAAACTCGATCGACTGCTAATTTATTTATTTCTGGTTTAAAATCAAAGTTTAGAAGAAAAAATCTATTTAACAATTTTCATTAATAGCTCCATGATATATTTTATTAATATTTATAAATAATATATTTTGATAATATATTATATGTATATATAAGGGATTAATATATTTTATTCCCTTTTTACTGGGAACTTGGTGACGTCCTGAAATCCAGCTACCTGGAGGTCACGAATTGTGGATAGTTGTAAGCAATGGTCGGAGATGTAGTGTTCTCTTGTGTGGATTAACGTCAGCACTATTGAATACTACGTTAATCCGCAAAGAAAAGACCATCCTCACGATTAGACCAATTCGTAATTCAGAGGCCGTGGTTCGGATTCCACGTTAAACTTTAGGTCCCTTAGATATGCCATTGGCCGTTGGGCTATTAATTAACAGTTCTGTCTAAGGAACGTGTCAGCCTTAGTCAGTAACTAGACTACAAGATTGCGCCATAATCATCTTAAACTCATTTCTCATTAATACTTGGCTTAAAATACTTACCTGAGTTGTTTACCATTTCAATAATCTATTCTATTATGTTCGAGCCAAAGATTAATTTGATCACAGTTCGACCCGGCGAGACACGAGGTGGTAGGGTACGGCGGAGTGTTGAGGTAAGTACATGGTTGAAGGGATCTTAACAACGACCTTGTCCGGGACACGATGAATGCTCAGCTCAAACTTTGATTAACTTTGGATTTTGGTTCGATCTTGATATACATTCCGTCCGGCGTTATGAATCTGCAAAACTTATTTTGGCTAAAACTTTAACTAGCTTTATAATTAATGAGAAACTACTCCATAAACTTATTTTTGAAAATAATACATTAAGGAACTCTTACTTTTTTACTCTTTTAATGTTCAACTAATTTAACTGTTTTTTTGGGACTCCAATTACTAACCACTATGAATTTTCAATGACCTCATCAGGGTAGAGGCGTGTTTGGGAAATTGAATTTTTCAGTATTTTAATCGTGAACTACCTTTACTCAGATATTATTTAGAAATAACTCTTTTGGATTTGGGGGACCACAAAACGGTATAAAAATAAAAATTAAAAATGTGGACGTTAATCCACAAAAGAGGACACTACACCCACCGTTTATCGCTCACAAGTATCCACAATTCGTGACCTCCAAGTAGCTGGATTACAGGACGACGCCATCGTCCCGACTTACAATTGAGAGGACGTGTTTTAAACTTTTGTCAGTCGTATAATTTACACCCGCAAAACAAGTGAATTTTGCTTAAGGAAGCAATTTTTCTTTTCAAGTTTTATATCGCTTGAACTCCTGAGATCTTGACGGTCTTCCGGTAAAGTTTGATGAGGTTTGACACATACGTCAGTTCTTGGGCAAGGAGTGTGGTTGTTTTCACGATCGTTATAACTTATTGCGATATATCGGTTTTCAATAATTTACTCTTGTGACTACCTCGTATACTTTGCCTAAAGATTAAAAGGTAATTTACTACAAAATATACTTATGTAAATCCATTTTATTTGAGATATATATTAAATAGGAAGTCATGTTTTGTGTTTCAATTGCTAATGCATACGGCTAAAACATCTATAATTAAGGTACTGATGATGTATTTGTGAATCTTACAAAAGAGTAAAGTATTGTGTAAAAACCTCTCAAACATTGTATGAATAATTTCCTAAATTTATATTATATATCTATCAGGTCCAATTCTTAAATATATAAATATTTAAAAGTAAGTGCATATCAATGTCATAATTTTAAAGCAATTTTCAAAGCAGACTGTTTTTGCATAAAGATAACTATTATTGAATTTTATTTCCATTATGGTAAGAGTAATAAAGGATTCAGAAAAATATAAATAATTACTAACACGATTCAATTGAAAGATTTATGAATGAATGAATAATCAACACATTAATTTATGGAACACAAATGCATCCTGACAGTTGAAATGAAGTCCAGTTTCGAATTTGGGAAAGAAACGTCAAACAATTTGTTGAGTTTTCGCCAACGTAAACACAAGTCTCAGACAAATCTTAATTAAGGAAGTTGACCGCTGGGCAGCAACGACAAAACGTGTGATGTCAGTTAACTTAGGTGGAGCAAACGTTTACACTTGGCTGAAATACTTACTTTTTACAAACATTTGCATTCCTTTAGCCTACCACCATCTGGTAAACTCTTTATTAAACTCAGTAATGTGATAAATAACGCGAGCCTACCCAACAAAATTTGCTATTTCATATGAGTAAGGCAATTCAAAGTTTTTCGGGAAGTCGCAAATAGTGTATATACATTTTATTATTTGTGTTCATTACATCTATCAATAAAGTACTTCAAATTGGAAAAAATGTATAGTTAAAATATTCAAATCATTTTTTAATTTGAATATGGATATTTTTTACTTTAAATAATAGAACTGGTATCACACGATTAAAATTAGTTAAAAAGTTAAAATTCACATGCGAAAACCTGTGCAAAAATTCATTTCAACTATTCCTTCATGTTCTTAAAAAGTAGCCACAAAGTTGGACTGCATACTAAACATGTCTTACTTGCAATATATCAGAAACTACATCATTATACACATTATAAATATACATTAAAATTGAACCATTGACTGGACTTTTGTTTAAGCCTAGATACATTTTTACTATAAACATATACTTTTACATGGGAATAGTTTAATTTATATCATTGATAAAGTCAATAATAATTTTTGACAGTACAAAACTTTTATTTCATAAATATAAGAAGGTAGTACGTATTAAATGTATTAATTTACCATAAATAAATATCCTAATCGTTTAAGTTTAAAAAAATGAGTACTATATTGATGTTATACCATGTTTTAAAACTACGTAAAATACTACTATTATCTTAAGAAATTATGGCCAGAAAGGTATTTTAAGCCAAGTACGAATGAAATAAGTGCAAGATGATTGAGACGCAATCTTGTAGTCTTGTTACTGACTAAAGCTGACATGTTCTTTAAATAGGACTGTTAATTAGTAGACTAACATCCGATGACATCTACGAGGCCTACAGTTTAACATGGGATCCGAACCATTTTTACGAACTGGTCTAATTATGAAGATTATTACTGCGGATAAAAATAGTATTTAACAGTGCGGACGTTAGTCAACACCAGGGAATATCACATCCACAATTCTAGAACTCCAAGTAGCTGGATTACAAAACACGCTATCGTCCCAGTAATTTAATCGCAAAAGATAATAGGTTAGACGAAATTCAAAATTAGGGTTTAATACATAGTAAAGTCAATCTTAATTAAGGAATTTGACCGCTGGGCAGCAACGACAAAACGTGTGATGTCAGTTAACTTAGGTGGAGCAAACGTTTACACTTGGCTGAAATACTTACTTTTTACTAACATTTGCATTCCTTTAGCCTACCACCATCTGGTAAACTCTTTTTTAACTCAGTAATGTGATAAATAACGCGAGCCTACTGGGAAGTCGCAAATAGTGAATTTTATTTTATAATTTGTGTTCATTGCATCTATCAATTAAGTGCTTCAAATTGGAAAAAAATGTATTGTTAAAATATTCAAATCATTTTTTAATTTGAATAATAAAGTACTTAAAAAATAGTAATAGTTCAAATCAATTAATTTATGAATAAAATATTATATGAATATTTTCCTTATTATAAAGATATACTCAACGATATATGTGCGAAAACCTGTGCAAAAAATCATTTCAACTATTCCTGCGCGTTCTTGAAAAGTAACCACAAAGTTGGACTGCGTACTAAACATGTCTCACTTGCAATATATCAGAAACTGTAACATTATACACATTATAAATGTACATTAAAATTGAACCATTGACTGGACTTTTGTTTAAGCCTAGATACATTTTTACTATAAACATATACTTTTACATGGGAATAGTTTAATTTATATCATTGATAAAGTCAATAATAATTTTTGACAGTACAAAACTTTTATTTCATAAATATAAGAAGGTAGTACGTATTAAATGTATTAATTTACCATATATAAATATCCTAATCGTTTAAGTTTAATAAAATGAGTACTATATTGATGTTATACCATGTTTTAAAACTACGTAAAATACTACTATTATCTTAAGAAATTATGGCCAGAAAGGTATTTTAAGCCAAGTACGAATGACAAATAAGTGCAAGATGATTGAGACGCAATCTTGTAGTCTTGTTACTGACTAAAGCTGACATGTTCTTTAAATAGGACTGTTAATTAGTAGACTAACATCCGATGACATCTACGAGGCCTACAGTTTAACATGGGATCCGAACCATTTTTACGAACTGGTCTAATTATGAAGATTATTACTGCGGATAAAAATAGTATTTAACAGTGCGGACGTTAGTCAACACCAGGGAATATCACATCCACAATTCTAGAACTCCAAGTAGCTGGATTACAAAACACGCTATCGTCCCAGTAATTTAATCGCAAAAGATAATAGGTTAGACGAAATTCAAAATTAGGGTTTTAATACATAGTAAAGTCAATAAAAAGTAAAACTTGAACAATAAAATTCGTTGTGTAGTTTCTATAAGGAAGTGTAGTTTATACAAGTTCTGAATAAAATAAGTTGTCTTGTATTAAAATTCAGACTGAGATAACATTGTGTTATTCCCACTTTTAATATTTTTCTAATAGTATTCGAATTGACTTATATTTAGTCGATAAGTGCTTTTCAATATTCCACGCAACGAAGAATCAAATCAGTCAAGAGTCAACGTAATAAAGTTATCAACCGTCGACATCCCAAACTGCGCTGACGTGGGGATTCCGTTTGACTCATTCTAACACACACACACACGTACACACGCACACATATATAACTTACAAAATATACTATACTAAATATGTATAGTACTGTACTCCCATAAAACGCATGGTGGGCACTCGAGCAGCCTTCTCTCCTTTGCGCTGGTTGTTTTGCTTTAATCCATTCAAGGCTTCAACGGTAAGTTTTACCAGTATGACAAATATTTCAAATAGTTTATTTCCTTTATACGTGATATTAAATTCATTCCCGTTCACCCTTTGTATGTTATAAATTATTACATTTGCTTTATGTCAGAAGTATGTCATAAGATCGGATGAATTCAATTTTACGACAAGAGGTTTTGATCTTAACCTAATCCAACTGCCAACAGATAAAAAGTTGTATTTAAAAGAAGCTTTATTTATTCCAGTAGTAAATAATTATTACCACTTAAAATTTGACAGTCAGATAATTTAAGAATATTTTGTAATAAACTCACTGCTTGGATTTTTGAGAATAGTGACATATCACTACTCCAACATGTTATGCAATAAGCCACCTATTTTAATTTTAAGTTAGTTAAGTTAATTTGTTAAATTAACTTTAGTTATAAAATGAGAAGGTGCAGTAATTGACTTATTTTCCGTTATATCGATGCGAGGAGCAACATAGAGACAGTATTTTACACGAAGAACCTGACTTGAAATTACTGTATATTTTATTTTTAGATGTTTTTTTTCTTTCTTAAAACTAGCCACATGATGCCAATGTACAATAATATGGTCTTTATATTCAGATAATGGAGTAATAACTCATTATTTCATACCAATGAATACTTATTTATAATTTTATTTTTTCCTTTTAGTTAGAGTTTCAGTTATTCATGAATTACAATGAATATAGACACAGTATTTCATTGCGATTTCGGTTTTTAGGTGTACCAGGAAGAGGAAGAGAATTATGAACCCCCGGAACTTCCCAGGGTCGACAGCCTTCCGGCCCCATCAGGTAAATACTGATATAATCCTCTTAATACTTTTACCACAGAATAAGCTTGCTCCACAATACCAGAGAAGTTAGAAATTAAATATCATATATGCCTGTTGTGCCTGTGTTGTATGGGAATGACATTCGACAAATCTTGCAATCTTCGGATTACAAATAATTGTTTAAATTTCCAAGTCCACCATCCTTAAAAAAGTAATCATCACAGTTTACTTTTCTGCTGAGTTATTAAAAAAACAATGAGTAGTTACGAAGAAATTTTCAACATCAATATATTCCAACGAAATTTAAATTATATGCTACAAAATTACGTGATCATCATGTAACGGTACACTTTCTGTCACTGGTAAAATAAATATTCTATAAACTATAGTGGCGTTTTAGGTTTTTCGTTGTTGATAAATCCATACGATTTATCCATTAATTGGTTTAAAAAACAAACAATAGAACGCTCTTCATGATTTAATATCTTGGAGTATTATTTAAAATAATTTATTTCATGGATAATTTGTTTCATAGAGAAATAGTTATTTAAATTTTATAATATTTCATGTAGTATTATTTATGGTAACGAATTTATCCAAATATCAATTCATATAATATTTATAAAGGAAGTTTCTTGGGTTTCTTTAATTTAATTAAACTTATTAAATAATACTTTTCACATTGAAATTGTTAATTAATCTTTTATCACTTTAATGAGTATCATTTGACAACAATCACTTCTCACAACCAAGCATTAACTTTGACTAATTTACTAAACACACGCTAATATTGTAAGCTGATTATAGCTAATTATTTTGTCTAATTAAAATCTGTAATCACAAACTCAATTGGTATCATTAAATTATGCTCGACAGCAGAAAATATTTCCATTAAGAGTTTAAGCGTCCAAAAGAAGCTTAAAACTGTGCAAAGCTGAGTTTGAAAAATGCATCAACCGGTCTAGTGAATAATTCACTTCAACTTAACGTTCCTCTATACATCTTGAAATACCTTATATAGTGACGATTTATTGTTAAACTTCCGATTACACAATTGTGAAAAATTGGCTTAGAACACTCAACCTCAATTCTATTGTTTAGGGGTTCGAGCGACTGTTTCATTGTAATAAGGGTTTACCTGTTGTGAAGCATGCAAATGAAGTGAACTGGTGAAGTATTACAGGGAATTCAACTGTTCTAGTTTATCATTTATCTATTTTTGTATGGTTTTCAAACGACTGTTTGTCTCTTCGTGTCATTATTGTTACATCTTAAAGAACATAAAATAATCGTTACACAGATAAAAACTAATTCTAACAAATTTTTAAGTTTTCCTACCTAAAATGGCTCACCCATCTTTACATACACATCGTTAGTGCTTGTTGGTTTGTAAAAACTGGTATAGAAATGGGTAATTTGAGTTATTCAACATTACAATCCTACGTTATAGATGTTTTTTAATCATACTAACTATATTTTTAATCCCTATCAATAATTTAACTGTCTATGTGATGAGTTTGATGAAAGTATAAATAAAAGAAAAATATTTAGTACTGTATAAATATTTGAACCCACACACATTTGTTAAAACTATAGAATCTATAATCTTATGAAAACATTCTCCTCATGTTTTAATATATTTCTTTATTGTGAATTGCAGTGCATTTCAATGTGGAAATAAATTTAAAATAGCTCAAAAACAAAAGACCGAAAGCTAAAAATCTTATACAAATGATTAAAAAAATTCAGAAAAATTTGTATTAGTTTAAAGTTTTAATCTAAAAATCATTCTTACGGTATATTTATTTAATAGTTTTTAAACCAATATTCAGATACAATTTAGACGTTTATTCAACAAAAATTGTGTAATATCCCTGAGTGAAAATCTGGATAATGAACAAATGCTCTCTCCGTAGTGATGAAGCTTGTAGATCCGTTTGTTGAATAATCGATGATAAAAGGTCAAACCGAATAAAACAGCAATTTGTCATCGGCGGGAACTTTTCCCGCCCACTGGTCCATGGACTGTCGAACACATGATTAATCCCTGCAACAGGGCTGTAACGACAAATCGTCATCAATCTACTTAACTTTATTACATTCGTTGGCACATATCTTGAACGAGAGCCATCGAGATTGGATTGGAACTTATTAAACAAATCTCACTATCCCCAAATTGGGTTATAGGCAAAAAAGGAATATTATAAACCAATAGTTTCGACTCAATTTGGTTAAAAATATTTTCTCCGATTTTTTGAAAATTGACTCAGTTAACTGTGTTCAGTAGACTACTGATAAATCATCCTGACAAATGAATCGACTCGTCTTTGACAGTAACTAAGTTACGTATTTGACTGGGACGGTGACGTCACTGGCGACGTCCTGTAATCCAGCAACTTGGGGGTCACGAATTGTGGATAGTTGTGAGCGATGGTCGGTGGCTGTAGTGTTCTCTTGTGTGGATTAACGTCCACACTATTCAATTCTACTATTCATTCATTCTATTCATTTTCACTATTCAACGTTAATCCGCAAAGACCTTCCTCTAGTTCGTAATTCCGAGGCATTGGTTTGGACTCCTTGCTAAACTGTAGGTCCCCTAGATATCTCATTGACTGTTGGGCTATTAATTAACAGTCCTTTCTGAGGAAAATTTCAGCCTAAGTCAGTAACAAAACTACAAGATCGCGCCACAATCATCTTTCACTCAATCCTCGTTCATAATTGGCTTAAAATACCTACCTTGTGAAAGGGTCGCCGTTTCATTGCTCTAATCCAATCTAATCTAATCTATATCACACTTATATTTCAATCATACACACAGAGTATACCGTTAGCCGTGCATATACATATGAATATATAGTAGTAGCACAGTATTCCATTTTATCATTTTTTTATCTATAATAATATTTATGTAATATTTTAACCCTCTTCATAAACAACGACTTGTTTCCTTATTTATTTTTTTTAGTCAGATTTATAGTTTTCAAGACATAGAACAAACCCCTGTAAATTTAAATAAACTAGAATGGAAATGTTGAGCTAAAGTCTCTCTACAAGTTACTTTTGCAGTTTTTATGTTTCACGACTAATTGAGTGAATTTATAATAAACTGTCATTAATATAGGTAATAGAAAAAACATCAGTTACTTTTATTTTCCCTAATATTCTTTACTGTTTTTCTTGTTTTTCTTACTACTTTTTCTAATTAATTAAATAAATTAAAAAACTACAGTCTAAAACTATTTAAAAGAAGTAACATTTTCGTTCCCCTTTAAAAAAAACTTTTGTGTGTAAGACTGACGTTTTGGTGGTTTCCAATTATTTCTACTAGTTTGAATAAAGACAATCAACCCATAAACACAAAGATTATTTTATTCCTTTATTTATAACACATTATTAATTATCCATAAATTGTATTTACCTCCGTGAGGGATATAGCTTAAAGCATGTATTTGTCTGAGAGGAGTGCTTTCAGTTCCTCAAAACATCTGTTCTCATAACCACATGACGTCACTTTCGTTCCAATTTTTGCGTTTCAAAATTTTCTAACACCATCCAAGTCAAGTCAAAATAAAATTTATTCCAAAAAACAAACAAAACATATTACAAAATAAATTGTGCAAATTTTTCAAATGTTTATATCAGAAATAAATTTAAAAACAGAAATATCCTTACTTAGACATAATAAATAAATAATAAAAATAACTTAAACAGTAGGATATGGCTACATTGACCTAGAATGGTCTGCGCGTAGGCCCGAACGAGTCCACTCAGGTTCTCAATTTATCTTCAATAATATTCACAGTGTATCCTAATAAAAAATACAGATATTTTAATACGTAATAATTTTATATAAATATAGCTCCAATAATGTGAATACAATCAAACTAAAAATTGTGCTAATAATTGTCAAAATTAACCAGGAACACGCACGTTGGTCTCCCTGGGGTGGGAAATGTTCCAGCAGGTAATTAGATTTTACTGGATTTTATTTAATTAACGGTTTTAGTCACAGCTTTATTTGGTTCTCACGCGAATAATACATCTGAAATATATGAAGTAGTTAATTGCGTTTCAATTTGGCTGTATAGTTTGTCAACGAGTCCCTTATCAATAAATTAACTATATTTGTAATGTAGTTCATAACATTTTTAAAACTCAAAAATTGATTTTCTAACAGGAATTTATCTGACAAGCTATATTATAATTTATAAATATTGAATTTTCTATAAAAATCAACAGTGTGAGTATACATTTAATACATTGGATAATTAATACAATTTGGATAATTAATACAAAACTAGTGCAGCGTATACGAGTATAATATTATGTTGTATTCTAAACTGTAATTTAATGCGTTATAGTTTACTTCTAACTAAATATTTTTAAGTCCCACCTTCTTTTCCAATTAATCTATTACATTTCCCTGGATGGTTTATTGTTATTACAAGCATTGTGAAAAACTAACGATGATTGTCAACATTTGACCCCCAGGTCCCATACCTAAAAGTTAACTTCTTCGCAAAATAATTACTAACGAAAATCCTTTTCTAAAACCAATAGTATGTTCTATAGAAAGTTTATGCAAGTGAAAAATTCATAGTATTATTAAACTAAAAACATTACACTGTCTTTTATTGAAAAATAAAAGGATATAATAACATATTTTATATAAAGTTCAGAAGGTAACTAAGGTAGGAATTTTAATTTTTACACATAAATAATCTAGTTTAATGAAGAAAAATATACCGTTCCAAATAATTAGAAACTATATATTTGGTAACAGAAAACTCCCGCAAAAGTTACTGGCACCATAACACTGTTCATAACACTGTTTAGTTCATTATTCTCACTTGATTACGTCTAATTGTCTTTGTTGCCGTTCGGAATTCAAAATTTAATTTTAACTCAATACCATTGCAATATTTAAAAACCAATGATGTTAGTTACAGCTCTAAAATATCAAATGTACTTTCAGAATACATACCTTCTTCAAGTAATTCAGAAAAATAGAATTTGTTATTCTTTAAAACATCGTTGTCACTATTCAATTTATTTTTTCTTTTATTATGATTAGTAAAATTCAAAACTTTTTTCACGCTACTCAGAAAGAATGAAATATTTATTCAAGTCCTCAAACAAACATTAGACAGAGGAACGATATACGTTTTTATAAATTTTGTTTTTTTAATGATTTTAGTTTTTGGAGGACGTTTCACATAGTGATGTATTGTTAAAAACGTCGATAAAATAATTTTAAAATTAATAAATCGATTTGTTGTTAATTTTTGTATAATCTTCTATGAAATCCTTTTTCAAACAGCATAGCTTAAAACTATAAACATATATTTTGTAAAGAGTATCACATATAAGGCTTTACAAACTAATATTCAAATTTTTACTATCATAGATACACTGAGGTGTAAAAAAATAATACTAAATTATTAAACCAAATTTATATTCGGTAATTTAGTATTAATAATTTATTAGTTCCTTGACATTTTTATCATTAGATTTTTTTAAACATTAATAATAACCACCATTTGGTAAAATCTTTATCAAATAATTTTACTGAAGGGTTTTATTTATATTGATTTAGAGAATGCTGGAGAATTCCAAAATATACGGACAAGAATAACGGTTGAAGTTCGCAAATCGCAATGTTAAGATTTATAGCCCTTTCTCAACGCTCCTGATCCCTGTGTCAACGCTTTTCCTGAGGTCCTGCATATTTTCATTTGCTCTCGCATATCCCACCTTAACACATTACTATTAGAAGTATTAATATACTTCGCTTATTGTTTGTACCATAAGCTATGACACCATTATTTGTGATACGTGTGTGATGATTATGATGACTGGTGGATGATGGGATATACCGTGATGTAGTTTGGGTTTGTGATACTGTTGTAATTGTGATAGTTAATATTGATTTCATAGGCCCTATCTCAAAGTAGTCGACTAAGCCTAGCGGCATTATGGCAATGAAGTTTTAACTGAACTTTGATCTGTAGCTACTTATTGTAATTAATGTGGTGGACCAAATAAAAGCGATATAAGACTGGTAGCATGAGAAGTACGGAAGTGCTAGAAAGGAGGAATGAGTTGCCCAGAACCTGGTAATTCACACTAAATCTGGAAACTCTAATATAATTCGTCTTAGAAACTCTACTCTAGAACGTATCTCGGGTATAATTTGGTATAATAATAAACTATCAGTTAATTTATTGCATGACCAACACCTTGTGTGTTAATTAATTAATCTTAAAACCTAGTCCTACCATAGCCATAGCCCAGCAAACTAAAACTTATCTGAACATTTTATTTTGGATAATCATGATTATCCAAAATAAATATGTAATAAAATAAAATGAGACAATTGGTGTCAGCACTTCATGAAGTGCTTCATGATGGTGATGGATTGAGAATGGGAAGACGGCTCTAACTTTCTACGTTTTGAATTCACTTTGTCGCGTGACCGGTGTTTTAGCGCTCGGGCGGCCAACACATTTTTAGCTGAAGTTTATCTAAACCAATAATGTTTTACCTCAAAATTTCCATCACCATGGGTAGCGATTCACATAGAATAGCCAGGGGTGACCGCTCACGGTCTGACAGGAGTCGCCGGTCACTAGACCGATCCAGAAACCTTTAACTTACTGGGCCAGAGCGTTGTCCGTGCCGGTAGCATTTATTAATTCTATGATATTAAATTATAACTTTTGTCTTTCACAGTTTCATTTATAACGATCGGTCCAAAACAATAGTCTTGTTACTCTACCAAATGTCACCTGTGGTTAGATGGATAATCATTGTTTAATGTGCCAATCAATTGTTTTAATAAAGTTTATATTTGTTTTAAACAAAGTAATAAAAGCTCAGCTGTCATTACAATCCGTGGAAGAGAGAGGTGTGAATAAAGACGAAGTAATTCAATCCACGCTCCAACAGCTCGTGCAAGAGTTGATCTCAAAAGAATCCTGTTTAATAAGACAGAAATTTAAAACGGTGATTCAACGTCTCTAATACACTACGGCGAGGAAGGCTAAACCACTTTAAATCTACGTTTCTATCTCTTTACAAGAATTAAGAACTTGTTTTTTTTATTATGAAACACACAATCATAAACTATGATAAAAATTTAGCATTCTACTACTTGACAGTTTAAGTGTAAAACGGAAATTCTAATACAGGCAAAAAATGGAACATGATGTAGAAAATTTAGAAAAACATTAAATTGCAGTCCAATATACTATCTCTACTAGTCTACGCCTTCCTGTATTAAATTATTTATGTTTTGGTTATTTATATATGTGGCTCGTAAATTATATACTGTAACAAAAAATATACCAGGAGTAAAAAGTCTTAGAATCATTTGAAACGATAATAAAGTAAAGGGTGTTCCGCGAGAAACATTTAGTTGACCTCTATATTAAAAAATTGTGGCCATTTACAAAAAAATTTATTTTATATTTTTAATCCACTGTAAAAGCAAGGGAACATTCTAATTTAAACTTTCCTGTCAGAATTTTAATTTACAAGATCCTAACAGTGCATTTTGAATAAAGTTCTCTTGAAATGGTATTGACCAACGAAAAAAATATATTACTTAAAATACTATTTCATATATTTATTTGTGAAATTATATTCTCATGGATTATCATACAATAGATGGTTAATCCCAATAAAGATGGGGATTCAAGTAAGATGGCTTGAGTCAGAAGCGTATGCCAAGAGCTAAAAGGATATTTATGGGTTCCACATCTGGCTGTGCTTTTCCAGCATAAGCCTATGAGAGTTAAAGATGTATTGCTTATTCTACTGGGGATAATATTAGGGATTTTTTTATAAATTCGCTTGTGCCGCTCATGCATTGTTAATAAACTATCAATACATTAAAAAAAATGCAACGGTATAGGTAGAAAATATTAGGTACAGGTAATATTTCAGACAAATAGATTTAAATGAATTTTCTTCCTCGCGCTATTTCCTTTCTTTTTTAATGCTTATTAGTCGAATGAAAGATTAAAAGATTGAAAGATTTAAATAATTATATTAACTTTTTATACATTTGGTCATTGAAAAAGGTGGCCTTCGTTTTGAGTTTCAACTCCTCAGACTGTAATAAATATAACTAGCACAAAATATAATTTAACCTTATCCATATACATATTATAAATCAATATAATACCAATTAACTCTACTTAAGCATATTGTAAATAGTAAATTTCATACTATTGTTCTATAATAGAACATTGAAAAAGACGATACAAGAATAAAAATAAAGAAATGGTCAATTGCAAAGTCCAAATGATACTTCTTTGAGTAATTATAAATTAAACGTATTTAAGAACCCCTAAAAATTATTGAAAATGTTATATTCGTTGCATAAAGTTTAAATGATATCTAGGTCAATAATTAATATTAATAACACACATTACGGATTATTGGTTCAGCAAATAAGTTGGGCGAACTTTCAATCAATATTTGCATCTTTATGAGACAGACGTTCGATATTTCCAAGAGCACGAAGGAGATGATGTTTTAAGGTCATGTAAAGTGAAGTTTAGAGTAGAAGCAAGTTACAATCAAGTTGAAGTGCCGAACCTCCCTCAGGGCAATACAGCAACTTGATTAGCTGTACACATTGCAACCTTGTCATTAGGGTATTAGTTTAACAACATCGGTTCCTGTGTTTATTTCCACAAACTATTAAATAAAAATTACTTTTGGAATTAACTAGTTTAACATTTGTTTGAGTTAACCTCACAAATTACGAAAATTTTATTTTTTGAAATTAATATAAACGTACTTTATACTTTTAACTGAAATGGCAACCTACCCAGGTAGGTATTTTAAGCCAAGTATGAATGAGAGATGAATGTAGGATGATTGTGGCGCGATCTTGTAGTCTTGTTACTGACTAAGGTTGACATGTTCCTTAGACAGGACTGTTAATTAATAGCCCAACAGCCGATGGCAACTAATGGACCTACAGTTTAACGTGGAATCCGAACCACGGCCTCTGAATTACGAATTGGTCTAATTACGAGGATGGTCTTTTTTGCGGATTAACGCAGTATTCAATAGTGCGGACGTTAATCCACACAAGAGAACACTACATCCACCGACCATCTCTCACAACTATCCACAATTCGTGACCTCCAAGTAGCTGGATTACAGGACGTCGCCACCGTCCCAGTAGTATATAGTATAAGTATATATAGTATAAACTTGGTATATAAACGTAATATATACGTTTAATTATAAGGTCATACATATGACATTAGTCATAATTAAGAGATAGTAATTAAATTTCTACATATTCTCAATGTTTCGACAGACAAAATCTTGCGTGATCATTGGCTATTCAAACTTTTTTATAGACACTCCTGCATTGTTACAAAACTATGAAAAAATTAATATCTATCTATTTTTCTTCTACTTTCATATTACAGTACATATTTACATTTCATTGGTGATCTTCGATTTAAATAAGCATATAAAACCCGTTCATATTTACATTCTCCAACATATACTTTATTTTATGGAGAGAGTGTTGTTTTTTCAAAATTTTCTTCATTCCAGTTTTGCAATCCGAACCACGGCCTCTGAATTACGAATTGGTCTAATTACGAGGATGGTCTTTTTTACGGATTAACGCAGTATTCAATAGTGCGGACGTTAATCCACACAAGAGAATACTACATCCACCGACCATCTCTCACAACTATCCACAATTCGTGACCTCCAAGTAGCTGGATTACAGGACGTCGCCACCGTCCCAGTAGTATATAGTATAAGTATATATAGTATAAACTTGGTATATAAACGTAATATATACGTCTAATTATAAGGTCATACATATGACATTAGTCATAATTAAGAGATAGTAATTAAATTTCTACATATTCTCAATGTTTCGTCAAACAAATCTTGCGTGATCATTGGCTATTTTCTAGATACTCCTGCATTGTTACAAAACTATGAAAAAATTAATATCTATCTATTTTTCTTCTACTTTCATATTACAGTACATATTTACATTTCATTGGTGATCTTCGATTTAAATAAGCATATAAAACCCGTTCATATTTACATTCTCCAACATATACTTTATTTTATGGAGAGAGTGTTGTTTTTTCTAAATTTTCTTCATTCCAGTTTTTAATAGATTTATTC
Source organism: Nephotettix cincticeps (assembly GCA_023375725.1). NCBI lineage: Eukaryota > Metazoa > Arthropoda > Insecta > Hemiptera > Cicadellidae > Nephotettix > Nephotettix cincticeps. The sequence continues at coordinate 55,425,124 of CM041787.1, forward strand.
ATTTTGCATCTTCTAAACCCAAACAAATTGTTTTATAAAAGATATGTTTCTAGCTTTATTATATACTCTACACAGAGCCTACGCAATAGGTCCGATTTAAAATTGAATTTCGTATCTAATTATATACGCTCCATTTATCCATACTTTTTAAAAATTCTTTTAATTTTTTAACTCTAAAATTCCCTGAAACTCCTTAAAATATAAAATCAATTTTAAGAAAATCATGTCTACCTCCCAAAATTTAAAAAGTTAAAACGATATTGACCGCTTAATGTAACTCTTATGGGGAGTACAAAAATTAAATTCATCTTTTTATCACCTGTTTAGCATGAGGATTTGTATATAGCTCATTGTAAAATATCCCATTGAAACTAGATCAATACGTTGTTCTGTTACTTTTGTGGGAGAAGCTATCCCATCCTTATCAATAAACTTGTAGTATAATGCCGCGTGAAAGAAATTTTCAAATATATATGAAACGCTTTATTAGTTGAATGTGCTCTCAAAAATAATTTATGAATATGATAGTTTATATGCATGTTTTGATTTAAATTTAAAGGAAAGAATCATATGTCAGTTTATTAATACCGTACCTTTTATTTTCTAGATGAAGAGCAGTATGTCGTCAGAGGTGAAAAGGGAGAGCGAGGTCCTAGAGTAAGTTATTCTTTTTTCCCCATAAATACAGCATAAATGTAACGGTTTAAATACCAGTAATTAATTGTGAGGTGAACATCATAATGGTAGAAATTAAAGTAGAATAATCTAATATTTAATTGCGTAAAAACGCCTCAAACTCAAAGCAAAACCAAATTGCGTGTGTAAAGCAGATTAGCTTATTCAAGCATGTGATGCATATGTATAAACATGGTCGATAAGCATGACAATATGCAGAGCTTCAGTTGAAAATTCTCACTTGATGCAAGGCTTTACTAGAAACATTTTGGGCCTAGCAAACCAATAATTACACTACGAAATTACTAACCAATTTAAAATTTATCAAAAACAAGAAATGAAGCAAGGGCAAAATTTAATAAACCGTCATTCAAAATATAATATAATCTGAAGAAAAAAGGGAATTGTATAAATATTTTTGTAAATTTCTTTAATAGTTTATCATATTCCAAGGCTTATCCACAAAATAGTTCAGTCAAAAATTCCTTGGATGATATAATCTTCCAAATTTATTATCATCCGTCATATCTTTTGTGAAATCGAAATGATTTGTTGTATGTTTTTATTAAAACAATTTCCTAATTTTTAATATTATTTGAATAGTTTTTTTCGGTAAAACCATAAAATATATGCAATTATTAAACATGATGTAATGATCTATAATCATCTCATCATTATTGAAAGAAACATTATTTATCTATGCTAATATTAGGTATTAATGTAATTTATAATAACTCCTCTTGAAGAGCCTTGACCTCCAGACAAACTAATCTCTGCTATCCGCCTTCTCACTCCTAGCTTGTGGAGACCGTTCTCCAGGTCATCTAACCATATTTTCTTCGTCCTGCCTCTCCTGCTTCTCTCCTGGCTTCCAAAAGAACCCTTTTTTGAGATGGATGAGTCCGGCAATCTCTGGACTTGTCCTACTCACCAGTCTCCCAGTTTTGATTTCAGTAACAATATCTGACCCCTGATAAATCACTATTGCAAACAAGCATCATGCACTTACACCTCATAACTCCATCTCAATATCCTATATTAGTCTTCTTCTTTTTTCTTTCTTTTGTTTCTTTTTTCTTCTTTCATTAAGGTCCTTGTTTAAGTTTCCGAGTTATACATTACCACTAGTTTTAACTCTGTTCTATAAATATATATTTTGTTGCTCGGCTGAAACAGTTGGCTTTAAAAATTCCTGGCAGCACAAAATAGCATGAATTAGCTTTTATTTCGTCTGTCATTCTATTGTTTTCGATTACCAGTGATTCTAAATAGGTAAATCTGTTCACTCGTTCGCACTCTTTATTTGCCAGCTCTACCCTTCCCGCTCTTCCTATCAACTCATTTCTCCAGTCACAATATACTTGGTTTAATGTTAGTTTAATTGTAGTCATAACCAATACTTAACTCATAATAATTAGTATGAGTACCGTATGTATAAATGTTGTTATATTTCAGCTTTCTCTAATGTACAAACTTATCACTATATTTCCGTAACATTTTCATTTCTTGTTCAAAACATAAAAAACTTCATCTCCTACATTACCTTTTGCCTGGTAGCTCCACTGAGCTCTGCAGCATTAAAAAACTACACTTGTTTGTTATCAGATCAGTTTATTGAGTGTTTGTGGTGACCAGATTGTGATATTTACAGGGCCCCCCGGGCGAGTCCATCGTTGGTCTGCCAGGACTCCCAGGACCTGCTAGCGTCCTGGACGGTGTGCCCAGGGAACAGGTGAGGCTTGGTGATGAATGCAATTATTCAGTGTCACTATCCACTCTCATAGTTCTATTTTCTGCAATATTACAGTACTTTCCTCAAATAAAATATAAACTTTAATAATATGCTCTTGCTATCTATATAAAATTGTACTATCCTACTATATACATAATACTGTGTTCGATTCATCGATGACAATATCGCTCAGCAAACATGACCAGTGTTTTCGCTGATTTACTGTGTTGACTCCTGCTTACTCACCAGAAATTAGCTACCAGTACGGCTTTGTCATTTGCTTTGCAAGTTCATTAGTTTTGCAAGACTGGTTTAAATGTATATGCAAGAATTCCGAAACACACCACACTCACGTGATTTTTTCACTGTCTTTAAGAAGGAGTTCCAGATATTTCCAGATTTGTTTTGCATTTGGTACCTCCAGACATATACGAGTCACGCATACAGGGTCTTCCACTCCGTCCTCTCTGTCTGGCATGGAAGCGTTGGTCAGTGTTTTCTCACACCTTACAGACTCCTGCTCATCTGTTACTAACAGTGTTTTCTACTGTTAAAACGATGTATATTAGGAAAACCTACTGAGTGACTTACCTCCAACAGAAAATTTGAAAATCTTAATCCTTAATGCAAAACTAAAAAACGAAAATGTGTTAAAACGCAAAATTTGAAATCGAAGATATGAAGGAGAAATGGTTGCAAAAAAAATTCGATTGTTATTTACTGTGTATATGTTGTGCATGCCAATGTTTAAAGAATTTTTGGATAATATATATACAAATTCACTATTTAAAGTTTGCATTTATAGGAAGATGGGTACGGGAATGTTAACCTTACTTCTTTCAGTACGCAAACACTTGTGTTCTGGGTGTATTTAACACTTTGTATTTAACATGTTTTAATCACTTAAACCAAATTTAGTTTGATTCGTGTTTTATTAATAAGATTCCATGCAAGGAAATATTCTCATCCTAATAAAAAAATTAAAGATGGAATGTACCAATTTTTCTCATTGCATATTTCTAAATATACGTAGTGTTTTCTACTGTTAATATGTAAAGTTTATTTAAAGTAGTTTTTCGTGTTGTAATGTATTCTTTTAATTTAAAATTGAAAAGAACTTTTTATGCGATAAAACCGATTGTTTTTAAACTATGAAAATAAAACAAGGTAAAAAATAGCAAAAAAATTTCTCGCTATAGAGATAATCTGTGTGTATACTGTACAGAATTGAACAATATGTTGTGCATGCCAATGTTGTTAAAGTTATTATTGGATAAGGAAAGTCTATACAAATTCACTATATTAAAAGCGCAGTCTTAAAAGTCCAAATTTCCAAAAATAGGGAAGAAGAAAGGGTACGGGAATGTTAACCTTACTTCTTTTCAGTACGCAAACACTTGTGTTCTGGGTGTATTTAACACTTTTTTTGTATTTTGACATTAAACATGTATTTTAATCACTAAAAAAGGGGATAATGATTTAGTTCTTATGAAGATTCGTAAAGTTAAATTCTATTCAACATCGATTCCATGCAATTGGAAAATTCTCCAACTCTCTCGCCGTCTCTTTTAAAATAAAAAAAAATTAAATTTATGGAATTAGAAACTACAATAACAGTAATATATTCAAACCACGCAAGATATAAGAGATTTACAAACATGAAGTTGCTAAATATATACGTTGTAGCCTACGGTATGTTTTCGTGTTTTTTGTAAAGTGTATTTACTTAGTTGATTCTCTTATTGTTTAATATTGGAAGTTTATTATCTAGAACTTTTATATGTCGATAAAACCGGGTGTATTGTTTTTTGTTCAATTCAATTCAAACTATGATATAAAACACAAGGTAAAAAATACCGTTCTGATTAGAAGATAAAAATGAATAAATCACCAACACATTTGATATTTATATACAAAAATTCATTCTCCATCTCTACCTTCCAACTACCTGTCTCGTTCCTCCTAACTTTACTTTAGACTATGCAATCTCACATTATACCGTGTGATGTTACATTCTTATAAAGCTTATCTATGGGATTAAAATATTTTCATTTATAAAATTGATTTTATATTTTACTTTGAATTATTCAAGCAATGACTTCACTGAAGAACAGTTTTGATTTGTTGTATACTTTATTAAACTTCTTAAATGTCCAGAAAATTATCCAATCTCTAATTTGGATTTAATTTTAGTTTGGACTTGCTTACCCCCATTTATATACCTTTAATTTATACCTGGCTGGATCCAGTGTTAGCGGAGTGTCCGAGCTGTCAGTGGCTTTGTTACAGGTTCAGCACGTTTTGCATATCGATCACAATCATTTTATTCTGTCCATTAGTCTTTTGATTTGGTTAACGCATTTTAGTTTAAAATATTTCTTCTTTTCGAAGACTTAATAGAAAATTAAATGAGAAAGACAATCGTTTAAATTTGTTTTAGAAAATTGTATTGTTTACTAATTGATGTTCTTAGTATTTTAACTTGTACTACGAGTTAAAATTTAATACTAAACTAATAATTTAAAAAAACACATAAAACATAGAAATTAACTATAGAGGATTATGAATTTTTCATTAAATAAAAAATGTAGTAGAGTATATTTTAAAATTATATTTTATTTTAATGTCATAAAATATTACTTTTCTGGGATTCGATGATGGTAAAAATGTAATAAATAACAATTAAATTGCCAGTTTGTCAGTAAATTATTGTATTTCAGTATTTGTGATTGAAACTTCTTGCTTTACTTAGGAGAGTACTCTTTTACTCGAAAAACTATTCCATTCATCTATTTAAGAAAGATTCTATCTTAAAAAGTACTATTGTATTAATAAATATGAAAGAAGATATTATATGGTTTGTTTTACAGGTCAGTAGGTTAAAACTTTTAGCCGATAAACTATAACAACTATAAAAATAAATCTCACAGGTTTTTCATGTTATTTAGCATAGTCAAGTATTAAACTGAAATTGAGACATTGATGTGCCATCAATGAGACTGGAAGAAAAGGTGGAAGGACGAGATGGAGAAAAATTTATTTATAAAAAATCAAAAATGTTCTAAATAGAAAGGAAAAGCAAATTATGATAATGTAAAAAACCATAAAAAATGTTGCGGCATAACCAGAAACAATAACAAGGTTTGAAATCAAGAAGAAGCTTATTCAATCAACAGCCAATACTACAACATAAAATAAATACATCAAATTAAAAATCTTTACTAGTTTTATCAATTTTAACTTTTATATACATAATAACATTGATGGATTAGTCTCTCTCCTAATTAGCAATCTAATGATATTTCAGCTTTGATATGAACATTGTTGATTTTACAATGTAAAAAGCATTCTAGAGTTCCGAAAGCGTCGCTTTCTCCATTGGAGACCTTTTAAACCTGACACCATTGTTCTCTATTCCATTATTGTAAATGTTTTCTTTCTTAAAGTATTGTTTGTCGTGAAACAAATAAGTTTTGAATATTAAAACGTTTTATTTCAAACTCTTTAAGATAAAATGACTTAAAATTTCATTCCCCGTGTAAATTAAGATTAACTTTTATGTAAAATATGATATTTTTACCAGAATTTTACTTTTTAACGTGTTTACGATCATTTTGGGCTTTAAACATAGATTAAAACATTTAAATGGCAACCATACTACAACGAAGATATTTTAAGCCAAGTATGATCGAGGATTGAGTGTAAGATGATTGTGGCGCAATCTTGTAGTTTTATTACTGACTAAGGCATGTTCCTTAGACAGAAATGTTAATTAATAGCCCAACGGCCGATAGCAAATAATGGACCTAATGGACTAATGGAGTTTAACGTGGAATCTGAACCACGGCCTCTCAATTACGAATTGATCTAATTATGAAGATGGTATTATTTGCGGATTAACGTAGTGTTCAATAGTTTGGACGTTAATCCACACAAGAGAACACCAAACCTACCGACCATCTCTCACAACTATCCACAATTCGTGACCTCAAAGTAGCTGGATTACAGGACGTTGCCACCGTCCTAGTCCCGTATTAAAAAAGTTCTATTTATCATTCTTAAAATGCATCATGATTTGTTTCAATATTTACTTACGTATATTTACTACAACTAGCTTATATTTCAATGAGCTATAGTTTCTCTATGAATATTGCATATCTACTACTGTATTAACGGATGTGTGTTTAGAGTTATAATCTTTTACAACTATATTGTAATCACTGTATTTAATGAGATATATCTTTCCGACTAAAAATAATCTTTTTTTAATTTTTTACGTTGCAATTCAAACAATTCATTAATAAAAAAACATACTCGAAATGGTGGAGAAAAAACATGAGCGAGATAATATGGCAGACGCAGACGTCATAGTGATTATAATGCTGGAACAAAACAGCTGTTGGTGTGTTTATTGCGCGGGTCTGTGTTTACGTACGGTGTCGCCCCTGGCATCCTGGCACCCTTACCACGAACCCAACTCTTCCGAATGTAACATTTCACTGGTTTTACATTTATATCATGTTAATAAACTGTAAAAGTTGATTTTATGCACAATATACAACACTATTGATTAGTGAACTTGTAATAATGATTATAATGATTTTGTAGACCGTTTTTGTGTTCGTAACTGTTGTGTTTTGATGTTTAAATCAAATCAATTGGATACTTTTGTTAAATAGATGAAGTAGTATAAAATACAAATTTAAGTATGTGCCACGAATAAATTCCCTTTTTCGTAGTTATACACTCGTTACGTACTTCTTTAATTGCATTTAATAATTAATTGAATGAATTGAATACCAATGACGTCATCATATTCTTTACCCTTGCCTCTCTTGAATTGAGGAACCTTGAAATAAAATTGAAACTTTTATTAGTCTTGTTTCTCTGCGGTATATTATTTTTAATCTTTTTTTACTTTAGTCCAAAATATTTGTAAAAGTTAATATTTATTTGTTGTTAAAAATATTTTTCACGATAATCGATAATCCTTCCGAGAAATAATATTCTCTATAGAAGTTTAGAGTTATTTTCAATTAACTTATAAACTGATATTAACTTATTATTCTTTAGTTTGATCGTTAAAGGAATTCCAGAAATTCTAAAGGACAAAAAGCACTGCCTCGTTGGAAGAGTGCGTAGTCACGTGACAGGCCTCTCATTATGACCGGAGTTATCCTTTGAACCTCGAGGGTTGTATTTACAACTACGTTGTTCAACCAGTTCCAAGCACCGACCGTTATTCCCGTCATTTCTCTCTCTTGTCCTTCAATAAATATGGTCTTTTCAATAAAATTGCTTTCAGCATACTTATTTATTTTTTAATCTTAAATAGTCTATTAACGAGTGTAATGTTCGTAGTAAACTGAATAATTTAATCCTAAGATATAAGAGAAATTCTGAAAAATGCTAGAAAATGTCGGTAGACACGAGGTTATAAAGGTTATATGGCATCTCTGAAGCTCATTGTAGACTGATTGAATGTATATAAGAATAGAGAGCAACAAGGAGCTGTGTTCTGATTGGTAGGCTGAGGCGTGACATACCGCCCACGGCGTCATTTATTTATTGTTTAAATAGCAACTAGAGATACTATCAATAGTAGTAGAAATTTTTGAAAGGAACGCCATGTAACTAGTACAAGCTTTTTAGTAAACTTAAATTATTCCCTGAAGTTCTTAATTTCTAACTGCTTACTCCGGAATATAAGCGTGGCTTTTTAAGTACAATGTAACACCTCAAAGTATAGATCATTTCTAATAGTGAAATAAACTGGATAAAGAAAACCAATCTCCCTTTTTGGATAGGATAAAGTAATTTAAATAACATTGCTTGCTTTTCTGTGATTATACAATAAGGAAATCTGACTGACTTATTTACTTTTCATATAGTAAAAAAACTAAATCCCTTTTGATTTACGTAATAATTTCTCACTTGACGGAGAAATACGTGTAAATATTTTTTTAATACACGTATAAACATGAAGTTTAAAAACAAATATTAAAGTGAAGTCAGGTTGCGTTGTTTGGGGGGGGGAGTTGGCCTGGGGCCATAAAACGATAAAGCAGATATCGAGGACGCGGAGGGCAACAGCCCGCCAGAGTGTTGTGGCTTCAGCTTGTGTTTTACATTAATTAAAACTCGCCGTGTCAGACAGAATAAAACATGTAAATCTTGAAAGCTCTTACCATGAATTTAAAAATGTTTGTTTGTGAAAGCCAGTGCATTTTAAAGTTTGTGAATATTTTAAGCTACTTAATATTCCATTTAAATGTATGATTTCACTCCTTTCATGTGGTGTTTAGTCATGGATAGAGTATGTGATATTTCTTGGTGAGATTAACGTGTGCACTATTGTATACTATATTTATCCGTAAAGACCATCCGCATAATTAGACCAGTTCGTGATTTAGAGGCAAAACTGTGGTTTAGATCCACATCAGTAACAAGACTACAAGATTGTGCCACAATCATTTACGCTCATTTATCATCCATACTTGGCTTAAAATACCTACAAGAGAAGGTATTTTAGGAAGGTTATAAAGGTTAAGGATACAAATACAATTAGAGTGATCCAATCTTACATATAGACTGATTAGATTAGATTCCTTTTTGAAAAGGCGACCTACCCAGGTAGGTACTTTAAGCCAAATGAATGAGAAATGAGTGTAGGATGATTCGGCGTGATGTTGTAGTCATATAACTGACTAAGGCTGATGTTTCCTTAGGGCTGTTAATTAGCCCAACAGCCGATGGCAACAACGAAGGGACCTACAGTTTAACGTGGAATCCGAACCACGGCCTGTGAATTACGAATTGGTCTAATCATGAGGATAGTCTTTGCAGATTAACGTAGTATTCATTAGTGTGTACTTTAATCCACACAAGAGAACCTACATCCACAGACCATCGCAATTCGTATCCTCTAAGGATTACAGGGTGACGCCACTGTCCTAGTTTTTAAGAGTGTGTAACACCAAAAAAAATACTTGATTTAAAATTTTGCCTAAAATAGTTTGCGGATTGTATTCTTTATTATTATAGACTATAAAAGATAGGGATTGTGTAAGCTGCGTGGTTAAATTAAATTTTTCAATCCCCCCCTCGTGCATAATCTGCTTCTTTTAGCGAATTTCCCATAGGGAAGAAGCTATTACCGTAGGTCTCATGGTAGGACTTAAGCCCGGGACCGTGTTATTTTTTCGTCTTTAGGTGCCCAGAGTCCAAAAACAGTAGTCGTTAAAATTTATATATATATATATATATATATGTATATATATATATATATATATATATATGTGTCTGTTAGCACGATAACTCTCGTAAAAATGGTCCGATCGAGACCAAATTTGGTAGAGACGTGTATTCCCACCAATGCTTGGACGAGTTCGTAAACCAGACATATCGGTCAATAGGAACGAGTAGTTTGGGGGGGTTTTGTACCCCAAAATGGGGTTTTTTGCGTTTTTCACATGTAATTTTTAAAAATTTTTCCCATTGGAATCAGCTTAAAAAACTACACAATTAAGTTTCTTAAAGTTTTTCTCTATCTCCAACGGTTACCGAGATATTAAAAAATCTAAACACAGTACGTTGTATTGTGGTGCTACAATGTTAATCTTATGGAGGATAGGGAAAAATTAATATTTCTCATATTAATCAATATTTTTTGATAAAACTTGATATTTAGCTTCATGTGGTTGAGACCTATCCTTTTATGCTTAAAAATCATAGTTTATGTGTTTATCATGGCAGCAAACCTGCATACTCTTTTCCCATAATAATCATATAGGGAATAGGCAAACTCCTTTATTTATGGACAGATGTTGATGAAACTTGGTATAATTGGTTAAAATAAAAATTATTTATGGTAGAAATGACTACTTTCAGTGTTCCTCACAGCAGCTAACCTGCACACTCTTTCCCATGTTAATCTTATGGAGAATAGGCAAATAATTCTCATGTTTATGGACAGATTTTTATAAAACTTGTCATATTTTATTATTATTATTATATTATTGATTTGGAAATTCGCTGAGTACGCAGATCTGCTGCGACGGGGGTATTTTTTTATTCATAATGCAAAAATGGCTTTACTAACGTTAACTTCTATCCGGACAGTATTCTAATAAATGCACTTCAGTGAACACAACTGTAGTGGAGTTTCTATTTTCATTGACAATAAACGATAAGTTTGTTGACAACGTTACGGATCAAACGATATTTGGAACGACCTTCAAAGTTGCTGTCACTTCAGTTTTGACCTTTGAAAGCGATATTTTATTTAGTTTACCCGGAGAAATTTCAATTACTCGTATAAAACCGCAAACAAGTTTACCTTTCGTGGAATATTGACATTGGTTTCTTTTTCCCCGTTTTATAGATTTCATTAATATATTTGATCAATTGAAAAACTAAAATTATTTTGTTCTAAAAAACATGGTTACAGTAGAAAATAGCTTAGCCAAAATTTGTTTTTTTCACATTTTTTAAGGGTTTTAGGGGTAAACTAGCCTTAAAATTAAAAAAAATGGTCTTGGGATATAACCAAAGTGTACCCGTGTTCTTCCTAAAAATCTGACAATCAGTGTGTTCTTGGGGTCTGCACACAGAAAGACAAATATGCAGTAAGTTCGAAAACTCTTTTTGGATCCAGGGAGCCTCAAAACGGATATATCCATTCTCAACTGAAATTCTAAAGTTCTGACAAAAACAAACATTATCCATATATAGTTTAACGAGAGAAAGTAGAAAAATAAAAAATAAACATTTGACAATAATACACAATAAGCAAAGAAACTATTAATGAAAAGTAAATGGTGGGAAAAAAGCAATTAAGTTTTCATAACTTTAATAAGCCTGTCTTGATTATTATCTTTTAGACTAATTTAATTAAATTAGTCTTTAATTAAAGGTCTTCAAACATAAAAATGATTATCAAAACCCGTGTGATCACTTTTCACTTGTGTATAAATAAACAATTAAGTTTTCGAAATTTTATATTTTCTATGATGGAGAGCCTTAGGATAAATCATAATCTTTCTATATAGTTAGATAATTTCAAGTAAATTGCATAGTTTGAATTGAGTTTACTTTATCTATCCAATTGACTTTAGGGTTTTGATAACGTATACATATAAACTATTTCTATTCTTCTGTAGATTTCAATGTTTCAAAGCGAATAAATTCTCAAAACACTGACGGAAAATAGTAAGAACCGAAACTGATTCAAACTCCAATGGGGCGCTTTCATTGTTATGCATATCGCATCTTTCAAACTTGCGGTGAATTAAACCCCTTTGTTGATCAGCTTTTTACAAATTTCAAGTTTTTTTGTATGAAATACGTTAAATCAAATTTTACAATCCGTACTGCCATCTAAGTAATGATTCTTCAAACGCTTTTAGAAAAGTATACCCAAATAAAATTAAAATTTTATATTTTTTGTTCAATACGAATGCATATATTTTAAAATTAATTATGGATTATTGTCAATCCCTAATTACACACGATTAACTTATTATATCATTGTAGTAAGAGAAATTCTATAGGGTGGTAGGGATATTTTTCTGATGTGACGACGTCGAAGGCCAGCCATTGGCTGTAACATATCGTCCATTACGTAACAGCTGGGTGTTTAAAGCGGCGGGAACCACCACCTGTCGACAGTTTGTTACTTCTCACCTTTAATGTTCCGCAGCCACCGTTAATTACATACACTTTTCACCCTTCTCTGAATCTATTGCACGATAAGTATTTCAAACTTCGAATCTATCAGGTCAAAATATCAAGGATTATTTAAGCTTCTTCAAGAGATTGAAAAAAAGAAAGATTTTTCAGTTATCAAAGCCTTGACACCCACAACCTCCGCCATCAAGATCGAGGGACAGATGTGACGACATTGACAGTGAAGACAGAGCATTACGACTAACACTCCAGTAGGCGTGTATTCTATGACGTCAATGACGCCAGTGGTCGCGCGGTGTACATATCTACACCATTTCAATTTAAGCTTTAAAATCTTATATTCTAATTTCAGATTATGTTATTGCTTCAGTGCAACAGAAAGAAATAGAAAACGTCACCAATAATAAAAAAAATCAGATGTTTTAGGGGATATTACTCTTCACAAACATTCTTTGTATGCCAAACACACAACCATTTCTGACATTTTCTAAACCTTTTCCTAGTGACGTTGCTTCTAGCTCAACCACTTATATAATACCTTCCATGTAATGCTTCTCCTTGTGGAATGGGAGCCAAATAAGATAAATCTCCAAGTTTCGATATTTTCAAGTTAACAGTCAAGAGATTTAGAGCATCGAAACTAAGGGGCAGCTATGACATCGTTAACAGTTAAGAGAGTACATCTCGACTAAGGGACAGGTGTGACAGCGTTGACAGTCAAGAGAGTTAGAACATCTCGGCTGAGGGACAGGTGTGACAGCGTCGACAGTCAAGAGAGTTAGAACATCTCGGCTGAGGGACAGGTGTGACAGCGTCGACAGTCAAGAGAGTTAGAACATCTCGGCTGAGGGACAGGTGTGAGAGCGTCGACAGTCAAGAGAGTTAGAACATCTCGACTAAGGGACAGGTGTGAGAGCGTTGACAGTCAAGAGAGTTAGAACATCTCGGCTGAGGGACAGGTGTGAGAGCGTCGACAGTCAAGAGAGTTAGAACATCTCGGCTGAGGGACAGGTGTGAGAGCGTTGACAGTCAAGAGAGTTAGAACATCTCGTCTGAGGGATAGGTGTGACAGCATTAACAGTCAAGAGAGTTAGAACATCTCGGCTGAGGGACAGGTGTGAGAGCGTCGACAGTCAAGAGAGTTAGAACATCTCGGCTGAGGACAGGTGTGAGAGCGTCGACAGTCAAGAGAGTTAGAACATCTCGGCTGAGGGACAGGTGTGAGAGCGTCGACAGTCAAGAGAGTTAGAACATCTCGGCTGAGGGACAGGTGTGAGAGCGTCGACAGTCAAGAGAGTTAGAACATCTCGGCTGAGGGACAGGTGTGACAGCGTCGACAGTCAAGAGAGTTAGAACATCTCGGCTGAGGGACAGGTGTGAGAGCGTCGACAGTCAAGAGAGTTAGAACATCTCGGCTGAGGGACAGGTGTGACAGCGTCGACAGTCAAGAGAGTTAGAACATCTCGGCTGAGGCTTGGGTGTGACAGCGTTGACAGTCAAGAGAGTTAGAACATCTCGACTAAGGGACAGGTGTGACAGCGTTGACAGTCAAGAGAGTTAGAACATCTCGGCTGAGGGACAGGTGTGAGAGCGTCGACAGTCAAGAGAGTTAGAACATCTCGGCTGAGGGACAGGTGTGAGAGCGTCGACAGTCAAGAGAGTTAGAACATCTCGACTAAGGGACAGGTGTGAGAGCGTCGACAGTCAAGAGAGTTAGAACATCTCGACTAAGGGACAGGTGTGAGAGCGTCGACAGTCAAGAGCGTTAGAACATCTTGACTAAGGGACAGGTGTGACAGCGTCGAAAGTCAAGAGAGTTAGAACATCTCGACTAAGGGACAGGTGTGAGAGCGTCGACAGTCAAGAGCGTTAGAGCGTTACGGCCCACTTGTGAGCTTTCGGTCTGGATTGTCACTTGGAGCACGTCCCCAGCTTTATGATTCTAAATCATGGCTCTCTCGATTTTTATGCCTTTTATCGTTTTTATCATGTACATCATACACATATTGTCATTTTATTTATTGGTTGGGATTAAAATTTTGGTAGTAATTATATTGGTTGCAAAATCAATTAAAGCTTAAAGGTCACTTATAAAATTCAGTTAAACTTTATAAGATATATTTCAAAAATAATAATGAACAGCAGTCAGAATATAATGATATGTGTTTATAAGAACCATTTAACTTATTATAAATTTGATCTTGAAGCTTCTATTGACTTAAATCCTGGTATAGTAATTTTAAAGACGGTAGCATACTTATTCAAACAACTTAATTTAAGACACTGTCATTATATAAATATAATGATTTTGAGGCAAATACACAAAGAGTCAATTCAGTAGATACGATTTATACTGAATTAATGTAGACTCCGTAAACAACCTCGCACACCATGTTGGCCTATGGTGATAAATGTTCCTGTTGCAGACGCTAAGGCCCAGAGAGAGAGGTCCTCCGGGCCCACCCGGTGTGTGTCTGTGCAATATCTCACAGATCATCAACTCCTACAACGAACTGATCGAGCCCAGTTACCGATACTCGGTGAGTTGACACGTTTTTAAAAAATAATAGAAAAATTATTCAACAAATGTTTCCTAGTTTTAATTTTAGATGGTTTTAATTAACGATTATTTCATTTTTGAACTCTCTGGAAATCCTAGGGTCTATCATAAGTCAGAATGATGTCTCGTGTCACCTGACGTCAAACCAGCTGTTACTTTCGATAATACGGAATGAACTAATATGCATTTCTAATAGTAAATCGTGTCAGACAGCTGATTCAAGAGAAAACTTTATTTTCATCTTATATCTTCTTCTTCTATATAAATAAAATTAGAGTTTTGTCTTTACACTTCTTAGAGTTGTTCATGTTTTAGTAACTTTTACGTTCCATGCGTTAGAGAATTCGAAACATGTCTTATCTTAAAAATTTGTGTCTGTCTGTGACGCTTTAGGAGACAATTCACGCCGTCTTCTCCGAAAATAAACGGTACCAGTGGACTGACACATACTTTCTCCCTTAAGTAAATTTAAAAAAGACAATCTGTAATAAAACTATCATGTTCTACAAAGTTATTCTAAATATCATTTAATAATTTTATTGTTCAAATTGTATGGGGGAAACCCCCCCTCCCCCGGCAATACCAAGCTTTTTTGAGCTGGTTTTGTTCGGTGATTTGACCTTACACTTCATACCAAGTTTCATGGAAAACGGTTGGAAAGTAAGGAAGAAATTGATTTTTTTATATTCTCCATAAGAATAACATTGGGCGCTTTCAGACAACGTACTGCGTTTATCGTGGATAGTAAATTTAACTTTTCTCTGGAACCGTTAGTCGCAGACAAATAATTCAAAATACTAATTTGTTTAGCTTTTTAAGCTGGATTCAATGGTACCGGTCAAGTTATACTTTACTTTTATTGTTTTCGCTGAAAATTTAAAAATTTGATTTTTTTGACATTTAAAAGCCCATAACTTTTGAACCGTAATTTTTACAGATATGCGGGTGGTGTCAAATTATTTAGTAGTCTGTGCACTATAAACTATCAAATTTTAATCAAAATCTTTAGAGCCGTTTTTGAGAAAATTGTATTTTTCACGTTTTTTAAGGGTTTTTAGGGGTGAACTACCCTTAAAAATCAAAAATTCAAAAAAATGAAAAAAATGCCTGGACATACGGTGACTATATATATACATGCCAAATTACATCTAAATCGGACCAACGGGGTAGGCTGTGGCACTGTACACATCCAGACACACACACACACACACACACACACACACACACACACACACACACACACACACACACACACACACACACACACACACAGACACACGGACGGACAGACATCACGTCAAAACCCACTTTTTTGGATTCAGGGGATCCCAAAACGGATATATCCACCCTCAACTCAAATTCGAAAATTTTGACGAAAACAATACTTTCTCCATATACTATGTATAAGGGGAGAAAGTAAAAGGGGGAGACCGATAACAATGAAACTTATTTCATGCATTCTCTACATTCCAGAGAAGGGTTTTCAATGCTTGAAATTGTCCGCCGCTCCTTGAAAAGTAAATAACGATAATTTGAAACTGCACTTTTTACGTGATATTAGTCGCATTTTGCTTTCAGTTTTCAATGAATCGCCTACTAGTAATGATCAGCTGTCTTTGTAGTTTAATGATTTAATAGAAAGAAAACAAACAGCTTTCATATTAAAATCAATATTAATAAGTTTTTATTGGACATTGATTTTGAACCCATTTCAAAATCATACTATATTAAAAAGTTATTTAAAGTATAACTAATTTTAATAATGGTACAGATTTTCTAATCTATTTAATTGTAAAGTAATGCTAAATAATAAAGCTAGGTATATATTTATTTTCTTTGTACTGATTTGTTTAGGATTTTAAGTTTACATTTTTATATGATTATCTTTCTTCTTTTACTGAATCCTACAACCTCTACAAAGGACGGGCTTATTGCTAGTCAAATGTAGCTTCCTTCTGGAAAAAAATTAATGCACTTCAGGAAAATTGTTTTCATAAATTTATGATAGATCAATAAACATTTCGGTTTATCATGGTATTCATGTTTATTCATCTAAAAAATTAAAAAAAGGAATCATTTAAACTATTCGAACTGAGATTACCATAAAACCAATCAACAGGGGTGTTGTTCTATCATAGATGTGTAGTAGATTATGTTTCAATTAACTAAAAAAATTCATTGTGTTTTACGTATTCCCATACTTTTGGATGGACCTTGAACATGTAAAATCAATTTAGGTTAATTAGGTTGAAAGCTCTTTAGCTTATTAGCTTGTTGGAATTTAGAGCAACCAATTGACATGATTGTAGGCCCAATCAGTCTATTGGGATCTTAACAATCAGATCACACATCGGTCAAGTTTGGATTTGAATTGAAGATGGATTTGAAGATTGAATTTAAGTTCCAAGGGGCATCTTGCAGTAGGATGTGTATTATAAATGACAACTGCATAATATAATAAAAACAAACCCTTTTATTGGGACAAATAAGCTCTAATGAGAGTCTTCTCCAATTAAAGAGAATCAAAATGTACTTTGTAAATAAGCAGTGCTAAGAATGTACTGTTATTTTCAATTAAAGACGGCCCTGCAGTATAGTGCAGTACAGTGTGTCCGTGTGTTATAATTTTTCTGTACATTCATAAATAATACCATGTTTTTTTTTTATATGCATGATTTATTTCAATTAGCAGTAAATATTAATGACAAAAAAAACAAAACCATACAAATGTTTTGTATTTTTAGCTTTAAAATTATTTTGTCAAGTTATATACTTTTACGTTATGTATTTAAAGAATGTTGTATTTCAATTTTATGAGTTTTTGATCCAAGCTTTTTTTTGAAATTTTTTTTTTTTTTATGGATCAAATATGGAAGATTTTTATTTTATTTAATAATTTTTTGGAGGTTGGAATGTATACTGCATAATATATTAAAATTGGGATACTAGTTTTTATTTTATTTATTTTGATTATTTTTTTTCCGGGGTTGTTTTTGCCGTATTTTTTTTTATTCATACTAATTTTATTTTTTTTTACAATAATTTTTTTTTATTTATTTGAAATTTAAGATTTTTTATTAACAAAATGTTTTTTGATGGTATTAATGATAGTATATGTTTATTTTCATGATTTTATTAGCGTTTTAATAAATCATCATTTTATTAATAATGTAATTTAAATTTTCTTTTGAGATATATTTTTGACAACCTTTTTTATTTATCATTAGGTATTTAATTTATATTTTTTTTTTTTTTAAGTTTTTTTTTATTTTATTAATTTATAAGTTGTATTTTGTATATTAATTATTTTTTTTTTTTTTTTTGAATTTTTTTATTTTAGTTTTTTTTTTTAATTTTTTTGTTTTTTTTTTAATTTTTGATTAATTATATTTTTATTTTTACAATTTTTCTATTTTTTTTTAGTAGTTTGATTTAATTATTCATTTTTAAATTTTTTTATTTATTATGATTTTTTTTATTTTAACGTATTTTTATGTCTTTCTTTTTTATTTAATTTTTTTTTTATTTTATTTTTTTTTATTCAGTTTTTTTCGTAAAATTTTTTTCTTTTGATTTAAACTATAAATTGTTACTTTAATCAAGATATTTTGAGTAATTATGTTTCATTTATCATTGTATGTTTTTTATATTCTTTTTTTTAGGTTAATTTTAATTTTAGCTTTTTAGCTTTTAATTTTTGTTAGAGTATTTTTTTCAATCTCTTGTATTTTTTTTTATTTTTTTTTATGTTTTTAATTGGTTGAACCAATGGATGTATCTGTATAATTAAAAAAGTTTATTACAAATGGGCTGAGTCCTTACAAGATATTTGTAGTTTACTTTGTAAATAAGCAGTGCTAAAGTGTACTGTTATTTTCAATTAAAAGACGCATTTAGTAACGTGGTGGTTATACAAATGCTGCTTCATAGAGAGGAGAATAGGAAAAAACGAATGGGAAGCTAAAATCTTTAATGAGTGCTGACCTAAGCTACAGATATTTTGCATGAAAAATGAAAATAATTAGAAAAAGTTAGATAGTTCGCACAAATGGGGCATTCATTCAGATATTTTTGAACATTTTAAATAAGTATAATTATATGATTGTTGGATCAGCTTTGATATACTCGTATATATTTTTACTATAGTAAACATTTATTTCATTGATATTGTTTATAAGCTTTGAGATTTTATTAGATTATGTAAAAAATGGGATATCATTAGTAATTAGGAAATACGAAAATTAAAGGTGGAAATATTAAACTGAGATGGGCAGAATCCAACTGAGGTAATAACATTAACGCAAAGCGTAAACAAATATTGGAATAAATGGAAGTTAAAATTGAAGCATCTTCTCTGACAGAGATAATTATGCCGGCAAGACTCTTTAAGAGATTATTGTATTATTTCTTTACGTTAATAACTTTGGAATAAATGCTTATAAAGCATTTATTTGAGTTTTCACGTTCTATAATTAATTATTTTAGTACTTCTTATACCCAAAGTAATTGGATATCAAGAGTTTACTAAATTACACGACACATTAATATTAATTTCATTTATGTAGGTTTGAAGAGCTAAAGGTAAGTACAGATAAAAGTAGAAGAATTAATAAAGTAAATAAGTAATTTAAAGACTTAATCCACGAAGCTTTAACTCAAATAATGTAGAGAAACGTGATCTGTGACAGACTTCTTCACCAACAACTTTATTTTCCTTGATAAACAAAACTATACGAAGCGTTTTCATTAGTTTTTTGTTAGTTTCTGGAACTCATTTTAATGAAACATTTTACTTGTCTATATAAAAATACTATAGCCGGCTTGATTTAGGTTCTATGAGATGGGTCAAATGGTATGAGATGTTTGTTATGGATGTACTAAATTAAATTTTTACGTAGATTATTCTGTGCTTAAATAGGATTCCCTAGGAATATTCTCTTTCATAAGTACAGAAGAAGTTATTTTACATTGATGTGGTAAATCAAAGATCAGCTATAAGTTCATATTGTCATTGTACCGTGAATATGTATAAATGAATGATTTATTTATAGGACCAAAAGTGGCAGTGTATTAAGTGGGAAAATGGAATGAAAGAAAGAGATGGATGCAAATTAACATACGCAAAGCAGTAAATTTCTTAAGAAATAGCTTCACGAACATTATACGGTTTTACAGAAAATCGTTATTTAGAAGACAAGATTTTACCCTGATTCAGAATAAATGTCCTTGATTAAAATTTATTCCCAAACAATTACTGGACTAAGTGTTTAAAACAAAGTGTTTTATTTGTAATTAAAATCTTTTTGATAGTGTGTAGTGAGTGTAAAATTAATGCAAACCTTTCATTGCATGTAAAGTCGTAGAGCCAAAGTTTGTTTATGCTTATCCACGCCGATGGAAATTTTAACATTTTCAAATGTAACGGTCCCAATGTATCGGTCCCAACCCTTCTGCATACTATCTTACGTCAACTTGCTGTTAGATATATAATTAATTATTATCCCAGCGACTGGGATTAGATTCAAACCGGTGACCCTCAAATGTAAACAATAAAAATGAATAAATAAATGAATGAAATAAATAAACAATGAATGGCTATAGGGTACCTTACGAAATAGTCTGATTCCTAGTTTTTGAGAATGGACATAACGAAAAAAAAATTCCGTTGATACAATGGTTTGAAGCCTTCTAATCATAAAGATATTTTTAGACACTTTGGGAGAATATAATTAACATGGTCTTACAAAACAAAATTGCTTTGAATAACCACCCCTAGAAATTTAACCGATTCACTGACTACATCATGATGTCTATAATTTGTGAGAAGTTCCTGAGTTTTTGTCAAATTAAGGGAAAGTGAGTTTGCATTAAACCAATCATAAAGCAAGTAACTATTAAATTCTGATGAACAGTCAGTCTGTCTACTTGCTTTGTTTTTAACAGTCAAACAAATATCATCAGCATATCATGATATATTCAAAATGTATACTGTTATATAAGGTTCGATTAGATATATATATATATAAACATAAGTAATTAATTATATTTTACACATCATTTAAATTTTCCTTTTAGATATATTTACATGAAGGGGCTGAAACATCACGTTAAAATATGAAAAATATAAAACACAATATTAAATGCATTAGTATAATGTTTCATAGTGTATAAAACTATTACTGGGAAATGCTGCTAAAATAGACCAAAAGCTAAATTATATAATACTACATCCTTATTATTAAATTAATGTGACATGTTATTTTGAGGTTTTAAGATCTAGTTACGTATAAAGTTACTTGTTAAACGAGCTCCACTTTTTCAAGCGAATTATTGTAAAATAACAAAGCTGAAATATTTATAAATTATTAGTGTTTAAACTCATGTCGATTCAACATACACACAAGAATACATTGTCTTGGTAGTTTCAACTTTGGATACAGAATACAACATTGATCATTTCCAAATTTAAAATTTGTATGCGTTCATAAATCATACATAAAGTACATAAATTTATTACATATACTTGTATTCAAAATATATCACAATTACTTAAATGTGTCACATTTTTTGTGCCACAGTTACAAATCCCCATCGTAAATCAAATAAATTCTATCCTAATAATTTTGGATATGTTAATGTTTGTAAGTGTGTTTGTCACTTCATCATGAAAGGTATTTGATAGTTCTGAGTAGCATCCTTCAGGTAAAATGTTGAGAATTACATAGTCATAGTAATTTCATCCTATTCTGCTTAATAATCTCAGTGTAGTTTCTTAGGAAACATTTTTTAATTCAATATTGTTTGTTTCATCTCAGGAAAGACTTTTATAAACGTGTTTACACTTATCGTGATTGGTTGTCTCGACCATTGTAAGTTTGATAAGCTATAAAACAAATTATATTAGTACTGTACTTTAAACATGGTTGATGCAATATTATTTAGCTGGCTGAATAAGGTTGTTTGTTTACTTCTGGACTCGGTCCTACTGTCTATCAATTAATGAATCTCATTGAGTTTACATTGATAAAATCTCTACTCATAATCCATTTTTAAGAGTTATCAGATCTTAATTTCTCCAATAAATTTAAAACTAATGCCCACATGGCTGTATTCTTTCTAAATTCTGCATTGGTTTGTTAAAAAAGACCCCTTCGTGTAAAAATAAGGTCTCGCTTTTCGAGAACGCTCCTCGATTATGCTTAATCTACTAAACCCTTTTTTCTAAATCACTATTAAAAGGCATCTAGTATTTTTTACTAACACTAATTTTGTAATTATAATTTTCTAAAATACTAAAACATCTATTTTTCTTGATCTTTCTTAATTCTAGCTTAATAGTTTACCCTATAGTTAATACGCTTATCGATAATACACAAGAGTAACTTATTACTTTGAATCTGATATCTAAGACCTATTATCATCTTGCAATTCCACAACATTTCCTGCCGCATTGAAGAGGTAACCATTTGAAAGTGCAAATCTATTTCGCATCAGTTCAGCTTAGAGCTTGTTAGTCGTTCGTATGAAACTTTCATGTGTGAGGAATGTGTATTAGAGGGCAAAATTAAATTATCGGTTAGAGAGTTACCGGTGAAGCTTAGCTACCGGCAAATTACCTCGACGTATGACTATAGACTTTTAAGCTTTGTAAAAGTTTTTAATATTTAAGTACATTGAACTCCAGTTCACTGTCGCCATTGTTTACCTCGTGACTGTGGTATTACGCTATTTCTGAGAGCACAAATCGTGTTGGTTAATTAATAGCCATTTAATATATACAAGTTTGCTTCAGTTAAATGGAAAGCATTACGTTACAACTTTGAATCTATTGCACTCTATAGCGATTGTGGTTTAAAAAGTAAAAACTGATGAAAGTTAGATTAGATTGAATCATATTACTCAAATGGCGAACATGCCACAAGCTAGGTATTTTAAGCCAAGTAAGAATGAATATTGACTGTAAGATGATTGTGGCCTGATCTTGTAGTCTTGTTACTAACTAAGGCTGACATGTTCCTTAGACAGGACTGTTAATTAATAGCCCAACAGCCAATGGCAACTAAGGGACCTACAGTTCAACGTGGAATCCGAACCACGGCCTCTGAATTACGAATTCTTCTAATTATGTGGATGTTCTTTGCGGATTAACGTAGTATTCAATAGTGCGGACGTTAATCCACACAAAAGATCACTACATCCATCAACTATCGCTCACAACTATCCACAATTCGTGACCAAGTAGCTGGATTAGAGAACGACGCCACCGTCCCAGTCATGCACATTTGCAAATGGAAGCCAATGTTAAAGATATTTATGATTAACATATTGCTTTCATTTAATTACTTTAGGTCGATGTACATGTGTTTTAAACCTGTATTTAGCTTTCATATAAAATAATGAACCAAAATTTCATTTTTTCACGTTCATTTTACGAAACTGGCTTTATAATTTATAGAGGAATTTTATACGCATCACTATATTTCAAGTAAACAGAAACTACGCTTAATCGCATCAACAATGGAATCTACCGTTTACACGTTTACAAACATTACACAACACAATTAGTTCAATTACAACGGATTGATCTGCGAAGCCGCTGTCTAACGACTGTAATTGCGACAATATGGATTACAAAGTCCCTGTCAATTCCAAAAGTACTAACTACGCATGATTATTCAGAACTACAATTCATCTCTGACCAGTAATCGAATGTTCTAACCTTTTTTAAAACCTATTTTCTGCAAAATATGCATAGTAATGGTGAAGCAATTTTTAAAAAATAACTGTATATTCTTTGTATGCCTGAATCAAAATTATATTCTATTTCATTGATCATGAGATTTTATACCAATTACGAAATGGCTCAACATTTTTATTGTTTGCATTTGAGGGTCACCGGTTTGAATCTAATCCCAGTCGCTGGGATAATAATTAATTATCTATCTAACAGTAAGTTGACGTAAGATAGTATGCAGAAGGGTTGGGACCGTTACATTTGAAAATGTTGAAATTTCCATCGGCGTGGATAAGCACAAATAATGGCTCTACAACTTTACATGCAATGAAAGGTTTGCATTAATTTTACACTACACACTATCAAAAAGATTTTAATTACAAATAAAACACTTTGTTTTAAACACTTAGTACAGTAATTGTTTGGGAATAAATTTTAATCAAGGACATTTATGCTGAATTAGGGTAAAATCTTGTCTTCTAAATAACGATTTTCTGTAAAACCGTATAATGTTCGTGAAGCTATTTCTTAAGAAATTTACTGCTTTGTGTGTGTTAATTTGCATCCATCACTTTCTTTCATTCCATTTTCCTACTTTATACACTGCCACTTTTGGTCCTATAAATAAATCATTCATTTGTACATATTCACGGTACAATGGCAATATGAACTTATAGCTGATCTTTGATTTACCACATCAATGTAAAATAACTTCTTCTGTACTTATGAAAGAGAATATTCCTAGGGAATCATATTTAAGCTCAGAATAATCTACGTAAAAATTTAATTTAGTACATCCATAACAAACATCTCTTACCATTTGACCCATCTCATAGAACCTAAATCAGCACGGCTATAGTATTTGTATATAGACAAGTAAAATGTTTCATTAAAATGAGTTCCAGAAACTAACAAAAAACTAATGAAAACGCTTCGTATAGTTTTGTTTATCAAGGAAAATAAAGTTGTTGGTGAAGAAGTCCGTCACAGATCAAGTTTCTCTACATTATCTGAGTTAAAGCTTTGTGGATTAGGTCTTTAAATTACTTATTTACTTTAATTATTTTTCTACTTTCGTCTGTACTTACCTTTAGCTCTTCAAACCTAAATTAATGAAATTAATATTAATGTGTCGTGTAATTTAGTAAACTCTTGATATCCAATTACTTTGGGTATAAGAAGTACTAAAATAATTAATTATAGAACGTGAAAACTCAAATAAATGCTTTATAAACATTTATTCCAAAGTTATTAACGTAAAGAAATAATACAATAATCTCTTAAAGAGTCTTGCCGGCATAATTATCTCTGTCAGAGAAGATGCTTCAATTTTAACTTCCATTTATTCCAATATTTGTTTACGCTTTGCGTTAATGTTATTACCTCAGTTGGATTCTGCCCATCTCAGTTTAATATTTCCACCTTTAATTTTCGTATTTCCTAATTACTAATGATATCCCATTTTTTACATAATCTAATAAAATCTCAAAGCTTATAAACAATATTATTTATCAATGAAATAAATGTTTACCTCCCAGTAAATATATACGAGTATATGGCAAAGCTGATCCAACAATCATATAATTATACTTATTTAAAATGTTCAAAAATATCCTTGAATGAATGCCCCATTTGTGCAAGAAACTTTTTACTGAATTATATACTTCCACTCAGTTCAATCACTATATCTGTAGCTTAGCCCTCAGCCACTTCATTACTGAGATTTTAGGTGCTTGATGTAGAAATAATCATCACGCTCATACGATACAAAAAGCTTTTCATCATGTATTCTCCTCTCTATGAAGTACAGCAGCATTTTCCACTCTTATAACACACGGACACACTGTACTGCACTATACTGCAGGGCCGTCTTTAATTGAAAATAACAGTACACTCTTAGCACTGCTTATTTACAAAGTACCTTTTGATTCTCTACAAATGGAGAATGCGCTCATTAGAACTTATTGGTCCCAATTAAAGGTTTTGTTTTTTATTATATTATTCAGTTGTCATTTATAACACACATCCTACTGCAAGATGCCCCTTGGAACTTAAATTCAATCTTCAAATCCATCTTCAATTCAAATCCAAAACACTCCTTAGAACACGCATTTTACTGCAAGAAACTTCTAACATACAATACTGTTGAAAACTTCTCCGTAGATATAACGCAGTATTTTCTTTTTTTAACTCTATAGTCATCTCACATTTATACGAACATAGGAAATGAATTATTTCGCTTGTCCTAATTATTGCAATTGTGCGATGATTGCATTTGTAATTAATCATTAATTACTGAGACGAAAGCCAGTCACTAGTGTAATGCAATGTTACCAGAATTTATCAATGTTTCATATTTTGCTAGTTATTATTAGGAGTAATGCAAAAGAGAGAATGCCTAAATACTACTCATTAAGGTTTTGCAATATTTTACCATAGGGAAAACCCATTTCTAATTTTTACCTATGTTTTCCTTCACTTCAAAAAAACTAGAAAATATTTTAGTTAATTTATATGTTTAGTACACATTTGTAGTATTTTGAGCTATAAAAATGAAAACTTCATCCATCGGAAACATGAATAAGTGAAAAAAGCAAATCATTTTTTAATACAACTCAAAATCATTTTATACCACAAGGCTGTTTTTAATTTACGTTTATTCAAAACATAAGATAAACAGCTTAATCAAGCAAAGAGAATAGCAAGTGCTTTACAAATAGCAAGGGTCCAGTAATAAGAATTATTCCAAGCCGAGAGAGGATACTTCAATTTCATTTATTCCGATAGAGAATTTGATTATGCTTCTCGCTAATATAATAACTCCTAACCAATATTCCATTCCGAGATTGGATATATTTCACAAATTGATAGGCCTCTCTTGCAGAGTATTCATTCAAGGGCGACTCAATTTTTATTAGGAACCCTGTTTCTTAGGGTTTGTTAAGTTTTAGAGAGTTATTTATAAGGTTTCCTCACACTTAAAGTCATCGAATATAACTTTTATTGATTATCAATCCAAGAACACACAAACTGTGTTATAACTAGGTTGAGAAATTCTGCTGTTACATTACTTGAAATCCTTAACTCCTTATTTTTTACCTTAGATTCACATTTAATCATAAAGTTATCACATTGACAAAATATTATTTTAAACAATTTTCAAAAGAAATTAAACTAAAACTTTGCACTTTTATGTCCAATAAACAGGAATAGTGTGTAGTCTAATATTTTCGTTTACCAATCAATCAAAACCATCGTATATATACCGGGTGTTTCATAGCTCACTACAAAAATTTTCGAGTATTATATTTCTGGGTTAAAATCTAAATGGCACATTAAAATTATCTGAAACTCATTAGCTACTCACTGAGCCATCATTTTGTTTTCATTAAACGTAATTCTAATGAAAAAATTAAATATGAAATTCGAAATGGAGGTCATTTAATATTCAATTTTACACATATTTTAATTTATGTTCCAGGGATCAAGTTACGGGATGTCGGAGGGAGACTTCATCCCCGGGAGAAGGGGTGAGAAGGGGGCGGAGGGCGCCAGAGGGCCGCCAGGCCACCCTGGACCCAAAGGTATGTTTTTTGGATTCAGTTGTTGGAAATTTCTTAAAATGTAATATATACGGTATTTTTTATAAGCTTTAATCCCCCCGATAGTTAAATAACTGTAAACTGAAACAACCTGCTCAGAGCTCATCTTGTTCCTAATTTATTTTTGAAAAATAATTAGCTATAGATCAAGTTGTACCATACATTGTCACATTGTCAAAACTGGACTCTGAAAGGGTTTTTAGTAATGTAACGGTTTAAATTAGTATTTTTAAATTATTTTTAAACATAATGTGTAAAATAGTGTTTTTAAGTGTTCAAAATCAATACTCATTATTACGGTCGTTACATTTTATCCTCTATGCAACTACAATGGCACGCAGTCAAATTGTTGTCACTCCTAGTCTCACAATACGAGGAGCTCGACGAGGAGCTGCAGTCGTTATATTTTATCCTCTATGCAACTAAAATGGTACGCAGTCAAAGTGTTGTCACTCCTAGTCTCACAATACGAGGAGCTCGACGAGGAGCTGCAGTCGTTACATTTTATCCTCTATGCAACTAAAATGGTTCGCAGTCAAACTGTTGTCACTCCTAGTCTCACAATACGAGGAGCTCGACGAGGAGCTGCAGTCGTTACATTTTATCCTCTATGCAACTAAAATGGTACGCAGTCAAAGTGTTGTCACTCCTAGTCTCACAATACGAGGAGCTCGACGAGGAGCTGCAGTCGTTACATTTTATCCTCTATGCAACTAAAATGGTACGCAGTCAAAGTGTTGTCACTCCTAGTCTCACAATACGAGGAGCTCGACGAGGAGCTGCAGTCGTTATATTTTATCCTCTATGCAACTAAAATGGTACGGAGTCAAAGTGTTATCACTTCTAGTCTCACAATACGAGGAGCTCGACGAGGAGCTGCAGTCGTTACATTTTATCCTCTATGCAACTAAAATGGTACGCAGTCAAAGTGTTGTCACTCATAGTCTCACAATACGAGGAACTGCAGTCGTTATATTTTATCCTCTATGCAACTAAAATGGTACGCAGTCAAAGTGTTGTCACTCCTAGTCTCACAATACGAGGAGCTCGACGAGGAGCTGCAGTCGTTACATTTTATCCTCTATGCAACTAAAATGGTACGCAGTCAAAGTGTTGTCACTCCTAGTCTCACAATACGAGGAGCTCGACGAGGAGCTGCAGTCGTTACATTTTATCCTCTATGCAACTAAAATGGTTCGCAGTCAAACTGTTGTCACTCCTAGTCTCACAATACGAGGAGCTCGACGAGGAGCTGCAGTCGTTACATTTTATCCTCTATGCAACTAAAATGGTACGCAGTCAAAGTGTTGTCACTCCTAGTCTCACAATACGAGGAGCTCGACGAGGAGCTGCAGTCGTTACATTTTATCCTCTATGCAACTAAAATGGTACGCAGCAAAGTGCCGTCAATCCTAGCCCCACAACAATACGATGGGCTTGGCCTGCTGTAGCAGTCGTTATATTTTATCCTCTATAGCCGAATTAATTAGTTTCATTTGGCGGCTGTTCGCCCGATGTCTGGCGCCAAACTCAACTGATTAAATTGAATTGCTGATGAGCGGTTTTTGCGTTGGCTGTCGAATAATTTGGCTTTATTTCTCAACTATATTTTGCTCATGTGGTACTTTAACTCTTTATTTACATTTATTGTTATCGGATTTTCTTCGGGTATAGTTTACTGTCAACAACGATTTTTGTTTGAATCTAATACTAAGCTATTCATCTATTGATTTACTTCCATGAATCTTTTTAAAGCAAATAAATAATTATTTAACGAACAGTACATTATTATAAGGAAATTTAAAACTGTTAACAAGTATAACACTATAAACAAAGTATGGAAACCCCTAATTCAAATATTATCTTAAATTATTATGAAATAAGTAATAAAACGCTTAGGTAATACTTATTTTTGGCTATTTTAATTTTACTTTTAGTAAAATGTATTTTCAAAAATTTAGGACAAGTATGAACTCACGTTGTGAATTGGCTCCTCCAAATGCAGTTAACTTGTTTTTCTCCAACTATGACTAGGTTTACTAAATTTTCATCTAACAAAAAAATTTTACGATTCCATTCTGGACTTATTTAACTCTTGCTTTCCTACGCAGGAGAGCAAGGAGACAGGGGGCTTCCAGGACCCGCAGGACAGCCTGGACCTCCTGGACCAATGGGAGGCTTCACTCAGGATGTAAGTATAGCAAACGTTATCATAGAGCACAAAATTTATCTATTATGCAGAATAATTATGTTAGGCTGTATATATATAGTAGTCAGTTTCTATTTTATCTCTAAAATTTAATTAAGTTAATACAGAATTAATATATTCATTCAAAATGTATACACGAAAATATGTATACCAGATGAGTATTATTAGGCGTTAGCTCAGAAAAATATGTGTAAGAAGTCATAGTATTATAACTTTATTGGGAGCAATTTCATTCGTTTCCTTTGTTAAAAAATATAAAAAATGACAACTAAAATAAATATTGTCATTGTGTATGTGTGTGTGTGTGTTTGTGACAAAATAGGCAGTATACAAAATTATTTACCCACAAATTTTAAACCATTCAACGTCGGAAAACAAGAGAACTATTTATACAATTTGCACAAATGTACATTTCATTCAAACCAACTTTCTGTAAACCTCCTGCATGCAATAATTATAAAAGCAATTACGGCTTTATCCTTGCAGTGTTGTTTTTGTTGGGTCAACTGATAAAGGATGCAGTCTGACCACCACCACCAACAATAAATTACACACACCAATTAAGCTTAATGAGAAACAGGTTGCTCAGTTGCGGCCGCTGCGTTTTTGTGGCCACCCTCATTACATCTTGGCTCCGGCTCCCCCCCACATTGAGCCTCCCTTCTGCCTTTTGAGAGTTATTTCATTTTTTACTTAGAGCCTAATATTTAGAGCTTAAAATTTGTACTACTATTTATTTTACTAAATCCTCCTAATTGTTAAATAAGATTGTTACATTTGTTCTTATAACGATATCTAATAAAACCTAGTTTGGTGAGGATATGTCTAAGCTCTTGGGGGAGCGGGTGCAAACAATTTGCAAGATGCAAAAAGTGTTACGGAAGTGACGTCATATGGTTTTGAGAACAGTTGTTTAGAGGAACTGAAATATTCCCTTCAGATGTACTATGATGTTTTAATGTATTTCCCTCAGGGAACTAAATACAATACTATACTCTTTTTATATAGCATTGCTTTCAATTTTAACTTTCCATTATTTTTAATCATTTATTTTATTTTATTTTTTTGCCGTGATTTAATAATCATAAACAATTATCTAAATATATAAAACAAAGTCGTGTTAGTTACATGCATTATAACTCGAGAACGACTGGACCGATTTTAATGATCTTTGATTTTTCAAACTCGTCTCTGCTCCGGTCATGCTTTAGGCATATTCAGTTTCCATAAATTCAATTAGTTTCCATTTTATCGCGTTTTAAATTTCTAATGTTAACCTTATGGGGGCTTAGTTTGTTTACAAATTTACTAAAATCAAAACATTTCATTTCTTAAAACAGCCGTTGGTTTACTCTCCGTTAGCAATATGCTTTACTATCCAATGCCATCTGAATCATTCATTAATGTTAAACTATGAAGTACATATGTGCTGTAAAAAATTAACAGCATTATTCGCCACGTTAATAGTTTACGGTTTTTGGGAATTATTACTGTATTTATATTTATATTTTATTTTCTGTATGATTAAAAGTAACGTGTTTACATGTTTGCCAAATAAAATAATTACAATGTTTATACATATTAGGTTCATTATAATAATCAGCTGTTGAATATTTAAAGCTTTCACAACAAAGCCGCAATGCTATTTGACTTCAGAACATGGCCCATCTTAAGGTTAACATTTATTTTCTGTTAAGCGTTACGAAGTTTGCCGGGTCAGCTAGTTTAGTATAAGAAAATACTAAACTAAAGTACAATTATTCGTTCTTACTTTAAAACTAATTATATCATTATAATCTTTATAAACACTGATAAAACTTGTTACAGATAAAGTAGTTTCTTGTTAGTGATTTTCTTAAACGGTTAGTGAAAATCGTGTTATTTTAATACCAAATTACGTGTTTCAAAACTAACCATTAAAATTTATTAATAAATAACACAATGTTTATCGTATTCAATTGGTTTAAAGTCGAGTTGAAATGCTTTTAGTTTGTGTTAGTTTGAAGTAACAGTGAATCAAATTAAAGCGAACCATTTGAAATGAAATTCTGATATTTATAGTAACATTTACACTCTATCAATGCTAAAAGTATTGCGCACATTTCTTGAAATCAGCCATAAGCTTTCGTAGTTTCCCATTACTTTATTCACTGAAGTAAAAATGGATGAAGCGGAGGTCCACCCCCCTTCAAAAAATCTCTCTTCTTGTAACATGTGTATCTCTATGGAGTGGCTCCTCTTTACAAACCCAGTGAGTGAAGTATTATAGTATTACTATTGTTACAATTATGGTTTTGCTAGCATAATAATATTGTTATTGCAAAGTTGTTAGTTATTTTATGTTTTTTCCTCCTCCCGGTGTTATTTGTTTATCGTTTTGAAGGGGATTGGCCCTATGCACGGTCTTGTTCATCATTTGTTGATAGCCCAATGACAAAATGGTAACTTGACCCTTTCGAGTCGATCTGGCGACCTTTAGCTTTTAAGTCAAACACTATAAGCACTCAGTCAGCCAGTTACTATTATAGTTGTGGAAATTACCAATCAAATTTTTATCACTTTCATTAGCTACTCCCATATAGCATATATATTCCAGGATATGGAAAGGGATACAACGTCGACCTCAGAGGCAAGGAGCTGGAGACTTGGTGTCCAAGGACCAAAAGGAGATCCAGGACTTCCAGGAGCTATGGGAGAAAAAGGGGAAACCGGTGCCAAAGGGAGCAAGGGTGAAAGAGTAAGTACTGTATGTGATTCACTCTATTTAGCACTTGGTATTTATTTACAGTATTTTTACAGCTTTTATATGCGGTAAACTACCAAGCTGAAATGAAAATTAAACACTCTCAATAATTCAATAAAGAATTCAAGGTAGCTCAATTAAAAGCTTAATAACGATAAAAAGAGAACTTTGGTAGTTCCCAAAATTATAGTTAACAATTTAGTATCATATAAATACAGAAATATCTTATAACTATTAAATTTTGGGTTTACGGTACGTTATTTAATTAATTTTACTTGATGTACAATTCACTACCTCTAGAAGTAATGGAAAAGCTTATTAAAATGAAGAAATTACTCACAGACAAATGCTGACTGAATTTATGAAAGGCAGATAAAGTAAGTAAGGATTTAGCAACAAATGATTTAATTTATTTTAATTTTTAACCGTAAATAAATTAAAGAAAGTTGTTGTAAATAAGAAGCGACAGTATCGAGGTGCTGTATGTACGAGTACGACGGAGCCAAGCGATTACGAGAGCGTCTTTCTTCGATGTACATAAGGCCTCTTTTTTTACCCAATCAACAAATTTTTGTAGCTTAAGCAGGCATCTCCTAGGGAGAAACTGACTCACATGAACTATTTTATTTATGGTATTAAAATAAGTGTTGAACAAAATTTATTTTTACAAAAGAAGTAGAAAAAATAACAAGCTATAACTGACATGTAGTTGTTTTCAACGTATAATATAAATTATATTATCTTAATCTATATAAATAAAATTAGAATTTTGTCTGTACATTGCTCAGAATTATTCATTTTTTAGTTATTTTTACTTTTCGTGCGTTAGATAAGCCGAAACCGGTCTTTTCTCAATTTTTGTCTCTTTGTCTGTGACGCTACAGGAGGCATTTTACGCCGTCTTCTCCGAAAAAACGGGAGAACTGATTACAATGACACTTATTTAATGTATTCTCTACATTTCAGAGAAGGTTTGTAAATTCTTGAAATCGCCCGCCGCCCCTTGAAAAGTAAATAACGAGCATTTAAAAACCTACTTTTACGTGATATTACTCACATTTTGATTCTGTTTTCAATGAATAACCTAATGATGATTAATCAGCTGTTTTTGTAGTTTAATGATTTAATAGAAATAAAAACAAACCACTGTTAAATAAATATTAGTTAGTTTATATTGGTCATTGATTTTAAACCCATTTCGAAATCATACTATATTAACAATTTTTTTAACGTATAGGACGGGCTTACTGCGAGTATTATATAAAACTACTTGTGGCGTTTTAGGGGTTTGTCGGAATGCAAGGAGTGAAGGGAGAGCCCGGAGTGCCAGGGCTGGACGGGCTGCCTGGACTACCGGGTGCCAACGGAAGGTCGGGGGCCAAGGGGGAGAAAGGTATCCCAAATAACAATTATTCCTTTATTTTATGAAATAGAATAGATATTAGACAAAAACTCATCGATCATTACACAAACTGAAAGAGAAGTGTTACTGTAATAAATCCTCTTCTACAAAGTAAAAATAAGTGCAAGCTCAATTGATTCCTCTAAAACGATTATACCGGCAACAAAAAAGTATTACCTGATTTCGTCTAACTTTAGAGCGAATTAATGGTAAAATAAAATAAAATTACAATACAATTATTCTTTTTTCGTATTACAAAAAGAGCGTAGATTTCTTCGGTATCGTATAGTAATACAACTTTCCTTATCAATTTACCCTAAACCTTATGTAGTTTATATTTATTTTCATGCGAATTGTACAGTATATGAGCTCACTTTGTAAAAAAGTTATTGTTACCACTAAAATTAGTTGTGAAATCAAAATCAGTTTGGTGAGACCCTTAAGACTTTTAATGATGTTTCTCGTACCTCAATAAGTCTCTAAGAATACAATTATAAAACATAAAAATATTGCATTTTTTATGATCAAAAGTTTATTCATAATGGAGTGAGTCATTACGTAATATTAATATTTAACCATTGGAGTTTGAGATGGCTTTGTAATCCTTTGCCTTTTCTGCCCACCTAGTGATTAGAGATTGATGGAAAACTTGTCCTCAAGCACAAAAGTTCAACAATTAGTGATTGAAAATACACCCCCTTATTGAATTTATAAATACTACTAATTATATTAATATATTTTATACATTCTAGTTTAAATATTTAAAATGAAAATTAAAGTACAATAATTATTTATATCATTGTGCTTCACAAAAGACTTGAAAACTTATCCCATAGCTGATGGTAGGAATGGAATTTTAAATTAACAACTCTCATCCAAAACTGACGTAATAAGATAATTCTTGTAGATATACACTGAGAATGAAAACGTATAAAAAAATGTTTGACTTCTAAACAAAACATTGTTGTAACTGTAAATCAGAAATAACGGTATTGTTTCGTTGGGACTTTTTTTGACTGGGACGGTGGCGTCGTCCTTTATCCAACTACTTGAAGGTCACGAATTGTGGATAGCTATAAACGATGGTCGGTGGATGTGGTGTTCTCTTGTGTGGATCAACGTCCGCATTATTGAATACTACGTCAATCCGCAAATACCATCCTCATAATTAGACCAGTTCATAATTCAAAGAAAGTGATTCAAAATTCACGTTACACTGTAGGTCTCTTAGATATGCTATTGACTGTTGGGCTGGTAATTAACAGTTCTGTCTGAGATACATGTCAACCTCAGTCAGTAACAAGACTACAAGATCGCACCACAATAGTCCTAAATTCATTTCTCATTCATACTTGGCTTAAAATGCCTATCTGCGTAGGTTGACATTTCAGTTAAAAATATAAAAGTAAAGTATAAAGTTTTATGTTTTTTGGCAAAACAATGATGGTATAAAATAATAATCTGTCTACTATCTCAAAAACCAGCTTAAAAAAACAAAAAAATAGTACTTTTATACTACGTCTAACGGGTCCAGGGAAAAGTTGAATTTTATACCCAAACGGAGAATGTCGTCTAAGAGCGCCCATTCTTGAAAAGCGTTATTTTACGGAGAACATTAAATACCAGTTTCTACCTTATTTCTCAACCGTTTTCCATGAAACTTGGTATGCAGTGTTGGGTTCGCCCAACAAGACGTATACAAAAAAGGTGGGCATTACTGTGTTGGGGAGTTATGTGCTCAAACAATTTAACTTGTTTTCTGTGGTTGTTGGTTTGATAAATTAGTTGATAATGTTTGTAAATTTTTAAATCATATTTTTTTAAACCTTCTAGAATATGATAGTTTTATTAATGAATGTGTTTTTTTAATTTACTTAAGGGAGAAATTATGTGTAAATCCATTGATTCAGTTTATCATAAAATGTTTTATGTTTATCATAAAATGTTTTATTATCTGTCTACGCTGTGTGCATTTAACAGCCTAGTGACATTGCCCTAATGATGTGCAGGTGACACAGGGGGCCCTGGGCCCCCCGGCCCCCCGGGGACCGCCTCTGACATGATCACGGTCAGTGAGGACGGAGCCATACTTTCAGGTGATTAATTCTCATATAAATAAATTTATTTTTCTTGAAATAAAATTTAGGATAATACTACATATATTTTATTTTAGTATTGGAAAAATAACTGTTTACATTTATTTTTAATGAATCTTGTTTCGTTTGTAATGAAGAGCATTGTATTTTTTCTAGATTAACTGCATACTTTATCCGATTCAGTTAAATTACATTAAGCTAAAAGGATTTTTACTTATACATGTCTAGAAGCTAAATTACCCTTTTGAACCGTTGGCAGAACTGAGTAAGTAGCTGACTTGAAGCATTGTCATGAAGCATTTCTTCCATTTCATGTAAACGGTAACTGTCCGAAGACGTGTTCATTTTTCACTTTCACTATTTAATTTAAAAATAAATATTATTAATTTTTATGGATTGGTAAATCGAAACGAATAGAGTTTTAACTTTTAGATAGCGTTCCCGTATTATTATAATTCTATGGATAAGACACAAAAGTTCTTCAGTTATAAGTAATAAATGATAAATCATGTGGTAATGAGAATGTAAAATACGTGAGATAGAAATTGTTTCGCTTAGTCATTTGACATAGTTTCTTGTTTTATAGCTACACGTACTTTATTTTTTATCCTCTTTCGAGTCCTCACCCATCACTTTAAAACTGTTCATACTATACCAGCATTTTTACAAAAAATTCTAAATTGAATTTGATACTTTCAAATGAAAATGGGCATATTAATTAATATACTTAATTTATTTTTAGTGGCAAGAGGAGAAGCGGGTCCTAAAGGAGAAAAGGGGGAGAAAGGGTCTCAGGGCGACAGAGGGGAGATTGGAGAGAGAGGGAACACTGGCCTGCCTGGACCCAGGGGCCCTCAGGTGGGTAAAATGTAATGACTAAAGTGTCAGCTTCACAACCTAAAGTCACCGGTTCGAGACACCTTTTTTCTAAAAAAAATGGATTTTCCTAAATCTAACCTTAATCGTAAAAAGAAACTAAAGTTACATGTGTTTGTATTCCAGGGTCAAGAAGGTCCCAAAGGAGAAACTGGATCGCCCGGTCTAACAGGATCGGCGGGAGCTCCAGGTCCCAAGGGAGACCGAGGACCTCCAGGCCCCAGTATAGTCTCTGAACAAGGTTACGATTTGCTCACCATCAAGGGTGAGAAGGGGGAGACGGGCAAGAGGGGGAGGAGGGGGAGGCCAGGACCCATGGGTCCTCCGGGGCTACCGGCGCCGACGGAAGTTACGGTACAGGAAATAGAATATTTCTTTACATAGAGTAAGAATTACTAAAATATATATATTGCCCTATTAGAAAAATATAGAGCGAATTAAAGTTACATGTTTTATCCAATCAAAGAGGAAACACAAAATTCTAATTCTTAACTTAAATTTGCAAAAGGTATATCGTATTTGGTATCATTGTATTAAAACTTAATTACGTCATACAAAACTTTAAAAGATTTTATGAAATGAGTAATGTTTAAGCTTTTTAAATTTATACCCTTCAAGAAACTGTTTTATGTTTTTTGGCAAAACAATGATGGTATAAAATAATAATCTGTCTACTACTATCTCAAAACCAGCTTAAAAAACAAAAAAAAATAGTACTTTTATACTACGTCTAACGGGTCCAGGGAAAAGTTGAATTTTATACCCAAACGGAGAATGTCGTCTAAGAGCGCCCATTCTTGAAAAGCGTTATTTTACGGAGAACATTAAATACCAGTTTCTACCTTATTTCTCAACCGTTTTCCATGAAACTTGGTATGCAGTGTTGGGTTCGCCCAACAAGACGTATACAAAAAAGGTGGGCATTACTGTGTTGGGGAGTTATGTGCTCAAACAATTTAACTTGTTTTCTGTGGTTGTTAGTTTGATAAATTAGTTGATAATGTTTGTAAATTTTTAAATCATATTTTTTTAAACCTTCTAGAATATGATAGTTTTATTAATGAATGTGTTTTTTTAATTTACTTAAGGGAGAAATTATGTGTAAATCCATTGATTCAGTTTATCATAAAATGTTTTATTATCTGTCTACGCTGTGTGCATTTATTAACAGCCTAGTGACATTGCCCTAATGATGTGCAGGTGACACAGGGGGCCCTGGGCCCCCCGGCCCCCCGGGGACCGCCTCTGACATGATCACGGTCAGTGAGGACGGAGCCATACTTTCAGGTGATTAATTCTCATATAAATAAATTTATTTTTCTTGAAATAAAATTTAGGATAATACTACATATATTTTATTTTAGTATTGGAAAAATAACTGTTTACATTTATTTTTAATGAATCTTGTTTCGTTTGTAATGAAGAGCATTGTATTTTTTCTAGATTAACTGCATACTTTATCCGATTCAGTTAAATTACATTAAGCTAAAAGGATTTTTACTTATACATGTCTAGAAGCTAAATTACCCTTTTGAACCGTTGGCAGAACTGAGTAAGTAGCTGACTTGAAGCATTGTCATGAAGCATTTCTTCCATTTCATGTAAACGGTAACTGTCCGAAGACGTGTTCATTTTTCACTTTCACTATTTAATTTAAAAATAAATATTATTAATTTTTATGGATTGGTAAATCGAAACGAATAGAGTTTTAACTTTTAGATAGCGTTCCAGTATTATTATAATTCTATGGATAAGACACAAAAGTTCTTCAGTTATAAGTAATAAATGATAAATCATGTGGTAATGAGAATGTAAAATACGTGAGATAGAAATTGTTTCGCTTAGTCATTTGACATAGTTTCTTGTTTTATAGCTACACGTACTTTATTTTTTATCCTCTTTCGAGTCCTCACCCATCACTTTAAAACTGTTCATACTATACCAGCATTTTTACAAAAAATTCTAAATTGAATTTGATACTTTCAAATGAAAATGGGCATATTAATTAATATACTTAATTTATTTTTAGTGGCAAGAGGAGAAGCGGGTCCTAAAGGAGAAAAGGGGGAGAAAGGGTCTCAGGGCGACAGAGGGGAGATTGGAGAGAGAGGGAACACTGGCCTGCCTGGACCCAGGGGCCCTCAGGTGGGTAAAATGTAATGACTAAAGTGTCAGCTTCACAACCTAAAGTCACCGGTTCGAGACACCTTTTTTCTAAAATAAATGGATTTTCCTAAATCTAACCTTAATCGTAAAAAGAAACTAAAGTTACATGTGTTTGTATTCCAGGGTCAAGAAGGTCCCAAAGGAGAAACTGGATCGCCCGGTCTAACAGGATCGGCGGGAGCTCCAGGTCCCAAGGGAGACCGAGGACCTCCAGGCCCCAGTATAGTCTCTGAACAAGGTTACGATTTGCTCACCATCAAGGGTGAGAAGGGGGAGACGGGCAAGAGGGGGAGGAGGGGGAGGCCAGGACCCATGGGTCCTCCGGGGCCACCGGCGCCGACGGAAGTTACGGTACAGGAAATAGAATATTTGTTTACATAGAGTAATAATTACTAAAAATATATATTGCCCTTTTAGAAAAATATAGAGCGAATTTAAGTTACATGTTTTATCCAATCAAAGAGGAAACACAAAATTCTAATTCTTAACTTAAATTTGCAAAAGGTATATCGTATTTGGTATCATTGTATTAAAACTGAATTACGTCATACAAAACTTTAAAAGATTTTATGAAATGAGTACGGTCAGTATCTTTAAATACAGGGTGTCCCACGAAGAGGTTAAACGTTGGTTTTCCATCACTTATGCAACGCCATATTGAAACTTTATAAAGTGCGTTTTAAAAATTCTCTGGCAAAAGATCCTAACCCTTGTAGGAACAAAGTGATGGAATATTGAAAATGTGTTTATAAAAGATTAAAAATTGTGATTTAGGTTTTGTTAAATATTTTTACTGTGACATTCTAGGGAAATAAAGCTTTTCAATCAGGAAACTAGAGCATAGTGCAATCAAAAATCTAAAAGTAGAGTCCAAAATTGTTTTAAACCCTGACCCATCCAATCGACACACTAACAACAGAGCTTAACAAATAAATCGTAAGCTTTTACAAAGAAATTCTGCGGTATCCGGAGGAGTTCTTCGATTGATCGGTTTGATAGATTTTTTAGATTGGTCACCCGATCCCCAGATTTAACTGTGTGTGATGTCTTTTCATGGGTTATTTGAAGGAATAGGTTTATACCCATAAACCAATGAAGAGGAACTAAAACGATCAATTGAAGAACTTCTTGGAATATCACAGAATCTCTTGTAAAAGCTTGCGATTCATTTATTAAGCGCTATTATCAATGTGTCGTTGTGGATGGGTCACAGTTTGAATAATTTTGGACTCTCCTTTTAGGTTTTAGCGAATTTCCCTTAGGGGAGAAACTATGTTATATTTTCCTCGTTAAAGGCCTTATTTCTTTGTATGTGACGATAAAACTATTAGAGAATTTTTAAAACTTACTTTCTAAGCTTTGTAAAGTTTCAAGATGGTCGTTGCATAAATGGCTAAGTGAAAAAGTAAATGTTTAAACCTCTCCGTGGGACACCCGGTACATAAATAGTGGAAATTGTGTACCATCACCAATAGTGGTAGGAGGGTTAACACCTTAAAGATCTGGACTTTCTCAAAAATTACGACTCAAAATGCTATGCTGAAACGGAGGAAAGGTTATGCTTGTAGATGTGGAAAATTTCTAAAAGTAGTATGTTTTCTTATGTAGTAAAAATGTGTCTTCATGTAAGGTATCCTAGTGACCGAATTATGTCTCCACAGATGAAGGGCGAGAAGGGAGATCGTGGCAAGGATGGCAACCCTGGACCTCCAGGAGTCCCTGGGTTGCCGGCGGGCAGCGGGGTGCAGTACGTGCCTGTGCCAGGACCCCCAGGGCCTCCGGGCCCTCCTGGCCCTCCTGTAGGTTTTTCCCCACCTTTGACATTTTTTTATTCACTCATAGTTGACTTTCCGTATGATAAACGCATTTTTATCAATAAGTATCATTTTTTGTAAACAATCAGCAAATATATTCATAAGTATATCACATAAAAAGTTCCTCATACAACAAGTATGGCAATATGTTAGAGATTTCCTTACGTAAACTATAATTTTTTGATCCTAATTTTCACATTCTAACTGTTTGATTTACAATTATTATTCTTTTTATTTATATGAATAAGGAGCAATAAAATAAAACTATGCAGAAAAACTGTGGTCTTATTAAAAAACATTCATTAATTCTTGATTGTGTATTTATATCATAATTTTACACATGATATGTTTATTTATATGATAAATTCATTATATTATTTAAAATGAATGTATCCTAGACAATCCTACCAAAATCTTTCTCTATGTACTCTATGTGTTTCCATAAAAACAAGTGATCGTCCATAATGAAGTGTGAGTATTCAAAAACCTTTGAAATGTTCTATTCCTGAAACTAATCATCCCCACAATCAACTAGTTAAAGTAGAAGGTGGTTTTATGGGTTTTATTTTCTATACTATAATAATTAAAGAAGATCTATAGATCTGTTACCCAATCAAAACACGAGTAATCATGACACATTTATATAAATAAATTTTGTGTTTGAAGTAAATATTTGAAAGAGGAAATACTTTGAAAAAAGGTAAATCCAAAGAAATAAGTTTATAAATACGTCTTGATGAGGTATTCATGCATTTTACAGGGAGGTGTTGTTCCAGCAAATCAATCTTTGAAATCTAAGTTCAAGGACAGGTCACCATTTGATAGGTTGAGTAAGTATGAGACAACATAAATTACATACTACGTTGATCAATAATATTTCTATCATGATCGTTGATGATATGAAACAGCTATAAATTTGTTAGAGAAGAAAAAATATTATTTTTTAAATGAATCTAATGATTCTGCTTTCGAAGAAGACCTCTATTTTTTTGCTAAACAGGAACTATAAATTTAAAAAAATTGATTGACTCAACCTAAACAAAAATCGCTCTCTTGTTATATTTTTTATTTGCAAGTAAATATACGAGATATAGATGAAAAAAGCCAACTCCTAACATTACAAGAAACTTATATTTTTAAGTTATTTTTTTGAAACAGGTAATAATTATGTGACGTTACAAAATTAATATAAAGGACTAGCTGACCCGGTGAACTTCGTAACGCCTCACAGTAAACACATGTTAACTTTAAGATTGGCCATGTTCTGAAGTCGAATAGCAATACGGCTTCATTGTGAAAGGTTATATATTCTGGGTCGCTGCATAGTGAATAACAATGCTGAAACGATAAAACATATTAATATCATTCCCATAAAACAAATAAATCTGAGTGGATTAATTCACAATTTTCAAATCCAATCCAAACCCAAACGAACCCTAACTTTAATATACGGCTTTTATAGGAAAGATATACAACAGCTGATTATTATAATAAACGTAATAATATAAACATTGTAATATAAACACGTGACTTTAATCAGACAGAAAATAAATTATAAATACATAATCCCCCAAAACCGTAAACTATTAACGTGGTGAATAAAGCTGTTCATTTTTTACAGTACACATTTACTTCATAGTTTAACATTAATGAATGATTCAGATGGCATTGGATAGTAAAGCATACGGTATTGCTAATGGAAAGTAAACCAATCAGCTGTAGCTAAG
Organism: Nephotettix cincticeps; assembly: GCA_023375725.1. NCBI lineage: Eukaryota > Metazoa > Arthropoda > Insecta > Hemiptera > Cicadellidae > Nephotettix > Nephotettix cincticeps. The sequence continues at coordinate 55,467,147 of CM041787.1, forward strand.
AAATCAAATGTTTTCATTGTAGACAATTTGTAAACAAACTTACTCTCCATAAGGTTAACATTAGAAATTTAAAACGCCATAAAATGGAAACTTATGGGGTTTTCGAAAATATATTTTTCACTAAAACCTTCCCGGACACATATAGAGCAACTTCCTAAAATTTCATGGCGATCGGATGAGTAGTTTGGCAACGCATAAAGAACATACATACATACATACATACATACATACATACATACAGACAGACATACATTCAATTTTATATATAGAGATATCATTTTATACAAAAATACTTATGAATTATTAAATACCTCAGAGAGTATTAAATTGAACTCCGTTGCTAAACTAAGCGTGACTTTTCCCCATCAAACGATATATAACACTTATATATAACACTTCTTATTTAAAAGATATCACAAATTTAATATTTGAAATCCAACCAAGGTATTTTTATAAAAGATATTTGAATTATCTTATATTATAATTTAACCCTTATTATTAATGCATAAATATATTTTCAGTATTATTCAACTTCATTCATATGTTTGAACTAAATTGGTTTAAACTTTTCTTATAGATGGACATTTTGGATCCTTGGAGGAACTGAAAGCCTTGAACGAATTAAAACAGCTGAAAGAAGAAAGGTTTCGTGGTATGTTGTATACTTAAAATTACCTTAATGCTGCTGATTGTTTCCACTTTAAGCATTTTATTAAGTGTTAATAAGATTTCACAATGTTAAGTATTTGCAATGTTAAGTATCAGATTTTCTTAATGTGAGAGCATAAAAAGTAGGATTAGTTAGGTCTAAGAAATTCTATATTTTAGCACTGACTTAGAGAATTAAATTTTGTAATGATTATATTATATGACAGTATTTTAACTTGTTAGTTGTACATACAATATACATACGTAATACTTAACGGGAATCCAACGCTCCATAAGGCCCCATGTTAAATTGTAATAGTTTAGGTGCAAAGACCATTTTTTAAATGAATTTATACCGCTTAAATTTATAAAAAACTTATTGTTTTTTTGTATCAAAACGTTCAGAAAAGTCTAAATTTTACAAGTAGCAAAAAATATAAATGACCGAAAAATACGATTTTGGACGTCGGACTCCCCTTAACTTCAGTTTGAATTTTCATCATAAACTACATTTGGGAGCTTAATGATCCTGGCAAAGTAATTAGCTAGTTCATGTCTGTAAATAAGCTGCAAATGTCATCAAATCCACCCCCACACACTACCCACCACACTAACCCCACACACTTCCCCCCACACACACTACCCCCCACACACACTACCCCCCACACACACTTCCCCTCACACACACTACCCCCCACACACACTACCCCCCCACACACTTCCCCCCCACACACACTACCCCCCACACACCTACCCCCCCCACACACTACCCCCCACACACACTACCCCCACCCCACACACACACCCCCCCACACACACTTCCCCACACACACACTACCCCCCACACACTACCCCCCACACACACTACCCCCCACACACTTCCCCCACACACACTACCCCCCACACACACTTCCCCCACACACACTACCCCCCACACACACACACTTCCCCCCACACACACTACCCCCCCACACACACTTCCCCCCACACACACTTCCCTCACACACTACCCCCCACACACACTACCCCACACACACTTACCCCCGCACCCCGCGCACACACACTTCCCCCCACACACTACCCCCCACACACTTCCCCCCACACACACTACCCCCCACACACACTTCCCTCAACACACTACCCCCCCACACACACTACCCCCCCCGCACACACACCTTCCCCCCCACACACACTACCCCCCACACACACTACCCCCCACACACACACTACCCTCCCCACACACTATTTACACTCACCCTTCACTCAAAGTCATTTATACATGTGGATCCAGTTCTAGGCTATGAGTATGAATATTTTATGTGTAAACACGTATCAAATCATGTATTTTCTAGACAACGTTGCTCATTATAACTTAACATCGTTTCCATCGACAGGGAGGCCGCCCCCCGGCCGACATCAACACAACGACACCAAAGTCGTCCCCGGCGCTGTCACTTTCCAGACCAAAGCCGCCATGTCCAGTGTTAGTATTCGTCAAGTCTTTTTGTTAATTCTATGCAGAGGACAGGTAAAAGGGGTTCTCCTTGAAATAAGCCACTCCGTTCACTCCAGAATTTAAATATTTTAAGAGTATTTTCCTTTGTTTAAAATGAAGTTAGATTTATATATTTTTTTAGAATCAATCACGATAAGTGAAAAAAAACGTTTCATGACGTCCCAAAGTGAGCTAGAACCTAAATTATAACAAGATTAGTACATAATCCTGTGTTATTCTTGACCCCTTTACCACTGAACGTGTTTTGCTTTTAGTGTGCGTGACTATTGTTGCTTTAGGTTTTTTAGTTTTTTTTTATTGCTTTAAACTTAATTGTTTTCAGTTGTATACCAAACTATGTACTAATCTTGTAATGATTTAGGTTATAGCTCACCTGAGGACGGAAGTAGTTTCCAGATCCTGAAATGTTGTGAGCTTTTTTTAACTTTGTTTTTGCTAATCGTTGTGGAAAAATGCACGCATTAAAAATTTAAATAGCATTTTAAGAGCCTTATTATGAAGAGGAAGATGTTTTTATAGAGTTATATCTTTTTTTATCTTTTTGTATAGGTTAACATTTTGCCTTTATTTTTCTTCCTAAAACTGAGTCATAAAAACCTGGCTCTAGTTGAGAACTACTTCTAGTTTACACGAACGTTTTTACAGATGTCCGTGGTGAGTCCGGTAGGGACTCTTGCTTACGTCATTGACGAAGAAGCCCTCTTGGTGCGCGTGCGCAGTGGCTGGCAATACGTCGCTGTGAGTTCTACAATCCTCGCCTACTCACTAACTTAAATTACTTAAAATATTCCTACTTTAACAATTTGAATTTAAAATTGTTTCTAAAAAACTACTGTGGGAGACTTGATATTATTCTTAGGTAAACCTTATTACAAAAATGTGTTTACATTCTACAAAAATTCCATAAATATTAAAGCTAATACAAAATAATTCCGGGTATGAACCTGTGTTTTAAAGAGTACTTTGAATTGTATTTTTAGTAATATTTTTGAATTGAAATAAGCAGCATTATAATTAAATTGTATATAATTTTTAAATAATAGGAATTACTTTGCTAATTAATTAGGAATACTTTTGAGTGTTTTATTAGCTAAGTTTGTTCATTTGAGTCAAATAACATTGTGTTCTGATTGAAACTGACAATATTGCTCAGTTTTGGTATAAAGGACATGGATATAATCTAGATGGCTAATTTACCTGGAGGATAAAAAAAGCTCTAGAAAAGCAAAATCAGATAATGTTTTATTTCTCTTTTTATCTTTCTGAGCTTCATGTCTCATCTTCTGTTCCAGTTAAGATGTCTATCTCTTTCATTTAGCTGTCCAGAGTTGACTTTCGTATTGTTTACCTATACTAATCTGTCCCTTACTCCGCCTACAGCTCGGTTCCTTGGTTCCCGTGACGACAGAGGCTCCGCCCTCCAGCACTCCGTCTGACCAACACCACCATCAACAACAACCTGTTGTATTCGAGACCTCTAATTTGCTCAACCTCCCCACCCATCTGGAGGCTCATCAGGTGAGTCTAGTAGTACCTGTCAGTATACATACAGGGTGTCCCCTAAATAAAATGCCAACGCCGGGAAATGCTTGTATGGATAAAAATAAGGAGAAAATTAAAAATAAATCTTTTTCCGGGCATCAAAAAGAATATTTTGATCCAAACACACTTATTCCATCATGCATCTACCAGAAATTGCGTAAACGCAAACAACCCCTAAAGCACGTCAGCCAAGACCATCCACTCAAAATAGAAGTTAAAAGAAACGTCTGAAAATTTTGGTGGATAGAAAGTTGTTATTAAACATTTTTGGGTGAGGTTTATTGGGTAATGTAATCCTACACTGCAGTATGATAGAAAACGGTTGAGAAATAAGGAAGAAATTTATTTTTTAATATTCTCTTTAACAATAAAATTGGCGTATCTCAGTTAACCTCTACGTTTACCATGGACAGTAAATATAACTTTCCAGTGAAACCGTTTGCGTGGGCTTATAATTAATTATAAATAACTAGCCAAAGTACCCGTTCTTCGCACGGGTTAAAAAGGCTGAAAGAAGTAGGCTCTAATCAACATTTAAGTCATTGTTAATTAATTCTTCATAGTTTACAAAATGATAAAACACGAGTGTCTACAACATTTCAAATTAACATCTGTCAAATATTGGGAGAGGATAAGGATTAATGTAATAGAGACAGTCGTCGGAAAAACTTAAAATCTACCATTCCACTATTTCAAATAATTTCACTAATTTCGATCCAGCAGTTTATCTGAAAAATCAACTTTATTTCTTCTTCTTCCCGAACTGTCAAAATATAGTGCAAACGGATGATGTCATTAGAAAATGTAAACATTGAAACCTAGGACGGTCACGGCAGCTCTTTCTTCTTCTTCTTCTTCCCGATCTGTCAAATTTTATATTCACAGCTGTTGACATTCAAGTAATTTTATGTTTTCAATCTTTGAAAATGTAAATATTGAAATTTAGGACGTTCATGGGGCGTAGCCAGAGGGGATTTTAAGGGAACTAATATGCCTATGTGTTGCATGAGTTTAAGATCTACCTTTCTGTAAAATTTCAAACCGGTCGGTTCAGTATTTTTTTTTTTATAATATTATACATAATTTGGTTAGGTTTTCCAGCTGATTTTAAAGAAGACAGACGTTTTGTAAGAGAATTTTGACATGCAGTTTATTTCATTTAAATTGTGCCAAAAGGGTTGGCTATGGTTTTTTAGGTTCAGGGGACTCTAAAACGAATACATCCAGCGAAAACGTAGATTCAAAAGTTTTTTTCGAAAATAATACTAACGTATAAATATAGGGGGATCAAAAGGAAAATAAATGTATTTTATTGGAAATCGTGGTATAATATCACTGTTAATTTCTTTTTCCTTTTCATGCATCCAGTCTTATCCACGAATGGTAAGTATTATATTAAAAAAACATATTTTGAAACGGTAACTATAAAAAATGGACCTAAAACTCATTCTCCTTCTGTTTTCTCAGCATTCTTGTCATCAAGCAAACCAATTTCCTAGGGACTGCTTCAAGCGGAACTGTCCCTCAATGATTACTTGAGAAAGTTCGTTCCGCCATTGTGTAGTACCTTAACCTCACTGTTCATTGCTACGACAATACAAATTTATTCTAATTACATATACTTATCTATTTCTACCTTTTAAATTCTTAACCTTTAAATTTAATGACTGTCAAAAATTAAACTTATATAGTTATTAGAACTGAAAGAACCAATCAACGGTCACAAATACGTTAAAAATATTTTCATGAATCGGAGGAAAGTATTAGCAATCTGTAATACCTAAATTTTAAACGGAAGTTACGTCATGTGGTTAGTGACGTTATATCCCTTTAGACATTCCACGATCTAAGCTATCTACCAAAGGACAGATACTGATATGTATTGTGGATATCCATTAGCAATAAAGCACCACCTAAACCAATGAGGAAATATCATTGTGGTTTTGTCTTCAACCCTTGTTTCTACGTTGGCATAATATATTTTTCCCTGTAGCTTTATCACAATGAGAAAGGTTTGGTAACTAACGCAATCTTAGAGTAAACCGCACGAAAGTAGTCCTATGAGAGTCAGTGCGGTGTTGCAAAATCGCCCTATTCTATTATAGCATATGGCTACGTCAGCTGATTGGCTAAATGAAAAATGACAATACTGCTTAGCAAGAGGTGGTGAAGGGGAACAAGCCGTCTAAAATCTCATCGGACTAACTTTGATGCGGTTTACTTTAGTATTTCACCCGATAGCCTCATGAAGTGAGCCGCCTTATCTAAATTCGAGTATATTTTAAATAATGTTTGGTAATTAATTTTCACTTATAAATATAGAAAAATATGTTTTAGCTGCGGATGGTTGCGCTGAACGAGCCGTTCGCAGGAGACTTGAAAGGCCAGGCTGACTATCAGTGCTACCGCCAGGCCAGGAGGGCGGGCCTCAAGGGCGACTTTAGGGCCTTCCTGTCCTCCAGGGTACAAAACATCAACAGCCTGGTGCGATTCTCCGACAGAGATCTCCCGATCGTCAACCTCAAGGTAACAGTTACCCGTAGACCGACTATCGTGAGACTGTTATGCTAACATTAAGACATATTTATCTAAACCTGTTGTTAATCCACATATTTAAAAATTTCAATTCAATATTCATGCCAGATAATAACCAAAATTTGACCAGATATTCACAAAATAATGGAATTCCTGACTTGCAACCTTTTTGCTCTGTATCATTAACTAACTCTTTCTGTGTATCACAGTGTATTTTTAGAAATTTAAGGCAAACATTGGATTTGGCAATTATTTAATTCACCTTCACTTACAATTAAAAAAACAGGTCAAAACGTTTTTGCACACTATTGGAATGGAGGAGGTCGAGGCTCTCATCAGACCCAACTACAACATCTCAACCCTTGACCTTAACCTTCTCCACCTCAACACTTTCTTTTTTCTTTTCTTCACCAAATATAGTAAAAATTCCTTTCCAATTTAAATGGTTGTTGCCAAGAAAGAATGGAGATGGTACCGAACTATAATACGCACACACTTTCACCACGTTCCAATAAAATAGTACTGTCCACAAAACACAAACAATAATATTTGTTTATTTATAAAAACAAACAGAAAAGTTCTTACCATTTCACACAACTAAAGTCAATCCCAAAGTCATTTATTATTTTGTTAAATGTTTAATCTTTTTTTGCTTAAATTCGCCATTATAATTTTATAACAATTGCGGTCTTCGCATAAGCCTGCCCATGTAGACCTTTCCTTGCTAAATTGTGGCAAAAATGAGATTTTTATATGTATTTGTTATTATTATTATCATTAATGTCACTGTATGTTTGACTTTGGGAATAAACTATTATTTTTTCATTTCATTTGGTAGGTTATATCAATCTATAGCTCCCAGTTGGATCCATCTTGTTGTCAGTCTACTTACCAATATGACGATTACATTAAAGAATACATTATTGAATATATCAAACATCTGAATATATTCCATTTTACAAATTTTGTATGAACACGTATTTTATGTTTTACACAAATTTAACATACGTTTTGTTAGGCTCCAGTTTGTTATAAATAGATTAGAAAATTGTGTGAACATGTCTGTTGTTAACAATTTGTCTATCCATGTTCCCCAGGGGGATGTTCTGTTCAACTCCTGGCAAGACCTGTTCAGCGGGGACGGAGCATACTTCCCGCAGCCTCCCAGAATATACAGCTTCAGTGGGAAAAACATCCTGACAGACCTCTCATGGTGAGAATTCAATTTTTCAGATCACTCATATTAAAGAAAAGTGATTCTTCTTCACTCTTTGTTTATAAGAGAACTTTGACGAGCTTAAAAATTTCAAATTGTTTTAATTGTAAGTAGTAAATCATAGTCGTAGGTTCTGTGAAGTCGGTTAGGAGAAACCAATGAAAACTTAAAAATCTCACATTGTCGGGTATACGAACGTGTTTTAAACCAACGAGCTATAAGTTTATTAATAATTCTGACTTTTAATCACACTAAATTACATCTATATACGGCAATGGGGTCAAGACAGTATTCAATACGATTAACCACCCACTCACCCGAATGCACCGGAAACCGGTAGCGGTTAAGTGGTTGCCTAGCAACCGGAAACACAAAACTTCCAGTTAGGTTAAGTCATCAATGGGAACACACAAATATTATTTTCATTTGTGTATTATTGAATGAAGTGCTTACATCATTGGAGTGACTACATACACCTTAACACACGATAATATGACGAAACCATAAGATCAAATAATAATACAATTATAATTGAATTATCAATAATGAAAGAGTTGTTTACAGGCCCAACAAGTACATGTGGCATGGGTCTCTGCCGTCCGGGGAGCGAGCGATGGATCTCTACTGCGACGCTTGGGACTCGGACAGCCATGACCGGGTGGGCCTCGCGTCGCCGCTGGGGCAGAACAAGCTGCTGGGACAGGAGAGGTAAGTTAAAACTCACTCAACTGTCCATCACTATAATGGTTAGTGAAAAAGGTTCTTGTAACATTTTGCATCAGAATTTTGATGCTTACATTGACATGACCAACGGCTTCGACCAACGTACCATCCGAAGTAAATCCCAGTGGTTATAGCTGCCCTTTATCAGTCTACCAACTTTGAGTGGTTCTGGTCTTTGTCAGACACCAAGGTGCTTTAAGGGATGTTGTCGCTATCGGAGACAGTTATAAGTTTCAGTGGTTAAGGTTCGAGACCTGACTGAAGATCCTATCACCACGGGATAGTCTTGTCTTCACCAAAGTATCTCATGAGAATGTAATTCTCCTTCGGTGAAACACATTGAGTCCATACTCTTTAGTTTTAACGGGGCTTATTACATACAAAAACAGACCTATTTGTGGTACATGTACATAAGAGTGAGCCTACACGGTACAAAGAGGACATTACAGATAAACACTGATTTGTAGCTAAGGAATTTGGACTAGGACCATTGTTTAACCAAGGTTCGAAGTATCAACTACACCACTGACCCCACCAAAGGTTCGTTAGGCACTTCACTCTTCCTCTGGAATATAGCAGAATGTCCGTGTGCTGTTTCCCCCTAATTTTGCGACTACACTATGTCGAATACCTTGTGTTGAATACATGTGTGTTTTCAGGTTCCCTTGCAACCAACAACTAGCAGTGCTCTGCATAGAGACAGACAGTCCTCCGCTGCGAGCAAGACGAAGACGAAGTCGTCAACGATTCAACGACTGACCCTCAGATCCGACGTAGTGAACGAGTCAGCTTAGCAGCAATCGATTTAAAACTACTTTTCTAAAACACAAGCGACAACGCGAACAAGTCGCAACTCACACTTTTCAGACAGTTCCGCAAATGTTGTTCAAAATATTTTAATCGGAACCTTTTGAACTCGATAGATTCTGTTAATTAGCTCTGAACACCGTTTCATTAGATCTGATCCAAATTCTGTTCACGTGGTTCTCTTCACTATTAAGTGACAGACATTCTCTCCACAGTAAAATAAAGATTTTAATTTAATAAACTCAAGTCTTTACAATAAGTCTGGAGAATAAACCAAAATCTGGCTAAACTCTGGAATGTTTACAGGAGACAAATATTTATAATTAGTTTTGACATGGATAGTTTTTAGCTCTGAGGGGGTGTTACCAACTTGTAAGATTAAAATTTCAAACATAAGAACAGCTGATTAAATGAACTGAAAACATTCCATTAATCATATCCATGATCTAACCTATTTCCCACAGGGAAGTAAATACAAACCTTTAGACATAGATATGTCTTAGCTTTGGGGGGTGTTAGTGATTTGTAAGATGTAACAGGTTTCCATGGAAACTACCAGAGATATCGTATTGAATTTTTAATACAAAATAATAAGAACAGCTTTTTAGATAAACTGAAAACATTCCTTTCCTGAAAACATATCCATGATCTAACCTATTTCCCACAGAGAAGTAAACCCAAACATTTTTTAAGTTTGATCGGTTACCATGAATAACTTTTGTTCGTATTTATTTACCAACAGACAAGTTAATTTACAAATTAATATAGTAATAATTTCCTCTAATCCGTATTGGGTAATTTGACCTACAATAAATTAAAATTAATCCTAAACAACAATTAGTTTTGAAAAAAGAAACCATTTTATTTTATTCTTTGGTGAAAATAACACTAATTTTTAGTTTAATGTATAAATTAATTCGCAATTTACTTTATAACAATCTTATAGGCTATTTAAAAATACCTAATGAAGTCTGGAAATCTATCCTTTGACATTATTTTTTAAACTAATTACCTTAAAATACATCCCTTTGCTTGACCATCTTGTCATAGCGGCCTGGACCTTTTATAAAGGCCAAACAATCTGTGCGTAGTTAACAATTATTTAATTACATTCATTTTAAATTATAGTTTAATTCCTCATTTTCTCAATGTTTATAAATTAGTCTTAATGCAAAACATTTATTGACATTAATCAAATTTTATAGAAAACATTCCCTAGTTATTTATAATTTTGTCTAAAAGAATTATTCGCTACAGAAGAAATATTTACATTATAATACATGTAAATACTCTGAGTGATTTCAATAACTTTATTATATTTAATTACAAAAATTATATAAGTCCATGAAATAACATCCACTATAAAAATTACTGCTCAATAGGCAAAGTTTTATGCAGAAACATTCCATTTTATTCATTTTTAAAATTGCTAAACCTCTTATTTCGCTATTCAGAGGCATATTTTTGTCCAAAAGAAATAGTTTATCTATAGAAATACATTGATAGATCTTGTAATTATTTTACCCTCATGACAGATGAAAGGGTGGGTCAGAAAGGGTGATTTCAAACCTTTCGTATTAAAATGTGAGATTTCAATTCACAAAAGGATAAGAATTATGTACATACTTTGTACAGTGGTATAAAATTACTTTAAAGACAGTTTATGAAGCTTACAAACTTTTTTTCAGTGTAAATTTAAAGTAAAATAAAGAAGATTAGTGCATTGAAACTCAGAATTAGTTTTTCAAGTTTTTATTCCTACAAGTTGTATAAGCTGACTGAACTTTGTAAATATATATTTCTTAAATTGTGTTACATATTTTTGTGTACAGTTTGTTAATAACATTCCTCGATAAGGTTGTGAGCTTGGATGAGCATATTATGTTGTTAGCTATAATATTTGACGAAAGTTTAGTAAGTTTGTGAATGAAGAATATTTCTATTTCAACTAATCTTAAGTTGAATAATGTAAATGTAAGGTACTTTACTGCTAACGTCCAAGAGAATTTTTCCTGTATGTAAATGCTAACTCTACCTGATAAAAAATGGAATATTTTAGTTATGATGTAAGTGAGGAAGTGTGGTGTAGGCCTACTTTTAAGCCAATAACATTCATAGACGCTAATGTATAGACGGGTCCTTGTAAAGTAATACGTCATGGGCTTTGTATACACAAAATGTCCCTGAATATTACTGGTCTTCACTAAACCAATCATCCTGTAATTGTCATCACTACTTTCAACTTTTCATACCTGGGTTCTGAAAAAAGTGTATACAGAATTAAACTTGCCTTAAAATCTGAGATTTTTAAAAATAGAAGAACAAACCAGATTTTTTAATGCGTCCGGTTGGATCCCTTCCTGTTTTCGTGCTAAGAAAGAAACAGAAAGAAGGGTCATTTTAGTTAAACGAATCTGTTGAACACCATTTTTATGCAGTAGGTAGGTAAGGTATCGTTATAAACCGCTAGATTAAACGTTAGGATAAAGAGTGGAAAATATTTGTGAAGGATGTATATTAAAAGAAACTGGAAGTTTTCATTTAATAATCATGTTTTTGTCAAAGCACAGTAGTAACTTTACTAATTATAAACCAACTAGATATTGACTGGTAAGGATAAATCACAATATTTGACATGAACAAATTACAACAATGGTTGAAAGCTTTTACTCAAGCACTCGTATAGTATGATACAGATTAAATTCAAAATGTAAGTAATAACTATATAGTTTTTATAATGTACTGTAAGATTTTTTAATGCGTTTTAGCTATTTTTACTAACAGTTCTCTGAAAACCTCCAGTGTCTTTTAACACATGATGACACGGTAAATAGGGTGTACATGTTTTAAAAATATTGTATTTCAGTTCATGTTTAGCTTGTTTTGTAAATTGCATATTATATAAGAGAGTGTGTTATTTTTCATGTTAACTATTAACTGTTAAAAATGCAACACTGTTTTATATTATTCCGTGTGTTGTATTATTCCAACCCTATCCGAATGGTTTGCGTAGCCAACGAGCAGTTAAGGAAACATAATAAATGATTTTAAGTTATTTATTTTTATTTCAGTAGTGTTCATCACTTGGTGAATTGGTACTTGGAAATGCGACGAAGCAACAATAAACACTTTACTTTCATTAAAACTTCTTAAAAGTTTCATTCATTGAAAAATCAATAGTTTCATTGAAAAAACCAACTTTCCGATAATCGACACTACGCTCTGTTAGATTAGTTGTGATATGTAAAGGTTTAGGAAAACTTAAATTACGTCACTAAAAAATTAAGTATCTTAGGTTTTTATTTCCTTTTTTAGAATAAAATAAAGAATATTTAGAAGGTTTTGTTTAATTTCTATCCATTTACGAGTAGAAAATCTCCTTAAGAGTCTTCTTCACCTTTTTTTGTAAAAAAATTAATAGTGCAGTATCCTCCCGACAGCCGGCCGACTAATGCAGCATTACCATGCACTCTATCGGTTGTTTCGCGAGCTACAGCGCAGTAAATGTGGCTAAATGATGGATCGCGGATAAACACGTTAACCGCGTTAAACCACTCTACTGTGCTGCGGTTAAAGCCGTCAGCCGCCCGGTAAGGGTTGAGGATGTTATCACGATCGGACATAGTTATATCGCTTGCTCCCAGCCAAGGGAGGTTAGAGCAAGAGTATCAAGTCCAAGTGGTTAGTACTCGATTCCTAGCTAGTAACCCCCTAATATCATAGGTCCCTAATCTAAAAGTCAAAGGGGGTTATATCCTCCCCTCCCCCCGGCAGGGCAATGGTTTCTACCTCTTGACTCGGTAAGCCGACTGCACCCGTTCTCGCATTTTATCCGGAAAAAATATTTTATAAATCGAAATAACATACATTATTTTAATTTAGAATTGTTAAAGGAAGCCTCAATAAAATGATAAATTAAATTAAATTTATATCCTATAAAAGTCATTATGGAAGGAAAAGTTACGACTTATTGGTGCAACAATGAACGAATACGTTCATATCACTGATATAGCATCACTTTATAGGGCCTAGAGGTTGAAAATGAAGAAACCAATTCTACCCAACAATAACGTCCAATTTGTATACAGCAAAGGATACCTCGAAGCACTTGCACATCTAAAGTACTTTTAACGGATCAACAACAAAGATATTTTCAACCAACAGATTTCAAATTGAGCAAATATAAACCTTTAAACGTAGCTGTGCAAATCCTATTTGATTCTTATAAATGTAACATGTTACCTATATAATATAGGTAATATCCGATCACGTGTATATCTTCTTACGCTATATATCTCAGAAATATATGATATTTTAGAATGAGTACCTGCTCGGGCTGCAGCAATGAATAATGGCGTGACAGGCTTCTAAACAACTTTTAATAACTATTAATTTTATTGGCATTTTGTGTTTGTGTATATTTCAAGTTTTATCAGAGCCGGGTGGTTTAGGAAATTATTTGTCTTTGGATTTCAATTCAAAAACTTATATCGTTTTATACCAATAATTTAGACCAGGTCGCCCTACATCATATTGTTTCCGTGGACTAAGTATTCCAGTTAGTATTTCAGAAGGTTAACAATTAAAAAAAACTGAAGACAACAACCATCAGTGTATCTAAATCAGTAGCATATTTAGAAATAACCATGTTAAATTCCATAAAAAATACTAATTACAACAATTTGTTTGGAATAAAATCCTTTTATTGCCTTTAGTCATAACATTATGAAATAGGCCAAGTCAGTATCAACGATTATTACAGATGTTGTTACATTACAGTTTACAAGAAAAGTAAATATAAAACTGGTAAAATTGAAATTTTAACAATAAATCATTAGTTTTATTTAATTATTTAGTTAATTTTAAATACCCCCGTCGCAGCAGACCTGCGCATATATATATATATATATATAAATTTTAACGACTATTGTTTTTGGTCTCTAGGCACCTAAAGAAGAAAAAATAACATGGTCCCGGGCTTAAGTCTTGCCATGAGACCTACGGTAATAGCTTCTTCCCTATGGGAAATTCGCTAAAATGAAATTTTAAATTGTTAATGATTAACAATAAATAAATAAGGAAGTAAGAATAAATGAATAAGGAAGTAGCAATAAATAATAAACAATCAATAAATAAATAAATAACAATAAATTAACTATAAACCATCACACAAAAAAACATTTATGGAGTAAAAAGCATCTGAAGTACTGTAATTCATAATTTGATTGAAAATTTAGTACGCAGGTCTGCTACTAGGGGCGTATTTTAATTTCTAAAATAAAAAGTTACTTTTAATTTGTTAACAGCATCATTCATCATAGAATAAAGATTTGAAAAACACCTAATGGACAAAAACAGTCAAAGGAAAAAACTTCCATGATTCTTTTCTCAAACCTTAAGCAGAAGTTTGTGCAAGAGTTGCAATAAAGGACCCCTCCGGTGGGAGTGTTTGTGCAAGCCCGGACTAAACGTTTGTTTTCTAACGAGCGGTTAGTGTTTGGCGGAGGAACTAATCTTGGACTACCGAAACTTGTTACTTCTTTTACGTGATCTTGTTTGAAAACTGAAGTTCCTCCGGGAGGCGCGCTCAACCAACACATTAAAGTTCCTCCTTCTGATAGGCACGCCGTGAAACAGCTGATTGGTATTATCCGTGTGAATTCTTTTAATACATACAGACTTTCAGGGTTTTACCAAGTATGTTACAGATAGTAGATGATATGTGGATTAATACTATTCGTATTTCATCCAGTAACGTGTTTAAATTCGACCATACCTCAACCACAGTAACCAAAAGTACAGTATTATTAAAATACTGTTTTTCAGACATTTTGAGATACTTCTTAAGTGGGTTATTTTTCAAAACTCCTTTTGTTTTTTACGATTTCCAGTTTTTAGACCTTTATAAATATAAAATTTGTTACCTTTATTTGCCTGTAGATCTAAAAACTTTTCTTTATTCTCCCGATGTACATTTCGCTACAAAAGTGTAGCATCACCACAGGGTAAATTTTTGATGTGTGTGATACTTCCATCGTAAGAAATGGATGTTAAAAAAGAGATTTATACCGAAATTCAAAATTTCCTGCCTGAAAATTATGTTTTGTTAATCTCATGTGTACATCAAGTAAAAAATTTTTGTTTCTGTAAGTTAATTTATGATTTTGGTAAATAGTCAACACATTTAGTTCAGTTCATTCCATATATCCTGTTTACCTATCTATTAAACTGTCTTGATTAAAAAAAAACTCTGAACTGTCTACCGCAATGATCTTCCTTCACTGGTCATATTATGGCTGGGACTAAAGATCACTGTGATGTCTAAAGGTGAAGGTATGAAGTCAAGTTTTGGATTCTTAACACACGGTTAAATGTTTAGTTTGATACTTTATTTATTGTAATAAATGATTGAGGTTGTAGATTTTTTAGAGCTATGGCTCTTAGTCACAGCCATAGCCGGAACAAAGAGGTTTTTGTAATGGCTAAGTAAAGCTACAAATTAACATAAATTGCAATAAGTTTCACTGCAAATTAATAAAATATTTTGTGTGTTTGGTATAATGAGTAACAATTATCTTTTATTCGACAAAAGATCCTGTTCATTATTTTTTAAAGATTATAATACTGATAATAAACAACAACAACAAATCAAAACCAATGTTGAATAGCTTATAAACAAATCTATAGTATAATTAAGAAAATTACACACTTGCATAATCCAGAAAATAATACTTAATGGTAGTTATTATAATTAGTAATTTATTGGATGCAGTAAAGGCGTCACATCAAGTACAGAAGGCGTGTTTAGAGAGAGGAGTTTGATTTGCAGGCAATGATGATTGCTAATGACTCGTGACATTGATCGTAGTCTATCAGGGCTCATTGAGTAACGAGAGTGATTGTAAATGCTGTTCAACTCAGCACTTCCTTGGTTCAGAGTAACCATTAGTGCTGGAAACCAATACAGTATGTGACACGCTAATGCGGCGTGATGCACTTTGTGATTTGGTTGGGGAAACCCGGTTCATGTTTTTTTTGTTGAATGGCACTTTTTCTACAGCATGTTTCACAGTTTATCTCTACCACCATTTTGAATTACTTTTCCTTGATCAGTAAAAAAATCACATTTAAACCATCCAAAAGATCCTCAGTTTCTTATACAGACGCAATTTTGTATTTAAAAAAATATTAAACGTAAAACTAATAAGTTAGCATACACTTCAATAGTAGTGAGGATCATAATTAATTCTCACTACTTATTTCATAAGTAATATAATAATTAATAATTCAACTTACAATTTCAAAATAGGCCCATTCAAAATTTTTAAATAAGAGTAGCTTTTTTTATTGGAAGGGGCGGATAACTCCCGAGGCACTTCAGCCGTAGCGGGTTTTGGCGCATTCATGTTTGGGTTGCGGCATTACCACATAGCGAAAAGCCATTGGTGATTAGCGGGATTTGAACCCGGGACCTTGAGCACCAAAGCCCCTCGCTCTACCCCTAGACCAGCGCGCTCCCCTAAGAGTAGCTTTAAAACTGGTATTTTTATAAAATTTTACTAAATGAATTTTTTAAGTAACTTTAAAACACATTTCCTTGAAAACCAGAAATAACATCTACTAGCAATTAAGTATAATAATCAAAATCAGTTAATCCTTAATACTTTAAATTGCTGTTATTATTCAATAAATTAATTTCAAACAGAAAACACTTACTACGACTGTGCAAAGCACAAAGATATTTGATTAGATCTGTCATGGAAAAAACAAAAACTTTTCGTATAACTCTTAAAAAATCTTTATTATTTATTAAACAGTATCTAAACGCCTTTCAAACAATCTAATGTATAAACTACACATGTCTTTCAGGCATTTTGTTAACTTAACTAGTAATAAGGCAGTTATAATTGCAGATCAATAATATATTTAAGCTGAAATACAGTGTGTTTTAAATCTAAGCACACGCAAACTGAACCGAATGTAAACATAAGCAATAAAAATAAACTAATTCAATAACTGATAACCAGATTGGTGATGTTACACAATGGTTTTCATAGCTTTATGAAATACAAAACCAACTACTGTATCTCTCTACGAGTTGTATATCCTTTTCCAATCTGGCTGTCACTGCGGTTTGTTGTGAAAACTATTGTTATGTAAACATAAAGCGGACTTCAAACCTGCACTACTTTGATAACACATGTGGTAAATATAGTTTTTAATAACATAGGAAAATGTAAGGAGTCCTCTAAACGTTTGATATCTCGGCAAATAATAAACCTAGAGCTATAATTTTAAAACCATGTCGTTCTTTTTTGCAAACTGTATTTATCGGTTCAATTAAATATAGGATTTTAAAAATAAATTTTGGGTGTTAATTTCAAAACATGTTGAGCAATATAATACCCAAAATGACCCCTACGGATAGAGCTACATGTGTTTCGAACTCATCCAGGGTCGAGCACTTTTAACGTGAGTCAATACACACACACGCGCGCGCGCACGCACGCTATATGAATTCAACCAAGTGCGTTTTGGGCATCTATGGACCTCACAATGAAAGAGTAACATAATCCTGGGCTTAACTCCCACCGAGCCAACTACGGTTGTAGCTTATTTCTTATGGGGAAATTTGTTAAAAAGTCCTAAACCTACTCGAAACACAAAACGTCTTAGATCTGTTTATTATCATCGATACTTGAAAATACAAATTTAGAATTGCATCGCTTTACTTCTTTCTCTGTATAAAATTTTAGCGCACAGCGAGTGAGGCTGACGAAATTAAACCCCTTCCTTTAATTCTATCACAAGAGTGTTATTGACAGCTTTAACAATAATAATTTGAGCTTTCGCCTCCAATAAACTCAAAAACCTTGTGTTTCGTTCCAATGTTCAATATCTTCACAGGTTTTCAATACAACATATCGTAAAGTATTCGGGATGAAAGATTCAATAAGAAACAACTTCAACCAAACGCCACTTTCAATATATCTCGCGGATTGTGTTCTCTTTACGTTTACCCTCTCACTTTTGTTATGCGATCCTTAATATCCTTATACAGGTGTGTTGCTCGATTCTAAATTGTGGATTTGTGAGGATAAAATGAAATTTTTATTTTATATTTTATCACCGGTGCCAAAGGTGGTGTTTTTAAGCTTAAGGTTTACGACTTGTACGGTGTAAGGTGTAGTTATCTGTTTTTGTAATTTACCCAAAATTTAAATATATACTTAGTTAATACATAATTCGGTTAAAACATAATTCTAAACTAGTATTTACGGTTGGTATGGTTGGAAATATATTTTTTCACAAAGCCTTTTTGACATGTATCCTTCTAAACCCTTTACGTAAACACTAACCAACGGTTAGGGTACTTACATTATTATTTGGATATTAGCTAGTAGGGTCTTACTAATCTCAGATTAACTGGGTATGGTTTATTTTCCAACAAGGTCGTGGTCACATTTTAAGGCAAAACGATGTCATGAATAACTCTACTGAGGTTGGTAGCTTACTAGCTTTAATATTTTGGTATAATCTAGGACTACTCCAGGATTAACTTCTGGTATAATTATATATAAAATTCTATCGGAGTCCCAGCTAAATGAACCTCGAAAATGGCTACATTATCCCACGATTATCAGCTGTTCTCAGCAGTATTATGATGAACAATACACTTTGGTTATCTTCCCTTGATCACAATAAACTGGGAAGACAACCCAAAGGGAACCAAGGACACTAATGTATTGTAAAATTAAAATGTCCGAAGCACAATTTTCATATTGTGAAGAGAGAATTATAGTTAGTTTTATGGTATGCAAAGTTTAGTTTAAGTTAATAAAATATCTCATTAATTAATTATAAGATGTATGCCAGCACATATTCATCATTTGTTTTATCTGTACCATATATGATTTATATGGTTTATGTGGTTTTATATGTTACGTTTTCAAAATATTTTGACATGGATACGTTTAAGGTCTGCGATGGAGGATTTTAGCAATTTTCGAGATGCAAAAAGTGTAACGGAAGTGACTTATTAGCGGCCTATGATTATTTTAACATCTATTTAGAGGACTAAAAATAGTTTACACCATTTTTGGTTTAAGCTATTTCCCACTGGGAACTAAAAAATAGATTTTTCTTTCCTTGATACCTTACTAAATCAATTTTAAATTTATAATTATTAATTTATAATTTTTTTTATTAATAAACCTTTTTTAAATTTAAGTAAACGTTAAACTTGTTAAACGTTTTCAACAAATACTAAACAATAGTTTTATATATATTTTAGTATTTATGTATTGAATAAATAAGCTCATTTTAGTCATCATTCGTCAATCGTGTGATAGCTTTTAAAAAATTATATAATTATTGCATATTTCTATACCAAAGGGTAATATTTTTTCAAAAGATACGACAGCCATTGCGATTGAATAGCTAGGAATCTCCTTAATTTTAGATGAAATGCAACCCACAAGGAAAACTTGATGTTTGCTTCTTTACTTATTCACTCAAAGTAAATGAACGCGTGCTTTTCCTTTAATGGTATCCAACCAGTATCATTGATGAGATATTATTTATCATTTGAGCTTTTATCGCTTACAACAACCGTTTAACATATTACGTTTGTGTACGTATAATCCGTGGTCATATGTATAGTTCAAGCGCAAACTGGCACTTTGCTGTACTGAGATAAAATTTAAGCTCTTTTCCAGATTAGATTATTGAAATGGCGACTACGCTACAAGGTAGGTATTCTAAGCCAAGTATGAATGAATATTGAGTGTAAGATGATTGTAAGATGTGTAAGAGAACATTACACACACCGACCATCGCTCACAACTATCCACAATCCGTGACCTCCAAATAGCTGGATTACTCGAGCGATACATCATAGCATAAAGATCAACAGGAAACGTTAATATGATAAAGTTTCCGTATCTTTTTATTGAGGTACACTTGTACTCAACGGTTTACGAGTTACGCTGAAACTTAAAAATAAAAATATTAAAAAAAACACTCGGTCTATAGAGTTAGTGTGGCTTTGTGCTTTACGAAATATATTGTATTTATTACTAACTAACAAAATTCAAATCAAGTCTTTGAATTTCAAAAGTTTTTTATCTGAACGCATAAAAGGATCAAAATGACATTTTAATATCCTCGTTCCTCGGTAAATATTAACATTTTCGAAGAATATTTCCGTTAAGGAATAACGAGCTTGTTGATACAGCGGATCGTCTTTCCCTCTCGTTTAACAATTGTAATGATGTGAATCTCAGATGGAACAGTCTTAGGAATGTTTAGCTGAAGACATACACACCCTCCGACGGCGGTGCTCGACTTGTAATGTAGATAATTGATTCCTGTTGGAAGATATCGTATCTTTGATATTGAGCGGGAACGTCACGCGTCTGTAATCCAGCTACTCGGAGAGTGTTCTCTTGTGTGGTTTAACGTCCACACTATTGAATAGTACGTTAATCCGTAAAAGACCATCCTCATACTAACACTAGTGCATAATTCGGAGGCAGTGGTTCGGACTCCACGTTAAACTGTACGTCCCTTAGATACGCCATTGACTGTTGGGCAAGTAATTAACGGTTATGTCTACGCAATATGTCAGCCTTAGTCTGTAAAAAAACTTCAAGATCGCGCTACAATCATCTTACACTCATTTCTTCAAACTCGGCTTAAAACACCTACCTTGTTTGGTGGCCATTTCAAATGGTAATCCAATGTCTTGCCTAAGTTGGGAGCTTTAGATTGATTTAATCTCTTAACTTAATCTTACATCGTATGTCGAGATTTGAGTAGTTGAGTTAAAGGTAGGGAACCGGATGCAACCCGGGAAATACTTCACCGTCTCAATGGACCTCTGTGTCATCTATATGTTTAAGTACTTCGTAATAATGTAATAAGGATTTTAGTTAGTTAGACTGGAGGAATATGGCATTTAGCTATCCTAATTTTAAAAATTCATCTTAATTTTAAGCCACACCAGACATTTCTGTTTGGAGTCATTTGGCAGTAAGTCGGAATAGGTAACTGTTATATCTCTATGAACTTAAAATATAATTATCAGCTGTGATACAAAACAGATGATGTTAAAATTTTTATGTTTACCTTTCAGTTCAGTTATTATTCTAGTTTCAAAAATGTACCTAATTTATGTTTTTAATCTATAATAAAGTTGTATATTCAAATTATCATGCGTGCATTATATTTGCCAGTCACAACAAGACTGGTACAGTTATCGAAACGCGAACCGGAAATGGAGGTATTAATTATTTTTTTTAGTACTATCCTAATTTTTATCACCGTATACATTTTATTTATATATATTTACTTCATTAAAATTTAAGAAAAAAATTTATTTGAGTAATAGTATGTTTTTTTCATTTCTTACATTATCATTTAAACTGGTCCTTTACTACAGCAAATAAAAAACTTCAACAAACTTTTTAAATACAGCTGTTTATAAAGTATGTATAACACTAATAAACTAATAAACAAACATTATACAAAAGATTCTCTTTGTACACTTTAGCTGTATAAATATTTTATTCTATAATTTTGTGATTATTTTATTAAAAATGGCTCACACTACAATCTACTTTTTTCTAAATTTTTTAGATTTTCTTTAAAAATTGAATCAATAATGAAAGAAAACTGAGGAAAATTCCATGTATACAGTAATAAAATATGTCATTGAGTATTATTTTATGCTTGCTTTTTTGACCTGCTCAATGGCTCAAATTAAAAAATCTACTGTTTATACTTTACGACAGCATATTATAATGGAATCCAAAACAAAATTATTTCCCCATAAGATTAACATGGGAGCTTTGAAGTCGTATAGAGTAGAGATTTATGAGAAAATCGTTACAAAAACTATTAGACTTTCCTATTTCAGGCTTATAGAACCAGTATACCAAATTTCAGCCTCTTAAGCAATTGGGAAGTAGGAGAATTAGTGATGAGTAAGTGAGGCTTTTGACGTTAATATATACAATATTTGCACAAGGTCTGTATATGTTTAAAAACTGAACAGTTCTTATATAATTGAAAATTTATTTTTAGACTTCGATGATGTATAAATCAATAAAGGTCCTCAACAATACTCTATCCTTAACAATCTTAATATTTCATCTTACTACAACGAAATGCAAATCTACTACCTTTATCCTCATTATAAACTAAAATATTTTTTCATCTATTATAATAAATAAAATAAAAGAAAACACCGTGTTACAAGACAGACGCGCTAGAATGTATTAAATATACAACTTATGCCTGGCAAAGTGTAGTTATTAGTCATAAATCCTAAAATTGCACATTCAATTTTACACTAACGATACATAACAGCCGCAATTCAACGCTACCTCATCGGTTTACGACACTCTTTACGACATTCCCGCTTGTACGAAGAGTAAAGCTGTTTAATCTCAATGAGTGCGATCTTTCAACGATATATATCTCATAATTTACGACACTCTTTACGATACACCTGCTTCCACTAAGAAACTGCCTGATCTAGCAAGATTAGTGCAACCTTTGCAGCAGATATAATTCACAGTTAGTGACACCCTTTCATATACTTCTGTTTTCGAGATTCCCTGTTAAGGCGGCATCGGTTATCTAAGCTGCGAAACATTGCTAAGACGAGCGTTTGTAAATGTTGAAAAGAAGCCTGTTTGAACGCAT
Source organism: Nephotettix cincticeps (assembly GCA_023375725.1). Lineage (NCBI taxonomy): Eukaryota > Metazoa > Arthropoda > Insecta > Hemiptera > Cicadellidae > Nephotettix > Nephotettix cincticeps. The sequence goes on from CM041787.1 coordinate 55,489,844, forward strand.
TAATTATTCTTTTTAATTACCTGTTACTTTTTGAAATGACAACCTGTTTTGGGGAAACATATGGTGAGGTATTTTATGACTACTGTAGTAGAATGAGAAATGGTTGTAAGATGATTGTGGCGCGATCTTGTAGTCTTGTTACTGACTAAGGCTGACATGTTCCATAGACAGGACTGTTAATTAATAGCCCAATGCCGATGGCAGCTAAGGGACCTACAGTTTAACGTGAAATCCGAACCACGACCTCTGAATTATGAACTGGTCTAATTATGAGGATGGCCTTTGCGGATTAACGTAGTATTCAATAGTGAGGACGTTAATCCACACAAGAGAACACCACACCCACCGACCATCGCTCATAACTATCCACAATTCGTGACCTCCAAGTAGCTGGATTACAGGATGACGCCATCATCCCAAAGGAGGAAGGGGGACAATGCCCCCTTTAATTTTTATTACCAATATTAACAGTTATATTATAATTTTTGTATCAGACACATATAATTTGATTAGTTTTTACTGTATTAAATGTTTATTTTTCACTATTTTAGGCTATATTGTGACAAAAAACTGGGAATTTGACTCCGTGCCTCCCCAACGTGTACCCTCTAACTCCGCCAATGCCGGTATCACTCATAGCTATCCACAACAATTCGTTACAAAGTAGCTGACTTACAGGACACTCCACAGTCCCAGTCTTTTAATAAGTTTTAATTTACCGTCTTTTAGAAAATGTTAGTAAAGCGAAGTGAACAAGATTTGATAGGGGAAATAATAGTGTAGGCACTCAATACTCATGCCTACGTGTCCTTTTATCAATCATTCGAGTTAAGCAGACAAGTTTAAATAAATAACCACTCTTTACAACTAATTATAATCGAGTATGGTAAAATGCGTACTGGTTGTGTGTTATACCTTGTTTTACACTAGCACAGCTTCGATAGACCCACACAGTTTTAGAGATGACATGGAGGGGGTTTTATCAGAAATATTTTGCTACAGCCTTAATTAGTTCAATTAGGCCTTATATTTTACGTACTTTACCTGTTCAGTAAAACATTTTAATGATATTTGTTCTCATTTTCACTGAAATTAGAGTTCCCACTCGTATTATATTGGTGCTCCCTCTCTGTTATAATTAGTTGCCGATCGAATAAGAAAGAGAAAAGTAATTTCAGTGAAAAGGACAGTAAAACATCGTTAAAATGTTAAATTAACATCAAAAAGTTTTTTTGAATGACACTTTTTCGTGGAACTTTTTCATGTAAACCTATTTTTAGTTAGGCTTCTATTAAACATAATAGATGAAAATCTGGTTTTGTGTAACTGAAGAGATATCTCTTGGTCTAAGTTTTTTCTTGATCAACTTTAACCGAAATTGAGATAAGGTTAGTACAACAAGTCGCGAGGGAAGCATCACAAAGGCATCAAGGCGCTGATTATTTCCAAGGGACGATTGTAGACATCTAACCCCGATAGTCCTATCCCATCCTCATATTTGAGACCCCTTAAAACTACTCAATAAATCGGTTGCTTTACTTTAAAGACCTTTTTCCTCGTTGCAAAACCTAATAGCTTTTGTAACTACCACCCAAAGTGTTCGCACATTAATTGTTAGTGTAATAAAACACTTACCAGTCACTGAAGCTATGTGGCTGATTTAAATTAATTTTTCCATTGGTTTATTTTAAACGTCAAAGGGTTAAATAACGACACAATTTAAAACATTATAGAGGTACCGGTACTAAACATTGCCGAATGGCATTTAACTTTAATAGGCCAATAAAATTTTCTACTCGACTGGTTCTATCCGATGTAAGACCTTTATTAAAATTGTATTTTAAACACCAACCGGAGAATTTATTGTCAGGTTTTAATTTCGATAAACAACATTAATAATATTTCCTTAATCGCCGCACAATATTATATTTCTTATTTTATAAAGTTCTTTATTTTTGATATTTTACCTGTTAAACGTATGTGTATAAATATTATAGTTAAATAAATATAAATTTGTCGAGATGGTCGTTCAGCTCACCCGTCTTCAACAAATGTTTATAACACATGTGTTAGGAAACTAAAGACATTAGTAATGTAACTGGCTAGATAGACACTTCAAAATAATTAATATCCCTTAGTCCCTCCCCTCCCATAATGACAGACTAGTATCTTTCACTAACACATAAAACGTAAAGAACTGCTACAGAAGTTAACCGAAAATATCCATTACCAGAAAATATGAAAGGTTCTAAATAATTTAATCCATTTGACAAACTAATAAAATATTATGATTTTTGTATCTACATATCGTTCTTAGTGGTTTAAGAACACATAAACCGAACATTCTATAAATGTATACACGGAAGGAGTTCATGTTTGAGATGCAAATCACCATCGTGATTAATTCAACGGATATCTAATACCCTTGTTCTTGGATGTCTTGCTAGCCTAGTGGTTAGCGTCTTGTACTTCGGTGCAAGAGGTCACGGGTTCTAATCCCTAGGTTGTCGCTTGTGTTTGGACCGTTTTCTCATCCTTACACGTTTGTCGACCCATTTCCTCATTGGTATATTAGTTAATCAGCTTCCTACCAACCTCCCTAACCTTCACCTAACCTTCAATTAGGTAGTAACAAGCTCGGAGGTTTGAAAGAAAAAACTCAATTAGCCCCAAAATAGATCGAAATATAATTGATCTTTGTAAATGCCATTAAGAAATCTTTACGATTAATTTACCTCTAAATTCCTAACATTACAATGCTTAGGATGATCATAGTACTGTAATTACGTTTTTTAATTTCTAAATAATTTATTTTATGGGTTAATAAGCTCTCAATGTAGTTGAAACAGGCCTACTTGATATTCGGAAGGTAGTTTATGCAATGCATATCATCAACCAGTTTTAAAACATAATTTTTAGGAATGGATTGTGTGTGTTTGTTTTTATTGATTAAAATTTAAATAAAAATCTAAATTCAATCTCCCAATAATTTTCAACTAAAGAATAGTTTATTAGTTTTTTAACAAATAATTAATTAATAAGTCTAAGAGTTGTAAACAACAATTAAGTTATGCAATGCATATCATCAACCAGTTTTAAAACATAATTTTAATAGTATGGACGTGTTGTTTGTTCCTATTGAATTAAATATTTAAATTATTGATTAAGAAAAAATCTTTCTCCCAAGTAATTCTTCAACTATATAGTTTTATTAGTCTATAACAGACAATTAATTACAAATATAAGAGTTGTAAAAAACTATTATGCCTATGTCTAATAACGTGTTTTTCCTAAAAAGAAACTGCTCAGAATAACATACGGTATTTAAAAGAAGGACGTACCTCGTTTCCTTCTATTCGTTTTGCACAAAGTTTCATATCGCACATGAACGACAGACAAAACAATTTTGTATCACAACAGTACAAAGTATTAAAATGAAACGCTCACGTGTACTAACAGGTTATTCTGTATGTTGGGATATGCGTCAATGCAGAACAAAGTCTACAAACAGCTGATACAATTTTCATTAATGGTTGTCATAGTAACGAGACAGAGTGCGTCGTTACTACACATTATGATCGGTTTATTAATTGCTGTTCTACATAAAATACCCGTCCTTCGCACGGGTAAAAAAAGGTTTGAGAGAGGTTATCTTTTCTCTTCGACATGAAATGTCGATATTATCGAATATTCGAATATTCAAATATTCGTCGAATATTCTTAAACATAAAAATTTGATTAAGAAAAATTGCTTTATTTGAGGTAAAATACTATTTACTAATAATAAAAAATTATAAACACGAGTGTCTACAACATGACAAAGTAATATTGGGAAAGGATAAGAAATAACGTAATGTGACAGGCATCGGGAGAAAACTTAAAATCTGCCACATTCTACCACATTAATACAGTAGATGAAACCTAGGACATTTACTGTGTGTTCTGCTTCCCGAACTGTCAAATTGTAGTGTTCACAGCTGTTGACATTCAAGTAATTTTATATTTTCATTCTTTGAAAATGTAAATTTTGAAACCTAGGACGTTCATGGGGCGTGTTTTCTCGGTTCAGTTAACCGTGGAATCCGAACCACGGCCTCTGATTTACGAACTATTCTAATTATGAGAATGATCTTTGCGGATTAAAGTAGTATTCAATAGTACGGACGTTAATCCACACAAGAGAACACTACATCCACCGACCATCGCTCACAACTATCCACAATTCGTGACCTCCAGCTGGATTACAGGACGTCGCCACCGTCTCAGTCAAAATATATAATTATATTATTATGTAATTATACATTACATCTATGATGAATCTAGTTTAATTCTGTTGTTTGATTAATTTACCTTTGTTTACTTACCATCAATGTATTGACAGCTACACCACCCCTCCCCCACCACACTTCCCTCTCCTCCTCTCCATTCTGCCCTCTCCATCACAGGGTTGATGGTCCGTGTCTGGTCGACTGTTTTAGTTGCAAACTACTCTCCCTTGGGAAAACTAACTCGCCTGACTTTTCACAACTCTTGGTCTATATTTCTCACGACTTTTGTGATTACTAAACTTACTGTTTTTAAAACAGTAAATCTTTCTGAGGTTTTTATTTTTCTCTATATAATTCATTTTTGAATAAACGTGTTTTAAATTATTGAAACAATGAACATAAGATAGTTATAAAGTTTTCCTGCCGGTTGTTTATCCATCTAATCTATGTAATTGCTAAAACACAAATAAATTTAACTCATGTAGACATGAGTTAAATTTACTCTAATATAGAATATTAGAGTATAATATTTTGCTATGAAGAAAGTCTTGAGATAGTTGGCTGCCAGGTTAAACCGTGGCTATTTTTTTTGTGAGAAAAGCCTGTTTTTTGTTTGGGTTTTTCTTCAATCTCGTCTGCAAATTTTCACGTTTTGATGGGGAACAGTCCAAACCCAGTCTTGTTACAACCTAATGTCGACATTTTATTAAGAAGCATCATTAATTAATAGCCCAATAACGAAATGGCAACTGATACAGCGACCTTCAATTTTGAAGGCGAGCACTATGACCACTTAGCCACCCCACAAGTTATGATCTGAAGTTTTGGTTTCTTGAATGTCAGATGTTTTACCCTATGGCTGAACATCTTTAATTGGGGTTGGTAAGTTAATGCGGAGACAATCTTAACTCGTCTAGGCAAATTGGCACAATTTTTTATGGTTTGATACTGGACACAGTTGATATTCAATAATGATCAAGGCAAATAAATCACTGGCCTCTGTCAATTACAAAACAACAGGTCATCGAATACATTGTCCTCATCCTTCACTGATATTCACTTTAATATACCAGGTTGTGTCGGTCTCACGAATATGAATATAATTTTTATTGAAGTTAAAATCATTGTTTAAACTAAGTGATGAGCACCATTTAAGTTTATCAAATAGTTTTACCTATTGGTATTTATGGCTCCTAGCATATCTAAATATATAAAACAAAGTCGTGTTAGTTACACCCTTTATAACTCGAGAACGGCTGGACCGATTTTAATATTCTTAAATTTTTTGGATTCGTCTCTGCTCTGAGTAGGCTTTAGGCTTATTCAGTTTTGTATTTAACCTTAGGGCTTAGCCCCACTGGCCTATAAAGTTTGTAAATGTTAAGCTTATGAGGAAAATATGTGATTCATTTTGATCATACGCATACATCAATTATATGAATATTTTATAACAGCTGGTTTTGTGTTGCTTTATTTATTTTTTACGACGACAGCTAATGTCATTGTGCATCAATTCCAGCAAATGTTGGTGATTGTTTAAAAAATGTATAGATTACTGGATGGTTTGTTTGTCCCAGTGTAATTATTAGTTGTTTTTTTGTTTTATACAAGAGGAATTAATGAATGTTAGATTACGCGAGTATTATTATAAAAAATTCCTGCGATTCAGAAAATTATATCTTTCCTATAAAAGCCGTATTTCAATTAAGTTTGGTTTGGGTTGGACTGTAAAATTGTGAATTAATCCACTTAGATTTACTTGTTTTGTGGGAATGTTATGCCGCGACCCAGAATATCTAATCTTTCACAACGAACATGGTTAATCTTAAAGTTAACATACTGTTAGACGTTACAAAATTCGCTGGGTCTGCTAATTTTACCTATAAATTACTAAGAATTATAACACAAATACTGTTGTGCACAACATATGTTAAAAATGATTATCTTATGCCCCAGACCGATATTAATTTAACAACTATCTTCTATATTTATGGAAGTATAAACTAACAATGTGCCTGAGGCGCTCGAACATAACAATAAAACCCTCCTATACATTAAACATAGAATGCAATTAACTTGAGTGTTTGTTTTACGATATTGCCACCATTAAATTATGAAGATCCAGCTTCGCAGCTTAATGTTTACCCATAAACGTTCCTTTTAAAATAAGCTTAACTCTATAGCTAAGTTGATTTGTCTTAACTGCATTTTAGTGTTTATTTAGTTACACATGTGAACCTTGATGTATGTAATAATTATATTTACTTCCCTGTGGGAAATAGGTTAGATCATGGATATGTCTAAAGGGAATGTTTTCAATTTATCTAAACAGCTGTTCTTCCATATGACTGCCTCTTCCGTCAAACACTTCTGCACTTTTTGCGTTCCACAAATCTGCTATCACCCCCTCCCCATGTCCGCTACATATCAAAGAAGTTAATAGTTTCCCTAAACCATTAGTACAATATTTAATAACTGAATAAAAACTCATGTTTTATTCACAGTATAACAAAATAATTTATATCCTGTAATTTATATCCTGCATAGAATAGTTACTTGCATCTTGTACTTTGATCAAGGGGTCATAGATTAAAATACTAGTTATGTAAAAAATGACATTGAATTGAAGACTGCAGGTAAACCTTAATCTAAATATATAAAACAAAGTCGTGTTAGTTACACACATTATAACTCGAGAACAGCTGGACCAATTTTAATGATCTTTGATTTTTCGAACTCGTCTCTGCTCCGGTCATGCTTTAGGCATATTTAGTTTCCATAAATTCAATTAGTTTTCATTTTATAGCGTTTTAATTTTCTAATGTTAACCTCATGAGGAAAAAATTTGTTTACAAATTATCTACAATCAAAACATTTGATTTCTTAAACCAGCTGTTTGTTTACTATCCGTTAACAATATGCTTTACTATCCAATGCCATCTGATTCATTCATTAATGTAAAACTATGAAGTAGATATGTGCTGTACAAAATGAACAGCATTATTCGCCACGTTAATAGTTTACGGTTTTTGGGAATTATGTACTGTATTTATATTTCTTTATTTTCTGTATGATTAAAAGTCACATGTTTATACGTTTGCCAAATAAAAAATAATTACAATGTTTATACATATTGAGTTTATTATAATAATCAGCTGTTGTATAAAGCTTTCACAACTAAGCCGCATTGGTAATTGATTTCAGGACATGGCCAATCTTAAAGTTAACATGTATTTACTGTTAGGCGTTACAAAGTTCGCCGGGTCAGCTAGTATAGTATTAAAATACTGTTCTGACAATCTACCTTTGGACGGTAGATTGTAAACAGTGAATGTCTTCAATGTTTAGTCAAATCTCAGGGAATTGTTTAGAGTGATCAGTGTTTTAATATATTAAAGTCAAATACTTACGGAGAAACAAAACAAAATAACTAGTAATGCATTTATTTATGATTATCTCATTAACACTATAATTAAATATCTCAATGATAATAATCAGAACTTATAAAATTTGTGTATTAAAAAAATACATAATAAGATAATTTAAAACCAAACTATTACATTAGTGAAGAGTTAACAACTCCATGACTTTTTTGTTATTTACTATGTGGCATGATATTTACATAATTTAAAATCAACAGCATGAAATTACGAGGAAGTAATGATTCTGCATAAACATGTATGGGTCAACGCATTCAATCACCACTAATTGATTAACATTCTCTAAAATCAGCAACGTTATGTCAAACATTCAAAATGCTGACATCTGAATTCCATAACGATTTCTCCACAATGTTCCTAATTACGCTTTCAGTCTCAACTCATCTGTAGAGTTAAACTTTTTGGAAAAATCTTACGGCTTCTTTGATGTAAAATAAATGTAAAGTGAAGTGAGGTTAGACATTATCAACACTTAACTGGACAAGCGTGACAGTTAACAGGCTGAGGAGCCTTGGGTAATCCGAGCCTCGAGAAGGGTGTGACGCTATCACAACGCATGCTATCAGACCCCGGCAGAGGCTTTCCCCCTCTGTCCAGAACGACAAATGGTGTTCCTGATAAAACTTACATCCACTGTCAACAACTAAATTAAGATTTCTCAAGGAAAGGCTAAAAATTAAAGCAATTGTATTTTTATAATTTTATTTATCTTCCCAAGTTACAACTACTAATAATAAAATTAAAATAAAAGAAAGTCCATGCTTGCTTGGTGAAGATGGTCAAATATCTCTTCCCTGTTTTCACATCTACAACATAAGATAAAACATAGTATAAATTATTTTTTAGATATTATTGATCTCAGTAAATTAGAAGGAAATTAATCATGCATATCAGAATATAAAGGGATTCATTATGAATGAATCTATTAGCGTTAAAGATAGTTAATTGAATGCATATTAAAATGGTTAATTTTCTATGTAGACTTTTTTGGTGTTATTATTAGGTAATACAAACAAATCACTTCATATTTGTTTCATCTTTTTCACTCTTGCTTCTAACAACTGATATTCACTAAACTAATTAGTTAAAATTAATCGAGGGAATAATCTTAAGGACTTCAGCTACATGAGAAAGCAACTTAAGGATGAAATTGCTTCACTTTATTTAACACTTCTTTTAAGAAAAAAAACTTATGATAAAACTAGAAATATATATTTAAAAACATAGTTCATAAATTGTTCAAAAAGTACCTAAAAAACAGAAAGTGAAATGGATTTGAAAACTCCAGCAAAGTACGTTAGGCACTGATGTATAAGGCACTTCCACAATCACTATATTATGAAGCCACCAAAAGGATACTGGATTTTTGATATTGGAAATGAAGCGACTTGCTAATTAACTTAATGACTAGACTAGTTGACGACCCAAGGGCTTGGTTAACAGAAGACTCGAAGGAGCCATGAATAGTCGATTGACGGCTGTTCAGTATTTCAAACAGTGTGAAGCTATCCTCCCCATTGACCTCAACCTGGCAATGTGTTTAGAAGCTTGCAATCGCGCTCCTCCTTCAAGGACTATAATGTAACCTGCTATATTTGTTTTATGTAGACATAAATCAAATATAGCACATAGATATTAGGGTTCTCAATCCCGGGATCCCGGTCACTTTTGGGTACCTATGAATCCCAGGATTATATGATCTCAATCCCGGGATTGACGGGATTAAAAAAATCACTATTTTACATTTTTTTCGCGATTTGAACTACTGCAAAACCGTCTTTACAAACACACATTTTTGTATACATTTTAAATGTCGTCATTAATGTTTGAATATAGTACTATTAAATAATAATAATATGATATAAATAATAGTTTTTATTTGTTTTATTATGTCCCTTTAAACTGGTATTTACCAATTTACCTTTCTTAAAGTTTAATTTTTCCTTAAAACTGAAGCACAATTAAACAATGACAACTTCTTTTTGGATACTGATACAACAATGAGTAGTTTTTTTATCGCTCCAACTTTCATTGCAGATAATTCCCACGAATTGAGGCATCCCAGGCCGCACGGGTGGCTTTATTTTGACATTTTTATTCTTCATGATGTCTAATTAATCATCAACAATTTTAGTTGCTATTGGGCTTTCATTTAGCAAACAGCTGTGCAAGTCAGGAGAGTTTTTTGTAGTGAGAGAGAGTAGTATGTGCCATTAATTTTTTAATTTTAATAATGACCATTCGTGATCTGTTTAAAATCCCTAAAGCTAGTAGATTTTACAATTTTATAAGATGAAACTGTTGATAATTTACACCTTCAATATCAAATTCTCAAAACATTCTAGATTTCTAAAAACTGTAATCCCGGGATCGGCTTTATTCGATCCCGAAATCCCGGGATTGAAATTTAGGTCCGGGATTGAGATCCTAATAGACATATAGACATAGTGTCAATGTATACAAGTAAATTTCTCATGTACTGGTGTTTATTCACACCCTGTTGTTCACCCGCTATCGCATCTCTGACGATGCCCACTACCTCAGTGTCACCATCAGCTGCCGTATCGGTCCTGTGAAGTTTCGCTGACTGGGTCTCTAAAAAGGAAAGTGAACGTGGCTTCCTAATTAAAGACTATTTTAAGCTGTTTTTTTCCCGAAATACCAAACAACGGCCAAATTGTGTGTTAGATCCAAAGATGGTAGACAGTGCTGACACTGTTCCAGCACTGAGAAATGTTTTTTGAGTAAAAAGCGGAGCAACTGAGAAAAAAGTTAAACTATGAAGACTTTGAAGGAGCTACATCCCTTTAAGAAAATGGGTCAATAAGAAGACACGACATCATTGTAATTGATAGTAAAAATAAGCTTTTATTATTTACCCCACAGTTAGGTTTGAATTAAATTAAAACCAAGTCCGAGAAGTATATAAAGAAAACAATTTTTTAAGCAACTGTGTTTAAGCAATTCACAATGGTAAAAAAGTGAAAGTATGAAAATTTTAAATAAATTTTCTTATTATTGCCTTTATGTCCAAATCCAAAGTGTAAATTTTTTAACCAAGACAGGATGAATAACTTGACTAGATTAACGGACAACATCAGTACTGTAACAACGCCAGTGCATCGTCGACTGTACCTAGAATATGTTAAGTGCCAGCCTCGGAGGCAGTTTGTTGGCGACCAGCCGATACTTGGGGTGCAGATCCCTCATCTTCAACACCTCCTCCAAAACTTCATCTTTTGGCTTTGTCTTGTACACACAAATGTATCGGTCGACAAGCCTGTGCTCTGTTCCGAAGTGACGAACTTTCAAGTGATGCTTTGGTGCCAAGCTGCAAAATGTCCGAAAATTATTCACGAAATAAAGTTAGTTTTCTACCAAAGGCAATCAAAATATTAAATATTAAATACATGATTAAATAATAATTTACATAATTATGATTGACTTCACATTTCACTTACTTGTGATTATGGTTGAGTGAAATACACTGCAGTAGTTGAATGTTGCTTGACTAGATCGTAAGACATTATTCTACCTGTTCAATGTAGTGGTTAAAAATATATATTACAACATTGCTGGTCAGAATTTTTTAAAAGCTCTCTGATGTCATAAAAGTGACAGCACATCAAAAACAACCTCCTACACTTCAACAGTTCTTGGTGTCTAGGGAGTTTTGTTCGTTTGAAGAATTCGTGAAATTCATGGATTACCGTCGGGAATCCTAAATTATTATTCTTTGGCAACATGGTCCCAAAAGGATGCAATTATGAATTGTACTGTGTTTGTCAGAATGTGGGCATGATGTTTATCTTTTATAACTGTGATTTTGTTTTTAAATTGATGATAGTTCATGAAATGTAGCCATTGTAGACACAATAAATCATTATCCCTATTATTTTTTATATTTTTAGAATCATTTTCTGAGTGATAATAGCAACCAAATAACTTCAAGGAAAAAATACTTTTTTTTATTTTATCGGAAAATATTGCACAGCGACATCAAACTTTAACCCTAGAAGTTGCAAGCTTTTTACTTTTAACTGTAACATAAAAATAATTACTTATATCTTCTTACCCCCCCTTATAACCACTAACCACAAAAGCAAAACAGGTGTCCAATGCAATCCCAATTAAGCCTACAAATGCCGTCAACTTCCTCCCAAGCTGGCCACTATTAATTTAAGGTGGGCCCCTCTCTCTGCTATATCACACATTTGCAAGCCAAATTGGGATTGCTCATGGTCGGGATTCGAACCCTAGCACTTCCGAATGGCTAGAATGTTAACATCTTCAAGGAAAAAATACTTTTTGTTTCTTTTATCGGAAAACACTGCACAGTGACATCGAACTTAAACAATCTCAGCAAAAACATTCATTTTAGGAATTTTAATTTTCACCCTAAATTTTTTTAATTTATTTTAGATATTCCTTACTACACTCTCTTTACAAGTCATATCTACTCACTCCAAAAGCATCTGTTTCATCTCATGACTGTAGTAGTTTTTGTCGAAGAACAAATCCTCATTAAGGCTGAACTTGAAGGAGTCAAACAATTCAATTATTTTCTGCTCTGTCAATGGACCTGTATCCATCCAGCTCAGTGTTCTGTGAAAAAGGAAACGGCCAAATTTAAAATAAGTTCGGACACCACTTCATTGTGTAAAAATTAAACCAGGAATGATCTGTTTTAGTCCGTTGACTTTTTAAAGATATGTGCATGTTATACATACATGTATCATACTAATATAAAAAAAATAAACAAATTTGTTGTGGTGTATAGGTGACTGTTACATGTTACGAAGGGTTATAATCGTGCACGTTGACATGTACCACACCACTAAGCGCTACAAAAAAATCATATCTGGTTTTAGATTTGTCTTAAGATTGCCTACAAAAATGTATCCCTGTAAAATGTTTTTAAGATTACCAGTTTCTAAGTTACACTTAAATAAAGTTTTTAAAGCAACCATTTTGAATAATTATTCCACCTGCGGTTCGCGTTCCCGCCGCAACATATCGTAACGTGTCGCCGCAGTTCACGCTCCTGCCGCAACATATCGTGAAGTGTCACCACGGTTTGCGCTCCCACCGCAACATGTCGCCACCGTTCACACTGCTGACGCGACATGTCGCTGCGGTTCGCGCACCCTCCGCAACTTTTTCTGGCAACTATGTCAAACTACGCAGTATACAGAATGACGTTCTACAAAGCACGAGTAACTGCCGTATTTCAAGGTCAACAGTCCAGGTGGGATCCGTACGAGTACCTACCGTAAGTCTAAGCCAATGGGTTAAGTTAGATAGTTAGATATTATCTTCAATACCACAAAAGGTGGATAGAGTTATGTGACACCATCTATAAATATCATGAAAAACTGACACTAAAAATGAATAAATTAAACACCAATAGTCAAAATTAAACTATCAATACCCCCAAGAAATTGTGTGTTGAACAATTATTCTTCTCAACACAAAATGATTACTCATTCAAAATGCTATTTCACTGACTTGCTGTAACCTAAAGTACCACAAAACTATTGTCCAAACATGTACCAGTTGTTATGTAACAGAAAAGTTTACTCAGTGAAGTGTTGAGTTACTCAATGTTAACCGACAACCAATGAAACATCTACTAGAACATAATTCACATCAAGAAAACGTCCGAAACACATCCGTTACTCACATGTATGTACGTGGGTTGGTTTGGCATGGAACATTGTAGCGGATAAAGTTTGGCACGAGTCCGTCAGCAGGCAAGAATGTGTCAGTGTACTGGAAAAAGAATAATCAAATTTGAATTTTCAAGAAAATAAATGTAGTCTTCAATTGGTTACCATAAGCATCGATACGTTCTTGGAAGGTATTAAACTTACCGATAATTCTGAATTCCTTCTTGATAAACATATTTGTAGTTTAATTTCTATATGATAAAGTCATGACATATTTCACAACTAAACATTTTTTTAATATTTTAGATCCTTTTCATTCCTGGGCAGTAGATGGTTTCAATATATTTTAAATACATAGGTTATATTTTTTAAAAACCTTCATGTAAAAATTTGTTTATGAACTGCTTCACTAGACCTCTCTTTTACAAAAAACATTTTAACAAAAATACTACTACGTTTCATTTTTAGGCAGACACAAAAGCGTACAAGTGAGTTATAGTTGTTACAACAATAATTTGAAAATAATTAAAATTTCCTTAACAAACTGAAGTTTAAAAAACATGGTTGGTTAATGCTCAATAACGAATTATAAAAATGATCAGACAGCATCACTTCATTACACAGGAAAGTTCACCATAAAATAGTTAGTACAAAAGACAGGCTGTAACAAGTATTAATTATACAAATGTACTACCTTGTTTGAACAAGGCAAAACAACTATATGATCTATGAAATTTAATTGATTGACTGGATAGTTCATGGTAATTATTTGACTATCAGTTTCACCAGCCTGTTTAGTCCTGACTGTAATCGAATTTGCACAACCAATGATACCCTCTCATATCCAGATCTCTCTTATACGGACCCTCCGATATCCGGACGTGATTTTGAAAGAATACAAAAATTTTAAAACATTCTGGGAGGCCAATGTTTGTTAACCCAGTAGTCGCAAACGATGACTGTTGGACGGTTAATAGCTCGCCGGTTGCCGAACGCAGGGTTGAAGCGATGTGGACAGCAGTGTTCAAAAGCAGAGTAGAGGGAACGATGAGTCACCCTAGTCCCGAGCGCCTGGGTCTTGAGCACTACTATCTGTATTCTGTGCTATCTGGTGCAAGATCACTGACTCACGAAACAATAAACCTCCCGATCCCATCTGTCCCTACCCACCCCATTAGCCAACGCATCACATGTACTGTAGTGACAACACCTGCATCAGTGGTCAGTGTGCCTTTGTTTTGCTTGAGTGACATAATCTTTCTTGCAACGGTTCGTTTTAGTTTCTATTACTCTACATACTGTACCGCTTTATACTGTATTACATATTTTTTTTAGTTTTGATGTCATTTAAGTGTTAAAGTATTACTACAAAAATTATGTTTTTTACTTAATATCCAGATGCTTTATTCCCTTCTCATATCCGGATTTTATCCTATCCGGATCGGCCATCGCCACATTAGTCCGGATATGAGAGGGTTTACTGTATTTTCAATACTCAACAAACTTCACTTTCCAGTTTTTTACTATTTTTTTACGTTAATGTTTTCACACAAAGTAGTTTTCCAACAAAAAAGTCTTTTGACCTGTTCAGAGTAAAGATATCACAACAATTAGTTATAAAAACCCGTTTATCACACTGATTCCACAAATCCAACTTAATAAAAAGTCCTCAATAAATATATAATTTAGCAAAATACAAAACCCTGTACTATAAAAAACAAAGAACTAAGTATATTTGAACCAAAAAATTAACTGAATATAGAAATTTGGTAAAAATAACAATCTTTTGATGGAAAAACGTTCAATAATTACAAAATGTTAAGTGACAATCAAATCAATAATGGAGCGAAATTTCTACAACCATAAATAATGATAGCAAAAAATAACAAATGTACTGATTAAAATCACGTGAAATTAGGGGTGGTCAATATTGTTATTGCTTCATGTTTCATTTTAAAAATAGAATAATGTTATTGTGTTTACCTTCTTTTTTTAAGAACATATTTTTTGCTAACGTTTGAAAATAATTTTGTTTCTTCAAAAAACATTTTTATCAACCAGACATTTGACGATCAAACATATAGTCTATATAGTCCAACTATTACTGACAAAGGACACTATAAAAAACCCTATGATACCAACCATATTAGCCTAGAGTTAATAAATACACAACAATAACACATCATAAAATACCATACAATCTCTTAACGTTTCACCTGGTTGCTTGTTCTCAACTAGATGAATATATTAAAACAATGCCAAACTATCAGAACTACAAGTATATGACATACTTGGAAGTCCTATGCCTTATGTAGAATATTGCAGAAAAATGGAGAATCCTAAAACAGAACTTCTCTTTTAACTGCCTTCTACAAGTGGCCCAAAATATTTTTGGCAATTTTCAAACTTGTTACGATAACTTTATATCAATGTTAGTGGTAGAGGAATGTTGTTTTTGAAGAGGGTGTGCGAGCAGCAATTTTAAAGGATTAAGTTTATTTTTCTAATTACTCAAGATTTAAGAATTATTAACCGTAAGATAGCCTGATATTAGTAATCATTTCAACACACTAAAATGGGCAAATTATCACATTCCTTAAAAAAAGACCACAATATAGCTCATCACTGTAAGCTAAAGGTCTGTGCATCAAGTTAAAGATCATGGTCAAGGTCCGATCTGGAATCTAATCCAGTGGTTGATACGTATCGCGCAGCACGATTTCTCTCGGTTACAGTGCCTGAACTCCTTATAAAGGCTTGGATATTCCTATATGAACATCACACAGCTGAAATTAATGCATTAGCTTGTCACAGTCTGTTGCAAGCAGCTTCTGTAGATATTTCCAGAAGTGGCTTTTTTCTTAATTCATATAAAAAACTTACTTCTTTGGGCTTAATTTTAGATCCACTGAACTTTCAATTTGCTAAAGCTCGCACACCCCTGAACATAGGACTGCAGAAGGTATCCCATTTCACAGTCTACAAACAAATTTTAAAGATGTGGACATTCAGTAAATCCAATGAGCAAGAGCAACATTCTGTCATTTGCTTGGCAATACCAAATGACAGCGGAAGGATGAAGGTTGATAGAAGTAGGTTATGGTTGTAAACCATCCACAACCACAGACTAACTCAGTAACTGTTATCATGGTGACAAGTTACTGAGAGAAGTCCATTCAGTATGCTGACTGCTGTACCTTAATGATAGAACTACGCTTGACAATCATGTCAAGAGCAGTTTTTGTCGCATTTGGAACACCGTCCCCTACGACCAAACAGTACTTCTTCTCTCTCCTGTTGCGCAGTGGCAGTGTTACGTACACAGCTACTTTATTGTTTGGCTCCCTGTAATAAAATATCACATTATTATGACTAACATATGTAATCTCATTATCTGACCATGAGGTTATTTGCAAACCGGTCTAGTTTACCAGATACTAGATGACAGGAAGGGCTAGTGATGTCCTTCACACAACTGTCCAATTCTTTGGTGTCTCTGGCTGGGTAAAATATGCTACCTTTCTAATGAGTAGGGTAGAGAGGAATAAGTCTACTATGTCAGTAGACCTACCAGAGGCGTTGCTCTTGTGCTGACTGATACTGGGATTTGATAAGTGACCCAAGACAATAAGGCAAGCTGAGACATGGGTAAACTTTAAGTGCACATGTACTCTGTACCACCTTCTCATCCCAGGACTGTCTAGGCTATCACCCGGAACCGTTTTACACATTACTTCAGGCTAGTCCTTGTGGGTCACATTATCAATTAGAGAAAAGCCTTTGGTGATTGGCAGGATTTGACCCCGGAACCTTGGGCACCAAAGTCCCGCGCTCTATCCCTAGACCAACATTCTTCCCAAGAACTTCAGTATGATACTTTGACCATTCTGTACATATGTTTTGAATGGTACATTCATGTGGGGGGGAATAAAGTCTGATTCATCCGGATTCCGGAAAAGTTTTTTTGGGAAAAATTATTATAAATAAAGTATAGTTGCCATCATATAAATTAAATCCTTTGTATTGTAATTTTGTAACATGATAAATAAGTCAACTGATAGAATGAAATTTACCAGTAACATAGGTACATTGTTCAGACATATGGTAGGAGGTGGCGGTGGATGTACACTGTGCGAAATCTGACAGAAATGGGGTAATAAAAGAAATTAACACTTAAGATATTTGTATAGCCATTCTTTTGTACAATTTTTATATATAGTTGGCAGTACTCATCAAATTGTAAGCGAAAGTCACGATCATTGTCTATACAATGTGGACATCTTCACTTTCAGATCACCCGTATTTCCGGTAATCCAAATCTGAATCCACCACACTAACCAAACCGGAATTTACAGTACGTCACAAAAGTTGATGTTCTGATCCCAGTTGATTTCCTGCTAATTATCATTGCACACAGCAGATTCAGCATGAGGTTATCAGCAGATGAATCGGCATCTCGGCCTCTTCCACCCAGGAGAGGGGCTGAGAGAATATTTTTTCCTCTCCATATTTTGATTTTGAGATTAATGGGTTTAGGGGTATGTGAAGTCTTTTGGTCCCTACAGGGATCAACAACACTCCTTTTATGTTCTGTTGTTGAAATAGCATGGAAAAGCTCACCATGGTAATTTAGCCTAATTTAGAGGCTTGGAGAGAGACCAATTCACTCTTGATTTCCAATTACATCATTACTGATTATTGTATTATCTTTTTCCCACAGCTAGTTTCCAAACTTCATCCCCTTTTCTCTATCTAAACCTCAATTGCTTATCACCACGGGCCTATGGTCTGACGTGGGATTACAGACAACAAGGCACCGTAGCAGTGTGAGCCATAAGTGGCTAGCCAGAGGTCTGACAGGTGGAAAACTTTAACCTACTGGCCAGCTGGATATCCCACATAGAAGGATTTGGGACACAAGTAATGCTGGCTTAGGTACATTTCTCTATAAGATATGATACAGTCACCGGAAATAATAGTTGATTCAGAGGAGAAACGTGTAAAAAATGTCAGTTTGCTTCTCGTAGAGGAGAGTACCACCTCCACATGTCCAAGTTCTAGGCTTGGATGTTCTAATAGAAACCTTGAATATCCTCAGTCTGGTATCAACCAGGAGTCAGATTGTCTGGTTCATGTTCTGGGTTGTTCCATAAACCAAGGTGAAATGAAATTATGTCACAAAAGGCTTACCAGAAACAGCTTCTTTAAACCCTGTGTCAACCTCTAAACCGTGAGAAAACAAGTCATAGAGCTGTCTAGGGCAATCAAAATCGCTTAAGAGCTATGAAGACCCAAGAATCAGAACTAAAATTCAACAAAAACATTTAAATTATTAAACCAGTTACCTAATTTCATCTATCAACATGAAACAAATAATAATTTTGATCTAACTATATGATTTCAACTCAAGGTTCCTAAAGGTTTTCAAAGGAAAAGTTCACAAAATAATGATTTTTATGACACCCAAAGCATCCAATCCATTAAAATTTTAGGACTTTAACATTTAATTAAAAATTGTTAATAATACCCAAGAAAATAATGATACATAAACATGTGGGGTGTTACAAGAAATGCAGAAAATAACACTTTTTGAAAGTAAGAATAAAACTGAAATATTACTCCTCATTTGGCTATCGCCAGATAATTTTATAAAATGTAAATCAATCAAACAAGGGCAGAAATTACATGCCTAAAACATAAAGATATAAAATTTACCAGTAAATCAATTGAAATAACTACAGTTTTCAATTAATATGAACACCCTTAAAAATCAAGAATTTTTAAGGACACAAGCAAACCCTTTAACTATAAAGGCGTATACTTACAATGAGACCTCCGTCGGGAAATTAGCGGTCAACACTTTTCGCGCATCTCGCTCGGTTTCACTGCGAGTGTTCACTGGCCAGACAATCACCAGCGGCCCGATGTCGTCCCATCTCGGCTTGTCCACTCTGACTGAGCTCTGTCTCCTTGCACGCTTGGTCTCCGGCACGTACCTGTCTACAGACATCAAACAAAACTTATTAGTTGTGTTTAACCCTAGAGCTTCCATCGTGCCGTATTGACGGCAAGTGCGAGGCAATACAGCACGAAGGATTGCAGCCAAATTGGCAACAAAATTTATTGTAACTTTGTAATTTATTTTTTGATGATAGAACTTACCTGTACTGATCCACAAGACGAAATATAATTGAATTTAATCCAAATTAATTTTACAAAAATTATAAAACATCTGTTTATAACCGTTTGACAGTTGTTGACTGAAGATGGTGGTGAACAATATGTTCAATGCAGGATTTGGATAGAGGTTTTGCATTAATATTTATTTTATGTACTTTATGGACGTTTGACAGTTGTTGACTGAAGATGGTGGTGAACAATATGTTCAATGCAGGATTTGGATAGAGGTTTTGCATTAATATTTATTTTATGTATGTAATAAATAAAAAATTATTAAATTAGTAAAAAATTTTTAAAAACTAAAGGGTACAATAACTGTACTAATTAATGCAGAGAAAAGTATTTCCAAAAACTTTTGTTTTTGATAGATAACTTATTCATTGTATTACTTAAAGCCACTGTAACAAACCAATTGGTGTAAATTAAATTTCTCTTTTGCTTTTCAATCCTCATTCCATTTCTAACACAATCAGTTGATCACAGGCTAGTAATACCTGTATGGGTAATTAAATAAAAAATAGGATCAGCTCAAACAATTGAGGTTAAGTCAAATATCCTAAACGACATTTAAGTTTACCAGACGCCATAGCTCTGTGCTAGCGCGGAGGATTCACGTGTGGAAGGTTATGAGATTGATCCCTGTCCAGGGAAGCTACATTTTTGTTTAGAGTTTATGCAAGTTACTAAAAAAGTGTTTATGCTATTTTAATTAAGGTGTATTAAATTTGTTTTATTTAAACTACATAAACTGTGTTAACATTGAGTAATGAATGTGTTTTAATTTTGCTAACTAAGTTATATAATACATGAAGCATGAAGCATCAGCAAGTTACATTGTTGGACATACAGTCAATGGAATCTGTATGGAAAACCTAGTCAACTTGGAGGTCAGTGAAGTAACGTCTGTCGATAAATTGGAGAACCTGTCTGACACATTGGACATAATCACCGCTTACGAGGAAAACAAAGAGCTGGGAAGACCTTGGAGGCTCTACAGTGAAGGACTAACAAGCCTACCAGAAGCGGCCAGACTCTAGAAAGGGACGTTGAAGATGTATGATGGGAGCTATACATAAGACATCGGAGAAACTTCTGGTTGAGGAAGGAGCCTTTTTTTTTATTGAAAAGGGCGGATTACTCCCAAGACACCTCATCCGTAGCGGCTTTTTTGCGCACCCCTGTGTGGGTTGCGGCATTATCACATAGCGAAAAGCCATTGGTGATTGGCGGGATTTGAACCCAGGACCATGGGCACCAAAGCCCCGTGCTCTACCCCTAGACCAGCGCGCTCCCTGGAAGGAGCCTTAAGGAACACTTTTACCTGTAGACATTCGAGGGAGGTAGCAAGAGCTACGAGATTGACATGCTATCTCTTCAACACAGGGACAGTGAAATCATTCAGCCACAGGTTTCTGGATAGGCGACTGAACAGATCAAGGATACTAATACTTTCTGACACCCAAGCATCCCTCAAAGCACTGAAATTACATTCAGTGACATCAAAGGTGGTAAGTAGCTGCAGGGAGTCAGAAACTACAGGACATACATGGAAACACCAGTCTGGGAGCTACCCTGTTTAAGAAATACTCAGACTTTAACATGTTAATGACGGGCAATTGCATATAATCGCTCATCCAAGGCCGAGTGTGTCATGAGTGGTAGCAATAATTTTCAGGCGCGAGGATGAGCACTTAACTTTGCTTGCTGTCAATTTTTTATTTGCTGATCGTGGATAAGCCGTAACACGGTCAATCTGCTTACAGATAATCTGAAGTCTACTGTATACACATGAACCACTAATGTCTACAACAAAACAGAACTTACCACGTATTATAAAACAGTGCCATACCTGCTCTAGAAGGCTGCAATTGAGAACTTCCTCCAGAGTTATCCATCTGATGCCAAGAACGTTTTTGTCCTACTAATCAAAAACACAAAATGAGTTACCGAGACTTTATCTATAATATTATAAAGAAGAGGTGGTTTCTGTATGTTTGTGGGTTTGTTTGTGTGTTTGTTCGTTGTGGCAAGTAAACGCGAAAAATACTGAACCGACCGGTTTGAAATTTTACAGAAAGGTAGAAAGAATGAAAACATTAAATTACTCGAATGTCAACAGCTGCGAACACTAAAATTTGACAGTTCAGGAAGAGGAAGAAGAAGAAGAAAGAGCTGCCATGACCGTCCTAGATTTCAACGTTTATATTTTCTAATGTCGACATACATTTATTTTTTATTTTGACAGTTCGGGAAGAAAAAGAAATAAAGTTGATTTTTACACATAAACTGCTGGATCGAAATTAGTGAATTATTAGTTTGAAATAGTGGAATGGTAGATTTTTAATTTTCTCCCGATGCCTGCCTCTTATTACGTTCATGCTTATCCTATCCGAATATTTTACAGATGTTACTTTGTCATGTTTTAGACACGTGTTTTGTCATTTTGTAAACAGTAAATAATTAATCAACAATAACTTAAATGTATCAGTAGAGCCTACACTAAATGTATCTCAGCCTTTTTTACCCGTGCGAAGAACGGGTACTTTGGCTAGTTTACGATAAAGTAATGAAGATTCTCTTTTTTCTTAAGAGATTATTCATGGTGAATACAGTTTATTTAAATTATTTACAAATAATTAAGTGTTATAAACAGATTAAAAAAAAATTGTTGTTATTATATGAGTACTACGCCCAATTAGGGTTTAGTCCAGGAAGGGTTAAGTTGACTTCCAAACCAAGTACACTAGGCAATGTACAAGGATCTCATCCAAAGTAGTATTAGTTGACAGACAAGAAGCTAAGATTACCTGGGCTTGGGTAAGTTGTGCTATCTCGACCTTCCAGCCAGATTTCATCAACAATGCCTAAAAACCAGAACAGAAAACTAACTGAATATTAGAAGAAAAATATAAATCAAAGATATTGTAAACTTTCTAAACCAAGCAATAATTTCTGAGAGAAAATTAATGTATTACATATAACTATTGACTATAACATATGTAAATTATTAAAACATATAACTGGATGGAATGTATAGATTTTATTTTTAACTATTCATTCTTTCATAATTATTGCACAAAATTGAAAAAAATTAATAAGGTAGAAGAACCGCAAGGAACTTTCTGATACAAGCAATCATCAAAGGAGTATTAATTAGTAGGTATTTTAACCATTTAAATTTATTGTCATCTAATGGTTGTCAGGCCATTTCTGTAACTCTTATTCCTAATAAGTAAGCTATTATAATACTCTTCCGTACCTGATCTAGAAGGCTCTGATGCTGACAGTTTTTCTCTGTAGACCTTCTCGCTTTGACCATATGTTTGACCTGGAAACAGATTAAACTCAGTTCTTTGAAAACTACAGTAAAAACCTTGTCATCTTGTCATCTGATGTTAATTAAGTTTGACCGTTACAAAAACTAAGGTCACCAGTTATTAGATTAAATTTATAAAAGCTAAATAGACGTAATCTTTAGTTTATTAAAAGGCTTTAATCTTTAAAATACTAACTTTTCTTTTACATTAATGATAAAATACCTAATCTGTAGAGCTGTGACCACAGATCATCACTACTGTTGGTTCCATGACGTTCCCTTTCCTGGTTCCGGTCTGCTGAAAAAAACCAAATTTAACAAAAAACAAAGCAGGTGTTATCACCCAAATATATGCTCATTGTGTTAAAAAAGTTCATCTCAATATCTCAACAACAGACAGTAGTGATGGTTTAGTTACTAATTCAATGTGTCAACTGTCAAAGAAAAAAGTAGCACTCACTACAAAAATCAATTTCAAAATGTCACAACACAAAAATATAAATAAGTTAAAAATTTATAAGTAGGCTATAATGTTACATGAAAAGCTTCATATTAAGTCACTTAAATGCCATAGA
This sequence comes from Nephotettix cincticeps, assembly GCA_023375725.1. Lineage (NCBI taxonomy): Eukaryota > Metazoa > Arthropoda > Insecta > Hemiptera > Cicadellidae > Nephotettix > Nephotettix cincticeps. The sequence continues at coordinate 55,513,292 of CM041787.1, forward strand.
CTGGGATGGGGGCTTTCCTTAATCCAACTACTCAGACGTCAAAAATTGTGGATAGTTTCAAGTAAAGGCCTGTGGATGAGATATTGTGCGGATTAACATCCACACTATTGGAAAACATACATCTTCATAATTAGACACTTTCTTAATTCATCAGCAAAATTGTGCTTCAAAGCTCATGTTACAGAGTCCATTGGCTTTTGGGGTATTATTTAACTAACAGTCCTGACTAAGGATCATGTCAGTCTTCAACAAGACTACAATATCAGTCTACAATCATCTTACACTCATTTCTAATTTACCTATTAGGGTGATCACTATTACAGTAGCTTCTTTTGCTTCTTACAATTAAAATATATCATTTTCCATGTTCTCCTGTTCCCTGTCACATAACTCGGAACACAGTCTTCTCATGTTCAGACAGAAGAAGAGTAACAGGAAAATAAAAGGAATATTGATTGACTGAAACCTATTGAGATTCATAAAACATTTAAAAAATATTGTTAGACTTAAGAGTCTTCCTCAGCCCTGCAGAAACACAAAAAACATGACTCGGTATTCCCTAGCTTCGGATGAAACGAGTAAAGAAGTAATGTTAAAAAAACCTTTTATGTCTTACAGATAAATGTTGGTTCTAGGGTCCTCATACCTGATATTTCCGAGAAAATCTATTGTGTAAGTACAAATAAATCTTACAAGTATACAAATTGAGTTACTTTTAAAACACTGAAATTATTGTTTTCTCATTTTCAATTTTTTTTAAAGTATGACGGCTCTAAAATAACTATTCAACTACTTTATTACCAAGTTTCAACAAAATCTGATGAAAAATAACGTACAAAATGAGGGAGAAAATTAACATCTTTCGTCTTAAAAGCCGGCCGGATGATGGGAAGCTACTTCCCTAATAGCCCTATACAAAATTTGGCTCAACCGCTTATGTAGCGTTTTCGGGACGCCTCCCAGTGAAATGTGACTGCCAAACTGACCGCCATCCATCCCTCTCCCACCACTCATCGCTTCAAATCGCTACTAAGCCAAAGGTGAAGAAGACTCTTAAGTAAATCGATTGTTTTTTTGTCCTTTATAGGCCTAAACAATCGATAACAGTTTTAAAAACAAGAAATATAGTACCTGGAACATTACTCCGTTGCTGATGTTCTCTGACACTCTCCAAATACAAAGCTTCTCTTTCCATATCTCTAGGTTGTCTAACGCTCTCTAAATTTGAATCTTCCCTGTATCTATCAATCAGTTTCCTTGGGCTATCAAAGTGTGAATCTTGTCTGTATGCATCTATCGACTGCCTGGTACCCTCAAAACGAGCATCTTCTCTATATCTGTCCATTAGTTCTCTTGGATTATCAAAAAGTGAGTCTTGTCTGTATCCATCCGATTGTGTAGTGCCCTCAAAACGAGCATCATTACTGTATCTTTCTATCAGTCGCCTATCTGAATATGTCTCTTCTCTATATTCGTCTACTGGCAGCCACACACTCCTTGGATACGGGTCTTCTCTCTTTCTATCCATCTGCTGCCTCATTCTCTCTACATATGGATCTTCTCGACGTCTATCAACCGGTCTTATATCATCTAAGCGTAAACGTTCTCTGTATCTATCCATCCGCTCTCTTTGTGCACGTGGGACTTCTCTGCGTCCTGTCACTGGTTCTCTGTTGACATGCAAACGAGGATCTCTCCGCTGTCTATTTGTTGGTTGCATATTTCTCTTAAGACGTTGATTTTGTCGTGCTGCAAAAAAAATATAATAGAATTACTAATACACTCAAATAGAGAAGGTACACCCTAAATAACGTGGATGAATGTGAACCCTACAGATAACAAAATATCTAGGTAATTCAAAGTTCTTACATCGGTAAACAAGTACAGTGTGTTTTCAATGTCAGTGTTGCAATTTTGAACAAATTATATTAAAATGTAGCAGGTATTTTATGAGATATTACATATATATATATATATATATATATATATATATATATATATATATATATACCAGTGTTACACTGAAACCTGAGTACAGAAAAAAGTATAAAAGTTGTTATTGTAATTTTCCTTTATTGCTGAAAATTAACAAGACAAACTGAGCCTAATAGCTTGAGCATTCATATGGAATAAACATAAGGATTATTCAGATCTGAATTAGAGTTGGTTTTCATGAACTATGTATGGCTAGTATTAATATGTATCAAACGTGAACATCTAAAGTCTATGGTCTTAAACTGCTAATATTTTATTAGACCTCATTAAGTTCACAACAATAAAACGAGTCTTTAGATTGAATATGTTGAGTTACAATTACCCCTTAATGATAAAATGTATAATTAACATGTGGCAGCATCCGTGCCGAGCCTGTCCCACACGCTGCACAGTCGCATGCGCCCTCTCGTCGCCTATCAACTAAAACTGTTAGTGAAAGCATAGCTCTTGCTGGAAAAGGACTATTGTTGGTCAGCGTGTTGATAAGTGACTATGTCATAACGTGACAGTGTCAGTTTTTGGTTTGCTCGCTATGATTTTTTTCACCAGGGTTTAATTGTATTTTTTCTTCAAATTCAACCCCTTAGCGTATACTGTTTCTACTTATTCTGTATTAAATCAATCCTAAGATGTAAATAAACTATAAATTATAACTGTTCCTCATTTTGAGGTTACATACTGAATGTTTTTGGTGCCAAATAGTTGCCACTGTTACACATGACCTTGGGAGTGGCAACAGTATATTTGTAGACGTTCTCCATTGATTAACGGGAACAGTGTTTTCATACTTCCTACTATATATATATATATAATATATATACAGTGGAACTTGGTTATAACATCATTGAAGGGACCACACAATTAATGACGCTATATCCGAGTGACGCTATAAAAGAGGTTACATAATTTTAATTTAAAACCGAGGAAAAATAGGGAAACACATTTTTTACATGAAATTACGACATTTAATGAAGGTAATTTGAAATACACCGTAAGTTTATGTTTATGACTGACTGACTACTCTACTATATAAAAAATCGAATTTGAAAATATTGCAATGAAGTTCGACTGGGTGAATTCAACTGTTGGTTCGATTTTAAAAAACAAGCCCGAATACATGTCTGCTATCTTACGTCCCTCCTCACACGCTCTTATAACTCACACCTTTTCTTCAGCAAAACCTTTCTCTTGACACTTGCCATTATTTTTCAATACTGTATTCGTAAATTAAAATAACGAAAAAAAACTGTAAAAGACATACACTGAACTAACAATATCTGCACAAACTGTACGTACGTACGAACAGCATCACAGTGCTTTGATGCGACGTGAGTCACTGACACTGATCTTGATGACCGGCGACAGCGGATATAGGGTAGGGGAGGGGGTTAGGGTGGTTAGCGGTAAGACAGCAATAAAATGCCGTTTCTAAAAATAGAATGTAGCTAAACAATAGCCGCAGCCCTCACGTTGCCCCAAAGTAATTTCACTAATAAATATTTTCAGCTTGCTAAAAAAGTTGTTTTAGCAGTGAATATGGTAAAAAGTTTTGAGAAGTTTACCTGAACTCGGTTTTCTGATTTTCGAACTGGATTGAACCACTTTAGGCTTCGCTTTAGGCTTCTCTTTTGGTTTCTCTTTTTCTTTCTCTTTTTCTTTCTCAAGCATTAGTTCAAACTCTTCTTTGTAATTCTCAGCAGCCCAGTTTTTGATCCATTCAAAATGGGATTTGTCGCTACAAAATAATAGACATATTTATATAAAAATAATAACAGGGTTTTCGGCAGCTTAAAAATAGCATAGTTTAAAAGAAAGAAAACAATTTGGAATATGTAAAAGAGGTGTTATTACTACCAGGAACGGTCTAGAGTGTATAAAAAAAATGCATGGTTTATGCATGAATCGAAACAATACGTTTGCTATTATAAAATGTTTATGTTAGGCTTTTATGAATATAAATTTATATGACACATTGGACTTTAAATTTAATTTTCTATAAAAATGTATCCTTGAGCCTTGGAAATGGCAGTCACTTATCCTGTGTTGGCAGGCTGAATAATTATGTATCACAATAGTGATTGTTTATGCACATGATTTTAGTAGTACCGTTGTAAGAATATAATGTATGTAGGCTATATTTTTTATTTCAGCAAGATCTATTATAGAATAATAAAATATAATAATTCTTTATGATAATGATTAGTTTATCAATATTTATTAATATTATTAATATTATAATTAAATAATTGAATATATTAATATTATAATATTATTAATATTATAAAAATTTTTTTTATTTTAGGAGACACCATGTGGTTAAAATATTGATTAAATATTTACTTCAAAATTTCAAAATACCAAAAAGATATGGAAAATTATCTATTTTTTTTAAATATTTAGTTATATTTTATGTATAATTTATACATAAAAATATACCGACGAAACAGGTAACACATAACACAATATATTAACTTTAAAAAAGTTAATCACTTTCGAAAACAAAATATTACGTAAAATTTTTGGGCCAACAAAAGAAGGGGATACTTGGAGGATAAAGCATAACCAAGAAATTAAAAAACTTTTTAAAGAGCCAGACATAGTGGCAGAAGCCAGAAGTAGAGGATTGAGATGGGCTGGCCACGTCATTAGAAGAGAGGACCCAAGCTTGTTATTAAACATATGGGATAGGAACCCTATTGGAAGGAGACCCAGAGGCAGGCCAAAAAAGCGCTGGAAAGATGAAGCAAAAGAGACATGGCCAAGATGGGAACAACAGAATAAACCGCAAGAGACAGGCAGCAGTGGAGGCAGCTCGTTGGTGAGGCCAAGTACCATCTTGGGTACCCATGGCCATGGGAGTAAGTAAGTAAGTAAGTATTTAGTTATATGGTTTTTTAAGATTATTAAGAGTTGATTAAAAAGATAATATGACTAAAATAGAATAATTTCAAATTTACAGCAAAATTAGGAGTGTTTTAACTGTACATTAAAATCTTGGCTCAAACTTTCACCCTTAATATGAAGCTTATTTAACTTAACATGCCACACTCCGTGGAAAAAATTACATCAAAATTCATCTACATGGAAAAATAAGGTAAGTAAACTTAAAATTTATACTCACTAAAATTCACAGGGTGGGACTAAGAAAAACCTTAAATCTTCATGGTTGGGGGCATTCATTAATTTGTTTCTTATTTCCACTGGTTTGCGTTTGATAAAGAATCCTACAGTGTCCCAATCCTTGGTATCTTCTTTCAATTTCATCAAACGATAGCCGAGATCTTTTTGTATTGCAAAGCTGTAAAAATTCAATCAGTTAATTCTTGTGAAAATGTTTTTGAAGTATTCTGTAAATGATATTATGGGTAATACTATTTTATTATAATGGATAAGTTTGCACCTGCTTTTAATGCATATTTGATCATGTTACATTTATGATTAATGTAGCGGCCACAAAATTAGGCGGGTGCGTAATTTTGTGATATTAAGTATTTGGCGTCAACAATAAACATGTGTTTTAGTTAACCAGCTGTGTTAACAATTTGGCATGCACATTTTGTGTCAGATCAAGCAATGAGATGAGAGATTTTATAACCTTTACGTTTTTAAAACAACATTTGACAACGAGAAATTCCCTGCACGCAAATTTTATGGCCGCTACTTTAGGATTTTTCAAACATATAAATAAGATTTAAAAATCTAGATTCAAAAATTAAACCTTGAAGGAGTAACGGCGTTTTAAAACGTCATTATTTGAGAGCTGTTAAGGAGTAAGGGTGAAAACTCAAGACACACCTTGAAAGAGTAAAAAATGTTTTTTTTAATTTTCACTAAATTACATTGCAACATGGATTAAATATAGTTAGAAATGTTTTTTTAGGTTTAAAATGCCCTAAAATAAACATTTAACAACTTTTTTCAATTAATTTTTCAATTTTCAAATCTTCAATCAAAGTAACTAAAGAAAGCACCGAGTGATGTCTAGCAAACGAATAACTCTCAGCTACTGAGATACAGGCGTCAATAATAGGGGGGTGTAGAACGTTTTTACTTTTATTCAGTGCTAATAAATAACAGGTCTAATAAAACTTCATGCCGCGCCGCAACCATCCCGCCTAAGAAACCCTCCGCAGACAACCTACCGAATACACCAAAACACATGTTCCGTGTATCTATGCGTTTTTAATTATCAATTTATAGCTTAAGAATCAATCTGTGTCAGGTTGTATGTATACACAGTAAAACCTCGATTAACCGTCTCCCTCGGGACCGGGACCATGACGGATAACCGAATAGACGGATAAAAGAAATAATAATAGCGCCGATACAACTTATTACCTAGACAGTGTTTGGCGTGGCAATATCGCAATGCAGCCTTGTATGTTATAACGGCTGTTATTGTAAGTTCTAATTAATTTTCATGATTGTTGCGTAGTACTTAATGTGAATTTATATTATATGAGAAAAACAAAACTACGCCAGTTCAAGTGAAAAATACTTTATTAAGAAATCAGAAATCAATGAAATATCGACTGTACATGTACGTACTTTAACTCTCAAAACTTCCGTTACCGGTTGTTTATTGTCGAGTCCCAAAACTACACGTTTCCGTTTCTCAGCCATAACAGAATAGCATTACACACTACGTATAAGCAACACTGTCAACAATAAACGGTAAAACACTTAAACACTAGTAGGCATTGCACTCGAAATCGGCAATAATTTCAGTTCACTGTAGTAAGCCATGCACCACACTGAACTAAAATGAAACGGTAGCAGTGGAATGCATAAGACAGTGTAAGGGATTAACCAGCTGGGTCACTCACTTCCCTTGCTACAAATGATTCACCCACAATTGCAGGTGTGCAGTACAGTTAGTTGTCTCAACTCATCATAGAGCCTCAACAGACGATCCGGCTCGGTGCTGACGCATAATTCTTTTTGCGCTAGTGGGGTGGCGGTTAATAGAGACTGACGGTTAAAAGGGTGACAGTTAATCGAGGTTCTACTGTATATGTATTTAAACAAATTTCGTCAAATGACGTTTTAAAAGTCGCTACTTCTTTTTGCGGAACCATTAAAAAAGGCGTTTTAAAACATCAATACTATTTTGATGCAAAATACAGTACTCTTTAAAGGGTTAATGATGTATAATTTTGTTTAAATGTATGTGTATGGCTAAATTTCAATTCATATCAGATAGCTCAAGTTAGAATCAGATACGTAAACAGACAGGATATTCAATATTAGGTTTAGGAAACCTGAACCACTAGAGCAAGGTCAAATAACCCCACAGAAGTATGTCTTAAATTTTGACATATTTTGCCATATTTATCTCCCCTAAACTTACCGTACGATGTAATGAACTTTTTTGTCGAAGGAAATTTTATGAAGCACAAGATTTAGTAAGACAATTTAATTTTTCCCTACTATCAAAGCAGATTAGCTACCCTTTTGAAAGTTCTTGATATATTTAAATCATTAATTTTAATAATAAACACAGGTTCCTTTAATATATAAATACAATAACTGCTTTATAAAACAAATAAAAATTATTATTTCGAAAGCCTAGACACGTAGATAGTTAAATAATCACTTACCAATTGAATGGCATCTGCCCTTCAGGTGTCAATTTATTCAAATTCCTTACAGGAACCGGTTTCGGTCTCTTAACAGACCATCATCAACCAACGAAACAGGTAACACATAACACAATATATTTTTTATATCATTGGTGTTCAATAAGATGAAACATTTCAAAAAAATCACGACACATATTTACAAATAATGAAAAAACAAAGAACTATTTACATGATTAATCATATTATAATATATTAATAATATATAGGCTATACAAACAGATCGGTAAAGGAACGTTTGAAAGAACACACTGCGTTCAACCAAAGGAATCCTTCATCAAAAGTAGCGCAACATTTAAAAGAAAACCCTAGCCATAAAGTTCATTTTGACTCATCAATTAAAATATTAAAAAGTTGCGAAAATAAATACAAAGCTCAGGCTTGGGAGGAATTTTTTATACATAAATATTTTAAAGAAGACAAGGACGTTATGCTAAATAAAAAAGATGAGTTTTCCGAAAAAATAACATTCCAGCTATTAAATAATGTAATGCAAGAAACTAACAGCTGATTCATAATATGATTCATCATGTAAATAGTTCTTTGTTTTTTCATCATTTGTAAATATATGTCGTGATTTTTTTGAAATGTTTTATCTTATTGAACACCAACAATAAATATATGTCGTGATTTTTTTGAAATGTTTTATCTTATTGAACACCAACAATATAAAAAAATATATTGTGTTATGTGTTACCTGTTTCATCGGCTGATGATGGTCTGTTAAGAAACTGAAACCGGTTCATGTAAGGAATTTGAATAAATTGACACCTGAAGGGCAGATGCCATTCAATTGGTAAGTGATTATTTAAATAAAAATTATTTTTTCATATTATTTACGCACATTTTACTACAGTAGAAACTAAAATCGTTATCAATCATTTGTTCATCATAAGAAAGTGAATTTCAAATTAAAACAATTACTGAAAATATAATATATAATAAAAAATTAGAATATAATATATATTAAGAAATAATAATTATATATGTAAATAATATTATATATATATATATATATAATCTAAACTAAAATGTATAATTTAATATAAAATATAATATTTAATCAATTTTTTGAATAAGTACAAAAATAAAGGAAAGTTTGGAATAGAAACAACACTGCGTTCAAACCAAAGGAATACCTTACATCAAAAGGAAGATTTAAATAAAAGGAAACCCTAAAAAAGTTCATTTTAGATCAATTAAAATATTAAAAGTTGCGAAAAAAATACAAGCTCAGAATTTTTTATACATATTTTTAAAGAAAAACGTTAGTAAATTTAACTTTCTCTGGAACCATTAGTCGTAGACAAATAATTCAAAATACTAATTTGTTTAGTTTTTTAATGTTTTTTCAACAGCTGATTCATAATATGATTCATCATGTAAATAGTTCTTTGTTTTTTCATCATTTGTAAATATATGTCGTGATTTTTTTGAAATGTTTTATCTTATTGAACACCAACAATATAAAAAAATATATTGTGTTATGTGTTACCTGTTTCATCGGCTGATGATGGTCTGTTAAGAAACTGAAACCGGTTCATGTAAGGAATTTGAATAAATTGACACCTGAAGGGCAGATGCCATTCAATTGGTAAGTGATTATTTAAATAAAAAATTTTTTTTCATATTATTTACGCACATTTTACTACAGTAGAAACTAAAATCGTTATCAATCATTTGTTCATCATAAGAAAGTGAATTTCAAATTAAAACAATTACTGAAAATATAATATATAATAAAAAATTAGAATATAATATATATTAAGAAATAATAATTATATATGTAAATAATTATATATATATATATATAATTGAAACTGAAAATATAATATATAATATAAAATATAATATTTATCAATTTATTGAATAAGTAGAAAAATAATAGAGAAGTTATGGAATAGTAAGATCAACATTACATGGATGACAGGAAACAAGGAGCATATTAGGACCTTACACATAACAATGGAAGATTTAAAATAAAAGATAGATGCCCTAAAAAACACTTTATGACAAAAATACTAAATTAACCTTGAAAAAAATGTTTTTACTTACTTCCCTGTGGGAAATAGCTTAGATCCTGGATATGTTTAAAGGAAATGGTCTCAGTTCATCTAAACAGCTGTTCTTATTATTTTATATTAAAAATTTAATACAATAGCTCTGGTAGTTTCTATGGAAACGTGTTACATGTTTTCCATCTTAAATATCGCCAACACCCCCCAGAGCTAAGACATATCCATGTCAAAATAAACAGAGATTGGGATGGGTGGTTTCAGATGCAGAGAAAATAGCAAAATCAGAACGAATGAAGAAATATTTGGCTAATAAGAAAAAGAAAAGGACTTTACTCATTTAAGTGGTCCAATGTTGGCCATAAAAACATAATAATAATAATAATAATTAATAATAAGTTAATGAGTTCAGAAATATTTTTGTCATCAACCTTAATATGAACATTTTGAGATTAATAAATTCATTGTACTTTAGATTAAAAGAAAAGTTTTTTAACACTTAATGATTGACATGACAAATCCATAAATAATCTTCTACGTGTGGCTGGATACCCTTTCAAGAGTGTGCCTAAAGTACAACATTTAAGTAAGGATGCCATATAACGTCCTTACTTAAATATAAATAAAATTCAGTAATTAATAATTAAAATATAAGTTTTTTTACGATTTTTCCACTAATTTTTAACAATAAAATAAGGTATTATAGATTTTTTATTTTTCACTCTTTCATTATTTTCTTATATTTTTAACATTGGGCCTACTCCTCTGGACAAATCCAAATTGGAAGTCATATGACATCCATACTCGGGAAAGGGTTAAAATAAAAAAATGTTTGTATTTACTTCCCTGTGGCAAATAGGTTAGATCATGGACATATGTCTAAAGGGGATGGTCTCAGTTCACCTTAACAGCTGTTTTTATTCTTTTATATTAAACATTCAATGCAATAGCTCTGAGTTTCTTTGGAAATCTTTTACATGCTTTCCATCTTACAAATCACCAACACTCCCTCAGAACTAATAGTGCTGGTACATAAAATTAACTTCTATAGACATTAAATCAAAAATAACGTATAAAAACTATGTAAAACATTCCATGTTAAAACAATGTAAAAATTTGGTTTAACAACAAATGTTTGTGGTAAAATTTAATTTTCACCTTTTGAGAGGTTCCAAAAATTCAGAGAGTGAATAATCAGGGCCAAAAATCAGCTCCATATCTGTGTCTATGCTGAAGATCTCACTGAGTAAATTTTTTGCATCTTCTAGTTGTTTGGTTGTGTCAGCAAACTCGTTTCTTTCAACGATCCTTCGGACAAAATATTACTGAATTAAACAGTAGGGATTATGTCAATAACAAATGGTTTAAAGTGAGCAAAGAATACAGGGAAGACTAAACACTCTCACCGATAATCATGATAAACAATAGACATTATTACTCAACTGAGCATACTTTCTTAGACCCGTCTACAACTTATTTTCTACACAGAAATTAGTTATTTCCAAAATTTAAGGAAATTTTTTAGAGCTGTTTTTGAGATCCTTGTGCAAATATACAAACCTTGCTGCTCATATTATAGTATTGGATTTACCAAGTTGTGTGTTTCAAAAATAGTCATAAAATCTTTTCATTTCTTTCAGACACCCTCTTATTACTATAAGTTGAAACATTTTTGGTAATTCAATCAGAAAATTGATTTTTCGGACATTTAAAAACCTATAACTATGATTGTTACTGATATGCAGATGGTCCAATGTTATTTGCGACTCTAAGCACTAAAAACCATAAAATGATGGATCAAAACTAATAGAGCCATTTTTTATAATTTTGTATTAAAGGGTTTTTAGGGGTGATTTCTTAAAATAACCCAACATAAGAATTCAAACATCATACTAGTTAAAAACATACACCTATACATTTGCATTGGTAATGTCGCCTACATGCCAGTGAGGGCCGGCCAACACCCGCCACGCACAAACACGAACACACCTTCGCACATCACTCACCAGACTAGACTAGTCTGGTGAACGATGGCAGACTAGACTAGTCTGGTGAGTGATGGCTTGTGTGGATTGTGATTTAATGTGGTGTGTTGCACGTATTATTCCATGTGTCACAGAACCAAGCACAGAATACTACCACGGATAAACACAAGTGTCATGATTAAGGGGTTAATGCTACAACTGTACTGAATTTACCTAAAAATTCAATATCAAGATAATCACATGAATTCACTTACTTTAGCACCTCCTTCAGTTTTTCCTTGTCTGGACAATTGGGTAATGCCCCATTGGAGAAGTAAGACATTTTAGCCTAAAAAAATATTGAATCATCAACTGCATTGATAAATAAAACTAACTAACTAATAAAATAATAACTTGTTAACAAAACACAATACACAGTGATGAGCTGAAACCTCATCATATATTATACATATACAGTAGAACTTAGATAATTTGAACCTCAAGGGACCAGAAAAAAATTTGAATCATCCAAAATTTCGAATTAGAAAAGTTTTTGCAAGTGGTTGAAATAAACAGTAAAACATCATGTTTTAACAGTGTATATTGAAAAAATTTAGGTTAATGAAGATATTATTGATTAAAAATCCTAATTTTTGTTAAATGTCGATAATGTGTTTGGAGGGATCCCGAAACTTTAGCTATTTCAAACTTTTTCTTAAATCCCTTCTCTACCTCCTTGATCGCCGCTATTTATTCTTGCAATGTCAGAGATTTGTAGGTTCGCTTTAGCGAAGCCATCATACATACGTGTTAAAATGAACTCAGACGAAGTCACAAATGCCAACACGAAACAAAGACGACGAATATCGGAACAAACTACCATCAATGATACACACGGCTGAACTGCGCCGGCGCCGTGTAGTGACAGACTAGAGACGTCAATGTTGTGATTTATGAGCAGTAGTGGACTGTTGAGGGGGAGGGTTATAATGTGACCTGTCAACAGCAGGTGTACATGCTATGAGAAGGGTTGGTGGGGGGTGGGCGCGTTGATCTCGCTAAAAATAGTCTACGGATAGTAAGCCCGAACGTTGTTTCCAGGAAAATCGTACACAATGACTTGTTCTCTTTATAGATTTACGCTGCAAAAAATTCGAATCATCCAAATAATTATTCGAATTAACCAGGATATTTTAATATTGTATTTATATAAAATTCTAGGGACCAATTCAAGACTTCGAAATAAAGAAGTTTTCGAATTACAGAAGTTCGAATTATCCACGTTCCACTGTATTATACCAATTTATCCTACATCCCGTATGTATATTGTTTGTACATGTCCATGTATTTACAAAAAGGTTCTTAACAAAATAACTTAAAAATTTTATAAATAAATAATTAATGAGTAAGAAATAAGTTCTGTACGTTTCATCTCCAGGAAAACATAGGTTTTTGTGAACTATTTCCAAGAGTTAAAAAATTAATATTAGGCTTAATATGTTCACAGCTTACAGAAACTTTTATGTGATTACAGAGGTACGTTACAAGAAATATAGGTCTCAATACGTGTGATTACAACTGTTTGTTACAAGAACCCGAGGTCTCGCCGCGCAGATGATCTGTTTTGGGATTTGTTTTGTTTGGAATTTCTTCCTTGCATTTCATTGGTGTAATTAAAAGATAAATATCATTTACATCTTTTCTGTTCCTTCTCTATAACTTCTCTGTTATAGGAATGCGATACCTGAAAATAGCATCTTGGATCATGTATCAATAGTGCCAATGACATGTGTGATTTGTTTGAATTTTGTTTCAAGTTGGGATCTTAATATTTTAACTTCCGAGCGGGGAAAGATGTTGTAACCTCTATTATTTATTGTGATGATATTCGGCGATGTGTATAACGCTAACGTTCTCTACAATTACTGTCACGTTGCTGCCATTAACGACCTAATTGTGGAGTTTGCTGTTTTGCCGCTAGAGGATGCTTTTATAGCCAAATTAGCACTTTCTCAGACAGTTTGTACTTAGGTTGGCTGGATGACGTTGACAAGGCGCACCACAGATAACAAAGTCCACCAATATATGTGGCATACCTCCACCCAGCAATGAGGCCAGGGTCATAGTGGCCCGGTAATTGGCTTACCTTTACAACATAATAGTGATGACCCAGTTTGTCAATCTGATTTCTCAGTCCCCTCAAGCGGATGGCTTTGAAGCTTTCTGTGTATGAGCCTTTCTCCTGGTGAATACAAATTCCATTCCATTTCCACTTTATGATTCGGCTGAAATGAAAATATTAATTAATTGCTAAAAACAACCTAAAACATTTGAATTAAAATAATTTTTTACATTTTAAAGCTTGAAAAAGAAACGTATTGATAACTTTGGAAACATAAATCTGTGTTATTAGCTATAAATTAAGGGGTGAATGTGAATATGGTGAAAACCAGCTAACCAGCAACGAAGAAAGGAAAATTTAACATTTGTTTCTAACACTAGTTTTGAATATTCTACTGTTTTTTTATTATTGAAAAGGTATTTAAATTGTGATATTTTTATAGTCAATTTATGATTTATTGACCAGGCAGTTAATGGACGGATACAAGGAAGATGCACGTTCCCTAGGGTAAGAAAGTAGAAAATGTTAACTTGTAAATTTTATTTTAGGTAGGTAGTTATGTTCAACTGGGAGTTCAACAGAGATTTCAGTGAAATTTTTATAAATTTAAAAAAATAATACAACAGCATCGACAGACCCTGCCTTTGGAAAAGCTTAAAAAAACATGGTTTACCTGACAAATTAATCAAACTAACAATAATGTGTATGGAAGACTCCAAAGCCAAAGTGAGAGTGGAAGGAGATTCATCCATTTACACTGGTGTAAGACAAGGAGATGGCATATCTCCCCCGCTCTTTAACTTGGCACCGGAAGAAGCTTTGCAGAAAATGGGGATTAAGCTAGGTATAGATCAGAATATATTGGCAGTACAGTATAACCTCGATTAACCGTCACCCTCGGGACAGAGACCATGACAGATAACCGAATAGACGGATAACAGAAATAATAATAGCACCAATACCAATTAGCACCTAGATAGTATTTGGCGTGGCAACATTGCAATTCACTGCCTTGCATGTTATAACAACGCCATTGTAAGTCCTAATTAATTTTCATGATTGCTGCATAGTACTTAATGTGAATTTATTTTAAATGAGAAAAAACAAAACTAAGGCCAGTTAAAGTGAGAAAACTTTATTAAAATATTTTAATAAGAAAACAATGAAATAACAACTGTACATGCACGTACTTTTACTCTCAAAACTTACATTACTGTACCAGTATTTAGTTTTTAAAATAATCTGTCATTTTCTTTAGTTTCTTTCCCCGTCAAGCTTTTCAGGCGTTCATGTTTCTATTTTTTTCTGGGAAGAAGCACCAGCGTTTAATTTTATTGTTTGTTGTCGAGTCCCAAAACGACACGTTTCCGTTTCAGAAGAGCATTACATACTACGTATAAACAGCACTGTCAACATTAAACGGTAAAGTATGTAAAACACTAGTAGGCATTGCACTCGAAATCAGCAATAACTTCATCAGTTCACTGTAGCCAAGCACCATACTGAACCGAAATGAAACAGTAGCAGTGTAAGGAATTAACCAGCTCGATCACTACCCTTGCCGCCAATGATTCACGCACATTCACTACTCATCATAAAGCCTCAACAGACGACTCCCGGCTCGGTGCTGACGCTGAAACATAATTTTCTTTGCGCTAGCAGGATGGCGGTTAATAGAGACTGATGGTTAAAAGGGTGACTTTTAATCGAGGTTCTACTGTACTTTGGTATTAGACTGTTGCCACTGTTGGGTTACATCTTCATATACAGGATATTACCGACGTACAGCGCTCTGTGCAGCTAAGTTAGGTTCTTTAATAATATTTTTATTTCTAAAATTAACAATTAGTTGGACTTTTCCAACGCGTCTTGTGTTTAAAATGTACACAACTTTTCGAGAGTTGGATAAACTACTCCCGTTTTCAAGTGCCTAACAATATTTACATTTGTACAAACAAAAGGTTATTTCTACGTATAAAAAAAACCAGGTTACCAGGTTCCCAGCCGACTAGCATGGAGGCGAAGTGTAACGTTGGTGGCCCCGAATTTTTGTATACAATTGTTTTTTCCGTGTGCTAATTTGTTTTCAGCTGCAGCCGGACGACGCTGGGCTGCCAGTGCCCCTAGCAGACACGAGGTGAAAGTAGCGACCGCTTTGACGGGTGGGGGTCAGTAGTGGTCTGGCCTTCGTGTCGTGCGGTCCTACTTATTTTTACGTCCGCTAGCTCGGAGGCGGAGTGCTAGTGTCGTTCGTTTGCAATTTTCCGAATGTACAGAATAGGCTAAGTATGGTGTTTTGTTTACAATTTTTCCATAGTTATATTTTTTTTGTGTTTTTTGACCGGTTTTTTTTTTTATACGTAGAAATAACCTTTTGTTTGTACAAACGTAAATATTGTTAGGCACTTGAAAACGGGAGTAGTTTATCCAACTCTCAAAACTTGTGTAGATTTTAAACACAAGACGCGTTGGAAAAGTCCAACTAATTGTTAATTTTATAATTAATAACCAACGCCATTATGAATTTTCAAAACTCTATTTTTATTTTGTTAATAATATTTTATACTATCAATAACCAACCTAACCTAACTCCGCAGAGCGCTGTATGTCGGCGACCAAGAGGCTTTCGGCTAAAACCAAAGTACCATACTACTACCGTTATTGGTACAACTTTGCTATTTTATAAGAAACGGTGGAAAATTTATCAATAAAGAAAATATGTGAGGAAAATATAATAAAGAAAATACCTGTAGAAAGTATGTCTTTCTATAGGCATAACAAAGTTATGAAAGATTTAACAAAATACTACATTTTAGCTTAGATCTGTGAAAAAAAATCCTACAGCTAGGGTGGCCGAATGTTAAAAAACTTCTGGCTTGAAGTAAGTAAGTGATAAGTAAAAAACCATACCTGGGAATAACTCCTTTGTTATGAACATCAATGTATTCCTCCATGATCCCACCTTGACCCAGTGGTTCAAATGATTCAGTCAGAATATTTTGAGAAAGCCCGAACACGTGACTTTTTCGCCCAAATCCATAGTGAAGGGTGAAATCATCTCCAAGGATGCTAAAAACAAAAATATTGCCAACTATTATGTGTGAGTTAATGAGCATTGATAAATAATTTCCCTTGCAGAATTGATTCATCACCCTTAAATCCTGATATAAGAAAACTAGATATCCCTCAAGTTTGACCAAATTCATTTTTCTCCAGGTTTAGGGTATTTTCTATAGAATATTTTTACAAGAAACATGCTTGTGAAACCCATAGTAAGACTTTCTGACAATTTTTATCTTTGCTTTATCATATTTAGAGCATGTAGATTGTAAGAAAAGATATTTGTCCTATAAATAAATAAGAAATCATAAATACACAGGTGTTGGCTATTTACCCGAGGCCTTGTGTATATACCCATTTTATATTTACCTACTGGCTGGATATTTACCCGAACAACATCACTAATAAAATTCTAATAATACTTCTTTTTGAATGTTAACATAAAAATTATAAAAGGAATAACACAATGATAAAAATGATTACCTCCCTAGTTCTTCAATGGGAGGAGGAGTTTCCCGGTACTTCTCCACTTTGCTCGGTGAAACGTCCGACTTCTCTCTGGCTAGCTTCACCCAGTCTTTCACGCAATTCGGCATCATTACAGTAGTACTTCCAGATATCAGGCTCACACATTTCCTTACAATATGCTTCACCCCATTACCTAAATCCCTAATTTCTGCCTGATTAGATTTACCTTCTCTCTTTGACTCTTGCGCCTTGACATTTCTTTCTTTGACAGTATTTGGTTTGTCTTCTAAAAATATAATTATATTTTCAGAGTAATCTTACAATATCAATATCGTAACATGCATGTAAAGCTAAGGAAAATAGCTATTTAAAACTTCAACATTCTATCCTTGTTGTTCTATCTTTTACAACAACTTCATTACCAGCTACCCTACTACCTCACCTGATACACCTTGACCTAGCCAAGTTCACCCATAGAATCTATGACAATAATGAAACATTGCTACAATAGCAATACTGGTGGTACATCTATAACAAAATGGTTTAAGTTCTGTTAACTTTGATATATCACTAGTTTATATCATCTAAATTATTGTCCAAAACAAAATATAACTCAGAAAAACAGTTATTTAAGACTGTCATCATCCAACCTGTACTGGAAGTACAGGATGAGTAAAGTCAAAGGGAAATTAAAGATGGCTCATTGTTAAAAAAAAATAAACACCTGAACCTTTTATAAGAAAAATCTTTGCACCAGTGCGGGCAGTTTGTTATCGCATGTAAACCATTATCTGACATTTTTACAAAGACTATACACAACTTGGGACAAATTTTATTAAAAATTTTACAATATACAGACAAACAAACAGTTAAATTGAAACACTAGTTCAAAACTAACTCATCGACAGAATAATCAAAACTAACAACTAAAAAATCAAGTGAGCTGAGCTGTTGTGTATAAAAAACACGGGTGAGGGGAGGGGTGATGACTCATCGACTTCCGACATTCACCTTCCTTATCTCTTCCTTTGTCCGTCTTCTCTCTCCCACACACATGCGCAGTATCTAGTGCGCAATCTAGTGCATGTGTCGTCATTGCCACGGGCCAATCAGATACTGAGTTGCATTGTGAACAGCCGTGTAACAAAGAAATATTGAGAGTCTGGCACTCGCTTATTTCGTCAGAGTTTAGATTGATATTTTATTTTTCATTCAAGTTTGTCTTTATCTACCAATTTATCTACTTTATCAAGTTCTACTCTTTAGCTGAAACCCAGAATATTTTCAGTAAAAATTATTATAATAATGTTCAGTTTGTTTCAAAACTAATTTTATTTTACTATAGAGTATTATCATCACGTATTTGAGTTTAAAAATAGTTTTCATGAGAAAGTTGAAAAGTTCAGTGTAAAACTTCTTTTAAAATAATAATTTTTTGCCAGTTTTAGACCCCGGTTAACCCACCGCCCGGTTGATCCGCCCCCGGATAATCTAGGTTCTACGGTATTGTGCATTATATTCTTACAATGGTTTTAGGATTAATCTTTTGCAATGAAATCCCTATCAAAATTCAAAGAATACCATTATAATCTATTACATGAAAGAATTAAAACATACTATAAATTTACTAAGTGTAGTTTGAAATAAAGAAGATACACATCACTTTCCTTAACCATAAACTCTAATTTTGATGACGCAAATTTTAATGAATTTCCAAAACACATATTTACCTTTTCTGCCTTTGCTTTTGTCAGTGACTGGCTCAATACGCACTTTGCTCTTCTCATAAGGTTTGAAATACTCATCAGGTATATCTTTACCTGTCCACTGTGCAAGCCAATCAAGATAGTCCTTGCTGTAAAATTATATTTTTATCAGATATGTAGTGACATAAAAAATAAGTAACCGTTCAAATATGACCAATCATATATTTGCTCGATATATGTATTTGATACATACATGTTTGATATATTAGATACCTGTAACTTAATGTTACACTAATCATGTCTCTGGCTGAAGACCGAGCAGAATGGTAGAGGCTGATCTACGAGACTATAAATTCAACTTAAAATCTGTGGAGCCACATCAGTAAGTAAGTAAGTAATAAGTGTTATGTCCATCTATGGATGGACATAACACTATTACTGTCTGTTTCAGTTTAAAATATTTTGAAATAAAGATGTGATATAAATATGAAGAGTTGGACAGGAATACTTTATTCTTTTTGAAATTAAATTTGTTATAAGACGAAGATTATTATTACTTCAAATCAATCCTTGTCGCTGTGATTACGCCAATGTGATATACAGGAAATCCGTGAACTCATGACTGATCTTTCCATATATTATCCTGGACCATAGACAAGCCAAAGTATTTCATTCAAAAAACTCAAAATTTACCTTTATAGCCCCCATTTTATTTTTTCACATAAAATATTTTAATTCGAGAAGGGGTGTTTATAACAAAGTAAAATTTTGTATTTAACTTGATCACTCAAAGAACTAACTACAGAAAAAATTTTCAATTCAAACATCATTTTCAAAATCACAGCTGGCTAAAAGATTAAAACGTATACATCTCAAAAATCATCATGATAAAAAGCAGCGTTTACCTTTTATTTAGGAAATTCAATTTTAAATCTAAATGTGTGAAATTCAATTTTAAAAATTATTTGTTATGTGTTCTTGTCAATGTCAACTGTTATCATGTGATATAGCTGCTGGTGAGCCACTTAAATCACAACACAGAACACTTAATATATATCAGCACACCAATATTACGTTGTAGCAATGTGCACTCTGTTTGTTTGTTAAACACAACTCACTCAGTTCCACAAGGGGGAACCAGCTGGAATCGCAAATCTTGATGGCCGGGAACACCCATCAGCGTTTGACGTATCTCGTAAGGGGTTTGAGGGACAAAGACGCTGACATGATCAGGGAGCAACAAGTCCTCTCGTGACTTGAATGTTCGCATTCCTTGGCTTTTGCTTATGACAAACCTGTAAAAGTTCTAGTCAATAAAACTGAATAAACAAATTGAATCTCTTTATTGTTGCAGGATTGTTAGTTCAAATGATAACATCAACTTATATTGGAACCCCTCAAAACCGAAAACCTGGCAAATCCGAACACGTTCCTAAGAAAACAAAAAAGGTATAGGCCTAGCTGTAAATTTTAAGTAAAATTGATTCAATCACACAAATTTATTTTTACAGTTTAACACAAAAATTGCAATACATGTTTTACTTAAAATCTGTTATCTTTAACTACTGAAGTGAAGGAAATTTTCTTCCTGACGCAATTCCGAGCCAGTATCGCATGAACATACAGCATTCAGAGTGGCTCCGTGTTCGATTTATCAAGACTACTAATTCCTGTATATTGATGTATTTCAGAAAAATATGACAAAAATCAACATAGGGTTATTTGATTTATACAACACTAATAGATCATGCAATTTTTTAAATTGTACATTGCTTGATACACTATTCTTAACACTTACTTCTTAATGGGTTCCAAAAACTTTTCATATGAGAAATCTGGCCCAAATACCAGTTCATAATTGGATTTTTTTAAGAAATACTTCTCAATGTATGACTTCACGTCCTTCTCTGTAGCTGAAGGTGGAAAATCTGTTCTCTTTACAAACCTATAAAAACACATAACTATCAGCAATCATGGGTTTTTATTAGTCTCTTAATAATAATTGTTTGAATGCACTTTTAATTATTTTTAAATTTTTATTCTATTTTTTTATTTTTTTTTCAAACTCCGATCATCCATCTAAGCAAGTAAGAGGTATAGAGGGACCGGATCTGTACAACATGCGATTGCACAGCTCCCCCACCACAATCTCTCCGTTTTCAGCTCCAGTGAGTCAGTCATAGCTGAGTTATGTTCGTGTAAATATGGACACTATCCTTGATGATCCCGCCAAATGTGAGTTACAAAGAAGTGTAATCCGTTTTCTGCAAGCAGAAGTATATAGTGTGGAAATCCATCACAAAATGACAAACATATATGTTATTTTGAAAGCCTAGACACCTAGATAGTTAAATAATCACTTACCAAATTAATGGCATCTGCCCTTCTGGTGTCAATTTATTGAAATTCCTTACAGGAACCAGTTTCGGTCTTGTCCGGTTCCTCTAATGAAAAAGACCGAAACCGGTTCCTGTAAGGAATTTTAATAAATTGACACCTGAAGGGCAGATGCCATTCATTTGGTAAGTGATTATTTAAACATGTATGGTAAACAACCTTAAGAGTGATTGTAGTGTTCAGGAATGGTGTTGAATATTTAAACAAAGAATATACCGGTATTGAATATACAAACAGACGTCCATGATGAAGGTGGACAAGACTAGTCACGCTATGACAAGTGTCTCTATCCTTTTTGGCGATTATGTAGAAAAAAGTTAAGACTTAACTGTACTTTTGTTATTAAAATTATTAATCACAGGTTGAAAAAAAGCCCTCATAGTAGCTCATGTGTCAATGATGGTGTTCAAAATTACATATTACATAACAATGAAAATTAACACATGTAATACATGAGAGACGACATAGTGAAATTGCAGATATGTATTCTCATCAAATACTTTCTATTTTGTATATATTTATTCAATAATTTAATTTGGAATATGACTGTAAGAAGCCACTTCTATTAACAATCTACGAACTATGAATTATCTTAACTCTAAAACTGAGAACCTCAGTTAAGGAGTATTTTTTAACCCTAAATCAGAGACTATTTATGGAATTTATGTGTTTGAAACCATTCTATCAATACAATCACAATACAAGTTTGAATATCACTAAGCCTATTTGGCGATAACCACAACTAAAACACAATGAAGAGACCTGATATTGCCTTTAATCCCTGTTGGTTGCAAAAAAATTCTACTTCCACAACAACACCTCTGAAATACAGGTGCTAAACAGATTTAAGAATAAACTGTTCATTTTCTCATCAGCGAAGCCCTTTATTCCTTTAAAAAAATTTGTTTTTTTAAAAAGCTCTGTTAATCATATATTAGGTTTTATTTTTTAATTGTCTTTATTACTTCCAAATGTGACACCATTTATGTATGTGAATGAATGAATGAAGATGTTTTGAAAATTGAAAAAATGAGGAACTTTTGTTTAAAAGCAAACGACCGCTGAAATATGAAATATATTTATATAAATATTAGTACATTCTTTCATTAATTTACTGTACATTTTTAAATGTATTATGCATTTAAAACTCCAATAATGATGAAAAGTCTTTAGAGATAATCATTTTTATTCATGGTGGCTTGTGTTCCAGTATTCAACATACTTTTTAATCTTATCTACTAGCAAGTCACTCTGTTTGAATCCAGAGTTGCGTACAACAGTGGGTTTAGTACTGACAATTCTATTCTACAATCATAACAATATTACTGAGGTTAAGTCCACAACAGATCCGACATACTTCAAAACTTTGTTGAGCTCATTCTTGTTTTCGCATAAGGGTAATAAACCATTATTGTAGAAACTCGATTTGGCCTGAAAAAAAATAAAATTACATAAAAATCTACACATACCGCTATAACAGCATATATAATTTATGAAATACTTGAGAAGAAAGAAACCAAGTTTCATATTAGATTAAGCCTTGTACCAAATTTTGTCACAGAGTGTGTTTTAAAAAAGGGAGTTTACATCAATTTACATAAACTCCACCAGAATAACATGGGAAATGAGTAATTGAATTTGCTCCAATGAAAAATGTTGAAACTGAGATTTTTCACATATATTTGTAGACCTTAACTAGTTGAAGATGTATAACTAGTTTTATGACAATATTACAAATAATGAGGAAGTTGTATCAGTTTAGTTATCCTCTAAAGAAAAACATGGAGAATAAGTAAGTAGATTTTCTGAAAATTATTAGATAATAACCATATTAATCTAAACATCAAGTTATATCACAACATTGTTCAGTAGAACCCCTAATAACCGGCCTAGGAATATCCAATCGCTTCCTAGAAGAGATATCAATATGTTTTTCTTACGGCTTATGAACACACTAGTTTCTACTACTCGACAGCTTCCGCTATCACAGTATTTGGAGATTACTACTCAGTTGAGCTACTGTACTAGTTTTAAAGGCCAGATTTCATCAAAAACTAAAACTGCCGACCTAGCCTAAATAGTTATTCTACAAGGTTTTTAGTAAATGAGAACCACACATTATTTTTAGCTGTGCTGGAAAGTCTCTGTATTTTTTCCATTCAACTACGGCAAAGATTTTTTTCACCAAAAAACTTGACCCTAAGGCTAGATCACGGATCCTCACTAGGATTTCGCAGCACCAATTGGATTGTATCAAATTTTCCTCATGGCCGCAAGTATTGGCAGCCTATGATCACTTTTGGGAGAATACACATTCAGGAGGTCTGGGTGTAAGTTAGGATGGTATAGGTGGGCCCTCTACGACATCTTTGAAAATAAAAATTTTAAAATGTGTTTTTAAGCTACCTGAAGTACATTTTTCCTAAAATACCGTAGTGACAAAAACCTTTCAAAGCCCGAATGGCGTTTTAACAACAATTTTTTTTAATAAGTGTATTTTCTTAGTTAGGATAGTTGATATAAAAGTATTTTGTAATTTCTTTTATCAAATATTTTTCATAACTAAATTTTGTTTTTATTCACAACAGTATGGGGGCCTTAGATGATCCTGCGAGGGCCGCAGGTATTTTAGTGAGGCTTCCTGGTCTAAATCTTGTCATGAAAACATAAAAGTATCCCAATTCCTTTTTGGAAATTTGCTAGAACCAAAAGGAAATTATAATGTGTTATTTTACTTTTTTTGGCGTACAACAAAAGAAATTTTTTTTACTAGGTTACTTGCAGTTTTTTTATACTATTAAATAAGTTTATTATGGTTACAACGGTTCAATGATAAATAATCAAAAAAATATTTGCTAAAATTGGTTTAGATTTCTGAATTTGCAATAGTTGTACTAGTAATATGTTCATGGCCACTATTGTAACACCAGAAGAGGCTCTAAAACTATAAAAGAGACTATATCCAGCAACCAAAGATAGACTATATTATTTTTAGAAGAATAAAAAGAACTCACTCTGACAGTAAAGCAATGTGGTCCGAGGACCTTGAGTAGGCCCAACAGGCCCTTGTTGATAATTCTTTTAAAATTAGTAAATTTTCCCCCTTCGTGTTGATGCAAGACAATTCCATTCCATCGGAAATTGACGACTCTCCTAGAACAAAGTGTTTACATAAATGCTGGAATATTGAGTGAGAAAACTGAGTGATTATATGGATACAATACATTAAAGTCTGTTTATCTAGATCTGAATCGTCCGGATTCCGGATCATTTGAATCGGGTTTTGAAAAAAGATATTTAAATAACTGTTAAGATATGTATTTTATCTCAAGCTTCTTCAAAATGTCAGACGCATGATGGATGCGGCAACTGTTACTAACGATGAATGCGTAACATGATAAATGCACACTCTGTATATTGGGATGTTTCCGAGTGGAGCGCAACAAGCTTTTAGCAGGGGTTTTTGTGCAGGAATGATTACCGTAAGACATTTTCAATACTGAACTGTCAAAGTATAAGTGTTTGAGATTAGATATGCATGCACTACTTGTTTGTTTCGGAATTGTTTTTCGGAAATGCAAACTGAATCTGTGGCCATGAGTGGTTTATTTTTTTATATATATTTATATATATATACATATTTTATATATTGATTTTATTTATTTATTATTTTATATACATATTTTTTATTTTTACTTTAAATTTCAATGTTTACATTTTCAAAGAATGAAAACATAAAATTACTTGAATGTCAACTGCTGTGAACACTAAAATTTGACAGTTCGGGAAGAAGAAGAAGAAAGAGCTGCCGTGACCGTCCTATGTTTCAATGTTTACATTTTCTAATGACAACATCCGTTTGCACTATATTTGACAGTTCGGGAAGAAGAAGAAATAAAGTTGATTTTTCAGATAAACTGCTGGATCTAAATTAGTGAATTATTTGAAATAGTGCAATGGTAGATTTTAAATTTTTTCAGACGACTGTCTCTATTACATTAATCCTTATCCTCTCCCAATATTTGACAGATGTTACTTTGAAATGTTGTAGACACTCGTGTTTTGTCATTTTGTAAACAATGAAGAATTAATTAACAATAACTTAAATGTATCAGCAGAGCCTACAGCTTTTAGCCTTTTTAACACGTGCGAAGAACGGGTACTTTGGCTAGTTACATTATAAATGAATACCATAGCACCCTTGCATTATTTCATTTTATTTTAACACAACATATTTCAGGGATTATCCCATTTTCAAGTGTGTACATTTTTGAGGTTACATTTTTGTACACACTAACTATATAAAACTTACAACAAAATTTGGTAAATATATCCTCAATTCCTCGGAAGTTTTCAATACTCACTTGACAGGATTTTCATTTTCTTTATCAATAACATCAATACACTCCATCCACAGGAGCCCACGTCCTAGACTTTTAATTGAACTGACTAGCACAGTTAAGCAGCCCTTGGGTACAATACTTTCTAGATAAAACCCAAAATACAGGGTAAACTTGTCTCCCAGGATTCTAAAACAAGCAATAAATGGATGGATTTAGAATAATATGATATACGATGCTGGTATATATTGCCGACATCTGAGATTTAATAACGTTTAATTGATATATGCAAGGCATTACTATATGTATTTATGCATGGTGTGGTGACCCACCCACACCATGCATTTTGAATTTCACGACAATCTTTAGTTGCTCATTGAAATAGAACAAATTTAGTTTTTAGAACACATAATAATCTGTATGGTCAAATATGGTATAGTTCTAAGGTCCTTTGGCCTATACATATCAAATCAAAGGATCTGCATGCATATAACACAAGAAATCGAAATTATGTGGAACATAGGACATCTCAAAAATTATATGCATACAAAGTTTTTTAACTGTCTGCCTCCTTCAAAAAACATTGAAGGAGCAGGTTCAGATAATATTTAATCAACAATTTACTCCTTATGTACCACCATCTTAAAAAGTTTAATGGATGCGATTAAACATCAATATTTAAATATTTTAATGTGATGTTTTGAAACTATTTATATTTTAAATATTAAAAATACTCATAGATTTATTGTGACGCCACATATATATTATTGTGTATAGAATAAAATATCTGATAATATGAATATAGTATAACCTAAATACACAATGTACTGTGTCGCAGCTCACTTACGGATCTGAAATTTATGTGGACAAAGTCAGACTCTTAAAAAAATGAATAACAACAATGTTACCATATCATCAAACCAACTAGCTTATGGTTGAACTTCTTGAACTTTGGTGTTAGATTTAGGCCTATAAGTATTTTACACCTGTGGTGGATACGAAATAAAGGAGCTTAAAACTTATACCAAGTACAAGACACATAAATATCATTATTATTATAAAAATAATTACCTCAATAGTTCATCTACTGGGGGAGGAGAGCTTTTGTACTTGCTTAATATCTCATTTGACAAATCTGACTTTTCATTTGTTTTCTTTGTAACTATCACATCAGCAGTAATGAAACGGTAAGCTTGATGTTCTCCCATCGAGATTGAAAGGTTTGCTTTGATTTTACAAAACTTCTTTGTTACGTAAGCGTGCCCATTAATATGCTCCACTTTTGCGGGATTCTTATGATTCGCTTTAGTTATTTCAATATTTTTAGGGTACAAAAGCAATGTGTTTTGTTCTGACAAAAAACCTACAACACACAAATTAATTATTAATTAGGGTATATAATAACTGAAAGTACATCACAAAAACTTATTTTGTTTCCTTTTTCATACCTTTTTTATAATTGATTTGCCATATGAGTTTATGTTGAGAAATTGGACTATTCAATTTACATAATAGAAAAAACAATAAAGCATTGTGCGTAGGGCCTACTTTATCTTCATCTTATTTCTTATTTTAAATATTCTTAAAATATTAAATAAAATAAATTTAAATATTCTTAAATATTCTATTTTATATTTTATTTTCTTTTTTTAATTCATCTTATTTCACAAAGTAATACTTCTATTCAAACAATTTACGGTACCTATTTCCATATCGGGAAGATACAAAATCACTACAGCGTTCTCAAAGAATGGCACCCAACGGATAATCCGTCTGTGGGAATATTCCATCTCGCAGCTTGAAGACATCAAAATAAGGCTGGAATTGCGTCTGTACTTCTCACTGACATGGGTCACTGAATTTTTTAACATGTAAGGCATTTCCAGGCTATACTGCCTCAGCAACTCTTGTAAAAATGATGCGTTGGCATCGCCTTCATCAAACACCAGAGTGTTATCGATGACTTCATAAGTCACATGTGTATTAAAATCACCAGCAATTATCAACATGGTTTCTGCCGGAGTATTTTTTACCACATCAACCAGTTTCACAGTTACTTCTTGAAATCTTGCTGAATCTTTATGTGATGGTAAAGAACAACATATTACTTTATATTTGCATCCGTTTGCAGTGATGTTACCCACACATAAACTATCGGAAACTACCTCAAAATCATCCATTGAAATGTTAGAAGAATTCTTCACTAAAATTCCAACATTTTTACTCCATATTTTCTTGGAGACAAACCAGGTGTAATTGTTGGTTTTAACATCATCATCACTTGTGAGAAATACGTCCTGAACACAAACTACAGGCACGGAGAAATCATTCAAGGCTTTATCCACAGAATGAGGAGAAGCACCCTGAACATTCCACGAACTCACGATCACGGGTGACGATATTTTATGCATTTTCTCAAAGGGCTGAAACAGAGGATTTTTTCAGTTAACCATCAACTGATTTACATCACAGACTCTAAATAAATAAAAGTTTAAAGCCAATATGGATGACTTTAATATATTTCTACAGTACAAATTAGCCCAGGAGGTAGATTTATACCTGCATCTTATGCATTTAAAACAATAATTGACCAGTGTTAAAACTTTATTAAAACCAAGGACTTAACCAAGTGGATACACAAAACCTATTATGTGTAAATCGGTACCGAATGGCTCAAAGGTGGTTGCTTGGCCATTTTTATTACCGTATTTTTACTTTGCATGATTGTATTTTCAAGTTTCTAGTTAGGCTACATAATAATGTGCCAATAATGAAAATTCCAAGTTTAGTAAAGCGTTTTCTCCTTTATTGAGCACATTTACAAGTAAAAATTTCAGTTTTTTTGGACCTCTTGATATTAAAAACGTTTGCGTTACATCTAAACCAAGTTGGCTACTTTTATGACTGACCTTCCCATTAATTTGCCATTAGGCCTATTAGTTTGTAAACCTTACTGAATTTTGTTCATAAGGTCAATTCTCAAAAAGATTTATTTTGAAACCAATACCTGTTCGTTAAACAGGTTTTTATGCCTACCTAACATATTTATAAACACTTGACATAGCACTCGCTACGTATAAAAATTATTAACCGTGACCCGTAATTTCCAAAATAATAAATGGTTGATTACTTCAGAAAAATTCTAATCTAGGCCATGCATATAAATTTATAGTTTACTATTCTTTGTTTTTAACATTTTCTAGTTTACTTCAAAGAGTAACTTAAAAACCTTTAAAAATACGGTAATTAATAATAAATAATTAAAATTATAGTGTTGCTCTAGCATATTTCAATTTTTTCCTTTAAAGGCTAAGTTATAACCATCTTAATCTAATTTACCTACTCATTAAGTCCACAAAAAGTGTTTTAAATCATTAACCCTAGAAATGGCAAAGTCGTAATTTACGACGCATTTACATATTCAATAAGAATTGGCAGGTGGAGGCATCTGTCGCCAGTTTAGTGTATTTGTTTGACACTATCGTCTATGCGACCGTGTTTCCCTCTGGGGGCAAACAACCGAAACTGCAATCGTAGTACACGAGCCTGCCACCGGGCAGGTCTATAACCAAGTAAGCGCTTTCTACTCCTAGGCACTGATTGTCCGAGCCGGCTAACGCGCTACGCTGACGAGCGTAACGTTCTAGCCATTCGGAAGTGCTAGGGTTCGAATCCCGACCATGAGCAATCCCAATTTGGCTTGCAAATGTGTGGTGTAGCGGAGTGGAGGGCCCACCTTAAATAAACAGTGACCGGCTTGGGTGGAAGTTGACGGCATTTGTAGGCTTAATTGGGATTGCAGTGGACACCTGTTTTGCTTTTGTGGTTAGTGGTTATAAGGGGGGGGGCATGTTTTAAGCTTTTTTTGTTTAAACTTTGATATTTCATGAAGATATTAGTAATTATTTTTATGTTACAGTTAAGAGTAAAAAGCTTGCCACTTCTAGGGTTAATATATCACTGAGAAAAATTCTGTAATAAAAATCTTAAAAATCAGTAGAATAGGCAGCTTTTAAAATCATAAAAATAAATAGGCCCTAAATATCATGGTTGGAATCTGATTGAAAGGCTTGTCACTTACACAAAAATTCATTTTTAAATTAGTTTGATAAATTAATATACTTACTAGAAACCTGAAATGTTTTGAGAGTACAGCACTTTTGTAATCCCGAGGCCATTCCAACTTACAATCTTGCAGTAATCCTTTAGACGGAAATGGAACTCGGTCAGAAGGAACAACTATGAAACTCTGCTGAGATTTTTCTTCTCTGTTTTTAAATGTGTAAACAGGTTCTTTACGATATATGTCTCCAAACGTGTTAGCAATGACAGCATGACAGTTTAGCACAAGCTTTTTCAATTGCAAGCCGTTATCATTCGTGGTTTTATGATATAGTTTTGGGCCAATCATACCATTTTCAAACCCTGTTAGACCAACATCTTCTTTGCCAATTTCAGCATTAAAATCACCAGCCAGAACATATATCATATAACCTGGAATTTTTTTCAAAATTTCTATCAACTTAGTCCATAAATCTTTGGTGGCAAAGTCACTTGATGGTGGAATATAACAAGAAACCACTTTAAAAACATCAAATTCATTAGTAGCAATTTCAACCACACATATCTGTTCACAAATTTGTTCAAAATGTTTCACTTCAAAAGTGGATTCTTTATTGATCAAAACAGCGGATCCAAATTTTCCTGAACAAAGCCATTTGTAGTGTTTTAAATCTTCTTCCGAAGAGGGCAAGTTAGCCTGTTGAATGCAAACAATTTGAGGGGTGTTTTTTTCAAAATCTGTTTTGGGGCAACTGTATAAAATTGAATCAACTTCTTGAGCACTTCCTCTACCATGAACATTACAAGTAGATATAATAAGTTCATCCATCTCTTCTATACTCGATACTATACTTATACTACCTGAAAACAATAAAATGTTTTGAAACTTGTCAAAAATAGCACGAGCTGTAACTCTAAGAAACTCATACGTCTAGTTCAGTAGGCTTGGTGGCAAGGAGAGAAAAAAAATTAAAGTAGAGTAAAAAATTAGCAGTTACCATACTATTTTATTGCAGTTTTCCAGAATGTCTACAAAACAAAATCCTCAAAATCACCTCAACCTACATTTTTTATTCCATTAAAATATAAAATATATGAAAACTCTAAAAATAGATTAAACATGGGTAAATATTTCGAACACAGTATCCTACCAATCTATATCAAATCGATCTTAGACTTACTTTTTACATTTTCTAATAACCTTTTAACAATGTTTCTGTCCATGGAGGAACCCAACTTTGATATTTCGTACAATTTTAGGCTGCATTATGACACTCTTAAACCATACCGTCTAGCTAGGGATCGGCGAGAATCGGGGTTCTGGGTGGGGAAAAATCACTCAAATACACTTATTTCACTCTCTAACAACATAAATAAGAATAAAAACACTACGGAACACAGTTTTTCCGACGTTTTCTAACGTTTTTTGGACCGAAATACGACACTCTGTAACATCCAGTCAACATTGAGGTCGGTAGGCATCTGGCTTCTGGGCCGGAAATATTTAAGGGATATTATTTTAGGGGATAAGGGATTTTTTGTCTATGATTTTTGTCTAGGGATTTTTTGTTTTGCTATTTGTTGTATTAGGTAAAGAGAAACGGGATATTTTAAGAGAATCCGCGTTATAAAAGACTTATTTTAGCAGAACAACATTGGTAACAGCTGACTAGCTGAGGACTGAGGAGTAATAATGAAACATTATTCCACAGAGCACCAATTCTCATAATGTCACTTCACTATGCCTATGCAATTATGGAAATCATATTATTATATTATGAATATATATATATTTGATCCATATAGTTCACTTTTAAGGATTACTGCTATATTAAGTAAAGTTAAAATAATTAACTAAGTATCCTTGACAAACATTATTTTATTTTAACGACATGTTTCAACCTTTAAAATGAACTTGAAAATGGCCTTTAAAGGTTGAAACATGTCATTAAAATAAAATAATGTTTGTCAAGGATACTTAGTTAATTATTTTAACTTTACTTAATAATATACAATGATTACTATTAATATACCGTATTCTTATTATTAAATTATCATTATTATTATGATTATTATAATATTTTGACATGATTTTATTGTAGTAATTACGCATATATCACATGATGAAATAGGCTAGGTGATATTGCTGACATAGAGTGCTCTGTGCAGTTAAGTTACGTTTTTTCGATACTTTTATGTCATTAAATATATTTTATACTATTAAAACACCAAACTTAACTCCGGAGAGCGCTGTATGTCGGCGACTAATACACATTGCGTTCCATTGTAATATACGATATTGTACCAACATACAGCTCTCTACGGAGTTTAGTTAAGTTTTTTATTGATATTTTCATGTCGTTAAATATATTTTATACTATCAAAAAAACCTAACCTAACTCCGCAGAGCGCTGTATGTCGGCGACTAATAAAAGTTGTGTTCAATAAAATACTGATTGACTACCAAATGAACTAATATTAAAGATAGTTGATGATTTCTTGCGCCATTTTCTTTGTTTGAGAACATTCCCAGCTAGTCAATTTTTAATTCACTTTGAACATTATAAGTTAAATTAATTTATAGTGAATAACAAATCTTTGACATACACTTAACCTAACGCCTAAGATAGGCTTCAATCATTCAAGCTTTTCCAGTTCAAAAATGTATATCACGAGAATATACCGTTTACCCTAAATTAACATTCAAATACCAAATTTCCTAAAATATCCCTATTTTCCGAATATTTCCCATTTCTCCCAGCTCAGAACCTCGATTATTGTAGACAACAAGGTTGACTAGTGTTTGAAGGGTGCCTTCTTATGGACAAAAACGTTAAAAAACTGTGTTCTGTGGTGTTTTTATTCTTAATTATGTTGTTAGAGAGTGAAATAAGTGTATTTGAGTGATTTTATTCCCCGCCCAGAACCATGATTCCCGCCGAACCCTTAGCTAGACGGTATGGTTTAAGAGTGTCATAATGCAGCCTAAAATCTAAAAAAGTCAAAATTGGGTTCTTCCGCGCACAGAAACATTGTTAAAAGGTTATTAGAAAGTGCAAAAAGTAAGTCTTAGATCGATTTGATATAGGTAAGTAGGATACTGTGTTTGAAATATTTACCTACATATGAATGCCACCAATATAATCTTAGAAACAAAACCAACCTAAACCTAGAGTAACATAGGCTCCAAAAAACTAGCACAACCCCAAAATTCCTAGGGATTAAACTTCTTAATCTTTTACCCCATGAAATAAACTCAATAAATGATAACCTCTTTATTTAAAAAAAATTAAAAAATAATCTTCTAAACAGGTTCTATTATAGCCACAAAGAATATTTAAATGAACAAGACTGGGCAACATAGATATGCCCCGTAATAAACAGTGCTCACAGAAGGAAGACGAAGAGGAGAAAATAATTGACAATTCCATGATCTAATCCTGATTTACAGGACCGTGGCGAAGATTACTTGGTAAATGTAGTAATGTTTTACTTATATGTAGTGTATTTAAATATTATTCATATTTTTACTCCAAATAAATAAATTGTTGACCAATTGCTCATGCCTTGTTACAAAAGTGTGTGACAATAAAAGATTTTGATTTTGATAAAGGTAAAAATGGTAACTGTGCGAAACTGAAGGTTATACTTACTAATCAAAGGTTCATAAGATATAAACCTAACTATTTTAATATCCGAATCTCTCTTTCAAATAATAACACGATTATTTAAATGGTCATAAGAATAGTCCCTACTATATGGCTAAATGTTTATGACATTAAGGCTTACTACTGACCAAGTCAGCCATCACAAAATAAACGATCTCGTGATTTTCCAAACAGTATTCTTCCGAACACACTCCGTCCGACAAACAAATCAACAGTGACAGAGTTTACTGTCCAGTTCAGGTTCAGGAATGAGGAGGCCAGTAAAGTGATTGATCTTGATTGAAGTGAAAACTGATTGCTATTACCACTATATATAGGTATTAGGTATAATCAATTGTAATAGTTTTTATTCTTCTAATTAGCTGTTTATAAACCATGTATGATAGAAGAACGCTTCTTCCAACATTTATGGTATAACCATTGTTTATATACAGAGTGGTTATAACATTTCCCCGTATTATTTTTTTATTTATTAGAACAAATAAATAACCTTTTGGAAACCATACAAACTTGATTCAATGATTTATTTGCCTTTCAGTAAGTTACTACAGATTGGCTCGTCAATAGATAAGGGAAAATTATAAGTCCATCTTGCTTAAGCTAAAAATCATGCTTCAGGCAGGCTAAATACATTTGTACATCATTTACTATACACAAGGAAAAAAATTGATTCGGGGTGTAATGCTTAAATTAGCTTAACATGCATGTTGAAACTTGCACCAGGCACAGAATGGATAAACATACAAACCAGACAACTTCTAAGAACCTGCAAATAAGTGCTTTAATTAGTGTATTTGTGAACAGTCCAGGCACACTTAACCCAAAGAATCTTTGGTTATAAAAAAGTTTGAGTGCCCCCCAAAAAATGGCCGATCTTGGGGGCAACTCAAAATTTTCAAATGTAAAGCCCCATCGAGATGTACCTCATTTAAGTCATGGAATAATTGAAAGACGATTCGTAAATATTGGGGGTCTCTACCTCAACCCACTACAAAATGGCGGCATTAAAAAATCTGACCCTGTTTTTTTAAGTCCCTTATCCCCCCTTTGTTTTTGCTACAATTTACGTTTAAATGATTTTCAATGGTGGGATTTATTGTAATAGGTACATATTCTAACTTTTGTAGTAATTAAAAATGTTGGGTTGGGAGGTACCTTAGGTCTAAGATGTAGGAGTCATGCAACTTCCGAATTCCTTTATACCTTTATAGAGTGCTATATACCTTGTACCTTATTTATATATTTGACATGTCACATATGACTAGCTTCTCATAAGGAATACCGGTACGGAAGTTGACTCTTACATCTTTCAGGCATTTAAGAATGATTCGAGGACGGTTTTTATGAAGTTTGGTGCAAATCTGTCCAAAGGGCTCCGACCCATATGGTATAAAAGGATGCAGTGTCCGGTTTTATAAATGTTTTTTTTTTATAAAATTAACAGATCTAACTAAATAATTTGAAAGTTTCTATAAACTGTCATTTATTCAAATCTAAACACCACAATGTAAATAAACAAATTTGTCGTAATAATGGCAGTAATGATACTACAGTTTTTGGTTTAGGCTATTATAAATAAATTAAAACGAAAATACCAAAAGGGCTCCAACCCAGAAGGCCTGAAATATATTCAATATTAGTATTTTTTTTATCTCTTTTAACATTTAAAAGTTGGGGTTAGCCCTGATGAATATGTGAATGTTATGCGTGATATCGGATCGATCATTGCTTTCGGAATATTTGCGGATCGAAGGGCCCGAGTGAGTTGAGTGTGCAAGGACCAAATTCTCGGTTTCTTTCAGTTTCATGTTCAGAACTTCAGTTTCGTATTTTGAACTTTTTTCCATTTCATCTTTGTTTTATCTCACGAACTTCTCATTATATTTGCGTGCATATTCCTCTTTCTGTACTTTTTTTGTTCTCATATTTTTACTGTTAAAATCTTTCTTTTTTGTGATTGTAGACTGATTTTTACGGATCGTTTCCCCACACACAGACTTCGGTTCATGTGGGGAACAAATTCCAATTATACTTGAAAAGTTTGTACACGGTATGTATAAGTTTTTGGGAATAAACGATTTTTCATTTTAATTTTAATTTGCTTTTTTAATATTTAAAATTTTTTTGTGTATGTAACATTTCGATAAGATGGAGTTAAAATTAGCCATCTTAATACGTGAATGTAGTCTGTCTTAATGTTTCATATGTTATAATTTTAATTTAACAAGTCTACATTTGTGGTGTAGACTTGATGGGATGACTACCATTTTCTCTAATAATTATAAATTATTATTTTTATTATATCATTATTAAAGAAATAATCAATAATTATCTTACCATCTTAAATAGGCTCTTATACCATGTGGAATTTCATGTGGATAAAAGGTACTTTTAGGAATTTCAGGGTAATACTATATGGATGTGGTGGAAACACTGATAAATACTCTATTCAGCAGCACAGTTTAATGTCTAGTTTATGTTGATTCTGTGATTATTAATTTGTTTTTGGATTATATTTGTGAAATTTTTGTTCTAAAATACCTTTTTACGTGTCTTAGTATGCCAAGTGTTTTATACAAATGTATGTTTGTTCCCTGATGTTGATGACGTTAGTGCGTAGAAATGGTAAGTAAGGAGTCCTAAGTTTGGATCTCATTTGCCCTTGTTTGTTATCGATTTGTTTTCTTCAGGTCTTTTTTTATAAAGTAGAATAGAACCAAAATATAGTGTTTGTTTTAAATACTTTGTCAAAGAAACTAGTTTCTGGCAGCTATACCAAGATGTTAGATTGATAATAAAATTGGGTCAAAGGTAATACCAATACAAGGGTTACCAAGCCAAGAATAATAATAATATTAAACATCGCAAAATTTACCATTAAGTATACTCAGTGGGTTATTTATTGGTGGGATGGTAGTTCTTTAAAACAATACTAACTGGGCATTTAAAATGTGATCTATACCTACTATGGGAACATCTGACATTATTGATAAACGGACTATATTAATAAAATCAATTAGATTAACAATCAATGTTAAGATTTAATAGTGATTAATAAAAAAATAGATTAATTAATAAATTAATAATAATTATAAACTCTACTTATTATTATTATATTACTGTAGGCCCTAATATATGTTTTATACTTCCCCATTGCTTTCATTATTACTTCCCTAATAAGAAAATACTTCTCTAACATCTGTTGAGCTTATCTACTTCACCTGCAGTCTCTTAATTCTTAGATTTTATTCTGTGTGCATAATTTATAATGCATTAAGATTGCAATAAGAATAATCAGAATTTATTTACACACCAACTGTACGCTGTTGACCTCTCAAGAACTTAAGGAATGTTTTGTGTTATCAGATCAGAGTAGCTTTTGAATCTCAAACTTTAAACTATTAAGATTCAAAAATTCAGTTGGCACTGGTGTGACTTGACTTGGAATGTTTGTGTTTAAACAGTACTGCCAAACTTTACAGTTTCAACATACTGTTGACTTGCGACTCATTGTGTAACTGGTGACCGTTCAAACACAGTCTACATAACAATATTTTCTTTTTATTTATTATCCACTTTTCATAGTAAAATAAATGTTTGGTTGGCGATATATTGGTATCATTCGATTACGGATGAAACGATCTATCGATATATACCATTCAATAGGCATTATTTTGTGTTCAGCTGGAGAAGAGAAAAAGAAAACAATGCTACTTTTCAAATACGTAAGTAAGTAAGGGAGTATAAGTCGTTCGTCAATGTGCTCTCTGTTTACGTTCGTCACAGTTTTTATTTCAGTTTGGTTATGAGTGAAAATTGCTTACTTATTTCTTGGAATAAGTAAATATATGTTTTGACTATTATATTTGTGAAGTTTTAGTTTCGTTTTGCTGTAAAATAATCCATATTTGGTTATGTAATTGGAAAGTGGTTGAAATCAAAATAAAGTCTGTTGTGTTTTTGAATACGTAGGCCTATCATATTTTATCATTGAATTTCTTGTTTTCATATAAATGTTTTGAAATGGATATAGACTATTTAGATCAATCTAGTGACATTAGAGAAATATTGTTTGAGAGTGAAAAATTGAGTAAATTTGCCAACTATTATTAAGTGTTACTATGGTAATGCAGATTTTGAAAAAATTGCCAATTTTTGGTTATGGTGTTATTATAGACATATAGATGTGTAAAAGTCAATCAAACTGTGTATTTTTT
This sequence comes from Nephotettix cincticeps, assembly GCA_023375725.1. Classification (NCBI taxonomy): domain Eukaryota; kingdom Metazoa; phylum Arthropoda; class Insecta; order Hemiptera; family Cicadellidae; genus Nephotettix; species Nephotettix cincticeps. The sequence goes on from CM041787.1 coordinate 55,550,945, forward strand.
AAAAATAGATAAAATTTATTGACACTTTGTATATTTAGGAAATAAAATTTATACTAAATTAACGATTTTGGGGGGATGGTCTCCCCCCTTCACGTTTTGAAAAAAAATGTTTTTTTTCACTTATAAATTATAAATATAAAAATAAAATTAAAAGTATCATCATAAATTTATTTTATTCTAAAGTAAGGTAAATTGTGAAGAAAATGATATCGTCGCTTAACCCTAGAAATGGCAAAGTCGTAATTTACGACGCATTTACATATTCAATAAGAATTGGCAGGTGGAGGCATCTGTCGTGAGTTTTGTATACTTGTTCGACACAATCGCCTACGCGACCGTGTTTCCCTCTGGGGGCCAACAACCGTAGCTGCTCTTTTAGTACACGAGCCTGCCACCGGGCAGGTCTATAACCAAGTAAGCGCTTTCTTTTCCTAGGCACTGGATGGCCGTGGTGGCTAAAGCGCTGCGCTGACGAGCGTAACGTTCTAGTCATTCGGAAGTGCTAGGGTTCGAATCCCGACCATGAGCAATCCCAATTTGGCTTGCAAATGTGTGGTTTAGCGGAGTGGAGGGCCCACCTTAAATAAACGGTGACCGGCTTGGGTGGAAGTTGACGGCATTTGTAGGCTTAATTGGGATTGCAGTGGACACCTGTTTTGCTTTTGTGGTTAGTGGTTATAAGGGGGGGGGCATGTTTTAAGCTTTTTTTGTTTAAACTTTGATATTTCATGAAGATATTAGTAATTATATTTATGTTACAGTTAAGAGTAAAAAGCTTGCCACTTCTAGGGTTAAGAAACAACACCGCCAAAGTGACATTTTTTACAAATTTGAGGTTTTTGTATCTCTATAGAAACATATACATTTTACATGTCCTTGTGACGTAGCGAAAATCCAACAGAATGCGCTACTATCGCATTGCTTCCAACACCGCCTACCTCTTCGACCAAAAAATACCGCCAATATCCTTCGGTTCTGGCACAGCCTTTAAATGGTAGAGGTGTCTGATTTTTGCCATTTTGACAGATTAACCCTAGAACGTTACGCTCGCCAGCGTAGCGCGTTAGCCACCTCGGCCATCCAGTGCCTAGGAAAAGAAAGCGCTTACTTGGTTATAAACCTGCCCGGTGGCAGGCTCGTGTACTTCGAGAGCAGTTTCGGTTGTTGGCCCCCAGAGGGAAACATGGTCGCGTAGGCGATAGTGTCTAACAATTCCACAAAACTGACGACAGATGCCTCCACCTGCCAATTCTTATTGAATATGTAATGCGTCGTAAATTACGACTTTGCCATTTCTAGGGTTAAGGTAAGTGTTTATAATGACTAAGTTTTGATTTGCTTCTTTAAAGACTTATAGCCAATGGTAAGTAAGGTCTTAGTTATAATAATAACAGGTTTATTGTAAAATTATTAGCTTGAAATGTTAATAGGAGATTGGCGGAGTTATGTCGTACTCTATAAGTAAGGCAACACCGCCAATATCCCTTATTATACTGGAAACGTTTTTTGCGCTCTCCTGAAAAGTTTGCTTCTTGTGACTTTGGCGACGATATATTATAATTTAGATTTTGACCATACAGTAGAACCTCGATTATATCCTCGGGCAAAATTTAGGATACAAAAAATTAATTTTTATACAGTTTTATTTGAATATTTAATGTTAAATTATTTTAAAATTAAAAATCAATTAATATATTTTTAAGAATTTTTTTGGTTTTTTTATTATAATTTTTTTTTTGTTCTTTATTAATATATAAATAAGGTTTTTTTGTTTTGTTTGGTGTTGTTTTATTGGGTTTTTGCTTTTTTGTAAATTTTTAATTTTATTTTTGTGAAATAAAAAAAAAAGTTAATTTTTTGTCTTATTTTTATAATTTAAAGTAAAAATTTTTATGATTTAAAATTATTATTATTGTTTTTTATTTTAATATATAATTTGAGATTTTGCAAACTGAATGAAATGAAACGGTTTGATGATGGAGTATTTAGTAATATATATAAAAGTTGTTTGATATGATAGGATGATGTTAATGAAATAATATTTGTGGTTATATAATATAAAAGAAGAAAAAATAATTATTTTTAGTAGATGACGGTAAATGAAGGTTAAAAGGTGATTTAAAGGTTTGTATTACTATTTTTTTTATTTAAAAAAAAACTTGCAAATCATAAAATTATGGCCTGCCAATACAGGCAGTTTAATAGCCAGTTGATGGGTTAATAGTCACTTAACCCTTTAACCATTTGGTCTGGTTGGCTTGAGTAAACACAGGGTGAGTAAATACGTGAATAAATGAGTAAACTTGAGTAAATACGTGCATATATATAAATTTTAACGACTATTGTTTTTGGTGACTGGGCACCTAAAGACCAAAAAAATAGCATTGTCCCGGGCTTAAGTCTTGCCACGAGACCTACGGTAATAGCTTCTTCCCTATGGGAAATTCGTTAAAAAGGTGTTAATTTTGTCTTAGCTTTGGTACATGTTTTCTGCCAACCAAGTCTTTTATTTGCTTAAACAGCATGAGAAAACCTTGATTAGCCTACATTGAGGCTGTGTTTCATACCTCTAATGCTGTAAAAGTTTCAGAATGTGAAGGAACTGAGTTGTCGTCTGCTGGATATTTTACATCTGTTGTTTCAGTGCTAATTCAAATAGTTCCTTTTAAAAAAATCCTATGGAGTGGTTTGGATTTTTGATTTTTTTGTCAATGTTGTTTCAGATTTTTTACATTCAGATTTTCAATTGTCTATTTTAGAATGGTTTTTTATTTCTGTGTACTTGTCACAGTCTCATTAATATGAACGTTTTATCGATTTGTATGGTCTCTTACTAAGTTAGCCTATATTAATTGTCTTACTGTTGCAGGAGTTTTAATGATTTGAAGAAACTAATCGCATGATTGAGGTAAGCCTGTATTCTTGTTATCAATTTAAATTTACTTTGTATAAATAATGCTTTACTGTTACTGCACTTAATTGACTATATTGATAGTGTCTCCTGATGATTTTAATGTGATTAGCTAGGTAATAGTTCTAGTTAAGACTACCAGTTTGTATTTGTTTTATAAGTTACATTTTACATTGACAAGTATTTTGATTACTTGTATTTCATTATAGATAGCCATGCACTATTGCTTGAAAGACGATCCTAACAATGTATAAAGTGCGAGCGATTCTTCGCCCTTTTATAAGTAAAATTGTGAAGATACAAATAAACTTTCATTATGATATTATTAAACCTCCGGATTGCTGGGAATAAATCAAATGGTTTAAATACCTCTATCTGTATCAATCCTAGTAGTTGAAGTAAGATTTAGCAACTATAGTTTCGGCCTACGTTAGGTCATCATCAGGCACAAGGATATTTATTTCTTGATTTTTTTACTTCATTAAAACATTAAACAAAACTTGAACAAAAACATAATCCGAAAAGTGAATAAACAAGAATAAAAATAATTACACAAGTGACACATTTTTTAAAAAAGCTGAAATTTGTCTACACAGAATATCAGCATGTTAAATCGGTATGTCATTCCCCTTCTTGCCGTCGAGTATTCCAATAGCGGTGTTTTAAATAATATTTTATTGGAAGAAAAGTTGATCGTTTAGTATATTGTTCATGTCAGATTTAAAAGCTCTGTAAATATACTTTTCTAATTTCATGTGAAACACGTATGGACATTGAACATGTGATTTTGTAGGTTCTACAAATATTAGACATAGATGTTCTCACGTTCGTTTATTGATTACTGTACTGAATGAATTAACGAATAATTTATTTCCAAAAATTATAAAAAACCTTTTACATACAATAAAATAATACAAGGAAGTACACTAGGCCTATACACTACCAGTTTTAATCTGTCATTTTCACTTCAGTCAGTCAGTCATCAGTCTCTGTCACTTTCAGAAAATAAAAAATACCTCCATCGCAGCAGACCTGCGTACTCAGCGAATTTCAAATTCAGTAATATAATAATGACAATGATATATGACTAGTTTTTATCAATATCTGTCGGTAAATATGGGAGTTATTTGCCTATTCTCCTTAAGATTAACATAGGAAAGAGTATATAGGTTTGCTGTTGTGAGGAACATTGAAAGTAGCATTTCTAGCATAAAAAAGATTTATTTTGACCATTCATACCAAGTTCCATAAAAAGATTATTTAGTATAAGGGGAAATATATTTGGGGGGGGGGGGGGGGGGGGGGGTAAAAGTTGTTGGGGGGGGGGGGGGGGGAATATAAGGGTGTGGGTGGGGGTGTGGATATATATTAGGGGGGGGGGGGGGGGGGGGGGGGGGGGGGGGGGGGGGGGGGGGTTTTAAAACATTGTCCATAAATAAAGGAGTTTGCCTATTCTCTATATGATTAACTTGGGAAAAGAGTATGCAGGTTAGCTGCCATGATAAACACATAAACTATAATTTTTAAACATTTGAAGCATAAGAGCTCAACCACATGAAGGAAATGCCAAGTTTAATCCAAAAATATTGATTGATAAGTGAAATATTAATTTTTCTTCATCCTCAATAGGATTAACATTGGAGCCCCAAAATACAATGTACTGTGTTTAGATTTTTTAATATCTCGGTAACCATTGGAGATAAAGAAAAACTTTTAGAACTAAATTGTGTAGTTTTGTAAGCTGATTATAATGGTTTAACCCTAGAAGTGGCAAGCTTTTTACTCTTAACTGTAACATAAAAATAATTACTAATATCTTCTTGAAATATCAAAGTTTAAACAAAAAAGGCATAAAACATGCCTCCCCCCCTTATAACTACTAACCATAAAAGCAAAACAGGTGTCCACTGTAATCCCAATTAAGCCTACAAATGCCGTCAACTTCCACCCAAGCCGGCCACCGTTTATTTAAGGTGGGCCCCCCTCTCCGCTTATCCACACATTTGCAAGCCGAATTGGGATTACTCATGGTCGGGATTTGAACCCTAGCACTTCCGAATGGCTAGAACGTTATGCTTGTCAGCGTAGTGCGTTAACCGGTTCAGCCACTCAGTACATAGGATTAGAAAGCGCAAACTTGGTTATAGACCTGCCCGGTGGTAGTCTAGTGCACTACGAGAGCAGGTTCGGTTGCTTGCCCCCAGAGGGAACCAGGTCATGTAGGCGCTAGTGTCTAACAAGTTCACTAAACTGATGACAGGTGCCTCCACCTACCATTTCTTATTGAATATGTAAATGCGTCTTGAATTAATACTTTGCCAGTTCTAGAGTTAAAATAAGATTTAAAAAAATTTTAATTCCATATGAAAAACACCCAATTTTTGAGTACAAACCCCCCCCCAACTACCCGTTCCGATTGACCAATATTCAGGGTGTCTAGCAACAGGGAAAAGTCATGGAATTTAAAACTGTATTAAAAAGTAAGGGAAAAGTCAGGACATTTCTATACTTGTCAGGGAAACCACTATTTAGTAAAGGATTTAGAACTTTCAAATTTGGGACGATATATCATAAAATGCCAGGAGGGATGTTCAACAGGAAATAAATCTTGGAATGAAGTTATTTTATTCTAATAACGAATGTGCCGTCGTAATGGAAATGACTGACAATTGGGGGGTCAGTGTTGGTGTACAGGACAGTGGTAGGGGGAGAGAAAGTGAATGCAGTGCGTACTTACTGTGCAGTAATCGGGAAAATAGGGAATTTCTTTATGATGACTGGCATTCTTTATGCTCCAGTCATATATACATATATATATATACACACACATTGAAGACTTCAAAGGTATATTCTATGACAATAGTCATCAAAGTTCAACACGTTTACAACAGCGTGGGCCTTATTTGAGCCATGCCGACATTTTGACATTTTGAAATGACGGGATCCTCCTGAGGCCAACGCTCAGCATTAGCAATGTTTGTCATGGACCTGAAGAGTACCACATTTGTATTGAGTTGCTATGACAATTGTAGTGTTCCCGGCGACATGTTAATAGATGATAAATAGTGTACGGAAAATGAGAATGTTTTTTATTGTCTGTGTTTGAAACTTGAGTACCTCTATTGGCCCACGGCTATAAAAATTTAAGGGTAACAAAATATATACATGTACAAAGTTATACATGTACAAAACATATAAGTAAGTGTTTATTTTGAAAATAAGTATTGACACATTGCTTAGCTTATTATCATGACAGATGATTTTACAAAAAAAAAAAAACAGGATTCCGATTTTTGTTGTAAATATAACCTAATATTTAAACCTGTAGAGCTTAAAACATCGTCAAAATTACGATCAGCACGAACGTGTTAATCGTAATCAAACCTGAATATCAAAGTTTAAAATGCTATTAGTTTTTAAACAAATCCTGTAATAATTTATTAAAGCTTAAATATTTTATTTATTAATCAAGTGATAAAATATTTTTTAATGTATACTGCCAAAGAAATAATAGTTACTTAAATAATAATACAAAAAATGTTCTCTAAAATTTATATTTATCGATTAATTAGTACCTATTTTCCTGATTCGAATACATTATAAGCTTTTACATTTTTTACATTTTTATTCTACTTCTGCCTTATTGATCAAAGAATGGCTGCTGTATATAATTTCAGAAAATTTATTTAAGTCAAAAACCACACGTGGAACAGGAGATAATTTAGTTGCACACCAAGTTTTGTTCTGTTTCTACCGAGTGGGTTCTGTGAAAGTGGTTCACTTAACACATCGTTACAACAGCCTTACTCCCTGAGGGCCCTCACCACCCTCCCCGCAGGTCTCATCAAGACAATAGGGGTGAGAGGGGTGAAGCTATTGCGAAAACACAAGATTCTGAATTAAAATCTCTATTTGATACTTTCCATCTGTTGTAGCACTTCGTTGCAGGTTTTGGTCGGAAGTATACATTTGGCTATTTAAAAATTTTTATGTAAGCAAATAGTGGTAGATTGGTAATATATTTATTTATTAAAAAATATTGAATATACTTGAATATTATTAGGTAATCTTTAATTAATTAGGAATTGAAGTTTCATTCTTCGTTAGTGTTTATAGGCCGTACTGTATTTTTCTCTAATAAAATTAGTTTTTTTTTATATATTTCAAGTTTCATCTTTAAATTGCTTGCTTCATTGGCGAAAGCTTCTGTATTTTCAGAATGTACTGATGTAAAATTTTATTTCCTCAGTAAAAAAAATTGTATTGCAAATAAAAACCAAAACACACTAATTATGACTGAAAAAATACATCGCTCATTTGAATTTTTTCAAAACTCAAGAGATGGATGTAAGATTAGAGAAAAACTAAAAAGTGCCTATGTAAATAAAAATATGTTTAAAGGTTGCTTTACTTTTTGAAAAATAACAAAAGTAAATATTATTTCACAGTTAAAACTAATTTGGGTTAGGAACTTTTTTTGCAGGAATATTTATACGTTTTGGAATAATAAATTAGGGAATCATTGCTTGATCTTTTTCACTGGTATAGTTGAACAAAACACTCTCCATTACACGGGGTCTGAATCAGTTGTACAGGAAACTGTTAAACGTGCATATGCCATTAGCTCCACTCCTGTCACTTCGGTCTCACTGTCTGACTATCTTATCCCTGAAGTGAGATAGTAGCCTGTGTCATACAACCTGCCACATAGTTACATTTCATCTGTTATGGAAGTAGCATTTTGATTCCATGGGTTTACAGTGTCCATATTTATTCGTATTAATTCAGTGCTACATACAAGTTTGGAAGGAGAAATGTATCAGTGATAGTGAAAAGGGAAAAATCTTGACAAATTAGTTTTATGTTTACATTTTTTTAATTTACATCTGTCTAATTTACTATCTTTTGGGGGCTATTTTTGTTACCCATAATAGTTTTCTCCTGTTTTCTTTTTAATATGTTTTTTTACAATTCCAGTTTGGAATTGTAATATTGTGTTGCAAGCATCAAACGTAATCCGTCCATTTCGTAGAAGAAATATAACCTAACTTAGGCTATTCCAAATGCCAGTTTATTTTAAATGAAGGATGTTAACAGTTTTATTTGTGAGTGGAATAATTTAATTCATGTTAATCGGCTCTGGAAATAGGGGGAGATTAGGTCATAATTTCTTTATTCAGCTTAGTATATATTAATTTTAACCATCTTTGTAATATTTTTGATCTAGCTAATGTTGTATTATAGCCTAGTATTAGGTTGACGCAAGTTACCATTTAAAACAGAGTATATACTTCGTAGGTTTTAAAGAAATAAAGTTGTTATTTATTTATTCAAATACACACTAAAATTGTATTAATAAACTTGGTGCGAATGAATAATCCTGCTCCATCTAGACATATCCATTTTGTGAGAACTGGATGTATACTAGTTGCATATTTCCTTTTCAAAGGTTTAGATACATAGAAGAAATTTATTTTAAAATTAATATTTTTGTTACTTTAAAATACATTAAGTTTTTTTACATACATTACAACATTAGTAATTTTTTTGAAAGAATAAACTTCTTCAGTTACATTGTTCTTGCTAATATTATTTAATGATTGTCTGAAAATGTTAGGTGGGCTATCATTTCATGAAATTGTCGTTGTCTACAAAAAAAATTTTGTAACATAATCTTTTCTGTCAATGTTATAGAAGAAAATAATTATTTATACGGTTGTAAATTGACGAATTATTGGGCTTATTTCTGTATGCTCGACCTTGTTTCAGAATGATTGAGAGCGTGTCGCGGCGCGCGCTCGGCGGCTCCAGCGGAACGTACAATGTGCGAGCCTCGGAGCTGGCCCGCGACAGACTCAAAACACTCAGCGCCACCGTCGTGTTCCTGGACGACACGCAGCACTGCTTCCAGCTGGAGGTCAGTAGGCCTACAGTACAAGAATGTAACGCTTAGAGTTTTGGTTTCTTAACACTGTTTTTTTTCACTAGTTCCAAAGAGTGGGTGTAGTAACAACTACAGGCACTTCATCAAGACTTTTTTTGTTTTGAAGTGATTCCTCTATTTCACTTTCCACACTTCTCTTAAGTTACTAAGTAACTTACTGAGTAGTAAGTAGCCTGTCAGGAATGAGTTAATAGGGTGAAAAAATATTAACTAACCTATCTATCAATTAATTACTAACTATTTTTTAAACAGGTAAACAAAACTTACTGAACTGCCTAATGTTGGAACACTTTGTGCATTTGAATACTTTTTTAGGCTGTTCTCGGTGTTACAGAAGCGGGCCAAGGGGCAAGTGCTGCTGGAATGTGTGTTTCAACACCTGGAGCTCATAGAGAAGGATTACTTCGGGTTGCAGTTTTCGGAGACAGGGGTCCTGCCTAACCCTCCCAATTCTGATCTCATGGTTTGTTACCTTTCTTTTCGTAATACAATACCATCAGGCTAGGTGGCTGTAATGATTATAATGTAGGCCTACACCTAATGATCTGAAGGTTACTTGGTTCAAAAATCTTAATAAAATGTTCTGATGGTTTGATTCTAGATCCAGCTGTCTTACTTCTTTGGGATATCAAATAATGATTGAAGCAGGTGTTATTGCTGTCTTTGTCAGTACAAAGCTAAACTAAGCTTGTGTTTTTAAGATCTGTGAGAAGTAATCTGAAAAGATCTGTGTAAAATTTTGCTTCAATAGTATGTATATATATTACATAACCTTTTCCAGAGCTTTGGTTTATCTATAATTACTCCCTTACATCAGTGTAGTTGGCCTTAACAGCATTATATAGTTGTGTTGCTGTGTCAGTGCCGCCTAAGTCGAATTAGACCCAATTGGGTTAATCTTCATAGATATCTGCAGTAGCTAAATTAGAGCATAGTCTAACACTTCCCGGAATTCTGTATTAAAGTTTTTCCATTTTTAATCCAATATATTGTTGCTTGGTACAACAAGTTTCAGCTCCGTATGTTTTAACATTTTTTTAGAAAAGTTCTCTTAACATTTTAAATATATGATAGTAAAAATAAATGCACTCCCACAATGATGATGAATTATTTGTTATCCGATTTCCAATTATAAAATGTATTAATTTTTATTTGCTTGAAACCATAAATTAATTTACATGTTGAATATTTGTTTCAGCGTTGGCTGGATCCAGTGAAACCAGTCAAAAAGCAGTTGAGAGGTAAACAATGAATAAAATTGGTTATTCATGCATAAATCTACCTAACCTCCATCATGTAATTTACTAATTAGCCTACTTTAAAACCCTATATTTTATTAAAGTTTATGTTTTAAATTTGTATAAAATTTTAAAATAGACTTATCAGATAACTTAAGTCACTAACATAATTTAAAAGCATGGTTTTTACAGTAGGATATTTTATCCAGTCAATGCTCTACAGAGGATCGGATGTAGTGTTGGGTATAAATTTTCTTGTTGTTTTTTACTCGTAGTTATTGTAATGGACTTGAATTTAAATTATTCATTAAAATATTTAATGGTTTCCAATCTTGAGGCGATATAAAATGCACACTAACATGGCGAATTGGCACACTAACACTTAAAAGGCCTGTTTTTTTGTTTTTGAAGGCTACAAATTGTGGATAGTTGTAAGCGATGGTCGGTGGGTGTAGATTAACACCCACCGACCATCCACTCTTGTGTGGATTAACGTCCGCGCTACTGAATACTACGTTAATCCGCAAAGAAAATCCTTATAACTAGACCAATTCGTAATTCAGAGGCCATATTCGGATTCCACGATAAACTGTAGGTCCCTTAGTTGTTGCCATCAGCTGTTGGGCTATTAATTAACAGTCCTGTCTACGGAACATGTCAGCCTTAGTCAGTAACAAGACTACAAGATCGTGCCACAATCATCCTACATTCATTTCTCTTTCATATACTTGTTTTAAAATACCTACCTGGGTAGGTCGTCATCTCAGTAACTTACTAACTTTATTACACTATCATCTAATTATTCTATCTTTTCGTGCGTTGACTATTAAATGAAATATATCGTAAGTTTATCCGTGTCCGATGCGATTGCAGGCAATGGCAACTTGTATTTCTGCGTGAAGTTCTACGTTTCGGACCCCAGCAAGCTGCAGGAGGAGTACACGAGGTACCACTTCTACCTGCAGATACGCAAGGACATCATGATGGGGAGGCTACTGCTGCCTCCTAGTACGGCCTGTCTGCTGGCCAGCTACACCGTGCAATGTGAGCTGAATAGCACATGTCATAAATAAATCCTGAAATTGTTGATGAATTAATCTTATATACATATACTTATATAGTAGTATTGGATATGTTCCTAATTCAATGACTTTTCCTGGTTACAGAAGATCCTCCAATATTCGACCATGGCAAGACATAAACTGGGCCATGCTTGGAATAGCCAATAAGTCAGATTTCGGGAGAAACAAATGAATCACATTTCCTTGCAAGAAAAACATCCAACCAGTAATACCGGGTGTCTATAAAATAATCATCCTATTCTAATAACATATATCTCACTTAATTTTTGTCCCACTTACACTCTGATTAAAGAGAACTTTTCTAAGTTTTATAAGCATATGTTTGTTGTTCATTGTTACGCTTTTTGTTAACTGGCATTTGTTATATTCAAAAAAATTTACAATTAGAGAAAAAACCTTTTGTCTTAAGATGTGATAGAATTTTTTCTGTAATGACTGTTACTGACTGTTTGTTGAGTTGGGTACATTTTATGATCTTTACGTTTTTTGGAATCACCATGATATAATTTCTGAAGCAGCTATAGTTGATATGACTTCAAGCGCAGATTTTTCGTAAAACATTCCAAACAGTCAACTTAGGTCAGCCGAGTTCACAGCTAGCATTTCTTACCGTCTATTGAGACCTTCGTTCGTAGCACTGCCTGACCCTATTTATTGTATCGAAAAAAAGGACAGTAAAAATTTCACAGATATTATGAATCACCTTGTATGGTCAAGTGGTGACTTAAACAAGTAAATTGGGGTAAATTTTTTAAGGAAGAAATCATTTCATCCTCATGGTTCAGTTATGTCTTAATGTCAAGTCAAAGTTAAGTGGTGAAGCTGTAAAACAAAATTATAAATAACAAACCAAAGATTTCCAATTGTCTTATTACAGAACAGCAATATAGTTTGGTGTCGGGAGGTGACAGAGATCAGCTGTTTCTCTTGACAATTGTTTTGTGATTTACGCCATTCCCCTTCTTTTCTCATTATTTTACTATATAAAATATTCTAGGGAGTTGAATATTCGTATATCAAGGTTTTCGTACATCGAGTTTCGTTATATTGAGGTTAGGTTTGATGGAATTTCGCTATATCGAGGTTCACCGACATCGTAATGCAGGCCAACATCTAGCAATGCTTAACCTCATTAAAACGCTCTGTAATTGCATAGGATACTCTGTTGTTAAGTAAATGGAGAATAAAATAAATAGTCTCATTCTACTTGATACAAAATAAACTAACTTTATTTTTTAAAGTACAGTATGTTTAAAAGAAGAATTAAAATCAATTACGTAGTAATGTTGTTATGACAATAATGTACATACTTATATGTATTAAAAAAGTAAACTACAGTATGTATTATAATAAAATAAAAAAGGCTTAATCCTTAAAAATAGTTTTAACACTGCATATCTTTAAAACAACGAGAATAAAAAGGATAAATCAATAAATTCAACAGTCAAGACCGAGGACACATCCGTGGTCGGGCGTTCATGTTTAGACACGATTGTAAGTTTGTTTCCGTCGTTATATCAAAGGATAGAGATCATTCGTTTATAGAGGTAAAATTCGCTATATAGAGGTTTTTATTAAGAAAAATTCGTTATATGGAGGTTGATTTATTTTTTCTGGCATCTTCAAAAATTCGTTAAATCGAGGTTTACAATACGGTTCAATCGTTCTATAGAGGGGAAATTAGCATTAGTCTTTGGTGTTGTGGGGATTAAAAAAATTTGTTATATCAACATTTTATATGGTTCGATATAATTATTTTACTATATAAATTCTGATATTCCACTTAGGTTTGAGTTGAAGATTCTTTTGTGCAGTTTTTTAAGAATAATGCCATTATTGAAAACTCACTCTAAAGTCAGGGTTGATATGTGTGTTAGTTATATGTTAAAACTCTCATTAACGCTGATCCACAATTTGAACTGTTTGTGCTCTCTGCAGCGGAGTTGGGCGACTACAACCCTGAGGAGCACGGACCGAGGTACCTGTCCGGCCTGCAGCTCGTACCCAACCAGACGGACGAGATGGAGAAGAAAATCGCAGAACTCCACAAGCTACACAAGTAAGAGTTTGGTTGCACTAGCCATATTTCGGGTTCTGCCATAACTTTATTTTTTATTTTCATGTCTGAAAAGAACCCTGTGTTTTTGTTACAAGACGGTCACCTTTTTCAATAATATGTTTACGTTTTTTAAAGTTAACGTTAACATAAATAACAAGATTCATTAAGAAAAGGACGGGTTTTCTTCAAAACTATAACAACTATAATATATCAGCTGTAATTATGGATTATGTTGTTTTTTTCTGAATGTTTTTGTGAGGTTGAGTCCTATCCTATATCAGAATAGTGCATTACTTATTAATGTATAATTTTACATCTTCACTTATCAAGGAAGATTAGGACTTATCGTTAAGGATTATCAAACCTTGTTATTTCTAAATTAATGAATTATGTAATTTAGTTTTTTCATCGTCATGAATATTTTATCTGAAGGAGGGTCCATGACATTTTTAAGACTCCCGACATTGCTTTTGAACAGATAGGACATACAAGGCCAAGAACTACCCTTTCGAGCTTTTTAAATTGCACATTCACCTTTCAACTCCTACACCTTGTAAATTGTTATCAAAATTATTGAAAATATCTTAAAACAAAATGTGTTGGAAAATTAAAAAACTGAATTTATTTATTTCCTTTGATAGCTAATTATTGTTTTTGACAACTGAGTTTAAAAAAGAATAGGCGAGTGAAGTATTCCACGCACCTTGATGTCTTCTGTTTGCTGAATTCAGTGTTGTGGCTGATGGTGTTAGTGGCGCCCTTAATGATAATGTCATCCTCTTGTGAATTTAGACTGTCCAAAAAAATTGAAATGAAAATAACTTGCAACTTTGAATGATTAATTTTGTAGGCTATTGAATTAAAGTGGAAGTTGATTGAAGGTAAAATTATAATAATTAAGCTGGCAACTGATGACCGAGAAATATTGTGTCACTGAAGGACTAGTGCAACCACACATGAAGTGGACTGCATGAAGAATGACGGGCCGGTCAGGGAAGAATAGATGTCAGATCTTGGATGGTCAGACCCGACTTGTCAACCCAAAGTAGGTCTATTGAATTTGAACAGACTGATGATTGTAAAATAAATAAAATCATATCTTTGTTATTAAATCCTTAACAAAAATGGCTAAATACTCTGATAAGGGGATGGTTCAGTGTGGAACCCTAGACAGACCTGTTGGCTCAATACCACCAACCCTGCATCACGTTTTTGTTAGCAGCACTGCCCTTTTTCCCTGATATTTCAGCCTGTTTTATATTAATTAATTGTGAAGTAATCTTGATCAGCCAGTTGTATTAAATGTTGACCTCTCTATAAACAAATTGTGATTACAGGGGCCAAACTCCAGCGGATGCCGAGTTTAATTTCTTGGACCATGCCAAACGTCTGGAAATGTACGGGGTGGATCTCCACAAAGCCAGGGTTTGTAAAATATCTGCCATAATATAAGTTGAAGAAATTATCTAATGAAAATTCAGCCTATAATAATGTTTGTTGTAATGGTTGTAGGTATAATAACCTATTTGGCATACTACATAAGATTTAGATAAATTTAAAGCTTATTTGAATAAAAAAATTAGACCATTGTAAAGAAATAAAAAACTTCAAACAGACTACTCATGTCTATTTACTGTGTTGCTTTCAAGACAAACACCAATACACTTGCCATTTATGACAAGAATGTTTAAAACAATATTCATTTAGTAAAATAATCCTCTATTACATTTAGCAACACATTACAAATGTACAAACAATTATAGGATATGACGAGAAGAAGTTCATCAAGCGGTACGGTCACCCGGCTTAGGTCCTAGGGGGTTTAGAGGGGGAGAAAGGGTGTTTCGCCAATTGAGGTTGAATTATGATCATGGAATTTGAGAGTTCAAGGGTTTAAGGAATAATTTCTATGTATATTGGTAGAGGTTCCAATGTTGTATTTATTTTGTTATTTGACTTTAAAGGATGTGGGAGGAAAGGAATTACATCTGGGCGTCACATCTGTCGGCTTGGTTGTCTTCCAGAACGGTGTTCGGATCAACATCTTCTCCTGGGGGAAGATTGTCAAGATCTCCTTCAAACGGAAACAGTTCTTCATTCAGCTCAGGCGAGAACAGGTTTGTAAGAAAACAATCCAAAAAATTAAGTACTTTCTTTATTTTAAGGTTAGTCTTTTTTTAAATCTATGCTATTTAAAGCAGGTAGAAAGGAAATGGATGTAAAAAATTCTAACTAATGATAGTTTTTTATCCTTACAGAGTGAGAACTATGACACACTACTTGGGTTCAACGTGATCACGTACCGGTCGTGCAAGAATCTGTGGAAGTCGTGTGTCGAACACCACACGTTCTTCCGACTTCATTCACCGCAGACGTCGCGCGGCCGTAGGTTCCTGTCCCTAGGCTCTAAGTTCTCCTACTCAGGCCGAACGCAATGTCAGACATTGGAGGACTCCAGGAGCTCCCAAAGAACAGTTGACCGCACCTTTGTGCGCAGCCCCACCAAGCGAGTCGTGCGACAGACGGTAAGTCCATGGACACAACGAGTGTGTCCAGAAACAAAGATAAAAAAATCTAGCTTATGAATTTTTTTATAGAATGTGAACTGGAAAGGAAAGTTTTAAAGGAATAGGAAATATAAGGTTTGATCTCTATCTATATTTGTATCTAATATTTGTTTTAAATATTTTGCCCGCAATTAGAAAACCTGTATGTTTTCCTACAAAAAATTCAGCATTTATTTATATATTTTTCTTGATAAAAGAATGAAAAAAATCATTCCTCTACTCTTTATGCTGCATTTGTTACTTTAGTAAAGGTTAGTTTTTAAGATAAATAGTTAAGGTAGGAATGAAAGGTTAAATCAAGCTATGAATGAACCAGCGAACACATAACAAAATAGAAGCGCTACTTGGAACGCCGAAGTGAAGCCATCTGGCGAGCAGCGGATCATACCAAGATGGCGGCGCAAGCCTACTCCTGAGCGTCTGCCTCGCGCCAAGTCGGCTGTCATTTCGTTGTTTCGCGTGCATTTTTTATAAAGTGTAATTGTTTTTATTTTAACCTTTACAGAATCTTTTGTATGAATGAGAACAATTCTGTTGTGTTTTAAGCATTTAAAATTTTTAAACAGATTAGTCCTTATTAAAATGTAGTGCTGTTAAATTGTTTTCCTGGCACATTAACTGGAAAAAATAAATTTAATTTCTTAAAAAAACAAATAAATTTCTAAAAATAAATTTATTTCTTTAGTAAATACAATTCCTCCTCATTATTATTGTAAATTATTTGTATTTTTTGTGTAATTTCTGGAAATAAAATCTTTCATCATTCATTTATATTAATAAATATTTGTAAAAATGTATTTAATCATTATTAAGAAATCCATAATGAACATTTAATTTAAAATGTAATTAATAACATCACATAAGGGTATCATTGACTCACATTTGGCCGACCCGTTGCGTAGTCGGACGCGGCGCGATGTGACGGAAGTAATTCCCACCGGTATTATACCTAACTTTGCAAGAAAACCAAACATGATAAAAAATATTTGTGAATTGTATAATTAAATTTGGTTATTTACCTAAAACTTTCTTGCTGACAAAAAGTCTCTGACCAAAAAATAAAAAAAATCCTCGCTATACAACTTTTTCATGTCTAGATCTAGAAAATGGAACGACAAGTGTTTAAATATAATTTAATTAATAAGTTATTATAATTAATATGATCTTTAAATCAACACTATCGCTATCCTCAGTATCTAAACTACAAGTTTGCAAAATTACAGCAACTTCATTCAATTAATAATATAGTTTATGATTGTATTTGTCGCAGCGTTTTAATGTGAACTGAGCTCGCTGCTGCGCGGATTCGAGGCGATGGATCGAACCAAGATGGCGGATCTGGCTTCACTTGCAATGCACTGGAATAAAACGCCGTGTCCTCTCTATTGTATTATGTGCTTGCTGGAATGAACATATTTTTGTTTGTTTCCAAACTTGGTTAGCTTTGTTCTAGCGACAGATATCCGGCTTGTTTCCAATCACTAAATGGCTTCAGTGTTAATTGAAACAAAATATTTTATAGGGGTCTAGGAAATTATGAGGTCGGTAAGGTACGGTACAAATTGTTGTACCTCGGTTCTCGGTACAAATTCAGTACGGTACGGTACACAAGAATAATGCAGCTAGTAACATTGACTGATTTCATCCTTTTATTCATAAGTATTTTTCAGAACTTAACTAGTGAAAACATAGAGAAAGGAGTTTAAAAAAAGATATACAATGTTAGAAGAAATATTTTACTGTACTAATTTTCAAACTGTAATATGATTTTTTTAAATCCATTCTTTAAAAACACATCACATTAAACATAGTAATAATTATTTCAACATTAAAATTAATGTTGTAACTAATTAATAAGGGGAAATAATCTTTTCAAGTCTATATGAAACTAAGAATGAACAAACAAAATAATAAACTATGATGTATTTTATTGCAAAACAAAAAATACAGAAAATGTACTGAGTCAATACCCTTATCCAAGGATTCATTAGACCTATGTTTTATATTGTCCTGGTTTATTACTTTTAATTCAACCAATCACAATCATTGTTTAAATTAAATCAAACACTTTCATAAAATGTCAAAGGGCTCTTTAGACTAAAATAGTTATTTTTGTATAAAGTGGTTAATATTTTAATATTACAGTGGAACCCCTAAAATCTGAACATCATCTCGGGAAATCAAAAAAAGAAATAGCTGGAGATTAAAAAAAAATTTAATCACATAAACTTATTTTTCAAGGTTTAACAAAGTCAGGGGTTTTCGCTTAAAGTCTGTTATCTTTAACTGTTGAAGTGAAGAAAATCTTCACACGAACGTAATTCCAAGCCACGTCGGTTGTTAGCGATATGCACTTACCAACAGATAAACGCTCACTACACAGACAGTAGACAGACGCGATACGCATCCCAGTAAGGGTGGGGTAGAGTGATTTATTTTTAGCACAGGCTCGACTACTAGAAACAATAACATGTCATGGGACGTACCTCCACCCGCCAAGGTCACTGCCCTTATGAATTTATTGATTCACGCACAGCCTGTATAACCCCAATCACCACTTCTCCCGTCGCTGACCGCGCGAATACAGTGACGAAATAAGTGTGTAATATTATTTCCCGGGAACTGTTTATTTATTTCATTTATTCAGTTATATCCTTAACATTATTATTTTTTTATTTTATTTGAGTGAAAATCCCGAAAGAGCAAGATCAATATGGCAAATCACAGTTCTGTATTGGTCATATAATATCGTCAACAGGCTGTCAGAGGAAAAAGAACTAATCAATTGAAAGAATCATGAATCACAGTCTAAAAGGTTTTCACTGTGATCACACAGGTATTCCCATCACTATTTGAAACACAAATACGAGCCTCAAACTGGTACGACTATTTTGTTGCGTCAAAAGGAGGAACGGTTCCCTGATTGCGTAAGCTGCTATACGTTGATACGTTAATAAGCCGTTAATGCACAATAATTTAGAGCCGGCAGGGAGATGGCTGGTTGTCTGATTTTCCTGAAGTCCTGGTGAAATTGTTTTATATGATCATTCACCAACACGCTATGAGTCAGTGTTACGTTCAGTATTTGCCGTACATCTGGGCAGTGTTGTAATTCTATATTACTTGTAGAGTATAAAGCCTGTAATGGTCGGGTTTTATTCAATTTTTTCGGCAGGAGATGTTCCATAGTTATATTTGATGGCAACCTAGACTGGATAGTGACTTAATTTTTCCTTATTTATACCGTACCGAGGTTCGGAACAAGCTTGGAACCGTACCGTACCGATTTTTTCGGTGCACCGCAGACCCCTAATATTTTACAAGTTTTATTTCATAATTTTCTAGAAAAGTCAATAGGCTACTTATTTTGAGTGTTTCTATCATGATTTTGTTGTATGTTCAGGTTCCGCCCCCCGGAGGATTGAAGGCGGGAGGACCATCTGTTTCAGTGTCGTTGAGGACTTCTCGCCCCCATGACCACAAGGTGACCAGTGTGGGGGCGAGGGAGCCACGACTGGCATGGGGTGAACAGTCTACGCACGTCTCTGACGAGTATGTACTGTATTATATAACCTAAATCACATTTCTATTTTGTTACATTTTTATGATTAGGAGATCCAGTAAAATAGGTGGGCACATAATCCTGAGAAAAATATTATATGGTTACTGAAAAGTAGGGTTCATAAATATGAACAAATGGTTTATGAAAATTCTACCTAACACTTGGTTGATCCCCTTTCCCACTAAAGAAGCTATCTAGACCCAAGGTTGGGGCACAAATACGTACAGCCAATGCTAAAAAAAGGCTTCTTAAATCAACTAGACAGATTATGGATCTACTCTAGGATATATCAAATCACGTTGGCAAGAATGAGAAAGCTTACAAGGATATATGCCACATTCCTAATAATTCAGGTTGGACTGGATGTTTAGGCTTTATGAGTCAAGCCCCTAAAGCTTACTTTAGAAGACGAGATGGGACCAAAGTGATATGGAAGCCTATCACACTGGACAGTCAAAAGACTTCCTAGTCCTTTGTGTGAAATTCATTGCTGGTGCAGAAATTTTCCTTTATGTTTAGTTAAAAAAAACTTGTCTTTTAGTAATCGTGATGGAAAATGTACGCAATAACAATCTAGATAGCTTGATAAGTTGATTTTTTGCCTAACGAACAAGTTGTCTCTAGATTCCTCCCCCTTCGTTCTCCCATCATAATCATGTTATTCCATCTAATCTTGATCTTCCCAGTGGGTACCTTGATCTTCCTGTCGGGTGAAAGGGTGTAGTTAGACTAAAGGATTGTTGACACAACAGAGAGGGAGGATTCTTGGAGCGGGTGGAAGATCCGCATGCAGCTTTCACGCCTCCTCGAACCATCACGTACGCGGACGATGAGACTGATAGTGATAGACTGTTTGAGACACCTTTGTACAGTGACCAGCTTCCACCCATTCAGGTGAGTCAAGTCACTTAAGAGAAAAAGATTGTCATATTCACTTCACTCTGATGCGGCAACTAAGCTTTCTATTGTTAACACTAATTACTTACATCACCCTTTCTTCTTCTACCAATCAAAATATATTTTTTCTAAGAACCTTTGATTTAGAACATTACTCTGTACAACCTACATCTGGCTGTGAAATCCTGTGGCAGATGATTTCTGTCTGCGGTTGGTACACGATTAATGCCAATACGTTATTTTATTATGACCTTATTTACTTTTTAAAATGGCAGCCTACCCAGGTAGATATTTTAAGCCAAGTATGAATGAGGAATTAGTGGAAGATGGTTGTGGCGCGATCTATTTACTGACTAAGGCTGACAGGTTCCTTAAACAGGACCGTTAATTAATTACCTTATTATTACCTAGATCACTTAATTTCCCAGGATTTTTTTAGGTCCTGCTCTGTGCAGTAACCTAGTCTACTGGTTACTGGTCTAATTATGAGGATGGTCTTTGCAGATGAACATAGTATTCAATAGTCATCATTGATCCACACAAGAGAATATCACATCCACTGAAAATTACTCACTACTATCTACAATTTGTTAAAAATTTTGTATATTGTAGAATGTGGTGAATAAAGTTGTTTGTTAAGTTACAAAAGATATGTCTTTTGCAGACAGAAGAAGGGTTGGTGTCCATTAGGATGAGGCCGGATGAGCAAGGAAGGTTCGGGTTTAACGTTAAGGGTGGCAGCGATCTGAATATGCCGATACTAGTGTCGAGGGTGGCCCCCAACACACCGGCTGACACGTGCTACCCTAAGCTCAGCGAGGGTGATCAGGTAAACTGTTCTGTGCTGACTTCTAGCAATACACGAAACCATAACAAACTGATTGATTTTTCTTCAATATTCCTTCTCTTCTATTTATTATTAGCGAATGTTCCCAATTTAGTAAGAACTCTTACCGTAGGCTATTGGCAAGAAGGTTTTGGCCCAAAGTTATTTTTTTCTCTTTGTGCCCTGAGCCCTGTCGTTTTTGATGACTTTTTATGTCCCATATTTCTTTTCCTTGCCTCTCTCGTGGCTGCCCTATCGAGCCTTTGGTAGAGACTCTGTCTCTCCTCAACTACGGACGAGTTCAAGACGGACATCTCAAACGTCTAGTTTGGGGGGGTCATAACTTCTGTACCCCAAAATTTTCATTATGACTTCCATTTTCATATACTGTTCCAAAAATTTCTATTTTATTTTCAATTTGAGCTTATCTTTTCTTATTTTTTTCTATCTTGTTACCAGATATAAAAAAACAACACAATTATTAAATGTTAATTTAGAGATTAAAAATTAATTTTTTCACTTATTATCTAAATTTTTTGGATAAATGATATTTACTATGTGGTTTGAGATATACATTGTAATTGTTATGTGAGCATGCAAAACTGCATACTCTTTTCCCATGTTAATCATATGGAGATTAGAAACTCCTATATTATGACAGATGTTATGAAATTTTTAAATGAGAAAAATAAATTTTTATTATAAATGGTTACTTTCAGTTACTAATAGCAGCAAACCTACTCACTCTTTATTTTAATCTAAATTAATACAAAAATTTATATTTATCGAGATTTTTGACCAAATATATATTAATTATTATATATGATGAATTCGCTGATACCATCTCTGCGATATTATTAGTTTACAGCATGTTGCAAACCCAATTGTAGTAAAATGTTCATTACTCTTACTCACTCCAATGGCTATTGGTACCCAAGAAGGGTTTTGGCCTTGCCAAAAACTGCTCGCCATCTCTTCCTGTCCTGTGCCTCGTCAATTGCTGATCCTGCTCTTTGATGACTTTTTTCACACTGTCCCACCGTCTTCTCCTTGGTCCTTCCTGGTGGTCTTCCCCCATTTGGCTGCCCTACTCCTACGTCCTTTAATAGTGAACCTCTGTCTCTCCTCAACTACGTGCTACGTACTCAAGACGTGCCCCACCCATCTCAAACGTCTAGTTCTAGCTTGGGCTGTGATGTCATAACTTCTGTATACATTCCTTAAATTTTCATTATGACTGATTCTCCATTTTCATATACTGTTCCAAAAATCTTTCTTAAAATTTTATTTTCAAAAACAATGAGCCTTATCTTTTCATTTTTATTTAGTATCCATGTTTCTGCTGCATATAAAAAAACAACAAATTATTAAATGATATTTAGATAAACTTTAAAGAATATTATAGTTTTATTACAGATTGTCGTTCTTAAATTTAGTTAAGGGATAAAGTATATGTGAGTCTACTGGTACCATTTATTCAATATTATTTAATTTGATGATGTATCCCAGGTATTGCTGATCAACGGAGTGGACGTGAGCCATATGCAACACGACCAAGTGGTCAACCTGATACGAGCGGCTCGTGACTCCCGAATGGGAGAACTCATCCTGACAGTCAGGCCTAATGGTGGGTTTGAAGAGACCTAATTTTAAACTCAGCGAAATTGTTATTCAAATTCAAATTCTTTATTAACACAAAAACGTTACATAATGGATGCTACAATAGCAGTAACTGGTGTCTTGTCTTTATTTCATCTTAAATCTAATACATATATATATATATATATATATATATATAAAACATAGATATAATGAATAAATATATAAAAATATATGAATTGAAATGAATTGGTAACCCATACAATGAATTAGTATGCAATACCAATTCACCAAATTGGCTAGTCTGGGTCATTTAAAAACTCAGTTGGTGAGTAGTAGCTTTTCGCTAAAAGAAGGGTTCGAATTTTTGTCCTAAAATTTGAGCTGCTGAGACATTTATATTTTTCTGGTAATTTCTTGTAAAATTTTAGGCAAGTGTAAAAGGGGCTTTTTTCTATTGCTGAGGTTCTATGGATTGGATAATTCAAAATATGTTTGTTTCTCGTACAGTACTTGTGGCGAGGAAAATATATTAAAAAATTATTGATATTGTTGTGGACGTGAAGCAAAATTTCAAAGATATAGAGAGAAGGAAAAGTTAAATACCAAGCTTTCTGAAGAGAGCTTTACAAGAGGCTCTGTATGAAGCATTTGTAAGAATTCTGATGATTCGTTTCTGAACCGTAAAAACTCTCTTACTTTTAGAAGCATTTCCCCATATCGTAATCCCATAGCGGAGAATCGATTCCAAAAATGCAAAGTAAAAAGATTTACACGTTTCAATAGTTGTACATTTGGACAGAACTGATATTGTGAATGCAAAAGATCTGAGTTTTTTTGTAACAAAGTCTATGTGGTCACTCCAATTCAATTTACTGTCAATAAAAATTCCGAGAAATTTATGACTCGGGATATCTAATGATGATTTGAAGAAAATAGTTTTTGTTTTAGTGCTGTTCAAAAGAAGGCTGTTTAACGAAAACCATGAATCTAATTGTGACAATGTCTCAGCTACAGTTTTTTCTAATTCTGCTAAAGTCTGAGCCTTTATTAGAGCAGTGTGGTATCATCCGCGAAGAGAATTAATTCTGAATTAACAAAGTTGGGGAGGTCATTTACATAAATTAAGACAGTGGCCCCAAGATTGAACCTTGAGGGATACCACAATGTGTGGCTCTCCATTCAGAGTAATACCTAGAGCCATTTTCGGAAACTATACGTGTTCTTTGATTTCGGCCGGTTAGATAAGATTTAATCCACTGCAAATAATTACCTTTTATGCCAATCTTAAACATTTTATGAACCAATAAATCATGATTTACACAATCGAATGCCTTGGATAGGTCACAGAATACACCCGCTGCATTCTGTGATCCATCCAATGCAATCAGGCTACTATTAATAAAACTTTCTAGGGCTGCCTTGGTATTCATATATTTTCTGAATCCAAATTGAGATCTATGGAAAAAATTATTAACTTCAAGAAAATTTGTGAGATTATCACAGAAAAGTCTTTCGAAAACTTTAGAAATGGTTGAAAGGAGTGTGACTGGTCTATAATTATCTATATCTAATTTTGAGCCTTTTTTATGGATGGAGATTATGTGAGTATATTTTAGTTTTGAAGGAAAGACGCCCTGCTCCAGAGAAAGGCTCACTATTTTTCTAAGAAATTCTTATGAAATTATGAAATTCTTAACAGTATAATCCTGGACTGTCTGTTTCAAAAAAAGGAACCTCAACTACTTTTAGTAGGCTCTCTGTTAATCAGCCCAGATCAATTGACACCCGGTTTAACCGCCTCGCACAAAAGATCGAGATCGGTTTATTTTCCCTGAATTTCAATAAGGCCCGGTTCAACCTCCCTTTCCCAGGAATCGCGAGACTTTCTTGGCCAAATATATTTAGTCTATCACTACTCTGCATCACGTACAGTACACATTCCGCGTGTGACAGTCTGTGGTAAAGTGTAGTTCGTTTGACATTGTGTGCGTGAACCATGGAAGTACAGTGCCTTGACAACAGTACACGTACATGTGAAATGGTGGTGCAGTAGTGAATTAGATCTGCAATGCAAGTTTGATTACTTAATACAGTATAATTCATTGTTAACTAAGCGTATTTCATACTAAAAATGGGATATTATTAATATATTATAAATAATATGTTTCATTATAGAGCATTTTACATTTTTGGATGTTGCCCAGTTTAACCGCTCTTTTAGGTTTTCTGACCCATGCTCAGTCCCGAGCAGGGCGGTTAACAAAGGGTCTACTGAATCAGGCCCCAGGGTTTGTGAGTCACTTAGGCCAGCTAGAGATGACAAGATGACTGTCCACCATTAGTTTCAATGCAGGAAGTTTTCACTTACTGGGCCAGCGAGTTACCACTGAGCTACCTTCATTTACAGGATTACTATGGTAATTTTGTTATTTTTAGCGAATTTCTCCTTAAGGGTATAACAATTAAACAGGATTCACTTTGTTTAGTATCACTTTTTGATACTCTTGAACTGGATAGAAACTGTATGGCATTCAATATTTTTAAAGTTACTGTAAAATATTAGTTTCTGCAAGAAAATCTTCTAAGTGATTGATGGGAATAAAAGAGGTCTTACGATCAGTCAAATCCTCTGTGAGAGTGTAGAAGTGCTTGTTGATGTAATGTTACCGTGATGTTGCAGCCGTTTATGAGGCGGACAGTCTTGAGGAGGAGCCGGCGTACCAATACGTGCCGGACACAGACACCCATCCAGTGACTGTCGGCAGCGATGCACTCGCCCAATCCATGTTGCTGTTGGCTGACGGACTGGCCAGTGGCGCGTTGCTGCAGCAGTTTGACAAGCTGTATCGCAAGAAGCCGGGCATGTCCACTGCAGATGCCAAACGACCTGAAAATCAGCTTAGGAACCGGTACCGCGACATATCACCATGTGAGTTATTTGAATTACAAGTACTTTTCATCTATGTAAATTAAATTAGTTTTGTCTGTACGTTGCTCAGAGTTATTTATTTTTTAGCTATTTTTACGTTTTGTGCATTAGAGAAGCCGAAACAAGCCGAATTTGTGTCTGTCTGTCAGTGACGCTCCAGGAGGCATTTTTCACCATCTTCTCCGAAAAAAGCGGGTTAACTGATAACATTGCAACTTAAACACTGATAACATTAACTGGTAATAATCAGCTGTCTTTGTAGTTTCTAAGTTTTACAGAAGATGCAACACAATAAGATTAATAAAATTGGTCTAAAAGAAAGTAATAACCATTAAAATTAATATTAGTTTGTTTACACTGATCACTGATTTTAAAACCTATTCTAAAATTATACAATATTAAAATCCTATTATACTAGATTACCTTTTGATTTATGTGTAAATATGTTAATAATAGTAAATATTTAATCTAATTTATCTAATTATTGTGATCTAAGGCTATATAATTAAGCTGAGAATAAATTTTTCTTTGTGTTTATTTGTTTAAGATTCCAGGTTTATATTTTGTTATGATAATTTTTTTCTTGACACTGAATCCTACAACCCGTACAAAGAACGTGCTTACTGCTAGTGTTTTATTAATTTATAATCATGAAACTATCAGTATGGATGCACTTAGAGAGTTCATTTGGTTAGTACATTTTATTAGGACTCGGGAGTGTTTTTCCAACATTGAACATATAAAAAGTACCTCAGCTAACTTTATTCTAGACAGGCAAGTTATCTGCTTAGACTTTTTTATCTAGCTTTTCTTTCAAAACCAATAATTGATAACAATCTATTCATTGCAACCATTTTTTCAGCCAGATTTTAATTAGTATAGAGAGTAATTAGTTGGATAAACTCCACATTTCCTCCTGTGATCTAATCGCAAGTTTTTGTTTGTTACAGACGATGTGACAAGAGTCATTCTAGCTGGTGCTGGTGGAGGTGACTACATCAATGCCAACTATGTCAACATGGAGATACCGGGAAGTGGGATCATCAACAGATACATCGCCACTCAGGGTAAGTGAAATACTACTCGTCACCTTTTATTGACAGTTTTAGGATATTTATGAAGTGGAATGACTGTTTATTATTTTTTAAGATTGATTCTCCTGTCACCCATCGAATAAAATTAAAACAAGTCAAAATAAAATTTTACAAATTACGTTCAGGTCCACTCAGCACGACAGTGAGGGACTTCTGGCAGATGGTGGTTGAGCAGGGCAGCACTCTGGTGGTGATGGTGACCACTCTGGTGGAGAGAGGGCGAACCAAGTGTCACAAGTACTGGCCGTCGCTGGGGGAAACCATGGAGTTGGCGCCTGGTCAGCAGCTGAGTTGCGGGAAGGAGGAGGCCGATGCAACGGGCAGCTATGTCATACGAGAATTCCTCCTACGGGACTTGCAGGTTAGTCCAGTTAGTTTAATAAATTGCATTACTAAAATATTGGAAACAGTAGACATTGTTGAGTAGTGGTTTTAACCCCTTAACCAGTATGAAAGGAGTAATGCCGTTATACAACGGCAGCAGAGTAAAGTGTTCAAAGAAGTACTGCCCCTATGTAACGTTTTATAAAATATTCCACACTTTTTTAATCCTCATGTTTATAAAGTAGTAAAACGATAAAAAAATTTATATGGTTTATTAACAATGATGGTGCGATAAAACATGGTTGTTCTCTGTGTTATTGAACAGCGTTGGACCGTCTGCTTTGATCAGCCGTTTGGAGGCTATGTCACTGGCGCGGAGCAGTACTGTCTTGAGACGAAGAACCAATTACTCATTGCAATGTCATCATTATCATTGATTGATAAAACTCGGATCAGGAAACCAGCCTCACCTTAGCATTCTTACTTAATGAGTTTTGTCTATTTAAATGAATTTATCTAAACATGTTCTATATTAAGGTTTATCTACAGTCTTCAATCCAATGTTATTTTTTACACAACTAGTTTCGGGAACAATGTTCCCATTTTCAACTGTACTTCAAGTGTACACTTGAAGTACACTTAAAGTGTACACTTGAAAATGGGAACATTGTTCCCGAAACTAGTTGTGTAAAAAATAACATTGGATTGAAGACTGCAGGTAAACCTTAATATAGTCATTACTCAATCTGGAAGGCAAAATGTTTAAACATGTTCTGTTAATGCCTATTTGATATATATGTGTACAGTAAAATAAATATACTTTGTATTCGGCATTTTTCAATGCATGAAATAGAACAGACTAGCTGCAAATAAGGGAGCTTCGGTTTGGATTGGGTCTTGGTTTTCCTGGGTTAGAGATGGTATGAGAAGACTTTTCATACCATCTCATCTCTCAGACTTAGTCTGACATAAGTAAAACATGTTTAAATTAAATCCTTTGTTCTTGGACAATCATTCATCAAAGTTTCATTCATTTATGATGCAGACTGGGGAGGAACGAGATGTGACCCACATGCAGTACCTTTGCTGGCCAGACCACGGTGTGCCTGACAGCCTGGGAGGGTTCCTGTCATTCGTGGGGGCGGTGCGCAGGTGCCGGGCCGGCATGGTGGAGCCGGCAGTGGTCCACTGTTCTGCCGGCATTGGCCGAACCGGCGTGCTCATACTGGCGGAGACGGCGCTGTGCCTCGTTGAGGCTAACCAGCCAGTGTACCCGTTAGACATAGTGCGCCAGATGAGGGACCAGCGCGCCATGATGATTCAGACACCGGTGAGTCATGGGTTGTGTGATACACCGCCTTCCAATTGTATATAATGAGAATGGAAATATGCTAAAACAAATTCATAACTAATGTTATACCAAACTAATACTGTATTTATGAAACAATAAACAATCACCACTGACTTTCTCATTACATCTGAGGGATTTCATGGTGTCAATTGGTACTCTTTAACCCTTTCGGTCACGATCAGCTTGGTCTCTTTTCATCTGAGGTAACCCAATTAACATCGGGAGTTTTGGCTCTAAGTGACCCACTTATCTATCTAGTTTTAGCTTTTCCGTACTGTTGTCATATGAATTAATTTAGTCTATTAAAAGATTACCTTAAAAATTGTATCAAATTATTACAAAATGTTTAATATGTATGCAAAATTGTTCATATTATAATTACACTAAACAAAAATCTTTTTTCATCACCAAAAACCAGGTTTTAAGCCATAATTGGCTCATAAATAATTTATTCAAATAATATTATATTGAGTATTCCATCTGAAGTTTTCATAGAAAAATGTGAAGATATTATATGTTACTAAGCGTCTAGCGGAAATTACTTCTGCACTTGCAAATATTTTACGTAAAAATGTGGAAAACGTTTGTTTTGTAGTTGGCGCTTCACCATACCTCATGCACCTCTTCCCAGGAACCTATAAATGTCCGGTGTGTTTGGAGGTAACTTCCGCGTGTGCCCGATATGTGCATTTGATATGCCGCCATTCCAACAAAACACATTTCATTACTCTTTCTACTCTTATTACATTTAATTGTACTTCATTTATTAACTTAACCAAACTTTATTTAATACAGTATTCATATTTTTTTAATACATTTTTTGAGCAATGTTTACGTTATTTCATCGTGCAGCTGATATTCAAATTTTGTCACTCTCTTTACTCCTAATATATAAGTTGTGATGTTAAATTTTTGCGGATTTTCTCCGTGAAAAATACTTAATTGGCTCTTGTTTAATATGTAGTTTAACATAAAAGCATTGATAAATAATATCTTGTAACATACAATTTTCAAAGTGCTGATGATATCAGTACCTGGATTTGTTCAGCTTTTGTAATGGCCGTGCCAATTTCATTGACATTTAGGTTATTTAGAGACGGAATAGTAGTGCCGATGTGATCAGCACTTGGTACCGAAATGGTTAAGTGGTTAAAAATTAACCTCTTAAATTCCACCAATGCGCCGGTTCGTCCAATGCCCATCTTTTTTTATTTCATGTATAAAATAACGCAACAAAAATTTAAAATTTCAAAAATCACCCGTGCCCCCCCTTTATAACCATTAACCACAAAAGCTAAACAGGTGTCCACTGCAATCCTAATTAAGCCTACATATGCTGTCAAATTCCACCCAAGCCGGTCAACGTTTATTCAAGGTGAGCCCCCCTCCACTTAAGTATAACACACATTTGCAAGCCAAATCGGGATTGCTCATGATCGGGATTCGAACCCTAGCACTTCTGAATGGCTTTGAACTTATCAAGTATTTATCAATTGAACATATCAATTATTTATGAGCCAATTATGATTTATAACCACCTCGGCCACCATGCATAGTGAGAGAAAGCGCTTACATGGCTCTAAAGCATACTCTAGCAGCAAAATATTTAACTCTATGAGATAGTTACAAGATTAGATCATAGGGGCAGCATGGAATGTATTTTACTACCAAACGCATGTCAATTAGTAATTGACAGATCAAATTATCAAATGGATTTTTACCTTTTAATTAGAGGATTATAATTGGTTTCTAAACATTTAAAATCACTTTAACCCTCCAGCTGCCATTCGACGGATTCCGCTAATTTTTACACCCACTAAACTGACTTGACTTAATCCCGTTGACTCCTCCTGGAGCATAGGGCCTCGACTGTTCCTCTCCACCTCACTCTGTTGGTTGCTTCCCTCTTTATCCCCTCCCAGGTCCCTCCTCTCTCCTGCAACTCTTCCATCAACATTTTTTTCCAAGTTTTCCTGGGCCTTCCAACTCTCCTGCTCCCGGCGGGGTTCCACTCTAGTGCCTCTTTCGCTACATCACCATGCCCCTTTCGTAAGGTGTGCCCTACCCATCTCCATCTTCTTCTCTTTATCTCTACCTCAAGACTGCCATTCGCCAGAATCCAGCAAAAAAAACGGCTTAATCTTCCGGCGACTCAATCTTCTCGTAGCCGCTCACAGTACATCGCAAATGTACTTTTATATATCCCATTGTAAAGAGATTATAATCTACGTCCTTAGTAGTATTTGTAAATTTTATATTCTACATTGTATTTTATGCATTACATCGTATGATTACATTTAGTTACGAGTGTTATGATGTTGCGCCAACAGCTGTCTGAGCCGTATGCTTTGCGTTGTGTTAGAGTCCTGCTATTGGGTTAGTGTTTCGTTTTGTATTTTGAGTGAACTATCTATAATAAAATATAAATTATTCATAACACCTTTCTCCTTGTATTTAGTGTTATAAATATATGTTGGCCAAATGTCATTCTTTACAATGTTTTTATAATGTATTTGGCGATTACTCTCATAGACCCCAGACTAGGCAGTAAGGGTTCTGTGTACATATAAAGTGTTTTGAACATGGGTTCTTTTATTTCTTTTTATATAGCTATATAAGGATATATATTCTAATTCGTTATGAAATTTAAAAAAAAATAGCTATTTCAGATTTTTTATTAAAAAATTATTTGAGCAATTTGAGGGAGCGCAAAACATGATGAAAAAATCTTTTTTTTATAAAACTTTTTCTACGTGAATATTTTTTTGTTCCATGTGAGTTAGTAATTTTTATTATTTTCTTGTAGCCTGTTTTATACTGAACACAAAAATATATATTATGTTATACTTTGCATAGTATCCAAAATTGTTATGGTTTTTTAAAAAAAACCTGAAAAATGGCCAAAAATGAGGTGGCATTCCAGAGTGAAATTATGGGCAGCTGGAGGGTTAAATATTGCATCACTACATACTTTAGAGGTATAAAATAAAAAGACATAACATGTTAAGTAGCAAGTGTTCCAAACTTACTGTATCATGCCTGTAAAATGATGCTGTCTTACTGCACTGTAGCACTTAAGTAGCAATGCACCATTTATAGAACACATTTATCAAGTTTAGAAACAGACGATTGTCCAGAATTTATATTTATGACTTTTTGTGGGGCATTAGACTCAAGCCCTAAAACCCAAAGAATAATGAATTAGTGATTCTACGATACCATGAAAATCTGGCCAAACCTTAAGTTTTATTAAGTTTTTAATTCTTCTGTTTCAGAGCCAGTACCGGTTTGTGTGCAGCTGTGTGCATCATGCCTACACGGAAGGGCTTGTCAAGCCTCTTCCTGAGTTCAGCACCCGGTAATCTCAATAGTGCCTTACCCCTTTCCCAACCCTGCCCTCCGGTCTGACCGAACCCAGTCCTGCCTTCCAACGAATTGTCTTTGATAAATGTCGGTGTGTTTTCATTTGTTATCGTCATATATATTTTTTAAATATCGAGTATTACTGACTGTGTGAAACGGGAAACGATGGCCGTCCCTAGCAAAGCAGATCCGTCCGGTGTGTAAGGCATTCGGGAAACAGCTCTGAGTCGTTTGGGTGCTTTAAATTATTGGTTACAAATTTATGTGTCTCTCTAGTCATTTTTTCAGAGCTGTTTGTCATTTGTTTTATCACCTCGTGAACATTTTCGAATATAGTCGGTCAGACCTGAGTTTTCCCCTCCCTTTCCCCTCACCTGCCTGTGAGTACAAGATCCGTCTGTCTAAAATCGAGTTTTGTCCATTAGAACCATCCATGTCATGATCCGTCATGTTTTAGATTATTTACATTTTTACATGTGTGTAGTTTATTCGGAATGTTGTCATATGCTGGTGAACTTTAGCTTAAGATATTTTAACTTTTAATGTTTAATATTGGATAGTCTGTAAATCGACCCATAGTTAAAGTATTTTCTCTACAAGTCAGTTTTCATGTTGGTCACAGTGCAGGAATTATCTGTCCGTTTGGTTCAAAACTGCGGGTCGGTTCCCATACCGTAGTAGAACTGCCACTTAGATTAGGCACTAGTATTTTTTCTAGCAGTATTTCGTGTTTTTATACCCACCAACCTTCAAAAGCCTCATGTCACTCGTCTTACTTTCTCTAGAAGATGAGAATGAATCTGATTGTCAACATGACCATTAAAATTCTATCAAGTTCGCTTAAAATTATGGTTTACCACCATTTCTCGATATAAACCCAGTCTCCTTGAAGCCTAATTATATTTTTAAAATAATTTTATAAATAACTTATCGCCAATTAAAAGTTTATTTTACTTGAGATTTCTCTTTGTTAGGGGATTTTGTCATGTTGACATCAAATTGTCTATAATAATATCAGCCATATCAGCTAGTGTCCTTGCCTTGAGTGGGGTGAAGTCATGAGTCGCACATGCAGTCTCATATTTTGTCTCATGTGGCACCATTGGACTCACAAATGAAAATGTTGGAAGAATCTGGGTTAAGTTGATCTCCTGTATATAACATCACTGTATGTATGGTAGCCTGTCGTATCCATGCCTTTGTATTTCCAGCTCAAATAAAAACAAAAGTAATTTTCAAAAGTTTTGGTTTGAATTTTTTATTCATTTTTCGCAATATCTCCCAAGTGTAAATGCTTCCTTTGTTATGGTAATGAACTGATGGTTCATCTGGGCAAATTGGAAATATTGTTAAAACTAGTAGCCCAGTCCCTAGTGGTTACATCATATAAAGTGAACACCATGGGGTCTTTTGACATTGTCATTTCACTCTCATCCATTACATTTAAGAATTTAAGTAAACATAAACTTGCAGATTCAGATAAAAATTCTATTGGACCATTTGGCTTTCAGGGCTGAAGTTTCAACTGTATCATATTTGTGTGAAAATTTCTCTAAGCAATACAGAAACATCCTTTGTGAGGTTTTATACTACGCGTGGTAAGATAAAGACTCTCGGAGAAATGAAACAGTTCTACTTGAACCTTTGTAAGAGTCAAATGGCAGCCAACAAAAGTATACTATTTTCGGGGTTTTCCAGTAATTTCCTCATTTTTAGGTTCATAAATTTGGTAATTGCAGCAGTAGCGGTGTGTACTTGAGAACGCTTGAGGTAATTCACTTGATTCATCCAACATGTGGTCAACCAGGAGTACCAACTACATCGAGTAATACACTTTCATCCAATGTAACAATGCTCAGAATACTCCTCATATAACATAAAAACCTTTACGTTATGGAAGGTGTGCAAGAATAAATATTTCCTAGTTTACACTTACAGAGTTTGGGGAAAGACAAAGTTTGCATGGATACCATAGGCAGGTTTTGTGGTTTTTGTACATTGTTGCAGTTCACGTGCCATCTGAGTCGGATTTACTCTTAGTTACTTTGTTTTGTACAGATATTTAATATATATTTATTTGCTGTATTTGTGTTTAATTTTTATTGAATGTATACTCTGTAACGGAAAACTAATGTCAAATAATTGTGATTAATATGATTTAGTTAAGATAAGATAACAAATTGTGTAAAATATTTTACTTTGTATTTATGACATATTTTAATTCAAACAATGTATTCAGTAGAGTTATATTTAATTATTGTATTTTACCAATTATGAACATAGATCTCATATATCAGAAATATATCATTATTGTCTTAGTATTTAATGAGAATCTGACAATTTTACTTTCAGAAATTTAAATTAACAACAATTTATCATGCAATTTTTAGCATGCATCAATTGGTTTACTTTATAATATTTTAACAAAGAATTAATATATATATGTGTGTTCAATACAAATCGAAAATAATCATAAACTTGATGGGAGATTTTGAAAAAATGACTTAGTTTGATATTATTGGTTATTATTCCATGATTTATGTTGAATGACGTAACGTTTTCTCAAACTATTTCATCTTCTATTAGTTTTAAGTTAATGAAACAAATTTTCTTATTTATTGTAATTTAATTGTAGGGATTTAAATTTATTAGCCTATCAAAAAGCAATAATTTAATTTAGTGAACAGTATTAAATAGGTTGCATTAGATTGCGAAAACAAATAAAATATGTCAATTATTTTATTGGAAATTTTTTTTATTGTGATAAAACGTATATTTTAGTTGATTTGGCTTTAATATTGGGACCATTTCAAGGACTAACCGAGTAATGTTGTTGACGGGTCAACGGAAATGTGATTTCTTGTATTAGTGGTATAAAAACTTTCTCCACCAAAAGGATCAAAATTTTGCTCAAATTTATTTTTTTCTAGTTTGTTAAAGAAATTGTTAAAATTATCTCTCTATTTTAGTGTGATTAATATGACACTTTAAATAGATAATGCTTGTTGATTAGCATTTTCTATAAGCTGCATTATAGCTTTGGTGTCATGGATTTTTTTGACTAATTTGTCTTGTTAGTTTTCTTAAATTTACAAACGTGTTATTTCTTCCCTCATATGCGTAATGCTTTAGTTATTGTTTTATAGGTTAGTTTCGTTGAAATCTAAATTTTTCCTCCACGACTAAAACTGGATCAAATGACATTTTAACCTATTTACTTCTTATTCTTAATAAAGTGTTTAATTTTAAATAGTGTTGATTTCATCTGTACTCTCATATAAGTTGTTAGAGTATAAATATTTTGCTTAAATAATTCAAATAAACCTAACACAATTTTTGTTAAGCATCTTAAAGGTTGTTACTTTGCACTCTTAGTTTCCTTTGAGCTTCCAGTCTCTAGCAGTTAAACTGTGTTGGTTTGAGTAATTATGGTCCTTTAAATAGCATGTGAGACAATATGGAGATTAAAAATAAAAGACTTATCACAATTTAAATGTGTTTTCTACTCCCATTTCTCCAGTATATACAAGGAATTTTCTAAAAGTAAGATCCTCAGGTGCTAAGTGCCGCCATTAGCATTGTTCTGTATGAAGTATGCTGTTTATAGTGTCAGTTAAGTTTTTAAATTAATTAATCAGCCTGTTGATTGTGAATTAAGGGCAGCGATATGCTTTATGTCTGCAAGAAACATTTCAGTGGCAGATTTCTGGAAGTTTACGTTCCTAACGTAATGAGTGACAGTAAATTGCGCAAGTGAAGATGCTTTTAATGAAGGTTGGGAAAATATGCATGATGAACCACACTTTGGCCAACCATCAGTGATTTCAGATGATTTTGGTCAATGCAGTTGACCCAAATATTCGTAGAGCTGGATGATTCATAATTTCAAATTAGAAATGAATTTTTACTGTGATTTTCACTGACTTATTTTCTGCCTAAAGGATTTTCATGGTGGTAACCGCTTCAACAAGGATGATTAAGTGAAAGAAGAATGAAGCTGATTTCTAAAACTTAGAAAGTCAGAAGCTTGTTGAACGATTTGACAAATGAGTACTTTGGTATAAACTGGATGTCACTGTTGCATCGTATTGCTGACATACAGCACTCTACAGGTTCTTTATTCATATTTTTATCTGGTTAATAATATTTTATACTATCAATAACCAACCTAACCTAACTCTGCAGAGCTAATACCAAAGTACCACAAATGTGTGAAAAAGAAAGTAAATTATGTAGAAAAATAGAGAATGTAAATATAATAATTGTTTTGGGGAAAACTTTGATTTTATATTTTATTTTCTTAATTGGACCTTATTATCTTTGAGCTTAATAACTTTTGACAGGCCGAAAAACTTTTCTGTGCTAGGTTTAATCTGTTTTGTATTTCTATATCTTCATCATTATTGCTGGTAAGGATGACTCCCATATATTTGAAATTTGTTACTTTTCCAATTTTATACTTTTCTATTTCAATGTAGTTTCTAATTGGGTCTCTTGGTTGGTCATCATCTTGTTTTCTTCCACATGTCATAAACTTGGTTTTATTTTCATTTATACCTAGTCCCATTTTTCTTGTATGTTCAATAAGCATTTTTGTTACGTCTTTCATTTCTTCTATATTATGTGTAATTAATACTATGTCATCTGCAAAAGCTAGCACGTTTATGTTTGTTCCTATCTTAATCCCTACTTCTGTCTTTCTTATTTCTTGAAGGGCTGTTTCTATGGCTAAATTGAACAACAATGGAGATATCCCGTCTCCCTGTCTTACCCCCGTGTTCACCTCAAAATCTTCCGATACATCTCCATTTACTCTAACTTTGCACTTAGAACCTAAGACACTCAATTTTGCTAGTTCTATAAGTTTTCTTGGTATACCTAAATGCTCCATGTTTATCCATAATTTCTTTCTATTTATGGAGTCATACGCCTTTGAAAAGTCAATGAAGAGGCAGCAAAACAATTTGTTGAACTCATAATACTTTGCTATTGATTCTTTAAGAATGTAGATTTGGTCAGTCGTTGATCTGCCTCTACTGAATCCTGCTTGATGCTCTCCCACAATATCTGTTGTATATTCTTAGTCTTCTCTGAACTATTTGCTATATAAAAAATCAAAATATAAAACCCAATTTTATAAACCATAATTACAATACAAGAAAAAAAGGCATCCATGCCGAACAACATAGGCTAACTTTATACGAACATAAGCCAAATTACTGTGGCCTCAAACTTTTCCAGGCACTACCAGAAAATTTGCGCAATATCGATGATTATAATAAATTCAAAATTGAAACTAAAAAATTCCTCTTAGAAAAGGTTTTTTATGACCTCAACAGCTTTGTTAACAAGTATCATAGTTAGGTTAAGGTTTTACTGGTACTCTGTACCTTTTGACCTGTCCAACCCCTGGCCTGCCCGGACTACGGACGGAATACACAAGTAACAAGTAAGTAAGTATTTTGGAAAGAATTTTTAGGTGACATTTAGGAGAGATATGCCCCTGTAGTTGTTGCAGTCTTTTTTTATCCCCTTTTTTGTGAAATGGTATAACTAGGGCTTCCTTCCATTCCTTGGGAATTGTTTCTTCCCTCCAAACCTTGAGTATTAGTTTGTGGATTCTTTCTGCTAGACAAAGGCCACCTGCTTTTAGAATCTCTGCAGTTATACCATCCTCTCCTGGGGCTTTATTATTCTTTAAGCTCAAAGATAATATCCCATACCACCAAACTCAGGATTTACAAGACAATAATCAGACCAGTTCTCCTGTAAGGTTCAGAAAATTGGATACTAAGCAAGAAATCAGAAAGGAAAACTATTGTATTTGAGAACAAGATTTTGAGGAAAGTATACAGACCGATTTTTGAGGATGGGCAATGGAGATTGAGACATAATTGGGAACTAAGAGAATTATTTAAGGATCCGGATATTGTCGCTGAAGTACGGAGCAGAAGGTTGAGATGGGCAGGGCACATTCTAAGGAAAGACGACAACTCCCTATCGAAGAATGTCTTAAAGAACAACCCAGAAGGTAGAAGACCCCTTGGAAGACCGAAACTTAGATGGTTCGACCAAGTGGAGAAAGACCTAAGGAAGCTAGGGAGAAGGAAGGAAGATTCGAGAAGCAGAGATCTATGGAGGCAGTGTGTTGGAGAGGCCAAGTACCATCTAGGGTACCAGTGGCCACAGCAGTAAGTAAGTAAGTAATTGGACCTTATTAAATTGAATTTAATAAATTGAAATACATCCTTAAAAGTGCTATACTATAAATTATTTAATTTTGTTTTACTACACTTGTGTGTTATGGGGTTTCGCTTTCCAAAAATGGGGTTTGTAATTTTTTAATATTGTTTGGAAAAGTCTAATTTTCCTTTATACCAGTGGATTCAGCTAAAACACGTAATTAGAAAGTGTGGTACTTTGAGTTATGACTGTAAATCAATTGGTTACTGAGATATTCTAAATGGTTAGCACACAGAACATTTTTAATGTCAATGTTAAGGAGAATAACTGAAAATCAATAGCTTACTTATTATTAAGATTTGGTATGCTAGTCCATCAAATTAGTTGTATCAATACATCCCATTAAACTCCCAAATTTAACGTTTCTTATTGCAGCCAACCTACGTACTCATTGCCCACATAATTTTTGTTAATATAATTTGATTACATTTAGTATGTGTTTTTAGTTAGTTAACGCATACTGTATAAGCATGTTACCATGTAAAATAACCCTCACTGCATCAAACCTGTTTTCTCAGTGCTATTCGATTACTATAATAAAAGTTCTATGAAATTCGCTCCACTCACGCCAGCGTGCGGTGTGCGATCTCGTTTCTCATTCATTACCACCTTTGCTTTAGACCAGACATGTCTGGATTAGCAGCGTAAAAAATGAGGTCCCGGGCTTAACTGTCACCATGTGGGTCTTGTGAAAAAAATCATACCTAAGCAATAAGGTCGCCATTTCAAAGAAAGGTTAAAACTGTTGTTTATAAGTTTGGAGGTTAATTGTAGTACACAGTTGTAAGACAGACTAATGATAGAGGTAATTGTATTGCTTGTAGTATCTGTTTAGCAGGCCTCGCTCCCTGGCAGTACGGACCGTAGCCCACGCACTGCCACCGTTGTCACCACTCTGCACGTCAAACATAGCGGTCTGTGCAGGCGGTGCCAGTCGCGATCTGTGCTGGTCGATTATCATTTTTTATATAGATCACAGGACACCTCACCACCCTTAAAGGAAAAATTTTGAAATTCCTTCCTTTTAGCAGGAATTAATAACCCCGACAATCTCTGATTTCGGTTTAATTTTTTATAATCAAAAATTATTTTAGATTCAAGATTTATTCAGCCATTAAGTTTACAAAACAATAGGCCAAGTCACTAACCTAACCTAAATATCAAATAAAACATAAATATATGAGTCTCTTGACTAACAAATAAGTCCAAAGCATTGAGTCAAAGTAAAAGTCCAAGCAATATCAAACACAGGTCACATGCTACAAAAGCAACACTACTACAAAGGCACTCCATGCACAAAACAAAAAATGAAAATAAAAATACATACCTCATTGGCGACTCTCTACATTCTATTCATATCGGCCTCCCAAAACTCATTTACGTTGTAGAAAGGATTTGCCACCAGCCATGCCTTCAATGTCCTTTTGAAACTATTCATTGTTTTTTGCCTGATAAGCAGAGGATTGCGGTTGTACATCCTAATACCTAAAACAGGAAAACAATTTAAAGATTTATCCAATCTAACTCTAACTCTATGTACATTTGTGCTAGATCTAGTTTTATGGTTATGGACATTACCGTTCAGAACATGATTAGCCTCCTGACTCTTGATTTCCATAAAACATTGGTATATATATACAGTATCAGCCAAAATAAACAGTACTGAAACTGAATCAGCTGTAGTTGTCTTTTCGATCAGCTGATTCAATTGGTGATCATTGCCACAGTTTCGCGTTCATTACTTCTTTCTTATTGGAGGTTAGTTTTTATTAACAAGGTGCTAACAACTGTAGAAAAAACTTTTATCGTAGAGCATTATTTTCGCTCATACGGAAATGGGCGTGCGGGTGGTCCAAGCTTGTCACACACTGCTTTACGTTAACAGGCATATTTCCACAAAAACCCACCTAGTAATGCTGTGTTGTTGAAAATTTTCGAAGAACAGGTAGTGTTTTGACACAGCGAAAGGGCTTTTCAGGTCGCCAAACTACTGTCTGTACAAATGAAACCCACGCTAGAGTGTTGCAGCAAGTGTTACAGTCTAATGCGAGCTTCTCTTAAACTGAATATTAGCGATACGTCAGTGAGAAGAATGTTAAAAAATATTGGTGGTTTTCCCTACAGGATACAAACTGAACAACCATTGAACTGTATAAACGAACTAGCCAGAGTTCGTTTATACAGATGGTAATTCATCTACCATCGTTCAACTCAAAGAAAAAATAACCATGTGTATTAGGAGAATGGAACAACCCCTATTCATGAAAATGGTGCAAAACCTACAAGAACGGTACGAGTGTTACCTCAAATTGAACGGGGTTCATATTGAACATGTTATTAACCGTGTTTAACCGATTTTGCTTCCTTTGACTTGTATGTGTTGTTAAAATTTATACGTAGAATAAAGTATTACCATTTCAGTACTGTTTATTTTGGCTGATACTGTATATATATATACTGTATATACATTGTAAAACGACATTATGCCATGCTGTACAAGCAATGGCCTACAGTGATCAAGCTGCCTTGCTCCAGACAGGACCCTAACAGCTCTTTTCTGCAACAGCAAAACTTTGTACGGGCAGGTGAGTGCCCCCAGAGCCTTGTGCTATACTGAATGTGGGTTTGAAAAAACGCAAAGCAAGCAAGGCGGACAAATTGATACGGCATGTCTGCTTTTAATCGCCGAAGCAGGTAGAAACTCTGCTAAGCCTACAGCAAAGTGAAACAATATGAAAAAACCAGTTTAGCCGAGGGTCCAGTGTAAAACCAAGCAGCTTCACAGATGTATCTCACTCTACGTCTCTGGATAGGCTAAAAGTAATTTCCTGAGTTTTGGCATCATTCAAACAACCTATTATTACGGAACCAAAGTGCAGCTACTTTCAATAGTTCTTGAACATCCACCCTGGAAACAAAATAATCAGAGTTTAAATAGTTTTAAGTTTAACAGTGGTACTGTATAGTTAATACAAAATTTATTTTCTTGAATAACTAAAACCCTAGTTAAATAGATCTTTAACAATCTAATAGGGCTTATCCCTTACGTTTTTACAGACTTCATTTATTTGCTCTACCTTTTACCAGATACTGCTGTTCTGTTCATCTGCGTTGCTCTATTATTTGAGTAACCAGTTTTGAGTTCATAGTACTATAACAAACGTTAGTACAATTAATAGGGTAGAATTATAATCTAAATTCATCACTGGGTAAAATCACATCGAATTGCTGGCAAAACTGTGCTCAACCGCCAATCCAGATCCAGAATCCATTCCGCCTTAGTGTGTGACTGACTGACAAAACTGATATCGTCTGCTGGTTACTGGTTCTAAAACTTTTTAAATTGTCAAGGAATCTTCAGTCAAAATAAATGTTGGGTGTTTGCTCAGTTAAATTTATTTGTTTTGAAACTTTTAATCTTATTATTAACTACTTATACAGTTTACTTTAGCCCTCTGTTGATATTTTACGTGTGTAAGTAATTTAACGTCTGAGACTGACCCATGTGTTTGTTTTGAAACCATTGGTTAAGTTATTGGCTTTAATCAAGTGCAGAATAACTTCAATTTTGCAGATTAGCTTCCGGATCTACCATTGGCTTGAGTGTTAGTAGTTGCACAGTATCTATTTACAAAATTACCAGTATAGCATGTGTATTTAATGTAGTCAACCTTCAATAGGCCTTATGGTAAAGTACTAATCCTTTCACTAAAATAATACATTAGAGCATAGAAGTACACATCCTTTCATTAAAATAATACATTACAGCATAGTGAACTTAAATTTCTCCACGTA
Source organism: Nephotettix cincticeps (assembly GCA_023375725.1). Classification (NCBI taxonomy): domain Eukaryota; kingdom Metazoa; phylum Arthropoda; class Insecta; order Hemiptera; family Cicadellidae; genus Nephotettix; species Nephotettix cincticeps. The sequence goes on from CM041787.1 coordinate 55,592,732, forward strand.
GGACTGAATATCAGTAATTTGGAATGAAATCCGAACCTTTACCAATTTCCTAATATATTTAACTGTTTATATATTTAAAATTCAAATGGAAATATCATTTAAGTTAGGCATATGGTAGTTTCATTGGCTCTTAAGTCTTTATTTCATTGAAAATAGTTTTCATTACTGACAAAGAGCAGCAAAGATCCTGAAAAAAATATGTCAGGATTATTTGGTTCAAAAAAAATCCTAAGATCCAATTCATAATCTTCAGGTTATGAAGTGGGTGGCATAATAACCCACCCTTTAAAACATATTTTTATGAGAGATTTTATTAAAGAATAAAAACTTTGTGAACCTCATTTGAGTATGATAACAGGCATGGCCCTAGAGACTTGTATAATAATCATCAATTAACTTAAATTTTTTCAGATTTGTGCATACATTGACTGTTATTACAGTGCGTCTCAAATACAGTAGGTACATTACAGGTCAATTCGACAAAAATTATTTACAGTACCATCTGAAATAATTACGATCTCTACCGATATAATGATAATAAAGTGCAAAGTGTTTTTAAAAATCAAAAATAATGGTAATAAAGAATAATATAGCCATTGTTCAGAATGAGTAACAGATTTTCATAAACATTACAGTATTTGGGGAGAGGTAGGCCTATAATATACTATTACATCATTTTCTTGAATATGTAACTTATATTTTAAACAGGTTTGTTAGCTCAATATGAGTGAAAAAGAAGAGATTCTAGAATTGCATAAAATGGAGGAAGATGAAATACCAGATTCTCAAGGAGAAGAAACACAGCAGCAAAGTTCCTGTGAAACATTATTGAGCCAACAGAGGTAGGCTATTTATTCTGACATGAATATGTCTTAGCTCTGGGAGGTGTTAGCAATTTGTAAGACGAAAATTTGAAACATAAGAACAGCTGTTTAGATAAACTGAAAACATTCCCTTTAGACAAATCTGTGATCTAAACTATTTCCCACAGGGAAGTAAATTCAAACATTTTTAGCCACCCTTTTTCCTTTTTTTTTCTTTGTTACATTAAACTGTGTTTTTTATATTGTTTTATACATTTTTATCAAGAATATTTAAGTCTTATAAAATAAATAGGAGTTTGATAAGGTTTTTTGCCATTTTTACTGATTTCCAAAAAGCATATGACAGTATAAATGGAGAGAGTTTGTGGAAAAGATGGAATGAATGAATGAAAATACTTTTTTATTGAGGCGAACATTAGGACCTCATGGTCCTTTCTTACAGCTAACCTCTTTTACAATGAAAACTAAATTATTTTATAAATCAAACTTAAAAAGAAAAATTCATTTTAAAAGATAACAGAAAAGGAAAAAAAATCTATATACTTTAAAACTTGCAAGCACACACACATTCAAAACATGCCACAGCTAGGCCTAGCGCACGCCATCCCGCCACACTACGATCATCCGGTTAAGGAAATAGTTTTTCAACGCCACCATCAGCCGATAACGGGTTTCAATAGATCTAATTTCATTTGGTAAAGAGTTCCAGAGGCGGCAGGCTGTTACTAAAAAGGACTTTGTTTTTGTTTTGTGACGCGGAATACGTAGTGTTGACGAGCCAGAGCGAGTGTTTCTAACGCCTCTTTCATTTATAAATTCAAATTGGTTCGCGAGATAATTTGGAAGCCCATGATTGATTACAGAATGTGTTATTCGAATTATGCGCATTTCCCTTAAATCTGAAAGTTTTAAACAAGATAATTGAATGTAAAAAGGTGTAACCCGTTTGTCTCTTTGAAGATTAAATAAAAACCGGATACAATAATTTTGAGCACGTTGTAATTTTGATGCCAAGGCCACAGTCATATCGTTAATTACAGTGTTGCAGTAGTTGAAGTGAGGAAATACAAGTGATTTTATCAAAAGCAGTTTTATATGATAAAGCAAAAGTGCTTGCATCTTTTTCAATGTGTCAATAGCTGCAAACACCCTTTTGCAGATGTTCACAACTGCGTCAGTCCAGTCAAGTGTATTATGTAATGTTAAGCCAAGGCTTTTAACCTTGTTATGGTTTTGCATATTGTTAACATTAAGTCTGCTAAGTCGTCGTGAATGTCCAAGAATTATAGGTTTGGTATGGACAAGTTTGGAATACCAAGAAAATTGATAAACCTTGCTAAATTAAGTATTGCAGATTCCACATGCTCACGAGTAAATAGACATATTACTGACCCCTTTAGAGTAAATTGAGGTGTAAGACAGGGTGATGGGCTTTCCCCAATCCTGTTCAACATAGCAGTAGAAGAGGCTCTACAAAAATTAGGAAGTTTGGATGAGGGCATATCTATTGGAAACAGAATAAATACACTAGCATTTGCTGACGATGTAGTAATTTTTGCAAAAAATTTAGATGCTTTAAGTCAGTTAACAAAATAGTTCATTAAGGAAACAGGACAACTAGGCCTGAAAATAAATGACTCAAAAACCAAATTTATACATTTCACAAGAAACCCTCATAATACAGTCCTAGGCCCTTTTAAAATAGATGATCATGAATTTGAAAAAGTAGATTCTTTTAGGTATTTAGGTGTTGTTATCTCCAGAGAAAATAAGGAAGAAACAGAAATACAAAATAGACTAAACCTTGCAAAAAGATGTTTCTATTCATGCAATAAACTCTTTTCTTCAAAATTACTGTCCCGAAAAACCAAAATAAGATTATACAAAACCATAATTAATCCAATATTACTCTATGGAGCAGAAACATGGAAATTAAACAAAAAGGAGGATAGAAAATTGATCTTATTTGAAAATAAAATTCTTAGAAAAATTTATGGGCCAACTTTTGAAGACGAATAGTGGAGGAAAAGACACAACAGGGAATTAAGAGATTTGTATAAAGATCCAGATGTAGTTTGCGAGTATAAATGTAGAAGGATTAGATGGGCTGGACACGTTCTTAGAAGGAGTGAAGACAACAACCTAAAATAAGTTGTAATAAGGAATCCTGAAGGAAGAAGGCCAAGAGGAAGGCCATGACAAAAATGTTGAAATCAGGTGAAGGGAGATCTGGAGCGGATAGGAGCAACAGAAGAAGATGCAGAAGACCAAGAGAGATGGAGGTGCTTTGTTGGTGCGGCTAAGTATCTACTTAGATAAGTATGGCCCTGGGAGTAAGAGTAAGTAGGCGTACATGTGATATTTAGTATACAATGTCTTTAAATACCTACTGTGTTGTAGGTCGCCATTTAAATACCGGTAATCTAATCTAATGATTACAGCATATTTTCAAGTTCTTCCATTTAATTGAACACTATTATGTTTTTGAATAAATCTATATATGTTCTGAAATATTATTTTTATTCTTGTGTTTCATCAGCTAAACATATTTTTATTTTGTTATAGCATTAATGCAGACCTGAGTGAAAAACCAGATGATAAAGTATATAAAGGTAAATTTGGATGAATCTTAGATAAGATTTTTTAAGATACCGTTGAAGTGGGTAGACTTTTGACAGGAACTACATGCCCAAACTTTGCCAAAAGATTCTGCGTCTCCTTTTGTTGGCTTATATAATCTATTAGGATGAAAATGTTATCAGGTTTAAACATTTTGCCTCCCGGATTGATTAATAACTAGATTAGGTTATAATACCTGCAGTCTTCAATCCACATTTATAACTAGATTAGGTTATAATACCTGCAGTCTTCAATCCACAGTTAAATGTGGATTGAAGACTGCAGGTATTATAACCTAATCTAGTTATCAGGTTGTTTAAGGGGAACGGAACATGTTAGATAAGCCTATAATAGGAATGTGTATTGATATATTCAAAATTATATATTTCATTAGTTTTATATTTCACATTATATTACAGTAAAATATTAAGTTTATGATGAATCATGATACTTTTTGTATCATTTTCACAAATTAGTTATGAGTTAATATATTTTGTTTTCATTTTCCAGTTGCAGGAGTAACATCTGCTGAAACAAGTGCACTCAATAGTTCTTTAGAAGCTAATACTTCTGGAGAAAATGTTGAAAGCAGCTATTCGGAAAAACCCTCATGCGCTGATATTTTGTAAGTGTTATTAAAATTCTTTTAAAAATTTAAATGAATGTTATGAGGTGGTCATATATGTGGGTTGGTAATTATTTTTTTTTATTCTGAATTTACATTTTTGTTTATACTCAGGTTGGTACTCAAGTTTTTAGGTCCCTAAAGTTAAAATTGTTAACGATTCAAGGTCAAAACACAGTTAAGATAAATTGTTATGCATTCTCCTTATTTTATATTGAAATATGAATGTATGATTATTCTTTGTGATTGCAGAGAAAATGTGTCTCAAGAGGTGAATCCCTCTCCATTGAAAGAGGGTAAGCAAGCATTTGTAAATGTTTACTTAATTTAATTTGAGTGACTTATAAAACTTCAGTTTGGGGGGTAGCAAATAGTCAACCAAGTTATTGATTTATCTATTGCATGAGTTAAGCTAACCTAATTATTCAAGTATGAAAGTCATGAACTAGATGAGAATTTTTGTATCTGATTGATAAAATTTGAGTTAATATATTTTGTTCATTTTTTGCAGGAGTAACATCTGTAGATGTCACAGCAAAATTCTTTTTTGGAATACTTTTGGTGTGTTAAGTTTGTCTTTTTGATTTCACACTCGAATATGTTATTTTTAGTTAAAATAAATTTAAATGTTTGTATGATGGTAATGTTAATTATATTTGTTTTTTTATGTATTAATTTTTTTATAATAGGTTTTATGTCGGTAACTTTTTTGGTTTTTTTTTTATTTCAACAAAATGTATATATTATAATTATTATATAGAAATAGATAATTGAAATCTATATGAATTATTATGCGAGAAAAGCAAGAATGAAAGAAGAAAAATGTTTGTACTAGATAGACTTTAATTGAGTAATAAAGGGGGGGTAGAAAATAGTCAAAAAGTTAGAATTTATCTATTGCATGAGTTAAGCTAACCTAATTATTCAAGTATGAAAGTCATGAACTAGATGAAGAAGCTGAGTGGTTGCTAAATGTTAATGCACTGACTGATTAACCCATTGCAAATGGCGAAGTGTAGCACCGGCCAGGGCCTAGCAGCACAAATTAATTTTCCAAACGGCACGGCACCAGCTGTCTTAGTGCATTCACCAGCTGGTCTTTTTGTTACTTACAATAGTTTGTTGACCCTGTTTCTTTGAAGGAATAATAATTAGTTTTTCAGTCCAGACACACCAAGTCAGGGACCACATCTAGGCCTAAACATTAAATTTAACATGTTTTATATTCAGATTTGAAGTTTCCAACAAAATCGAATGATTTTTGTATATTGTGTGACCGAACCTTGAATGGAGTTGTTTCAATCAGTATACTGTGTATTTTAAGGTGAATGTGAGTAACGGATTTGATATTATTAAATTCTCTTTATCCAAGATGTCGTAAAAGAGACATTGTCACAAACAATTCCACGACAAGATATTTAATCTCCCAACACTCAATTGTAAATTTCATAAAATATATTTTTAACTACAGTAGAACTCCAATTATCCGAATTAATGGGGACCGGGACTCATTCGGATAATCAAATATTTGGATAATCTGCAATAGTCAGTGAGTTAAAGTTTGTTTAATAAGAAAAATTGCCATTTTAGAGAGGAAAAAAAAAAAATAACAAAGGAAAGAAAAGAAAGAAAAAACAAAAAAAGAAAAAAAAAAAAAAGAAAAAAAAAAAAAAAAAAATAAAAAAAAAAAAAAGCTACGTTTTGATATTGCACTATTTTTTTATTGAATTAAATGTAAGAAACATGATATTTTCACATGTTTTTAATATAAATAAAATATATTTACATTTTACAGGCAAACACTGGCTTCGCAGGGGGAAGAATAATAGCGCACTTAGACTTTTTTTGGACAATTTTTTTTCTGAAAGTGATTCGGATAATCGGCGATTCGGATAGTTGGAGTTCGGATAATTGGAGTTCTACTGTATTATATAAGTCGTCAAAATGTGTCATTCATTAATTTTGATATTTAGGCTAAAAAATATTTTGTAGGTTTGACAGATGAAAATGAAGGAGAGATAACTGAAGGAAGAGGAAGTTTGTCTGAAGAAAAAGAGAAATCTCATCACAACAGCAGCACTATGTCAGTTTATTTAATTTTTACCTTTTTATTTTCACAGAGTGACAATTGAAACTCAAAAAATCAATGTAAATTGTTATGATTAAGTTTTTTAGTAAAGCAAGAGTTATTTGATTTCAAAATTTAAGTATACTTTTCTTTTAAGGTAGCCCATACTTAAGCTGTGATGCAGGATAACATTCCTGGGAACTTTCCTAAACCCTGTAATGTTCAACATACATAATCATTTAATATCTGAAAATATTCATATGCTTTCATCAATTTAACGGGTGGGTTTCACAAAACCGAGTTTTCACTACGCCGAGTAAGGCTAAAAATCTAATAAATATCAAAATTTCACTACGCCTAGGTTTCACAAAACCCGTGTATGTTATAAAATTCAACTGTTTCACTAAACCGAGTTTCACAAAACCGAGTAAGGGGCTGGGTACCGCCCGCTCTAGAAGTGAGTTCGCACCAAGAGCACGTCGGCCGGCAGGCCAACAGCATGCAGTATCATGCGCTTTGAAATCTGTGTAAATGATATTATTGATCTAATAACTTAAGCTATTATATACTGTTTTAATATATTATACAAGAATAAAATTGTCCATGGATGAATGTTAAAAAGAAAATTATAGAAAATAGTAAACGAAAATAATTGTATGCTCCAAAGCAGAGAAAAATTTGATTTTTTATAAGAACGATATTTATAACAATTCTTCAGTAAAAAATACTTATAACAATCACATAAAAGTTATTGATAAAAAAACTATTCTGGAGATGATTCTACCCCCCTGTATACCCTGAATTTTAATCAATATTTTAAATAAGGGTACTGCGTTTAAAAATGTTTATGAACTTGGTAACAATTAAAATATATTAATATATTTTAGCTACACAATAGCACTTCGAATAGCACTAGAAACATAGAAACAACATAGGATTTATGGTTTTAAAGAAATAAAATTTTTAATTCGCAACATTTTATTAAAAATGTATTAACTATTATTAAAATTATAAACTATTAAAACTATTAATATTATTAAAATATAAAATTATGTGTCACGCGTTATGTTCACTACACGACAAAACTATACAACAAACCACACGCTACACCCTACAGTGAAACAGTGAAATAACCACTCTTTTGTGAAACTCGTAGTTTCTATATTAGATTAATTTTACTAAAACTTTTTGTGAAACTAACATTAAAATATTTATTAAATATATTAGAAAACTCATCTTTAGAAACATTAATTTATAAACAAAAAACTAAAACAAATTTTATATAAATTTTCAACACCATAAAATTTTTAAAATAAGAAGAAAAAAATGATTACAACACTACAAGAGGTGTGGCTATCAACTAACTCTCAAACACATTAATACATTCATTCATTCAAATTTTTTCACATTTCATTTTTTAGTTATTAATACCCATATCATGCAATCCTTGCATCTTATTATCCATATGCAGCAAAATAACCCAATCTAATAAATAAAAAAATCCTAAATTTTAAACAGAATTTTATAAAAACAATAAAAAATTCTTGATCAAATCAAAATATAAATAACATATAAATCAAAATATTAACACATAAAAACAAAATATCAAACAACATCGCACAAATATGCTTTTTTCAACCCCTTATGATTCGCATTATTTTTTTTGCCAGCTCATTTCGTCGCCTTCATTTTTCCATATTTTTGTGCTCAATGCCCACCTTTTGCAATGTCTCACTAATTATTTTCTTTTTTGATACACTTGTAAAGGCCCATCAAATAAAAAGATAGATAGTTTTGATGGACTTAGAAGATTTGACTGTAAAATATAATGTATAATTTAGAAACTTTGTTCTGTAAAACATTATCAGATTTAAATGAAATAATTTCATGATAGCGAGAAAGAAATGGTTTAAAAACGAGAAACACCTAACAATTATAATTATTTTAGAGTATATCTGAGGATCATTTCAAGACACATGACATATCAGTGATGGAAATATCATCCACACCCGAAAAGACCATTGTCATCGATGACTCTCAGGAATTCAGTCTTAGAATAGAAGAAACCTCACCTCCTACATCACAGTTGAGCAGAGAAAAGTTAGAGAAGGATCAAGGTGAGTTCACAAAGATTATGTTATCCGTTTTATTATCCATAGAAATTTTTTAGCACCCTTTGATTGATTATCCAGTTTGAGACACTTAAGTTAGCTTAACAACCCAAAAGAACTGATGGATGCTCAATCCCTTGTAATCAGATCGCACAGGAGTTTTAACATTTGCCCCACACACTTACTGGTCTGTGCTCAGTCAGCATGCCTACTAAGAGGCTTGCCTTTTATCTTTAGGTAGAGGCTTTGCCCCACTTTTTTTCTAGGAGAATCCCTTTCTTCAAAATAATTGGATAAAATAAACGAATTAGGCTTCAGAGCCTTTTCCCGCCTGTTCATCAGCTCTCTCGTTCCCTTTAATGCCCGAATTTCCTGGCAAGAAAACCACATACAATTCAACCATATTGCTCCTAGACAGTGCTTTCACTTCTTACCTGCAGCCATTAACCAACCTTGCTTCACCAAGATCTGCCTGGTTGGCCTTTAATACCTTGATTATTGGCATTAAAAGTAGGCCTACCATTTTCTATTCAGTATCAGTATCGTCTTCTGTTCAGTAACCTCGCTTGCAATTAAATCAATATAACATACGTACACTTTCATGAAAAAAGTTTCATAAAATTAAGTTTCATCCAAAAATAGAGATTAGTAAGTGAAATATCAATCTTTTCTTATCCTCCTTAAGATTAACATTAGAGCCCCAGAATACAACACTCTGTGTTTAGATTTTTTTAATATCTCAATAACCGTTTTAGATAGAGCAAAACTTGTGTAGTTTGTTGAGGGGATTCTAATAGTAAAAGATAAAATTTAAACTTTTTAAAAACTAGATGTGAAAAACAAAAAAAACCTTTTTCGGGGTACAAACCCCCCCCTCCAAAGTACCCCTTGCGATTGACCGATATGTCTGGATTACGAATTTGTCTGAGTAAATGTAGGAATATAAATCTCTACCAAGTTTGGCGTGTTCATGAACACATACATATATACAAACTTTTTAACAACTATTTTTTTGCCTCAGGTTACCTCAAAACAAAAAAATAAGATGGTCCTGGGCTTAAGTCTTGCCATGAGATGTACGGTAATATCTTCTTCCCTATGGGAAATTCTCTAAAACAACTAATTTGAATATCAAGTCTCAAGCATTCAACTTTTTCAAGTTTTTGATCAGGATTGATCACGAGAAATTCAGATAGTGAAGAGGCATTGAAATTACTCAGCAGATCCATGCTGGTGGAAACATATACTGTCAGATTGATAGCATGTTCAATTTTAATTTATTGTTTTAAATATATATATATATATATGTATAGACTTTAGTTTATAGTTCTTTTATGTGTCGTAGCCACACCGAAGAAGAGTGAGCCCGACGAAGTTGTAACTGTCGATACAGCTATGCCAGAGTCCGTTCCTGCACTTTCCAACGCCACTGCTAACTTGTCCGACAAAAGTGTTGTTTCTTGGACTTCGCACACCAATTATCAGAACCTCTCATGGGGATCTCCCAAGAACAACGGAGATGTAGGTTGGATTTGACTAGTATAACCATAGTAATAAAGCAAAAAAGTCCCGAGGTGTACACATTCCTATAAGGAGGTTCAGTAAGGGCTATCGGGCCCATGTTAAATTCAACAATTTTGTTGTACCTTTTCTTGAAACCTAATGAAAATATTACAATGAAATTTTTAGGGGTTGTTTTAGGACCCTTTTTAACATGTTCACGGCTATGTGGACACATTAGCAGCCACGGAGGTCCCTGTTCGCCATCCTGGAGGATGCATTTGCTGCCAACTAGTCAATAGTACATTGTATCTAATGTTAGTGTAGGCTGCTGTGGACGGTGCTGCTAAGGGCGCAGCATTGGCAGCCCCAGGACCTGCTCATCAGTGAGTCAGACAACCGGCCTAAACATGTTGTAAAGAGAGTAGGCCTACATGCAAACAAATTTTATATTTCACACAAAAAACTGTACAAAATTTGTTTTTAGTTAATTTTTCATAAGGAAGAAGCTATTACCGTAGATCTCATGGCAAGACTTAAACCCAGGACCCAAAAGGGGCCAAAAACAATAGTTGTTAAAAATGTTATATACATATGTGTCTGTGGACTGACTGTGTGAATAACTCTATAAATACACCCGTCGCAGCAGACCTGCGTACTTAGCGAATTTCCAAATCAATAATATAATGACAAGTTTTAAATTTATTAGTTTTAATAATATAGAGCAATATATTATTGTTATTCTTCACTTATAATGATGCAGCTAATTGGATTCTGGGGTTGGGTGAACCGCAGGGATCTTGAGATTGCATTTTAGCGAATTTCCCATAGGGAAGAAGCTATTACCGTAGGTGTCATGGTAAGACTTAAGCCCGGGACCATGTTATTTTTTCGTCTTTAGGTGTCCTAAAACAATAGCGTTAACATTTATATACATATATAAATATATATGTGTGTGCGTGTGTCTGTGAACACGATAACTCTTGTAAAAATGGTCCGAGCAAGACCAAATTTGTTAGAGACAAGTATTCCTACAAATGCTCAGACGAGTTCGTAAACCAGACATATCGGTCAATGGGAACGGGTAGTTTGGGGGGGTTTTGTACCCCAAAATGGGATTTTTTGCTTTTTTCACATGTATTTTTTAAAAATTTCTAATTTTATATTTCACCATTGGAATCAGCTTAAAAAACTACACAGTTAAGTTCCTTAAAGTTTTTCTTTATCTCCAACGGTTACTGAGATATTAAAAAATCTAAACACAGTACGTTGTATTGTGGGGTTCCAATGTTAATCTTATGGAGGGTAGGGAAAAATTAATATTTCCCATATTAATCAATATTTTTGGACAAAACTTGATATTTAGCTTCATGTGGTTGAGATCTATCCATTTAGGCTTAAAAATCATAGTTTATGTGTTTATCATGGCAGCAAACCTGCATACTCTTTTCCCATATTAATCATATATATAGGGAATAGGCAAACTCCTTTATTTATGGAGAGATGTTGATGAAAGTTGGTATAAATCTTCAGATAAAAATTATTTATGGTAGAAATGACTACTTTCAGTGTTACTCACAGCATATGTTGACTGGGATGGTGGCGACATCCTGTAATCCAGCTACTTGGAGGTCACGAATTGTGGATAGTTGTGAGAGATGGCGGTGGTTGTGGTGTTCTCTTGTGTGGATTAACGTCCGCACTATTGAATACTACGTTAATCCACAAAGACCATCCTCATAATTAGACCAATTCGTAATTCAGAGGGTGTGGTTCGGATTCCACGTTAAACTGTAGGTCCCTTATTTGCCATCGGCTGTTGGGCTATTAATTAACAGTCCTGTCTAAGGAACATGTCGGCCTTAGTCAGTAACAAGACTACAAGATCGCGCCACAATCATCCTACATTCATTCCTCATTCATACTTGGCTTAAAATACCTACCTGGGTAGGTCGCCATTTCAGTTAAAAGTATAAAGTATAAAGCAGCTAACCTGAACACTCTTTCCCATGTTAATCTTAAGGAGAATAGGCAAATAATTCTCATGTTTATGAACAGATTTTTATAAAACTTGTCATATATTATTATTATATTATTGATTTGGAAATTCGCTCAGTACGCAGGTCTGCTGCGACGGGGGTATTTGTATTCTAACTGCCATAGGTGGGATTTGAACACACAACTTCAAGCTCTTTAGAATGGTGATGTAGACGGCACTGCCATCCAGGATCTCCTAATAAATCAATTAACCCAATAAATCTAAAACATTTTAAATGCATATACTTTTTTTTAAAAATGAAGTAAAGTAGAACTCTAGACTATCCAAATTACACTTATCCAGGTTACTGGTCCCCTCGAACTAAAATATAAAACTTAAATTTGACTTTAATTGATTGAGTGCATTTTTTAATCGTATGGTTTATATAAACCACAGTCTGTCAGTTTCGTGAACTATTTAAATTGCATGTTTCGTATATTTTCAGGAAAATATGTTAAAGGGGGAAATCAGTGAACACGCCAACAACCAAGCTGGAGATTCCCAGAAAACCTCATCCCCAGACAGCCAGGTTGGAAACAATATTTTAGTATGTTACTTGTAATGTAACGATCCACCAATTATACAGTATCTCTCAATGAAGTTAAGTGTACTAAAAAATAAACGGTATCAGTGGACTGACACATACTTTCTCCCTCAAGTAAATTAAAAAAACGACAATCTGTAATAAAACTATCATATTCTTTAAAGTTTATCAATTAAAAAATATATTGTTTCAAAAATAATCATCCCATTTCTGAAAATAAAAACAAGAGAGACAAAGTAAAATTAATTGTTCGAATTTTATGGGGGAACCCCCTCCCCGGTATTACCAGGCTTTTTTAGTGGGTTTTGTTCTTTAGACCTTACATTCATATTCATTTTCAGATATTCATCATACACAAATACAATATACAGGGTGTTCATTAAAGTCGGGAACAAACTTCGAGGGGTGATAGTACTCATCAAAATAAATAAAAAATCACCTATAACCATTTGCCAAAAAATCCTACATTTAGCCGCTAGCCGCAATTTTGTATTTTTTACAAAAAAACGTTATATATCAAGAACTATTTAAGATACAGAAACCAAACTTTGCACACATATTTATTGGTCAAAGAGAAACATATTTCCAAAGTATCATTTAATTTGTTTTTATATTTTCAAAATGGCGGTGGTTAAAAATCTTTTAATTAAAATAACAAAAAACCCATGAAATTTATAACATTTTTACAAGATACAAAAAAGATTACAATTTCAGTTTCAAATCGAACGGTTTTTTGTGAACGAAATCCGTTCACGGATAACCGAGAAAATGCAGGTTTAATGTTACATTACAAGGCCCACGCGCCACCGCTGAGCGGCCGTGGCAAAGAACCCGCGATGTGCCAGCTGAACTCCGCTTCTTAGCCACGGCCGCTCCGTGGTGGCGCACAGGCCCTGTATTCTAACATTAAAAGTGCATTTTCTCGGTTACCCGTGGACGGATTTAATTCACCAAAGTACCGTTCGATTTGAAATTGAAATTGCAATCTTTTTTGTATCTTGTAAAAATTTTATAAATTTCATGGGTTTTTTGTTATTTTAATTAAAAGATTTTTAACCACCGCCATTTTGAAAATAAAAAAGCAAATTAAATGATACTTTGGAAATATGTTTCTCTTTGACCAATAAATATGTGTGCAAAGTTTGGTTTCTGTATCTTAAATAATTCTTGATATATAACGTTTTTTGTAAAAAATACAAAATGGCGGCTAGCGGCTAAATGAAGGATTTTTCGACAAATGGTTATGGGTGATTTTTTATTCATTTTGATGAGTACTATCACCCCTCGAAGTTTGTCCCCGACTTTAATAAACACCCTGTATATGAATGGCGTCACAATGCATCTATGAAAAATATTAAAACTAATTAAAACATTTAAAATATAAAATAGTTTAAAAAATCAACATTAAACATTTATAGTACAAATTATTTACAAGAAAAACATAAACATTCAAATATTTAAAATCTAAATGTATTAAACAAGAGAAAAAAACTTCAACAATTAAACTTTTTTACGACTTGTTAATATTCACCAAAGGAGTAAGTGGGACGTTCAATTAAAAATGTGAACAAAGTTCTTTTGAACCTGCCTCCTTCAGAATGTTTTATGAAAGGAGGAAACATTAGGAAAAGACTTTAAGGCATTGCATTCCTTAAGACTTGATAAAAGATCATTCATTTGGAATCGCATATGTAAAGAATAAAAAGAAATTTTTTTGAATGAATAGCTGAGTATTTTCCTAATTAATTGTAGATAAAAATAAAAATTACTTAAAATTTGTAAGACACACTGTAAAAGATAGCATCTATTTAAGCTAATAATAGACTTTTATAAATTCAAATCATAATGCTTAAGTTAAGTATGTGGGATTTAAAATAACTTTACTAAAGGATTTCAAAACATTTTATAAACTGAAATCCCGCTCTTGTTGCAGGCAGAAAATGTGTCGGTCAGAGAAGTTACTGAGACAAGGACCTGTTATGCAGTGATCACCTGGTTTATTGATGGAAACAACAAAGTCGTCTCAGCCAAGCTCAAACAGGTTTGTTAGATGGTATGCATGCCTCCTATGTAGGTAATCAAAACTGTATTCCCTGATTTTGATTAACGTCTGTACTCTTCAATACTATGTTCATCCGTGAAGACCATCCTCGTCAGAGCAGTTTGTAATTCAGAGGCATAATTTTGGTTCAGATCCCAGTCTGTAGGTCCTTTAGATCATGGGCTGTTGTTGTGTTTTGGCTGTTGGGCTATTCAACATCCTACCTAACAAACATGCCAGCCTTGGTCAGAAACAAGACTACAAGATCGTGCCACGATCATCCTACACTAATTTGTTAATCATACTCGGCTTAAAATACCTATCTGGATAAATCGCCATTACAAAATGTAATAAGATAATAATAATATTAACGTTTGAAGCTTGGACAATGATATTTATTGATTTGAAATTTACTATGAGTTTTATTAGATTTATAGCTTTATTTCTTTCATTAGCTTCATAAGCCATTAGTATTTTGGCCTGTGTCATCCCCAATATTTGTTTTTCATGATACAGTAGAACTTTGATAATTCGAACCTCAAGGGACCAGAAAAAAATTTGAATCATCCAAAAATTTGAATTAGAAAAGATTATGCAAGTGGTTGAAATAAACAATCTAACATCATGTTTTAACATTGTATATTAAAAAAGTTAGGTTAATAAAGATATTATTGATTAAAAATCCTAATTTTTGTTAAATGTCAATAATGTGTTTGGAGGGATCCCGAAACTAGCTATTACAAACTTTTTCAAATCCCTTCTCTACCTCCTTGATCGCCGCTATTTATTCTTGCAACGTCAGAGATTTGTAGGTTCGCTTTGACGAAGCCATCATACACACGACGTGTTAACATGAAAGCAGACGACGAATATCGGAACAAACCACCACCGATGATACACACAGATGTCAATGTTGTGATTTATGAGCAGTAGTCTAGCTAAAAATAGTCTGAGGACAGGAAGCCCGAACGTCGTTTCCTGGAAAATCGAAAATCGCACACAATAACTTGTTCACTTATACACACACTATAGATTTCCGCTGTAAAAACTTCGAATTATCCAAAATATTATTCGAATTAACCAAGATATTTTAACATTGTTTTTATATAAAATTCTAGGGACCAAGACAAAATTTCGAAATAAAGAAGTTTTCGAATTACAGAAGTTCGAATTATCCAAGTTCCACTGTATAATTTTATTTTTGTGAATGTTGCACATCTTCCATTTTACGATGTCTGGCAGTCGGTCTCGTCTATTTTGTTACGACTGCTAGTGCAAAGGTTAATAATCTCAATTTTGTTAGTTGGTTTCCTCTTGTATAAGTTATTTCTTTCCTAGTTGCTTATTTGTTTCTTATAGATATCCCTCTTGGAAGAACATCCCATCGAAAAACCTGGACGAATGTCAACTGTTTCGACAACTAGTGCCAAGTCATCTTCCAGCACCGGATCTGTGGGGTAATATTTCATCTTAATTTACATAATGAGCACAGCATAAAGCATATGTGTGTATACATATATGTGTTATGGCTAAAAAAATCAGCCATTCTTAATCCTAGAAGTGGTAAAGTCGTAATTCACAACACATTTACAAATTCAATAAGAAGTGGCAGGTGGAGGCATCTGTCATCGATTTAGTATACTTATCACCTCCATGACCGTGTTTCCCTCTGGGGGCAAGGAACCGAACCTGCTCACGCAGTACACTAAACTGCATTTAGGGTACCTCTAATAGCCAAGTAAGCGCTTTCTACTGCTATGCACTGGTGGCTGGACCGGTTAGAGCGTGGCGCTGACGAGTGTAACTTTCTAGTCATTCGGAAGTGCTAGGGTTTGAATCCCGACCATGAGCATTCCCAATTTGGTTTGGAAAGTTTGGTATAGCAGAGAAGGGGGCTACCTTTAATTAGACAGTGGCCGGCTTGAGTGGAAGTTGACAGCATTTGTAGGCTTAATTGGGATTGCAGTGGACACCTGTTTGCTTTTTGGTTAGTGGTTATAAGGGGGGGTCATGTTTTATGTTTTTTTTGTTTTTACTTAATATTTAAAGAAGATATAAGTAATTATAGCTAAAAGTAAAAAGCTTACAACTTCCAGGGTTAATTTATTGACTACAACCAATTCCTGTCACAGCCAGCTCCAATACGGTTCTATTATCACTGTTTCCTTAATTCATTCTAAAAGTTAAAAAGAAAATACCCATGTTATAAGACCATGCTATAAGATATTGAGAATTATAGTGTTTCCCCTCCAATTGTTGATACAATAGAACCCCGTCATCTTTGGGTCTGGGGCCATGGTCAGAACAGGAAAAAGGCCAGATTATCCAAAGGATATACTAATATTTATAGCAAATAAAATACAAAAGATATTTTTACACAGAGTTAAACAACATATTAACTGAAAAACGTCTATATATATTAAAAAAAAGATTAATACACTAAAGAAAAAAATGACAAAGAAATTATTTTCTGTTAATTTTTGGCTATGTAAACACTGGAATTACAAAATAGGCCAATTATATGTCATTCATTTGGCAGCACTTTATATCTTATTGCTCATATTATTCAGTATGAGTAACAAGACTACAAGATCGTGCCACAATCATCTTACACTCATTTCTCATTCATACCTACCTGGGTAGGTCACCATTTCAAAGCGTAATTTTATCTAATCTAATTAAAGACGCTCCAGAGTACCTTGTGGAACCATCGACCAATGGAAGACATGATCAGGACGACACCATAGCATCCAAAAGTCTTACATATAAATTATCCCTCTTGCACATAAATTATTTCTATGTGTTTAATAATCTCTCCTGGAAATGTGTTAACATAAATCTTGAGAATAGTTCTTAATGAGTGAGGATCAACTAAATAAATAAATATATATATATATATATATGTATATGAAATATTAAACAGTATATATATTTTTGTGTTACAGGCTGCCTGGACCATTCCCGCTTCCAGGCAATACAATGAAGTCCCGCATGTCCACGTTATCCACCGCTTCCTCCGCCACATCCAGCAGTTCAGCGAGCAATCAAGGTATAAATCGAGTGTCATCTACGAAGAAAGTTATAACAAATAGCATTTAATCATAATAGGATATTAAGGGGTATTGCAATGGTTGATAAGCGACTGCATTATTTTACATTTCCTATCATGTTGCAATATTAGTTGATCTTGTGAAGTTAACGGAATATAGTAATTTTTTTATCCTTGTGATATTTTTACCCACTCCTATTGGGCATAAAATATGATTAGTAAAATATCATCAACTTACTTTTTATTTTTTACAGCTTGGGATGGTCCATTTCTGAAACCTCCTGTGCCGGGGTCAAAGTCCAACATGACATTTTCGTGTGACAAGTGTGGTCACTACTTCCCTCCCGTTGATCATCACGTCACAACCAGTCCAATTGTGTGAGTTACTCTTAAGATAAATTATTTTTGTTAGCCGCACACGTTCCTATCTGTTTGCCGACAAGTCCACGGACCAGACTACACGGACCTTTTATTCGGAAAACTGGATGGTCTGCAGTCTGTGGAGACTTACCATCTGACTTCCGACACAACCGACAACTCAGGCCTTTAGCTTTAAGTGTGAGCACATCGGACGTGGTTCTTTGGACAAACGGTAAAGTCCGGTTTAAAGTCCAAATTAGTCCAGTATAGTCTGAATATCAGACTATGACTATATAGTCGGTATAGTCTGAATCCAGATAACCGATAATCTGAAAATATAACAGAATATAGACGGTGCATAGACAAATTTATTCATTTTATTCATTTTATTTGTAAGCCTCCTGAATTGGTGGATAGTAAATAACAGGTTACTGACCTTGATATCCGTCAATCCAATTCAACTCGTCACTATTGTCTGTGACCTAGGTTTCGAACACATAGGTTCATTTTCAAACAAATGTCATTGTTTACTCCATTGGAGGTCGTTCTGTTCTCTTCAATACATCAACACATTTAGACAAACAGTACATTTAAAACAAACAGTACATTTATACATTTAAAACTTTAAAATTTGATTAACTAAATAACGTGTTTGCCGGCCGGTTTTCACTATCAAAAGAAGAGAACAGAACGACCTCCAATGGAGTAAACAATGACATTTGTTTGAAAATGAACCTATGTGTTCGAAACCTAGGTCACAGACAATAGTGACGAGTTGAATTGGATTGACGGATATCAAGGTCAGCATAGACAAAGATGGTGAATAGTGTCTGCAGTATTAGTGCTGCAAACTAAAGTATAGCGAATAGCACAAATTACTGTAAGTGTTTAATGTGTTTTACCACAGATTTTATGTTAATGGTGGTTTTGCTTGAAGTTTAGGCTTTTTAAAACAAATAAAAAAAATAAACTCACAACTGATCCCATACAGTCAGTTAAGTCTGAATGCATCTATTTTGTGCAAATCTAAGTAACTATTTATCATAATGTGGTAAATCTTTGACACATTCACCACCAACACAATATTTATAATTTAAAAAAATCACAGCCAATCAATAGAATAGTAAAGTTTCCCACTTAAGTTTCTCCTTTTCTCTAGTATCCTATTGTTATTATCAACAAACCCAATTTTTTTGTAGGAATGGCAGTTCACCTATAATTGTAGAAGAATCAGATGTTAAATGTCAAGCTCCAAAAAGAGGACGGAAGGTATGTTAATTAGCAATATAAAATCAGAATGATTTACTTTTATGTGTTTGTTTTATTTTTCACAAACCTAGTTGTTAATTCGCTTGTAAATGATAGCTCAGCAATATTGATTACTTAAAAAGATAGTTCCATCCCAGCCAACGTTAATTTTAAATTTTAATTGTCAGGATACTTAAGCATAGATAATACTCGAGAATGATGGCCTGATTAACAAAGTGCTAAAAATAATTGTCGTTTCCCAGCTATAGGGTTTTTGTAGTTCTACAGCTTCGTTTATTGTTATAAAATACTTGGATTGATGATATATTTTGTATTTGCTACTGTCTTATTAGTATTATTATCCTATAAAAGCAGGATAATTATAGGACAGTACATGTTGCAGAGAAGCCATTTTAATAGGCAAGATCTGTGAAATTTAATAACTTAAGAGGACTCTGTAACCAACACAACAAAATTTTAACCTTATTAATATTAAATGGACCGATTCAAGATCCGTTGATAAAATTGAGAAGAATTTTATTATTGTTTACCTGATACCTACTATATAATGTATAACCTATTCATTATATTCTGTAAGTTCTAAATTGGAAAATATTTGTAACTCTTTCATGTAATAGAAGTTTCCATGATTATCAAGATGTTGCCATTCTTATATGGCTTTAAAAATGTGAAATTAGTGACATTTGATCATTATAATTTAATACAGCCACAAGCAAGCAATTCAAGTAGTGCCACGTCCAGTGAGCTTCTAGAGGATGAGATTTCCAGCTCAGGATCTCAACCTCCTCAAGCCACGAGTACGCCCACCAAGAGTACAAGGGGCAGGAAGGGGCCTAAGAAGCAAAACGAACCTGCACCTAGGTCTGTGAGGACGCCGAGGTCGGTTGGGCGACCCTCCAGGAACGGCACCGCACACTCCGCCACCCCTGCCAGTAAGATACTAACAGGTAATGTGAGTGTTGTGTATAATCTAAAGACTACTAGTAGCCTTTAACCCATTCCTATCTGAATTTCCGCGAGATGCCTGAGGCCCTTCTGTCCGAATTAAAATGGAGCCTTGTTCATTGTGACTGCGCTGGAACATCGGACACTAGTGGAAAATTATAAATACGATGATTTAAAGAAGACTCCAACACTATCTACCAGATGGGAAATGAACTAGCACACCTAACAAGGGAAAAAAGAATTACGTCAAAATATTAGCAGGCAACGCACATTGTTTTCTCAGAACCACTCAGGATGTACAATGTATGTCAACAGTCAACCAAAATATTTGGGATAGAACTTATTTCAAAACAAACAGAAATGGTGGATTATGCATATTGATTTACACGTTCACTGCTAAGCGGGAAAACATAATTATTGCATAAGAACGTAAATTCTAAAGTTATCAAATAATCTTACCTTATGTTAGAGAGAGATTTTTACTAGCATATCTAAAGTACAAAGTAAAAATTTTCTTTAGTTTTATATTTCAGGATGGCGAACATGGTTTCGGAAATAGGCTTAGTCATGAATTTGTTAGTAAAAATCGATTTTGGAAAATAAAAATAAAATAATATGCTCCAATACATTACGAAAAAATTAAAAAATCGTCCAATTATCTCATTCACAAGCAATTTTATGCAACATTTCTTAAAACCATAAAATGGGTCATTTTAATTGCTACTTGAAGGTGTTTCCAAGTTCTATTTAACTACTACCTCAATGGGTTAAGCAGATATGACGATAAATCTTAAAGTTTGGATTAGTGGGACTCTAGAGTATTCAACGTAATGCGGTACAGGGTTGGGTGAGGCGGTGCTAGCGCGGTGGGGCGGAGACGGCCACTACTATCCAGGCTGGGTTTCCGACCCCCTCACTGCCTCCCAGGTGCTGGTGCGCTTCTGCGACGGGCAGAGCAAACCCACGGCTGTCAGCAAGGTGGTGAAAGCAGAGGTGATCATGCCCGGTACCCTCGTCTTGGCTGCCACTCGCTCCGGGGAATACGAGGAGGCTCTTGTTGTGGAAGTCAACACGTAAGTCGTTTTAGTACTAGTAGAAATTTATTTATTGAAACACTTCTCCATTTTGTACATGTAATTGTTTAGCTGTTATCATTGATCAACAGAATTTTCAAGTATTACCCACATGACTATTTTGAGACCGTTTTTAAAATATTAAAATCATTTCCTATTGAGAACATATGAAAAAACTATGAATATGAATATTCAATAGATGTTGATCTGAAGAATTTTTTAACTGAAATCCACTCCAAATTTATTCATTTTAATCACTAAGTAAGAAAGGGAAAGTGGAATTAAGGAGGAACCAGTCCAAATCCATATGGGGATTACAGTAAAATTCATCAAGAGAATGATTAAAAAGTCCCAGTTCCACCATATCTTTTCCTCTCTTATTATAATTTTATTCTTCACTTTAGGCAGACATTCCCAAACATTTCAACCAAGATCTTCCTACCCATTAACATCAATAGTGTTTATTCAAGACTTTGAAATATTTTAAAAAATAAATCAATCTTTGAACATTCACTTAATTAATGACTCGGTACGCCTCCCCCAAATGGGTTTTTTTTCAGTGACAGTTTACATTATTCATGTATTACTAGTTGTGTGTTATTGTGGCACAGGAGTGGGCCAGAGCCTGTGTTTATGGTGGAACGGGACAAGTCTCAGAGGGAAGTTAAGTTTGCCAGCATCGCCTTGCAGCAGTCCACTGTCACAGAGCTGACTGGGAACGAGGCTCAGAAGATGGCGGCCTCCTCCAACTTCAACAACCTCTCCCTCGGTACGCATGGATAAAGCTGGTTTATGTTAAAAATATTCTGATCCCTATTTACTCTCCAGTACTGTGACTTAATTATCAATTAGCTCTAGGCTGTAGGCAATTTTACCTGAGAGTTCTTTTGTAAAATTCCTAGCAGTAAAAAATCAATATTATGTTAAATTACTTTACAACATTCAATTTGATATCCTCTAAACCTCTATGTCCCAGCCACACTAGCTAAAAATTTAATTAATTTTAACATGACATTTCTCTGTAGAATTTAAAAATCCCTCTCACTGCAAAGTCAAGTACAACTGAGTTTGGCCTTCCAGAACACCATCATGGGAAAAAATATATTTTCTGTAAATTTTCCTTCATTTTTACTCAGAAATGAAATTTTAAAAAGAAAAACATTTTTCATTTGTTATAGGTATTTTTGTAATTTAATCTAATCTAGTAATCCCAAATAATTTTAGCTAATTCTGTCGATTGTTACAGAAAACATCATAGCTCATCCTCGCAAAAGGTCAGTGCGCACTCCTGTAGGATCAGGCAGCGGGCGCAAGAAGAAGCGGCAGACGACACCTCAGCCCTGCACCAGCCATGGTCAGACCTACAACGGACCTGACGACACGTGCGGGGACACGGACAGCTCTACACAGAGCACTTGTAGTCTCGACTTGAGAGGTGCAGATAATACGGTTATTAATTACACCAGAGTCCCGGTAATCCGAACAACCTGATGAGGAAATAGGTTACTGAATTTCCATTAAAATCGAAGCAATGTAATTTTAATTATAACACTTTAATCAACAGCACGGTGTCATTAATGAAATAGTATTACGTACACACTGTTAATTAAACACAATACTTACTTTTTGTAACATAAGAATTCAGTTATCGTCTTTTGATGTAACAAAGAAATCCTGTTATCCAATGCAAAGTTGTATTATAAACGCCAAGCATTCGGCAGTAGGCCTACGCAGTTGCACCCGAGATAGCGTAGGGCGATGCCTAGCTACACTCGTAGTACATCAAAATAGACAATACAATACAATACAATACAAATATGCTTTATTTTCAAAATACATCAAGTATTGAAATGGCGTCAGCTGGATGGTTAAAAAAAATGTTTATCGTCTTCTTTCCATGAACTCAGTCAATGTATAATGGATTGTTGATTAGCCATACTGTTAGAGCAGTCTTCATTCTTCTCCCGGTGTGGCATCTCAGTTCTTCTGGCAGTAGGTTGTGCAGCTTCATGCCCATGTAGGATGGTTTCTTTTCATATTGGGTGAGATGGTGAGCTGGGAGACAGTATCTTGTACCATGTCGAGTATTGTATCCATGGAACTATCTATTTTGTGTAAATGTTTTCCCATTGGCATACAGGATGACTTCTTTTATATAGAGATTTATTAATGTCATAATCTTCAGAGTCTTGAAAGCTTCTCTACAACTGTCTCTGAAATTTAGCTCAGCTAAGGCTCTTACAGCCCTCTTTTGCAGTATAAAAACTCTCTGAAGATTTCTTGCCGAAGTTCCTCCCCAAACAAGATTCTCGGTCCGACTCATTATCATCCCTTTTCTGTGAACTACTTTTCGAACATTTGAGTTCATCTCCTGTAATGACCGTGATCGTGTAAATAGTAGGCCTACAGATGGCACTGTTTTATCATTGTTCGTTTTTATGTGTCAATGTATGTTTCGTGTTTTATATTTCTAATGACGAGTACATAACAGATAGAAACGTCCCTGCAGGAACACTTGATGTAGTTCAGGCAAAAGATCTAGTGAACCTACATACATGTGAAAGACAGTTAATTGTTTTAAATACACAGTTCAGGTATAAAATAAAGGATTTCATTAGTACCGTACTGTATACTTTTAATGCAAACAACTCAGGCGAACAACTCAGTAAGCCGAACAGAGTTAAGTTCAAATTCCGGAACTCTGGTGTAATAATACTATCAAATGAATTTGAACTTTGTCTATAAAAAACTGCAAATGCCTTAAAACCTTTTTCCACCAATCCTAAAATTTTTAGTAGCATATCAAACCGACAAAACTATGCACATAAATACTGTTTGGTTTCTACTTTCTTAATTTTATGGGCAACAGCATATAAATGAACATAATACTCCTAAAAGCTAAATTTAAATCTCTTACATATGTGTCGTAACATTGATTAGTAAAACTTGACATTATTAATTGTGGAATTTGAAATTACACGGGAAAAATGTTGTCGATTATCAATTGATGGAGCAAGATCAATAGTGGGCTAATTCCCTAGAAGTTTCGTTCAGTTATGATGATTGTAATGAGTAATGCTGTGTTTAAAGCGAATGTGTTTGAATGGCTGGTTTATAATGTAAAGTGTGTTGGCAATCCCTGAAAATTCTGAACAAGATATTTTGACATCTCTACATAGTATTTGGAGAAAGTACTGTTTTTGTCAAAATTTTCGAATTAGTTCAAATTAATGTCGAAAGAGTGGAATTATCCGTTTTTAGGCTTCCTGAGTCCCAAAAGTTTATTCTTTACACCAACCCAGCGTCATTATTACATGAGGATACAAACACTTTTAAGGGAAAGCGGTCTAAACCCATAAAATTTTATGGACATCCCAGGGATCGAACCTCTGACTTCTTGCATCGAAGTCCAAGACATAAACTGTTAGACGAACTGTCTGTGTAAAAACCCTGACACCAATACACTAATTTTTATGAAATTTTGTTAAAGGGTTCTGTTTGGCAATACACTGACCTATTTTTTAAATTTTTAACCCCTTAACCGCGACACACGAGGATCTCGCGCATTGGACTTTTTGCGTTAACCGCGACACACGAGTTTAGACGGATATGATATTCTCAGCTGATTCATTTTGTTATAAAAGTCGTCTGCTAGTTTTTTGCCAATCTATGTTTTTCTGAAACTACATACATGCCACGTGTTCTGCAGTATCAAGTGACTGTCAAGTGTCCCGCTTGTTTTGTTGTTGCAACCACGCAAAGTTGTAAAAAAACCGTTAAAGGGATAACCCAAGAACTGGCAACCGCGCCACACCATCCCCCGACGCTGAGAAGCCGATAGCGACCACTTAACAATGACATCAATTAGGGTGAACCGGATGCACCTTGGTTGATCAAGGTGCATCCGGTTCACCCTCCGGGAACAACGTTTTCATACTTTCTACTCCATATAAAAGTAATTTCAAAAATATAAATAGTTCAGCTTCGCTAAAAGTTTTATGTTTTTTTCAGCAGTGAATGTGTTAATAATAATAATAATGCTGTAGTTGATGTATTATAATAGTATGTATTATTTAGTTAAATTTTAATAGGAGAAAGTATGTGTCAGTTCACTGTTAACATTTGTTATCTTGTGCATCACTGATTATCATCCCTCTTCTGGGATACTTGTATAAAGCTCATAAACACAGTTTCAGAAGTAAACCAAACCAGCCATCATTTTAACCATTTTTAATTGCTCAAAAATGTTTCAGGTAAAGAAATGAGACCGCTAGATGTGGAGTGCTTCCCACCGGAATCTCTTGATACAAAACTGGTTTACAAACGCGGGAACATGACTTTCAAAAAAAAAGAAGGTAACTTAAGACTAGACTAATTAAAAAATTTAAGAATTGAGTTAAATTAACCCTTTGAGGACCGACTGATGATATATTGTCAGTAGCTAGTTCTGCGAAAAACTCCGCTGACAAAATATAGTTGTCAGCCAGTAGTTTGTCATATAGTACATGCTATCTGGCACATTTTAATCTAACTCATTTAATTTTAGTCTTTGGTTTCCTCTTTGACTGTGTGGATGGTTTTTGTTGTAGCTACAGCCAGAAATAAATAATGCGTTTGATCGTCTGCTTGTATACTGTTGTGAACGAAAACAACATTTGTTTTATCAAGATTTTCTATGATATCATTATTTTTATTCTTGTTCAAAATCCTTTACAAAT
The DNA here is from genome assembly GCA_023375725.1 of Nephotettix cincticeps. Lineage (NCBI taxonomy): Eukaryota > Metazoa > Arthropoda > Insecta > Hemiptera > Cicadellidae > Nephotettix > Nephotettix cincticeps. The sequence goes on from CM041787.1 coordinate 55,618,516, forward strand.
TTGTATACACACTCTCTATAATGTAAGTAACAATTTAAATGTGTTTTCCATGAATGTAAAATTATTCTTAAAAAAAAGAAAATCCATTTCTATTATTACCTTATTTGCAGTTCAGATTTTTAAATTTTAAAATCTAACATCAATATATGATTATTAGTTGCTAGTGAAACTAATTATAAGCATTTTAGTAAAAAAAATCACTAAGATATATTATAAATAGGTCTCAGTACAAACTTTAATAAACCATTTCAAAAATGCTGATTTCATATGGACTTTTTCGCATAGCACACTGACTTGAGGCTTAAAAAAAATTCAAACCTATATAATTTTAAATTGGCTCTGGTCTTCAAAGGATTAATAATTAAAAAACATTCATCTGCAATAAAGCAAATGTATAGAAATATAAGAAGAACAAAAAAGAATAAGTCAAAATCTGGTGACAGTCGTCTGGGGAGGTGTGTGGGAGTTTAAGGTGTTTAAATTTAGTGTGTTTCATGTTTTCGTATTATTATGAGATTTTATGTAATAAGCATACCATCAATAAATTATTTCAAAGCAGATTTTGTCTGAAATTCGTTAAGTCTTTGACTGTAACTGGATCGAGTTTTTGTACCCAATTAATAAATCTGAATTAATTTAGAAGTAAATACAATACACTAAAACCTCGTTTATCCGGTACTTGCTTATCCGAAATGTTTCAAAGAGAAAAATAAAAAATGTTGCTGGAAAAGTACAGTGCCATTTGCGACAACCTAAACGGCGCGGGCTGTATTCGCCCGGCACTGCACGGCGTTATTGGCCAGTACTGTGCGGCATTTTTGACCTGTACTGCGCGGCGTTTTCGGTCGGTACTGCGCGGTGTTTTCGGTCGGTACTGTGCGTCGTTTTCGGCCAGTACTGAGTGGCGTTTTTGGCCGACCATTCACAATACTGTCGGTCGAAAAAAGTCAGAAACTGGGCTTTCATGTGAGCACTTGAGGACATTGTCCGCGGCAAGGGGGTGCCGCAGGTGCTACGGCAAAAGTGATAATGAATCTTGTTTAAATAAGTTCGGCCCAGATATAGCCCTATACAACATATTTTTGAAGGCAAGAAGTAAGAAAATTGTAAAAACTAGTACCAGTATCTAGAAAAGTAGAGATTCATCGTTTCCAAAATAGTTGATGGTATATTTTACAATTGTACAAAGAACCTCACCTAACTCGAATATCGGTATGTACATTTGGACGTGTGAACAACACCAGCCAAGAACCCACGCAATGGCCCTGCAGGCCCGGGGGCTGGTGGGCCAGTCCACCCCTGGATATGTTTAAGCTCAGAGGGGGTGTTAACAATCTGTGAGACACCAAGTGTAACGGAAGTGATGTGATATGGTTACGAGAAAAGCTGTATGGAGGAACTGAAAATATGCCCTTTAGATATATCCATTATTTAAGCTATTTCCCACAGGGGCGTAAATACAATTTATTTTTACATATTCCTTTTCAGTGTATTTGTTTTTTTTTATTTTAACACTTATCTTTTGTTCATTGTGCTAACTCTGATGTATTTGAAAATTCTTTTAGAACAAGGTACGTGGTAATAAGTAAGTTTGTAATATATATTAGGCTGTATAAATAAATATTTCCTGTTATATTTTATTTATTTATAGGTTATGCAATAATTCATAAATATTTACTTAAGTTTGTAAATTAAAGTAAATGTATGTAATTATTAAACTCTATAAGTTAGCTTTTTATTTGGTGTTCCACCAGATGTTAGTTAACAGCTAATATCAGAGTTCACAGAGCATGTTTGAAAAAAATAATGCATGGTATTTTATTTTTTTATCATTTGTCGATTACTCTGTACAGAACAAGTGAAGGTAATGCCATAGTTAAAATTCTGTCAGCCATGAGCAAACGTGTGAATTAGAACATCAACTGAATTAGAGTGATCAACTTACGGTCATTGCAGGACACGTAGACAGGTTGGTGGAACTGCTGGGACCCATCCCGGAGCCCGGCACGCAACTTTTCACAGACTGTGTATTCCTGATCACGTACACGGACAATGTCAAGCTCAAAGGGAGGGATTTAGAGTATTCAAGCGTTGAAGGTATCCTCTTGTCTCATGCTACTTACTGATTTACTGTGAATAGATTTTTATTGTCTGTTCAAGGCATACAGTTTGATATATAAAAGACTTTGGCAAATTTACAATTCAATATAAAACATTGTTTAAGGATAGATTATATGATCAATTACAACATATTAAAGTATGGATAGTTATAAAAGATGTATACTGACTTAAACAAACTTTAAAGTAGACTTTGGAAAAACAGGTCATAATAAAAATATTTTTTTCCTTTGAGAACTTCTTCAAGCCATCCAGGATATGAAGTCTTATGGTAATATAAATGTCTAAAAAAATTGACTGCTGTTTTAAATCCTGGCATACAGTCTTTTCGTAACAGTTACTTAATTAATTAGTTAATTTAGGCTTTTTCAGACTAGTGAAATTTCTCTTGGAAGTCTGTCTATTCAATTAAGTTACTTACATTTTAGTGCATCATCCTTCAAAAACTTTTGTATATTTGTCTTGTTCCTTAAACCCCCTACAGACGATCATTCGAACCGACAGTCTGAATTGAAAGTCTGTATGCAAGATTCGGACTATGCTCAGGCAGGCCAAAAAACTGGACTGATGACATTTTGTTAAATTAATTGGTTAAATGGATTGATGTCAGGCAAAACTGAATGTGTGGAAGTGGTTGGAGCCTTCAGTTCAAACTGATCGTCTTTAACAAACATTGTTAAAATGATAATTTTTGTGTAATGTGTTGTAGAAGCTAGCGGTTGTGGCACTATCTTGTATCTGTGGAAGGATCGACTTAGAATGCAGATCAGGAATGGCGGTGGAAAAGTTTACAACTCTTTCAGTGAAGTCAGTATATGCATTATTTATTTATTGTAATTTGTAACAACATTAAACTGAAGTAATTCATTATATATAAAAACTTAAACTAAAATAGCCTAAAGAATAAACAGGAGGAATGTAGGAACCAACATTTATGCTTAGTCTTCATGTTATGATATACACGTTAGTTTGGGTCACAAGATTCAGGTTTACAAACTAAAGCGAAAAATTATCAGTGTTCTGTAGTTTGGCAATATGATCACTTGCTTCAGGTTACCAAAGAAGAGCTTCCGAACACGTACTTGATCACAGACAAGCAGAGCAGCACTCCACTGTACTTGCAGTGCCTCGTGAACGGAGTCCCCATCTACTCTCATTCTGTTGTCATCCAGTGTTGCACACAGGTAGGAACATTATGTTCTCAAGTTACAATTCTGAATTGTAACAATTAAAGGAGTAATGATGTACCGGTACAACACAGATAAACATACCACTAGTAACAGGCTAATATTACACAAAAAGTTCTCTCAGAATTAAAATTAAATTGAAAACGGGTTAATAGTGTACAAAATTACTACTATTGACACAAAATTCATATTTTTTGTGCTTAAAGGTCTCATATTTCATCTGAATTGGTTAGTTCATAAAAAAATTTCAAGGTATTGCTCAGTTTCAATATTTAAAACAATTTATTTTGCACACATTCATTCTTATATATCTTTTGGTGTTGCACTTTATGGAGCTACAAGTATTTCCAATTTATAAAGAATTCTTTTTCTTCAAAAAGGAGCAATTAGAATAGTTATGAATCTAAGAAAGTCATCGGTCAGCAAAGGAATATTTTCCTGAACGTGGTATTTTAACTGTCCACAGTATGTATATTCTTGAAACAATAATGTTAGCTAGGTAATATAGTAACAGGTTCTCTGGAATAGGTTCAAACTATTATTATAACAGCCACAATAAAAACCAATTGGCAATACCTACACATTTAATTGGAATTTTATTGTAAAAATCTTGCATAGCTGGTTTAAGATTCAGCAGACAGATACCTGGTAATATTTTGTCAGTTAAAAAACATTTAAAAATCTTTGATAATAAAGCTTTATACAAATTTGAAGAGTTGGGGGAAAGTGTCTCATAATGCTATATTAAGTTTCAATATTGTGTTTTTATGTAACTTGTTATAAAAACATTGACACCATTCAACAATTATAATTGGATAGTTAATTATATATATTGTATTTTTATACATAATGAATAAAGTTGGTTTGAATTTAATTCTAAAATAATTCTTTATTGATGTCTGGATTAATGATTATATCACTAGCAATTTGTACAAAATTTTGGTATTCTATTTCATCATTCTGTTTTTTTTATTAACACTTATAACGAAACATAATTTTTAAAACGCTATTAGAAACATACGGTCAATTTGACCGTCACTGTGCTTTATTGGTGTTTAGTGTTTTTATTATAGTTTTTATGTATCATTTGGCAATCACATGAGTAACAAATGATGTTTTACAACATTTTATGACAAATCATATTTATTACGCAAAGATCATGTGACAGAAAAAAATGAAACTCCAAACTCCACGTTTCAAGACGACCAGCTCTGGCCTCAGGAAATAATCCGTTTAGGATTGTTGCCCAAGGCCATATTTGTGGTCTTTTAGTGGGTAATATAGCTGTTATTTTACTTCTAGCAGGTGTTATTTTGTTTGTTACGTTTTACTACAGCCTTTTACCGATTATACAAGGTATATGTACAGGTATATTCGACCGACGATTGCCAGCCGGTAAGCGAAACACGCGGTAAATCTGACCGACTGTATTCACACAATTCGTCCAATATGTATGACAACGTCGCGCCAACTAGTTGGAAATGACCAAATATTATGGAGAGGGGTTTGGGGGGAAGGTACTGGGGGTGACAGCCGTCAAGGTCAAGCAGTTTAGCCACTATTACGTAGTAAAATTACCGATCGGTCAATTTGACCGATGTTTCGTTTTAAGTGTTAAATAAGCTTTTGTTTCATTAAGTTTTTTTTTATCAACATGTGATCAATTACAATTATCTTGCAATATTCCAAGGCAGTAGTTCCATTAGATATCACACAGGGAAGAGGAAATGTAATTACAGTAGTACCTCGTTTATCCGGATTAGCTGGGGCCGGACATGATCCGGATAAACGAAAGTCCGGATAAACCGGACACAGTTGGGATATGAAAAATAACAACACATACAGTACTGGAATACAGAAACTTACCATTTATTCGGCAAAAACACACATTATACTATTTTACAAGACACAAACGGGAGTACAGTATTGAACTTATTTTGTAACAAAAAAATCGTCTATTTTTCTTTGCTTTACTTTTGTATGGCGTTTAACCGCAGCACGATCACGCAAACGCTTGATCACCAAAAGTCTTTTGTCCATTGTGACAACAACTTTTTTCCGTTTGGTCGCCATAACCAACACACAAATTTTAACACCTTCAGCAGGACGCACACAACACCGCACGAGGCACACTGACTCAGAGTTACTGAGCAACTGCTGTTCGCGCCACTGGCAGTGGAGGGGAGAGGGCGACGACCTTTCAAGAAAGATAAAGTCGTAACGAACGGATGCGTCATTCATTCTTACTGTACTGTACGTACTGCGCTATATATTGTATCTACGCATTTCCTACACTCTTATAAACAAAATATTTACGATCAAAGTACATATTTAAGTTTATTGAAAGTACAGTAATGTGAATGTTATGATTAAAAATGTTATTTTTACGCTGAAAAATCTAATATAATAGGGCATTTTATGTGCATTTTGGTCAAAAATTTTGATCCGGATAAACCGGAGATCCGGATCATCGGGGTCCGGATAAACGGGGTTCTACTGTATATGTTGTGGTGTTGCCAGAACCGGCCGTGGAAGGAGATGATATCCAGCAGAGGGGTGAAACAAATGATAGCTGGCTACTCCTTGTCACGCCGTTGCCTGGTCAACCCCCGCAGCTCCACGCCCCTGCGAGGGCGGAACCTCCTACTCGCCTTATCAGGCGACCCCTCACTCTCCGCCTTCTGGCAGAGCCTCATTACCGAAATGGGCGGATCCGTCGACCTCTACCCCCATGGATCATGTAAGTTAAGTTTGTTATATTTAACTTTTAACAACAAATTTTGGGGAAAAATAACTCAATAGAAAATATTAGATTGCAACCCCTACCCTCTACACTCCCACAAAAGTCAGACCAATTAAAGAGGTCTTTGAGAAAATTTACGTACACTAAGTTATAAAATAGGAGTAGGTAATTTGATTTTGCCAGATCTTTCCAGGACAATGATTGATGCCAAACACTCTTATCATATTCCATATATATATATATATTCCTGTTAATATTCCTTTTATTGGATAGAATTAAACTAAAAACTTATTTCCAAAGATGATAAAGTAAAGATAAAAAATGTTTCAGTACCTTACCGATACTGTACTACATAAGCCTCTCGATTCCATATCCTCTGTCTGGAATTGGTCTGCAATTGACATTTAAATACTTTATTTAATAATTATATGTGAAAATGTGGTTACTAAAGCATGAATTTTAAAATCAAAAGTGATAGCTAATTTTACACTCTTACTTCTTACAATCTTTACTTCTGACTTTTACAATATTAACAATAGTTTTTTTTATTGATATGTAAATAATAAATTTATTCTCTTTACTATTTATTTTACTATTAATTACTTACATTTACTACAAGTGTCTATTTCCAGTGATCAGGCTTAGTGAAAATATTTTAAAACTAAAAATTGAAACTACACTTCTAACTTAAATCTGCAGTGCTACCATTTAGCAAACAAAAATAACTGTGGTATTATAGTCGTACATATATAAAAGTGTTACTATGAATCTAAAATTGACATTATATATTTATATATGTATATATAAAAAACCTTATAGAATCATTATAACTAACGATGTGTTTTTCTTGCCATTCCAACCCGTTCCTGACCTTTTGTGCCATACTGACCAGTAATTTAGCGACAGATATTGGACCATCAGAAAGCTATAGGCATGGGGTTTCCTTTATTGATTTAAGTTCGTTACAATGGTGCTAGGAACGCTATGGTCGCCTCTAATTTTTAAACACTGTACAGCGCCAGCACAATTGGACAGTTTTGGAAGTGTTGATCCATGCTTCCTGGTGCATTAACTATAAAATCCTACTCGACTGACACAAGCCATGCCAGATTAGTCACAGTGCCCTAATCCTCTGTGACTTGTTGCAGTGGACGGGACAAAATACGACGTGGTGGTGACTGACTGTGAATGTGATCGCGATCTGGTGGGCGACGCATGTGAACAGCGAGTGGCTCTTGTCTCTACGACGTGGCTGCAGCAGGTGGTTATTACCGGCGAGTGGCGGCCGCCCACAGAACACCCCCTCTACAAGTACAACACCAGTGGCGATGGCGAAGGCGAGTCCCCGGAATACTAGTCACTGAGCACGTGTACACCAAGTTCTATTACCATTTTATTATTGGCTTTACATAATTTAGATGGGCTTAAAAATGAATGTTAAAAGCTACACTTCTTTTTGGGAGATAAAGAAACTTCTCCCAGTTTTGAGTAAATTCACATCTAATCTGACTAAACTGCAGTTTTATCGTACAATTTTAAACATAGGAATTTTTTATTTTTTAATTATTAAGAAAAATATATGTAGATAAAAGTACGAATGAAAATTCACTTAACCCATTGTGGACAAATAGCATTATGCATTGACTTGTGTATAGGCCTGGAATATACAGGGTCCAATGTTATCAGTCACAGACTCCACTTGTCATATTATCCATATCTGAATGCAATATTAGGTTGTGTGGTGATGTTTGGAAATCCGATTTTTCAATCTATATCCTTTATTTACTAAATAATCTATATTTTGAGTTTTCAATTGTCTTACACAATCATGTACTTTGTTCAAACTTGGAAACAGCAACCTAAGGATAAATTTTAAGAGATTGTAAAGGATCAAGAATTTCTCTGCCATGAGATAAATTATTTATCTCAAACACTTAAAATATGCAAAATAGAATTGAGTAAAATATCGCAAAATATCACACTGATTTTTTAGCAGTGTAAAGTGGTGATGCTGGTACAGACATATCACCAATTTAGCAATTCACAGTAAATAGATCTATTAGTATTATTTGAAAATAATAATTTAATTTTGTATTTACTTAAAACGAAGAGGAAGAGAAAACAAAGTTTTTCTAAAACTGAAAATTCTTGCCATTTTACTTAAAGTTGGTTGTTATTATATTTGAAAACTCAGGTGTAAATTCTTCTTCAGTTTTCTGTGGTTCCTCTCCCACTGACTTGCCTTCTCTGGATAATCGAGGTTCTACTGGATTCCCTATTATTTATGTGTAAAGAATCAGACCTCTATTACAATAGTTTGTTTGTAATCTGTTGGAAAAAATGAACATTTGAACACAATTTATTTCTTTACATTGGTGATGTATTGGATAATCAAGTAGCCATGAAAGGAATTTGCACTCTTCACCCTGTTTATGGAATGCTCAAAGTCTTTTATGAATCTGAACGAATTGCTGGTATGACATGAATCTCTCTTGTTTTTGAGTGCTTGTAATTTTGTGTTACTGAAGCTAT